>CM074589.1:3936666-5425833 GCA_037305975.1 Chrysolophus pictus
TCAGGACCACTGAAGCTTGTCTGTGGGTTTGGGTTTTGCTGTTTCACGCAGAGATCAGGGGGGAAAATTTCACTGAGGATTAGAGAGGCGTGTGGGAATATCTGCATTTAAATGCTCTCAGTTGTTTTTAAATGCTTCAGCACAACTTACTGTTACATTTATTTATTTATTTATTTATTCAGCCTCCAGAGAGGCAGATTAAATGTTGGTGGGATGTATCAGGCTGAAGTCCCTGAAGTGTTCTGCTTTGCTTTGGGTGCAATTAAGCACTGGGGTGCTTTCTGCCTGCTGTGCCCTGCCGCTCTGTCCTGACCCAGCTTAGGCACAGCAGATCTCCTCCCCAGCCCACTCCAGGGCTGTGTTTTGCAGCACAAACACAGCCAGCAGCAACTATACCCCGAGACAGCAGAACACATCTCTTATGGGCCACCAGGCAGCCTCTAAAGCGGAACAATTTCTGAGCAAACATGATCTGAGCTAAATTTGAAGGCGGTGTCCCTCTCCTGCTCTCAGGCTATGCAGGCTGAAGGAGGCAGAGGTGAAGCAGCAGCAAGCTTCTTCCCTTCCTCCCATCCATTTTTGGGTTTGCATGGGCTCCCGCGCTGTGCTGTTGGGACAGGCTGTGCAGAACAGAGCTGCCCAACACAAAAGCAATGCGATGGCTGCTAGGAATACCCATCAGCGTGTTCTGAACACGTGGCACCTCCCTGTGATGCAGACAGGTCGCAGTCTGCTGCTGCTCCTAGCTGTGAGCACTGGGCGCCCAGCCCTGACCTGCTTTGCTGCACCACCTGCCACCAAAGGCCATGCCATTAATGTGTTTTGCTCATTAGGCGAGCTTGGAGATTGAAACAGAGGGGGCACGAAGTGTATTCAAAGGACATTTGCTGTATGAAACAAAAATACTCATAGAATTATTACTTGGCACAAGCGCTCGGCTGATATCTCTGCAGATTCAGATTGCTACTCAACTGCTAACCTGGAGGTGAAAGACTGTAATAGTCCATTAACAATGCAGTGACCTATCCACCCTCCCCCAAGTCTAATGACATTTTTCTAGTCCTCTGCAATCCATAAAATTGATTATTTTTATAACTGCCCTTAATTAAAGGGAGGCAAGTTAAATATGTATTGTATTATTGGTGGCCATAGGTTTATGGGGCTCTTTCAGGCTCATCTTCAGAAGGTGTCATGTATGTTGGATCAGAGGGGGAGGGAGAGATTCGCTCAAGAACATCCTTTTGGAATATATGTATGGATGTCTCTGCCTCCTCACACCCCCACTGTTGGTACACTGGGCTCAGAGCCATGTTGCTGAGATTTCCTGAGGCTCACTGGAAAGTGGGGCTTTTAGTGCAGCATGTAGGGGCTGGGGGAGCACTGTCTTTGTCCTGATGGGGAGAAGAACAGCTGGGGCATGAGCAGCATGTCCTGCAAGTTGCCTCCCTCTGTTACCAGTTTTCAGAGTTTTATAGTGAGATTTCCACCCCAGCAGAGCCCAGCACTTTTCTGTGTAATACTTGTTCCTTTAGCCTCATCTCAAGCATCTCTCTTCATTTCTTCCTTCCCTGATAGCTTATTGCTCTTCCTGCTCCCATTACAGCCTCACTGCCCTTCGTGTTGACACATTCTGGCATTAAACAAAATGGCACCAGTGTCCCTCTTTGGCTTCTGCTCCCTGGATGGGTTCTGGTTGCTTTTGCCTCATTTCAGCAGTGTGCTGAGCTCCTCTTACAGCACCAGGTGGACGCTAGCATTCACTAACCACTTGGTTCAAGAGCTGAGGGCTGCTATCCCCCAGCTCACAGCTGTTTTATGTGCACAGCAGTGATAGCTCTGCAATAAACACAGCTGCAAAGCCAGGCAGTGCACTGCGGACAAGGGGTGGCTGAGATGTGTGAGGGCTGGAGGGGTGTTTTCCATGACATGAAAGTCCTTTTGCCCGTCTTAAATGGCACTTCTGTGTGCTGTTTGTTTCTTTTTTCCTCAAGATCCCCCTGGTTCTGGACACAAAAGGTTTCATGCAGCCAAAGAAGCCTATTGTCCTGAAGATGGTCCCCAGAGCCCATGGTGATCAGCAGAACTGAAGGAGCTGCTCAGAGACTTTCAATCAATGGTGCTTTCCCTGCCCAACTCTGGAAAAGAGACCCAGATTGATGCGTGCACTCTTGAAATGTCAGTGATGCAAATCCCCATTTTGCAACGGGGCATTGGGGGTTTGGCCTGGCATAATTAAATGAGAATTATCCTAATGAAAATTCCTTGGCCTCAGATCCTGCTGTCCCAGATCACAATAGGCATTTTGCAACGCCATTTGCGCTCAGGTTATTTGGGTGTTTTTTTTCTCTCCCTCTGAAGAGGCACTTTTCTCAGCAATTTGATTCCAGACACTGTCAGTCTCTTCTGGCAGTGTAATTTAAATCAAGATAGGGAGAGCGAATTGCACATAGTTAAGTAATGCTACCATTGCTCCTGCTTCTACTGCCTGCTGGGCAGCTCTGTGTGTCTTCTGGTTTTATTCTCCTGGGGATGTAGATTTGTCCAGGGCTATTTCCTCAGCTGTGTGCTCTGACCCTGACAAGTGTTAAAGTGGTCATGTCCTCGCAGGGATGAATGCCTGTCACAAATTTTCTGATACTGATTTATTTAGATTTTCTTAGGATTTCATGCATGATTCAGATTGCAGACGAGTTAACTGGAGGAGCCCAGAGACGAGCAGTTGCCCCTAATGACTGCAGCTTTGTGGAGTGAGAGGGAAGTGCCCTGCGTGTTTTGCTGCTTGTTTGCTTGTTTCACCCCAGGCACACAGCTGTCTCCTGCTGTAGTGACTGTCAGTACAGGCAACATCTACTGCACTGCCACTGTGACACCTTTTAGTCTCTGATGTGCATTAGGCCACCGTAGGACAGAATTAACTGAATTAATGATGGCACAGGGTGCAGCACTGAGAGCCTTCAGATGTCCTGGACAGCCCTGGTCTAGCAGAAAGATGTTGCCTTTGGCTGTTAAGGACTGGGAAGTCTTCCCCATCCTTTGTCCTTGTTTCATGTTCTAGAGGACGTAATGCTCTGTGCTGTCCCATCTCCTGTGTTATTCCTCCAAACACTCCTGATGAGAAGGTAATCACAATAAAATGCTCACCTGCCTCTTTCACATAAAGTTGAAATCAGTCTCTGCTTCTTCTCTTTCCTCTGTCTAAAGGTGAATCTACCTGTAGGTCTCAGAAGCTTTTGGCCACAAAATGATGTGGTCCCATCACTGCTCCTAGCAGGGCTTCTTCATTCCTTAGGCGCAATCTTCAAAGCACCTCTGCCTCAAAAATCAGCACTAAATAACAGAAGCCAACTTTTGCAGCTAGTTTTTTTCACCCCAATGTCATCCCAAGACAAATGGCTGGAGGTGCTGAGCTGCTTGTCTCAGCTGGGCATTTGTCTTCCTGTGAGAGCAGAGAGCTCTGATTCCTGTGCCTGCTCCATGCTGCAGACCAGCTGGCTCCACACGGAGTTCTAAGTGCTTTCCATGATCTCTCGTGCACCTGCTCCAGGGCTGGATCTGTTCTGCTTCCAATCCGTTGTAGTTCAGGGCTGGGTGAGATACTTGCACCTGTCCCAGTCACTACCATGTGTAATGCTGCTTGGATTCCTGAGGGATGAAAACTCATTATATCCTCAATGAATGTAAGGAGTTGGCTTACGTGCATTGTCAGTAGTAAGAGCCCATTCTAGAGATGTTCCATTTAAGATGCTCAGTCCAAAATCATAGAATCCTTAAGGCTGGAAAAGACCTCTAGGATCAAGTCCAACTGACAACCCACCCCCACCACAACACCCAGCCATATCCCTCAGTGTCACAACCACATGATTCTTTAACACCTCCAGGGACAATGACTCCACCACTCCTCTGGGCATTCCAACACTTGAAATAAGTGACAGAGCAGAGCCATTGGTGGTGTGAAGTGGTCTCCAGTGCAAAAATGGGCTTAGGAACTTCAGTCACTAGAGAGCAGTTGTTTTCCTTTCTATATTGCTTTTCTGTTCTGATATATTGTTATTATAGTTAGATTGTATATATATTATTATATACTGTTTTTTTATGTCTTTCTATATTTTATATTTTCTTTTTATATTTTTGAGGCGTTTAGTCAAAAACCCCCGGAGACACATAAAAGCCTTTCTGCAGTGGATTAAATTCCCCAGTGAAAGTCATCCTTGCCTGAAAGGGTAAGGAAGAGCAAGGCTGTTTCCCTTGAGAGTCAACGATGAGCTGAGAGGGAGGGCGAGAAAATTCAGCTTCCCCCTCTGCCTTTGTGAGCCGCAGCAGCACATTGCCCTTCTAGACTTTGCACAAAGGCAAGAGTTCATCTTCACTTTCAGATGTTACCATCCCCCCTTTCAAAGCCATGGCACCGTGTTTGACTGCGGCCACGACAGCACATCTCCAGGGAGAACAACAAAACACAGAGGCGGTCAGAAACCTGGGAACAAACAGCGGCCAAGCAGCTCCACCGCCACAGCGGGTGACAAAAAGGGGCATGGGAAATCCCAAGGGATGCTTGGAGGGGTGACCGAGGAGAGGGGGGTGATGAAGTAACACACAGCATTGCAGCTCAGGGAGGCATTAATGACCTGGACAGGACAAAGGCATAGCTTGATCAGTGATGGTGATGGAAGTCACGAGCCGTGCGAGAAGGGTTTGGCCTCCTTGCTCCATGCCCGTATTGGAATTAATCACTTGCACACAAATGTCAACACTGCGGAAAATATCCTTTGGGATAATCTCTCTCTTAAAGCCGCTTAACATTTTAGTAATAAACAGTTCACTTCCAGGTGTCAAAGGATTGCAGCCTCTCTCATCTCTGTTCAAAGCATCTCCGTCTGCTGGCACCCAGCATTGCTTCCCCTCTCCAACCAAGCGTAGGAGCATGGATTTGCCTGCCTGGAGCCTGCCCTCAAGCTGGTGGCACTCTGCCTTTATCTCCAGGCGTCTGCGATGGGTTCTGGCAAGAGACAAAGAGACACTGAGGCGTGCCAAATCCCAGCTCCGTTTTGCTGAATTTGGGCACCTTTAAGAATAGTGAGAGCACCTCTTTGCTGTTTCACACTTGGGCTTATAGGAAGCTTCAGGCAATGGAGCTGATCTCCCTTCTGCCTTCACAAAGATGAGGTTTCTAGCAACGCTGTGCCTCAGTTTACCTGTAAGCACGTAACAAATTGTTTCTGGCTGAGCAATGGTGAGATGTGATGCGTGTCTGCTTTTGTGTCACACTTTGATTCGGATCCCAGCGAGGTCAAAGAGTGATCAAGTGGGTTTCCTTTTCGATGGTACTCAACCAGAAGTGCTTCAGGAGCTTATCTAATGTGCTCCAGCTGCTGATGGCTCAAAGCATGTCCCCTGCTCCTCTGAAATTCATATAGGATCTCTATATGGCCCTCAGCACCAATGCCTTTGATCTTGTTTTCCCCTCTCATAGCACAATGCTGCTTCCTAACGCAAACACAGCATAGCAACAACTCCTGCAAATCTCTTACTGATCTAAGAAGAGCTCACCACAGAGCTGCAACATCCACCCCTGCCCCATTCAGTCGTTTTTCAATCCTTTAGGCTGTTCTGAGCAAGAGCACCCACTGCAATTCATATGGTTGTTGAAGTCACATAACTGCTGGGCTTACCATGTGCTGCAGTGCCCTGCTGGCTCCAGGTGCCCTCCTCCAGCTGAACTGTGTCCCCATCCAGTCCCTGCTGGGGGAACACCGCCTGCCACCATTTGCAGCCACTCAGAGCATCCCTGACCCCAACCCAGGCTGGTGTCAGGGTGCCCACACGAGTGCTGTTTGGGATGTGCTGCTGGAGTGAGGCAGCCCTCCAGACAGCCCCACCGAACGCTCGATTCAGGTAAAATCAATGGGATAATTAGCCCACAGAGTCTTCCCAAAGGTCAAGAAGCAGTGATTTTTTTCTTGCAGCAGCTTTTGTCCTGAGCTCTTGCTTCAGCACGAGGATTGCAAGCAAAGGCACTTCAGCAGGTGGGTTATAAAAGTGTTATGACTGCTGGTATTAAGCTGACAGACTAATGTGACAAGTGCTTAACAAGGTCTCCTAAAATAGAGAGGTAAATGCTTTGCAGCGCCGGTTGCTCGGACAACTCCGACACGAGCCGGTGGCACCAACCACATGGACAGCAAAGCACAGGAGCAGCAGGGAGGAGGAGGGGGGGAGAAAGAGGACAGGACCAGGTAGGGGAACCCTCCTCACCCCCCAGTTGTATCCCTTAGCCTCAAATTGGTCCTCCAGCCACTCCCCCTCTCCCCATTGCACAGCTCTGTGCTGCTCCCCGTGTGCCATCTGCAGTGAGAGAGGACACAGGGATGGCTCTGTGTGCATGGATCTATCTCTGCCCCTCCAGTCCCACAATTATTTGTACTCTATCAGCTGGACACGCCGCACCCCACAGGCTCTCTTTGCACCAGCACTCAGATCTCTCATTTTGAAGCCCAGCATCCCTATCCCCCCCCAGAGTGAAGGCAAACAGCCAGGATGCTGCCACGGTGGATTCAAGGTTTCGAGTCAAATAGCAGTCATTTAACCACTCTTTTAAAGTTCGTATCATTTGAATGTCATATGTCAAACTGAGGCTACTTCCACTGAAGGCAAATAGATATTTATTCCCCTCTCAGCTGGCCAGCAGCCTGGCATTCATTATTGAAGGATTGCAGCTGCTGGGGATTGAAATTACCTGTAGGAGTGCATCGAGCAAAGCCTTCCACCTCTTTAAGGGTTATTCCCCGTAATACCAGCTCATGCATTTTAGCTCAGACTCATTTTATAGCTGCTGTGGGTCTGCAGTTCCTTTTTCCTGTGGCTGCACAAGGTCAGGCATAGGGTTTTGGAGCATTTCCTCTCAGATGGTGTTGCTACTCCATTTTTCATGGTTTTTCTCAGGCTCAGACCACCGTGTGCCCGCTGCTGAGACTGGTGATGGGACTGCACCTCTGCTTGGCCTTGAAGCTGTGACCCAAAACATCACGACTGCAATTCCCCAGGGGCACTGCAAATCCTCTTTCTGGGGAATCTCTGCATAAAAGACTTATGCCTCTGTCTTGTAGCACATTGTGCACATAAAATATTCTATTGGCTGCGCAGAAGTTTAGGGACAAAACCAAAGACAACAGAGATGATCAGATTAACTTGCATTTAGACATTGCCTTGAACTTCACAGAGCAATTTACACCTGCGTGAGGGACTGTGGAGTTATATTGAATCAGACCAGGAGCATTTTACAGCCACTTTGCAAAAGCATAAATGATAGCATAAGGTGCAAAGGAAACAGCCAGCCAGACAATTACATGGCATCTTCACATGCCTTATTAATCCTCATTACAGCCTTCTGTGCTGAGGCTCAGTATCTTCCTTTCCCCTGTGAGGACAGGTGAGGCTGTGGAGCCAACGCAGCCGTCTGCCAAAGGAACAGCACCTGGCTGCTGGGAGCAGTGCCCTTGTCCTGGGGAACTGTGTGCCCTCTGCATGAGGAGCATCTTGCTGCAGTAGGGATAGAAAACATGACTGGCTTCTGAGCAACGTGTGATGCTCAACCATATGCCTGTCTTTTTGTCTATTTTGGTGGGGGTTTTTTCGACCCATCTGCTGTTGGAGTGGGGCCTGCTGAGGGCACAGGGACACTCAGAGGTTGGAGCACCTCTGCAATGGGGACAGGCTGAGAGCTGGGGGTGTGCAACCTGGGGAAAAGAAGGGGAGACCTGGGGAGACCTAACTGTGGCCTTCCTGTGCCTAAAGGGAGCTGATAAACAGGAGAATGACTTTTTACACAGTCTGATGTTGGTATGACAGTGGGGATGGTTTTAAACTAAAAGAGGGGAGATTTAGGTTGGATCTTAGGGGGAAATTGTTCACACAGAGGGAACTGCTGCCTGTCCCTGCAGCCACCCATGGCCATGGATGGGCCCTGGGCATTCTGAACTATGGGGGGCAGGCAGCCCATGGCAGAGGTGGGGCTGTGGGGCTGTGAGGTCCCTTCCACACAATCATTCTGGGATTCTGTGGTCCTAATATCTTTAAGGACCCTTCCAACACAATCCCAAGCCATTTTATGGTTTTGTTTTGTTTTGTCCTTATATTCCTTCCAATCCAAATGTTCTATGAGATCATGATTATTGTTCATTGTAGTTCTCCCATTATGCGTGATTCTGAAATTCCTTAAGAGGCAACAGCTCCTTATCACTCCACAGCTCTGGTCCCATTTCCCATTCAGAGCCTCTTGCTTACAAGCTGGTGGACCTGAACCCTTCCAGCCAAAGCTGACAAGAGAGACCTGAGCTCTGCAGGCAGGTGACAGCCTGTACAGTCAGACCAGCTTTGCACAGCTGGGAGAATGGCTATCTGATGTTCTTTCTGGGAATCTTATTAATGTTATCTGATTATTTCATAATAGATATAACACATGCGTGAGTGCTGACAGGCTGTAATTGGGCCTTGCCAGGGAATTACTCATATTTTTCATTCTTGAAGGAACTAGCAGCACATTCGGTTACACTAACGACCTCATTTGTGTGGATTCCATTCACTTTATGTGTCTCGCTCTTGAAGTATTATAGTGAGGGCAATGATTTCTCACTTGAAGTAAACGTCACAGTCTCAAGGTAGGTGCTCTGCTCTCCTTTGGATGCTGCTCAGGGATGAGCTCATTGTTCTCTGCAACTCCCTGAAAGGAGGCTATAGCGAGGTGACAGCAACAGGATGAGAGGTCATGGCCATAAGCTCTGGGCCTTATGCTGCACCAGGAGAGGTTCAGGTTGGTTATTAGGAGAAATATAATCTCTGAAAGAGTGGTAATGCATTGGCACTGCTGCCCAGGGAGGCAGTGGGGTTACAATCCCCGGAGGTGTTCAAGAACCATGTGGATGTGGCACTGATGGACATGGTTTTGTGTCATGATGGGGTGAATTGGGGTTGGACTTGATGATCTTAGAGGTTTTCTCCAATCTTAATTACTCTATGAATATAGAAATCTCTGAACTGGAAGAAGTATCTACGGATGCTTTACAAGTCCTTCCTGCCTATTTAGTAACCCTTCTTTGGGCCTTTTTAGGTGATTTGTAAAGAACCATAAGAAGCAGAGCATCTACCCAAGCTCTCAGCCAAAGGGTTTTTTAACTCTCCACGGCTTATAACTCCAGTGATAATTTCAGCCATGGAGAACCTTCCCCCGCTATGCTTACAATTCTGCCCTTTTGTGTGCATATCAAAGCACAAGCAGCACATCCTCGTCAATAAAAGTCCTTTCTAATTCCTTTTTATCCTCCCCAGGGGAGTGCTCAGAGCCCTGCGGAACCCTGAACAACCCTTTAATTCCTCCCTCCCCGTCCCCACGCCGCTTGGGGCCTCTGCAGCAGCCGCTGTGACAAGCACTGCTCCTTCATCAGGCAGAGCAATGGCTGTGAATGACACAAAGCATCACCTGCCCACGGGGACCCGGTGCCCCGGCTGCTTCTGCAACGTTATCAAAAACGTTTCCGCGCATTTGTTTGTAAAATGTCTTTATCCAGCCAGGAGAAATGTCCCTTGAAGTCAACTAACCAAATAAATAAATAACAGCCAGAGACAATGCAGGGAAAAAAGAGAAGAAAAAAAAAAAAAAAAGAGTTTCTAGGGGGAAAGAAGTGATGGATTGGAAGAGATTTGAGGCTGTTGCGATGTGCAGCTCGGCGCACAGTGTGACAAGAGAGAGAGTCCGCGTCGCGCTGCTTCCCAGCCTTCCATTTTAAATGAACTCTTAGCAGTGCTGATTTGAAAGTGTTGGAGAGGGAAAAAAACGCAGCCAGATGTGAGGGGTCAAAATTATATCAAAATTGGAGTTTTTTTCCTGATACAGCAGCTGAGAGCCTGGTCAGAATAAAGCTTCTTGAGCGGGGTGCAGAAGGTGGAGCTGCTGGGAGTTTTTGGTGTGTTTGTGCATAAATGAAGGATGTGGTTTGGTGTCGTGGTGGGGATGGATGGGGGTTGGACTTGGTGATCATAGAGGTCTTTTCTAACCTTAATGAGTCTGTGATACTGTGGTTCAAAATTTGAGCAAAGAGAGTAATGATTTCCCTTTTAACCATAACAATAGGAAGCAATGGGAATCCTGACCCAAAATTTTTTGCTTTCCAGGAGCATCCTTGAGAAGTCTGTGGAGACCCAGGGAAAAGAGCTGATTAATACCACTATTAATGAAAATAAACGCAGCGTAAAATTCCAAGTACCACAACTGCTTCCCAAAGCATCCAGGAGTGAGGGACAGCAGCAAATGCAATAAAGCAGAAATTCACTACGACTGTCAAGGGATAACGTTCCCTAACTCAGAGCCAGGCCTGTAAGTGAGAACACACCATCCATAGCAAAGCAGTCTGCGACCTTCAAGTGCTCACGTGGATGGAAAGTGATCTCTGAAAAGCAGCCCTGAATGCTGCTGAGGGCTGCTTCCCCTTCCCAGCCCTTCAAAGGGCTCTGTATCTCCTCCTGCCCTCCGTGATGCCCAGGGTGATATTGCCCAAAATGCAGATCAGACGTTTTCTGGTCAGTTTGGTGACAAAGCAGAAGGGAACATTCTGCCCACCACCAATGTGCAGCTTGGTTGAGGAGGTGCCTGCGTGTGTCTGTGCCTATGAGAGTGCTCTGGCTTTTTTACATGTGTATTTATCTCATTTATTTGGCCAAAGGAATTACAGGATTGAAAGGAAATTAATAGCTCAGCACCCAGTCAGCTTCTTATTTTGAATCAATCCATTCTTGTCACTTGGACTGAACTAAATAATTAATCGTGTTACCTAAAAATAATTAGGGCTAATATCATACAGATTACACTACCCAGTTCTAACAATAATGTTGTTAAGAACATCTAAATAACCCAATATTTAATTACAGTCTGGCTTGTTTAGTGATGTGTGGGTTTGGGGGGGGGCTTTCTATCCCTGCAAATTTGGGCCAGCTCCATTGATTAAACAAGAACTTTTTATAGCTAGCGTTCAAATTATCAAACACTTGCCTAAAGCAATCCCATTGATCAAGTGTATCATTTGTAATACAAATGTTTTTATTAGGAGGCTTTGTTCAAGATAAATGAAGGATCAAATTAACTGGAGATTGGTTTGAGTAGAAAATGCTGCAGCTGGATAATTTCAAGCACTGAGGCTGAACATTTCTTTCAAATGATGAGAAGTCATCAACTAAGCCTTAATATAAAACACGCACGCACAGAGGCATCTTTGTATTGATTCCTCTCACTTCTGAGGCTCTCTTTCTACAAAGCACGTTAGGATTTGTAGGAAAGGTTACAAGCCATCACCCCACTGCAACTAAACCAGTTTTTATTCTGGCCAAAATTATGATGCTATCAGCACCCCAACAGACACCAGAACCTTCTTCCCTCTCCCCCATTCTCCATCCCCATCCTGCTGCCTCTGTTCCCACCCTGGACCATTCACTGTGCAGTGCTGTTTATCCAAACGCTCTGCAGCTGTGCTGGGGCAGCAGTGTGCCTCCTTTTAGGAAGGGAGGGAGGGAGCCTGGCTGGGTGGATCTATACTTCTTCCAACACTCCAGCAGGGGCTGGGTGTACAGAAGGTTTACCCACGGGCAGCCGATGGAGAACAACCGTGGGAGTGCTGTGCTGTCACTCTATATATGTATTTTGTAATACAGTCTGAATTGGGAAAGCTGCTTGACTGGGGTGACAGTTTTGGCTGTCATGTAGAGCTGTAGGTATGAAAATAGTTGCTTTCTAAATTAAACTCTCTCTTCTCCGCTCCCATAACAATGCATGGAGCACTGCTGGCACAGCATCACAGCTGTCTGGGGAGCCACTATAATACCTCCCCAGCTTTACGTCTCCTCTGTGAGGTTTCTCCACAGGTTGTCCTCACAGGAGGACACCTCAGGGGCATTCAGATGCTCTGGAATCCATCTCCAAAGGCGCCCACAATAATCAGAGGCAGTCCCTCGCTCACAGCCCATCAGATAAAACCTACAGACCTGGAAAGGCAGCTCGGAGGTCAGTTCATCCCCATGGACAACTATTTCAGGGACACAGAGCCAACTTCCTGACGCATGCAGAGCACAGAGAGATGCTCTCCCCACACTGCTGGGTTTCTCCTCCATTTGGTGCAGGGAGGAACACTCAGCTCCATCCCTGGATCTAAGCACCCATAATGCCATCCCAGCGCCCTGTTAATGTACAGGCGGTGCTCAGCAATGAGAAGTGCAGCACAGATTTAGAGAGAATTATTGCTTTATTTATCACTTTAATGCAGGAAGCAATATGCCCAGATGGTAATGAAGAACAGAGGCTTGTTGCTCTCAGATATCACTCGTGGCCACTTCAAGTTTATGTATTGTTATGCAAGAACCGAACGCGTGTGCCATATGTGTGCATCAGACAGATAGTCAAAGGATTACACGTGTGTATGTAACATGTTTTCCTGTTATATCTGAGTGTTTTTGGAGATGCAGACTGCATGGGGAAGGCTTGTATCTTGCATTTATGCTGTGGCAATAACAGCTTGATGCCCTCACCCAGAGGTATAAAACCTGCAACCATTAAGTTTGCTGAAGAAGGTTTCTACATCACTTTCGAAAACTGCTGTTTATTGGTGGGAGGAATATTTTCTCCAAAAGAGCTATTGTAATTATTAAAAAAAAAAAAAAAAAAAAAAAGGCAAAGGATCAAATTTAGGAGTTATATTTGAAGAGACAGAGAGTGAGACCCAATTAACCCCTCTGCTCTGCAGATGGGGCTGCGGCACAGGGACAGCACTGCAGCCCAGGGAAGGGAAGGACGAAACCAATGGCATGTAGTGATAATGGGGAGCTCAATATGAGTCAAGCAATTTGATTTCTATAGGGAGCACAGTGATTGAAAGCAGCGCTGATGCTGATTAATCCCCCTCCCTCTTCTCTGTCTTCTAATTTCTGGCTCCGTGGTGCTCCTTCTTCCTTTCAGGCAGTTCCCATTGTCCGTGTGCATCAGGACACCTCATGATGCATGCACTGAATGCATCTGAAAATCCTGGAGATACACTGCTGCCCTTCGTATCCTTCAATATAGTTCATAAAGCTGTTTCTTTCTCCTAGTTCTAAAAGATTTCACATAGCTCTTTTAATTACTCTTTTAGTAATTGGTGATAGGAAAGTCTATTGTAAGAGTCTGTATTTCTGATCAGACTTTTTTTTTTCAGGATCCAAAGGTGAGACTGCAGCACTGGGTCCCTGTTCAGCTCCCAGGGCTGTTGTCAGAGGACAGGCAGTGCTGGGACACCCACCCTCTCCAGCCTCCTTTCTCAGCCTGGTCCCAGCACATATAACTCAAACAAGAGATAATTTCATGCATATTATGCTGTATGGACTTCAGGAAAGCTGACCCAAAAATATTCCACCAGAAATATTCATTGCATTTTGTTTTAGTTCAGTAGATAATATGATTTCAAGGGGTTAAAAAAACCAGCGTGACTTAAGCTTAGCAATGACTCATGTTTGGCCACCCAACCAACCCAACAGTTCTTCAGCTCTTTTCTGGATTGGGAAATTTCAGCTAAGTTTAATGCCTTCCCTCTGTATGCAACACCTCCTGGAAAAGGTGTAGACATGAGCCAGTGAGTCAGGGTCAGATCCTTCTCCAGATCCTTCTTCACCAACTGTTGTCCTTGCACAAAGAGTTTTTCCCCCCTGGGGCAGCAGCTGGGAATGAAGTTTGGCAGGGAAAACTTAAAAGTGTGCAGAAGCGGCAGGAACCAAATCCTGATTTACCAGCTTTGTTTTTGGGAGAGTGACACCTTTTGGGAAAACATCAGGATTTTCAGTACATGGTTTCTTTGTTATGAATATTGGACATGCCTGCTCAATGGGCGTAGTGGAGTTTAATTGAGTGGTTCAGTTTAGCTGATTGGTTTCATTGATTGGTTAGATTTAATTGAATGGCTTTGATACAGGGTTCCAGGGTTCTCCTGCCAGAGATATCAGGCTGCATGGCCAGTGAAGAGTAGGCATTGCTCATCCAATCATCCATAGGAAGAAACTATTTATGTATTTACATATACATACTTACATAAGTTTGGGGCAAAATAGTTTGATATCTGCCTGAGGTTACGGGTGTGAGGTCTATGTGGTCAAGGAAACACGTGGTCAAGTGCTGCCAAAATAATGGCCAGGAATAGGGAGAGCCAATGCAGTGGGCAGAGCCCAGCAAGTTTTGCTATGGACCCAATGGGGTCTTGCTGCAGATCAGCAGGAATTCTTTGTGAAAACCAAAACCAAACTCTATTTTAGCTCAGCTACAGGTAGGACTGCAGTGGCTGGTTAGAAATGTCACCTCCTGCTGCTGCTTGGGAGAGGTATGCAGAGGGCAAAGAGAGAATGGCTTGTTCTGTCCCTTCCAACAAAGCTGGAGACATGAACTGAAACTGGAAGTTTTTTAGAACAAACACAAAGAGGTGTTTCTCTTTTTGTGCATGACAATGGACTGCTTGAATAACAAAGCCCAGATGGCAGAGAGAGGATTTCTGGGAAGTACCTCTGATGCTCACCCTGTTCCCAGGCCCCTCCATGAACATCTGCTCTTGGCACTGCTGGGAGCAGGCTGCTGAGCTGAGCACTGTTACAGCATTGCCTTTAGTTGACCAAGATGTAATCAGAGGAGCAATGTCTTGGAGAACAGAGGATCCACCAGGTTGCACAGAAGGCCAACAGACTTGGTCCTGCTGTCAGGGAGAGCATAATCTCAGTGCTGCTGAGGTTGGTTTTACATCTGACTTTGGCTGGAACAGGCTCAAGGATTTCATTATTCAGCACCCTCTCCATCTGCTTTATTGAAGATGTGTGCAAGGATTAAACATGACAAGGAATTTGTTTCCAAGAGGCTGATATTTTGGGATGGATTAAGAAATGTGAGTACACCGTGCTGTCCCTGGAGAGCAACACAGGCTGTGCTTCCACTCTGGTCCCCTGCAGGATGCCCAGTGTCGTGGAGCAGAACAGAAACAGTATCACAACCGTCTGCCTTTTGGGATTTATTTCTCTTCTTTTCCTACACACTCTTTCAATTCAAACTCCAAAAGAAAACAGGTTCATTGAATGTCACCTCGAGAATATCCCTCTGCATCCAAGCATCACGAGTGCGAGAAATGATTTGTTGGGCACTACTATAGCAAGTTTTTGCCTGTTCCTATCTGTCTAATGTCAGCGCTCACACCGCTGTTGACAAAATGAATTTTGCCTCTATTTCATCTTTCCAAACAACACAGATGAACCAGAAGCTGCGTCTTTGTGTCCTTCTTGTTGTGAAAGCCTGCAGAAGGAGTGGTCCTGCAGAAGAGATGCTGAAGATGTCTGAGAAAAGCTTGCTGCTGTAAGCAAGCACAGAACAACACAATGCTGGAAATAGAGGCACCAGAGGTACCAGCCACCTTTTTTAAGACTTCGAATCTAAACGTCTGTGTTATTACAATGGTTTAATACCATTCTGATGTCTCCCAACCAGCGTCTCCTACAGGGTTATGGTCTCCATTTTCTCGCATTCAGCCTTAGCTGGCTGCCACCCATCTGCCACACAGGTGGAACTGCAAGGTCAGGAACACGAGGCTCCTCGTTCTGTCTGCCTTGTTTTCCCCATGCAATTTTGATGTGACAGATGCACGAGCAAAGAGGAACTCCTGGAGAAGCACACGGGTTTATGTATCAGTGAAGATTTCCTCTGTTGTTTCAAGGGCATTACACAAGGAGGGAAGAGAAGGAGAATTGGATGAGTCCTGGCATTCCTTCCTGCTCTGACAGCAGCTCCACTTTTATCCTCATTGCCAAAGCAGTACTGCAGGCAGGAGCTTGTGTGACAGTTGTAGCGAGATGACCCAGGAAAATCAGGATGGATCCTGCATTAAGTGGCATTTAATAAAATTAAAGTGAATGCCTTTGGAAATTAGACATGTGGAAAGCTCGGACAGAGCTGGGGGTTCTTGGAACAACCATGTGAGCTGCAGAGGAACAGCAAGTCACCTTCATCAATAACTTAAAGCATCAAGAAGCTTTTTCTGGAGCAGCTGTATGTACATTGCCTGTGCAGGGAGGTGGTGGGATCACCATCTCTGCAGGTGTTTGAGAACAGCAGGGACGTGGCACTGAGGGACATGGTCAGTGGGCATGGTGGGGTGGGATGGGGTTGGACATGAGCATCTCAGAGGTCTTTTCCAACCTTACTGATATTATGGTTTCATGACATTTCCTAAAGCATCTCTAGGTAATCTCAGAACACTTGGTATGGCCTCATTGCAAGGGAAGGGCAGTCAGCCCACAGCCCCAGCAGCAAGGATGGAGCTGGGGGCTTCATGCCCTGCAACCAAAACATACGGACACGTGTGTACAGAGAGAGGTAAGGAATGGAGGCTGTGGGGAGATAAATGGTTTTTATGAGATATAGGCATATTTAATTAGCTCCTGCAGAATTTACCACACTCCTAATGAGCTCTTGCCAAGTTTGCTGTGATTCCTCTCTACTTTTTGTAACTCTGTAATAGTAACAATACAATCATTTTCTATAATAACCATGATAAAGCCCAGTTAATCCTTCTGTAACTCCTGCATAAGCTTCATGTAATTAAATCAGTTGGTGAAACATTTTTGGTTTAAGGGATGGATAAATGCAGCACAGCCCTGCCACCCTACCAAGAGGCTGATGCAGAGAACAGGTTTCTCTATCTTCCCACCCTCACACAGCAGTGTAAATCTAGTTAATAGGGTTAAAATGGCAAACAGATGTGTTTGAATCCCAGCTTTACCCATCACTGCTGATGCTGAGGCCAGAATATTGCCAACCCAGCAACTTTAGTCCAGCCTGATTTGTGCTCCGTGGGGTAGTGATTAGGCAGCTGCTGAAGCACAGAGCAGTTCCCATGTAGGAGGGGAATTGTGAGGAGGGGTGAGGGCAGAGACATCACAGGACTCCTGCTTTCAAGCCTCCTTTAGAAGAGGGGCAGTGTTTCTCAACAGTGCTGAGAAATGCAATTTAGATAAGTAGCTGGTGGCTCCTATGAAGAGTTTATCCAGCCTGTTATCTTTCACTTCTCTGCTCTGGCTGACGTGCCCCGGAAGGTGTCATACATGCTCATTCTTTTCTTTCCTTTTAGTCGAGACACGTTTGCTATAATTACTCGTCTTATAAGAATTTCTTGTGCAAAAGCATGCACACATTACAAAAGAAACATCTATCTGCACTTCAGCTGGGGGAACAATTGCGGCTTGCCCTCCCTCCAGAAGTCAGATTATGGTGGTTTTTGTGATGATGCCTTTAGATGAGAACCAATCTTCTGACATCCCTGACTCACGTTTAAGCTGTTGGTGTTAATTGTTAACTGCAAGGCACGTTCCACCTCCCTGTGCAATGCAGTCCTCTGCTCCGTAGGGAACAGCCCTGCCCTCACCCCAAACCTGCAGTTGCACAATGAGGAGGGGTGGGAAGATCAACAAAGATGCATGTGTTTATAAAATCTCCGTGTTACATGTTTCCTGGTAGCAATTAATGTTGCATCATAGTCCATCCAGTACAGCAAACCTCAGCTCAAGGCAGTGTGGTGGTGGGGGAAGTTGAGCCTGTGAAACAAACTGGATTTGTCTCATCATCCTCCCCTACGCACCCATGTGAGTCATTCAGCAGCGCTTGAGATGCTGTGCTTTGTGTCTCTGTCCTGCAGTCATCTGTGATGTTTTCAGTTATGGTCTGCTCTCTGTTTTGGTTGTGTTGTGGTTTTGATCAGCACTGTGTGATGTACTTCATCTCGGTCGCCTGCTGATCAGCACGAGCCAGGCTGTACCTCTTCTGCCAGCTCTCCTCCACCAGGTACCACACCTGATCTGTCACATACCTCCTTTTTTACACCTGTGCTCTAATAACTGACCACAAGGAAAACTTCCAAGACTCTGGGGAAAGTGTTCACATTCACCCTTTCAAGGGAAGACCCAAGGAGAGGATGTATGTCTGGAAAACAGTGAAACGTGTTGTGAAATGGATACAGCACCCTGAGAACAAAAGTCCATTTCATGGAGAGATGGGAAAATCCTGACAGTAACCTCCGGGAGCGTTTGGACTTGTTCTGGTCTGTAGAGCAACCAGACTTTACTGTTTGCAGGTTGGGCTCTAAACTGAACCGGGTGCCAAACAAGTGGCTTCCACAGGTCACTGAGCCCAACGTCATTCCAAATAGCACCAGCCCCAGGCCAAACTCACTCCTGAAATAGCTGGACCCATCTCCTGGACCCAATGCCCTGGCATGGTGCATCTTCAGTGGAAATGGGAGCAGGCTGATTGCTGTGGCTGTGCTGCGGGCACTGCAGCCATGCATCGTTGGCCTGTCCAGGTCACTGCCTTTCTGCTCCAGTTACTGCTGCAGTGAAAATGGCACAGCCACGTTCAGGAGAGGTGAAAGGACAACGTGTTGGATGTTCATGTTTCACCATCTTGAATTTTCCTCCAGCTCTCACATCCTGTGCCATCAGAGCAGCTGCCAAACCGCTGCTCTGCTCCAGCCATTCCCATTTGCTCACTACAAAACCCAATTTTGACCTTCCTAGGGTGGGCACCACTGTGTGATTGCTGAGCAGAGAGCAATGAGAGAAGGCAGGGAGTGGGTGGCTGCAGGATTTGAGCATCAAAACTCCATCCCAGTCACCTAAAAGCTGAAGTGTTACTGAAAAAAATAATAATAATATGTATTTTTTCCTCTTGACATTAAGTGGAAAAAGGACAAAACCCCCTCACAATTAACTCATTGTTTCTTACGCTGGCAAATGGCTTTCTGGGGTTGCTTAGTCTCAGCGCTCATTTTGAATTATTGGTTCCATATCCAGGCTGTCAGATCCAAACACTCTGCAGACGAGATGTAGAATATATCACACTGATTCAATATTTATGCTCTGCAATGGGTTTGACTCCTACCCACACACCAAACTTACAGACACTCCAACCTCAGCTAGACAGGCCCTCAGTGGCCGTGTCTTAATGAATATTTTCTCCAGCTGAGGGTGGAAGAGAGTCAACCTCTACATGGCCTGGGGGGAAATTTCCAGAGCCGTGTGCACTGCATCGAGCTGACCAGCCTCACCTGAGCCTCCCACCCACACCCATGGCCTGGAGCCCATTTGAGCTCAGTTTGGTGCTGTTCTTCCTTCTCTGTGCTCTGCTGGGGGAGCATGGGTCTCCAGCTGAGCGCATCCGTGCTGTATGGCCACGAGGAGCCATCTGAACAATGTGGTCCTTCTACTAACAAGGTAAGGCTTCTTGTTGCTTCAGGATTCAAGCTGATGGGTTTGTAACCCAGCCTGTGGTGTACATGATATTTCTCTAGCCTACTGTGTTGCATGAATCCTATTCAGGCTTTGTGCAGGGCTGTGTCTGTATCAGGAACCTGACTCCCGTTGGTTCTGATGCTTTGGGCCAGCAATGAGCACAGGACTCTGCTGCCTGCAGGCAGGGCCATGGGGAGCAGCAGAGCTCTGTGCTTGTACGCAGGAGTTCATCCTTTCCTATTTACTTCTGAACATATTTCATTACGATGCTCTTGTGATGCTTTAGGGCTGGAAACACCAGGAATATAAATCAGATTTTGTCATTGGCAGGCAGTGTAGTTATGCCTGCATAGTGTTGTTTTTTATTATTATTTGTTAAAATATCACGTATTTATTTCTGAATCTTGTCTGTTATCAGAAGCTTGTTACTTTAATAACTTTTCTCTTTCTCTTCCAATTTATTGTAGTAACTGTACACTGTTGAAATACTGTGTTGAATGCTTGGCTTCTAATAGGAAGCCCCAGCCTGCTTGCTCTCTGTGCTCTGATAGGCAGTCTGGTTGTCTGCAGTGCCCTGGGCTTTGCCCTCTTTGCTGGTGGTGGTGGTGATGGAGCCCTGAAAGCCACTTCTCTGCCTCTTTCATGACTAACGTGAAAGCAGGGCTCAGTATTCCTCTTGGGAGGGCTGTTAGTGATGGCAGAGCTGCCCATCCACTGGAGGAAAAGCTGTCCCACCTGCACAGTGAGCCCCATCCCAGAAAGCAGAGCAGGCTGACTGCAGCCATACAGCACAGAGGGAAAAGAACCCTATGCATTGATCAGCAACCACTGCTGACTATGGAAGGGGGATTTTAAAGGCAGGTTTTCTCCCAAGTTTTCAGGAGTAGCTGCGGGCTCTGGGTTTTATAAACTTTACAGTAAGGCCTGTTTGATCAGATATGAAAAATAGATTGGATGTTTTTTTCTATAAGCTTCATTTATACTCATCAGAGTGCTCCATGTAATAATACCAGGAAATAGATTCGCAGGCAGAAGTATGATTTTTAAGTTAACGATGTTCATTTAATTTCAACTCTTGTCTCCTCCGTGTGCCTCCTCCTAATGCTCTAAATAGCTCTTCTGCCTCTTTGATGTTTACACCCTTCAAATGCATAAAGACAGTTCTCTACAATTCCTCATTTTGCCAAGCAATACATACTTAGTGCTTTTCATCTCTCTCCATAAATCAATCCCTTTCCTCCAACAGGAGCCAGAATGGGATTTTTTTTTTCCTTTCCTTATTAGATTTGTACTGAGAATTTCTTTTCAGAAACAGATAAATGATACAAGGCTTTTTTCATGACAAAGCATCCTATCATACATTATTAGCAAACACTTCCACAGTGTAACAGGAGTAAAAATAGAAGTGGGCTATAAAAAAGGATGTATAGCGGGATGGCATCTAATCTCACAGCATGGCACTAAAAGTAGAGCAGCTCCTTCGCATTTCTCTGCAAATCTTCAAGGGAAAAATCCGGGAGCCCTGAGAAACGCTCAGCATCTTTTACTGAAGGATTCTGTTGAATTCTGCGTGATCTTTGACATGGAGTTAATGAATTTTCTCCTTATTCGCAACGCCCACCTATTGCTCGTGGTGCGTTCAGCCCCTTCCAGCCAGCACACAGCCTTTTGCAGGAAACCAACCCACAAACTGCCCGAGCTACCAACTTTCTGATCCTGCTTATCTCAAAAATAAACATTTTTAGCATCAGCGCTGCTGATTTCCAGTTCCATGCTGTCCAATGTCAAGGCAATGTTCCCCCTGGCAGGTCAGTGAGTCCCAGATGTGCTTTTGGGATTGCTTCTCGTGATGGATCCTTTGTGCCCTTCTGACTGAGGGTACTTTAAAGGCCACAGTGGTAAGGAATGCCTGGGGAAAAAAAAGTCACCCTCAGATCCCCAGTATTTCTGAAAGCAGTTTTGGTGGAAGCCCATCAAACTCTGCAAAAATGGTTTTCAAATGAAATTGCAAATAGAAGATGAATACTCAGATAGATGACAACTTCAGCAGCTATTTGTCAGGAAAAGCCCAGGACCTGGAGGTTACCTGCCTGGCAGCTCCTGCCATGGGACACGGCCCTCCAAAGGAAACTGATTTCTGAAACTTCCAGCAAAGTGCCAAAGATTTCTCTAGAGCTGCTGCCGAAAAAGAGAAACCAGCATAAACCAATGTGGTTTTGCAATAAACCAAAGCAGCACCAAGAGCTGCTGCAGTGCACTGGGTGTTGTGACCATGCATGCTAATGTTGTCTCATCCTGGCTGTTCCTAGCCCTGTGGCATGGCAGTGGGCACTTCCCTGTGATGATTTCCTGTTGGATGTCATTGGCACCATTGCAGATTTATCTGTTGGCACAGAAAGATCCTCTCTGCCAGCCAAAACTTGAAAGGCAGACTTCTTAAACTTGGTTTAATATTTAAAAGACGTATAGCCCTCTTTTGGCCTCTTTCAACTGTCTTCCTAATATGTGCCTGAGCATCAGCCTCCCTCCCCCGGGAGGCCGAGAGCTGCTCAGTCCTGCCACCCATCCTCCTAAAGCAGATTTCTGCTGTCACACAGACGTTCAGCACAGCAAGAAAATGATGGCTGGGGAGTGCTGGGAGGAAGGCTCCTTCAGTTCAGGTTATGGTCAGTGGGGAGTCCAAACTGCCCAGCTCACCTACAAATAAAACCGCACTTTGTTGCTACTTGATGAGGACCACTTGTGTGCTTTGGTGCAGAGCAGTAATGCACCATGCTGCAGTCCCAGCACTGAGCTTCTCACCCAAACGCTGAGTAGTGCTGCTCTCCTACTTGTGGCTAAGCAGCAGATGCACTCCTAATACCTTTAGGTGACTTCTCAGATTCTTTGGATTTTGCATCTCCAGAAAGTTTCTTTCCCAGGACAGATTTGACCACAGATGTACCATCCTGCCTGCTGGCCCTTGGCACCAGGCGCTGCCTGCTGTCCCCTCCCCCGGCCCTGGCTGCATCGTGCCTTGTGCTCAGCTTTGACCATGCCGGGGGCTGTGCTTGCACCTTCCCAGGACATCAGACCTGGTACTGAAGAGCCTCCTTAAAGCCAAAAACTGTGCCCTCTGCCCTTCCACCAGCTGTACAGGCTTGTCCTCTGGTCTCATGCTGTGATTTGACTTGTGCACGTAGGTGTGTTTATATTTGCACTCACAAGTGTGCATGTGTATAAATATATATATACACACCCATGCTTGCGAAGTCTGTACAAGCGCAAGCTGTCTGTGTTTGCAACACATTCTGTTTCTTAGGGCAACATTTAGGCTGTGAACTCCCTGAAGAAAAGCCTATCTCTTACTGAGTGTTTCCAGCACGCCTAACCCTCCTGGGCTTTCATTTCCCAACTGGCTTTTAACGTAATGTAAAGAACAGAAATAATATCTTCCATTAAAACTTTATTAGGTAGCTCTTCCACTTAAGAGAGCTGCTTTGCTTATTCCCTGCCAAATGAATCCCAGAAACAGAAAGGATTTGGAAGGAGGAGGGGGCAGCAGGGAGACATCTCAAAGCAATGGGGACCTTCCTGGGAGGATGCTGACAGTGTCGGGTCCTGGGCCAGAGCTGGGTGTGGTGGGACTGGGATGTGTGGGAGCACAGCTGCCAGCCTGGGCAGAGCCTTTCATTTCTTGGCCCCCGTTTTTGTATCGTGCTGATTGATGTTGAAATGTGTTGTAATTATTGGGAGCATCAGCCATCTGCTCGCTTCTGCGGGTGTTGTTAAGGCTGCTGGCGGGCTGAGCAATGCGAACTGCAGCAGAGTGGTGAGTGGCAGCAGCTGACCTTCTTGGGAGCATCCGTATCACTCCTCACCTTCCCTCTGGCTTTTGCTGTGACCTTTGGCTGCAGATCAATCTCAGATTAACGTTTGTTAACAATAAGCGCCTTAAAATTAGGATGCAAGCGGGCAAGATCTGAAAAGGTTAGATAAGGTGGGGGCAAGTTAATGCAAGCCCATGCTCTGTGTGCTGGAGGTTGGACCCTGTGATCTGTTTTCCAGCTGTGTTTTCCAGTCCCATCGCCTTTGATTCTGGAGCACAAATAGGTGGACAGCCCTGGGTTGGTGGAGGCTGGTAGAGCTGTGTCGTGGTGGTGTAAAGCTGCTTCAGTGCCCCAGTAATCCAGGAGAAGAGAAGTAATGCACAGAAACGCTCAGAGCTTTTTTCCATATTTTACGTTAATCATTAGGGTAGCTGAAATTAGCTTTAATTGATATTAAGAGCTGGAAAAAAAAAAAATGAATCCTCTGGAGAGTGAGTCTCTTTAACCTTTAATGATGCAGTAAATAAAATATCCTGTCAACATTTGTGCAATAGTAAGGGTTTTCAAAATTCCATATCCGTATGGTGAGGAATTCAGGACACCTAATTTTCTCCATTACTGCAGACGAAGGTGATGTCAGAGGATAAATTCAGGTGCAGATTTTCCCTGTTTCCAAACTATCTGTCATACCTGGTAACTCCCTGCGCCGGCTTCTTCTTGCTAATAGGAAGACAGAGGGAGGAAGGAAGGACTGTGACAACCAGGCGTGTTCTGCACGTCAGCTTTTTCCTTTGTGCACCTTCTAGCATGTAGGCGTCTGATGGCAGAGTATCAATAGAGGATGTATTGAATCATCAGCAGAGGGGAGAAGAAGGAGCAGCGCTGCGTATTCCTCCTTTTGGGTGAAATATGTCTGAAAATGTTTCATTTTTCACTTTAAAGGCAAGATGGAATTGCAAAAGACTTCAATACTTTAGGGACAGTTAGTTTGGTAATAGTCAGGCCATTCTTCTCTCTGTCAGGGCTCGGGCTGGTTTTGAAATGCCTGATGAGTGCCGTGGTAAGAAGGCACATGAAACGTTCCTTTGTTGTAAGTGGGAAATTTGTTTTTCATAAAATCCATTTGATCACCGCAATCAACTGGAATTATTACATCATTTAGGCAAGTTACTGTAACATTAATGGCTGCTCTGTTGTAGTTAACTGAGAGAAGGAAACAAATCTCCCCCTTAGAACTGTTTTTGTCTTTCATTGGAACTGATGCAATACCAGGAGATACATCTTCCTTGGGATGTTCCCAGCATGCTTTCGGAAGGGCAGGGAGTGCAGTCATGCATAATTGTAGAAATCTTCCTGAAAGATGGACCAACACCTCCTGTTTTTTCAGGTGCCATTTCTTTATCCTTTCACTGTTGCTGCCCTTTGACAACAGCTCGCCTGCTTGAAATAACTGTGTGAAAAGCTTATTGGTAATATGTCGTTGCATTGCTCTTTTTCATATTTTTTTTTTCTCACTTTCTGCCTTGGTTGGAATTTGGGAAGATTTAGGGGACAGAATTAACCCTAATTAACTTCCCCATTGAGCTGCTAGGAAGCTTTTCCATCTGACAAAAAGACCCAGACGCAATGGGACGACACCACATTCCACCACTGCCAACAGTACGTAGGGAAGATCAACAAGGAGCAGATACGACAGTATCTAGAACAGTAGAAATCATAAATATCATTTATCAGTAAAAACACTCAAAAGCAGAGCGCGCTGGGATCTTTGGTTTAAGCAATAGTACCTCTGGTTTTAAGAGGAAACAGCCAAAAGGGTGGAAATCAACGCAATGGCTGCACAGCTTGCAGCACAGGCAGGCTCCTGGCATGTCCCCTGCTGAGGGATGGCCATGGGTGGTGATGGACAGCAGGGCGATGGGAAGTACAGGAAGGATGGAGGCAGCCCATGAAGGCAGAGTCATATTATGGAGGTAAGGCACAGAGAATCTGATTTCCTTCTGGAAGACTCACCCCGTGATTCTGTTGCCTATCATTTATGGGGTTTATAATCCTGGCAGGCCATAATGGGCTGACACCAGTCTTTTAGTAACGTTTTTCACACTTGGAGGAATGATGTGTATGGTTACACTTGTGATGTCCCTCTACAGGGCAGGAATTGCATCGGGCTGCAGTTGGCTCAGCTGCTCTTGCTCCCAGCACCATGAGTGTGAGCTTCATCTGGTTCGTAAGACACTAAAATGGCTTTCCTGCCTCAGTGCAGCTGTTTGGTCTACGACTTGCTGCTTTCATGGTGACTTCTGCTCTCCTTCCTCCTTGCTGAGACTGGAGTTACTTTAACCTACCACTTGTTTTCTCTCTTTTTTTCTTTTCTTTTTTTTTTTAAAGCATTTCTAACCATTCTGTCAGTGCAGGGATGTTGCACTCTTCCCTCAGTGCTGGCTGCTGCGGGTCCAGCTGTTTCACCAAAAGCTTTTAACCCCTGCTAAGAGATGAGCAATGCTTTAAACTGAGCACAGCCCTATTGGCAGCGCTTCCAACCACGCCTTTCTGTGTACATAGCAAAACCCAAACAATTTTTCACAGATGATGCATCAGAAGGGAGCACTCTAATTGTTTTATCTGCCTTTTGGGACGGCACAAGCTGCTAACTCTTGAATTAAAGCCTGGGGATTGTTACTGTGTCTTTCTGAAGAACTGATGGCTTTGGTTAAAGGATTCCCAGTGATCAAGAGCCTAACAAGCTGTTGGCTGTCTGCTCTCAAACAGTTAATTGCTGTCACCATTAAAAGGACGTTAATTCTTGAATAAATCTGTACTATGTTGGATTGTAGCATTTGGATCGTGTTGCAGTTCAGTCTGCTGGAGACTAAAGATAAAAGCATGTGGGCATGAGAGGAAATTATAGACCATAATAAGTGGATTGAGAAACATGCCTGGGAGCAAAGGATGCAAGGAGAAAGTGAAGGGGTAACTTCAGCTATTTGAATATCTTCCACAGACCTTTCCCATTTGACCAGCTCCTGCTTGATTTGCAGGTATCACAACCAGCACAATACACCAAGTCTAAATAACATGTGAAATTTGGATCCAGGAGAACCTCTGACCTGGCTTTTGACATTTAGTCCCGCTTTATGTGATCTGAAATGGGTTTAAATTTGCTTGTACCAGGCTGAGCTCCCATGATGAGCAACGCAAGGCAGCGTGTACGAGCCATGCTCAGGAGCAGTGGTCCTCCTGCAATGCTGTCCTCATCTCCCAGATCTGCAATCTGTCCTCTGTGGCTCCAGCACGGTGGAGGTCTGGCCAGAGCTGAACCAGAGGCAACCTCTTAATCAGATGGAGAGGTGGGAGTTGGAGTGTTTGTAAAATACTGTACAAATGGGAGGGCTTGATCGCATTAAATGAAGGATCAGATTCATTAAATTAAGTGGAAAGCAATGTACATGGGTAATTTCAAGGGCTGAGGCTGAATACGGTTTTTAAATAGGAAGTGATCAGCTGCTATACACAACACAGAGCAGCTCTCAAACATTTTTAATGACAGTATTTGTACACACTTTAGTTTAATTAACACATGGCACAGGAGAGGATTGGTAACTAGGATATAGTCTCACACCAGTCGGCTCAATTATAACACAGAAAATTTCAAGCATCAATACACCAAGAAGAAAGTCAGCCGTCCCTGCCCAGCGAGGTCTAGCGATTTGCGTTTCCATCACACCTTGTTTCTCTTGGATGCAACAATAATTCCTTCTTTCCAGATGGAGAAGTCCCCTTAGAAGGGAGTGGATGATCAGCTTCTCATTTGGATTTATTTCTCTATTTCTGCAATCAAATGAAGGGGGCTGTGTATTGTCACTGCCCAGTGATCCACGTTACATTTCTGACGGCTGTGTTATTTGGTAAATATGTAGTAATTGCTTCCAGAATTAGCTGAAGTTGCAGTTCTCTGTCTGTACACGTATGAGAGTTTTCCTGCAGTGTGTGACCCCTTTGTTAGCATAGGGCTCATTAGACTGCAGAAGAACGCAGTTGGGTTCTATGCCTTGGCATTGTTGGTCCGAGGGACTAACTTGAGAACAATGGGCTTCTCGGGGGTCATGAGTCCCATCGAGAGCAGCTTGAGAGGGATCTGCAGCAAGGAGAGGGGAAAAAGAGCACTTCAAGGTAGGGAAATGAAATGAGTAGAGATGAAAGGAAGGAAACTCAGCCATTAACTGGGTACCACTTGATTGTCTCTATGCCTCACCTGAGTTTCTTTGCAGACCTGGAAGGTGAAGTGCTGCAATACGGCAGTGATGGCAACTTTCAGAGTCAGGAGAGCAAATCGCATCCCAATGCAGTTCCTGGGACCAGCTCCAAAAGGCAGGTATGTGTATGGGTCTATGTTGTCTTTGTTTTCCTTACTGAACCTGGGTAATAACACATGTTGGGGATAAAATGAAGGCAGCAAGAAAGCCAAAAAAAAAAAAAATCTCTTAACTTATTTGGAGATCTCTCATCGGTGCCTTACACAAACTCGCTCATTTTTATGCTATTATGTCTCAGCAATGAAGGTGCACAAAGATGGACTTGTAGCTATCTACACGCGTTCCTTCAGCAAATCTAAAGACCATAGACAGGATCTTATGAGGTGTCAGTAATATTC
This sequence comes from Chrysolophus pictus, assembly GCA_037305975.1. Taxonomy (NCBI): domain Eukaryota; kingdom Metazoa; phylum Chordata; class Aves; order Galliformes; family Phasianidae; genus Chrysolophus; species Chrysolophus pictus. The sequence continues at coordinate 3,964,444 of CM074589.1, forward strand.
TCCCAATGAGATTACATTTCTTGAAACCCTGCTTTAACTGCAAAGCTCATTTTCTTCTAAAAATGACATTTCCGTGAGCCTGCGATTTCTCTTTTGTATTGTTAGTGAAAAGATAGGAAGAACACCATTAGGAAGCTAATCAGATTAATACTTAATTACTATGTGAGGAAAAAGCAGCAGGATCTCTCTTCTCTTTCATGACACGTTTTGCAGTTTTGTACCTTTCTGGTCTGAACTCGTCTGGGTTTGGCCAGTACTCGGGGTTGCGGTGCAGGGTGTAAGGTGGGATGACAACAATGGTTTCTTTTGGAATGATCACCCCATTTATTTCCACATCTTTCTTGCAGGTTCTCTCAATCCGTCCTCCGAGGGGATACAGCCGGAGGGTTTCATTCACGGCCATGTCAAGGTAATCCAACTGCATTATGGCTTCATATGTGAGCGGAGCCTGTGGACAATGGGTAAAAGGTGATTAGGTATGTTGGCATGAGGACTGGATTTTCCTAAAATGTGTGTTGGAACCAGTGTCTCCATCCCCTTCTGCCCCGGCTATGTCTCAAATTCATTGAAGAACAAAATGCAAAGTAGAAATTGCTTTGTTGGTTGAATTTTCTATCCTTGAGTTGTGAAAATGCCTATCAATTCACATCCATCCATTCATGGGTGCAGAGTACGGCAAGCAGGTTTGTTCAGGGCACTGGTCTGTCAAGCTGCAGCTGCAAAAAGAAAGCCACCACAGGGCTGAGCTGTGTGAGCCTTGGAGCTCTTTGAAACATCCTCCTCTGGGATATTCCGAGCTAACATCATTGTCCTGACTGAGTTAGGAAGAGAGCAGGGACAGAAGGTTTGGCATCCCCTTACCTTGTTGGGTAGAACAGTATCTATTTCATTCACCACCTTCTGCTGTACATCGGGATGCAAGGCCAGCAGGTAAGCCAGGTAACAAAGTGTGTTACTGGTGGGCTCGTACCCAGCAAAAATGAAGATGAATGCTTGTGACAGGACCTCTATGTCACTCAGGGCTGGAGGAGAAAGGATGCGGAGAGATGAGAAATGGTGCTGATGATCCCAGGGAAGAACAAGGAGCAATGGGTGGGGTTGGGGCAGATTTGTTGTGCTTCTCATATCAAGCTATATAGCTTGATATAGCTACTTAGTGTGAAATATATCATTTGATGAGAGGAGCTGGGTAATTTCCTGGGTAAACATAGTTGCCTGCTAAGGAACCTTCTGGTGCTGGCAGCAGGAGACAAGCTCCAGCTTGGAACTGGGCACTGGGGATCCTTGGAGCTTTCTTCTGGGAAACAGCTCCCCATGTTCTCCTTGCTCCCACAGACCCTGCTCCCCCAACGTGTGGATGCAGTTACCTTTATGTGAGTTCTTTCCATCTCTGGTCCCGTTGCTGTCTGATTTCTGGGATTCGATCATCATCTGCAGGAAATCTACTCTGCCCTGCAAAGAGGAGCAGAATTTCTTTGGTGACAGGTCCACTGGGAGGGCTCAGACAAAACCCTCACAGCCCAGGCACTGCTCTGAAACTGGAAGTGTCTCCACAAAGCATGTGGTATCCTTGTTGTAAAACATGGCCCTTGTATTCTATTTCAAAACCACTCTACCCTTTTCATGAAGGCTCTGGGTAGGAAAGCGGTCTCAAAAGGCATTTCAGAAAAGGGATCTAAACTTCTAAAAGGGAGAAAATTGCTGGGAAACCTTTTCTGAGTTTGAAAAGGGAGAGGGGAAGGCACAATTCCAAGAGGCAGTGCTGCTGTCCAGTGCCCCTGTTCTGCCTACTCTGCTTTCTCTTATCCCCTTCCTAATCTTCAAAGAAGACAAGTGGCTTAGTCTGCTGTTTTATCACAAGTTTTGCAAACCCAGGCTTAATCTCATTCTGCCTTTATCTGGATTCCGCCTCAGATCATGGATGTACAAAGTCCACTGTGCTTCTCTGCCAACACTGTTCAAATGAGACCTTTCCCAAGGCATTAAAAGCATGTTTACAATTTAGTAGCTCTGGAATCCATGCTGAGTTACTGGACTTTGGCTTCATCTTTGGTATCAATACCCTTAAGTGATGATATTTCACGTGAGTGTAGTGAGAAAAAGGAAGTTTGCTGCCACAACTGATAACAAGTTCATGCCTGCTTACCTTGTGAGTCTCCTTTTCACGATCCTTCTTAATTTTGTCAATAGATCTCAGGAAGAAATCTACAGCATCACTGGGGAAAAAGCTGATGTTCATCTTGGCCATAAGAGGGATAAGGAATGGGCATACAACTGAAAAACAATTTGAGAACGAAATTCCATAGCGTAAATAAGCCCTACCTCGTATAAGATAAGCTACAAGAGTTACTGAGGAAGTAGCCATGTTAATGACAAATAATTTCCTTTCTTTTCTTTCTTTGCCTGAGCTTTGTTTTTTTTTTTTTTTGTTTTTTTTTCTTCTGGCATAGTTTATCTTCACCCAGCCCTCTTCCATCTTGCTGTGAACGGGGCATAACTGAGCTGGATATAATCTTTGCTTTAAGAGATAAACGAAGAATGTGCCACCTTTCACTATGGCTCCTGCCACCATTAATTTTCTTGCCCACCTCTTTCCTGGAGTTGTACTGTGGAGCTATCAGTGAGGAAACAAGGCAAGAGCCATCAGGTCTTCTGTGTTAGCTAGTGAGATTATCTAAGCAACTGCTGGTTAGCTAATCTATAAGATGCACTGGTGTCTGGTATGTTTGCTAAGCTCAACACTGGAATTAAGTATTTTACACAAAGTCATTTACATGACAAAATGAAGACTGGATCAAAAAAGTCAAACTTGGTCAGTTTCTGCATCTCTCTGACAAAGGGGCTTTTGGGGTTGTTCATGGAGTCGATGTTCACACCGAAGGAAGTGCTGGTGACTACGTCCATGCTGTAGCTTCCAAAGAAGCTGAGAAAAAATGGAAAAGACACTGTGGTTAAATATTTGATGAGAGTATATTTTTCCTAGCACCCAAGCCACTTTCCAGTTTAAATTCTTGTTAAGACCTCCTGTGTTGAGATGGGAGTTGAACATATGGCAACTGGGAGGTACTTAGGGTGAAAAAAGATGGATGTATATGTGGGGGAAAGTGGATTTTCATGTGGAATTTAGTCGTCATGGACCTGTGTACACACAGGGTGAGGCTGGAGCACTTTTTCCCCCTTCTAATTCCCTGTAGAAGGCTCCCTGTGGGTCTCTGCCTTTAGGAATTCTCTAACATCCCAGTTCAATTTTCCCCTTAGCACTCCCAGCCAGCCCCACAGCTTGTGTCAGAGGTGGGGTTTGCTAGCAAGTGATCTGTGTTCTGGTAATGAAAGAGCCCCAGCATCTGCTACCAAAGCTTGCTGCTTAGCTGCTACTCCCAGCAGCTACTTACTCCTTCACAGGGACAGAGCTGTCCTTTTCCACCCTTTTTTGAATATTTTTCACCAACATCTCCCCAAAATGCTTCATTGTAGGAAACATCTGCAACACAAAGCAGAGATGGATGCTACAGTACATTCGACTCCTTGAAGGCAGGCTTACAAAGGCTGCAGGGATTTTCAGGAATATTTGCAAATACGATTTCTCTGCTATGTTTTTACATCATGTCTGTTTTATCCTTTTTGCATTAGGCATAAATTAAACAGGCCAAAGAAATCAGACCCCTGTGACTATCTCAGCCTGAAAACAGCCTCCCGTCTTTCTGATTTAGCCTGAGCTCCATCCTCTGTGTTTTACCTCCTTTAGCTTCCCACTGGTGAAGGTTGGAGAGAGCACAGTACGGAGCCTTTTCCACTGATCGTCTTCAGCTAATGAGACAGCATTTCTCAGCACCCCTGCTAGATCCGTGCGCTGGAGGGAAGAAGGTGAGGTGTTAACCCCAGGAAAGTTTGCAGCTTCCTGGCAGGAATGGGGATGTATACACATGCATATACATCATGCGCTTTCCTGCAGTAAGCAAACAGAGGTGCCATCTCCATAGACACTATAAGCATCCAAACATGACCAGTGCCCAAGTACATGTGTGTGCCCACCCCTGGCAGCGTTGGCCAGAGCCTGCACCCCAGCTGGGTTCACACAGTCTCTCAAATTCATCCTCTGTGTGCCTATGTATACAGAGAGAGGGGTGAGCAGTATTTGGAGTGCTGCATGCAGCCTGGTTATGCAGTCCCCAGGCTCTGAGGCAGGGGAACAGTGACATACAGTGGCTGCTTACAGTAATCCCTACAGTGCAGTCACAGCCCCTCTGGGAAGCCCTGTGCACGCTTAGCGTGATGTTCTCCTCCTGCACTTTGTTTTCTGGGCTGTGTGGTAATTGGCAGTGCTGCCCTCTTACCCTGCGGTTGGTGAAGGTGGAGTAGCACTCTTTCACCAGCACGGTTTTGATGATCTGGGGGTCCATGACAACCACTGCAGGCTGCCTGCCATCGTAAATCCTGGTGGGGGGAGAGAGGAGAGAAGTGAACAACCCCAAATAGTTTTGCTGTGGTGTTTTGCTGATGCCCGAATGAAAGAGAATGTGTTAAACAAGCCCTTCTCCATCACTAGCCTCATTGTTCTGCAAATGCCAAAGTGCAGAAATGTAGAAACTGGGCCTGGGAGACCCCTTCCATCTCCTAACTGTTTTTGTTAATGATAAAGGGGCCTTAGCCCCTTCCAGATTCACTGGGAAGTGAGCAGGGATCGGTCCCTCAAAGGATCAGATACTAAATGAAGCAAGTATCTTCGCTTTCTCCCTTGGTTCTCTGTGTTTTTCCAGACACTTAAACACGTTACAGTATTAGAAGGAAACTTGTTCGACCCCTTCCAGCCTCATGAATTTGGTGTCTGGAGACTTGGGCTGCCGGCACTGAAATACCCTTGGAGATAAAGCTCGAGCCCTGTTTTTGTCTTTTTAAGCTGCAACTTCAAAATGCTCTCCTGGAACAGATATAGATACAAGCAGATTTATGCATCTTCCCCTTTCATGCCAAGACATCTTTCTCAGACTCGAAGTTGTAAGTTCCTATAGGGGCCAATAGGTGCACTGCAGAAGGTACGTATGTTTGCAGCCCAAGCTATAGCAGCAGCTGTAAAAAGCCATAGGAAATGTCTGCAGGAGAGTGGCAAGAGCTGCTGAAGCTCACAGGGCTGGGTCAGCGGCACGAGGAAGAGCTGCAGTGATTTTTTCTGTTTGGAACCAGAGGAACTTGAGTTCCCAGTTCTAGGTTCTCCCTTAAATAATGAGAGGCGTTGCTATTGATTTTTTTTTATTTTTTTTTTTTAGGGGTTAGGACCTTTTGTTATTGGCTTTGGAGCAGCCTTCATAGTATGGGTCAAAGCAATTTCCTCATAGAATGACAGCAGCACAGCCCTGTGCATGCCGTGCTTTAACATGAGCCCTGTGTGCACCCAGCCAGTGCTGTGCTCATTGAGCTGGGACCATCAGGGCTGTAAGGAAAGGGCTTTCCTCAGGGTTTTCTTTCTCCCCTTTGTATGGATTGTGATTTTAGCTTAGGAAGAGATGGTTGCTTCATGCAAATACTCACCCCCAGATTTTCCCATACTTCTGGAAGCACTCGGTGTCAAATTCCAAGAAGCCCTGTGGGAAACAATTTAAGAATGAATTCAGGGCACAATAGAGGAGATGATGCTGGAGATAGGTGGTTGGGAGGAGTATCTCCAAACGTTGCTGAGGGCTGTCTCCACTGTTCCCCTCCCTGGAAGCACTGGGGAGGGCACGTGAATGTGCACCATGCTTATGTGTGCTCCTGAGCCTTCATCCTGCATGATCGTTGCACAGCCTGTGTGTTGGAGCAGAGCTCAGTGTTTGGAGATAACCTATCATCGTTATGTATCTACTCAGCTACGGCTGTAGGCATTTCTCAAGCCAGGGAGGCTGCAGTCACTTACTTTGCGGTATTCCAGGCACGTCCCAAAGAAAGGCAGAGGTCTTGGCCCAGGAATGCCCAGCTTCTTGAACAGCCCAAATGGCCATGTTCCATATCTGTGGGGCAGAAAGCACAACAGAGTGCTGCATCGCCGTGGCCTTGGGGCTATGGCAATGTCACCTTATCTCTGCGTAGAGGAGGTTGAATCAGGAGGTGGATACAAGTGGCCCAAAGGATTATTGCCTGGTAAAATAAACACAGTAGGGCTCATTGCTGCCATGCATCCTCAGAAAGATGGCGTGGGGTTAAAGCAGCTGCCTTGTAAGAGCGTGGGAGCTCTGATGGGAACAGCACCTCGAAGTCTTTAGCAACATGCAAAAGAGGAGCTCATTGCCAGCTGAAGGAGAAGCAGAAAAGAAAGCTGGGAGAAGGAACACCAAGCTCACATGTTTTCATTGAAGGGAAATCAAAGCTGTGCCAGAAGTGATGTCCCAAACAGGGCTTTTGTCAAGCTGCACTTTAATTTCATTTATTGTTCTCCCTCCCTGCACCAGCGCAGCGGTGCATCAGGAACTCTCCTCTTGATAGCGTTCTCTTTAGATTTTATTGACGGCTTTGCAGATTTCTTCCCTCTGAAGCACCCTTTTTTGGCAGCTGTAAAGTTATTACTTCTACCTCGGGGCCTTCTGTTTCTCAACAAGGGCTTGGGCTGCAGCCCTTTGAAGCTCGTCTTTGGCTGTGTTGAAAGAGCTCTTCAAAATATTTGCTTTTGGTTAGGAGCTGCAGCTCCCCAAGCGAGCGGTTCATTGCAGAATGGATGTAAAGCTGCAAAGGTTTGGCAGAGGGATGTTATCAGAGATCCTGTTTGGGCTTAGAGATGGTGGCAGCACAGCTGTGCCCTGGGGCAGCTTTGCTGTAAAGCTGGGGAAATAGAGGAGTTTTGATGGAGATGATTATTATGCCAAACATGGAGAGCCTGAATGCAACCGGTGTCCAGCAGAGGTTCTGCTGGAGCACATACCTGGACCTCATCCTGTGGTCCAAGCAGAGTGGGCAAAAACAAGGGAATGGATGTTTGTCGGTACTCAGTTTGTCAATTTTTAACATTTCTGTCAAATGTTAATTCAGTGCAGAGTATAAAATGTTTATGGATTCTCACTTGTAATGTTCACGGGCAGCTGGGACTGCGGGAGGAGCAGGGAATGCTGAACTTGGCTGGTTGCAAAGGCCCGCAATGCTATAGGAACATAGGCAAGGCTTAATCTACTTGAAACGTAGCCAGAGAAATGCAATCTAATGCTCTTATGGCTAAAACGTGATACAATTTTTTGGCAGGCTGAAAAGGGACGTTCATTATAAAGCCAGAGAATAATCATTACATCTTCTTACCACTGAAGTGAACCAGAAATGCCCAGTTATTGCTCACGTGTGAACTGGGACAGCATTTCCCTGGACAGACACAAGGTCTGTAGGCAGCCTCCTGGTGCTGATGGGCACTGAAGATCTGTTTTAGCTCAGATATTGGAGCACAGACATCTGAGTTTTGTCCTTTTAGCCGCAAATTGCAAATGGCTGCAGCAGGTGGGAGTGTGGCAGCCAGCGGTCCTACATTGCCATTGAGTTATCGGGATAGGAAGGTTTGGGTCAATAATGAGGGTGGCTGATTTTTTAATTATTTTTTTATTTTTTAAGATTTTGCCCCCCAGTGAGTTTGTGAGGGTTCCAAATCACAGGAATGGGTTCAAAAAAACATGGTCAGAACTTGCAGAGTTTCCTGAACCACCACAGCTGGAGCACTGCCAGGGCAGATAAATGGGTTGTGCTCATGTGCACCACATTAATCATTAAGGTTTATGGCTAGCAACATGCTGTCTTGCCTAAGGGCTTGTCAGTGCTACAAAGTTTGTCAGTCCAGTCTTGTAAGCAGGGACTTCCAGGGGAGATGATGTGCATCCCAGCAGAGGGGGATTTTCAGCCAACCCCTCTGCACTGCAGAGATGAGCAGCACCAGCTGGGTGAACAACAGCATTTTTTTGCTGGCACAGCTGCCTCCACAGGAACTGCCTGATGGGTTTGTCTGGAAAGCCAGGAGCAGGAAACTGAGCTTGCTCTGGGCTTGCTTCCTTCTTCCTACAAAGGGCTGAGGGGGAGCAGGGAATGTTCCCCTGAGTACATACACAGGAGTATCTGTGCTGTACCCCTGCATGTAGCACCTTGTTACCAGGAGGGAGCTGGATGAGAGCTGGCCCTATAACTGCTCTACTGGTGCCTTGCTGCTTCTCCTCTACCTTTGAAGGTTGTCAGTATCATCATTTACTGCCTGCTCTCCTCTGCAGAGCAGCCTCACTTGGAGGGGCACAGCTTTCTTCAGGCTGTTTCTGCAGACAATGAGCTATGCCAGCAAATACAATCCATGGTAACAAATGCTTGACACCATTATGATTTGATTATTGCCTTGATGCTTAGTAAAAACGCTGCAAAGGTATCTGCACACATTCCAAACCTTGGAATAAGATCACTCATCCGTATGGTCTTTAGGCTCCTATCCTGGTTTTCAGAACATTTTAGAGACTGGAAATCACACCTACCTGCTTGCTCTGCAGTAAATGATTTGCATGAGAATGAACAGCAGCAAGAATAGGAAAATGTTACACACACAGAACCAATACAGTCTATTTTACTCACGCTATCAGGAGGGCTACAAAAATAAGCAAGAGGATCCAGGTTTCAACGGAGAAGAAAGGAAGAAGGTTCATCGTGGCTCTCCTCTAGTTGGCTTGGAGGTCTGTCCGTATGTGTCTGTCCATCTGTCCCAGGCTGCAGGAACCAGGAGTGCTTTGTGATCAGTAGTATTTGGTGCCCAAACACGTGATGTGGGGGTTGGCCTCGTGTCCCAAAGGAGGAGGAGTAAAAAGGCAAAGGTAACAAATACAGTAATCTCTGAACTGTAATCCATGTGACAGATAAACACCTCGTTGAAATATCTCTGATTCAGATTATTCAAAATATGTATTGCCAAGCACTTCAGCTAGTCTATCTGTTGTGATAGTCATGACTGACTTCTTATTGAGTCGTGCTCCTGGGCTCCGACACCAAAATAAATACAACCGAGTTACAAAGAAAAGGTAAATCCCAAAGCAGGTGTCAGAGCTGGTTTACAAAAGGCTAAGGGAAAGAAAACTGAAAAGGTTATTGGTACACTGCTTGACAAGATCTTTTCTGGCAGCTGAATTAACTTTGGCAAAGTTTTTGTTTTAAATATCTGTATTTTTGTATGTGCTGTGAAGAGCAACCACTGCCTACTTCCCTCCATAGTGGGTCAGCACCTGATTTGCTCCAATAGACTCTGAAGGCTTTACAAGTCAACTTTTCTTGCTGGGCATCTTGAATGAGAAATGCTGTTGTTTCATAGTGATGAGCAGACCTCAGTTGAAGCACTGTCAGTTCCTGAGCCCCAGGCAGATCCTCTGCAGCAGTTGACAGGAAGACTGAAGTGAAGGGAAAACGCTAATTTTGCAATGGTTACCCATAAGAATGGTATGGATTTAACAGCATCTTGAGTCGTGGATGGGGTAAGAGAAGATTACAGTGGTGAGAAAGTTTGGCCGTTTGGATGATGTTTGATGTTAATGTCGTAGCATCAGGGCAGAAGACATGTGGTTTGCACTGATGTGTGATGAAGAAACTTTAGGTCTTCTTTCAGAACACCAGAATGAGCAATTCGCTTCCTATTGACAGAATTGCTGTGATTGGAGGGAGGTCGACTGAACACCCTGGGTGCTACTGTACATATTAGGGATGCATTTGCCTCCTAGCATGTTGCTCTTATTGATGTTGGGTTACCGATAAGTGCATAGCAGTTCATGTGGTGACATGGAATGTTTGGAGATACACCCTCTGATTTATCTCAGGAACATTTCTTTATCATTTCACCCTTGCCTGACTCCTGCTCTGACCTTCAGGAACAGGTTGTTTTGCAATAAGCAGCCTGCACCAGCTTGGCATGAACAGACAAGCTTACGCCATTGCTACACATGCCCATGTTGGGTCTTGCCTCTCTTGATTCAGAGATGTTTCAAGTGCATGTGGTTAAATGGGTGCTTTCCCACTCAGGCATTTGCCACAGCAGTGTCTATTTTCCCCAGATTCTCTTTTGCATGCTTTGTCATTTCCTTGACGTCTGAATTTACTGGACTCGCTGTGTTAGGAAACCACTTAATACCATTTATCCACAGAAGAGGGTTGCTGCAGGGCTCCCTGCACTCACTAAAAATAACCCTTAGTCATTGCCCTGTGTGCATCTCCTAAGGGTGAGAATAGTCTCAGGAAAAACTTGAATGAAATAATAGATGTAGAGTTTTGTGTCTGGTTTTGATTTGGGATCTTATGATCTTATAGCCACTGCCAAGTGAGCCTTTTGTCCTTTAAACCAGTAGTATTAAAAAAAAAAAAAAAAAAAAAAAAAAAAAAAACAAATCCAATGACAACAACCAGACTTTCCCTGAGGAAGTTGATAGAAAAATAAGTCTAGGATTAATCCATGGCAGGTGAAAGTCAATGACCCAGGAAGTAATGACCAGTCATGTTTTCAGTCCAGTTCAGAGCTTGGCTTATCTCCCAGCTCTCGCCCTCTGTTGAACCTGTGCGCCTCTTCCAGAAGCCCACGCTGCCCCCAGCTGCTGGCACACGATCTGGGTGATGCTCGGAGCACGTTGTGTTTCAGAGGTGGCTTTGTGCCTTCAGAGGGGAGGACAGGGAGAGAGGCTTCTGCTCTCAGTCTCTGGAGAGGAGGAGAAATGTTGGCTTTTGGCATCGTCTCCAACCAAGGCTGATCACAACCTCAGTGGGTATGTGATCAGTGCCCCATTTCCCATCTCTCCTCTCTCTGTCTGGTTGGAGGAGTTGAGTGTTGCCATGGGCTGAGAGGAAGAGATTTAAAAAGCAAAAGACTGCAGTAAATTCCAAGTAGAAATGAGCTGCTTTTCCACTTCTAATGCCACTAAGTAGCTCAGATTAATGGATTAATGGCTTTCAGGAAAGCAAAATAACACCAAGTTTTTATTTGCAGTGTAATGAAAGAAGTGCTCCTAATCCAGGTTGTGAACAAGGTGTGATGAGCAAGAGGGTTTTCTTGTGCAATAACAACAGGGGACAGCACAGTAGCTTGGGAGAGTGTGTATTTCTTTCACAGTCCATGAAACCAAATGATGTAGGGTAAGAAAAGCACTGCAGAATACAATTATAACTGGGGCACAGGTGTGGAGAGGAAAGAATTGCAAGGAAGAGAAAGAACTATTGGCAAACACGAATAAATAAAATAGAAAGGAAAACAAAGCCCACAGTAGGTAGTGTTTGGTGTTGATGACAGAAAGGACTGCGTGGGAATAGGGAGGGCCAGGCTGAATGAGCCTGAATCTTTAGGTTCAACCCACTTTTGAGTGTGATCTTGAAAGCACCTCCTGAGATGCTTTAGAGAGTTTGATTTTGATTCCTGGGTTGCACTGGTTGCAGCAGGGACTTGGTGGTACTACTAGGAAATAAATATAGTTGGGGAGTTATCTCGTTGTGGAGCACTTCAGCTTCTCTTGATAAAGATCAGGAAACTGCTACTGATTGTGACAGAGCTCAGATAATCCCTATCTGGGAGATGGCAGGTTTTTGCTCTGAAGACACACCAAAATTGGCAAGCAGTGGAACTGGTTCAGCTTCCATGTTGGTAACTCATTAAAGATATTCTAGATGAGCACTTAGAAGCAAAATTACCTCGGGCTGAGCAAAGTGCATTCATTTAGTTTGCCATAAATGGAAGCATAAGCTAAGAGAACAAATTAATGAAATGAACTAGTGGAAGGCGTGGACCTTTAATGTAGGCCATGCCAAGACTGCTTTTTAAGTCAGAGATGCCAGTATTCTCAGCCAGCTGTATGCCAAGTGCCTTGTAGGAAAGGACTCTGCACCCAGTTGGATGAACATCTATACTGAAAAGGATGCAAGGAATAAACCAGCTAGATAGGAAGAGAAGAAAAAGAATGACTGTAGATCAAGGTACACCATCTGAAGGTCTTCAGGGAGTAGAACTCGTTTCTGTGCCAAACTTGGAGCAGCCCTTGTCTGAATGCAGCAGTTCACTGGGGTCAAATGAGGGAGTGCAGCATATCGGTGGCATCCCTCACTCCTTGGAGAGGTGCCCCACAAAGCTTTGTGTGTTTAGTTTGGCGAAGGAATAGCTGGGCTGGAAGTGGATTGGTGGGAGATAAATGCCAGGTAGAAGAGCTATTTCATCACATTATGACTTTGGCATAGAGACAAATGGATGTAACCCAGCCATGAATAAGTGCTGGGATGGAAACGAGCACAGGCCTGGAAAGCTCAGGATTTTGCCCACCGTTGTTTGGGGGTAAAAAAGCAAAGCTCAGATAATGCAAAGTGGGACTAGATAAGACGGCTGCTGGTGGGAGAAGGGAGCAATACATTAAATTTCTTATCGACGCTCTTCTGCCAGAGCAGTGTGAGGAGTTCACTTCCTGCATAGGCAGAAGCTGTGGGGAGGTAACCTATTTATTTTCCCTGATACGTGGTGGTTTAGCTACCCAAAGGAAAATGCTTCATAATGAAGGCTACATCTTGTTGTCAGTGGTTAAAATATTGATACGCCGCTGCTGGATAAAAAATCAATGTATTTAGAGGGGTCTCTAATGGTACTTTATGTAGTTCTGTGTGTGGATGACTGATACCCTCCTGTACGTAGATTTCCTTGGGATTTAAAAAGCTCACAAGAAACCTCAACAAAAAAAGTAATTAATTCCCCTGGATGTTTTGTTCCATATACTGAGCTTTGGAACAACACAGAAACTAGGACATTTTTCTGATGTTTTTCAGTTAAAGTAATATCTCTGATACATATCAGTCTTCCCTCATAATCTTTCTAATATATCATTATATACCTTCTCATTCTAAGAAATGATAGCTATAAAAGCTATACCGTGTCGGGATAGCTAATTAACTCCAAGCACTGCATTTCTCTCCCAATCAAATACAAATGTGTGTTTGAGGTTCTCTGAGTTTAACCTTGTAAAATGAGTTAAGAAATAAATACTCTGCTAGCTCCGTATGTGACTATTTACCTGTGATGAATTGAAATACAAGGTTATGCCCCAGAAATAAGCAGCAACAGTCCTGAGAAAATATAAAGGAGGAGAGATGTATTTCCAACACGAAGCATGAGAATATGCTCTGCTCTGGGAGATGCAGGGAGGGGACCTTGATGGGGCACTACGTGTAAGAGCTGCCTTGTTATGCCATGGTTTTGGCAATGGCACGGCAAGAAGGGTCAGTGCAAGTTGTTGCACAAGAGGTGTTCTGCACTGGGATGTCAAAGCCTGGTGAAATCATTGCACGTGACTCATTCAAAGTGATGGATCTTTTAAAGGACAACAAAACAAATTGTTCACCCACTGCATAAGGATTTTGTCATGCAAAGTCCTGCACAAAATTGTTCCTGAACTAGAGATAATGTAACTTCTTGCATTTTCCCTGCCACCAGCTCTGCATCCTGCATTGTGACCTGCATGGGCTGTAACTCAGCAGGCTCAGCTCTGCCACAGCTGGGACTGTGCTGGTCAGCAAGGAGTGTGAGACTGAAGGAAAAACAAGAACGCTGTCAAAGTGAACTTCTGGATTACAGGTGACTGGCCTCTCCACCATGTGAACGTGGGTTTTGCTCCTTCACTGCTTCCTGATGGGCCTTAAGCCTCTCACAGTGCTCAGAAGTGGTGGATGTCAGGGCTGTTGTGCACGGAAGGACTGTATGCAGTAACAAAACCTGCTGTTTTTTCATGTGTTTCATCTAATTGTAAGTGTTTCCAAAATGCTGTTTTGCCATCCCCACTCCTATGGAAGCCTTATATGGACATGCAGGTCATACCAGCAGCACAGGATGTTGTTTGGATCACTCTACAAGAAGTCCTTTTTAGGACTCATGTTATTCTGAGGTTTATGCACCTAGGACAGAGTCCCCAGCACTTATGTAAGCTCAGTCACTCAGGTGAACCAGACTCAAGGAATGTCAGATTCTGATTGTGGTCTGTATGTAAATGCATCCCTTGCTGCCTGATTTGCCCGTGCTGTTTACTTAGTTGAATATTTAACCAGATACAATTGGGTGTGATAGTATTTCAAATCTCTGAGCCTGGAAATGTGCAATAGGAGGTGTAGGAGAGGTGGTGTCCCATCAAAAACCTTTCAACCACTTCCAAGAATCCAGAGATGAGATTCCTCCAAAGTAAGGGCCATTTATTGTTGGACTAGATGACTTTTAATGGTCCCTTCCTACTGAAGTAATTCTATGGTTCTATGATTTGAGCTTCTTGGTCTTCAGTGCTGTCAGATGTCCCTCCAGCTTTTAGCCTACCCCGTGTATTGAAAAGAGGCATCCTGGCCGCATGGAGGGATGAGTAATGCTCCACTGATGAGCGATCTCAAGCCCCAAAGCCCCACATCTGAGCAGCTGGAGGAGCAGAGCAGCATGGCCACTCGTGCTGCCCATGGCTCCAATCGCTGTTCTTTTAATTTGGAGAGAAGTGTATTTGGGAAAGGAGCTGGTTCTGGGCCTGGGAGGGGATTTCAGGTGCAAATCTGACAAGACGTGTATGAATGTGTATTTATATAAATGGCACAGACAGAAATAGCAGTATTAGAGCACAATTATTCCCTCTGGTTGACAGTGCTGCCCGTGTGCCCAGCAGCATGCCGGGTTGTCAAGGAAAAAGCAGCAGTGGGGACAGCGAGTTCAAAACCTTGTTCTGAAATCCCATGTTTTCATCCTGCAATCCTAACACAGCCCAGAAATCCATACAGCTGCCGTCCACCTCAGTCATGGGCTGAGATCCCATGTGAGGAATGAGGCTGTGTCCTATTTGTAAGATGCAGAGCTTAGCACATAAGGGAGATCTGCGTGTGGACCATGGGGTTTGCCAGGGGTCTTTGTTCACCTTCAATTTCTGAGCCTAAATGCATGACAAAGACCTTTAACAATGTTGGACAGAGACTCAAATTGAAGGGCACTGTGATAAATTCCAGCTGTGTCTTGACATGATAGGAAATTCATTCCTCCCACATAAATTATTTTCTGCACTTTTCAGGCTTTAGCCTTTTTACTGTGCATTTTCAGCAATAAACAATGAAATATGACATTATTTACTTGTGAAGCACTAATAATGCGCACAAGCCGTAAAACCCAATGATGCCTTGGAGAGTTTGCCAGCACCAGCACAAACGTGGGGACAGCAGAGCGTGCCAGTGGTTCACCGTGGTGCCAAGCCCCTCGTCCTCCCCAATTTGTGCAGCCCAATTACTCCCTGCTTTCTTAGCGTGGGATGCCCTCTGCTTTTTGGGTTCATTTCCCTTGGTTTCATAAACATCCCTGAGCTACTTGCTATGTGAGATGGGTGTGAGATGGGGGTAAACCTCAGCACCCTTGAGCCATGGTGCTCCTTCACCCATAACTCGGCACAGCTGGCTGCAGAGGCTGAACATCAGGAGGGATTTTTGAGATGTGCACATAGATAACAAAGTCCAGCTACTCTAACTTTCCTGCATGATTTATTAGTTTTCTTGAGGCCTTTCACCTTGGATATTAGGAAATGATTGTTTTCAGAAAGAGTGGTGAGGTATTAGAGCAGGCAGCGCAGGGAAGTGGTGGAGTCACCGTCCCTGGAGGTGTTCAGGAAAAGGGCAGATGTGGCATGGAGTGATGTGGTTGATGGCATGATCTTGATGGTTGGACTGGATGATCTGAGTGCTTTCTCCATTCTTTATGATTCTACCAGTTCTTAACAGGGCTTGACTTTATGCTGCTGAGCTTCAGGGTAGCACTGGGGTTCAGACACAACCATGTGCTACTGCATCCTCAGCATTTCTGCACTCCTCTCTGTGTGTTAGGAGCTGGCTGATGTCCAGCCTCTGCCTGAAGAATAGACTCACAAGATGCGTTTGGGGCATCCCAGCAGTCTAACTTGTCAGGTGAGTCTCAGGTAAAGTGAAAGGTGAAGCCTGGGGTGGTTTTCAGTGCAGTGAGCACTGAGCCCAGAGGGATTCCTGGTGGTGTGATGATGCTGAGGGCCCAGAAATAGTCTGGGTTAATGGCCAGGTCGTATTTCTGTGTGTCTCTGGGCTGTGGCAGGATGGCTTATCAAACACCCAAAATGCATCCTGAGCCTCTCTGCGAGGGAGGGAGAGGACCCTGCTCTCCTCTAGAGGAAACACGAAGTGGCTTTGGCCAAATCTGTTATCATTATTGAAGCTGTCAGCTGAGATTCAATACAGAACTGGAGATGGATGTACCGGGGCCAGCTTCCACGCTGCCTTCCCACAGCAGCAAAGGAGCCCGGCTCCCGGCTCATTTGTGCTCATTTAATCCCATTGATCCCACAGAGCACGGGTGAGGAGGGCGGCAGGGCTGTCTGTGGACAGCAGCGGCACATCCAGAAGGGAAAATTCCTCCCTGCACCAAGTCAGCGGGAAGCTGGACCTGTCACTTTCCTGATTTCGGTCCTTCTTCCCGTGCAGTGCACTCTTACAACTTGTTTAACTGTCTCATTCCATCTCCGGTTTATACCAAGCGAGGGAGAACATTTGTTATTTTAGAAGAATCCAAGCAAATATTTCTGTTTTCTCGCTGCGCAACATTCAGTCTCGAAGAAGCAGTTCTCCTATCCATTATAAAAATATTGCGTAAGAAGTGGGATCCCCGTGGGGTCTGGCTGATTTACATCAGATATTTATACATTCTTGCAGAAAATGCGAACCTACAGAGGAGGCACTCGATTTGTTCCAAGACCCGAAACAGCAGCTCGAGTTTGCTGTCCAGATTAATTAGCCGGAGAGACTGCAAATGTGATTACCTTTTCTTCTTATCTTGTTCCAAAGTCCATGCAATATCTGCAGTGTTTCCAAGTTACATATGTTTCTTTAAAAAATCAATAGCAGCAGAGTTCTCATTATCACCCACCTACAAATAAAGCTATATGAGAAGCAGAGGAAGGAAAACATTTGTGTGAAAACAGCCTTTGCCTTTATGTTTATGAGTGGATCTGTCTCTCTAAAAAAAAAAACTATGGAAAATCTTGAAAATTACTAATGGAAAATGAAGCAAACAACAACAAAAAAACCAACAACCTCTAACCCAGCACCATCACTTCCTCTAGATGAGGCACTAAAAAGCCAGTTTTGATTGACTGGACACAATGGTCCTTATGGGTCCCTTCCAACTTGAGATATTCTATGGTTCTGTGAGATGTCTGAGCATTCAGGATCACGCACTTGAAACAGTGTTGATTTTTGGCTTGGCCACCAAACTCCAGCTGTTTCTGTTCCCTTGTGCTTTTGGACAAGGGCTATTTATTGGTAGGTCCACGCCTGGCAGGACCTCGAGGAAGAGGCAAACCCATCCTTAGTTCCTGGGAGATGAAACACAGATGGCTCCAGGCATCTCTTCCCCCGGGACTGATGGATATCAGGATGTCTCCATGTCAGAATTGCTCTCAGTGTGAGCACAGCACTTGCAGAGGGAATGGACATCTATATAGGATGCTCCCATCCATCTCATGAGGAACCTAATGTTGTTCCTATTGCTCAGACCCTGAGGAGGAGGACAACATCTTCACTGCCACGAGGATGCTATGTGGATGCCAGTGACACCCTGCTAGCAGTAGAATCAGCAGAGTTTGCCCTGCCCTTTTAGCCCTCTGCAATAACGCAATCACGATGGTTATACAGCACAGCTCAGCACAGGATCTGCCCTTCGTTATGCCTACGAGGTCGAGTTGGTGCCAGCACATACTGTGAGTCACTGCAGGTTTCGATCAGGATTTCTGAGCCCTGAACAAAGACTGATGAGGCTCCTGGTAGCTCCCATTAATCTTATTCCCCACCAGCTCTGCGTGGCTGCAGAAGTTTTGGATTTGCTCTTGCTCACTTGGACAAAAAGTAATGATGTTGTGGGGTCAGATAGGAACTGGGATAGGAGAGACCTTCCCTGGGTTTCAGACTCCTGCTCCATGCTACATGGTTCAGTGCTCCTCTTTGCAGTTTTACAGCCTCGGGTCCCCAGCCCGGGTAGGTAAAGGAGTGAGTTTTCTATTGAACCTCTCATCCCCCGGATACCAAACCCTTGGAGAAGCTGAACTGCTGTTAATGGGACAGATGAAACGTTTTGCTCTGAGCCTGGGATGCTCACAAAAGATGGGAAAGAATGTCTATGAAACAGCTCTGCTCATGGAAATGAGATGTTTATTGGTATTGAAACACTCTGCTAGGCTGCAATCAGATGCCAGGCGGTGTGAGCTGGAGCCAGCGTGGTCTTTGCTTACTGGGGGCAGGGATAGGCTGGTTGAGATTGAACTCACTAACATTTCCCCGTTGTTATGTGTAGTAATAGAGGGATAAACACACAGCATGGTGAACCGATTGAGGCTGAAGCCAAGGAGGACAGAGTCGATAACACTTTATGTATTTTCCTGCCATATGAATTCTTCACACCTTGAACTACTTTCCAGATTTTCTTCTTCGTTGTCTTTATTTTCAGCCCATACAAGAAACTAACAGGAAAGAAACCACGTCAGCAATCTCCCACCGGGCTTTATTCCCTGCAGGCTCTGTGCATCAAAAGGAAGGCAGCAAAATGGAGCAAGCCAGCGCTCGGTAGGAGCAAAAATGAGGGGAGAGGAGGTGATCTCTCATTATGGGATCTGTGCTTGTTGCTGGGGACCTCCTGTCTCACCCCAAGCAAGCAACGTCCATGGAGCTGCTCTCGATTTCATATCTTGATAACCACCAGCAGTGCTGCTGGTAGCAAGCACTGAAAGGATCGGAGGGAAGAGCATCAGGAGAGAAGTCTTATTGACAGCATAGGAAGTGAGTCCTATTTGCAACTTGGAGAATCTGCATTTTAGAGTGAGGCACCTACCTTAAAACTCAGGAAAGACAAAGGGGCACCTTGCAGAAGGGAGTGTTGCCTGGGCAACTGGCACAGCATCTGCATCCCCACATCGTGCAGCCCTGTGGTTTGCAAATATCCTCACTGCATTGCTCTCCTGTACGCTCACCCTTCGTGCTTTGCTCCCACTCATGGGTGTGACCTCCATCCAGGTGAGCTCATCCTTGTCCTCTGTTTGGAGCTGTGCCTTGCACCAAAGTTACATTTGTGTGGTAGTAAGACTTGAGGACAGATGCTTGCCTCTTTTTCCTGCTCTTTTTTTTATTTTTTTAAACACCGTAAAAGAAAAACACACTCATCTTGTAGAGATGGGAGCTCTCTTGACAGCAAAACAGCATGATGGATGTGCCAGGGCATCATTTCATCAGAATATCAAGCCGTGAGGTTGGCTACTGCCATTCATTCATGTCATTTGAATCCTCTTGATGTGTAAGATGACATTAAAATCCCAAGAGAGAAAAGCGCTGCAGCCCTCTGCATCAGAGCCCGGGATGGTGTGTTGCTGAAGGTGAAACAAAACAGGCTGCTGGCCGCAGTGCCATTCCCAAGCAAAAGGAAGGACAGTTCCCAGCTGCCATGCACACAGGTGCAAACTATCACGGTGTTTACTTCTTGCAATTGTCTCAACCCTGATTGAAGAGAAAAGTTGGGTTTTTCTCTTTGTCTTGCTGGCGGAAAGGAGATCTGCTTTCCTACGCCTGTTGCTGTTCTCTGACTTCTTTTAGCACCTCAAGCAGTGGGCTGGTGGCCAGATTTCTAAAGGTGTTTAAGCAGAACAGCTGCAGCTGTGTACCTGGAGGGATTTTTCAAAAGCATCTCTCTGTAATTGTTTATGATATCCTGCACTCCCACCATGATCTCTCTGGTAGCATCTCCATTCCTGTCAGCACTGCATTTTCTATTGTAGATGGAGATGAATTTTGCTTCTTTGCTTCTTTCTGGTCCCAGAACTCCAGGAAACTGCACAAAGAAAGAACAAAATGGGCAAAATCTGCTGCAGGTGGTGAAACCTGGGGAGGTTTATTGTCCTTATACATATATAGGTGGGATGCTGAGAAGGCACATGCCTTCACTTACAGCACAAACCCAGTCTGAGCAGGGCGTTTTCATAGACGTGACCTTGCACTGAGAAACGTACAGAGAAATAACTTCTTGGTCCCTTTGAAAAGCAAACTACGCCCAAGCTGCAACATCGTGCCCATGAATTCTGAGCAGCTGAATGCTCTGTTAGAGCAGCAGTTGAATTGTAGAGACCCTCCTCCTCATTACTGCCCTCAATGATACAGCAGTCCTAGCAAATCCAGGGGGTCACGATCATGTTGTTGTAAAGGACCAGGCAAAAACACAGCATATTTTGCACAGATCTGCACAAAGCCTCGGGATGAGCTGCAGGTGCAGCCCGCACGCTTCACACAGGGTGTGCAAATCTGCATCCTGCACTGCCATCTATAGCGCAGCGCAGCGCACAGCAGATGACAAAAGCAAATCAGGACCCAACAAACCCCAACCCGAGGCAGCAGGCTGCCAGCAGCTTCCATGCAATGAATTAAATGGGGAAAGTAGGGAGTCACAGCCATGGATGGGATGCGAGAGAGCTCAGGTTGGATCACGCCTGCCTGCCCCCCTCTTTCCCTGCCCCTCGTCTGCTTTTGGTTTGCAACACAATTTCATCCTCTCCGAATCAATATAGGAACGGCCAGCTTTCTCCAGGGGACAGCTCAAGATACACCAAATCAGAGGCGTGAAACCAAAACCCATTTTGACTCTGATGAGCAAAGGGAATTTCTTTTATTTTTTGATTTTTAAAGCAGATGTTGCTTTCATGCTCTGAAACCTCTGAAACAGCCGAGTGGATTTTCTTCAAACTCCTCACACGCACAGAAATTCACCTTTGGGCTGTGAACGAGCTTAAGAAATTGCACTGCAATGGAGATTTTTGTTCCTCCCTTCTTCCTTTTTTTTTTTTCCTTTTTTTTTTTTTTTCTTTTTTTGATTTGGAAAGTTAAAAGGATCCTAAAATAGAAGCTGAGAATTGGATTAAACGTCCCTTTGTTAACTCCAACACCGCTCCAAGCCTGCAATTATCATTTCTTAAGGTTCTCATCCCTCTTACACTTCCAGCTGCCCCATTTTGCATTAAAATAACCAAAGAATGGCTCTTGCCAATGCCACATGAAGAAGGAGCTCCTGAGATGGAGCGGGGACAGCCCAGGTCTGGCCTCATTTCACATCACTCCAGAACCAATGCAGGAAAGGGAGGATGGTGATGGCAGGAACCTGGAAGACCAGAGCAGCAGGACGTTCCATCCCAAAGCAGCCTCACCCCCATATTCATTAACAGTTGGGGGAAATGAGTATCTAGCTCAGCACTGTTGGCACCACATGGGAATATCTAGTAGGTTCCTCCAAAAATAATGCCTCCTATTTATTTCCATGATAATTATGACAGATGGAACGAGGACAATAACACCATTGGATAGAGCAAATTCACAGCTACCAAAAAAAAAAAAAAAAAAAAAAAAAATTTCTACACAGTCAGCACCATTATCTTTTACAATTTCACCACTAATGAACAAAAGCTGGCATGCTGCATTCATCAACATCTGCACCAGCGGAGGTGACCCACTGCCACCACAGCTGAAACGCCCACCGCCTCACTGTGCTCACATCCACTGTTCAGTCTTCAAAAATGTTCAACAAGCATTGGTGAAAGTCAATGGGTCAATGGGTCCAATGACACATCTTTGCTTTTTATGCACTTCCATGCCAGGCTGCCACTCCGCTGCCATCTGTCTCATAGCAACAAAATGTAATGGAATATTGGTGGGAAGATTCAACCTCTACTGCCATCCCATCAACATCTGCCTCTGATGCGGTGGGTTTTGGAGCAGCCCTCATAGGAAACTTGTGCTCTGAAGAAATCCTCTCACTGACAAGAGATGGATCAAAGCCCTCAGCTGCTCCACCAGTGACCCCCATTTGTGCTAACATCTTACATCAGTGAGCACCACTGTGTGGATGTGGGGCAGATGAAGCCTGGTGTTAGTAAGGGAGGACAGCAGGACTTTGCAGGTGTCCGTGTGATGGATTTCAGCCACCCAAGAGTTTGGAGATGGAAGGAAAGCCATCCGTAGCATCTGGAAATGATTTGGTGAGAGCAGACAGCCCAGACGAGCTCTGTGCAGACCGATGTGCTCGGCAGCGTGGCTGTTGTAACAGGAATTACAGTGCTAAATTGAGCACTGGGAAACAACGCACACACTTGGCATAGCCACAGGGCTGGCGTCTGGGCTGCAGGGGAGCAGAGCAGAGCAGACAGGAGGAGGTGAACCGGCAGCACTTTATCATTTTAGCTAACGAAATTAGCAGTAAACTTCACCTGTTTACACCTACAGTAATTCCTCTTCTTGTTCTTGCAAGCCAAGTTCAATTTTCTTTATGTCCTCATGTATGTGTCTGTAAATAGCCAATTACTGCTGTTAGACCCTGCCAATAAATCGCGTGCTTTTATTTGTTTCCTTTCCATCCGAGCTGGGCGGCACTGAGCGCTGTGCAGCCTGCAGAGGGGCTGAGGCCACACAAAGCCCAGCACTATTAAGGCCGGTACTATGAAGCATGGCCTCTCCTTGGGTGAGCAGCCTTTGGAAGAAGCAAGCAGCTAGAATAAGGGTGATTTCATGATAGTAAAAACTTCATTTCGCTTTTATTGCTGTAGAAAACTGAGGCTAGGTGCATTTCTCATGCAGCTGATTAACCTGAGGTTAGAGCAGATGTGCACGGCAGCAGCATGCCTCAACCTTCTTTCCAAAAGCAAATCAAAGGCAAAGCATTGCCGGCACGGAGAGACAAAGAGAACGGCCCGTGTGCTGCTCCCCACTCCCAACATGCCTCCCGGTTGCCTAGTGATCCTAACAATATTTTACGAGGCTTTATTCCATGGGCACGCTGTGCTAATGCTGAATTTCAGCGAGGAGCTCCAGGAGAAGCGAGGAGGAGGCAGGGATGCCGTCACACCGATGGACCACAGCCGGGCTGGGGGAAATATTAAACACCAAATGGCGGTGATGGGGGATGGAGACCGAGGGATTCATCCCAGCTGGGTTTGCATCTGCACTCGGTGGGGCCAAGGCTCTTCCAGCAGTGGCTCCAGGAAGGTTGATGCCCACATCTCCTTCTGCCTTGGTCCACACCGAGAGAAAGGCTCCAAAGGGCAGAAACCTGTGTCAGATCATGTCCCCTTGCTTTCTCCCTCCTTAGCCCCAGTCTAGCACATTACCTGGGTATAAATGAACCCCTGGGGTTCGGTTCCTTTTTTCAGAGTTCCTGCTTTTATCTTTTAGCCCAGTTAACACAAACTTTGAGACACGACCTTCCCATAGGTTGTGTCATTACTTTTAATGGTGTCATTTTTTTTCTTTTAATCCTGGCTTTAAAAAGAAAAATAGCACCCTTAATTTTATCAAAGATTACTTCGTAACAGCAATCCCTTGCTAACATAAACCGAATTAGATTCAGTCATTAAACTCTTACATGATTATTATTTTGTTGATGAAGAGTGACCTTCGGTTACATTCACCAACTACTTCATTTCTGCAAAACATGTATTCATAGCAGAACAAAAATCAATAGAAATGTTTTCCTGCCTTCTCATTTCTCTCCCCCTATTTTTGGAGTGGTTTATTTTTTGCTCTCAATTTCCAGGGTGCAAATAAACATGTCCCCTCCTGCCTGTAAAAAAGCACATTAGCATGAGGGTACCAGTAAGTGAAAATTACTCCAGACAAAAGTGAAAAGTATTTCATTGATTTTCTCACTGGCCGAGATGAAGGACAAGTAAATTGGATTTTTCAAATCCTTTCACTTTTCGTACTGTAAGGTATTATTAGTAATGTGAGTAAGTAAAACTGTTTATAGCAGATGTTTTTCTAAAGCTGACGGTGTGCCCTCAGAGTGACACGCAGTGGTTGTAAATCTCATGCTCTCCAGCACTTGGAGCAAATGCCCTCATCACTTGGACAGACCCTGCTAATGCAGCAGGTGGGAAGGGCAGGGTTGAGTGGGAAAATGAGGGAGCTTCACACCTAATGTAGGATTTTAGTGGGTGGTTGGGTCAGTGCTGGGGTGTAACTGAAGGCCAGGTTTGCTCAGTGGAGATCTCTGTCAAGGAACAGGATTTGCACATCAGGCTCTTCCCAACACCTGCTCCCTGCTGAGATGTTCCAGCGATCCCAAAGGATGCTCAGGACCCATAGAAACAAAAGTGTTTTATAGGTGCCTTTGCTGGTCCGTCCTCCAAGGATAACACAGAGAGAGCCAATCCAAGGACAGGCCACAGTGGCTTCAGATCTCTGTGGGCTGCAGTGCAGCTGCTGGACCAGAGCATTTCCCACCATAGCCAGCACTGTGATGGGCCCTGCACACCGTGCCTCTGCCCCCACCCCCGACCCCTATGGGAGGGAAGCAGAACCATGTGCAGGCTGCATCCTTCCTGTGGTTTAACCCAACTTGAGATGCTCAGAGCCACAGACTGGGTGACAGCAGCTGAACCCAGGACTTTTCCTTTCTTTCCAGCACGTCTTTGCACAGTGCTCTGCTCTTCTCCTTTTGAAGCTCAGCGTTTCGCCTGCAGGATGATGGGGAGGTTGTGCATTGCTGGAAGGGGGTTTCACTAAAGAAGACCTCGATGCAGCTGTCAGCAGCGCTGGATGACACAGGGTGGGGGCCGCTGGGGGTGATGCTCACTGGACAGAAGTGATTACATATCGCCCTGACCTTCTGTGTGAGGTTTGTACCTGCAGAGAAGAGGGCAGCTGGGATCATTGCATCTGGGACAGCCAGCATCCAGGCTGTGGGTTTTCTGCTTAAACCTTATGTAATCACACTGGGCAAACTGCAGCTTTACCAGCTTTCCAGCTTCTCAGGCAGGTTGTAAAGTAAGATATTTCAGATCGGCTGCTCCCAGCCCTCCAGACACCACACAGACCTCACTGCAGCAGCAGACAGGCAGTGTAGGCTCAGGATGCTCATAAAAGTCCAAAACCATATCATTTCAGTCTGAGCAGCGTCATGTTTGATATCAGATTTTGTATTTATGGGTTCCGTTGTTTTTCGCTGTTGAAAAGCTTGCGTGCTTGTGTGTTTTTCTCTCTGTTCACATTGACAGAAAGTGAGAAAATGGGATCATTCAGAAAGGACTACATAATAATTCAGAGCTGGTGTGTGTCATATATCTCACCAAGGCCCGAGTTTCAAGCCAAATAGAAAGAAAGTTAGCTGAGTGGGTTTAAAGCTTGAATAGCACATCACAGTGTAAAGTTTATGAATTATTTTAAGTGCAGCCCATGAAATGGTATTGGTTTTGTAAAATTATCTCGACAACAAATGGTCTTGTTCAAGGCTTTCCAAAACGGGCGCTCGTACATCAGGCATTCCCTGGCACGGATTTGAGTGCAGTTGACAGCAGATCTGCATTGGAAATGAGCAGATCACATAATGTCTTAGGGAAAGGCAGAGTCTGGGCATCAGATGTTCCCGGGTCTTTATTGTATTTCTGAGAATTTGCTGTGAAAATACAGTCCTGGTAAGTGTGATTTGAAGAAAAAAAAAGTCAAAGTGAAATAAACTGTGATGGAAACGTTTGCGGCGTGCTGGAGCTTACAGTAAACAGGAGCACAGCTGATGGAGAAATGCAAAAATATTCATTGTGAGAGAAAGATGCAGCATCTCACTGAGCCCCATCTCCCAGCACCAGGGCCATTCCAGCACAGCGGTCCATTGGCTTTAGGAAAAATGGTGTTTGGCATCCCTGGGAGCTTTGGGGACTGAGAGTGCTTCCACCATGTTTCTGAATCATCCGTGTTGTTTGCTTCAGCCTTCTGCTGGTTCAAAGCAGTGCAGGAAAATAAAGAATCCCTGGATCGATGTTTCACCTCTTCCACTGTGAGTCCTTTCATATCAGCCCATCTGGATTAGGGCTTTGTTTCTCCCCCCAGACCCCCAGCAGTGGGTTGGATCCGTGCTGCTGTGTATGGGCTGTCCCAGGGCAGGGCGGAGGGACACTGCTGGAAAGGAACACAGATCAGCAGCACAGATTGTTCAACAGAATTGGGAAAAATGGGTATGAATGGGAGCAGGGTTGGAGGACACATGGGACAGGTGCCCTTGTTCACCTGGATGTGTTTCAGAACAAAACAGCAGCCCAGATTTCTTTTTTATTTCTTATAATGGCTCAGTTAAAAGGAAAATCCTAAGAGAGGAGCATAAGAAACCTCTGCTCCCATGTCACAGCCTGTGATTTCCTAAAAGCAGAAAAGGGGAATTAGAATCCACACTGCTAGAGGAAGGAGTGAGGCTGCCCCGCATGCAGGTGTGCAGGGAAAGCAACTCACAGCTACGGGCTGCTCAGCCTCCATCCGCTTCACATCAGCTTGGACTGATAAAAGCACAAAAGTGTTTAAAGCCTGCTGAGTGGCTGAGGGGGAGGCAAGGGGAAAGGGAATGGGGAAAGGGTTGCAGGGAGCTGTGCAGGAGCAGCTGAACTGGAGGGAACACTGCTCTCTCCTTTTGTATTTCTCCCTTAGGTTTGTTTGTGAAGCATCTGCCCTCTTGCTAAGGATGCTTGCTTTATGCTAGTGGAAGCTGCATCATCCTGAGCCCAATCAGGCTGAGAAATGCAGGACTGGACTTGCATGGAAGCAGCAGAGCCTCTCTTCCTTGGGGTAATTGCTTTCCTTCGTTGCTCTCCTCCTCCTTCCCCAGGTCAGGGCTAAACTGGTTTTCATTGTTAGCAGCAGTGCATTGTCAAGCTGCTGAGTAAAAACAGTGAGCAGCTCATGCCGAGTGTGCAGATCACATCTCCCTCGCTGTCATAGCTGCTGTTCAGTTTTGCTGTGGTTTGGGGGTAGAAGAGATTTCCTGTGCTGCTGAAGTCGGGCAGATTCTTTGTAGAGTAGGGACTTGATAAACGTGCATTCAGCCTGCATGTATCACAATAATGGGGAATGGCCATATCAAGTGCTGGAGAAACGCAGCATTTAACTTCCAGAAAACATTTTTAAGCAGATGCCATCCAGCAGATAAATGTAGAAATGTCCCCTTTTATCATTGTTTTTGCAAGATTTCTGTTTGCCTAGTGCAGTGGTATCTGGGTGACCATAACAACCCATTACATTCATTTGCCCACAGCCGATAGCTCCGAGCAGATTCCTGCTGTATTTTGCTACACTAAGATCGTCAGCAGTGACACACTGCCAAACAAATATTTGACAAAGGAAAGCCAGGTTCTGTGCCATTCTCTGCACAATGCTGAGTCTGTCCTTGCTGTTTTCTCTGCCCCCATCTCAAGATGCTTTTTTGGGTGTTTAATCTCCTATCCTGGTAAGGCTGGCCTATTGCACAGAGGCAATGAAGTAAGGTGAGGGACTTAAGTCACAGCAGGGATCATTCAAGTTGGATATTAGGAAAAATTTATTCTCTGAAAGAGTGGTGATGCACTGGCACTGCTGCCCAGGGAGGTGATGGAGTCAGCGTCCCTGGATGGCGGATATGACACTGGGGGACGTGGTTTGGTGTCATAGTGGGATGGGTTGGGATTGAACTTGATGATTTCAGAGTTTTTTTCCAACATTTATGATTCTGTGATTCAGTGATTCTATGAAGGGTTTTCCCCAGTGGGTTATTTCTGCCCAGGCATAGCATGGCTGCATAGGCAGGGTATACACCCCATATTTGGAGCACATGAGAAGACCAGGATGGCAAATTCTTGCATGGCACTAACTCCTGGGCAGACTGAGGAGGTGACACAGGTCTGCATTGTCCCCTCTGTCCCCAGGGCCCTGCCAGCTCTCAGCACTGCTGCTCCCCCAGCTCCCTGCAGTTTGCTGGCTCCCGGCCACCTGAATATTTTGGTATGCAACGTGTAGAGTCAGGAAGTTTGGCCACACCTGCAGACATATCCATCTAAAACCTGCCGAGGAAAATGAACCACTTTAAAGTCAATCCAGCCATACGGAATGAGATTAATTTAAGTCAAACAATTCCGAGTGCATTTACCTTGGCCATTTACTTTAGGACTGCAGCTTTGACTTTAAGCAGGATTAGGAGATCGGAGGAGTGCAGAGAGGTTCCTTGTCTGCAGGACCCTCGGTGCTGTTTGCAGGTGGATTAGAGCTGAGCTCTGGGCCTCCACAGTGAGCTCAGGGAATTAATCCTGCAGGAGGATGGGCAGCTGAGGCACGATACGAACATACATAGCAGCTAAGAGCAATCCTGTTTCTTTATTCCTCCTATCCTGTTTTGTACAAATCTGGGCTGGGCTGGGCTGCCGGTACCTCCTGTAGGTACAACCCCACAGCCTGTTTTCCTATGCAACCACAGAAACATTCCCTGACATCACCTGGGATGCCTCACCCAGCACTGATCCTACCTGGCCCTGCTGGGTGTATGGCTCAGTGCTGGGATCTGGAAGAGCCAAAGACATGCGCTGAACCTCACACCCCTCCGGTGCTGCTTTCTCTTCTTCAGGCACTTCCAACACAATGCCCGTTTCACTTTGCCTGCTCTCACACACATACTTGCTGCTACTTGGGGCCATTTTGAAGCACACTGAGCAGTTCTCCCACCCCAGTGGGAATGAACAAATGGCATGAGCTCGCTCTCGCCTACCAGATGACCACATCTTATTTCCCAGCCATGAGCATTTGCTGATGCACCTCCAGGCATGGCTTTCTTCCCTCTCCTGCCCTGCTGACTGCAGCCTTTTGCTGTGCCACACTGTGTCCCACTGAGGGCAAGCACTGCTGTATAGGAGCGATGCTGGAGTTCTGTTGGATCTTTCTTCCCCTCCATCAGTAGTGGCACAAATTGCTCTCACTGAAGTTGAGGTCTCAGGTGAGATGTTTGACCCAGGTCCCAAAAGCTCAGCAGTCACTGAATAGCTCAGTTCCAGGAACAGTGCTGCAGTCCTGGGCTGACTCCAGCACGTTTAATTACAGCCTTCTATCTTTGCTCTGCACTTTTGACCGGTTATGGGATTTTTTTCTCCATCTCTCAGCTCTGGAGCAGCCTTGCTAAGGGCTGCAGAGCCAAAGCAATCAGCAGTTGCGGCTGCTCCTTCTCCTAAGGTTTTCGAACTAGTACTATTTTCTGGGATTCTACAAAGTATCAGCGTCTTGGCTGAGCAGAAAAGTTGTAGCATTTTAATCCAGATAATGTAACCACTAGTGTATACACTATCCATACACACTGCACAGCGCTGCAAAGAACGTGATCTTTATTAGATAGATAATACCAATAATTACTTGTGAACACGGCTATTTGGACGTTGTGTTGAGGGATATGGTTTAGTGAGAACTGTTGGTGGCTGGCGGATGGTTGGACTGGATGATCTTGTAGGTCTTCTCCAACCTTGCAGATTCTGTGATACATATGGAAGTATGAAAGAATTCGATGCAAGGTAAACACGCGCACTAAAGAACGCGTTGAAAGATTGGTTTTTAATCTCACACCTCAGCGTTACGCGGGACGAGCCTCGGACGCGAGCAGAAGGCTGCAGCGATCGGCGCCGTGCAGCAATTAAAACGGCAGCCGTGGGCTTTGCGCGAAGGCCCGAAGGAGCAATGCCGGGCGGGCTGGGAGCTGCGGGGCGGCTCGGGAGGAAGCGGGGCTCCCGGCAGCGCCTCGCCAGCCCCCGCGGAGCGTCTCGACGCGCGGATCCCGCACGAAGCGGCTCGCACGGATCCTCGGCACCTGCCCGAGTAACGGCGCTCCGCGCCCGGCGGTGACCGCTCGGTGCCTGCAGGCGGCGCCGCGCCCCCGGCGCTGCCCTGAGCCCGCAGCCCGCAGCCCGGCTTGCCCCCGCCCCGCGCTATAAACCGCGGCGGTGCCCGGCCCGGCCCGGCCGGCGGGGCTGGAGGGAGAGGCTGGGGAAGGCGGCGGTGGCGGCGGCGGCGGGGCCCGGCTCGGCTCGGCTCCCGCTCCGCCCCGTCCTTCCCCCCTCCCGCCCCGCCGGCTCCGCCCCGGAGGCCGGCACGCTGGCTCGCTCCCTGCCTGGGAACATGGCCGAAGTCGGGGAGGACAGCAGCGGGGCGCGGGCTCTGCTGGCGCTGCGCTCCGCGCCCTGCAGCCCCGCCGCCGCGCCCCCTCCCGGGCCGCCGCCCCCGGCCGCGCCGCCCGCCCCCGGCCCGGTGCTGGCTCGGCTGCAGGGCCGCGAGTTCGAGTTCCTCATGCGGCAGCCGGCCGTCACCATAGGCCGCAACTCCTCGCAGGGCTCGGTGGACGTCAACATGGGCCACTCCAGCTTCATCTCCAGGCGGCACCTGCAGCTCAGCTTCCAGGAGCCGCACTTCTACCTGCGCTGCCTCGGCAAGAACGGAGTGTTCGTGGACGGCGCCTTCCAGCGCCGCGGCGGCCCGGCCCTGCAGCTCCCGCCGCAGTGAGTGCCGCCGGTGCGGGTCGGGCTGGGCCGGGGGGGCGGCGGCACTGTTGGGCCGGGGGAGGGACCGAGAGGGATGGCGAGAGTCCTCCGGGCCGCGGGGAGCTGAGAAGGGAGCGGTGGTGGTTCCTCCCTCCGAGGGGCTGCTGTTGAGGATGGGGATTTGAGGGCCTCCCCCGGCCCGCAGAGGGGAATTGAGGGATGCCTGGCGTGGAGGTGCAGAAGGGTGGCTGTGTGTGTCTGCTGGACGGCTGCGGTGGCGGTGGGGAAGGGGTTCCGCTCGCTGAAGGCAGCGGATCCACCTCAGCGTCTGCAGGGGATGCCACCTTCCAGCCGCCCGTGGCCATAACAGGGGGTGTTAGCAGGGCTGGGTTAGCGGCCGGTTGAGCCGCATCTGGGGAAGAAACGTGAGCTCCTCACCGTAGGGTGCTCCTCCTCTGTGGTGCTTGTCCCGCACGCTGCTGCCAACAGGCTGGTGTCCAACTGGTGGCCCTTCAGGGATTCCCAGAAGATGAATGAGAAGGAAGGCTTTCCCCAGCGGGCTGAAGCTTGCTACGCCCAGGGTTTGTCTTCCTTGGAAAAGTTTTAGTGGAAAAAGTTGGAGAACTGCTTTTGTCTGAGTGCATGTTTTCGGGTTGGCCAATTGTGTGTTGGGTCTCTTTGGAGCAGAGGTGGTGCTGCCCACCAGGACCCCTGCAGAGCAGTGCCCCGGGTTCTTCTGCTCCACTCACAAAGCGCCGAAGGCTGCAGAGACATCTTTCTATTTTAAATAAGCTTTCTTGTTTGGGGAAGGCCCAGAAAGAACGATGAGATCGCCGTTAATCATGTTCTTCCTCTGAAAATATTGTTTATGGTTGCTGAGCACTGTCCAACTACTGCAGAGCTTCGCCCCGGAGGTGGCAGTGTGGTGGCAGTGGGTGATGTAATTCCTGCATGCATCCTTCAGGCCACGCTGGGCAGGCTGTGGCTGATGCACTCTATAAGGGCAGGGGTGATGTTTCATTGTGTTCCACGACGCTGTTGGCTGTTTGCATGAAACATCTGTTTCCATCCAGCAGCACTTGGCTCTGGTACCGCACACCTCCAGCACAAGGGTCCTGCAGTTATCCCTCTCTAGCCAGCCTGTTGCTCAGGGGAGGGTTTTTTAATTACTCATTTCCTCTGCAGGCTGCTTCATTTTGTACTTAGTAATTTGGTTATAACTCCCTAGCTACTCGCTCTCCGAGGCATTTTAGTTTGTAACGTGTTTCATTTTCTGAAAGAGATGTCCTTCAGTGTCAGTTTAATTAATCTTGCTTTGTAAAACAAGACCACCCAAAGCCCAGGGCAGCTCTGTTGCGTCGCTCCCTCTGGTTCTGGGTTTATTTGTGCAAGCTCTCCCCTCCCAGCCGTCCTGTTTCTTCACTTGGTTAATCATAAGCATTGTGCTCCCTCTCAAGCAGGGAGTTGGTTGCCTGTTCACCCCCCCCCTTCCATTTGCTCTTGACTTCTGGAGTGGGAACAGCAATTTTCCTTCTCCTTTGCTGTGCAGGGAAGTGTTTAATGCAGTTATGAGCTCTGCACAGTAAGGCATCCTCTTTGCTCAGCCACTGTTTGAGCTACATAAGTGAACTTGGTGTGCTCCTCCCTTTCTGAGTTCTGGAGCAGAAAAACGTTTTGCACCGATCTAAAGGAATTTGCCCCCTTACTTCAAGCAGGTAAACAACTCCTCGCCTTCTCCTGGCCAGGCAATGGTTTGTAACCCAGACAAGGGGGAAAAAAAAAAAAGTCCTGTTGAAGCACAGAATTGAGTGAGGCTTTTTCTGCCTGCTTTTGTCTCCAGGCGTGGAACATCAGCCAGCTCCCTTCCCCATTGCACCCTCAGCCCCACACGCACCCACTGAGTGAGCAAACAAAGCTCCGCTCGGTGCCATTTCTCTTCTGCAAAGCAGTCTGTGTGCTTGTTGCTAGCCAGCTAATATTGCCAAAATATGAGAGTTGTGGGGGGGGGAGGGGGTGGGGAAGAAGTAGAAATAAGTCTTAGTACACAGACTTTACAATTCCAGCTGTACTTCTTTTTTCCTGTGTACTATTTTGTGGTAATATCATAGCCCTGTTTGGTACAGCCACATCATCTCTGCCAGTAAAATGTATGGTTGGTATTAAGTTTTAGAATTAATGGCTGCTCCATTTGATGATTTAGATGAAGGTCCTTGTGATGGTAATCTCTTGGAGCTGCTCGTTTGAATAGCCATCCCTGTTCTTTTTGCTATCCATTTTTTATAAAGGATAGCAAAAAATCTGCCAAGTCCTTTTTCCTTTGTGTCAGTGCAGTCGCTGCTGTATTCTGCTATTACAAGCAAAGGAGTGATTGTGCATCACGAGATCATGAGTGGAAGCAGGGGGTTCCAGGAAAAAAAAGCATCTTCCACGTGTAATTCATGCTAAAACATAAATCCTGGACTCTCACATTCCATTTCTGAGGTTTCCTCTCATTTCACTCTTACAAAACTCATGTGCTATAAACCCTCTTCTGAGTTTGGAAGCAAACATCCTTCAAATCTACGGAAGGCTTTGTTGGGAGGGGCGGGGATGGGAGGAATAGGATGAGTTGGAGGTGTTTCATTCTGAAGATTCCCCGTGCCTCCCAAAACAGCAGCCCTGTTCTGAACCAAGGGCCTTGGAGAGGAGCTCTGCACCGCTTCCTCCATCTCCATCATGCGTTCTGTCATCTGCCGTGAGCAGGATCGCACCGCCGGCCGGGCAGATCGCCTTTCACAGCTGTGTTATGGAAGATTATATTTCACAGATGTGATGACATAACTGTGGAGTATAATTAAGCAGTAATGACCAACAAGGAGGGCATTTCCTCGAGGTTAATGACAGTTAGAAACAAAGTGGGTGGAAAAGTGGAGGGCCGCAGTACAGCCGAATGCCCCTTAATCTGTTTAATTAACGCGAGTGTCGCACTGCAGCAAGCGTTCAGATAAATCAAGATGAAATCATGGAAGCACTTACATTAAGTGCTTAAATAAAACTAAGGATTGCTAGAAGCTGTTCTTAGCTATGCTAGTGGAAATCTGGGGAGAAATACCTGGGCTTATATTAGAAACCTCCAGACTATTGGCAGGGTGTGCTGTGGTCTTTTCTGAAACTATCGATACAAGTTAAAGCTGAAGATAATGTGGAAGTCATTACCCAAAGTAATTATTCCCATTTAAGACAATAATTGCTTCAGACTTACCATATAATCAAGTGTTTACAGCATCATTTCAACACAGGATTTTTAATCTTTTCTTTGCAATCTTCAGAATGAACTCAGGTTTTAGAAGCAACAGTAACGAGCTGGAGACTTGCAATAATTAAACTAAGCATTTCCCACCCCTGGAAGTGAGGGATCTGAGACAGAAGCTGGAAGCTGAGCTTGCTAACCTGAATTTTAAGCAGCTACGGGTCAGGTTTTCAAATGCTCCTAAGTACAAAAGTCCTATTGACTAAAAACTGCAAATGTTGATTGAGCGTAGCCTGATAATGGCACTTGAGCTTTCTGAACTGGGGGCTCAGTGGCTGGAAAATGGTGCTTGCCTGTGAATATTTCATGGGATATTTGCTTGTGGCCTTTGTGCCTGTTCTGTGGCTTTGCAGTAGAACTATTAATGGAGCTGAAACTTTCTTTTTTTCAGCGTAAATTGATATTTTCAGTACGAGATTTATAAGCGTTAAAAAGTTCTTGAGCCTGAAGTTCTCCTTGGGATTTAGGAAATGGAAGCAATGAATGGAGTTGTTCTTAGAGTGTAAAATGCATGGAAGGGAGATGTATGGCTATGTGGAGTTAAACTGTGGAGTTAAATACATATATATATTTCTATCTGTGTATAGGCCCCGTTATAAGCTGACAATGTAATGTATATGTGACATTTTATTATGAACAGGCTGCCTTATTTATGAAGGGATTTTCCTAGGTACTAACACTTGCGTAAATAAATAATCCAGTGCTCAGAGCACATCTGAGGGTGCTGATCTGCAGAAATCCTATGCGTGTGTTAATCTCTGTGGCAGTGCACAGCTCACGTCGTGCTGGGGCAGCACGGCTGTCGCTGCCATTGGGTTCTGCTCCCAAGCAGGAACAGAGAGCTGAGCTCAGCAGTGCTCCGTTCCCTTCCTCAGAGAGGTTGGGGCAGTGCTGGCCGGTAGCTCAGGGCACAGCTTAACATAAAAGCTGCCATACTCCGGGAAAGTGGAGATGTATGCAATGTCTGATGAGCTCACAGGCTGCTCAGCCCCCATTCTTGCATTGAGGCCGATGCTGTTGCAGTGCCCAGGAACTGCTCTGACCACATAACCACGAGCCCTGCGCCGTTGTTTCTGAAGCACTCCGAGAGCTCCTCGTGTAGTTCTACTTCTTAAACGTTGCATAATCTGTGTTTGCAGCGTGGCGGTGGTTCTTTGTTCGAAATGCATCATTTGCTGTGCTGCAGCTGTGGTGGATGGTGGTTTTTACTCCTGCTAGGAACTCTTTAAAGGTTTGCTATCTTAGTTCTTTATCTTACATTTTTCATGCTCTGATTTCAAAGACCTGAATGGGTTTTTTGTTGCACAGCAAGACTGCGATAAAGCTTTACTTTATTTTAATTATGGAATTTATGTCGAGCAATAACTCTTAGCTACGCAACTCAATTTGTCATGGCTTATGTTAAATGTTTAAGGAAAGCTTCTCATTACATGAAACCGGCACTCAATTTGTTGATTCAAAAATAGCAGTGCTGTAAGTCAGGCTGTGAATATAAACCAGCGCTATGCAAAGCTCACTGCGTAGCTCCCTTATGTATTCCTTTAAACCAAGCTCAGTTCGGCTTAGCTGACGTGCTGACTATGAAAAGATGGATCTAAGCAGAACGTGCCACGCTTGTCTTGTGCGTTCTTGTGCAGAGCCTCAGCTCTGAAGGCTTCAATGTGGATTCATGTTGTGCTGGGGGAACGTTGTGCTAACAGCCTCCTGGTCACGACATGCATGCTCAGCTGACTGCGGGATTCTTCCAGTGAGCGCTGTTGCTGTATATAGAACTCCAGGGGATGAATGAGTCTGAGAGGTTTTGCTTTTACAGAAACTGGAAGAAAAATCATGAGATCTGTAGTAATTCACATCTCGGTTATTTTGGGGTGAACATCCTCGCTGCACAGTTCCGGTTTTGACTTGAGGTAGCAAATCATGTGCGTTGTGCTCAAAAGAACCATCTATTTTGTTTTCTTTCAGAAGATGGGCCACGCGGTCTTCTGCAGAATAACCAAGTGTATAAATGACAACCGGATTGATGTGGTTGTGTTCTTTGCAAGGAAGCTCTTAGCAACTGCTCTGATTGCCATTTGTCATCGGGGCTGTTCTGTGGGATGCCAAATTCTCTTGCTCGGTGTTGCAGTTTCCTGGAGGAGTAGATGTGGCAACAGGATGTTGGTAAAGAACAGGAAACTACTTGAATTCACCGCTTATGCCATACAAATAAAGGCTGGTGACTGGCCCTTGTGCAGCAGTGGCTGCTGTCTGCCACGGCCCAAAGTTCCTGCAGCTGGAGTGTTGGTGTGCTCTGAGAACGGGGGTGGTTGGGTGCCCAAAAAGCCACTGTGGGGCCCCAAGGACATGGAGCTGGTGGGGTGGGCGCAGAGGAGAGCATGGAGATGCTCAGAGGGTGGAGAACCTCTGCAGCTGGGACAGGCTGAGAGCTGGGGTTGTGCAGCCTGGGGAAGAGAAGGCTTCAGAAGACCTCACTGCAGCCTTCCTATGCCTAAAGGGAACTGATAAACAGCAGGAGAGCGACTTTTTACACGGTCTGATAGTGATAGGACAGTTAGGGAATGGTTTGAAACTAAACAAGGGGAGATTTAGGTCAGATGTCACAGTTCTGGTATAGCAAAGTGCAGATCCACCCTGAGGAACAGGGGAGGTGAGGGTGTGGGGAAGTAAGGATCCTTTGAGGGGATATTTTGTGCCCATCTGTAGGGTGAAGAGGCTGAAGCAGCGTTTTGTCTTCTAAATGTGGGCTGTGAAAAGACATCTTAACGTACTTCCAGATTATTTGGTTAATTGACTAATTGTGAGTGCAAATTACAGTCTAAATGCATTTGCTCATTCCAGTGAATAATCCAGTGTTAATCATGGAATGGCTTTTTTCAAGTATTTATAACTCTTCCCACCGCAGTGTACTGCAGGCTGCTTGTCACTAGGTGCAGCACCAACATCCCAAGGTAAAGGAAGAACAGTTTCTTTCCAGCTGTATATTCTTTGTTTTCCTAATGCAGATGCAGTTAATGTCTGCTCACTCTTGTCCTGCTGGTGATTTACATCTTCGGTTCCTTTAGAGCAGCTCAATAAAATCCATGTGTGCATTACTTTTGCATGACGCTTAATTTTTATGAAATGCATATTTTATTGGAAAGTAAAACATTTAAGGGTCTTAATGGCCTAATTAATACTCTGTATCCACTTCTGTCTTGTGTATTTTGCTCCTCATTCTACTCCTTCCTTCTTGTCCTCGTGCATTTTTTATCATGAAAATTTCAAGTAATCTTGAGAGAGCACTCAGTTAGAAGCCTGTTCTTTGAATATTCAGCAACTCTGAGTAAGATGTGATTGATAGTCCCTTCTCTCCCTTCCCAGTCTATTTTTAGTAGTTCAAAAAGGAGCTTAATTTCTTGGGCTGTCACTTGTTGTGTATGTGTGGGCTCCAATTTGTTTCGGTGTTTTTCTCCCCCCTTTCAGCATACTGGGTAGGTAATTTCCCTGTTGCCTGATGACATGTTGACAGCTGGGGAGAGAGAAAGCAGAAACGAGCTGGGAATTCTACCTTAGCAGAGGGAGCGAAGATGGACAGCCTTTGGTTGTTATACATGCTGGGTGATTAGAATAGCAGGATAGATGGAAGAAAGCACATTATTATCGCTTGCTGGAACACTCTTGAAACGGTGTCTAAGTCTGTATCTTTCCATGTACAGGTAAAAATCCACTCCATCTTCTAGAGCAGAGCGAAGAGACAAAATAACCCTCCGGAGTGCCATAGGCACAATGGAAAAGGCATCCTTCCCTCCCCTGAAATACAACATTGGAGCTAAGGCCTTTTTTTTCCTGCTTTGTGCGGCTTTGAAGAGAGGCTTGGGAAGTCTTCCCACACAAACTGGTTTAATCTTCCGTCTCCCTTAAGGCCACGTACAGAAGCCACCAGTGAGCAGGACTGGACTCCCTGCAGAGCCAGTTCGTGCACTTGCTGAAGGAATTGCTCTTGAGCAACTGAAGGCCTTTCCTCTCTCCAGGGCATAAGAACCATGGACTCTGAAATGCTCCAACTCTGGAGCGTGTGGGAGGAGGAAAGGACAAGACATACGAGGCAAATTTGGCTTCCATCCGATGGGTAGACCAGGAATGGTTTTGCTTTTCGTATTCAGTTTGAGGTGTAGCCCAAACTAAAGTGTCAGCTCTTGGTGTGGGAGATATGCCAACTGCTAGGCAGCTACTGATCTTTTTTTTTTTTTTTTTTTTTTTGGATTATTTCATGGCTTGCGTAAGATGCTGTCCCTTGGGTTGGCTGCCTGCCTGCCATGTGTGCAGGGGTGTTGGCTGTCAACAAGGCAGGCAATTGGGTGGCTTTGCCACCTTCTGTCCTGTCCCTTTGGCTGTGGAACTATCAGCTCAGCAAGGTGAGACAAGCCATAATGAAGCTGGCTTTGCCCGGGTGATGCCTGCAGAGGAAGTCAAAAGGCTAAAGCAAGCTGTGCTGCTAATGCTCTTCTGATTGGAATATTAAGGCAAGCACTGATGTTTCCTTCAAGTGTAGGAGATCTTAGGAGAATATTCTCCTAAGAAGTGCATTCCTAATATGCACTGGTTCAATAAAAATGTTGCTAATGCGTTTTTTTTATAAATGAGGTGTATGCAAACCAGCTGTTAGAAATAGGTGCAGTCACTTAGTCTGGATTTGCACGTGGGCTGTTTACACCAGCGTGTCCCAAATCAGCAATTTGCTGCCAGCTAACCCTCAGAATGAACCTGGGAAACATTTCTTTCTTGCACAGTGATTTCAAATCTGAGGTAAGATGCGTGCACTGGATTGAAATATTTCCCTAGGTCTGTATGTGTATGGAAGTGAAGGAGGTAGGGACGTTAGGGTATGCCAGCAATATGGGAAATTAACTCTCAGAAATGTCCTAATTTTAAGGTAATGGCACCATTGTGGAGGCAGCTGGCATGTGGACTGTCACTGTGCATGTGTCGTTGTCACTTTACTTGGTGAAGCTCTTTGCATGGAAGAAACTCCTCAGCACATTCATATATTCTGTTAGGATTTAAAATACTTGAATTTGGGGTTTATTTTAAAATGTTTACCATCTTAACCATGTCCTGCTGGCATGTCCTCTGCTCCAAGGCAATTTGGTGCACCTTTGCCTTAGGACAAAATCACAGCAAGATGGATTTCTTTCCTGCTTCTTTAATAGGAAGATTTTGTCATACCGAATTGTGCTTGGGTTCCTCTTCTAACCTTCAGTTTCAATGTCAGCATCATGGAGACCGCAGGTGGGTGTCACTTTGTAGACACATGTGAGAGATGCTCTGTGTCGCCCCAGGTGCTCCTTTGGCTCTGAGTCCAAAAGATGCCAGCTTTTAAAACATCTAAATTACCCTCAGAGCAGCTTTTAAAACACTGATCCTGGCTTCCTCTGCTAGGCATTGAGTGAGCTGTGAATGTCTTCAGAGGGAGTGGAACGGACTGGAGCGAGCATTTTGCAAAGTCTGAGTCCATATGGGTCGTTTTTTATAATGTACATAAATAGTACATTGGCTCCCTCCAAATCACTTTCTAAATGAGCTGAGCCAGCCTCGAAGGAAAATACATCACAGTCATGCTCTGTGTTAGAGCCCTCTTAGAGTCTGATTGAATTCAAAGGTTAGCAGCATCCCACACAAGTTTTTTTCTGGAGTATATGTGTGGGAATCAAGAGCTTTGAGCTTTACGGAGGTTATTTTGTGTTGCACAGCCTTCGCTAATGTGTTTGTAGGTAGCTCTCAGCTTTGGAAGCAAGTCTCGGTAGGCTGGGAGACGTTTCAAGGAGACCAGCTGGCTGCTTGAAGGAGAGCCCTCCGTGATGAATGGCCCGTTAGAAGTGAGTTGATGGCATTGCAAATGAGATTTACATGAGAATCAAACTGCTGTAGTGGATCCAACGAAGATGCTGAAACAAGTGCCTCTTTCCCTGGTGGTTATTAAGAGATCTAATGCCCTGATCGTTTTAGGTGGCCAATTTCTCCTTCTCTAGGGTATAGAAATACTTGAATTCATGTAGTAATAAAGAAGAAGCTGGGAAGTAGGAAAATGGGTTAGGACAGAGCTGCGTGTGGCCACATTTCTGTGGCAAGCTGGAAATTCCCCAGCATTGAGCCAAGCCTTAAGATGCTTGGTGTTGAGTTAGGTATGGAAATGAATAACGGCACGGCTGCAGGGTCCAGCCCTGGCACTGCTGCCTGTTCCATGTGTCACTGCGTGTTTAGCTCCGTGATTGCGACTTATTGAAATCAGAACTCTTTGTAGAGGCTGTTGGGGGGAAGTTCCCCAAAGCGTGGGTGCAGGTGGGGTTTTTTTTGGCGCGGGGGTAGGTGTTAATTGTGGTTTATGATTGGGGGAGAAACTTACTTAGTTGAGTGTTTCTGCCAAGATGAGCAAAGGAGGAAAATAGCGAATATTGACCTTTTCAATTTTAACCAAGATCAGGCTTGGAAGGGTGCTCAGAAGGGCTCTCCAGTTTCACAGAAGCAAGGAAGAAGTGAGAGGTGCTGGTAGTGGCCATGCTCTGCTGAGTCACTTCTTGTGGTCTCTGATGTGGTACTATTGAAGCCAGACTCCTCTTATCTTCAGGGCTGTCGTGGATGGGGAAAACTCAGCCCATGATGAATGGGGAGTAGCAGAAACAGCGCGTGGGTGAACATGTGCTGCAGGGTGCTCGCCGTGGCTGTGATGTCTCCAGAAAACCAACCGCTGTCAGTCTGGGTGCTCACCAACAGCAACTGCACTCTGGGGGCCCACAGCTGCCCTGTGCTGCATGCGGGTGTCATCAGCCATCAGGGCTGGGAGCTGTGCTATGGATCTGGGGGACTCGGTGGAGGCTCAGTATGCCTACAAGAGTGCCTCCGAGACCTTGGAAAGCACAACTCGCTCCTGATCCGAGAGCTGGTGTAGTGTCTGGCATGGAAGCCTGATGGCAGAGGGTTTGTGAGCACCACATGAAGAATGGTGGTGGGATGGAGATGTGACAGCAGAACATAAATAGCTGCTGTCCTGCCCTGTGCCATACAAGCTGTCCTTCATGCCTGGAGATAACCCAGTGGGACAGTGAGTTATAATAGGGGAGGGTGAAATAACCCAATTTGCCACTGTGGTGTGCATCAGTTTTTCTTTTTTGTTTTTAACTGCATAACCCCGGCTGCTGTCAAGCACGTTTGAAGAATGTATATCTTCAGAATGTGAGGGATTTTTTTTCTGCTTCTGTCATTCTGCCAATTGATCTGTGCTTAGCTTTGTTTAACAGGGTGTTATCTGATAGGGTTGGGGGTTTGTTTTTGCTTTGGCTTTTCTTTTTCCATTGAGAAATCACACCAGAATCTAAAATAGATCAGCTCAAAACTGATTGCTAGGGCAAGATAAATATCTCTGATATTTCTCTGATATCTGCTGTCAGAGCAAAACCCCTTCAAAATGAATTTGTGTCCCCAGAAGACGCCCCAGCATTGAAGAATAATCGATTCTGCCCGTGTTGGTTGTGCTGCTGCTGGCACGTGCAATGAGCAGGAGGAGAGGAGTTAATTTTAGCTTGATTAGCAGCACAGAAGGGAATCAAGATGACTGCATTGGAGATGGCAGTGGGATGAGATCAATGATGGTAGTTTACTTTTAATACATCTAAGTGGGTGTTCTCAGCAATTTGGTTTTTCTTTTTTTTTTTTTTTAATTTCTTTTTAAGAGAACCAAGAATGTTAATGCATTTAGTCCTTGAAAACCTCCTGTGGTCGCAGTTCTGTGTGCTTTAATGTTGCATGGTGGTTGTTTAAATGAATGCCAGGTGCTTGCATCCCATTCCTCAGCAGTTTCCTGCTTGGCGCTGCTCCATGGTTCAGCAGCATGGATTGGGCTCCTCGCTTTTCTCCTACTCACCTTTGTTTATGTGCTGGAGCATGTTCAAAACTGTTTATGATTAAACATTGCTCAAACAGGCAGGTTGAGATTTATTGGCGTGAAGGAGGCTGGGAGGAGGGAGTGGTTGGTTGGTCATCTGTGTTTATTTCCAGCTGCAGGTGATGTTATTGATGCGGCACACGTGTCTGCTGGCGGCGGCGGATCAGACTGGCTGCTGTGTGGTGACACAGGACTGATGCCCATGGGCACTGCCTTCTGTGTAGGGTGCATCCAAAGCTCCACGAGGCTGTGCGTGCTGCTGGTGGACTCTTTCCTCTTGAGCCTGGGGCTCTGAGGTCACCCTGCTGCTTTAGGAACCGTGAGCTGTCTCTGGGTGGGAGAGGCTTTCAAAGATCCAAGGCTTTAAAACATGCCAGTGGGGTTATGACCCATGGGAGTTTTAAGTTTAAGACTTATTCTGGGCACATACCCTTTTAAAAGGTAATGCTGGTGTACAAGTGGCTCAAAACACAAGGCTGATAGGTGACCAATCGTTAGGAAAATGTTTATAATGAAAATTCAGAAGTGACAAAGTTAGAGGTAAGTTCATGAAAGCCATCCACCTTTCTCTGAAGCTGACACGATGTTTCTTAGCCTCTTTGCTAACACAGGTACGGATAGTTTTCAGGCTCTTTAAAATTAAAAGTGCAATACTGGTAGTACTCTCAGCGTGATCTGCTTAACATGGGAAAGGATTTCTGCAGTTAGGAGGCTGGATCAGGAAAGAGATGTTGTCCCTCCCCCCACATTGTTGCACATAATTTACATTTTCTCTGAAGATCACATATTTATCAGTTGGTGAAGAAATGGCTTCAACAATGATGGCAGCAGCAGTGTGCAGAGCCCTTGTGTGACGTGCAGCTCCTTAACTACCCCTTATTTTTATGTATACAACCCCACACACAACAAAACAACATAATGGGTTTGCTGTGTGTTACAGATCGTATCAGTCATCTGCAGTGCTGATAGCGAAACTTTCTGGTGCTGGCAGCCAGCCCTATCTAAACAGAAGTGCTGCCTGCTGCTGCTGCCAGCCAGCCTTGGTGGGAAGAGTTCACACATTGCAAAGTGGTGCTGCTGCTTATTTCTCGCTGCTGTTTTTGCACTGGGAGGCACCATCCATGGGAGGGAGAAGTGGTGTGGAGACGAGTGTGGTGGTGCTGGGGTAGGACGTGGCTGACCATATGACATGCACAGCAGAGGAGTTTGCTCTACCTTAGCAGTTTGCTCAGAGACGTGAGGTTGTTTACAGTGAGGAGTTCACAGGAACAGAGCAGCCTCTGTGGCTGGGAGAAGTGGGGCCAAAATTTGCCTTCCAGAGAGCTTAAAAATAATAAAAATAAAACCTTCCACCTATACTGATAAAAAAGACAGCTGTAACTGTTAATGCTATGGACTCACTTAAATTGGTGTAACGTCACATCCAGTATTTCTGGGTGCAGGTAAGATGGTTATGCCCACATGTTAGCACTGGCAGAGCAGTCAGCTCTCCCGATGCTGCAGGCTGGCTGCACGCAGCTCGTCTCCTCTGTGCTGCTGAGCTGCAGCCTGCTCTTTGTAGAGGGGTGGGAGGCGAAGAGGAATTCATCTTCTGATAGCAAGCCTTGTGCCCGGTGCTCCCCATTTGGAGTGAATGGCATATTTTGAAGCTGACTTCAGTGTTTTGAAATGTGAAACTGAGTGAGGTACAATTATAGCATCACCTCTTTGTTTCTCTGATCGTTAGGCACCCAGGAACTGCTGCTGTATGGTGGGTGCTTAACAAGGCTGGCTGTGCGGTGGGCTTTCACTGAGTCACTGACCCAAGCACCAAAAATCTGCCTTAATGGGATTTGTCACTAAAGCCTGTTAATTATACTCTTCAGACTATACCAAGGCTTGATTTGTGAGATCATCCTACATATCTTAATCTGATTATGAATAACCACTTATGTTAAACTTAATCCACGTTTGGATTAAGTTTTATTTAAGTGTTCATATTTAGTTGTTATTTCTGTTTTGTTTCTAAAAACGTGCATTCATGCCCAGTCAGGTGAGGGCTGGCTGGTGCTCCACTGAGTTCACAGAGAAGTGGTAGTGACTGTTTTTCAAGAATATCCTTCAGCTTTTTCGCAGGTATTGAAGTGCATGAAAAGCCATTCCCAGCTGGCTTACAGGGGCTTCTGCTGGAGGAGTTTCAGAAAGGTCAGGTCTTGAAACTGCAGATTCCTTCTTTGTGCTCCAATAGCCTTGTGGAGGAGATGGCAGCTGCTTCAGGTAGATATTTTCAGTATTGGAGTCAGCAGCTTTACTGTGAGTCCTGTGCTGCAGTGCTGGGGATGGTTGGATCTGGAAAAGACCCATCCATAAGGTGAGCTCCCCAGGCAGGCTGGTGGCTCCAGAGGAACCCCTCTGCTGCCCTCTGATCCCTGATTGATGCACCCTTCTCAGCAATCACCATGATGTTCTTCCCTACGAGATCTTGTTTTCTTACTGGATTTACTCCCTGACCATGCTGTAGTATTTCATTACACACACACATGAAAAAAAGGCAACTGCAGTACCTTAGGGTTTTTTCCTTTTCTGCCTTGTGCAGAAACAGGAGATTTTGGTCCCTTCCAACTCCAGATATTCTTCAATTACAGGATTCTGTGAATCTTGAAGTAAAGCTGTGCTTGACATCTCGAATAATTTTCAAATAGTAAAATCTGCATGTTATTAAAGAGATGTAAGGGATGTGAAAATAAAAATATAGCTCTAGATTCTTCACTATTAACTCTCCAGTGCAGAACAATTTGGCACGTTCTCACTTGAAAAATTAGTTGCTATTGTTTTGACAGTGTCGATGCTCGTTTTGTCAGTTTGCTCTGCGACAGCAATTAAAAGATTTGCTAGAGAGTCTCTAAGAGATCGTAGGGAAGCTGTGCAGAATAAGTGATTGTTTTTTCAAGTTGCACAGCATGGTGCTTTGGTGGAAGCTTTCCTGACAACATCAAGTTGTTTGAACCTCACAAAAAAAAAAAGCAAGCTGTTTTGTGCATGCTTTTAAAGAAAATATATGTGAACCAAAGCAGCATTTTGATGTTCACCGGGCTGGGCTCCTGCTATCTCTTCCTGCTCAGCCTTCCTGCTCAGCCCTGGGGTGCTGTGTTCTCCCCCACCTGCCTGGCTGCTCTCCATGCGCTGCTGCCCCGAGCTGTGCAGTGCCCCAGGTGGGATGGGATGTCTGCAGGACCAGGAGAGGAGCATTTTGTGTGCGTGGCTGTGTGTGCTGCTGCACAGACAGGAATCCCAGAGTTGGCCCTAACTTTCCACAAACACTGCGTTCTTCAAAGGAAATGGGTGAAATCCCAATTGGAGCATCTGTCTGTGCATGGCAGGGAGCCTTGGTGCATGAAGGGAAGTCCTGTGCAGCTGAGCTCAATAAAAACACTCACTGCAGCTCCTTTGCTTGGTGCTTCTAAGAGACGTAGCTATGCATCAGTTGTGGTTTTGCCTGATGCTGCTGGTAGTGTTGGTT
The DNA here is from genome assembly GCA_037305975.1 of Chrysolophus pictus. NCBI lineage: Eukaryota > Metazoa > Chordata > Aves > Galliformes > Phasianidae > Chrysolophus > Chrysolophus pictus. The sequence goes on from CM074589.1 coordinate 4,009,425, forward strand.
TTAAGTAGATGCACTTGCCTGTACACGCTCTTTGCCCACTTGAAATCTTGTCTAGCTGTGCTGAAGCCTCATTCCAGGTGTGATGATATGCAGTGTTAGGCAAATCCCAGTGCGACCTGTGGCAGCTCTCATTAAGGAACAAATCCTTTACTGTGTGTGCAGTTCCAGCTAAGTGGTGGCAAGAAGCACAGTGCCATGCCTGTGACAAGTGTCAACCTTAACTTTTTTTTATGCACTGTCCTTTCTCAGCTATCTCTCACTGTTCTTGCTTCTCTCAAGAACTGTGACTTCTCAGTTTCAGAATCTTTTGAAAATTTCCAGCCTCAAAGCATCAGCATGATAGCTGGTAGGACTTCCCTGATAAAGAGCAGAGCTTTTCTCATAATGAATTGTATTTTCTTTTCAGAAAGGAGAAGGCAAAGTTTGGATCATGTGATGCTTAAATCAGAGTCTGTGGTTACATATGCTTTCCTTAATAGCCTGACACAAATCTACAGCAGTTCTGCTGGGACTTCCTTCTTTCATTCTTTCTTGGGATTTCCATCCCTGTTTTCATGCCTCACTTGTGCTGGGCTCATGCTGCCATGTGGTAGGTGAGGCCAAGGCTGCCTGACAGTGTTCTCCAACCAAAAGAGAAACTCATTACATGAGTTCAGCAGTTGTTTGCACTGCGCTATTGGCACACGGGGTGATGCTAAGAGGAAATGGTTGAGGGGAAAGAAAGGCAGAGAGGGGAAGGAAAGTGTCTCTTACAGCATAGGAGCAGATTAGATCGTGTTAAAGTAAAACTGCATGAGATTGAGTGGTTTGATGGGTGTATCTGCAATGCTCAGCATGATGGATATAAAATAAATATAAAGGGATTTTGTTGGAGCATGCAAGGTGAGTGAGTGGTAAGCTCAGGGTGGCTGCTAAGCTGGGAATCAGCCTTCCTGTATCTGAGCTCATATTGTGCCCTACGGATAGCTGAGACCGAGCGCTTCGATGGGTTGTTCCATCTTTTTGGTGCTTATAGAGATTGCAGGTAAGTTCCTGATTTCTGGCCTCAGTTTTCCTTTGGTTATGTTTAAAAGTCACCGTTACTGGTTTTCACTTTTTCTTCTCACTAAGTGGCAGTGGACAGCAGTAGTAGAGGTGTGTTTGCAGGGAGCTCTGCAGTGCTGCCTTGCCTCGTGTCTGCATTGAGTTGCTTTGTTCCAGGAGGAGCAAACACACTGAAGTGTCCACATGGCCTTCATCAGGGAGCTGAGGATTCTGAGCTTCACCACTGACTCACAGGCCCTTTGCTCATCTCTTCATGAAAGCAACAGATTATTTTACTGAGAATCACAGATATTTCTCTGGACTTTATGAGTTAGACTTCAATGGGATTTCTGTGTTAAATCTGGTCAGATCAGGAGTGCGATTGAAAGAGAAATAGCAAATGCTGAAAATCTCATCATTTTAGGACTGCAGTAACCTTCAGAATGAACGAAGCACTCTTAAAAACCCAGCAGCTGTGCTGCCCGTGTCCCTCTGCCTAAAGAGATGTGTAAAGAAAACAAATAGAATGATTTTAAATTGCCATGGTGACAGGCACATGCCTGCTCTGTGATGTGTATTTAGACTTAAGAGAATAAAATGGATTTGTTCTCGCTCTTCCAGAACTCCTCCTGTAGCCTCAGTGCAATTAACTTGTTGGTTTGGAATGCAGGCAGTGCTACCCGAGGAGATGTTACAGCAGGATTCTTACAGGTCTTCCTTACTTAAAATATAAAATCTGGGGTAGGGAGGGGGACAGGAAATGCTGGCTGATTTGATTATTATTATTTCATTATAAAGGAAGGGTGAGTAGTGCATAATCTCCCGTGACAGCTTAGACAGCTTTACAGAGCTGCTTGTTTGGTTTCATGACGTTCCTTCCAAATATTCATTGTCATTCACTTTCAATTGGAAGGCGATTTTATTGCTCTCACTTTTGCCTTCCTTGCTGTTTCAGACAGCTGCAGTTCAGCAAAGTAATCATCTGGAGCACAGTCCTTCCCATGGTTATTCCTATCAGAGACCACAGAGTTAGCTTATTCTTATGAAAGATGGAGAAAATTGATTTTGCTTGTTCTGCAAACTAAAATGTAAACAAGGAAAGGAATCATTCTGAGCATTTTACAGTTGGGTTTTGTTTTGGGCTGGGTACCACAGTTGGCTTTGGAAATGCTGGACTGAGCTGGGCTCTGCCTGGCCCCGGAGAAGCACCACAAAGCAGCAGCCCTCAGCCAGGAGCTCACAGCTCTGCTGTTGTGCAGCGCTCAGAGCAATTAGAGCATCTTGCTTCTGGAGAAACGTCAATGAGAGGTGGCAGTTCTTATGCTTGGTAGTTGGGCAGACCTCTGGCGTTCAGATGCCTGGTAAAGCCTTAACTCCTTCTAACCAAATTTAGTTTGATATTGGGTAACCTTTCCCAGTGAGTCTTTCATGTTGTCCAAGGCTCCTCGTTTCAGACTGTTTCAAAGCATCACACAAATAGGGAGTGTGTTTATATGACTTACTGGGAACTTTGATTTCATAGATGCAAGGAATTTGCTCTTCCCTTAACTGACAACAGAAAGGAGCTGTAATGGGAGCTAATGGGCACATCTCTATAGGGGCTGCCCCACACACTGCTGTGCATTGATCATGACCTGAAATGTTCATCTTTACCCCACACGTTGCCCAAAGGGTGGGATGTGTCTGTCCTGCCCTCTGCTGAAATGGAGTCCTTTGCACTAACTGGCAGTGGTGATGGGTGAAGGCAGATTCTCACTTGAGCTGAGAAACACAGCATGTCTTTGGGACTTCATGCATGGAAATAAACATGATATCATTCAGGGTGAACCATATGTACTTGCTAGGAACGAGAAATTGGTTTCAGAGAAGTTATGGGAGGGTTTAATATCTCTTTTAAGAGGACATTTTGGGGAATCCTTGGTCAAATTTTAGCTACTAATGGCGTGGTTCGGTTCCATCACAACTCTTGCTGCTGTACTTAAAGAGCTGATTGTCCATGTTTGAACCTGAGCAGTTCAGTGATTCTGGAGCTAACTGCAGGCTTGGGATACAGCTGTGTCCCTTTGCATGATGAGAAAGATGTAGGTATTGAGAGTCAGCAGTGTAGTAACAGAGGATGCAAGTTTAATAGGAAAAAGTGGCAGCTGCAGCAAAGGGATTATGGTGAGCTCTTTTTTTTTTTTTTTTTTTTTTGTGGATGAAACCCCAGGCCTGCCTTTCTGGTCTGATGCAAATTGCAAAAAGTGTTATTTTCAATGAAGCATTTCAGAAAGCGTTTCTTGTTCAACCTGCATCTCAACACTGTTAGGAGCAGGGATGAACATAGCAATGCTACTGTTGTATTTAATGCTCACAGCACCTCAGGACAGCAAGGTTTGGGGCATCGTGGAACAGTGAGATCAGCTGAAGTGGCACTGACTTGCTGATGTCAGCTCAGGTAGCACTCTGCAGCTTTCTGCTCTGGTTACTGCCTTTTGCATAATGGACTGGAATGGTGTTTTATATAGAGAGAGATAGATAGATAGAGATGTGTGTGTATAGATATGCTTTCTCCACTTTGTCACAGTGCTTTTCTACAGTGTAAATCCAGCACAATTTCCTGTCTCCCTTCCAAGTCTCTTTTCTTGTCCTTAGCAGCAGCCATTTGGTGTTGAGCAGCGCACAGGGTGCTCTAACAAAGGAACCAGTGCATGCCATAGCTTCTGTTTGTGGTGGTACTGTGTTTTGGCGAAGGCATCTCAGTTTCCTTTGCATCAGTAAAAGGTGCTTTGAGGAGGGGGAGAGTATTTCTGGGTATTATGTATGATGTCGCTTAGTTTACGGGGTTGTCATGGTGTGCTTTGCTGTTTTTTGTTGTTTTTTCCCCTACCCATTCTTAGTGAAGGCTGCTTTAGGGTGGATGTTTATGTAAAGCCTGGTGTTTCCCAGCATTTTATTTTCAGACCTCACATAGGTGAAATGCTTGTGGTCGCTGGCGCTGGTTTGCCACATGAAGGAGCCCAACAGCACAGCGCTGCGTGTCAGCGCCAGGAGCGCGGCCAGGAAACTTCTGACATTCTGTCTTAGTGAAAGCAAAGCAAAACTTGTAGCAACATCTTTTGTACCACTGCAGCCACGTGTGGCATGAGCGCTCCTTCTCCCCTCGGTCTGCAGTGTGTATACATAGCGTGCACCCAGCAGGGAGCCAGCAATCCACTCTCTCTGATTTTCTCCTGCCTGTAATCCCAAGGCACAAACTGTTTCTTTGCGATTGATGGAGCTTGCTGTGTGTGTGTGTGATCTTGGTTTGAAGACAAATACATCCATTGCCTTGCAAGACATCCTAGAGAAATGGGAATCCTTTTCCCACAAGAAATTAAGATGTATATAATGCGATATAATCATACTGAGTAGAGCAGATTGCTGTATAGGGCTAGAACTGCAGGCTGCAGCTGACTGCAGCACGTTATCTGTGGAGCTCTGTGCTGCTGCAATAGAAGCAAGCTGCTCCCTGCATGCAGCCAACCGAGAGGTTTTTGCAGACCTTCATTTGTCCCCTTGTGATCAGCTGGGAATTTCTGAGGTGCTTCAGAGCTGCATCTCAGACACCTTTGGAATTACTGCGATCTTCATCGTGCCTTTTATGTTGTCTGATGAGTGCTTCCAGACTGAGCCCTTCTCGTGGTGGAAATGTTAAGCAGCAGTAGTAATTGCTATGCGTCTTTGATCGGAATGGTGCAACATGGATCAAGTAGTAAAATTCTGCTTAAATGACTTCCAGTATATACAGCAGTCTGAAGGAATGTGTGCTCAGCTCTGTCTGGGCTGTCAGCCTTGTCCTGCTTATCTTCTGTAGGTGCATAACTCCCACAGGCTTAACTCCTGCACCGTGCCTCCTTTCTGAATAGGACTGATGCAATTTGCATTTATCCTCTTTGGAATGAAAGAGGTTAACGAAGGGAACAATTAGAAAAGCTCATTAAAACTGCATTCAGCTTTAGTGTAATGAAAAGCAAGCTTTGCCATGGTGCAGAAATCACACTTCCCTGATTTCTCACTGCCGCAGTTCCCCAGCACTGGTGTGGATGTGCTGATGGAGGCAGCTCAGGGGCCGTGCAGAGTCTGTCCCTGCTTGTTGCACGGCCGTGGTTGCTGTAACGGTCCTTGCATAGTGGCCACATGCATGCTAGCTAGCAGGATGCCTTACAGCTAGCAGCGTGTGCTGGGTTCTGCTCCAGTCCCTATCTGTAGCAACGTGATTGCAGCAGCCAGCCCAGCTCCTCTGTTCCTTCCCCCCCACCCATTGCAGTGCGGGTAAATCACGTGTCTGAATCCAGTCGTGTTGGAAGGACCCGAGGAACAGCACAGCGAGGCAGGCCAGCCTCTTGGCACACATTTACTGCGTTAGTTCAGGCTTCAGATTTCAGCTTGGCTTATGAGTTTAGAAAAACTAAACGTTAGCTCTGTGGAGATCTCCTGTGTTCGTGAACTGGTGGCCTGGGCAGTGCTGCACAGCTCCCTGGAGGCTCTGCACTGAGAACCACTGGGATCAGCAGCAGGCCAGGGCTGCGTGGAGCACTGTTACACAAGGCTTGATCCATCCTGGGCTCAAATGCTGGGTACCTGGCACTGCAGCACAGAACCCCCCTATCCCCCAGAGAAAGCTTGGCTTTTCCTAGTGAACACTTGAGAAACAAGGAAGCTTTGTACTGAGTCTTAGTCCATGAGTTGCTCAGTGCAAGCGTATGTACTCCTTGCTCTTTCTACAAGCAAATCCCTGCAACAGAACGAAAGCTTAAAATCCAGCGTGGTGTTTCCCTGGGCTTGATTCAGGCTCAGTAGCTGTGTGCGTGCTGCTGGTGTGCACTGCAGGGCCACTGCCGCTTTGAATTGCACTCGTGTGTGGAGCCTGCTGGGAACAGTCTTTAGGAGAGCTGGATAAACATGATGAGACTGCATTGCCAGCAATGATGTTCTCATTTAATGTATTAACGAGCACAGGTGGTGGGACCTTTGAAATGAATGAAAGGCAATGTAAACTCCCACTGGATGCAGCAAAACCGTCGTGATTCCGTGCTGCAGAATGCTGAGTCAGCTTCTTTGGGATGAGATGGGAATGAGCTTCCTATGCTAGAATGATAATTTTGCACATTTTGTAGCAGGTTTCTGAACATTACCTTACAGCAGAGCTGGATTATGTGGCACAAAAAGCAGGGAGTGTTTGTAGAGCAGCAGTGGGGATGTTCCCCTGCATTTCTATCAGTAGCAGTGTTGAGATGACTCAGTCACCACTACTGAGCTGCTTGCCTACCACCTGGTTCTGTCACCATGCAGGATTTAATAATGCACTGGTGAAAAGAATTATGTTCAGCTCACAGCAGCACTCAGTGCTGGAGCAGCACCACCCGAGTCCCTTCATTCCCTTCTACAGACGTGATGCTGGAGGCCAGCACAGCTGCTGTGCTCTGCTGGCCTTTCCCAGGGTAAAACCTGGTTTTTATTTCCTGCTTCTTTAACCTTAGTATCAGTGAAATGATCCCTGGAAGGCTTCTATTGATTGCACATCATTGTTTAATTGAAGCACAGTGAGTAGAATTGCAGCACGCTCGTTTTTACAGCCCTAAGCCTATTGTAGGCACTATGAATTGGAAAGCTTTCTGTTCAAGTATGGGAAACGTCAGTCCTTGTTTTTGAATTTCCTCAGTGTCTCTTGAAGGCTGGATGTAGCCACATGTAAATGTGCAACTTTTTTTATTTTTTTAAGTAACAATTAAGAAATCAATGTTCTTTATAAAGAAATGAGATCCCATAGGCTTGCGAAGGCCCTGTTCTGACTCTTAGTTATCACCCACACTGCCTAAAGAGAGGTGCTTCTGAATATATGGTGTTCAATCTGAAACCTGCTAGATGATCCTTCAGCATCATGTGCAGAGATAAGAGTGGGTATTGGCTGTACAGTATGCAGAGGATGCTGTCTGTTGCTCTCTGGTCTTTATGGCTTAATGCTCCCTGTTGCTTATGGTCTTGATACTTTCTAGTAACTCGTACCTTTCTGAGTTATGTGCACTGAGCTAATAAAAGATAATTTCTAGTCCTTGATATAGCAGGAGCCCAGGAGTTTGTCGTTTTATTTCTACATCGTGCTTAGTCATTGATGGGATACGTGACCTTGGGGAAATCATTCAGTCTGCCTAAACCTCCAGCCTGCGTCTGAAATCCCAGTGATACCTACGCAGTGATTTGTGAAGGATGAGCAATTCCTGCTTGGGGCTCGGAGCTGAGAGATGCTGGAGAGAGGGTGGTGGGTCTTTGTGCTGTGAATGTAGTAATTATTCAGTAATTGCGTATAAAAACACTTAGAATGTTCAACATCTTGTGTGACAGTGGCTTTTCTTTTTTTTTTCCCTCACAGATGTACTTTCCGATTCCCTAGCACGGTTATAAAGATCCAGTTCACATCTTTATACCACAAAGAAGAAGTAAAAGAGGAAGCTTCATCGCCTCCCCTTCGGCCTCTTTACCCTCAAATTTCTCCTCTGAAGATCCACATCCCGGAGCCGGATCTCCGCAGTGTGGTCAGCCCCCTCCCATCCCCCACTGGCACAATCAGGTGAGATGATAATTATCCCCAGTGTTGCTGTGGTTCTTTTCATTGTCCTTTGTGCTTTCTGGAAGCTCTGTCTCTCTTCTCGTACCAGTCTTTATCAGCTTTATGCTGCTTATCTGATATTCTTGATGCGTGGTGCGCCCCATTAAAAATAACTTGTTAAATATCTGACGTTCAGCATTATGGGGGACAGTTAAAATCTTCATAGCCTGGATGTGTGGTTTTGTCTGAGAGCTCAAAGGGTGGGGGGCTGCCCTCAAGCATTGGTTTCACAGTATGGAGCTGTTAGTCTATCTTTGGCTATGGAATTAGAACGATCTCCCCAGAACTACTGATATATATGGAGAAAAGAAAGCAAGCAAATGGTCTCTGTTGGGGCGGCTGGTTTTATTTTTATCTCCATAATATTCCGTTGTTGCTGGGTGGTGCCGGTGTTATCTGGAGCTGGGGACAAGGGTGGCCACTGGCATGTGCTTTCTTGGCAATAGAAGGAAATGGGAAGGATGCTGACCGCGTGCTGAGGGGCTGTAGCAATTTCAGTGTTCATCTGTGCAAGTATCCTGTTTGGTAAATCATCTGATTCAAGAATGTATGAGAGAAATAACCTGAACATCGTGTTACTGACTTGACTATTTTCCCTGCTTCTTTCTCAGCAAAGAGTTGATGTTATGCTGTTGCAGTGATCTCATTTAACATTAAAGCAGTTACTTAAAGTTACTTGCTGACTATAGTAAGGTGTGCTCATGATACAGGGTGATGTGTTACAGTTTTAAAAGTGCAGCCTCAGAATATCAGAGTGCACCTGGGAATAGTGACAGACAGCCTTCGCTTTGTTTTCTTGTCCACAGCTTTGTAACAAGCTGCAGTACACAAACATCTCCTGTCAGCTAGCACTCATTCAGCAAGTAGTATTCAAATTTACACTGCTGAGAATGACTTCAGTGTGACAATAGAGCCAGGCGGGTTTTGCATGGGTCTGGAGGCATTGCTTGTTTGGGTTTTTCCCCGCTTGCAGAGCTGCACAGATGTGCAGTGCAGATACTCTAGAAAGAGGGAGCTGGAGGTGGCTGTGGTTTCAGCCCTCTGTTCAGGCATTGCTTTGGGTTTATATTTAACCTTCTCTTTTTAGATGAAGCTTGTTGCTGGGAGGGGAGGGGGATGGTTTCTCTGCCAACATATGGGAGTTAGTTTCCATTCAGTCATCGTGTGCAGCTCGGTGTGGTTTCTGTTACTCGCAGGGGCTGTATCTTTGACTCTGGCATATGCCTGCGACTGATATTTGACTCCTGGAGAATGTTTCTTTTGCATAAGGAGAAAGTGGAAATAGTGGTGTTGAATTGTGCTCGGCCCCTAACGGAGTGTTTACTGAGGATGATTAATGATTGCATCCGTTTGTCTTGAGCAGAAGCAAACCCAGCAGAGGCTTCAGAAAACCTCAAAAGACATCTGAGGTTTCGCTTGCCAAATTCCTTTTCATTTCTGAGTTCCTCTTACAGAGGAGGAGCTGACACGTTTGTAAACATCCTCACTGGGCCCCTGCAGCCTACCCCTCTCCCTTTGCAGGGTCTTGCAGCTCTCTTGCCCTGCAGCCACACTGTGGGACAGGATTTGGGTGCTTGGCTCTCAGAAAGGGAGCACTGTTGGTGCAGCACATCAGTGTGAGCTCAGGGGCAGCAAACTGCTCTCTTGGTGTTTTTTGTATCAGCACACAGCCCTCACACAGTGCCCTCTGCCCCTTCCCCAGGGCCAGAGGGGCTCAGCCCAGGACCCCATTCCCTGACAGCGTCTGGAGGCATTTCCACCAGCTCTGCTTTCCTTCTCCTCCTCCTCCCTTTCCCCCTTCTAGTATTTACTTTCCTAATTTGGTGCGTTTGCCTTGCTCCTCCCTGATTGGCCCGTGGAAAATTATTGCAGTTTGGAAATCGTTGGCTGGGTGAAATTTCCTTTTTGGAAAGCAGCTCCCAGCCCCTCTTCCTGCCTCCACCCTGTGCGGCCAGGGCCGTACTGCACTCCTGCACCAGGCACTGTGCTCCCAGCACCAGCCCTGCCCTCCTGACCGCCGTTCTGTTCCCTGTTTACATTGCAGCTTTGCTTCCCTGCAGGTTCCCCCCCCCCTCCGTGAGCTGCTCTGTTTTTTTCCAGCCTATTTATTTTCCCTCAGCAAAGCGCACCGCCTAGAGAGGGAGTGAGCTTTAGTTAAACAAAACCCAACCTGCCACCCTCAGCAGCTTTGCAAAGCAAGATTCCTGCTTGCTCCTGGGGAGACATGTTTCCACTGTTTCCTTAGCAAGGCAGTTTATCTCCAGGAGGGGCTGCTTGCAGATGTTTTCGATGCTGCTGTACTGCTGTAAGGGAAAATATTGGCTGGCAGCACACTCACTGAGGCTGACACACAGGCATGGCTTATTTCTTCCTGCTCTGAGTTCAAGAATCTGTTGGGGAAAAAAAACAAACACAAACTTACATATTCTGAAAGAGAAAGGCTGCTGTGGCTGTGAGAACCAAGTAGAAGCAGTTTGTCCACTTCAGGCATCATAAGAAAGAGCAGAGCACCTGGATTCAGGCACGATTCTCTTCTCAGTAGATTCAAGGTCCTGAAAAGCTGTCTGAAAGCCTTCTGGAGCTTGGCTAAATTCATCTCTGCATGCTAGGAAATATATCTGATGCTTGTAATGAGTTTCAGAAGCTAAGGGGCTATCTTTCAGTGCGCAGCTTGAAGATTCTGTGCTTGCATCTGGAAAACCCTCTTTTGGTGACACCCTTACTGATGACTTGAAGCTCTTCACCTGTGCAACAAACCCTGATCTTTGTCTGGTTTTGCTGTTCCTGGTCTCAAAGTGATGCTGAGTTGGAGTTTTTAGATTCTGGGTTTTTTTTAATCTTCCAGTTGGCGCTAATGGCCCTGTACGTAACTGTTTTCCAAGTAGTACCTCTCTGTAGCACTGCCTTTCAGGGTTGTTGATTTGTCTAAAAACAAAATCATTGCTCTGTAGGTGCTTCCCTATTCTAAATAGTAGCAATGTCCAACTATTTAAAAAGAAAGCAGTGCTACAACAAGGAAATTCAAGCTGCTGCACTGCAGAAGTCAGCATCGTTATTCACGTTTCACAGCTGCTCCTTCTGCTGGCTTATCTCTGTAGCGGGGTGGCTGTGGGGCTGAACACTTTGTCTTGTACTTCACTGGAAGGGCATGGCTATCTCACTTACATATACAGTCTTCATCAGTAAAAAAAAAATAAATCATAAAAAGTCCTTTGACATTTCTCACAGGGCTCTTCCTCCAACTACTTGCTTGAGAAATGCCTGGTACATCTGTGTGTGGACTGACCCCAGTCTTCTGTTTTAGAGAACTGTTGATACTTAATGTGCCACCCATGGTCAGGCACTGCTAGAATGATCAATACTTGGTCTGCAGTGAAATGAATGAGACGAATAGATCGAGCAGTTGGCATCCTTCTGTACTTTTTTTTTTATAGGTTTGATTAGCAAAACAGAAGGTGTCAGCTGAACTGTTACAGTTCTACAAGTTGCACATTTTTCAACCTTACTGGTTTCTTTTCCCCCTTTTCACTAGGCAGTCAGTTCAGCTGCATGCTCTGCTTGTGGGTTATTCAGAGGAGCTGCAGTTCTGTCAGCTAAGCCACCAATGTGTGTTGTGGTCTTTAATAGGTCATTTAAATTCATTGCCTGCTTTTTATGCACGTGTGGTGTCATAACTACTTTCCAAGAGTGTGTAGTAGATAAATTATGTATTGGGCTTTTATTCTGTAAAGCAGCATGGGAGCGTAAGGTGGCAGGAGGGAACACTCACGTGTAGCCGTATGTGCTGTGTTACATGACAACACCATTTCAGAACATTTGGGTTTTGATAGGAACTTGCATGTTTCTCTTATGGCATGAGATGAGTGGATGAACCCTGATTTCAGTGGTTATATGCACGCTGTGGAACAGGATGCGTAAATATTGGCCTTTCCTCCTGTCTGCAGCATTGCAAGCCACGTAAGTGAAGAGCTCCAAGGCAGGCTTTTTGCAGGCTCTTTGCATTGTCTCGGTTATCCATTGCTTCCTGGATTCGTGCTCTGGTCCCTCCCACTGTTGGACAGAACGGTGGTTATTTTTAATCGCCCTCGTCTCCCAACCACAGGCCAACTAGCATACTGCATGTACATCACAGAAGCAACACAACAATCTATAGCAGGCTTGGGAGCTCCTACGCGTGTTTATTCCAGATAATGGACCATGTGCTGGTGGAGCAGTGCCAAGCCATGTGCTGGAGGAAAGGGTGCGTATGTCGCAGCTACACGAGCACTTCCTTTTCCCTTCCCCTGCTCGGCGCTGCTGTGAAACGTGCACTGAATCCACAGATGGAGTGAGCTCACTTCCTTGCTAATGGGTGGACAACTGGAGCAGAGACAAGTATAAACAATTTGAACTCCTGTGGATAGTTAACTTTCTCGCTGTGGCTTGTTGAACAGCTTTGGGTCGTTTTTTATTTTCAGCGTGAAGCAGAGTAGCTCTCAGATTTCTCCTTTCACATCAAAATCCAACTCGGTTTGGCAGCCTCACCACTGGGGATTGTTTCTGAAACCTGTTTGAAACAGGCAACGTGCAAGGACTTGCTGTTCTTTGAGTTACATTTTTGGGGCTGGGCTGGGGAAGGAGAGTGGCAGAGGATTTGCACCCATGGGTTCTGATTGGTGTCTGCTGGAAATGCTCGTTTCGCAAGCTGCAGCGCTGTACTTTGACCTGATTCCTGCCTGGTGCACGTGGAGAGGAAAAATTCCCTGTGTCTTTTGGTATCCCGTGTGCTTGAAATGGAGTATAGGAATAGGCTGAGATTTGTGGCATTTCTCTAACTGCAGTCTGTGTGTGCAGGAAAATGCCTTCTCTTTGCATTTGGGGAGGAGACTGGAAAAGATCTTGCTAAGAAATGAGGATTCTTCCTTTGTAGTGGAATTGGGACTTCAGAAAAGAAAAACATTTGTTCAGATGGGAATCTTTATATTGCTGGTTACTCTTAGCACTGCTACCACATCTGTACCTGCTTCAGAAGTATTTATTCGGGCATTTTGCAAAGACTGCCATGTGCCATATCCTAAACCACAAGAGGTTTTCAAGGCTCTTTAGCAAGGCGCCTCCCAGTCAGGTGAACAGCTTCATGTGCACTCGCAGGTAACACTTCCTCTTTGTCACAGGGAGGGTGTGCTTTATCCACACACCTGGCTTAAATTGAGTTCCTGTACCTTGAGCCCTACAGACACCTTTCTTGCAGAAGAATGGAATGAAGTAACAGGGCAGTTTTCCCGCATTCTCTTACTGCCTCTCCTTCTGGGGAAACTGGCACTGGAATTTGGGAGTGTTTCTGTTCCCAGCTTGCTTGTGGACTTGTAGTATGACTATAAATAAATCATTTAACCGTTTATTGCCCACCCCCAATCTGTAAAATATTGTTAGACTGAGACAAGCTGGAGATCTCTATGCAAGTCAGTGCATGTGTTTGGGTAACAGGCCACCTAGCCCAGGATTCTGCCTCTCTGGGGTAAAGTAGGAAAGCATGCAGTGATGTTAACTTGTGTTCAGAGTCAGTTCCCTATCCTTGATCATCCTGCCTACTCCACTCAGTACCTTTTCTGATCCTGTTGTATTGTGGGTTTGTTTGTAAGGAGGTGAGAGAGCAGCATGCTGTGTGGACACACCATATGCACAACAGTACACCCTAGTTTTGCACTCCTTTATTCTTTAGTTAAAGCACACCAATCTGGAGCATTCCAGCAGCAATGCAGTGAGTTGTACTTCTCCAGTAGCTGGTATCTAAAGGCTTTTTCATTGCTAAAGAGTGCTGTGAACTTTAGAGGCTAGATTCTTGTTAGCAGGAGTCAGAAGTGAATCATGATGCTATAAGATGCCACATTCTCTACAGCCAGCTGTAAGCCCTGAGTTTAAAAGGCACTCTTGCCTGTTACATGGGTGAATTTATCACAGAGACTGTGTTCAACCCTCGTCTTTCTGACCTTACAAGCCAAAGGTTAAGTTTTAAATGGAAAACATGCTGCAAAGGGCCACTGTGATTCAGCATGTGGCTGTAGTCTGGTCTAAAGCTGGGTCTCAGTACCGTGTTTGGGGAGCTCAGGCCACAGACTGCCTGCAGTAACTGTTTCAAGACCCTGAGTCCTTGGTGAATCTGAGTCCAGGGACATTAACCATGGTGTCACAGGGATCATACTGAGCAAATGCAGCTGGTGTACTTACGTGTTGTGCTTTATGCCATTGAGAGACACATGCTTCATCTCCAAAATGCCCTCTTCCGTAACATGCAAGCTCAATGCAAATTAATTTATATTGTTTGCAAGCTAAAGAGTGTTTGCATGGACAGTGTGCCTGGGTCACAGCAGTAAGCTGGGTGCATACCCAGCTGTAGCTTTACCCACTAGAAGCCTACAGTATTAAAATGGATTCCATCTCTTCAAGTATTGATGTAATATTAATATCCAGCAAATCATGACCACTTTCCCCACACTTGCTTTTATAGCACAGATATTTATAGGGAAAAGCTTTTCTTCTTTCTTTGCTTCATATTTGTTATAAGGGGGTGTGAGTGCAGGCGAGTGTCCCTGCTCTGGGTGGTGAGCAGAATTCCAGGAACTCCAGGAAAATGATGTCACTGCATTGTGTTTGCTTGTTTTTTTCACCTGCACTGAAGTTTAATTTGAACTTAATCCTCAGAAGGGGTATTTTTAGTAAAACTGTTTCTCCACTCCTTCTGTCCTGTGTTTCTTTGGGGGGTGCAGACTGTGTCACCTTGTTGTCATTTCAGTTGTCAGCTCTTTTTTTTTTTTTCCCTTTAAGAGCTCACTGATGATTGACTGAGAGCTCAAACACTCAGCAATGTTTCACCCTGCCTTGAGTGGAGGGGCTTAAGGTTCATGTTGTTTGCTCTCTACCCACGTCTCCTGAATTGATAACAGACCCAGGCTGAAAGGAGGCAGCTCTACCTGGATGGAAGCGCTCTGCTGTGGTGAAAGAACGATGCTTCTCCCAAATCTTCAGATACTGCCATGGCTGCTTCATCGGGGACCTATCAGGCTCAGAAAATTAACAGCACTTTGGTTGGAGGGGCTTTGTCAGCACTCGTTAGAATGATGGCCCTGCAAGGGGAGAGGTTTTTCATTCACATATTTATTTAAAGCATCAAGTTGTGCTTAACGCTCATTATCAGCTCCAGCAGCCCAAATCTGAACAGTAAAAATGGGGCTATTTTCTTTACTGATCTTGAAGAATTGGATCAATTCCTGCATCTGAACTGCATGGGACAGTTTTTAAAGCTTCAATAGTTTAAAAGCAGAAGAGAGCTGATGAGGAGGGCAGGGATACAGCCCTGAGGTGTGTGGATTTTCTGGAGAACTTCTCTCTTCCGTATCCTTGACCTAAGCTTTAGCTGCTGTTTGTGGCTTGCTGTTGATGTAATTCTGCAAATGAAGAACAAACCAGCAAACTGTTTCATCCTATTCCCATCTTAGTCTCTGTGTTACAATAATTGCTCGTGTGCCAAACACCAAGATAAAAAGAACTGCCGTGTTTTTGATTTGTCATTGCTTCATGTATGAAAATTACTTTCATTTGTAATTATCTGCACAATAGAAGCAGCGTGTGCGTGGAGAAGCTTTTGAGAAGTGACAGCAGAATAATTAAATTCAAACCAGCTCTGTGCGTGTAGACTGAGGCATCAGGAGTACTTCTGTGCTGAAGCATTATCCACTTACAGAGTGGGCTCAGAGCAAGAAAGAGCAAACTTGGATTCATTTTCCTGCACAAACAGCTCTCTGCTTCTTTCAGAACTAGGTAAAAAGTGCCTTTATCTCTTGCAAAGACAGATTTATGTTTGGGCCCATCAATAAAGGTTGTCAGCAGGCACTGGAGGCATTACTGAGCCCTGTGCAGTGGTTTGTATGGCTCAGTCCTGGCTGGGAGAGGAGTGAATCTGTGTTCCCTGTTACAGAGATTCATTGTGGTTGGGATGTTTTGTTTTCTTTTCCCTTTCCCCCTGCTTCCCCCTCCAATCCTGTGATCCACTTCTAAAAGAAAGCAGCCTTAGTTGTGCTGAGCTCAGCATCGCAGCCGTTTGCAACAAGCAGCAGCGCTTCTCAGCTTACAGAGTGGGCTGTGTTAGGGAACGCTCATTCTTTCCTGTCAGCTTGCTTTTGCACTGGAGGTGTTGCCCACTGAGCAAACAAGGGGTGTCTCACCACGTCCTATCCATTCACACACCTGCATGGGAATGCTCTTTAGACAGCATCACCTTATTGAGGAACGGACTGTGTTCTGTTTTCCTTACTGAGCGCAGTGCTGGGTGAGTATCAGTTACTGCCTTTATTTGTGTCAAGGCTCACATTGCTGTTGGGCATTTCCTGGAAAGAGGATTGTTGATGCCAGTTCTACCACCCTCTGATTCCCAGCAATGGGCTTCATTTTGCATCTTTTCATATAATTTGAACTCTTGTTTTGCTGTGTACATCTCCTGCGTGGTGTTTTGTTCATTGTTTCTCTGCTCTTATGCAGCAGAGACACGTGTAAACCTGGGATTTAGCCACATGTTACACCCCTCTGCCTTTTCATCCATGCAGGGCAACACAAAACAATGGAGAGATGGAAAAGGGAAACTTCAGACCTTCAGGTTTTCCACCTCATCCCTTTCCTCCTGGTCTCTGCGTGCTAGCAATCACAGATGTGTGATCCTCAGACATGTCTTTCTGATTAGTTCTCATCTTGGAGCACTCACTTCTGCGTGTCTGAGCGGCGCTGTAAATTACAGTGATCTTTTACTTGTTTGTAGCTTTTTATCCAGCTTCAGCATTGTTTTCCTTCTCTGTGGGTGTTCCTGTAATGCCATCTCGTGGTAATCCTCAGATTCTAAATGTCCCTTCCCCATGCTTGCCAAAGCTGATGAGATGAGCTGCCTTCACACTGCATAGAAGTGATTGCAGCTCTCTATTGATAGCTACACTTGTGTGCTTGTGAATCAGGGAAATAGCTGCCTCCTGCCATGGAGCACTAATCGTGGCATTTATGTCTGATCTTCTAAAGATGGTTTGTGTTCCACAGGGGCCCTCGTGGCAGATGCCTGAGCTGAGTATTTTAGCTACAGTACAATAGAAGTGCATAGCCCCTATCTGTTAGGAAAACGGAGTAAACATTGCCTACATCAGGAGAGTGATGGTGTTCTCAGAGGATACACCAGCAAGTTATTTCTGTCATTACTCATTCCCATTACAGTGCATGTGTTTTTCTAAGTCCCACATCCAGAGAAACCGTTCAGTGCTTTGAGACTGTTTTCTTGTGATTGTAGAAGGTGCAGGTGTGTATTTGTGTATCAGGACTTGTAGGAATTTCAGTTTCATCTTCAATTACGTGTGATCTGTATTTATTTTCCATCTTTCTGTGCCTTGGATAAAGCCCCAAGGGCAAAAATGAGTCCAGTGAGTGACGCTTCTCTGTGGCTTGAGATCCTTTTGGTATCTGGGAATTAAGAACTGTGCATCTTGTTAAGAAATAAAGTAACAAATGTACTTTCTCTTTGCCTTTTCAGTGTACCCAACTCTTGCCCGGCCAGTCCACGCGGTGCTGGATCCTCAGGATATCGTTTTGTTCACAACATTACCTCGGATCTGCAGCTGGCAGCAGAGTATGCGGCAAAAGCAGCGTCAGAACAGCAGGCAGATGCATCTGGCGGGGACAGCCCAAAGGTTCAGAGAAACATTACTTACCCAGCCGTGCTCATTGGGAGGCTTAAGACCTGGAAGTGTGGAGTGTAGTTAAATGGGTCTAAGAATACCTTTGCCATAAGGGTGCTGTGTGTGTTATCCTCCAGGGTTTTGAGACCAAGGCTTCAAAGCAGCATCTTCTTGTGCTAGATGATGAATCTGCTTGCTTAGCTGTCTGAAATGTATGCAAGCCATTCATTAAAAGGCTTGAGCAGGAATACTTTGTCTTGCTTGTTTGATAAATCAAGAACCCATATAGAGGAGCATTAAAATTCAGTCTTGATTTCTCCTTTTAATTAATGGTATTTTGCAAAACACAACTGGGGAAAAGGGAAGCGGGGGGAGAAACTGGATCCTTGCTATGAGAAATGTGCAGTCAGACTTCAAAACAAACACATGCCTGTCAAACAAGCATTAAACGAGGAGAGCAACAATGAAATTTAGATTAAAAAATAACTGAGTTAAATTGATAACATTTCATGTTGGTGAGCTGATCTTCAGATCAAAGTTAAAGATGTAGATTCAAAACCACCTTATTTGAGATTGGGTGGAGAAGCACAACACTAGATGACTTCTTGTATATTGGATTCTCCCTTGAGACAAGAAAGGCTGTTCTTGATGGACTAATGTAGGAATACGAGATCTGTCAAATGAATTAAAGTTCCTAGAATGAAACTAAACCTGCTGGAGATAGAAGGAACAGAATTAAGTTTCATATTGGGCTTGTTGCTAGGAGGAGAGCTGGTTAGCATACTTGCATGAGCCTAGCAAAGCTTTAGTTGTAGCTGAGTGGGACTGAAGGCTTCAGTTTCATGAACACTGAGAGCAGTGCCTGCACCCTGTAACTCTTTGCTTACAATTATTCATCCTTGTTCTGTTCCTCATGCCAGTATAAGCACATCACAAATCCAGTGGAGAATGGAGCCAGGTTAAAGTTACCCTTTTTGTGTGTGTTTGGGGGGGGAGGGGAAAGGATGCCAAGATGGTTTGATCTGGTTTAATCCTCTGATTCTGTTTGTACACAGATGTGCTGTGTTGGGGGGTGGCAGCATGAAGCAGGAGTGAGAGATGATGTTTTTAATTGCCCATCCTCGTGCTCTTTCTGCATCTGTGAAACTACAGCCTAACATGCTCTACTACATGGGGTTGCTGATGAACTCTAGTGTAGGAAGTAACTAAACTTTCATATTTTTTCTTAGGATGAGTCCAAGCCACCCTATTCTTATGCTCAGCTAATTGTGCAGGCTATATCTTCAGCACCAGACAGGCAATTAACACTAAGTGGAATCTATGCCCACATTACCAAGCATTATCCATACTACAGGACTGCTGACAAAGGCTGGCAGGTGAGTTCTTGATATGACAAGTTTTTAAACTACTTTGACAGGTCTTATCTGCTTTGAAATACATTTAATGAAGTTTTGGGGCACTGAGAATAGAGCTGCTTTGACTGTTCCCAGAATGAATTTGTTTAACATAAGCTAGCTAATTTGTTTGTGGGTGATTATCTTTTGTAAATACTTTCTAGGGTGATGTAGTGTTACCAGTGGGCTGTTTTCTGAAACAATTTTGATTCCAATCATCTGTCTTTCACGTTTGTTTCTTTATTTATTTTTCCACATCCTTACTATCAGTAACACCCTTGCCCAGATAGTGTCTTCCTCTGGAGTGATCTGTCCAAACAAATGTCCAGCCTAACACCAAAGTCCTGTTTTTAAGTCATAATACAGCCTTAAATCATCACAGGTGTTTTCTTTTCCCAGTTTATTCTACTGCGTTGCCTAAATCAGAGTTTCCAGGGTTTGAATCTCAGAACAGGGACTTGGAAAGCACAGGCTGAAAGCTCCTCATGTGGTATGAAAGGAAATCTGACCAGCTTCACAGGAGAGCTTGGATGTAGTTAACACATGCTAAATCAGACTTAAATGTTCAACTTGAGGGCTGCTTTCAAAGTCTCAGAAACCACAACTCCACCTGCTTTCAGGCTTGTTCTTGGCATCACACCTCTGGAATGGGTGTTGTCATTTGAATATAACACACCAATGCAGCTGGAAAGACTCTTGCAGCTGCTGATTTCATTGTGTTCTGCTGGCAGGAGCAGCACGGCTTGGTGCACTTTGAGTACATTTGGAATTGATATGTTCTGCCTCCCTGGCTTTTCCCCACAGTTATAATTAATTGTGGTATTCACTTCCTGCCTTAACCTGCTCAGCAGAGCTGTGCTCCTTGAAGCAGTTGCTGCATCCTGGTTTAAAGACAGCTGCATTTCAGTAGAGGGTGAAGTTGCCTTTTTCTACCCAACCAGTACCACTTTAAGGCCTTTCTCATGAAGAGCTTGTCTAAGGTAGCTGCAAAAGCTCCTGTTTTGTCATGAAAGTGGAAAAGAGTTTATGAGTACTTGGGCTTGCTGAGCCTTTCCCTGGCCCAAAAGGCAGTGTTAAACCTGCTCAGGTGGGTTTTGTCAATGACAAGGATAATTAGTCCTGCCAACATCTGGAGAGCTTATGGTGCTAGACTAGTGCTACACCAATAATGGATTCTTCTCAGATAGCTGTCTGGCCTACATTACAATTACCATGAGATGCAGTGTCCTTTAGGGCATGTTTGGGCATCCCAGTGATCATTTGCAGGTAAGCAGTTAGCACAAGCTCAAACAGTTTCTTCATCTTGCCTTGAGTACAACCTGTCTTGAGAGAATTCTGATGTGGTTTACACTGCTTTCCCCCTGTCTCAGCAGAAGCTCTGCTTTCATTCTTTTCCATAGCAAAGCTACTGTACTTGCTGACTCCAGGTATATTCAAGTGATTGTATAGTGCTGAGCAAACCCACATTTCTGTATGGTTACTAGGAGCTCTGTGTCTCATAATTTCCCTAGATTTTCTCTTGCATTTCTCCCGTGATTTCAGAGCTCCATGAGTTAAGTGACTTGTTTCTATCTTCAGCACCGTTCTGGGCAGCATAGATCTTATTTTTCCAAGCTGTGTGGCAAAATCAGTTTGCCTTTGTTACGTGCTTCCTTAGGGTGAAATAATCACCTCATTCTTGTGCTTCCTACAGAATTCCATTCGGCACAACCTCTCCTTGAACCGTTACTTTATTAAAGTCCCACGCTCCCAGGAGGAACCTGGAAAGGGCTCCTTTTGGCGGATTGACCCTGCCTCTGAAGCTAAACTAGTAGAACAAGCATTTAGAAAACGAAGGCAAAGAGGAGTGTCCTGCTTCCGAACACCTTTTGGGCCTCTCTCCTCCAGGTAACATCAGTCTCCTCTAATCTCCGTGCTGAACTCATTACAAAGAAAACAAGCAACCTTCTCCTGAAGTACAGTGAGCAAACTTTAATTCTTATTAAAAAAGCTTATAGCTTTTTGAATGGTAATAAAATTAAGTAGTCCTGGGGCATAATCTGAAAATTGTTCTGTCTTTAAGTGTTTAAAAAAAAAAAAAAACAGAACCAAACTACAAATGCATCAAATAACGTATCTGCTTTGGTATCATTTCAAAGAAATTCAAAACAGTAAATGTTTCCAGATGCCAGTCTTTAATTTTGGGAAAGCTGTGTTTATATGTGGATTAGATCACAGTGGGAATAACTTTTGTGGTATTTAAAGCTCTCTCTTATAGGGAACATCACGTTGACTGTGGCTTTAAGCAATGGGGGCTGTTCTGTGTAAGTGCTACAGCCAATGATGGGGCTGCTGAGAGGAGCTGTGTGCAGCAACAGCTTTCTCTGAGCCCTGTTGCTGTGGGGTTAATGCAGTGTAGCCCTAGCTGGAGCAGCATCGTGTAGCACTCCTCACATTCCTTCTGTCTAAGATGGAGGAAAACAAGGAGAGATTTTCAGCTGATTAGCAGCTCTGTGTTTGAGTTCCTTATGCATTTATTGCCCATGCGGGACCAGAAGTGGAAACAAAGTGGTTGAGGAAGGAGTAGCAACAGCTCAGCTGAGTGCATGTGGGTCCGGCCACTTGCATCTACTGTGCATTTTTCTCCTACTCTCTCAAACACTGACAAACATCCTTTGAGAATGGCCTGAAACTGCAAAACTGGTCTGAACGTGAGGCACGTTTGGCTTCTCTGTCAGCAGTTAGTCTTGAAATGATAACCATGCTCTGAAGGGTCCAGTTGCCTTCAGCCAGGAATAATGTGACTGTATTTGGTGCTAGAGTGTTAGTGGGGTTACTGAGCGCCTTTCAGCTTTTCCCAGCAAGACTGTAGTGGGTAAGAAATGTGGGAGAATAGCTGTCTTTCTTCTTAAAGGGTCCTCTGATGGGGACAAAGCTTGGTCTCTGCTGCTGTCTTGTGATCAAAATACATCTACACCTGCCAACACTGTGTTCTGGTATTCCAGGAGTGCTCCAGCCTCCCCAACTCACCCTGGCCTGCTGTCCCCTCACTCTAGTGGCCTACAGACTCCAGAGTGCCTGTCAAGGGAAGGCTCACCCATTCCACACGATCACGACTTTGGGTCAAAATTAGCCTCAGTTCCGGAGTATCGGTATTCACAGAGTGCACCTGGTGAGTAGCTCTTGTTTCACAGCAGGTGACTTTCCACTGTGCTCAGAGCTATGCTGGGAACGCTGCAGGAATGTTCCTGCCAGTTTGTTGTAGGAGGATTTAAGTCTTGGACTTTGTCAGAGTTGCATGTGCAACTTCAGATCATTTTTCTTATTAGCCTTTGTGCGAAGGGGCAGGAGGTAAAGGAATGTGTAGAAACACACGAGCAAACCTTAATCTACGTGTCTCTAAGGAACTCACAGCACAGTAGCCACGGCAGTGCATGGCTCACTCAGTAATTTTCAAGGCTTCATGGTAAGATCATCTTGCCTATGCAGAGCTCCACGGTGCTGTGGCCAGAGCCTTGATAATACTCTAGCCCCAGTAAGTACTGCTTGTCAGCTGTACTGTAACTGGCCGTGGTGTTCCTCTTGAAGTTAGTTGGAAGGTAAAGCTCATTATGTAAAACCTCATGTTTGGGGGTTTATCGTGGTATTTGTTCACAAAACAGTGCTAAAATGTCAATTTTGGTTTTTGTATGTTAGTAAATAAAAAGCTGGAGGTGACATTTTCAAAATCTTTTTTTTACCTACCCTCACATCCTGCCTCTGTTGAAGGATTAAATACTACAGATATAGAAAGTGTACAGGTAAAACGTGTAGAAGCTTTTTTCTGTGTTTTTTAACCTCTATTTGTGCATGTTTCTGTTTTCTGTTTAGGATCCCCAGTCAGTGCCCAGCCAGTGATTATGGCTGTTCCTCCTCCTCGGCCATCTACTCTGGTGGCAAAACCAGTTGCATACATGCCAGCATCAATAGTGACTTCTCAGCAGCCTTCATGTCATGCAATTCACGTCGTCCAACAAGCTCCCACTGTTACAATGGTTCGAGTTGTGACCTCCTCTGCAAACTCTGCAAACGGATACATCCTCACAAATCAGGGCACAGCAGGAGGAGCTCATGAAGCTGCAGGAGCAGTGTTGGACTTAGCTGGTGACCACCGAGGTAGCTTGTCACTTCTCTTGCTACTTCACTAGTAAATCAAGCAGGCTTGGAGTGTGGGGGAGAGTCAGACATCAGTTTCACTCACTGGGTGCTTAGCCCTTAATAAAAGATGCTTGTCTAGATAAACTTGAGTAGGAGTTCATCAGGCTGATGTTTCCACCACTGAGCAGGAGTACTGTGTTCCCTTGTCATCTTTGGAAAGCAAATCTAAGAGGCTGTGAAGATTGAAAAAACATGAAGTGCTTTAAATATTTGTTAGCCCCTGTACTGATATTATGCATGTGTATTATTCCCTTGGACATGCCATGGAAATGCATGCTTGATGGCGTGAGAGATGGGCTGAAACTTCAGGCTGTCCTCGTCAGTAAATGATGGTGTTTCTATTCTGCCAGCTCAGTTTCCTAGGGGAAAGCATGTACTTCTGGAACTTGTAGGTGGTACTTCATGAAAGCAACCTTCAAATACCAGTTACAACAAAGGCTTCCTCTACAGCAGTGCCAGGATCATTGGCTCTTTTTGTTTCAGCACTGGTTATTATGTTTGAATTTCATTCACATTCTCTGGAAATTCCTATCTATATCCTGTTCATGTTGCTGAAGCACAGTTGCAGCTGCCTGTCACCTGCTCCCTTCTTTCACTCACTAGTTCTTGCTGTCATTTGTTCTTTCCCTATTTGTCCATTTTATTTCCACTTGTAACCTCTTCCTTCCTAATTTCCAAGCTTTCCTTGCCTTTTCTGCTCTTGTTTCCAGTCATTCTTTCTGCAAGTCTCTGCTTAATGCTTATGGTCCATCTAATTTACAGTCCTGATTTTTTTTTTGGCTGGGTGGCTTATGCTATTAAAAAAAAAAATTCTTAATATGTTTAGAGTAATTATACATAACTTAGTGTTTTCAAATATTCATCCCTGGCTTCTGATAAGCTTCAAAAAGAACATTTCAGAGGGACTGATATACCCTGTTCTTATGTCCCTGTTTGCAGTGAGCAGGTAAGTGAGTCATTACCTTCTCAGAGCTGACTACATGAGTCAACCCACAGAAAATGTGTACACAGAGCCTGATCTTGCCTAAAGCAATTCTCACAGGGTTAGGCCTCTAGGAATCCTGAGCTCCTTGGAGCCCAAATATGTTACTATTGTGACTAAGCTGAAAACCTGTGAAGCAGTGCTTCCCATTTCCACCCTATAAACATTATAAGACACATCAAAGGCAAGTGACTTTTTGGTGCTGAGGATTTAAACATTTGTAAGCCCGGGGTATGTATTACTGCTGCAACTTTAATGAGAAGAAAGCCTGCTCCTAGACCAGCTGGGTGCTAAATAATTGTTGTCTGTTCTGCTCTCCAAGCAGGTATGGATGAAAAGCCGACGATCGCATTTGCCACGATACCCACCGCCAGCCGTGTCATTCAGACAGTTGCCAGTCAGATGGCACAGGGTGTTCCAGGACAGACTGTCACAATCCTTCAGCAGGCAGCTCCAGTGACCATTGGGCAGCATCAGCTCCCCGTGCGGGCGGTCACCCAGAACGGCAAACATGCTGTCCCCACCAACAGCATCACCGGCAGTGCTTATGGTAGGCTTTGTTTTGATTGCTCTCCAAGCTTTGCAGTTTAGTTGTCGAGTTATGAGGTCTTTCTCTTCTTAGTTATGCAAGTTATTCCACATGTTCAGTGCCAAAGGTTATAAATATGGCAACTTCTGTGGTTGTAAATGTCAGTGATAGATACAGTCTACCTGTGTTTGCTCAGGTCTCCTTGATGGATAAGTTTTGCTACCTACCTTTGTTTCAGGGAAGTCCAATTTCTCTTTGCCCTTGCCTATGCGTGTATTGCTACTTACACTTTTGGGGGTTCCTAGTTGAAAGTGTTAGTGATTCTTTCATTAAGCCTCTGCTTTTTCATTTATTTTCCTCTGACAAATAGCCTTTGCTTTCAGCATGCCAAATAATAAAATTTCAGCGGTGCTCTTTAGATCTTGTGAAATATGGCTCCATAGAGCATTAAGAAAATAACATACTTTCCCTTCTTCAGGTCTTAGAGATTGAGAGAAATAAGATGTATTTCATCAGGTGAATGAATGGAGGACTGTTTATATACAGGATGTGTTGTAGTCATTTGTCAGCCCTGATTTTTAAGATTTCATATTGGCTGTGTCTTGGCAGTCTTTTCTTGTGCTTGCTCAGCACCTCGGGTTTTGTGCAGTTAAGGATGATGACTGAGGGTGGTAATATCCAGGCTTCTTGCTGTCCCTATCAATGGGATTCTAAGTATCTCTGCTGGCCCAGGCTGATGCTTACAGGGAGTTGGAAATGAAGGGCACTGGTGAGGTTTTGATGACTTCTTTAAAGCAGAATAGGAATATTTTACAGAATTTTCTGTTAAGGCAGAAAATGTGGCTTGCACTTGGAATTGCAAGAATCTTATTGGAGCAATGAGAAATTAATAGCAATAAGGTTTTCATGCAGCAAAGATATTAAATAAAGCACGTGGCAGTTCTTACTACCCTGCAGTATGTTTCTAATGTAGAGTCAGTTTTTATTTTGCATTTATGTTAAGATATTCTGATCTCAGCAAGTTATTTTTCTAGCTCTCTCATTATGTTAGAAGTATTCCAGTTGTGTCTAAGGGTTTAGGGTGTTTTTTGTAATAGGTAGTGAATTTTCTAGTTAACAAAATGGAGCCTGAATCTCTTGACTCATCTGTACAAAGTCAGCTTCCATTCAGCTGCAAGGCTTAGGTACTTTCTCAGTCACTAAACTGTAGTTGGTCTCTGCCCACATCCTTATCCTATTTCTCTCTTTCATCCTCTTGATACTGTGTAGCCTTCTTCCCATGCATTGGAAGAAATCTCTGGGCTTTGAGGGCCTTTGTTCTGTTTCCTTTGTTTATTTATCTTAAGGCTTCTTTTTGATGCACGTAGCAATGAGCGCACCATAATGTTCTGTTATTCCATCCTTTGCAAATCAGTCTGCAGGGCAGAGGATGTGCTGTCTCCTGAGTCCCCTTTGGCTGCTTTTCTTATTGATGCAGAGTCCAAAACCTGCATGTGTTTTGTTTTCCAAGTGGTGATGTGTGCCAAAGCCAGTGTGTAAGCACATTCTTTGTCTGGAACGAGGAATTGTAGACGTTTTTACACAGAGCTGCTATTTAAATAGTCGTCTTTTTCTCACCACTTTTATTAATGGGAGGATAGGAGACTTTAGTCAGTACTGAAATACAAGATAGGGAGCCAGAAATTCCAAAGTTTGGATTCCAGTTCTAGTGGGAACACATTAGATTGTCTGGTCTAAGGTGTAAAACCTTCCTGCCCCTTTGACGAGAGAGACGTCAATACAGTCAATATTTGGGTTGTAATCTAGTGTCCCAACAGACTGGTTGTTCTTACTGTGCAAGTTCTGCCCCAGCTGTCGTCTTGGCAGTCTCAGATGGGATAAGGAGAACCCTCAATGCCATAGGTGCAACACACGTGTTGTAGCTTGCAAGAAGGTATGATTTTAGGTAGCTGAAGAACTGCTTCTCCAAGAGGCGTGCTGTGATTCTGGCAGGGGATTGATCCTCCTTTTCTGGAGGTGAATATTTCACTGTTAATGCTGAGTTTGACAATGGATTGGGAGGAAAAAAAAAAAGGAAGTTCACCATTGAAAGAGGTTATTGCCAGTTTAGTGAACTTGCACAAAACTAGGATTGTTGTGGGGGGACAAAGGAGGCCAACGAGCCTTACAAAATGGTTTGGAACACTTCTGAATACGTGCCGAGGTGCTGCATTTGGCTGTGGTGGTTTTGTTTCCTGGAATGACAAACACTTGTATTGCTTACCACATTGATTCTCTTTTCTCTCCCTTCCCAGCTCTTACAAATCCTTTGCAGCTCCTCGCAGCCCAGGCCAGCTCATCCACTCCTGTCGTAGTCAGCCGGGTATGTGAGACAGGGACTGAAGAGACAGCAGCAGCCTCTTCCAGTGAACCTGAAGCCAAAAGACCTCGGATAGAAGAGTCCAGCGGAGCAGTCCAGGCCCAAACTGGAGTCATCACATCTACAGTGCCACAAGGACAGGCAACCAGTGAATGAAGAACCGGTGGGAGGAGCTGGAGTGGTGTGGGGTGGGCATGGGATGGCAGCAGCCCCTAAAGCAGCTTTCAAAGAAAACAAGCCACAACTGTAACAGCTCTAAGCATAGCAAATAAAGAGCTCTTTTTAAAGTCAGATTTTTTTAAAAATGGGAGGTCAACAGCTGTTAGAATCACAAGGTGCCAAAAAGACAAGAATGGAAAACCCCTCCCAAGCACCCGTACCTGGAACTCTGTTCTGTCTTTACCTATGGGATATTTTTTCCTTTTTTTCTTCTTTGTTTTTTAAAGATTCAAAAAAAAAAAAAAAAAATACAGACAACTGATTGTATGACTGCTGGGATTTTTTTTAACTGTATTTTCCCCTTTTGGCTCCAAGGGGATGGGATTTGCAGTTCAGCATCTAAAGGAATGTAACACAGATACATTCTGCTCCCTGGAAATGCCTTAATACTGCGCTTCTCCGAGCTTTGAAATGTAGGACCATTTTTAAAAGGCCAGCTAAGGCAGTCAAATACTGAAAAATGGGTGCAGTATCTCACAACAACAGCATTAAAGAAACGTGGTACCAAGCTTAAAGAAAAAGGCAGATTAATTTTTTTCTAAAACAGAAAAAATCTGAGTATTAATGAATGTTTATTTATGAGGAGATTCAGGAGGAAGAGTTGCACAGCTCAACCTACTGGATTTCCAGATGCAATTTCTCTCCATTTCCTCTGAGGGAGAATGAGATGACGGAGGAACTGTGTTAATTTGGTTCCTGTAAAGATATTAAAAGGTTTTGTACCTTCAGTGACTTCTTACAGTTATTCATCACTTGCTTTGGACAACATCCCAAGTATCTTAATGTCTGAGGATTGTGTGGGGAAGGGTGTCTCAGAGGTTGTATGTGTTTTTGATATTATTTTTGTGATCACATACTGTGCTCTCCAGCACCAGGGTCTATTCAGATTAGCACTGCAGATCAAAGATATCAAAGCCACTGTCCCCATAAACCTAAGAAAATGTTACCTGGTCTCCTGCACTGAAGTGGTCTGCCTTCACCTTGACTGGCAGTGTCATCCTCAAATAGATGGATGATGCTCAGGATGCCAGAGCTGGGTAGGAATCTGTCTCCAACTCTCTCTCATGGGTGGAAGAGGCTGATAGCAATGCTCCTTTGTTATTTTTCTGAGAGAAAGATTAAGGGCAGGTGTGAGAGGCACCAGAGCTCCTATAGTATTTAGTAGAAATTCTGTGTGTAGAGACCAAAGCAAAAGAGACCTTTTATTTTCCATGTTTAAGAGTCACTGGAGGTATTAAACAGGTTTTCCAAAAGGAATTCAGAGGCTTCCTTTCATTCTTCAGCTCCTTCTCCTGTCTGCCCTACCTTTAAGACTGTTTGAGTTGGCCAGTAAAAGGAGGAATTGTTTAAACTGTATTCCAGGCTCTTCGTGTAGTACATCTTACAAGCAAAGCAGACTTGAGTGGAGAAGTGGGTGTGTGTGGAACCTGTGACTGGCAATGGAATCAGCTTCTGCATGGCTCCAGCTGACCCCTTCAGCTTTACACTTGTGTGTGATTCCCCTTGGTTCATTTGTCTTCTGGCAACGCAGCCGAGACCCTATGACTTAGAAAATGTTATGGCTTTATTAATGGAGAAAGTGACTTAATGGGGATGGGGTGTATGGCTTTGGTAGGTTAAACCACAGCAATTCGTGTCTGATGAAATTTGAAGAGGGGGAGAAAATCCATGCAGTAGCATCTAGCATCACTTGTTCCCTTCTAGGTTTCCCTTCTGCTTGCCAAATCCTATTCAATAGCTCTGTCCCAGCACTTGAATAAAACCCAAGTGCATTTTATTCTCAAGCCAATTGTTTTGTGAGAAATATTTCTGAAAGTAAGAAAGAATGTTGTGGTCTCATGATTTGTGGTCACAGTCTACAGTTGTGGGCCTGCAAAAGTATTTGGGACAGTTCATTTATCTACAGCTAGGCCTTCATAATTTGTGTGCCTTCAGTGCCAAGTTATTAGGCTGTGTTTTAGTACTTGGAAATTATTCTTGTGGAGGATTGTTCCAGCCCACAAATTGAAGCAGGCCAACCTCTAGCTGTTATGTTTCCTGTCAGGAGGACTAGGTGCAGCAGGCTGGAAAAGAGACACATCAGCTCTGTTTTCTCTGTAGCCTTTTCAAGGCAGAATTCAGTAAAACGGGCTTCAAGAAAGAAGGTACAAGGAAGAGTGCAGCATAGTTCATCCGTAATTAATCATTACATTCAGATGAATGCTGTTTCGATCCAGGCACACCTCTGAAACAGCCCTGAGGCTAAGAGAGCTTTCCTGAAGCAGTCTTTGATTTTCCAGCACGTTAGGTGAGTCAGCCCAAGATGAACAGCCAGCAGAGTACTGTCTGAAGCTGCCACATTTCTGTGGCAAAATTTTTCTTCATTACTCCTTTCCTTTTAGAAATTCTAAGTCATTGGGACTGAAACTTCTCTATGCTAGTCCAGCAATACATCAGCTGAATTGTGGTGTTCTTGTAAACCAGCTGCTATTTTAGTGATACCTCTAAGTCCGTCCTCAGGTTGACTCCATAGTTTGCCTCCTCTGTGTTTGGGACAGAATAATGCCTTCTCAGTCTTCCTTGTGTGGCTCAGAGTGCCTTGTGGTTTAAGTGCAAGTTGGCCACAAGCAAATCTCTCTGATCTGTTCAGCCATCTGCTGGAGGTGCCTGGATCTCACGGTTCAGCCCGTTGGGATTTCTGTGTTACAGTGCTGCTGAGAGAGCTTTGGTGGGGAGAGGAGTAGGGCGTTTTGCTGCATCTGCTGCTGCCTGTCTAACAAAGGTCAGGGCGTGCTGATTAGTGTTAACCTCCTATAACTTAGACCTAAGATGATTTTCAAGCTGGCTTCATAACACGTGAGTTCTCTTTTGTGCCTCGGACAGACTGATTTTCCTTTGATTGTGGAGAGTTTATAGCAGCTTTCGTTGCCTCCATTTACAAAAGCTGAATGCAGTTGTTTGGGATTTTTTTCGTCTGAATTCCTTTGTTATTGTTTTGTCTTGACCGTGGTTCTTGTGAGACAGGAAGCTTTTTTTACAGTGAGATCATTTAATCTGATGTAGTGATAACAACACTGTGCTGAACACAGAGATGGAGTCCACGATTAGCTCATATATTCTCCTCGACAACTTATTCTCTCCATCTCCCTCCTTCCCCTGTGCCATTAATTCTGTCCCTTGTAGCACACACTCTCACTGTTACCCGCTGCCTGAAGCAGCACCTTGCTTAAGTTCTATCCAAGGACACAGGGATGAAAATCCTGTGGGATATGTGTAGGTCCAGAGCATGATGCAAAAGGTCAATTTAGTCACTCTACGTTAACTTTCATTATGTTAGAAATGTTATGCTGGACACAGTCTGTTTAGGAGAGTGTTGTGAGAACCACGTGAAAGCTTTGTGAGAGAAGCAGTTAAATAATACCTGATGCTTTTACTGTGCTCCTGCAATCAGTGCTGTGGTCTGGCTCCAGATACTGGGAAGGAATAAACTTGGTTTGCACATGTTTCAGACATCTGTCTCGTGTACTTGTAACTGTCATTCCACATTTTTCCCCTTTTTCAATAGGGAAATGCCAGCAGTAAAACACAATTTGAAGAACAAAAGATTATGCAGCTGTATCTAAGCAGGTGAGAGTGGCTGACCTGAGCTTCCCGTGGGATGATGTGGAGCACTTTCCGCTGACTGACGGGGATGTTAAGTTCAAGTTAGAGCCTTTTGTCTGTGTTAGTAAGAGGGTTTCCTAGCAAGGTGTTCAGTGTTGCTCTGATGTGCACTAGTGTGTAGGTGACAGCCAGAATGCTGGGTGAAAGGAGCAGCACTGCCCTGCTGCACCTGGATTTGGGGTCTTTAATACAAGGGTCTAATTTAGGAATAGCTCAGGACTTCTCCTGCTGGATCCAAAGCTGTTTCCTCAGTCTTACTGCGTTTAATCTCTAAATTCAAACTGGTTGCTTGTTTCCATCTTCCTTGTCTTTCAGATTTAAACTGTGTCTCCTAAATCATAGTTTATCACTGATGAATGTAAATCATGTAAAACTGCAATGTTAGGGAAGATCAGATCTCAGGTCTAGGTTTCTGTCTCTGCTACAGGCCAGTAGCTGCCTAGAAATGCAGAATAATTTGGTCTGGAAGAGACCTCTGGATGTCTCTGCTACAGCCTCATGTTCAGAGCAGGTCTGATGAAATCAGATCACCATGACCACATCCAGCTGAGTTATAAATGCCTCTAGATGGAGTTTCGACAGCTCTCGTCCTTCCTCTCACGAGATGAAAGGTTTTTGCATCCCTCCATGTCAATGCCTCTTTTCCCATCACTACACACTTACAAGAAGAGCCTTGCTCTGCATCTCCCAAGAAGGCAGCTGAAGGCATGGGTAAGATTTACCCCCTGCTTTGCTGCTTTCTCTGAACACAGCAGCCTGCTTATCTCCACCTCTTCTGCACTTTGGGTGCTCAAGCCTCCAAGGTAGAATTCTGACAGAAGATCCCTCTGTTGTGTACTGGTGAGCCCAAAGCTGCACGCAGTACTCCAGAGGCAGTATCAAATGCTGATTGGGGTGGAAGAGGAACCACTTTCCTTGGCCTGCTGGCTGTGTTTTGCAAATACAGCCCTGTTTGGCTGGAAATACTCTGGATTGCATTTGTACACTTTCAACTACTTTGTTGAAGGAAGAGTGCCAAATTGGTTCTTGCAGCTTTTTGAACTGGAGGCAGTATTGTGGGATCCTGATCACTTCTTACTGCCCATGCTTCATTCTATTAGATAATTTCATTCCAGTGGGATCTTACCTTGAGCTTCTGTGCTGATGCAAAATCTCACATGTTCGCCAGTCCTGCTGCTCATAGGTTGGACTCTGGCATTAAGCAGGAAGCTCTAAAGGTGTTGACTTGGCTTCACAGCTTTGTCCTTACTTTGGGCTTTTGAGGGCAGATGATCTTTTCCCTTGTCAGACAGGCTCTCGGTCAAGCTCCCATTTCTTCTCTCTGCCACAATTTTCCCCCTATATTAGTAGCTGTTTCTATTGACTCTGGAGACCTTTAATACAGCTCCTAACTTAATGCAATTGCTTGAAGGTCTGCATCTGGTGAGAATCTGTACGTTAGGTTGCAGTTATACAACAGATGGTTCAATCATGTAACTTCTTGTTTCCTTCTGGGTAAAAATTATGCCAAAGCTGCTATTACTGTAGCATACACTACTGTCATGAAGTGTAGCTCGCAATGGAGCCAGCTGTGCTGGGAAAAAACAATCACTACAATGTCATCTGGCTGGCTGGAGCTGATGAGGATGAAGCAGTGCTTGCATGTTGGTCTGGACCTGCCCAGAAGGTAGCTTTGTGCTGGAACATCTCTGTGCCCAGCAGCTAGCTGGCAGGGTTCGATCAGCACACACTGCTGGCCGGGTTGTTTGCAGGACTGTGCACGTGTAGTAAGCAACAGTGAATGCACCTGGCTGAGATGGTGGGCTTTCTCTGTTAGATGTCTTTCACAGGGCAGTCATAGAGCAGTGAGCATTTTGTTTTGTCCTAAGCAAGGCATTTTGAACAATATTGGGGTTTTCTTGGAACGCTGTTGTTTAAATTCCAAATTTTTAATCGATTTTCATATCTATGCTTTTTGATACCTTTCTGATTTACCAACCCTGAATTAAACCCTTCAGAAGGTCTGGCTGGTCCTCTCCTCGTGTGTCACTTTACATTTCAGAAAGAATTTGTGCCAAGTCTACCCCTTTGCTCTCAAGATAGAGGAACCCACTGACAATTCATGGGTGGCAGCTAAGGTAGAAACTCTTTAAATATTTTTTTTTTCCAGAGAATATTAAATTAGATCTGTGTAAACATAAATTTTATATTTATTAATGTGTGTGAGTGTGTAAATATAGATATATAAATGGTCCGTGACTATTTCTTTCTCTTTAATGGTACTTTACACAGACTTTTATACCGTGTATTGATCAATTCCTGCACCAGGTACTGATTTGGAAAGAACAATGTACCTATTTGTGTGACAGATGTGGGCAGCCTGCAGAAGCAGCTTTCCTTCACTGACTGCTGTCATCACTCTCGCAGAGCAGATGAGGTGGTGCAGTGCTTGCATCTTCCTTGTGTAGGAGCTCCTGGCTTTGTCATGCACTCAGCCACCCACAATCCGTGCTGCTTTTCTGGCAAGAAAAGCCCCAAATGGCATTAATGAAAGCTGGAAGCCTTTCTTGTCTCACATTATCTCTACATGTAGTATCGAGGAGTTCTTTACGCTTTTGCTGTGTAAGTAATGGGACCTTATTGCTAACAGAGGGAACTGATGGAGGGTCTGTGAGGATGCTGTGAGGCTGAGGAACTCCTCTGTCTGTCTGTCAGGCAGGTGAACTATCACTGGGGCACAGAGGATCAGTTTCTTCATGGTGAGATTTTTCTCCTTTTACACTTCCCTCTCTTTATGGGGTATGAGGTCTCTATTCACAGAGAATAAATTTTCCCTAACCTGTCGAATTTCAGTCCTGCTTTAACTCCAGGATGCTAAATTCAGAAACATGCATTTTTGACCTACTTGGGGCTGTGAGAACTATTCTCAAAAGCACGTGATACTGGGCTTCCTAAACTGAATAGCTCTTACCAAAGCAGCAATTCCTTTGTGAGGACCTGTGCAAATTCTTTGCCTCGGTTTCTGCTTACTGTCTGGTGGTTGGGCTTTGATATTTGAGGCAGAACAGAGTATGAAGGTGTTACAAGGAGGAACCAGAATAGGAGCAGTGAAAAGAAACAGCTTTCCTCTTTCCTTCTCAGTAGAAAGAAAGTCAAAAGAGAAGGGGAAAAAAAAAAAAGCCCTTGTGACAACCAGCCTTCCCCTGTTATTTTGTATTATTTGAATTCTACTTCGTGTCTGCTGCTGGGTTAAGCAACACATGCAGCATCTCATACCTTGGCATCCTTGATCCCGACCATTCAGTCTCACTTCTATCCCGCTCAGTTTCACTGAAAGCAATCTGAAACAGAGCCTTCCGTAAAGCTAGGGGTTGAGGAGAAATGTCTGTTAGCTCAAGTAAAATGTGATTTAATTGGGGCAGAAAAAGTGATGTTTCCTTCTGTTCTGCTGCCTTGCTGCTAAAAGTCCAGTGCAGGAGATGCTGATGCTCTGCTGTGCTGAGTGCTGCTCCTCAGATGTGGGCAGGCTGCTAAGAAGGCAGGTTGGTTTTGCAGCAGGGCATTGCTGTAAGCCTAAATTCACTGTATTCCTGCCCACAGGATGGTCTTAAAGCAGAGAGAATCAGAGTATTGTTCTTTGCAAGGTGTTTTTTTAATGGAAAAGAAAGCAATGTTAAAAAAAAAAAAAAAGTGTTCAGTTGTAACATTGTGGAAAATGGAATGATTTTAAAGTACAACAGCTTTACAAGGTGGTACTCCTGGGTTCCATGTGTGCCATTTGTGCCGATGGGATGGCCTTGTCCACACTGCTATCCAAAGAACTGTTTGAAGCTGTCTTAGGATAAATCAAAAGCTGTGTGAGCAATGGGTGGTAAAGCTGGAAGGCCTGGTCAGATTCTGAATGTTTTCTTTAAAAGAAAAAAAAAAAAAAAAAGCCAGTTGGAGTCTCCTTCCATTCTGTGATTGCATTCACACCGAGTCATGTGGGAAAGCTGCAGTGGGACGAGGACCAGGATACTGCAGTGCTGTGACAGAAGCAGAACTGGCTTTGTTACGAGGAGCCTTACCCCTCTCGCCTGGATTCAGCACTTAAGTTAAGGAATTGCAATGGGGGAGAAAGCCATGCCTGCATTTCAGTTCCTGGTTTTGCCTGTACAACCTCCAGCAAGATGTTCGGGGTTTTCTTTTGTTTTGTAAGACTGATATCAAAAGTACTTTTTTTTTTTTTCTGTGACTTGTTTTCACAATCAGTGCTTTTTAAAAAGCAAGGTGTGTGTGTATCCCAAGTGGAAGAGCTCCATTTGGGGCAGCAGTTGGGAAGTCCATCACCTTCACCGGGCCGCCTTGCAGCTCTGCATCCCAGCAGTGCTGACAGCACAACCAGCACCTGAGGAGCAGAGCCTGCATTTCTGCATCAAATGGGATACAGTGGGTTTTGTTGTTTTTTCAAATATGGAGCCATACTCTTTTTTTTTTTTTTTTAAGTGATTTGAGATCTGAATGTGATTTCTAATGTACCAAGAACATTAATATTTTAAAGCTATAACAAAGTTTTAAATTTCTACTATTTTTTTTTTTTTCATTTATTTCAACTGCTCTGTTACCTTAATTTGATGTATGTGGATGGGGAGTGTTGCTTCTCCTCTTAGCATTTGTTTCTATAACCAGAAATAAAATTATATATGAAAGAGAAGATGCCCTGAAATCGCTTGCTGCTTTCCAGTGACAGACCTGCACGCTCCCTGGGTGGCACTGAGGGGGTTTAAAACCAGGCTGAGCCTCCCTCCTACCCAGCAACTGATCCCTCTGGACGCAGCACTGTCTGCAGGTTGTGGCTGACGTCAGATGAGATGCAGAACTTTGCACTCGCAGAGCCAATGATTTTTGGCAGCTCACTGTTCCACTCTGTCTGACCAAGGAGGTGTTTTTTCCTGTGGTAAACTTGGTTGGATAAGTATGTTTGCCTTTTTTTTCTTTTTCTTTTTAAATGGAATAAGATAGGAGGTTTGGACACTGTTTCAGAGTCTACAGGTAGCTGTGCACGTGTTTGAGACCCGTAATGCCCCCTGTGGGTGTTACCAGACAGTCCTCAAGCTTTAGTTTTCATTCCATCAAGAAGTGGAAAAAAATGTCGTTTTGAGAGGCAAACTGCAGCAGAATCTTTGCCTGCGACTTATAACCATTGTTTTGTGGCTGTGTATGGTGACAGAAATTACTTCTGGTACTCACTGTACCCAAGTTACACAATTGCTTTTGTCATTCCTCGTCCTCATAAAGAAGCTAGAATTTAAATTCTTGGTTTATTTTGACTAATTCTGAGCTCCAAATTTGAATAGGAGTGTTTTTGAAACCACAGCTGACACAAAGTTATCTACGTTCGATTAACGCTTCCATGTTTAAAATATTATTAAAAAAAAAAAAATATATATGCTGTTCAGCACAGACGTTCACTCAGCAGAGCCTTTTTTTTTTCTTTTTTTCTTTTTTTTTCTTTTCTGGCTGCTTATGGTTGTGGGGGCATCCCTGTGCCCACCGGGCGGGAGAAGGCATGGGGGAAAACCCTGCTGCTCCTCTCTGCCTTGCTCCCTGCTGCTGATGGCTGGGCTCAGGGATGCTGCCTGTGAGGATAAAAGGGAGCTGGTGCCGCGGTGGTTAATTGCCAAGGCACGCTGTTAATGAGTGCTGAGGAGTCCATCAGGCAGAGGGCTGCAGCAGAGCCCCAGGGCTGTTAGCAGCAGGGGAGGCTGTGTCAGGGAGCTGCAGCCCCACCTGCTGAGCAGCTGTTTCGGTCGTCCTTTGCTCTATGCGGACCGCTGAGGTTCCCCCAACCTGCGCTGGTACCATGCGGCGGAGCCCGGCGCTGCTTCGCTCCCTGGTGCCGAATAACAGCATTGTAACCGCCAACTAACTAACAAAGCGGAATTGGCCATCACTCCTCCCAGCGCTCAGACACCCGCTCTGTGAGAGCGCTTTCTTTCGCACCAACCACAGCTGTGCCAAACCCCCCATTCCCCCCGGAACGTCCCTAGGGCGGAACCTTCGCGCGGGGCCGCCGCGTGCCCCGGGCCCGGCTCTGCGGACCGCTCTGCTCAGGGGGACCGCGTTGGCGACGGACCGAGGAGGTGGACAGCGTGCGGGGACTGCGGGCGGGATGGGCACGGCGGCGGCCGAGAGCTTCCTGAAGCAGGCCAGGTAACGGGACGCGGGGCGGCTCGGGGTGTGCGAGGGCCGGGTCCTCATGTCCTCTCGTCCCTCGCAGGGAGGTGCAGGAGGACGAGCTGAGCAGGTTCGCCGCCCGAGTCGCCGCCCAGCTGCAGGGCCCGGAGCCGGGCGCCGAGGCCGCGGACTGCCTGCAGCGGCTGCACCTCGTCCTGGCCGCCAGCAAGAGCCCCCGTCAGTGAGTGCGGGCTGGGTGAAGGCAGAGCGTGTTGTTTGAGCCGAGGAGGTGGGAGGGGAGGGCTGGAGCCTTGAGGGAGCACTCCAGTTTCTAAACAGTGCACTCGGTGTAAGAGTTAAAGCCCTATTTGTTCTCTTTTCCCCTTGCAGAGGGCCACCGTCCCTTCACAGCGAGCGTAACGGGCGCTGTGTTACAGGCTGTGCTAAGGGACGGAATTCGGATGATAATTAAGATATTAATCAGGGTCGCTGTGAAGGGAGATGATCCCAACAGCACAAACGTGCAGGCTGTAAGCACGCAGCTCTGCTCCTAACACCTTGCTGACCCCGCAGGCTGGATGCTCAACTCGTGGAGCTGCTGCAGACCGTGCTGTGCTCACCCAAGTGCCCCGAGCAGATCCAGCTGCTGTGCGCTGCCGTCCTGAGAGAGATGGCACCCTGCGATGGGCTGCACCTCTCCTGCCATAGGATTCAGAACACAAAGCTGCTGAGCCTGGTGTCCTCCGTCCTGCTGGCCCAGGTAAGCGGCCTCACAAGACAAGGTGTCGTCCCTTGTTAGTATGGATTTGTTTTCAGGTTCTTCTCTGCGTTTGTTGAGCTCAAAGGCAGAGAAAATCAGCTGGTGATATCCAGGAGAAACCAGAGTTATTTCCATGTTCATTCAGGGAACGTTATTAGCCTGTTTTGTGTAGGAAAAACTGGTAACTTTTTTCTTTCGATACAAATTTGGATTGCTGATTGAAAGACCTTGATTCTCCACGGAGAAGGAAACGTGAGAACTCACTTTTTTATGTTCCATCCACGTTGATTGCTCTCTGAGAAATAAACTGGAAACCTCATCTAGCTTTTTCCCTTCTCCTGTTGCTTCTCTTAAGTGTGCCTGCTAAAGATAAAACATTTTTCTTAGTCCATCTGAAGGTTTTCATTCTGAGTCTCATTGTATGCTCAGAAATGTCTCCTACATTTTTGTTTTGCACTCCTACAGAATAAAAACATACCTTGTGTTTTAATTTTTCTTAGATTCTAACTAAAACTAGAAAGAGGTTTTCCTAATTTTCTAGCTACTAAAACATGCTACATTTTAGCCATTTCAGAATCACTTCTGTGGCTAGAAATGGAGCAGTGAGTGGTAGCCTCTCTCATGAATGCAGCCCTATTTCAGCAGAACCTTTAAAAATGTGGTCTGTATTTGTTGCTGTTTTGGATGGAAATCATCTTTCTTCTCTCTGCCTGCCTGCCCGTCCCCCTTGGCTCTGTAAAACTGATATTATTCTTACAAAGCTTTTGGCTTACCAGAAATCACAGCCTCTGGTGTTGCATTAGGAGCTGGAAACCTGCCATTGATTTTATTCCAGCCAGATTTTCCTCCGAGCACCAAGAGGAAACACATCAGTAATGCACATAAGCAGCACCGTTGTTTGCAGTAGGCAGCAGCAATGTATCTGTGGGACAGGGAGAGGATATCTCTCCTTTTTCCTTCATCACAAGGATCCCCAAACCTTAAACTTCCTTTTCAATAGGATAATAGAGTCTTTCTTTCCTTTGATCAGTTTGCCCACATCCGTTTGCTAGAGGAGCATAGAAAGTAACCAGTCATGGGTGAGGTTCTAATATGACGTTTCTCATTGGGAGCTTGCCTGTTGTTTCCTAATTGCTTCCAGTTATCAGGTACAAAGCTGACATTAGATGGAGACTGTCAGAAATTAATATTTGTTCACCACCTTCAACAAACAGCTGTCCAGGACCCCAAGCAGCAGAGAAGGTTTAGTTCTTATTGGCATGATGATGCTCATGAGGAAGGAAAATCTCTCCAAAGGCTGCATCCACCTGTTATTGTTAAAAAGAAAATATTTTGGACAGAAGGGTTTGTTGGCATCTAAGAACCACAGCTGTAACAGCTTTATTTTCCTCATTGTGAGGATATGGGCTAAGCAGAGAGTCCTCTAGCATGTTGCAACGGTCCATTTTCTGTTCATAAATTTCTAATTTAACAGCTAAGAAGCTGACCACAAGGGGAGTAGTTAATGCTTGCACTCGCTGCTCTGGAATTGATGGATCAAAGTAGTGTTTAATTTGAAGACAGCCACTACAGTTTTTGATTCCCACCTCAGGTGATGTTTGTCCACAAACATGTTGCTCCATCAAAGAACTCTCCCCTCCTGAGATCTATGAATTCACATTGCTGAAGAACTCTATAAGATATGGTAAAATAGCCTTTGTTGTTAGTTGTTTCTATCCTTGACATTGGTATCGATGTCTGATGGAGGAGTTTTGTATGGTATTGGTCTATAGTGCTATTAAGAGATTATCTGCCTAGCTTTACCTCTGCTTTATTTTTAAGGGAGAAGAGAAGGCTGCGGTGTCTGCTGTGGGACAGCGTATTGTAAAAGCCCTGGAAGGAAGATTGCCTGAGGGTCAGAGTTCTCGATATCTTCTTCCCGTCCTCTCAAATGTCATCAGTCTGTCACCAGAAGCTCTAACTGAAGGTAAGTATGTAGGAGACCTGAGATTACCATCTGGCTTTGATCTGTAGAGTGATCAGAGAGGTCCTTGAAGACTTTGGGTGGGAGAAGGACTTGGAAACTGCTCTTAAAAGTGACATGTCTACCACAAGGAAAGTGAACTTGGGTGAGGTACATTCTGTCACATAAAGAACAGATTGGGCCATCAGCTGCTTGGGCTCCTTCAAGAGGACAGAGTCTCTGTTCTGTACAGATTTGTATCAAATTAACACATTCCTTAGCCTACGTTTGGGTCTCTAGATGCAGTAGGAATGTGAAACTGCAGATATTCTGAAGAGTATTGGGCAAAGAGAAATAGAAACAGAAATAGAACAGCTGAAGAGCAGTAGAGGTGTGCTGCAGAGACTGCTTCTCTGATCTAGCTGTGAGCTTGTGATTTTCTTTGTACAGAGCAGATCAATGTAGTCAGCAAGAAGATGGCTGACTGGCTGAGGTATGCAAGTACTCAGCAAGGAGTCGCTCAGCCCTCTGGAGGCTTCTTCTCTAATCCCAGAACCAGACAGGTCAGTGTTGAATTGCTTGTGGTTATCTCACAGGGGTGTTTGCTTGTCAGCAGCCTGCTGTTATAATCAACTTCTGATAAATGTGGAAGTGCTGCTAACTTTGGTCACTTTCCTGGGGAATATGTAGACAAGAAGCATAAGAAATCAAAGTAAGGGTATTTATAGCTTCAAAACTTAGGAGTTCTGCTGTAGAGAAAGAACTCATGAAAAAGTTTTTGGGTGAGAATCATTAGTTGGGCATGTACCTTGGAGTAAAAGCCTTATGAGTGGGAGGGAAAAGTTTGAGGTATTTCAGGTGGGGAGGAGGATCCAATGCTGCTGACTTTTCTGGCTGTAGAAGACTGCCCCACTGCAGGCCCCATAGTGCACATAAACAAGAACTGCTAGTCTCCATGGGCTCAGTGAACTTTTCCTTGCCCTCTCACCTCACCTGTCTTTGGGGGCCTTACCTGCTGCATCTTTTCTCCCAGCCTGGCCCTGTCACGGAGGTGGATGGTGCCATTGCCACAGACTTCTTCACGGTGCTCTCGCTGGGTCAGCACTACACAGAGGATCAGTGGCTCAACATGCAAACCTTCTCCATGCTGCGGAAATGGCTGCTGTGCTATGGGAGCAAGGAGATGAACACACCAAATTCAGGTTTGAATCAAAGGGCTACAGACAATGGTGGGTTTGCACCCACAAGAGGTAGGTGTGTTCTGAGTTGATGAGGTGGCTGTGCCAGAAATCCAGCAAGCGGCCAGAAGGTGG
The DNA here is from genome assembly GCA_037305975.1 of Chrysolophus pictus. Taxonomy (NCBI): domain Eukaryota; kingdom Metazoa; phylum Chordata; class Aves; order Galliformes; family Phasianidae; genus Chrysolophus; species Chrysolophus pictus. The sequence goes on from CM074589.1 coordinate 4,050,213, forward strand.
GCAAGAATTTAGAGCTCTTGGACTAAGATGAAACCTCCTGGCTGATGCTTTCTGACCCTTTTGCAAGGATTTATTCATTCAGTATTCCCTGGTTTCAGGCAGAATGCCACGTGTCCCTGAAGAAGAGGGTGTGGGTTGTGGGAGATGGCATCTCCTTAGTATTCCTATGTGACTGCCTTCTTCCCAGCCTTCTTTACTTCACAGTGTGCCTGGGGACAGACACCTCCCTCTTTGTTGCTCAGCATGTGAGCTGATACGTGATAACCTTTATTCTATAGGTGACAAATCAGAAGTGGAAAGGTCTGTTATGTCTGTGGTCTCAAGTTCATCCATGTCGAGTCGCCTGCTTCCCCCAAAGGAACGTCTGCGGGAGAAAGCTTTTGAGTACTGCCAGCGGCTGATTGAGCAGAGCAATCGCCGTGAGTCTTTACATGAGCCCTCCTTGGTAGTGTTCTTGAAAATGCTTCTGCTTTGCTGCTTCTTTAGGCTGGGATCTCACTTCCTGGCATCCACAATGAGGCTGGAGGCACAGGACTGGCTGCAGCTGCCAGTGTATGTCATTGACCAGCCTTAAGCCTGCCTCCTAACTTTGATTTGTAGGGATGCTGTGGAGTTTGATTCTTACTAGCCCGGAATTTGGATCAGTGTGTTCCCACCTGTCCTGAAATCTGGATTAGTACTCATACTGACAACCTAACATTCCTGGTTGGCTCCAAATTTAACTTAGACATCTTTCTCTGGCAGAGGCCCTGAAGAAAGCTGATGGAGACCTGCAGAAAGCTGTAAGTATACAAGGATGGGGCTGAAGCTCTCAGTGTTGTGACTTCCTGCCACTGTGATCTGGCTCTCTGCTCCTCTGCAGTGTCTCATTGAGGCAGTGACAATCATGGACATCATCTGCAAACAGGACTCCTCCTATGTGTACCGTGCAGCATCCTTCCTGAAGATCTTGCATGGCAGGATCAGCGGGGACGCCACTTATGCCAGGGCATTGCTGCCCATTGCCCAGTTCTTCCTAAATCATGGTAAGTCATCTTCCACAAATTAGTCTGGCATACTCACAGCACAGCTTTTGTCCTGGCAGTTTGCTGGCTGCTGGAGTTTATAATTCAGCCTTGGCTGTACTCCAGGATTCGTGATCCCACTCCTGGAGAGTCAGAAGCTGGGCTGTCCTGTGTTTTTTAGAAAAACACACCCAGACTTAGTTTTTGCATATCCCTTGGAGCGCCTGTTGACAGGACTGCTGGGTGAGCTGTGCTCAGGAATGTGCTGTATCCTCCCAGGCGAGATGGCTGCTGTGGACTCTGATGCAATCTACAAGCACTTATTCACTGATATCCCAGCTCAGCTCTTCCACAACTCATCACTGGCTTTTGAATTTGTCCTATTCTGCAAAGACAACAGCCAGCTCTTCTCTGAGACCTCCAGCATATTCAGGCGGAGTTTCCCAAATCTCTTCAAGGTACAGCTTGCCGGAGCAGCACAGGAGACAGCCTGCTGTGCTTCTTTTCTATGTCTCCAAATCCTTCTGTTTGCCTTCCAGCACACCCCATAGCCCACCATTATACTTTCGTGGTAGTGCTAGGCAGGGCACAGCCAAGAGGGATGGGTAAGAAGGACTTAGAAAATTGTGAGTTTGAGGTGGAAAGAGGGTTCTGGGTGTGATTAGCTCTACCAGGAGAGGGGAGTCTGGGTTAGTATTACTGTCAGTGGGTAGTGCAGGGTGCACAGTTAGGACACAGCAGTTTTTTTTTTGGAAAATTTGAAACATTTCAACTTGCTCACCACTAAATCAGCTTCTAAATGCATGTGTTGAGCTACCAGCAGCCTCCCCATTTCTTGGCTGAACTCTTAGTCTTTGTTTCTGCTTTTCAGAAGTGACTTTCCGTTCCTGATCTCTTTTGGTCGCAGTGTGAGAATTGTCTTGACCGTGTGGTGGAGTCCTGGGAATAGTGCAGCAGTTTGTACTGCTTTCTTACAGTTTCTGGCATGGAACAGCCCACCCCTCATTGCTGAGTTTGTGGACATTCTTCCATTTCTGCTGGATGCGGGGACAGCCATCGAGATCTTCCATTTGTTGCTTGACCTGCCCTGTCTGACGGCAGCTCTGGATGTCCAGATGAGGTAATGCTAACTTCCCTTCCTCTCGTTTGCTTATCAAGGTTTTGATGTTGACTACACACTTCTCTGAGCTTCAGCTGCCCTCTGGCTGTTGCTGTCGGAGTGAGAGGCTGCAGTCAGGTTAACACAAAGCTGCACAGACATCAGCTCAATTTTCCTGGTGATGCAGTGTGCACAGAAAGAGAGCCCTTACACTTCGGTACTGGACTGTCTTTGGAATTCGGGGAGTTGTTGTCATTTCACCATCTGTATACAGATCCAAACTATTGCCTTGTGCAAGAGTGTCTGCCATCAGCCACTGTCTCCACATAGAGATGTGGACTAGTGGGTCCCTGCTCTTGCTCCTCTTTATTGGCTGTGTTTTGGAGGCAGACGGAAGTTTTTTCCTAAGCTCATTAGGGACTGGAAGAGTGTCTAGGGAGATGGGAAGGCATTGGAGCTGGCTCTCACTGCTGTACTTCTGCTCTTCCTTTTGTTCTCTGACATTAGCAGCTCTTTTTGGAGTGATCAGAAAAGGAAGTCATCCTAGATACAAGAAGTTGGTGGGCTTTGGCATCCGAGGGGTAGGAGTGCCATTTTCCTCTTTCATAGGAGTTACACAGAAGCAATTCTGGAGCTATTGCCACAGTTTGGAGCTGTGAGTTCTGTATGGGGTCTGTTTCTTACCACTTCAGGCATTCTAGTTCTCTGGCTTTCAGGGGACTTAGGGTTAGACCAAGTTAATATCCCTGTTTCAGTGGCATATGTGTCACTCTATTGCTCAGGATTCCAGCCATAGCCTGGCCCATTCTCACAATTCAGCACATTCTGTGTGTCCCTCCTTCTAGGTCTTCCTCTCTTCCATCTGCTGAGAGGGCTGCCTGTGATCCTGCTGTGAAGCCAGCTGCCTGCCTGGAGGCCTTCCGCAATCCCCTTTACAGGAGTACATTCCAGTATCTTCTCCGTGTCGAATCTGTTTCTGAAGACTTCCAGGAGAGGTAGGAGGTTGCTTTAGGAGACTGCCATGAGGGTTTGGTTCAGCCTGCCAGGTCTGGGAGGCAGCATTGGGATTGCTAAGAAAGGCATAGCTGCATTCATCTGGGGTGAGGTGGGCTTGACCTTCCTTCCCTGCATTAGCTCTGCCAAGTGCTCTAAGGCTTTGTGGGCTATAGGGAAGGGGAGACAAGGGAGTAGTTGGGAGCACACCTTTATCAGTAGTTTCTTTACTGCCTGCAGGCTGATTCCACTCCGACAGCTGCTGGGATCCCTGGCAAGCAGCGCAAGGGTCATGCAGTGTGCAGACACTGTCCCTGTCTTGCTGGAGCTCTTCTTCAGTGTGGTGGCTGAGGTAAGTGCTTTTTAGGCAGTTTGACTTCCACACGTGCTGTGGGATTTCTTGTTATGTGAAGAACAATCACCGTAAGGAGAGTGTTAACACACTGCAACTTCAGCAGTGTGGGTGGTCCAGTACTGGCAGAGAGCTGCACTGAGCTGCCCGCTTCATCCAAAGAAGGAGGAGAGCTCCATGATGCAGTATCAGTGTTCACAAATGTTTTCCCAGACAGCTGTAAGCGAGTGCAGAACGAGTGCCTGGTACCTGCTTTATGCACTGCTCTGCTGCTGTATCAAGCAGTCTCTGCTGGCATGGTCCTCTCTGGCTGATCAATTTGAGTTTGGGTTGCTGGAAATCACCAGTGTTGCTGAAGCCGGGATTGTTTCTCAGTTTGCAGATGCATCTCTGATAAACCAGCTGGTGGTGCTGGTGCTGCAGAGAAGCGACCAGCTCTATGAGATCCCAGCATTTAAAGATGACGTGCATAGGTGAGACAAAACAGAAGGCCTGGCCAAGCTCTCAGCCCTTCTGCTGGCTTCCCAAGACAGCCTGGCAGCTGTTGTAGTTGTGACCATCCTGAGCATGCAGCTGCTGGGCTAGTGGTTGGATGCTGCCAGCACCTCCTCGGTTTGGCTGTGGTCTGAGCTCTCTCTATCTCTCCTGCAGAGTGCTGAGCTCACAGCTAGAGATGCTCTGCAAGCTGCGCCCTGCGCTCGTCGTGGAACTGTCCAAAGAGCTTCTGGAGTTCTCAGGAACCGTCAGCAACATCCAGAACAAGGAGCCCATCTTCACCCACGTGGTAAGTGGGGCCTGCCTGCTTCTGCCACAGGGTGTCCCAGCTGCAGTGCCATCTGTTGGTCAGCTTCTCTTTTCTCCTTTACCCTGTCTTAGCATTACATCATCTGATTTGCCATTCCCTAAACTGTGATAAGATCCCCTTTCCTTCTGTTTGCCCTGAGTACATCTGCCTTTGTTTCAGGTCTGGGCTATTGGAGAGTACATGTCTGTGTCCTATGACAAGCGCTGCACTGTGGAACAGATCAACCGCTTCTTTGAGTCATTAGAGGCTGTGCTGTTTGAAGTCACCCAGGTCCGACCACAGGCCAGTGTCCCCAGCTATGCACCCCGTGCCATCACTGTCCTTATGACTGCCTTGACCAAGCTGGCAGCTCGCAGCCAGGACTTGATCCCCAGGTGAGGACTGATGGCAGGGAAAGGCAAAATGGCAGAAACTTGCAGATCTGATGGATCCAAACACAGATGTTTGCAGTGTTAGATGAACGTACTTGGCAACTGATGGAACCTGGAAGTGAAAGAGAACAGAGGAAGCAAACTGTAGGGAGGCAATTTGAGGAAGTGGGCTTTCATCTGCTGACAAACTCTCTGTGCATCAGGACAAAGGACAATTGGTGTCTGGTGTTTGCTTGCATCAGTCTTCTGTGGTACACATGATTATATAGTGCATGGTGCAAGGCTCTACCAGCTGAAGTTTGTGTATTCTCTCCTGCAGGGTGTCCTTGTTCCTGTCCAAGATGAGGACATTTGTGCAGAGCCCTGCTGTCACCTCTGTGTACTGCAAGGAGGACCGTGAGGAGATCCTTATTCGGGCAACTGAGCTCATGAACCTACTAAAAATGCCAACTGTGGCTCAGTTTGTGTTCACACCATCTGTGGATGTGGCCCATACACGGTTTCAGAAGGAGGTGAATGACACCCTGCCTTCTGCTCTGAGGATAGTGACCCGTCTCCTAGAGCCAGCTCCTGGCTTTGTGCCGGGGTGAGGATGTGGGGTTTGTGGGAGTTACCTTCTACTGTAACTGATCTGCCACAGCCAACACTCAAGGCTGAGTGCTCTGAACTGGAAATGAGGAACAAATGATTGTGAATGAAACAGAAAACAGGAATAAGTAGAGCTGAGGCTGCTCTTTGGATTGCAGCCTGTTTTTGTGCATCTCTCTGGTAGCATCTGTTGCTTTTTCTACCTCCTATTCCTGTCCTACCTCTCCTGGGCCAGCATGGATTAAAAATAACAGTGGGTTTGTGCAAATGAGTGAGTGAGTGCCTGCATTACCACCCTGCCAGCCCATCACATCCCTTTGTTGACATACATCCTCTTCTCTCCTTTCCCCTGACTACACCCTGGCTACACACGTGATTCTTTTGTCACCTCTGCTTGCCAAGCAAAGGCCTTTCTGAGGCAGAGAAAGCAGAAGTGGCTCCATTAAATCTGTTGTGAGCCTTCACAGCTCTTGTCTTACTTTCACAGCAAACACATTGAGATATGAGGGACATCTACCAGACAGGAGCTTAGAGAGATTTATCAATCCAGTTTATTGTTGACACCAAGAGCATTTCTCATCTGCCCCCTGTCAAGCAGGTGCCATGCTGTGTTCTTTATCTGCACAAGAAGTTTATTATACATATCTGAATGTACAGTATTAACAAACAGAAAAGTAAATACATCCCACTCCTCCCAGGAGAAGCAAGCCCTCATGCACACTAGTAAATACTAGGATTTGTTTGCAATTTGTTTCAATACCTCACTGCACTGTAACATAAAGCTCTGGGGCTGTACAGTGCCTCCAGGTGTGCTTAGAGAGTCAGGCTCCAGAGAGAGCAAAGGATTTTGCTCTGGTATGACTGAATTGGCCAGAGTGCAGCTCCAATTCAGTCCAGTGTACACCAGGCCACCATGAAGCCCTTGTTCCTGGGCAGAGAGAGAAGTAAGGAGTGCATGCAGTTTTCCAGGGGGCTCTGAGCAGCCCCTTTCCTGCTCTTCAGAGCTCAGGAACCAGCCTACCTCCTGAGTCAAATCAAGTGAATCACCAGAGTGTCACCAGGAACCCTGAGCCTTTGCTCGCCCGCCTGGTGGAGCTGAGTCAGTGGCTGAGTGACACACTGCTTCCAGTCCCTGCTGGAGGCTGGTTGGTATGATTGTGGCCTAGCAGAAAAGCAAGGCACTAACTCTCAGTGAAGATCCTTTGTCCATCTTGCCTTAGAGAAGTCAGGCCAGGCGGCGTTCAAATCCGGTGTGTGAAGTGTTTCTCCTGCACACATTATTATGACATCTCTCTCCTGCCAACTGCAAGACTGAGCCCAGAAAGCAAACTGTAGCAGTGAAATATCTGAGGTTTAATTAAGGCCAACCCTGTTAAGCATCCCCTTTTTAGCATCACAATCCTCAGAGAGCTGTTGTTGTGAGATGCAATGGTAATATCTGATTTGCTGCCAGAGCTTAGACCATGCTGCTGTAAGTTCAGGGCTTGATGCAGGGCTTCATGGCAGGCTGTTTTAATAGGGTTCAGCTAAACAAGATCTCAATATCTCTATATGCGGAAATCAGGTCGGGTTTATCCCTTTAATGTTGCTAAAAGCACGCAGAAGACTTAGAAGCTGTGCATGCAGGGACCAAGCAGTCGCATGGTGGAGCTGCCAGTGCAGCCCTGCCACACCGTGCTGCAGGCTGCGGGTCAAAGAACTGCTGCTGGGACTCTGAAGCCTGACTTTCTTCCAGCCTGTGCTGCATCCCATCACCTGGTAGCCCAGCAGCAGCAGCACTTCTGAGATGCTCTGAGCTGGGCGGGATACAGGGCAGCCTTGCAATGGCCCTGAAGAGGAGGGAGTGGACAGGACATGGTGCCAACGCCTCCTGCATGGGGAAAGTGAACCTGGCTGCTCCAGAATGCCCCACTCTGCTGGGTCAGCTCTGTAGTGCCAGAGCCAGGCAATAAATCTGTGCACGGATGAGAGCCCTATTCTCCAGGGCTCTGTCTCAGGGAACTGCTGGTGGCGTCAGTCCTTGGCTGAAGCTGTGTCCCCTCCCGCAGCAGGGCTGTGAGATTGGAGCCCAGCAGCAGAAAGGCACCTGATGTCGGGTATGGCACCGGGGTTCCCAGCAAGGCGTCCTGCTTGGGATCCTGCTCTGGGTGCTTGTGCTGTGTTTACCATCCCAGAGCTGGGCTCCTGCACCTGCTTCTTTTCCAGTCCACCCTGCTGCTGTCAGGGCCTGACTCTGCAACCTTGATATCCCAGTGCTGTCTTGAACCTGACCTGCAAATGTGAAAGTGTAACAGGAGAACTGGAACGGCATCCTGAACGCCTGTGACTGAGCAAGGAGGGCAATGCAGGGCCATCAGCTGGGGGGGATGAGGAGCTGCCCGCAGCCTTCCTGCTCTCTGCCAGGGGCTGAAGGAACAGGGATGCTCCTGGGATGTATGTGCAGCTGTAAGGTGCAGGCTGTAGGGTGAGGCCGGACAATGGATCAGGAGCTCTGTGCTGTTGGGGAGAAGCGTGCAGCACCCTGGAATGTCCTTCCATCTACTGCAGCGCAGGGCAAGGTGCTGGGAAGCAAATTGAGGGCAGCTGTGCAGTCCTGGCCCTCCCTCGTGCACCCTGGGCCCTAACCAGAGCTGCACCTGCAGACAGACCCTCATACCTCATACGAGAGTTAGGAGGATGCAGAGCTGGAGATGATTTTTTTGGCTATTTCCATGTCTGATTTGGCAACCAGAAACCTCAGCTTCTTCCCTCCAGAGCGGATGAGGTCCACAGCACTGCAGAGCAACAACAGGGAGAGGTGAGTGCTGCATCTGTGCACTAGGGACCACATCCTATATCCACACATCTCCACCTCCATCATCCCCCCGATGACAGCAGCAGCCACACCAGGCTCATCTTCAGCTCTGAAATGTGCTCCTCTTGATTTTTCTCCTCTTTCCCTCTTTCACCCCACCCACAAGCACCTGCCTTCCCCATCTCTGACATCCCAGCCCCAGCAGCGGGGTGTCACCCACCTTTGGTAATCAGCCCCGATGAGACTGGTGCCGTTGACAGCCAGGATACGGTCCCCGATGGCCAGCCTGCCATCAACAGCCGCGGGGCTGCCCTCAATCAGCGTGCGGATGTAAATGCCCGGGGAGCCCAGCGGCGTGTGCTGCTGGGAAGGAGGCAGTGAGCCAGCAGAGAGGACACGGGATCCCTCCCCGCTGCCCTGCTTGGCTTTGCCACACACCAAAGGATAGAGGAAATCCCTCACTTCAGTCATTTTCCTCCCCCCGTTGGCTCCCTCCAGCTGCAGGCAGCTGTGCTGGGCATAGCAGGCAGTAACCCCGCAGCAGAGCTGCAAGAGATCGCTCCGCGCCTCATTGTCCCCAGTCAAAGCTGCTTAGCTCTGTGCACAGCCATCCGCTTTGGTAATTAAGTGCTCCATGCCACCCGTGCCCCCACAGCTCCTAGCAGAGCCATTGCTGTGCACTCACCAAGCCGTCGATCAGCCCCATCCCCAGCCCCAGCGCTCCCCTCTCCAGCTCCACCACGAAGACGTAGCAGAAGTCGTCGGTGGCCGAGCTGCGGCTGGAGGACTCCGGCGTGGGGAAGTCGTAGGGGGTCGGCGAGCAGCCTGCCAGCAGGGGGACCACCGGGTTACTGCTCCATCACCGCCCCTCATCAGCTCTACTGAGGAATTCCCACCAAAGCCAACCTGGGCTCTCTCTAGGGCTGCTTCCCTTCTGGGACAGAGCACGATGAGGTGCTCTACATGCTTTCCCCGAGCCCAAGCACTGAAAATCCCCACAAGAGCCATGTGTGCTGGAAATGTGCACCCAGTGTGGCCGTGCAGGCTCTGCCCCCCCCTTCCCGCACCCCTTCAGGCAGTGTCAGCCCTGCGTACCTTCGGGGCTGCCGCCTTTGGTGCTGCTCATCCCGTTCCTCCGCGGGTACTGCAGCCCTTTGGTTGTGCCCTGCGGGGACTCGGGGCCGGCAGAGTCGAAGTTCAGGGGGGTCGTGGGGGGTGTAAGCAGGCAGGAGGGGGCCGGAGGGGCCGAGCCTCTGCCCAGCTGCAGCTGCTGGAGCTTCTCCTGGAGCTGCTGCTCGCCGGCGGTGTGCTGCCGGGGGCATCCATTGGTGGTTGAGGTGAGCGGGGGAGGCTCATCCACCTCCAGGTTGGTGCAGCCCCCCGGGGTGCAGCGGCCCGATGGGGGAACAGTGCTCCCCGGGGTCAGAACAGGGCTCGGACTCACTTCCAGCACTTCTGGCACAATCGGTGGCTCGCTCTTAGAAAGGAGAAAAGTGCTCTGTGGGAACCTAGGTAGGCAGCTGTCACCCCATAGGTGCCCCAAATCACCCTGCCATCGAAACCTGAGCAGTTTGCGTGCTGCTGGTGGCTGTGAGCATCCCCAGCACGGGAGGAGACTCCTGGTGGGAATAGACCTCTGAGATCCCCAAGACCAACCCCACCAACACCAAACCAACTCAATGCCACATCTACGCAGTTCAGGAACACCTCCAAGGATGGTGACTCCACCACTCCCTGTTCCAACACCTGTCTGCTCCTTCTGAAAAGAAATGTTCCCTGACCTTTGGGGGGGCTGAGCACGGCCCCTCGCTGCTCTGGGGGCTCTTGCTCTGCAGGCTCCAGAGGAAGTGGCGGATGTAGAGGAGGTGCCGGTAGATGTTGTCATCCAACGTCTCCACCTCCAGGTCCACCTTGAAGCCCGCGCTGGGCAGAACGATGGGAGGGTGGTTGTCAAACGACTCCAGCACTGCGTCTGCAGAGGGCAGAGGCAAGGGGGTGGCAGGGCAGGCAGATCCTGCTCCACAGCCCCACCGTGCCTCCGAGCAGCATCACTTGGACATGCAGCGTACTGAGCGCACTTGCATCCTTCACATCCCAGTGCCATACGACTATGGTTACCCCTGATGACCGCAGTTACCTACAAGGCCCTTGTGGTTTGAAGGGCACTGCCCATTGGGTTGATCCATAAAAGCTTATGGGTGACAGCAGCATGCAGGGCTGGGAGCTCACCAGGCTGGAAGGCGGCCGTGCTCTCCTCATCCCAGGGCTGCCATGCTGCCACGTTGCCCACCTCCATGGCCGCCTGGCATTGGCTCAGCACCCGATGCAGCTGCGCAGGGCTCAGCGCTGGGAACTCAGCTCTCAGGGATGGCCACGTCATCTGGGCAAAGAGACAGCACAGGGGGTGAACACCATCCCATCACCCTCATCCCAAACCCAACGCAGCCAGCACCTCACCTGCAGCAGCTGGGAGCCGGGCATGGCCAGCAGGTTGGCCACGCTGGTCAGTTTAGCAAAGAACTGCTGGGAGAGCTGCTCAAAGCCGGCTCCACGCAGCCACTCCAGCAGCAGCCGCACGTTGGCTCGCAGCTTCACGCCCTGCGACCAATGGAAGCAGCCAAGAGAGGAGCCTGTGGGGCACAGCATGGGTTGGGCAATGGAAACCCCCATGTTCAGCCAGAGAGCCCAGAATAGGGCTGCCCTACAGAACAAATCCCCACTTACGTCCCCACGTTAATGTCCCCAGTGGCTGTGACTCAGTGGCAGGACCTTGCCTGGCAGTTATAGTGGCTGGGGCAAGGAGACTGCCATGAGGCAGGGCTGTTGTGATAATTAGGCCTAATGAGCACCATCCTGCTTCTCAATTACAAGGCAGGGTGCAATGGTTCATTAGTGAGAAGCTCTCTGTGGAGCAAACTGCTTTCAGACTGAAAGGGGCTGGGAATGGGGTTGGGATTGACAATGAGAATAGGGTTGGGGTTAAGGATGTGTTTGGAGATGGGGATGCAGATACAGCTGGAGTTGATTATGAGTTTAGGTTTGGGGATGAGGATGAGAATGGGGTTGAAGGTGGGTTTGGGTATGAGAATGAGAATGGGGTTGGAATTGAAGAAGAAGTTGGGGATGAGGATGGGGTTGGAGATGTGTTTGGATTTGGGGTTGGGGTTAAATCCCTCCTGGAAATGGGAACCTTGGAGGGAGCAGCTGTGTCTGCTCTATGGGTACAGGGGAATTCTTTCTTGGAAACAGCTCCATAAGAGTCTGGTAGCAAATAGGCACTGCAAAAGCCAAAGCCGTGAAACAAGCAGGATGCTGGGGATGGAGCACTTGGGAAAGAAAGGACATGGGCTCAGCAGCCAGGTTTGTGCTTGGCTTCCCCATACCAGTGTGGGACCTGCCCACCTCCAGCTGCTCAAAGCCTGTCTCCCCAAGGGGCACCGGGAAGGACAGGGGGGTCTCAAAATGTCTATTTCCAGCATCAGCCCAATGAGGGAGAACCAAGCGGAGGACAGGGACTGACCCTTATCCAGGAGCTGGTTGAAGAGCAGCGTGTTGGAGAAGAAGAAGAGGTAGGCAAACATCTGGGAGGTGATCTCAGGGTGCACCTCATACTGCCGGAGCAGGTCCAGGGCTGCCTGGTAGATGAGCACCACGCGGCGCAGCTCCTCGGGCAGCGGTGGGGCCGCCCTCCAGCCCTCACGGTTCTCATTCTGGAAGGGGTTGCACTCCAGCAGGGCCGGCAGCGAGACGTACAGACACTGCAGGAAGCAGAAGGAGCTGAGCTGAACAGGACCTGGCCCGTTTGTTTACTTGTGCAGGAGCCTGGGTAGGAGAGCAGCACCTTACACCCATCCCTGCTGGGGTGAGGGTGAGGGAGAGGCGAGCACGGAGCATCCCTGCACACAGACACCTTTCTCCGGCCGCACACTGCCTGCTCTGTTCCCCACCAGCCCCGGGGCTGCTTTCCATCGCGCCCTGAATCGCAGCATTATGCTCTCCCCAACACCTCCTCCCAAGCAGGGAAGCACACCACGGTCATCCAATACTTTTCCTGGGCTGCGCCCAAAAGTGAGGCGCTTCAGCCCGAAGGAAAACATCTCGGTGTTGCAGAAGCTGAACAACTCCTGCAGAACTGCTGGGGATGCTCAGGTAGGCGGCGGTGCCCCAGGGCACTGCGTACCTTGGAGATGTAATAGACACACTGCTGGAATGTGTACATGATCACCTCCTCCAGCACCGTCATCGCCTCCTCGCTGGCTGTGATGGTCGAGGAGAACAGAGACTCCTTGGAGCCTATGGAATGGAGGGAGAAATCAGGGAGCAAACCTGGCGGGGCCATCTGATGGCTGCAGGCACCAATACAGCCCCAGATCCTGCAGGTCACCGCACCCCATATTTCCCTAGGGTGGGGTTACTGACTCTCCCAGGTTGACATCAGCAGCGTGACACCCCCAAACAGGATGAAATTGGACTTAGAAGCTGATTTCCTCCCTTTGTCCCCTTTTTCCCTTTCATCTCAAGGGCACCAAGCACTGCGTGCAGGCAGGGATGAGCAGGGTCGAGGGGCCGCGGAGTGAGCAGCAGCCCCAAGCACTACCTTTGACATCCATCTCCTCCTCCATGCTCTGGATGTAGGTGGGGGACTTCTGCTGGACGAAGTAGAGCACCTCAATGGCGTTGGACATCCAGAAGAGGATGTGCTGCAGGTCCGGCAGCAGGTCCGCAATGGTGAAACAGGACAGGGCAGCAGGGTCCTGGCTGGGGGGTGAGGGACAGAGCAGGCATTGCAGCATCACTGCTCATCACTGAGGGATTTGGGGTGAAACCAACCCAAAAAGCAGCAGAGAGCTTTTGCATCCCACTGCTGAGCTTTAGGAAAGCCCTGTGCAAGCAGCAAGCTGGGGGATCCCGCTCTGTGGGATAGGTTTTGTTGGTACCACTTCTATGGGGGACCCCAATGATTGATTCAATCCAACTGCAGGATTTGCTGCAGAGCAGATCTCTCCAACAAATTTGTGCTGCTGTTGCTGCCAGGTCTGGTAGTTAAACTCAGCCTGCACAGCACTGAATCGTTCCAAAATAAAGCAAAACAAATAGAAAGCAGCTGGGAGGTTTCTCAATGGCTGAAGCACTTTTTCCTGCTGTAGCGAAGGGCTGGGAGGTTGCCCTAAAGGAGACTTCAGCACAAGCACTGATGGTTTCTCCAGATGTGCTTTGGAGCCTGGAATTTGGGACTGGCAGTGGGGACAGTGGCAAAACAAGGATAGATACAGATTTATGGGATTTAGCAGGGAAATGCCATGTGCATCTGTGCTGGCAGGCTGGGTGGGCACAGCTGGGTGGGAGGGAGAACTGGGCTGAATTCCCCCAGTTTTGGGGCAAAGAAAGAAAGGTGGCACTTACTGCTGGGATTGCTTCTCAGCCAGCTCCCGTGTGCGCTCCTGGGCAGGGAGAGAAGGAGAGAGCACAGATGGTAACTGCAGGCATTGCTGCACATGAGGACCAGGGTGGGAGCCGATGGGATCCCCGCTGTCCCCACCCCCCAGTGCCAACTGACCCACACTGTCCTCTGGATCATTTTGGCCGCTTTGAGCAGCAGCTGCCCGAAGTCCCCAGGCTGGAAGCTGGTGGCCGAGTGCTGGATGCAAAGGCACAGCAGAAAGGCAGGCGTCAGCTTGTGGTCATCCCCCCCAGGCTCAATCAGCGTCATGATGCGCCGCAGCAGCACATCCTCAGCCTCTGGCTCAAACTCCAGCTGCAGCCTCCTGCGGGGAACCCTGGGACCGTCGCTGGGCTCAGGGCTCTGTCGGTTGGCATTGGGCCCCCCCTGCTCTTTCAGCAGGCTGCCGCACGTCCCACATACAGAGGGGCCATCGGGGTGCAGGGCCCGCAGCCTCAGCAGGGTCTGTGCCGGCAGCGGTTGTGCCTTCATGGGGTCCTTGTAGAGCAGTAGGTAATAAAGCCCGAGGGACAGCAGGTCCCCGTGCCGCAGCACAACCGTCTGGGTCACCGGAGAGAAGTTAACGGAGACGCTGGCACCGGCGATGGGCTCCAGCACCAACTTCTCCTCTGAGCGGTGCCACGATGCTCGCAGCCTCCTGATGGTGCAGTGCAGGGGTAGGATGTCCGGCGCCGAAAGGCTGATGCTGGGTTTGCTCGCCTGCGTCCTCTGGCCCACCGTGTGCTGCTCGCGGTTCAGCAGGTACACCAGGCTGTCCTGTGAGGGGGAGGCATGCAGAATCAGTGGGGTCTACAGCCTGCTGCCACCCCCATGCATGGCCTCGGCAGAACCACAGTTCTCTCTTCGTGTTTTCCTTGCACAGATGGGGAGCTCATGCAGCACAAAAAGCGTGGGCAGAGCAGCCAGAACCCGTGTGCACCCTACTGCTCCTGCACCTAGACGTGCAAAGAGGCAGAGCAGCGAGCCCAACAAATGGGCACCATAACTCCAGGCATGTAACAGATGGGGCTGCTCTGGGCAGAAGGAGCCCTCCTCCCAGCTGCAGCTGTGGGCTGAGCGGTGCCCACCAAGCAGGTTGGGGGGGCTGCCCCTGCCTGCCTGCATACCTGCAGCAGTGCACACCAGTTTCCCCAGCTGCATTAGCACAGACGGAGGAGAGCTGCAGTGCTGGTGTCACATTGGGACGGAGCTTGACTAGCCAGATATTCCACCTGGACAAAGCAACCATTAACCAAAAGAGCCGTCCCAGTCCTTTCCAGTTCTCCCAGTGCCTGCTGGGCAGGGGAGAGGAGGCTCCCAGACGCGCTGTCTCGTACCACCTCTCATTTACCGGTAACGAGGCAGCCAGACGGGGACGGGGCAGCGCTCGGCACCATCGTGCAGAACCGGCTCTGCACCGCACCGGGGCAGGGACGCTGCTGTGGGGCTTTTCTGAGGCGTCTCTCCTCCAGCCCCGCAGCCACATCCCCAGCCTGCACCGCAGCCGGGCAGGACAGATTGCACACCCCAACCCCACACAAACTCATTTTCCTAAGGATGCTCTTTCACCCCAACACCACCCGTCCCCAGGAAACACCGGCCATGCACAAAGCTCCCCATCCCCATAGGCTTTAGGAGCATCAACAACAACACAAAAAAAAAAAAGGAAAGGTTTGCGGGGCGGCGAGAGCTGCGCGGTGCTTACATGCTGCTGGCTGTAGCCCTGCAGGAGCAGGAGGTGCGGGGAGTGGTAGAGGGAATACCGCATGCTGCTCCCGCTCCGCTCCTCGGGGCCGCGCAGCGCAGGGCAGTGCCGCCGGAGCTCGTCGTCCCGGGGGCGGCCCAGGCTGCTCTCGCTGAGGCTGCGCCGCAGGGCCGGGGGGGTGCCGAGCCGCTTAGCGCCCGCCAGCACCCGCATGGCCCCCCGCGCCCGGTGCCGCTGCAGCTTCCTCGCTTGGGCGTTGATGCCTGCGGGGGGAGAGATGCGCTGCGCTCAGCTCCAATGCTGGACCGGCCGCATCCCGCACCCCGCCGCGGTGGGGATGGCACCGGAGGCGGCGTCGGAGCGAACCCCCATCCCCCGGGGCGATGTCCCCAAAAAGAGGGGAGTTTTGTGCCCCCTCGATACCAAAAAGAGGGACCCGCAGCCCGCCCCTTCCCCCCTCACCCATGTCCCCACTGACCGCGGGGCAGCCGGGGAGCTCCGCATCCACAGCATCCCCTGCGCTGCCGGAGGAAAGCGGGGCTGGAGAGAAAACAAGCTGAATTTTTTAGGGGGGGGGGGGAGAAAAAAGAAAAAAACACGGAAAAATAAGAGCCTGGATGCTGCCTGCAGGCAGCGAGCGGGGCTGAGAGGCCCCCCAGCCCCCAGGGAAGCGGGCAGGGAGCTGCGAGCCGCAGAGCCGCCGCAGGACCCAGCGCTCAGCACCTTCCTCTGAGCAGCGCTGGCTGCAAGACGAATGGGATTTGGAGCGAATGAGCAGAGAGCCCTAAGGCAGCAGCATCCCCAGACCCATAGGGGGGTTCCTATGGGATCCCCCCGTGCTGCCAGCCGGGCTCTGGTTCTGCAGCAGCGATAGGATGAAGTTGTAGAGTCGGTGCTCGTACCTCTGCATTACAGAATGGCAGAATGGAGGGCTTGGGGACAGCCAGAGGGATTTGGGGATGGCAATGCACAGAGCCTGGGGCTGCTTAAAGGGACACACATAAGCCAGAGCCCAAAAACAAACCTGTCGTCTGCCTTATTTGGTGAGGAATGGGCTGCCGGCACCGAAATACATTTCTGTTTGTTTGTTTTAAATCGAGCACTCCTTTGGTGGGAAAATGATAGCGATGGGGGGGGGTGGGGGGGGGGAGGAGAAAATAGCACCCAGTGTTGGCACGCTGTGGGATTAGGGCACAGCATGGCCCACAACCACTGCCAAGAGGGGGACAGACCCTCCCCATGCCCCCTCTAAAAGGCAGTGGGGTCCATCACGCTGCACTGCAGATGTGAAATGGAGGGATGCCACAAGTGTGGGAGCAGAGCTCTGAGGGTGCCCCCATGTCACCCCACTGCCTGGCCCCAAACAGGGACGTGGGGCAACTCTGGTGCAGCTCCTCACCCCGGGGGGCTCAGGGTCCCCCTGCCACCACTGGTCCCTCATCTGAGGGCAGTCAGTACTGTGTTTGCTTTGCGTAGGAAACCCATGGAGGAAAAAGCTGTGTTTTCACTGCCCATAGAGCCTCCGTCACCGACTCCCCATAAACCCAGAGCTGTGCTGGAAATATAAACAGTTCTTTTCCTGAATGAAACAAAACCCATCCATTAGCCAAGGCATGCCTCCAGCCCTATAGCAGTGCCATCTCCTGCCTTGTGGCTGCAGGTGATCCCACCCAACAGGGGCTGCTGTCCCCAAACCCACCCCACATCCTGGGGTAAACCTGCTGGGTTTGCTGCGTGCGATCTCCGTGGGCTCTGCCTCTTTTTCAGCTCGGGAAAGAGGTGCCCTGCTCCTGGTTGGGAAACGAATCAGCTCATAAATAACTGCAAGGGACGCAGGAAAGGTTTGTTTCTAATTTGGGGCAAACGCCCTTTCTGATGTGAATTGCTGAGCAGCCCCTGTAGGGAAGGAACACTCCCTGGCTGCAGCTGTGCCTCGGTGGTACCCAACAGAGCATGCTGGAGGGAAAGAGGTTACATTCCTATGGCTTGCACAACGTGCACGTGGTTTGGTCTGCAGCTTCAAAGGGAAGCCCAACCAGCACAGGGAACAGCGTGCAATGGGGTCTTGGAGGAGCTGAATGCACCCCTACTTTGTGGTGCTCTGCCCCACATCGCTCCCCGAAAGGAGCAGGGCTGAGTGAAGCCTCATTTCCCACAGAGCTGCTCCACCTGCACTGCTGAGGAGCAGTGCCAGGAGCGCACACCTCCTTTCCCTCTGGGAAGCAGCTAATAAACTAATTAGGATAATGGGTAACCGAGCAGATAAAACTCTTAAGTCATTTGCTAACAGGTCACCAGTTGTTGTGGGGCATTTTCCCTGGCTCAGCAGCAGTGCCCCATTGTGATGCCCTGCATGGGGGCAGTTCCATACAGGTATTTCCCTGTGGCTCCCACTCAGCCCCACTCTGCTTTCCTCCCAGGCAGCCTCCAGCCCCATCTCCTTTTAGTTTTGCACAGAAGCCACATTTTCCATGCCAGTGCCCTGCTGCCCCAGGCACACAGCTGATGCTCAGCTCGTGGCAAGGGGACATAGGAGCGGTGGCAGGGTGACCCTGCTGGTAGCACTCACAGTCCCCACCGCACCAGGAGCTGCATTTCTCTTTGAGGTGCTGCTGAAGAGAGGGGAGCAGATGCTTTGTGTCCTTGGGGCAGCACCACCAGCACAGGGTGGGGAGGTTGGGGATAGGCCCAGCTGAATGAGACAGCAGCAGAAGTGAGGGTTTAGCAGTACATCTGTCAAGCAGATAGCATGAGTAATTGTGGCTGGGGGTCTTCATCTCAGAAAAGCCTGGCCAGCTGCAGAAAAGGTTTTAAAAAAATAAAAACGTGAGAAATTAGGGTAGTGCCCTCCTCACAGTGCCCGGGTTGAGGTGTGAGTGCTGCTGGCCCTGTCCCAGCTGGGGACAATGGTTGGTGTCACCCGGAGCTGATGTCACCTCGGGCTCATGCCGGCAGCCTCTGAAGAGCCGTGGCACAGCTCTCCCACCACATGCAGCCACATCTGACTGTGAGTTTAGCACTTAGATCTTGCCCTGTTTTCTATTTAAAAACTGTTTTTTCTTTCTTTAGAGCCAGTGCCCTTGCAAAGCACTTAGCATTGCCCTGATCTCCACTGGAGAGGGAGAGGGGCACCCACCTCTATGCTTCATCCCTGACCCCCAGGTGCACTGCAGCATCTCCTTGCACCTGAAAGGATGACGAGCGATGGCCTCAAGTTGTGCCAGGGGATGCTCAGGTTGGATAATAGGGAAAAATTTCTTCTCCCAAAGAGCAGTTGGGCACTGGCACTGCTGGCTGGGGAGTGGTGGGGTCACTGGGATCACTGTCCCTGGACGTGTTCCAGAACCACAGAGATGTGGCACTGAGGGATGTGGTTTGGTGTCATGCTGGGATGGGTTGGGGTTGGTGATCTTGAAGCTCTTTTCCAGCCTTAATGATTCTATGCCACAAGTGGGCATCCAGCTGGGATCCCAAATTCCCCATGGAGCACCAAGCGCTGACGGAACCTAAGAGCACCGCAACCAAAATACAGCTCCTGTCCCCACCACCACCCCAACCCAAACACCCCCAAGCCGCAGCCCCTGACCTGCAGTAGTGGTATCCACATCCCTGGCTGCCATCTCCTCCACCTCCGCCCGCCGCCGCAGCTCCAGCCGCCTTGAGAATCCCTCCCGGGGCTTCCACAGGTCCTGGATGAGCAGTGGCTTCTCATGGTCCCCAAGAACCCTGAGCCCCTCAGTCTGCCACCTCTTCTCGGGTCCCTCGAACCTCCCGATGACGTCGCACAGTGCGTACTGCCCGGCATTCAGCTGGCTCAGCCCGTAGCGCTCCAGAGCCTCCTTCACCAGCTCCAGTGCCCCCGAGCTGCCCGTGGCCAGAACGCTCTTGTAGTTGGTGCCCACACAGATGTTGCCTCCAAAAATCTTCAGGATGCCAGGAGCCGAAAGTTGAGTGGAGAGCTCAGCTGGGTCATCCCCATCTGGGAAGGCGGAGTTGGAGCTGCGGTCCTTGTAGCTGAGCGTCCTGTAGAGCACCTGGGAGAAGAGGCGGCTCTGGCGCTTCAGCCGGCTCTTGGATGGCGGAGTCATGGTGGAGGAGGACCCATAGAACATCGCGTGGGACGTCGTCACGGGCAGCAGCTAGGAATAGGGACAGGGAGAGATCAGGGGTGAGCGTGGCAGCCGCCCCCCGAGGGATGGGGATGAGCCGTGGAGGTGATGCTGCGGCTTCCAGAGGCAGCAACATGGGATGGAGGTTCCCCAGGTGCAGCCCAGCAGTCAGTTCCTCTGCACCACACAGACACTGCAGCATGGATTTGTCCCGGGGAGGTTAATTTCTGCTGTGTGCATAGTGAGGTCCCTCCTGCCTAAGCACACACACATCTGCACTGGGAGGAGAGCAGAGCCCAGCAGCAAAGTGGGACCTGCAGAGCCCAGCCTGGGTGGGAGCCAGCACTTCGGAGCCACTTTCTCTAACGAGTTTGTGGAGCAATCCCATTTTTTAGAGGTGAAACAGAAAGCTCGAGTGCAAATTGAATTACTCTGAGATCGCTGCTAAATGCGTCTGCTTACTGAGAGGCACAGGGTGAAAACAGGCTCTAATTGGCCTTTCCATAAACGTCCTTGCTCTAGCAAATCCTGTTGCTGGTTTGCAGAGGACGTTAAAGCACACGGCAGCATCACCAAGCACAGTGCCTGAAATGTGTGTTTGTTGTCCATCTCCACTGCAAAAAGCACGTGGCTGGGGATGTGGGTGGCTCTGTGTGTGCTCAGCAGGACCCAGCTCGGTGCAGCTCCAGCACTGTCAGCAGTGATGCCAACCCTGGACAGCCTCCACGCTGCCATCTAATTCGGGAAGAAAAAGCGTCCCTGCTGCTAATGGAAGAGGTCACCTTCCCACTGGGAACAGCCTCACTGCTGTGCACAAAGGATTTCTGCAGGGTGGGGACTCCCAGGGCCAGGAGAGCCTGGAATGCTGCAGATGGGGAAACTGAGGCACCAGTGAGTGCCATGGCTGCAGGATGAGCCTGGGAGGCTGCTGCACCTCTGGTCACCCCTCTCACTCCAGGGACATCCCAGTGCCATTGCGACTTCACAACCCTCTGGCCCCAGAAGCCTTGCTGGGTCTCGGGGTCAGCTCCTGCTCCCCCTTTCCAAATGGGGAAACTAAGCAGGGACAAGGCTGGAGCTGCAGCTCCTTTGTGTCAGGGGCTGCTCCTGCCTGGGCTTCCCCTTTATGTCAGTGTGTGACAACCCTGGGGTGCTAGGGCAGATCCCACCTTGGAGCAGGACAGGGTACCCCCAAAACTCCGACTGCTGCATGCAGGAACTGCTGCGAGCAAGGATGCAGGAGATAAATCTTTGCCACTGAGCCACTGGGTCAGGTGGGCAGATTTAATCTCCTCTGCTCTGCACTACCCACAGCACAGAGGGAAACCTTGCAACATCTGCTGCCGTGAGGTCACTCCTCCATGCCCACATGGCAGGCAGGTTGCTGCCTCTTTCCATTCGGTATTTATAGCACCGCTATTTTCCTGCTCTTTCTATCAGACACAGCACCTGCAGAGAGCAGGGGCAGAGGCTTTTCACAGAGCGAGTGCTTGGAAAAACACAAAGCCCAGACTGAGACAAACCCTTCAATTGCTCATCTGCTCAGCACCCCGAGCAGCAGTGAGGTGAGCCCATCAGGACCAGCCCACCTGCACAACCCCAGGCTGGGGTGGCTGCACATCTCCCTGCTCTCGTGGGACATCACACCCAAGCCAGTTCATTCTGTGCTCATTCTGCAGTGCTGTGACAAACACCTTTAGCATTCACATGGTCCATCCACCAGGCAGACATCCCAGTGGTCCTGCTCCTCCTGCTGCCCTTACCTTGCCATGCTTCTCACGGGCTCGCTGTCCTTCCATCCGTCCTCCTCCTCAGCGTGGGCATCCCCCCAGCACACATGGTCCCAGCACACATCTGTCTGTAGGAGGAAGAGGAGGAGAGGTCATGGGCTGCTCAGAGCCACCGCAGTGCCCTCTTCTGCTTTGGGGGCTCAGAGATGCCATGCACCACCAGTGATGTGCAGCACTGCTGACCCACCTGGAGCCCCAACAGTTTTATTCCTCCTTCCTTCAAAGGAACCCCTGACACAAAGGAGCTGCAGCTCCAGCCTTGTCCCTGCTTAGTTTCCCCAGTTGGAAAGGGGGAGCAGGAGCTGCCCCCCCAGACCCAGCAAGGCTTTTGGGGCCATAGGGTTGTGAAGTCCCAATGACACTGGGATGTCCCTGGAGTGAGAGGCGTGACGAGAGGTGCAGCAGCCTCCCAGGCTCATCCTGCAGCCGTGGCACTCACTGGTGCCAAAGTTTCCCCATCTGCAGCATTCCAGGCTCTCCTGGCCCTGGGAGTCCCCACCCTGCAGAAATCTTTGTGCACAGCAGTGAGGCTGTGCAGGTGAGGGCTGCTGGATCCATGCAGGAAGGATGCAGCATCCACAGTGTGGCAGATACCCATCACCCATGGTTGGGATATCCCAGCCCAGTGCCAAGCTCAGGATCCATCTCAGCAGGAGGAGTGCTGGAGGAATCCCAGGCATGGACAGCAAAGAGGGCAGGAAGAGAATAGTGAAAGGAGGAAAAATGAGATCCGAAAGGGATAGTGAAGAGGAAATGGAGGTTACAGGCTTGCTGCTGATCTCAACTGCTTTCCTCAAGCCCATGCATCCCTGGAGACACCTGTGGGTACACAATGGGTCCTGCAGCCAGAGCCCATCAGGATTTATTTCTCCTGGACCTTGGCCCAGGATCTTGGTGTATTTTGCTGAAGATTGAGGAGTGCCACCACACAGCATCCCCTCACTCTCCTCAGTGCAGATACGCAGGAGTGGGACCAGCAGGAACCAAACATGCGGGGAGAAGCTGCACCTGCAGTGTGATTTCATGGCTTTATAGGAAGTAGACAGCAGGGCATGAGATAGAGCTGCAGAAAAAAGCCCATGGCAATTAAAGACTAAAGCACCACCCCATTAAATCCCCTGGCCAGGAGCTGGAAGTAGGCTCAATTCAACCCAACAGGGCTATGGGAGAGCCCTCTGCCAGGTGCTGGTTGGGATGCACAACACCAAGAGGGCCTGGGCACCCCCCCACCTTCCTTTGCTGCTGTGATTAATCACTCCCGCTGCTTAAATATTTATGCCTTCTTTCCAGCATGTCTGGCTTTGGCTGCCAGACATTGATTCCTGTCATGCTTTGCTCTGTGCAATTAACGAGCTGTTGGCTACCACCTATTTTCTCCCCTGCGAGAGTGTTTGGATGCTTTAATTGAGCCCCATCCACCCTGAATTGATGAGAAGTGGGCAGAGGAGAGGTTGCTCTCATCCCCAGCTGTAGGGTGCTTTCTGCATCCTTCTCCCAGCCAGGTGTAGGAGCTCCTTTTTGCTGCTGCCAGCCCAAATCCAGATCTGACAGTGCCACACCGTGGGGCAAGGACTGGTCCCTTCTGACCAAAGCCTTTCTATAATCATACAGCAGATGACCTTTTTTTTGTTTTTCCAGAGCAAAACCGTCATTAATGTGAAAACTCCCAGTTCTCCGGCACAGAAAGGCAGACACACACACAGCCCCAGCAGCTCCTGCAGGACACAGGCTGTGCTCACCCCCAACACGTCAGGGACAGGAAAACACTCAAGGCTCCTCTTGTTATTTTTGGGAGCAGAAAGATTTCCCTTTCACAGCCTGCTGTCGCTGGGATGCGTTTTGTTTGCCCAGCTTTGTCCAAGCTATGAGCACTGTGTGAGCCATAGGCTTCCCAAAAATCATTTCTATCTCCTCCCAAACAAGCGATCAAAGCACCGAAATGCTTTGGGGCAGGGCGGTAGGCAGCAGTGCCCAGCAGTGAGATCTGCTCTGATAACAGCCTTCCAAACAGATCAGGTATATTTCACATGGGCTTTCTTGATGCTGGACGATGCCACCTCTAAACACCGGACTGGAGTGACTTTTTTAATACCACAGAGCACAGATTTTTGCAGGAGTATCACCTCACCTAACTCAAACCCCTCACAAAGCCATACTACAAGGGGGCTGGCCCTCTGCATGTCAGGGGGTGGAACCACTTCTGCTCATCAGGCTCTATTTTCCACCCGCCACGTCGGTGGCAGGAATGTCTTCCTGGTGCTGAGGTCTTTAATCAGCCCAGGCCCAAACAGGATCCCTCCTCCTGCCTGGAGGATGGGATTGGGCCCATCCATCTGTAGCCACCAGGTCACCATTGCTATTACAGCACTGGGTCACTATTACAGCGATGTCCCCAGGGCTCATCCCATCTCAGCTCTGCACGGCACTGCCCACGTGTGCACATCACGGGTGGCCAGCGAGGTTCCAGCTGTGACCATCCCAGAAAGGCTATTTGCACAGAGCCCTGTTTGAAAAATTTCCCCCTTTTTTTTTTTTAATGTTTTTTTGTTTTTTCTAATGGAAACCACGCAGACTCACAGCCTCAGCACAGCGAGAACGGCTGCAGCTTGGATGCTGTGGGGAGGGAGAGGCCGCCCCGGCACTGCAATGTGGAACAAATTAGAACTCAGAGAGCAGAGGAAATGAGAACAGCCCAGTGCTGGCACACTCAGCCTGGCTGCAAACCTCTGCAGATCCCCTCCCTGCAGCCCAGCGCCGCTGCTCACGCTCTCCATGGAGAACCCCTGCACCCCATCCCCAAAAGGCAGGACCCAATCTCTGCTTTGTAGCACGGCTCGTTATTGTGTGAGTTTTTATCTGTCTAATCTGGGGCCAGGCTGGTAATGTCAGCTCCAGCCCACTGCTGTCCTGAGCCGGATCAGTGCGAGTAAACTCCTTATGGTGTTATTATTAGCAGCACCTCTCCACGATGGCACCCGGAGCCCAACCCAGGGCTGCTCCAATGGGACAGCAAACAGCCAGACATTCCTATAGGCAACAACAACTTCACAACCAGATTACAATGATTTGGGACCTACAGGAGGAAGCCTTGTAGCAGCTCCCTTTTTTTCCTTGCTTTTTATTTTTATCCTCCTTTTGCAGGGTCTTTTGAGCCGCCAACGTGCGCCAGCTCTCCGGTACCAAGTCCCAGTGACCACCTTCTGCCTGTGCAGCTCTATTCACACACACATCCAAAAAACATTTCACAAAGAGAGCTTGCTTTCCACTGCCTTCCAAGCAGCCGAGTCGCAGCAGGCAGCCTAATTATGAGACCTTAGCAATATATTTTTTTTTTCTAGTGATAATTAACTGATCCTGGAGAGCAGAGAAAATAAGCACTTCCCCAGCAAGTAGAAACCTCCCCTGAGTTTTCTCTGCTAAAGTTATAACTCAGCAAGAAACCTCTCCAGCCTGCTGCGAAGCGCAGTGTCCCCAGACTATCTGCCAAGGCTTTGGGATGCCACCACGGTGCCAAGCAGCTGCGTGCAGGCACAGTAATGCGCGTGCAACACCAATGAGCACAACCCCAACGGGGGCAGGATCCCAAAGGGCATGGTGAAGGGACAAAGCACCCAAGTGGCGGGCGGAGGACGGATCCAGCCGGGCAGGCAGTGGGACAGAGGGCTCGAAGGACACAGGGGTCCCATAGGGTGCACGTTAGGATAAGGGTGCCAAGGTGCTGCGTCCCATGGTGCAGCCTTCCTGTGCCCGGCGCGGCTCGCAGGGCAGGTTTGGTCTCCAGTGGCAACCAGGCAAGCCTAGACTCTCGTCTGCCCTCCTCTCCCGAAGACGGAATCCAAACGGCCCTATCGCAACGGGGTCCCGGCGGCTCCATCCCGGAGACAACAGCGGGGACAAGCGAGAGATCCGCATCTGCGCGGAGGGACTGAGGGTAGGATGTCCCGGCGATGCTAAACCCCCCACTTCAAAAGCACCGATGAAATAAATGACAAATAACGATCGTAAAGAAGCAAGGCGCCCCGCCGTCCCTCTGCCCCCCTCGGAAGGTACTCACCCGGCGCAGCCCCGGCGGTGCGGTGCGGTGCGGTGCGTGCGGGGCCGGGGCGGAGCGGAGCGGAACGGAGCGGAGCGGCCCCGCGGCGCCACCCCGCGGCCTCCGCTGCCCCAACAGCGCCCCGAGCAGCTCCCCGGGCGGGTGGGGTGATGGGGTCGGGCTTGGGGACAAGTTCGACGGCGTCACAGCCTCAGGGGAGCGTGGGGACAGCGGGGCGGTGCGAGGGAGAGGGCAGCGTGTGGGTGCACGGGGCCACTGCGGGCCGTGGATGGGGCCGGACTGTGCCTGAAGCAGCTGGCAGTGACGCAGGGGGGGATCCCTTTGGGGTCCCAACTCAACTGAGACCTTTCTCCCTTTCTCCTTTCCCGACTGGGCTGAGCTGAGGGGATGCCGGGGCCATCTGTGCACAGAAGTGTGTCGGTGCTCAGCACTCCATCGCTGCGCTCACTGCTTTCACCACTGAGTGATGCTATTTAGAGCAAGTCGGACAAAAAATGAGTTCATTTCCTTATGTTTTGAGAAACTCGTTCTGACTTAACACGCAGGCAGTAGTGAGGTATCTCGAGTTTTTATTTCAACCCTACTCCACAGGAAACAACATTCACTAGTGTTATCTTCCTTAGGTTTGCTTTTAATTTGATCCAGTACTGTGTTAAATATAAAATACTGCTTGACCAAGAACGGATGGTGAAAAATACAAGATGCTAAAAAGGGATCTCCTTCACAGACATTATGAATTGTTTAAAATTAGTACAAAATAGGCTGACAAACAGATAGCATGTTGTGCATCCTGCCCCGCTGTACAAGGAAAGGGCACATAAAGGAGAGGCTCAGCATGGGGATAGGCAAGTGGTGATGTCCTCAGTGTGCTCTGTGGTGGCCTCAGAAAGGTCTTTCTGGGCTGCACGTCCCCAGCACGCTTCTGAGATGAATGGTGTGGGACAAAGCCCAGGGACAAAACCCCATGGGCAGCTTCTGCCAGGGGATGTTGCAATGGGGCTGATCCTTGATGTGCTTCGCTGCGGGAGGAGAGCTGGGTGCACTCAACCCAGTGCCACCATGTGCCACTGGTGACAAACTCAGTGACAGATGGAGGACGGTGTGTGTGAATGACCAGCCATCCTCCAGGTGCTCCACAGAGCCCAAACTGAGCCCTGTGAGGTTGGTCGCTGTCTGCACCCCCAATTTACAGCTGGGGAAACTGAGGCACGGAGTAATGACTTGCCAGACAGCAAAAATGGCAGCTCACAGTCTTGGACCTTCTATTCTGACCCCAAATTCACCCCACAAACTGCCCATCACTCAGTGCTCAGTGCTTCCTTCTTCTCCCTCCCACAAGGCTGAGAAGTGTTGGGCAAAGGAGCAAAGGCTGCATCCTGGGGACTTGGGGGAAGTGATGGCAGAGACCTCGCCAGGTCCATCACCTCCTGTCCCCAAGACCTCCTGTCACCCTGAGAGCCCTCCAGGCTGAAGGCTGCTCTGGGACACCAAGGGCAGAGCCCCAGCAGCCCTGTGCCATTTTGGGACACAAGGCACAGCCCCTTCTTGGAACCCTCTGCCTATGGAAAAGGGTTTTGGGTTTTGTTTGTTTTTTTTTTTGCCTACATGAAGACCACAACCACCATGACAGGAGGGGAAGAGCATGTGGGAAACTTCTCTTTGGTAATTTGCTGCCAAATGGCACGGCTGTGTGGAGCACTACCAAGGCCCTCTCTTAGCATAATGAAACCAAGGCTGAGCCTGAGCACTTCAAGCTCCAGGGTCAGGACAGCCCAAATGCAGCCAGGTGACACTGAGAGCAGCAAGGAAACCAAAAGACCCTAGGAGAAAACAGCTGGAAGGGCTCTGAGGGCCTGTCCAGGGGGAACACACCGAGACGTGCACTTGATGCTGGTTTGGAGAAAGGGTTTTCTGGTGCTTTGGAGTCTGGGGAACGCTGGAAGAGATTCAAGTTTCAATGGCAAGTAAGGCTTTGTTGATTCAGGACCTTCCTGTCAAGAGCATGGGAGGGGAAGGCTGATGCTGAAATGACTTCTGACCATTTATGAGCCAAGCAGGTGTGCCAATGAGCGTTCCACTCAGGCTTTTTTTTAGGGGGCTCCACTCTGCCTCCGTAAGCTGGGATGGCTGTGAGCTTGCTGCAGGTCCCCAGGATGTCACCAGCCAAGGGAGTGTGGGGACACAGCCCCAGTGGGATGCTTGGGGTTAGCAGGGTGAGCAAAGCTCCCCTATTGCCTGCAGACCTTCAGGTGGTCACCAAGTTATGAAAACGTTGCCTAAAAAAATAAACAGTTCTCAAGGTTAAAAAAGAAAAATCTGTTTAAAATCAAAATCATGCAGGGGGCAGCAGGTGGCTTCGGGGTGAGCCCATGGCCCGGGCTCCCCTGCCTGCTCCCCTTCCACGTCCCCATTGATGTGAAGTGTCCTTAAGGCGTCTATCGGGACGTTTTGGCCTCCAGTGCATCGGGCCGGTAGAGGTACCTCCAAATGGCATAGTAATGGATGCCAGCTCCAATGGCCACAAAGAGGTGCCAGATGGCGTGGGCGAAGGGGATGCGGCCATCACTTTTGAAGAAGATCATGCCCAGGCAGTAGAAAATCCCTCCAGCCACCAGCTCTGGGAGGCCATCCCTGTTGGGCTGAGAGAAAAGCACAGAGACAGTATGGTCACCACCAGCAACGTGTCAGAGCCTTGTCCTGCCTTGTCCTACACCAACCCCTCCTTATGGCCAGCAGCCCAGCTTTGCTCAGGTGCTCTCAAACACTATGGAGCATGGAGAGCAACTCCTTTGGAGACGGCCATGGGCACACGTGGTATGTGCAGGGCATCCGAATCACAATCGAACCACATCATCTTTGATGATCACCTCATCCATCACCAACTGTCTGCAGGCTGGACCTTGCCAACCCTCTGGAGCATCCTAACCCCACTGGACATGTTCTTGTGCTGAGCCCACGTGCTTCCCAGCATGGCTTACCATGGAGAGGATGACCAAGGCGGGGAAGAAGCCCATGATCACGTAGCACACCAGCTCCACCAGCTTGTACCTGCAGCCAATGGAGAAGGTGCTTGGAGGCAGGGTCGGATTTTACATTTATATCTCATTCCATCTATGGGTGCCACCTCAGGAGTTCCCACGCCCAGGCGTGAGCTGGCAGCTCGCACGGAGGGCTTTGGGAAGGCTTTGGAGCCTTTAGCTTTCCATTTGGTGCCACCCCGTGGAAGAACACACTCATGACAGCACATCCTCACTCCCACAGCCCTGCCACAGAGCCGCAGCCTCCTAAAAACACAGCGTACGGGGTAAGGATGTGGTCCTCTTGCCCAGGAGGCTGCCCAGGGACCCCATGTCTGTCTGTCTATCTATCTGTCTCCGTCTTTGGCCGCTCTCACAGTTTGACTGTTGCTCTGGGGTATTCGGGGAAGGAAGGGCGGAGCTGGGCTGGGTAAAGGCACTGACCTCTCGTGGAAGAAGAACACATAGACGGTGCCGACAGATGCCATGATCCAGATGATCCAGCGCATGTGGGAGGCCCAGGGCCCCAGCTCCCTTAAGTTCAGCCTGCAAGACCCAGGGCTGAGGTGAGGAGGACCCCAAATCTTTTGTTGCACCCCAACCTCCTGCTGTGCCCCGTCTTTCTGCATCCCAACCTCCTGCTGCACCCCAGCCCTCCTGCAGGCATGAGGTGCTGGAGCTATGCTGCCCTTCCCACCCATAACATCAGCTGAAAGTGGTTGAGATGCAGAGAATGGGAAGTTTTAGTGAAAAGTGCAATCTCTGACCATTACTTCTGGGCTGGTTTCTGCCTTCTGTTAGGGCTGAGCACTCCAGGCACTCACCATGGAGCATATGATGCTGCAATGAAGAAGTAGATCACCATCCTGTCAAACATGTGCAAGCAGTGCTCCACGGTCCTGCAGGGTGGACATACAGATGGAGTCAGAGCCCGTGGCACCGTGCTCTGTAAAACCAGATACATTTGCAAAAAGAAAAGAAAATGCTTTTTCCCATTGGCACGGCTCAGAAAAACTTTGACCAAGAGGATTTGGGCTGTGCTACAAATACAAACATGGGACTGAGACCTCAGTGGGCAGGGCTGGTACCTGAGATGCCTCTTCTTCCAGGAGATGGTGTGGAAGATGGTGGAGACGATGAAGAGGCTGGACAAGCCAAAGCCATAGATCCAGGCTGAGATGGTCTCCCACCGGTCATCGGAGAGGACGTAGAGGATGGAGCTGCCAAGGATGCTGGGCAGGATCCAGAACTGGGAGGAGAAGGAGCCTGCTGGTCACAACTTGCATGTCCACTGAGCAGTTCATCTATGGTCCCCACACTTCACCACACAGAAGGGCAGGCAGGCAGGGGCATGGAGGAGGAGGGCACGAGGAGGACCAACACGTCTTGGCCATGCCATGCGCTTGGAGCAGGAGCCAGAAGCTCCTCAGGGAACTCGCTCCCATCACCGTACAGACAGCCCCATTGCTGCTCCTGATATGAAAATTCTCTTTCTTAGGGTGAGCCATGCTTTGCCAAATACTCCTACTCTGCTGAGGGCCATCCAAAAAGGACCATCTCACATCGGGGCTGGAGCAGGAAGGAGAGCATCCCCAGAGCACCAGACACAGCTGCTCATCTCAACCCCGAGGCCCTCAAGGGCTGCAGGGCTGATTGCTGATGTTTTTAGGTGATCCCTGGGGCCGGGCACTGTCCCACACCCCAGGAGGGGAAGCAGACTCACCGCGTGTGTGGCACAATTGGCCGCATGCTCGTAATCCGTCGGCTGGTACCTGCGGTTGGAAGGGACACGGTGGTTCATGAACCTGCAATGGAGCAGGGAGAGAAACACCATCAAGGGATGGGAGGATTGGGAAAGCCCTTTGGGAAGGCAGGGTACCACCTGCACCTACCCCATAGCCCCAACATGTGTCCCAGCGCTGATTGCTGCTGGGGAAGCCCTGCCATGCTCCCTAGGAAACTTTTTTCTTTTTTATTCTGGTTCTCTTTGCCTGAAGTATCGGATTGCTCCTGGCGTGTGGAGGAACGTATCGATTTCCCCCATCAGATCAATGCACACGGAGCAATAAAGAGCTGTGCCAGCAGCCCACTGCCGGGTAGGTGATGCTGTACTGGGAGCAAATTAAATGTGCATCCCTGAAAGCAGCCATGCACCGCTCCCCGCTCCAAAAGGGTGAGAGTAGAGAAAGGAAATAAGAAATGGGCAAACAGCTACCCTTATATGCCTCTCATAAATAGTGATTTAAAGATGCTTTCTGCTGCAGATCGGACCAGGACAGCCGGGTGCAAGGGCAGGAGTTGGTCTAATTGCTCCCTGACCCTGTTTGCTCCTGGCTCTGCACCATCTGCAGCATGTTTCACAGCACAGCTGTGCACAGCAGGGACTGGGGGTGGCTGGACCTTGCTGCGGGGCTGAGGGTGACCCTAAGGGAGAGAAATAGAGGGGTTTATCTCCCCGTGCTCTGCAAATAGAGGGAATGTTGCTTGCGATGCATATTAGACCTTAAGGAAACCAGTGCTGCCTACAGCCAGGATGCAAGTGAGTAACCCTGGGACTGCCCCCTCCACCCCTGGTGATGCTACCTCCATCCTGGGGACACTGGGTTCCCCCCATCAGGGCCAGCAGGGCTGGCTGCACTCCCCATGCCCCAGCCACGTCCCCCCCTGCTGGAGGCCACCGCTGCCCCACGTTGCCAGGAGACTGTCCCCAGGTCCCCCTCGCTTTCTGCTTCTCTTTCTCTTTTCCCTTTTCATAACCAGGAGAAGTGGGGCTGCAGGCCCAGACGTCCCTCGTGACGTTGCAGTTGCTGGGGTAACATGCACACAGCCTTTCCTTGCATTTATTTTTTTAACAGAGCCCCGCGCCTGCCGCTGCTCCATCCTGACCCTGTGGCGGTGGCTGTGAGGGGCACAGAGGGGAGGTCTGTTCCCACAGCCCTCCCAGCCCTTTGGGCAGAGCATTTCACCAAATGCTGCGTGACTGCAAAGCCCAAAAGGCACAGAAAAGTTTAAAACTTCCGTGATGGGAGCACGAGCCTATTCTCTTCTTTGGGACAGTGCATGAGAAGCAGAGCACCCCAGGGCTTAGCACAGCCCTCAGGGCTCCCAGAATCATTTTGCTCCCAGAATTGGTGGGGACCAAACATGGGTCACTGCTGAAGCCCCAGGGCTGTGCCTGCCCTCCCCGGGCCCCTTGCCCAGCTAGGGAGACTGAAAAGGGCCCAAGGACCTGGCTCAGCCCAGAGGAACAAAGAGCCCCTTGTCCGCAGCAGCCGGGCCAGAGCACAGAGGCAGCTTCCCAGGCTTGCTCCTTTCTCCTTCTCTTTCTCCCACTCTTTTTTTTTTTTTTGGGTGAGTTTTTTTTTTTCTTCTCGTTTTGTAGTTGTGGGTTTTTGTGTTTTTGTGGGTTGTTTTTTTTTTTTTTTTAAAGACTTCTGTCCAGGAACAAAGTTCTGACCTCAAAAAATCACCCAGCTCTGCCTGGCTATTACTTTGCTAGTGCTGGAAGAGAAGAAAGTGAAAACAGGGATCAGTTAAATGACTCCTTGGGACGGCTCATGGGGGTGTATTGGAGTGTTTGACGTTGCTCTGTGTCGAGCTGTATACATTCCACATCTCATACATCTCTGCATCAAGGAGTTGGGCACATTGCCATGGCTGTGACAGCCACCAGTGCATCCTCTGCCCACCAACAGTCAATGCTGGATGCTGGCAGGTGAAGGGAATGACCCGGAGCAACTGATTGCTTTGGATTTCACCTGTAAATGACTTATAAAAGGGCAGAGCTGACTCAGAGTTCATTTTCATGCCTTTAGAAGTGAGAGCTGTTTTGTTGTGCCTCCTGCCTAAGGAGAAACAGGACTGCACCCTGATGGTAGCATCTTGCAGAGAGGATGGATGGAGAAAGCAATAGCCTTCACTGGATGCTGATGTGGTGGTAAGATCCTTTTGGGTGTTCCTTGATAGAGCAAGGCTTGGGAGCATGTGTGTGCTGCCATGCATGCAGTGACAGAGATGGAGCAGATGTGGCCCTGCAGGACTGACCACCCCACACCCCCTCTGCACATGGCCTGCGTTTGCCCTAGTGAGCCTGGAGGCAGAATACCTTGTGCTGATGCCAGGCCTTGGTCTCTGGGCTTGTGGTTGTGCACTTGCTGCTGCAGCACCCCTATAAGCTGGGGCTTGGTGTGCACTGCTTCTTTCCCATAATCTGATAAAGCTCTGACTGCAGTTCCTTTAAGAGGCTCCATCCTCTTGAGCTCCTTTGCAGCTCACAATTAGCTCAGTGTGCTGCACGTGAAGGTGCAGAGGAGGGCTTACATTCTCCATGGGGAAGCAAAAATGCAAAAGCTGATGCTGCCTGGCACTGCCATCTGTGGAGCTGCCCACGCAGGCATGTGCCCCATTGGAGCCTCTGCTCCCATGTGTGCTCCT
The DNA here is from genome assembly GCA_037305975.1 of Chrysolophus pictus. NCBI lineage: Eukaryota > Metazoa > Chordata > Aves > Galliformes > Phasianidae > Chrysolophus > Chrysolophus pictus. Next base: position 4,082,768 of record CM074589.1, read on the forward strand.
ACAGAACATATGGTGCTCCTCTAGGTATGGATACTTATTTTTCTCTCCGGCAGCTTTCTGTTCTCTGTACAGACAGCATCTCCAGCTCTCCTGAAGCAACTCGTGACCCTGCAGCCACAGCAGAGCTGTTGTTTATTCACAGCAGATGGGATCTGTGAGTGTTTCCCAAATAACTTTCTAAGCTGGGACTTCTTGTTTCATTTGGTCCTGGTGAGACCTGATTAGTCACAACATGACTCTGATCCCCCAGGTGTTCAGTGGATGTTTGCAGGGCTGCTTCCAGGGCTGAAAACCCCCCTTGTTTGCTATTTGCTTGCTGGGGAAGGCACTGGGCATGCTTCTCACTGCCTTGTCTGTATCACTGTGAGCACAGAGGTCAGTGGTACGGATCCTGAGCATTCCCTGCCTGGCTGAACCTTTTCACCAGCCAGGAAGCAGATGGGATGGTTTCAAGCAATATCATCTGCATCAAAGTGCAGTGCAGGAGCACAGCTTTGGACCCCGCTTTCCTGGAACTCAGGACTGCTCAGCTCATTGGTGGCTGGAGCAAGCACTGTGATGTTGGTGGTATTTGGCCTTACCAGGAGATGTCACATAGAGCCCACCTGACTCAGGATTATGAGCACTACATGAAAATGTTTGTGGCTTAAGGTTCAGTTTCACCTGGAAAGTTCCAAAGGGTGCCTGAGTCCTGCAGAGCCAACATCTCCTGTACACCAGTCAGCTACGCTGGGCAGTGCCTCACGTTCCATGTATTGCACTGACTGCTATCTCATGGAATGGGCCGGGGTGAGCTGTGCCAAGGAATCACATCAGGCTGATATCCAACACCAGCTGGAGAAGGGACATGGTGCATCCATTTCCCAGCTGGCAAAGAAACTGCCCTTCCCCAGCAGCTTGTGGCTTGGCTGCCCATGGGGCTTGCTGCTGCCTGTGCAGTGATTTCTGCCTGCTCCCCTGACCCATCCCGAAGGAGGGAGATGGATGGTGTGGGGGGGATGTCCCCATCTCCAACCAGCTGTGCTGAGAATGCTGTGAGCACTCAGTGCCTTCCCAGTACCTGGATGCAACAACTGCAATCTGGACAAACTTCATGCATGAGTCCTACCAGTGCTGACTTCAAAGAGTGAGTCAAACTGCTCCTAAGCTAAGCCAATATTTTGGTGAGGTGTGGTGATCCTATTTTTCACTGGGTCTCTCTCAGGGTGTCTCCAGTCAGCACTGCAGGTCCCAATGGGCAGTGTGACTCACGAGCAGCCCACTGCCCCTCCAAAGCTGCCATCCCAATGCTGAAAGTGTTCCCCTTCTCACTGCTTCCACATATGGGCTGTGGGGGAAGCAGAGATCTTGGAAAACAGCTCTATGTGTGTGGGAGCAGATGAGGGCTGCTTGTGCTTCCTTTACAAAGCAAACAGGGAGAAAATGCTCCCAGTGCAATAGCTCTGCCTAGGCTGAGTCTTTGTGTATTTGGAGTCTGAACACCCCAATGCTTTCTCTGCCTTCTGTGCTGATGGCTCCCAGAGATGCACAGGGTGGGACCAGTCTGTGTCTCCTTGCTTAGCATGCAAGTGTGCAGGGAGCAGTGAAGTTCTCCCCGACCTTTTGCTCTCTCCCTCAGTGCTGGTGGATGTGGCAGTGCTTACATTCTGCATACCACGCAGACACCTATGGACAGTCCTGTCATGAGGACTATCCTGGCTGCTGTTCCTCCGTGCAGGGCAAGACAAGCAAATGCAATAAGACATGGAGCCTCTTCTGTGGGCAAATCAAATCCTGAGCCTCTACCACTTAATTATGGTGATTCAGTGCAGACTGCAGCTCCCAGCAGTGCCCTCACCCTGGCTGCTCCACTCCAGAGCTGCAGGACCTGGCCAGATGCAGCCGCTCCCCATGTAATCTTGTTTCCTTTCAATTACAGTTCCTGATGGCCCAATGCTGAGAAGAATTTCTGTGCCTGCGGGGAGACTGGAACTGAACTGCAGTTGCACACAGGCACCTAGCAGAGAGCCCACGGTGAAAAGTGAGCCAAAGCAGCACAGGGTAAGGGAGGGATCATTTACTGGCCTGTGACCTGGCCCCGATGGGTTCCAGGGATGATGTGACCACACTGATCCATCGCTCTGGTGTGAAATGGGGACACCCCCCTCTGCCTTCCTTCTTTCAAGAGCAGTGCTCCATCCCCAAAGCCCACCTGAGAGCACTCGGTGCCCTCCAGCCCTGGGTTTTTCCCTGTGGTTTTCAGGTTGCTCCTGTATCGATCCCACTGCCTTTCATCTCTGTTAAAACCACTGCAGCTCCCACCCAACAGGTCGTTGTGTTTTATTTATTCCTGCTGGCAGGTGTATTGATGGCCAAGTCCCTCCTTTCTTGGTCCTCGCTCGAAATTAGATAAAAGACATTAAAAATGGAGCAGTTCCAGGCCTTTCCACCACAAAGGAAACTTTTTGCTATATTTTCTGAGGAATTGAGAGTTCTTTACCCTCTGAGAAGACATGACAAGATGCTGATGATGCCCTGAAGGGCAGCACTGATGCTGCTGCAACTCCTACTCATGCTTGTCCCCATCAGCCATGGCCCAATGGAGTTGGGGGAGCCACTGGCATGAAAGAAAGAGTTTTAGGGTCTCTTTTGAGATGTGGTATGGAAGAGTGTTTAGAAAGAGAGGAGAGCTGCCACATGGAGCCCAGGGGGATGGGGATTAGTGAATGGTTATTTTTAAGCACTGGGGTAAGAGGATCTCTGTGGAGACGTAGGGACTCTGGGTGAGCATCACGTGCTGGTGACCACATCAGTATGTCATGGGGTGAGAGCTGGGGGAGCATTTATGTCACCCTGCTCCCCATCCAGACTCTTGCACCCAGTGATGGATCAAGAACACCCCAAAGGTCTGACCCTTCCCATGCCCTGTAGTCCCAATCTTGTGCAATGTCCTCTCCAACACACTCATTTAACAAGCTGTTTCCGTGAGGACCACAGCAAGCTTTAAGGATGCTGATTTTGGGGGGAGATCAAGGGACCAGGATAGCAGATGGACTGTGATGGGGAACAGCTCTGCTTTGCTTCCAGCCCTCAAAGCACAGCTGCCATGGAACGAATGCACCGTTTTCTCCCTGTTGCGGGTGCACTGAACTTGGCTTGGCTCCATTTTGCAATGGCCCTCTGCAAGCTGGCTGGGAAAAAAATGTTTGAATTCTGTTCTCGGGAGGAGTTTTGGGATAGATGCTGCCTCCACATCTCCCCCCAGTGAAGGCAATCAGGGGATCTCCTGCTTGGAGCAAGAACACCACCAGCCTTCCTTTTCATTTCTTTCTGGGGGGGATATCTGCCCCTAACAGCACCACTTTGCTGGGGCAGAAACAGACCTTGGTGCCCCCCAGGACTGCACTACCTACAGAGCTCTGTGCAGCAATGGAAACATCCCCAGGCAGGGAGCTGAGGACAAATCCTGTCCTGGGACCTCCCCAGCATCCTATGGCCAGACATTACACAGCCCTTAGGTTCCCCATAAGCTGGTAACCCCCATGAGGGTCAGCACCCAGCAGTAGGTCTGCGCCAGCTGAGCTCTGAGCTGCCAGTGCCCTAGCAGTGGGAGGAGAGCGGAGTTAAACCCAGTGGGGAATTCCAGGACCTGAGATCCAGCACTGTCTCGCCCATCTATTTGGTCCACATGCCTTAGGCTTGTGGCAAATGGGGTTGGTAGGTCCGAACGGCAGCAAACCCCATCCCTGCTACAGGGAGCGATGCGCTGAATCCCTTACGGTTGCAAAAAGGAACAGGCATCCTTATCCTGAAAGACAACGTGTGCCTGCAGGTGAGGGGAACAGCCTGCACCTGCCTTGCGTTTTGAGGCACTCAGCACCTTTTGAAGGTCTCTCAGGGTTCGATTTGGGTTCTGGCTTGATTCAAGGGGCCGGGGCACAAAGCAAAGCAATCCCCGCGCCGAGGGCTTTACCTGGCGTAGCGCGTCTTCTGGAAATCCAGGGCTCCGGACGCCAACATCGCGGCGGTGCCATGGGGCGTCCCGGGACGCGGCCACGGGCGGTTCAGTGTGGGGTGAGGAGCCCGGGGGTCCCCGAACCCCACGAGGGTGGCGATGCCCTGCGGACTCGCAGAGACTTCATGGGTTCCGTCGGGGCTGAAATGCCGGGGAGGAGGAGAAGCAGAGGGCAGCCTCGCCCCCCTGTTGCACAAGAAAAGAATCCGGGGAAAAACAAAGGCGACCGAAAGGAAGGCAGCTGGAGAGGCAGCCAGCCCCGCTCACAGCCAGCAAATGGGCAAAGATGGGGAGGAGAAGAGGAGGGGGGACAAATCCCGTCCCGCTCCGCCTGGTCGCGGCAACCTGCACAATCTCTCTTATCCACCCAGGCAGCTTTAAGCACAGCTAAAAATACCCCCCGCACATAGACACACACCCCCGGCGGATCAAATAGCAGCAGATTTGAATTGAAAATGTAATTAAAGCGAGGGATGGAGGGAGCAGCGAGCGTGGTGGTAACTGTGGGTGCCTTTTGAGGCGCCCCTCCTGTCCAATCCCCCCCAGTCCAGCCCCCAAAAGGAGACGTTCGGCTTTGGTTTTGCTTTTATTTATTTTATCGGGAGGATTTTGTTCATTCTGTTTCACGGCTTTCTGTGGGGCTGATGCTTCTGCTCCAGCTGTCACAGCGGGGTGTGCAGGGGTGGGGACCCACGAGCCTCCATCCAAAGCCTCCATCCTCTCTATCACCTCCCGGTCCCAGGGGCTGGTTGTTGAGGTGCTGATACGCACCTGCAGGAGGCAGCAGGGTCACTGTCCCTGGAGGTGTTCAGGAGCCGTGGAGATGTGGTGCTGAGGGACGGGGTTTGGTGTCATGGTGGGAGCGGGTTTGAGTTGGACTTGGTTACCTTGGAGATCGTCTCCAACCTTAATGGTTCTGTGACGAGGGTGCCTTCAGGCTAGCAGGTGAGGGACAAGGAAGGAGATGTAGGGATAGCAGCACCTGGAGGAGGAGAGCCCAAATGTCCCCAAACACAGTTTGTCCCTACTGATGGCGTAACAAGGGTGGTGGGAGGAAGGGGGAACATTTCCATATGCCACAGACATCTCCTTGTGCAGGGTATACTCGTATGGTTGTTTCCATGAAAAATCAATTGCACGCAGCTCCACAGAGCCAAAGCAGTTAAAAATTTCCTGGAGAACATCATTTTCCATCAGATCCAAATCATGCTTTGAAGCTTCTTTTTGCATCCAAGTGAACACTAAATCCCTGCAGCAGAGGGGCATCTGTGTGCTACATAATGCAAGGCACGAATTAACTCTGTGCAACCCCCCGCAAGTGCAGCTTCATCCCCTCTATGGGACGTGTGGGAGGGGGATTCTCCATGTGATGGGATCCACTGGGCTCAGCTTCTTTGCATGATTTCCAGTGCTGAGACCAAGGAGGGGACAAGGGAATGAATATGTCCCTGCTCCAGAGGGATCTTCCCAGTGTATCTAGGACAGCCCTTGCTGTGGGCTACGGGTTCATGCTGCCATGCAATGATATCACTTCCAAGCCTTCTCCTACGCTTTGGGGTTTGTTTTTCCAAGTTCCTTCCCCAGCTCCAGGATGACAAGGCTTTGGCAAAGGCTGTTTTGTGATGCCTGCTCCCCGCTTTACCTTTCTCTGCACTTAGATGGAAGAGAAAACAGCAACAAATCCCCTCTACCCACATAACCCCACCCGAAGCCCCCAGCCGGGGGCAGTGGTGGAGGGCACCAAAATTGAACCATCACTCCCGAAATAGATCCGTCTCAGAGGGCAAAAGGCGAATGGAATGAAAAATAAGTTACTATTTTTGAAGCCTGGCTGCAGTTGTTATGGCAACGAAAGCCTCACGAAATCCTGCAGGGGAACAGCTCCAGCCCCATGCCCCGAGCCCACGGATCTTTACGTGCTGCTTTATAGTTTTAATCGAGGTTTCCTACCAATTAGCAATTTATCTTGCACAATGCATTGCTTTTTGCTATTTAGATCTTGCACGGACTACCGAAGATCTACAGGCAGCTGAAAGCAAACCCTCTTCAGGCTGAAGAAAGGCATAAACCATACAGTCAATGCCTTGCTTCTAATACTGGGGGAAAAAAAAAACACTACTGAAAATACATTTTAAAGTAGTGCATAAAAAGCCTATACTCAATAATCGCTCACAGTGAGGGTTTCTGAGATGCTGGGGTGTCCCAAAAGCAGTGATTTTTGGTCGTGTCATCAAGGCGGAGGTCAGGAAACCTCCCCAGAAACATGTGAGGCCTCAGATTGTGCAGGTCCTGCAGCTGGGGACGTCCCTACGCCGGGTCCTGGCAGGATCACAGCCCTATTCATGGCAATCAGCTATCTGTGATGGGAATAAGCCATATTTAATGGGAATAACCTATATTTAACGGGAATAACCCACATGTGATGGGAATAGTGACCCGCACGTGATGGAATAGCCCATATTTAATGGGAATAACCCACGTGTGATGGCAATAACCCATATTTAATGAGAATAACCCACGTGTGATGGGAATAGCCCATATTTAACGGGAATAACCCACGTGTGATGGGAACAGCCGCACTCCGAGCATCACGATGGCGGCACCGCGCTCACTGCAACAGCTCCCAGGAGGTTCTGCCGCCCTCCTGCAATAGGGACAGCCGCTGTGCGGGGCAGAAGGACTGACGGACACGGAGCGGGGGGGGGAGGTCCGCGTGTAATCCCGTTCCGCTGCCAGCCCCCCCCCGCACAGCGCTCTGTCCCACAGCTGAGCGCTGAGGACCTCTCGCGGCACGGAGCGGAACTGCAGGGCTCGGGCAGCGCCGCCCGCACCCTGCGGCGCGGTGACAGTCACGTGACCGCGCGGACACCGCCACCTCCGACCGGCAGCCTCCCATCCACTTCGCCGGCCCTCCCGCTCCCCGCTACGCTTTACAACAGCACAACGCCCCCGCCCCCATCCCCCCCTCTCCCTTCACCCAACCGAGTTCGGCGCCACCATCAGAGCGCACGCGCGGCTCCTCCCACGCTGGGAGGCGAGCGCATGCGCGGTGGCGGGACGGTGGCCGCGAGGGCGGGCGGCGCGGATGAGCGCATGCGCAACCATGGGGCGGGGGCGGGGCGGCGCCTGCGCGGGGCCTCTGTGCCGCCCGCAGCGTAAACAAGGCGCTGGCGGCGATGAGGAGGCCGCGGGCGTGCGGAGCGGACCGGGGCAGCCGGGCTTGAGCTGCGCTGCCTTTTGGAGGCGTCCCCCCGCCGGACGGGGGTGGTTGAGGGCCGTCCCGCCATGAACTTGGCCGGGCAGAGCGGTGACGCCGGCAGCGGCCATCTGCTCTTCGCTAACTTCAACCAGGACAACACGTAAGGGGGCAGCGCCGGTATGGGAGGGCTGGGGGTGTGGGGGGGCTGAGGGGGTTGAGGGGGTTTGGAAGACCTGGACCTGGGGGGGGGCTCTGAGGTGAAGGGGAGCCCTGAAGTGGGACCTTCATCCCCGCTGTTTTTGGGGGCTCCTCTCTCCCATTCCTCCTTCCGTCCCTCCTCCTATAAATGCCCCCGTTGCAAACTCTCTCCTCCTCACCACGATGTGGGGCTTGGGTTCCCCTCGTTGTTTCAGCGAAGGGGTGGGAAGGGTCGTATTTCCAACCCCCCCCCTCCCCCCGGGCTGTGCGGGAGCTGCAGGGAGCATCTCACAGGGACCGTCCATCCTCTTGTCTCCTCTATCCCTGGGATTCTGACTTGGGCAGCTCAGCCTTCGCTTCTTTGGGATGAGGAGGGAGAGCTGTGTGCTCCTCGATGCCACCCAGAGCTTCAGAAGAGACCCAGAGCTTCCAGGAGTTTGTAGCCCGAATGCTCACTGTGACTCTTTCCATCCAGCTCTTTGAAGCACATTAGCTCAGATTTTGGAAAAGAGGCTTCTCACGTGGTCTTTGAACTGCCTTTTGTCTTCTGTGGTTGATTTAAATTCTGAGTAGGGTCAGGTAGTTCGTGCTGCACATCCCATAATTATTGATAATTGTGGTGTTCTTAGACTAGGAGACATTAATGTTATATGGAGTGTTGAAGAGCAGTGTCTTTCAGTTCAAGAAATGCTGATAGTTGGAGCAGTAAGAAAGGATCTGGCTGTTTGAAATACTTAGGAAATGAAACTGGTGGGAAATAGCTGAAAGAGCATGTGAAAGGAGGAGTTTTATTTTAGGAAGTGAGTAAGAGGAAATGACTTCAGGTTAGCATCACTGAATGTAATCCGTGTGTGTCGTGAGGTTTTGTTGTTGGTTTTGTTTTCTTTTTGAACAGCTTGCTTGGCTCTCTCACAGCAACTTTAACACTTTTCCTCATGTATTGTAGCATGTGGGGATTTTGAAGGCAAGGAGATTGTTTATGACGGCTGCCAGGACTGAGAGAAGGGTCACATCCGTGAAGGAAGTGCTCTGTTTGCTTTTGTAGGTTATGTTGGGGGTCCTGGGGTGGGGACAAAGAAGTGGAGCTGGATAGACCTGAGGCAGGAGAACTTACAAGTGACTGAGTGGTGGGAGAGAGTCTCCAATGCATCTGTTAGTAAATAGTTATCCATTCAGTGGATTGATTCACGCTGAAGACTTCTGCAGCTCTTTTTCATCAGGTGCAATACAGAGCTTGCTCTGTCACTGTGCATATAAAACGTGCCCGTGTTGTGCTCAGATACCATCCGTTTTTTACTCCTTACCAGATAAGTCATAATAAGTGGGAGATCTGTCACCTGTTTCTCTTTTAATTTATAAAGGTCCTTATGTGAGTTCTTGAAGTTAAGCTGTGCTGTCCAGGTTGATGATCTGGGCTTTAAAATAAAAGCTTTCCTATTTCTCCTTCCTTAAAGCAGCTGCCTGTTTTCGGCTGCATCTTAGCTGTATATATTTACAGATCACTGAGCTGTATCAAAAAAAAATAAGAATTCTGGTAATATCTGCGAAGAAATCTATTTAAGAAAAAGTATAAAACAGTAAAGTTCAACAACACCTTTGGAAGTAGTTTCTAGCTAAAGCACTTGTTTGACTTGCTCTATGATGCAGATGACCAAGTTGCATTCTAGTTCTTAAACTGAGCACAACTTAGTGATGGTGAGTGTCTTAAGAAGTTTTTATTGTTTTTTTTTCCTCTATATCTTTTTCTGCTTATGATATGTGTTAATTTCTCGTTTGAATAGAGAAACAAGAGGTCAGCTGTCTGGGTTTATTGGTATGCCCCTCTAGACATCTAGAAGATTACCATTTACCAGGTGAGGAGAGGTGAAGAGCTCTTATTAGGGATGAATTACACTTTCCCATGCTGGGCCTTCAAAAGCTTGCTTGTTTAAAACTTGCATTATAAGTAGTAAGTCCTTTTTGAGACAGGCAGAGTGAGCAAATGCAGTTCTTTCAGCCAGCATGCGAAAGACAAGCTTTGTTTATATCCTTCCAGTCAGCAAAGCTCACACCATATTTTAAGGTGTGCTTTATAATTAGAAAAACTGCCAGCAGACAAAACTGGGAAATAAATTATGTGAGTGTGTTGTCTTTGTGTTAAAGCTCCAGCAGAGTGCCAGTTCCATGCATGCTCTAATTTTTCTGGCTTACCTGGATAGCAAAGCCAATTGCTGCGCATCAGAAAAAGGTGCTTAGGTCTAGAATAGGTGTTTTTCTAGTCTTTGTGGGAGGTTTGGTAATTAATGACTGCCTTCTGTAGGAAAGAGATGTGCTTAGTGATGGGTTTTACTCTTGAGAATTTGGATTGCTGGTACTTAAAGGAACGTTGTCAGTATAAATGTTGCTACAGCTTTTTCCAGTTGTCCCAATTCCTGGTGACTGAGACGTTTTCTCTAACTTGATTTTAGCTTTTTTCCTTCAGTCTCTAACTTTTTTTAATGTTCATTTGTAGATGCTATGTGTAGTGATGCTATCTTGTCTCTTGAAATAGCATCTACATTATTACATAGGCTGTCTAGCTTATTTATTCCTTATTTCCCTAAGCTTTATTTACGTCAGGGTTTGGAGTTATTGGCAGGGAGTGGAACTGCCTGAAAACACTCCACCTACGAAGCAACAGAAGCAGGTGGTTTGTGGCTTCTCTTTGATACGATATATTCTCATTAAAGAAAAACAGAGGAGGTCACTTTCAGATGATGTTAGCGTGCTTGTTTGGCCCCGGCCCTTCTCCCCGTGTAAATCAATCATTGCACAACTCGGCCTGGCAGCTCACAGATAAGCAAGCTGACTGAGCAGAAGTCAGAACCGAGCAGCAGAAGGCTCTCAGTGATCGTGGTGCTAGGTGTGTTTTAGCAGCTGCAAATCTTTAATGACAGATGCTCAATAGGAGCACCATTTAAGAGCTCTTGAGCGCTGTTTGTGTTCCCTGTGGAAGAGCTGCTGTATGGCATGTTTCCATTATGAAGTTTAAAGCTTGTGAGGGGAGCTTAATATTTTGTAGAAGTATCCATGCCTGCTCTTGGTAAAGGTGAGTAGGTTTTAAAGCAAGGCTTGAAGATCTCAGTTTACATACACCTGTAAAATAGGTGAAGCTCTCGATCTCAAAATTGTTACACAAATATTCCTAGAGAAACGCCTTTGAAAGAGCATAATATTTAACTTAAATGATCTGCAGGTTCTATTTACAAGTTGTATATCAGTAACTTAGGAAATAACAGAAGTCAGCAAACTTCAGAAAAGCTTTAATTGCATTTTAAGAATAAGTAATTAAGTAATGACGCTTGAAAACCAAATGGTCACAGTAGTTTTGAAAACAGTGCTAAGGAGAGGACAAAACAAAGCCTTGCATTTGGATTTCTAATGGAAACATCAAGAAGGCTTATTTGCAAGGCCTCTGCCTTCATTATGTATGGAGTTGCATGTGACAGGTATCAGTCCACCTTGATTCTATGTCCTGAGTAAATATTTATAGTTCTGAAGCTGTAGAATATGCTTCTTGTTGCGGCAGTTGTGTTATAATTCCCTTACCTGGTGATGCTGGAATCTCTGCATTAGAGCTGTCTTCTCTTGATTCTGTTGTTGAACTGCTTGTGCTCAGAGCACGGAGTGTTGGGCACTGAGCTTTCACTTCTCTGCTTCTTGCTCGTAGGTTCAGGTGTCACTTATGGTTCTTGAGGACAGGAGAGATCTTTATGCTAAGAAGGCTTTAAAGCTGAATTGAAAAGGAAAGAAGGAAGGAGAAGGAGATCAGGTAGCTCTCATGTTCAGAGAGAGCTGAGAGAAGCAGTCACTTGTCCTGTTGCTCTAACTGCAGTGGAGATAGCAGCTGAGGTGGGCTTGCTTAGTGATTCTGGATGAGAGAAGCTGTTCCACAGTGTGTGAGTTTGCACAGGAATTCGGCCTGAGAGCAGCAGTGTGTGCTTGGATTCTGAACCTTCTGTTGTCCTGGGCTACTGCTGCGTGTTAAGTGATGGGCAAGGGAGGTTTATTTTTGCTGTAGCAGGTTTAAATTTGCAGTAATTCCTTTCCTAATATAAAAGCAATGTGAAAATCTTTAGTTTTTAGTGCTGCTGATACATCTTTTGAGTGTATGAGTTTTCTGCATTATCTTTTACTGAAATACCAACGTTGCTGACCTTTCTTTTAAGATGTGTCTAGAAGATGTTAGAGCTTGGATTTTGGCAGACAGCTGGGAGGTGAAAACAGAGCCAAGTGAGCTTTTCCAGTAATTCTATCACTATTCCATTTCATTGTTTATTATTTTCCCCCTCTTCATCATAAGCATTTGTTCACGAAATGTTTTCTCCTTAGAAATTTACATTGGATTTTAAATGAATTGGAACATTAGTATAATGAGACTGTATCATAATGAAAGGAGGTTTAATTAACCAGTTATTTAAAATAGTAATGACTTCTGGAGTAGTGTTTGTACTGCAAGTCCTCTATGATAATGAAAATGGTGAAACCGGTTTTCTCCTTTCTATATTCATATTAAGGGAACAAAAGAAAACCTGTACCAATTCCTAACCTGTCTGAAAAAGCTTGTTCTAAAATATCCAGAGATTGACCCAGCTGATTTCCCACTGTAGGTGAGCCCTTACAGGGAATGTCAGCATCTCAAAGGGAGCGTGTGAAATATTTCTAAGCACTGGTTGCTTGATGAGGTTAGTTTTAATTATTTATGACAGCTGTTCTTGAAAATGCTTTCAAGATTTATGTAGTCTGGAATCAAACTACAGCATTATCTTTGGAGAAAAAAAATAAGTGGGTAAACACAGTTCCATAAATCACAGCTACGTTGGTAGTTTTGTACTGGGAAGAAATCTTGATGGTGAAATAGCTCAAAGTGTACAATATAAGGTTTGTGATAGAGGCTGCACACAGTGGGCTGAAAGAACACCTGTGTGTGGTGTGCTGGCAGGAAAAAAGTGGTAATTTTTTTGGATATTGATCTCTTTTCAATTCCAGTCTCTCATCAGCTTTTGAAACTTGGTGATAATAAAGCATAACAGCCACGATGTTAAAGGAGCTTCTGATGATAAACTGCAGTATCTTCGTGTTGGCCACTGCCCATTTGAGCACTGGTTGAATGGCTTATTGATCATATTTCTTCCCATATGGCAGCACGTTTTCAGGAGGTGAGGTAATTTTGCCAAGATCCTTGTTCTGTGGGATTTGGTCATTTAGGCAGCTATCGAGTGTCTGCAGGGCTTAAGTGTAACGTTGGTGTGATGGAAGATGGGGAATTCGAGCCATTATGATGGTACCGATACAAATTAGCCTCCTGGATTCTCTTATTACAATTAAAAAGCCTTTTTACAGTAGTTTCATAACAAGTAATTCAAGAGTGACTTAAAAAAAGAAAACAAACCCTCCAAAACCAAGAAGAAAAATGGTTGTTTTTTTGGGTACCCCTGTATACTGAAATGAGTTTAATTATGCTGACATGAGCTGAAACTTTTTGTATGTGAATGTTTTGTGAGTTCATCATGACCTTTCTCCAGGAAGAAGTAACAAAAAGCAGTTGCCAATTGGATGGGAAGATCTGTTCTACCCTGCCTTTCTTTTGGCTTCTACTCAATCGAATGGTTTTTAGCATGGATGCAACTCTCTTCAGCCATTGCTTAGGGCTTGCTCGGATGAAGAATGGGTGGTCAGCAGGGCAAGGGAAATGGGTTTGCTTTCTGATGTCAGTGATACAGCAATATTAGCATGCTCTTTGGCAAAATGGAATTCTCACTGAGGGACTCATCCTATGTCTTATGTGGATTTCTTTTATATTGCAAGGAGTCTTGTGACTCCTTTATTTTTAGCTGAATTGAATGCTTATCTGCCTTTGTGATGTGACAGTTTTCATGTCATTCTGCATTGCCCTTTCTTTTGAGGGAAACAATAAAAAAAGTTATCTTTAGCTTCTCTTAGACCAAATAATAATTTCACGTTTCTACGACGTTGGCATTTTCATTGAGTTGTACAAAAGTCAGGAAAAACAATGAAGAGTCTTCAGCAAATAATCAGATGCAGTCTGCTGAACATACCAATTCTTCCTGAAATGAAATTAAATCTGGTATTTCTAGAGTGGCTTAGAAGAGCAGCAACGAAATTTGGTTTTATAGCTTCTCTGTCTCCAAGCCTAATATCTTTTCTTTTTTAATATCATGGTTATTGCATCTGGAGAGGCTTATTTCTCTTGCCTAGATGGCGAATCTTTTAATTTGAGGGTTCCAGACTTCTTAAATGTGATTTCTTAAGCAGACTGTTCCAGCTGTGTTTTTTTCCCTAGCAGAGTACATCGTACCATCGTGCAGAAGATGATTTGGCAGCTTAGAATCTTAATTCAGGAGGATAAGCAGTTTTAGGACCAGGTTTTAATTTTTTGGGGACCTTGTCTAAAGAGGACTGGCATTGGAAACATGAGAGAGAATACAAGGGGGGAAAAAAAACCAACAAAATCCAGGAATCTGTGTTGTATTCTAACCACAGAATTAATTGTCAGTGCAGGTGAGTGGGAGCGAGGCATCCTGCAGGGTTCAGGAGGGCAGTTTGGCATGGGGTGACAGGACTGGGGCTGAGCCTTCTATTGAATGGCTTCCACAGCTTGGCACATTGAAATGCATTGTGCTCTGTGTTCATCCATTAGTTTCCATGTGTCCCGACAGTAATAAATACATGAACTGTAAGTACAGTAATACACTTCCATACAGCTGTGTTCACTGTTAATTTTCTTTAGCTGCTTTGGTGTATGAGGAGCTGCCAGATGAGCCTAAAGGTTTTTCAAGCTCAGAATGTAATGCCTTTCTTTACTGGAAAAGCCATCAGTCTGTGGGCAGAGTGAAAATTGAGTAATGGTAGAAAGAGTGGTTTGTCATTCATCTTTAATGTTCTGCTGTTGTTAAAATCTGCTTAACATCAGTGAGGAGCATTTTTGGGAGCACCTCTGATCAGAGATTCAGCACGAGTATTTGTACAACTGAGACCTAACGGTGTTCTTTGGAGATGCTGGAGTGCCATCGAGTAAAAGCAGAGAAAATTAGAGTTGGCAGTACTTAATTCCTTTTCATTTTTTTTATATGAAAGCTCTCCTGGGGTGCTTGGGGAAGGTTACAGTATAAAAAGCAAAAAATCCCCAGACAACCTCAGTTTAAAAGGTCTTGTAGGTCACATCTCAGGATGAGGAAATGATGGAACTGGTTTGTGTTACATTATTCAAGTCATCTTTTCTCCACACTAAAGCTTTTTGTTTCTGTGGAATTGGAGAAATGATCAGCATCCATTGGGCTGTGGGCTGTAAGCTGTGAACAGTAATCTCATCAGATGTGAAGCAGGACTGCACACCTGGGGTAATTCTCAAACTCTTTGGCCTTTAAAGAGTTCAGGAAATTATCTGTATGTGATGGCTTTTCTTGGTCAAACCTTATCACTTTTCTTACTGGGTTAACCCAAGGTGTGAGATGGGGTAAGAATCTCTCCAAGGGTAATTCACAGCCAGTGTCACCTATGTTCTTGATGGACTTTGTTTCTTTTTCAGATCCCTTGCAGTTGGCAGTAAATCAGGCTACAAATTCTTCTCTCTTTCTTCTGTGGACAAATTAGAGCAGATCTATGAATGCAGTGAGTATCTTTTTTATTATTTGTATTTTTTATTCCATTGGTTGAATGCAGGAAGAATAAGACTGTTCCATTTTTTCACTGGTTGTTTGAATGTCACATGAGCAGAACCTTAAGTGTATGATGAATAACACACTGATACAAAGCAATTGGTTGCTATCAGGGTAAGCCTGTGTCAGTGTTATATATTTAAATTTAGGAGGTAGGCTGTGAAATTTGGTAATAGCCAAGAGAACTTCTCTTTGCTTTTTTAGTTTTATGACCAGTAGCCAAGTAAAGTAGCATCTGGGTATAAAAAAAAAAACACTGAGAGTGTCTTTGGGGTCTCTATACTGGCATTTTTGGGGCAAGTCACCACTCTTATACTCTTATCAAAAAATCCAAAGCCCTGGTCATCATTTTTGAATCCTAATCTTTGCTGTGAAACACAATAGCTGCAGCTTTACTCATTCAAAAGGCTGAATAATCTAAATTCTGGTAACTTTTTAAGTATGGGTCACAGGATATGAGATAAAATGGAGGTATGCCTGGAGGAGAAGCAGTAACCCTGCTTTCCTAACTTTCTTCCTCTTTTTGAGATGGTTATAAGGATTCAGTGAATGCTATGTGCAAGCAATCCTCCCTTTCTTATAAGCCATATAAGCAAGCAGATAGTGCCAGCAGCCATGATGTGTGCCTGCACACACAAATCCTGGTCTATCACACTACACAACAGGATCATCTTTGGACTCCATTCCCAAAGTGACCTGACCTTGTGTCATCATAAGTTTGGAAATGGTGTGTGATTCAGATCACCTATTATCTGCGGTTACAGCCTGCTTTGGTGTACAGTCAGTGGGAAGAAGTAACTGTGACGCTTAAATTGGGCGCTTGTGGTCAGATGAATTGTGTTGCAGCTACATCTGCCCAACTGAGTCATGGTCTGGTTGTACTGGTTAATGGGTGACTCGAATTCCATCTTATGCTGTTGAAATTTGGTACCTGACTTCTGTAGTATGTTAGGCACTTACAGTATCTGGCCTGATATGACCCGAAGAGACTCGGTGAAGAGGACTCCTGTTACATGAGACACTGAAGAAACATACTGGGAGAGGTTGAGCTGAACTTATAGAACTATCTGGAGGTAGTCCTTGAAAGAAAAAGTATAGATAGGATGAAGTGCTTTATTCAGAATATTGCAGTGGAGCAGCTGGGATTAGCACTTAGCCCTGCTGATTCAGGTCCTGTCACAGAAACTATTCTGGGCTGCCTGTGTTAGCTTAACCTTTCATATTAGAAATCTTCCTCTGTGACCCTTAAGTCTGTAGATATGGAGCACAGAATGCAAGATGACTTCTAATAGAAAACCTGGTGGTTTGACCTGTGTAAGCCAGTCTGACTTGGCCTCTGCTTATCTAAATATTGAGTTTTTTGTATATGCAGTTAAATAGTTTTTAGTCTTGGGCTTGCCCATGTTTAAAACTGTAGCCTTAGCATGGGGGTGGTGGGCTTTTCTGGTACCTCCTTCTAGGAAGGAAAAGTATTTTGAGGCCTCACCATCACACGTCGTCCCTGCCTCCAATTTATTTTGTACAGAAAATCATAGAATCTTAGAATTGCGTGGTTCTAAAGGCTGTGTCATTTTGGGTGAGCACTTGTAAGGGCCTTGCTCTTTGGGTCATCTGCAAGTTCTTATGTAGATATCTGAGGTAAATTACAGCATATACTCTGGCTGTCCCTTATATAATAGAACAACTGAAAAGAATGGGAGGTTTCTTTGTCCCTATTACAGACATCACTGTGACTGCAGGTCACCCAACTCCCCGCTCAGTTGATAAAAAATGAGTTTTGTGTTGGAGGGTTCTTTGAGGCCTAATGAATACTTAGATCTTCTTTGTGCACCTGGATTAAAAATGGAATAAAAGCACATCTGATTGTAATGTAGCTGCTTCTAACCAGCTCTTGTGCGTTTTTGTGTTCATGAAACTATAATTTTGTTACATGTTTGCCTGTTCTTCCCTCAGTGTTGATGCTTACACCATTTTGCAGCTCTTTGTTTTTACTGTATTTTCAGTCTGACTTGCTGGTGGTACTCAGAGTGGATAGAACACAAATACAAATAGGAAAAGAAACCAAACTGGTGAACAGCATTGCTATAGGAATTAACTGGTTCCATTAAAAATATGATTAATTCGGGTCAGCTGGCTGTAGGATGTGCAGTCTGTCCTGGTACTTCTGAATGGTTGCTCACTAGGAAGCATAAATAGCTGTGAAGAGATTTTTATCATTTCTTCCTGTTAGGAGAAGACAAAGGAACAGAGGTGCATCCTGTATTTCTAAAGTGAATTTAATTAAAAGACCATCTCAAAGCTTTTCTCTGGAACGGTCACTGTATCCTTGTGGTAACAATCTGAGAATGTTTATACTACTTAGGCGCTTTCATTTTTGGACGTTTGTTGTTTTATTTCTTCCCCTTGCCCATAGCAGCTGGTTTCCTGATGGTGTTCTTCCCTGCTGGCTAATCTGCATCAGCCCAGGATAGGACAGCACTTCATTTGTTCTCTGCTGCTGTTCCAGTTCTGAAATACCAGTTCTCCTGCCTTCCTGGGAGCAAAACAAGTCCCAGCAGCTGCCGTAACACAGCTGCCCTTGGATGGGGAAAGAAGCTGAGTATTCCCTCCCCAGCCCCAAGGATCAGGGCGCAATCAGGCTGTGGTCTGGGGTCTTGGTGCACCAGTCCTCTCTGGCTCTTCTGAAAGGATGCTGTTATTGTGGAGGGCTCTGGCTTGGATGGAGAGCTGATAACCTGTACTGTCAAATGACTGGAAATCTTTTATGTTACTTTTCTGCATCTAGAAGTCTGTGAGTGAGGTTATTGAAACAGATTTTTGTGTTCATCTTCCTCAAGCGTTGTGCTGCGTGTGGCATCTGGAAAATGGAGAGAAATTCCTTGAAAACAAACTCATTTCTAAAACACGTTATCCCTTTTGCAAAAGTGAGGAAATTGAATTTTCAAAGCCTCTGTGAACAGTTGCGTCTTCTCTGGAAAAATACAGTCTTGTTTATTAGATTTGGATAAAAGTCAATTATGTTGCACGAAGACTGAAAATGCTCATTATAAACCCCCCTTCTTTTCTGCAGGGAGGCTCTTGCTTTCTTGCTCTCGTGTACAGAATTAAATATTTTCTGTTCTTTTTCTTGAAATAACTGCCCAAAGAAAGCACTTCCAAAGCTGATATGTTACACAGAGATGGCATTGTAACGCACTGAGAATGCTAGAACACTTTTCTTTTTTTCTCATGGAATTCCTGTCATCGGTGATGAGAACAGTGCCAATTGTTTGATAAGCCTTTCGGTCAAAACAGAAGCCTTCAGAAAGAAGCTGGCTGTTTTCTTTTGTCTTCTGGCAGTTCTGTCGTTTAAGACATGTTAAGCATTGACCTAATCCAGATTCCCATTTCTGAAAAGTGTGGTCATTTCCATGGATCAATGCCAGAGGCTCACGTCGCTTGTCTTGATTCCTTCCTGCAAGGGAAGGGCAGATGTAGCCAGCAGCCGTGGGAGAGCTGCAGGATGGGGAAAACTCCTGCTTTTTCTTGACATGGAATGGCTTTTTATTCATTTTGCTTTAGTGTCAAAAGCATGTGTGCAGCTAGCTTTGTTTCTGAGTGCAGTTTATCCAGCAAGGGAGTAGGCTGTCTGCTGTGAGTGCTAAGTGCCCCGTATCGTTTTGAAGTGTGTTTCTGTTGGTTGCTTAAAAGCTGCTGTGAAGGCGATGTCCAGAGGGTGAGTCAAAACCTCATGAGAAGGAGAAACAAAAGTGCCAGGGTAACTGCTGGTGGGATTTGGGCTCCTACCAGTTTGATCCAGTACAGCAGATGCTCTGGAAGCACTTCTTTGCTGGAGGTCCCAGGCTCTGCTCCCGCTGTCGTCCCCAGATTTTGAATGATGACGTGGGCTCCTCCTTTGTATCCAAGTGGTCTCGTGACACATGACAAAATTAAAGCTGTTCTATGGCTATGCATGCAATGTGATATAACTGTGATCCAGGGATTCCTGTTTAAATTGGTTTTAGGTAGTATCAGGTGTGATGTGTTGTATATTTAAGAAATACGTACATAAATTCAGTGGCTGAAACAGGGTTAAGATAAATGAGTTTACCAGCTTCTTTACATAATCTTTTTCTTTTCCTTTATGGGGAAATGTGCAGGCTCATAGCATTGCTGTAGAGGAAAGAAAACAACAAAGAAAACACGTCTGCTTTCCTCGGTTTCTGCAGAGAGAACAAAATCCTAAGTTTCTGGATCTTAACTATCCATCCTACCTTAACTCAGCCATTGCGCCAGAATGTTTGTGTTCTTTGACTGCACTACCTTGGACTGTATTCCCCCTTAATACACACTGTTCTCCTTTCCTGAAATCTCCCTCTGCGTTTTGTTTCCCCTCCCTTGCTGTGGTTCCTCAGCTGACACTGAAGATGTGTGCATTGTGGAGAGGCTGTTCTCCAGCAGTCTGGTGGCCATAGTCAGCCTTAAAGCTCCGCGCAAGCTGAAGGTTTGTCACTTTAAGAAGGGGACAGAGATTTGCAACTACAGTTACTCCAACACCATCCTGGCTGTCAAACTCAATAGGCAGGTGAGTAATAATTTTAGTGAAAGCAAGAGGGCTGGTAGAGCTTAGTCCAGCACTTTCTCTGGTGGGTGTTTTTTCCTTTGTTGACAGAACTGCTATTTGAAATTAATTTCTGTGTTTCCAGCTGTAGCTTCTGTAATGCTTTATGGCATCTGAGTAACCCTGTTTGGTTAAGAATTTCTGGTTCTGTGTTTATATGTTTTGCTAGAATGCCTTGAGCAGGCTGGTCTGACCATCCTGCTGTCCCTGCTTTGAATGGGTGGTTGGACTGGAGACCTGCCATGGTCCCTTTCATGTTTAGAATCACAAGATGATTCCAATTGAAAGTACGTGGGGGCAACAATTTCTAATGGGCAAAACTTAAATCTCAAGTTGTTTTTATTATTTTTAAAAATAATTTGAATCTTTCAAATGCAATCACTGACCTGGTGTAGTTTTTAAGTTGAGTTGGGTGCTTGTAGTACTAAATCATTGGTAGGTTCTTCTGCAAATTCAGTTTTCTGTCTTCAACCAGTTCATTCCAAGTGGAGGAAATAGCATCTGAATGATGAACTCTTCTTAGCGTCCATCTCTGCCCTCAGAATCAGATGTGAGATAATGGGATTCCTGTTTAAAATTGTAAGGGAGACAGTGACTGATGTTATTTCTGACACAGTGAGGTAGCATTAAGTGGGTCAGGTCTCATTAAGAGGTTGTCCAGATACAGTCACCAAAGGGCAGATGAGGCATTGAGGAACTTAATTGTTTGTTTGTTTTTGAAGTACCTCACAAATGAGTATGAATAAGTAATAGGCTCTATAAACAGTTTTTAAGAGTCTTGTGTATTTTTCTTTCTAGCCAGAGCAGGAAGTGGGACCCACATGTGAATTGGCCTCTAGAGGGAGAGAAATACACGTGGGCAGTCAGAGAATAAGGGTGAAGTAGGTATAGATAAAGGTTTCTGGCTTGCTTACTCATTCTAGTAGAGTAAATCATTTTCATTTAAATCAATTTACAATGGCGTGGTTGAGAGAAGTCAAGTATGCTGATCAGTTCAATACTGCAGTACTGCTCTCAGACACTTGAAGCCTTGTCAAGAGGTCTATCTTATGTGACTTATGTCAGACTCGTGTCTTCCCATCAGGTTGGTACAAACTTTTCTGAATTGGAAGGTACCAGCTGCGCTTGGATGCTATTTTTTAGAATCAGTAACTTCATATAAACTCTCTTTTCATATCACCATTTAATCTGTCCCGTATCTAGAGGCTGATAGTATGTCTGGAAGAGTCTCTTTATATACACAACATACGAGACATGAAGGTATTACACACAATCAGGGAGACGCCACCCAATCCGGCAGGTAAGTACGTTGTTAAGCTACCTTAAACTGCCTCCTCTGTATTCTAGTCTGCTCGTGCAGATGTGTTGGAATGTTAGATCAGAAGGAAGCAATAGGGATGCTTACTAGTTAGATCTCTCCAGCGCTTGGTACAAATAAAAGTTATGTCAGGTTAATGCTTTAGGAATTTCTTCTACTTGGTCAGTTAGTGTAGCTCTGACAGTATTTTTACTTTGTTCTAAACTTCATTAGTAATT
The DNA here is from genome assembly GCA_037305975.1 of Chrysolophus pictus. Classification (NCBI taxonomy): domain Eukaryota; kingdom Metazoa; phylum Chordata; class Aves; order Galliformes; family Phasianidae; genus Chrysolophus; species Chrysolophus pictus. The sequence goes on from CM074589.1 coordinate 4,103,992, forward strand.
ACATTAAACGAGTGTTCTTGCAGATTGACTCTTGAGATTTCTTATCCCTGTTCTGTCTGTTGATACCTTGTGAGAATGATTGAGTTGATGTTTGCAAGATTTGGATGTAGAGTCAGAAAGCTTTACCTTTTAAGATTTAGAATTTGCTTCTTTCTGACTGTGCTTTGTGGTTTTCATTTCATGTTGTCTTTTTTTACTTCTGAATACATTTTAGGGTTGTGTGCTTTATCGATAAACAATGACAACTGCTATCTGGCCTATCCAGGGAGTGCAACTATTGGAGAAGTACAGGTCTTTGACACCATCAATCTGGTAAGGGTCTTTGTGAAGACTATTTCCCTTTCTAAAGATGCAGTTTTTGGAAATGACTCGATTTGCTCAAAGAAGAATTACTAGACATTCAAGTCCAACCACAAAAAAAATTGCAGTATCCTTTATACTTAGGCATTATGGAACGTTGACAAAGAGAAGTAAGACCACTGAGTAGAGCTGGGCAAATAGATGGAGTAGAAGTACAGTTACTTCTAGTAGAGTTGTCTTTAAGTAGCTTTCTTCTGCTTGTATTCTCTATGCATGTGCTTCAGTAATTTTGTGTACTTTCACATAGCAGTTACTGAAATTGTTGTCCATAAATAAGGCTCATATTTACCTTGAATACTCTTACACACAAAGATTTAAGCTGTGAATGTGTAGTGTTTAAGTGTGCTGTACTAAGGTTCTGTTTTATTGATTCACTCCTGCAGAGAGCTGCTAATATGATCCCAGCTCATGACAGTCCCTTGGCTGCTTTGGCTTTTGATGCAAGTGGTACTAAACTTGCTACTGCATCAGAAAAGGTAAGGTGTCTTTTTATTGATTTGCCTGCAATGATAAACTTAAGTGGTCTGAAACAAATTTTGTTTTTAAGCGTGCACAGTTCTGCTCACAAGTGCCAAAAAAGAAGGCCTAGAGTTATAACAAGTCTTAAGTTAAGAACTGTTAATTATATTTGACTAAACTTCCAAGCTGCAAAGTGTTGGATAATAGGGTTATTTGAATAAGTACATTTTAATCGGGCTGTAATCAGGGTAGTTCTCTCAGTGTTTCTGCTATTAGTGCAGGGTACTTGCTAGAAATCAGATGGTATTGCTTTGATGCTATCTTCCTAATGAAAGCCACACAGTTGAAGTCAGAGAGTTGTCTTGCCTGGTTTTGGCACATGATGACAAATGGTCTGTGTGAACTGTATAAATTCAAAAGCATGAAGCCTTTGCTGTCTGGGTAATAAGCTTAGAATATAAAGATGTAGCGTGATTGCACCTGATAAAGGCAAAAAGGCATCCAGATGAGTATACTTACAGATAACAAACATGGTTGTTTTCATGATCAAATGTAATAAGAGGAGCTGTTCTTGATGCACAGCTTGTACTCTACATTAGTAGCTCCCACCTTGTTTCTCCATTCTTCAAACACATCTTACAAACAAGCTCTATAAATATTTCATGCTACTATGTGGTGTGCATCAGCTGTGCTAAGTTAACAGCAAAATGGTTTGTTGTACTCTGCTCACTAGTGCTAATATACAGTGTGGAAACTTGAAATGATAATAGAAGATGACTTTTTTTTTTTACTTTGCAGGGGACAGTGATAAGAGTGTTTTCCATTCCAGAGGGACAGAAACTCTTTGAATTCCGGAGGGGAGTGAAGAGGTAAAGCTGATCCAAGCTAGTTATCTGAAGCTCATTCTTTACAATAGATCTCCAGAATGCCCTGCAGTTGAGCTAGCTTCCTAATTATTGCCTGTTGTTGTATTCCTCCAACCCTGCCTGTATGCTTACCACATTTTCAGTTTGAATGTCTTCCAACTTCCCCTCTTAAGACTTGACTACTCTACAAATCAATCCTGTCAGGATTTTACTTTCTCTTGCATTTTAAAAATTCATTGGCAAGGAAACTTGTTTAAAGTGGATCAAGTCTTGTAAGATATATTATATTTTTAAGGCAAATGGAAGCAATACGTCTAATTTTCTCCATCTTTTAAACCCTGCTTGTACCATGGCCATTGAAAGTCATTTTGACATTGTACTGTAGTTTGTGGTGGTAGTAACTCTAGTTACTTCATGTAGAGGTAACTTCATGTAGAGGTAAGACTGACTTCAGATTGTTCCTGGTTGGGCCCCCCATGTCTGGTATTTGTCAGAGTTAAATGTCATTTAAAATGTTATTAAGGGGGCTCTTGCTCTTGAACAGCTTTAAGAAAGTATTGGGAGATTCAGAATGCTTTACTATGGAAGTGTTTTTCTTTTCTTATGAAGCAGTATTGACTGAGAAATCTCTTTAAACCAATCACTTTGGGTAAACTGTAAGTCATCTGTAGTCTCTGACAGAAGAAAAGGAGCATGTGATTTTTACTGTACAGCCACAGTTCCTTCCAGCTCTCACATTACATCTTGTGTGAATGCTATGGAGTTTCTTAGTGGTGAATGTCCAGAAAGACTTCTACCTACCAAGAAGAAGAAATATCCTCATTTAAGTCAGTTCCCATGAGTCACTTACTACTAGCTTTTTCTAACACCAGATGCTTTTGCATTAGAATGTAAAAAGTAATGCTTTGGTGTTTTTTTCCTTTTTATGTCTTCCCACTAGGTGTGTGAGCATCTGTTCGTTGGCTTTCAGCATGGATGGCATGTTTCTGTCTGCATCCAGCAACACAGAGACAGTGCACATCTTCAAACTTGAGACTGTGAAAGAAAAGTAAGTTTCAGAGATGCCTTAGACTTCTCAAGGAAATGGAAAAAACAGGATGAGCTCTTCAAAGAGTGAACAGACTTCATTTGAACACTTTGTAAAATAAAGGACATGACAAATCAGTAATGAATCAGCAGCTGTTCCTGATCTACGTATTGTTCTTGTAATTAATAGGATAAGTATTGCTGCCAAAGAGGAATTGGGCATCCTTGGCAGAGGAATGTGAGGGTAATTTGTTTTTATTTATATTTTTTCACCTCTGACAGCCATTATGAAAGATCTATCTCAGCAGAACTTTCCAGCTGCCTACATGATTCTAAAAAGCACCATGTTGTAAAATGTTTCTATTTACAGTTTGAGAAGACAGTCTTATTTATAACTTTTGTTGGAGACGGTGGTTTGGTTATTGATTAAACAAGTGAATAATATCTACTGTAAAGAGCTGCACTTCCAGATCTTATTTTTGTATAATAACCGTTATGAAATGCAGCTGTATAAACAGAAGTATCAATTTACAATAGGACATGCTTTAGCAACAGGCCGAGGGTATTATAGGACATACTGTGCCCTGCCGTGTAAATTGAGTGCATTGAGTTCTCAGGGCTGTCAGTAATCCCTGAAGAAAAACAAGTAACTGTTTAATCTCTTTCAAAATGAAAAGAGCTTTTGAAGTGTTGACCCACCTTTTTCTCCATTTTGAAGTCAAGGTTGGACACATCTTTCTTGTTTCTTCCAAATTGCAGACCTCAGGAAGAGCCTACAACCTGGACAGGTTACTTTGGAAAAGTACTGATGGCCTCTACAAGCTATCTCCCCTCTCAAGTAACAGAGATGTTCAACCAGGGTAGAGCCTTTGCTACAGTCCGCCTGCCATTCTGTGGGCACAAAAATATCTGTGCACTTGCCACGTGAGTAAAGAAATGGTGCTTGCATTTGCCACCCACTGGGTTGCCACACAGAGCTACAGAAAAGCAGGCACTGTAGGGTGTATTTCCACTCCAGCTGAGTGGATAGCACACAGAGGAATGGATCGCTGCAGTGCTTTCAGAGCCTCTTCTGGCTTAAGAGCTGTGTTTTGGAGCTCGCGGTCCTGTGAGAGACAGAGAGGGAAGGACGCAGTCTTTGGATAAGCAGCAGACTATTAAAGAGTTGTTTAAACATGTCTTTTAATTTTCAAAGAAGTCTGTAGAGAGCAGATCTGTGGGCTTAAGGCATTTACTTTGCTGCAAAGCAATTTGGACTAACGGTTAAAGAAGTCCTTCAAAGCAAGTCCGTGTTGTTCTTGTCTCTAGAACTGCATAGCATTCATTAGAGTTAATTTTGAGAACTCAATATAACTTTTTTTTGTCATCTCCGAAGGCAGGACCTGTTTGGCATATCTGCCAAAGCAATGAGCTGAGCAGTAGTAAATGTATTTTATGGAGATTCTGGAGTTTGTGTGCTTAATTTGCTTGATGTCTGTGTTTCTCTCCTCTGATCTCGAAGCATCCTTTAAGCAATAATTAAACTTTGTAACATTTCAGAAGAGAGTAAATACTTCTCCAGAGACAAATACTGTACCCTGTTGTGCAAAGCTGATACCAGGACGGTAACTTCTCAGTTTGCTTTCCTGGGTTATGTGTAAACTGCTCGATTCCCAGGGCATCCTATTAGCCCCATTGTGGTTACGCCTTATTTTTGCATGTAGTTGTTTCCTAAGTGTTCTGTCTGTGCAACTGTTAGCAGTATTGCCTATCTAGGAGAAGCAAGTGTGGAAAATAATGGCTTGAAATCATAGGTGAAGAGGAGAGTGTGCTGATATGAAACTTAAGCTCTCATTAATTTCCTCTGAACGCTCCTAGAATTCAGAAGATCCCTCGTTTATTGGTGGGAGCTGCTGATGGGTATCTCTACATGTACAACCTAGACCCCCAAGAAGGAGGAGAGTGCACATTAATGAAGCAGCACAAGTAAGTTCATATTAGTTGAGGACTGCTGCCTTTTATTGCTTCACAAAATTCAGTTTGTTCTTAAACTTAGTTCCATGCTGCAGAGGTCTAACTTAGAACAGCTCGTTTTTTTTAAACTGGCTTTTTATCAGACTTCTGACATGAATGAGTAACTTCAGAATCCCCTTGTGCCATCCTTCCTTGTATCTTCTACACTAAGCACTGCTTTACCAGCAGAAACTTAACGCTGTCCAACTGCAGTGAAGAATCAATTGCTGTTAGCTGTGTGATCCTATTTCCTCTTTCTCTGCAGTTTGAGTTAAGTTACTTTGACAAGAACCTGAAACATCTGACACTGTTCCCTTCATCAATAAATCAAGTAGTTAGAGAAATGAGAATGTGCTCCTCTAACTTCGTGGAGGGAAATCTGGCCTATGAAATTTTATCTGTATTCTCTCTCTCGGTGCCTTTATTAAAATTCCTTGCGTGTAGACCAGCCAAATAATGTTTTGTAGCAGTACTGTAGAATACTTAAGGAAGTATGACAGGGCCTTGTTATTTTTTCTAAGATTTGAAGGGAACAGATAGGGTAATATAATTGCTTTACTTATATGATCAATCATAAAATTAAATCATGGTGTGATATTACATATCCCTTGCATTATGACAGAAGCACATGGAATTGGAAATGATAACTGCCTTCCCTGAAGAGGCCACATTCTTCCTGTTGTATTCATGCACATCTAATGAGATATTCTTGTGTAGCTGTCAGCTAAAGCTGTGTTATGTCTAGGCAGATCACCTCTCCAACTAACACTTCTCTTGGTAGGCTCGATGGCAGCATGGAGCCAGCCAACGAGATCCTGGAGTCTGCATCCCATGACCGGCCATTGGTAGCACAGACGTACAGTGCTGCTGTGACTAAAGGTACATATGTGCCTTCCTCACCCACAAGGCATGGTAAGGAGAAGGCTGGAAACGGGGCAGAGAGTGCCTCTGCATGTTGCTTCATTCTAGATGGCTGCGTGAGCTCGTCTGCTTCAACGCTGAGCTTTTCATAACTATGAGTGTGATGTGAAGCACTGGTGAGTGGTAGGAAAAGAGCACTCAATGTACGGCAGCTTTCTGTAGATGAACCACTCATCTTTGCTAGTTTCAGGGTAGAGCGTTGTCTTGAACTCTGTTCAGTTACTTCAGTAATAGTTGCAGTGCTTGCCAAATGGTTCTTGAGATGCTGTAATCATTTTATGAAGGAGTTCTGAACCCAGACCTCCAGCAAAGCATCTGAATTTGTAGCACTTGTTTTTGTCTGTGATGCTGTGTTCCTGTAGATCCCTGTGGCAGTTGTGACCTTTAAGCCTGATTTGCTGCTCTGTTAAGTTGAGAGGATGAGAATTCAGTTTATGCTGGAGTTCCCAAGTGAGTAGAGCTTGTGTATATGGCTCTTAGCATCTTTGTATAGCACTTGGGTTAATGTTTCGGCTGTGGAGGAAGCACAGTCTGCACATGCAGCATCAATTCCGCAGTTGCAGCTGTAATGGATGGGTAGAGAGTATAAAAACATAACTGCCCCGAAGCAACAATATGCGTTGCACACATGTAGAGTAATCACAAACTGCTCTTGGCTTGGAGAAACATGGTCATAATGAAGGCAAACATAGGGTGGCAGTGAAACTGTTGCAAATAACGTCTGGTACTTCAGCTGGAATCTGCTTTGTTGGATCCAAGCCTTAGTTTGTGCTGCTGATCATCAAACTACTTCTCCCTTTCTTTGCAGCTTATACAGATGACCTGGGAGCTGTGGGTGGAGCTTGCCTGGAAGACGAAACCAACTCACTCAGATTGGATGAAGACAGTGAGCATCCCCCCATGATCCTTCGGACAGATTGAACTTTGACCTGTGAACTCACTCCTGAAGCAGAGAACACTGGCTTGATGTTTCTTGAGGAATCTCGTGTTATGCTGCTATGAACTTTGACATGAGTTGGGAGAGAGGATGACAGACTCTTACAGTTTTAAGTCGTAGCTGTAGTTCTAATTCTATACCATTGGAAAAAAATATATGGTTTTCAATTCAGTGGCTTTTAATCTTGCTTATCTATTTTAGCTGTGTTTTTTGTTGTTTTTTTTCATTGCCAAAACCTGCTGTTTGTGCAGCCCTCGGAGCCTACTAGCTTTGCATGCGTTCATGTGCCAAGCAAGCATAGGAGGGGGAGAGAGAGAGAAGCCACTTTATAACAAACTCAAGTTTGTATTTTTTTTATATATGTATATAATACTTAGCTTATATGAGGAAGGAGTAGAGAAGTGGTTTTGGAAGCTGAGACTAGTTCTGCACTGACAAAGGTCCAAATGGTTTCCTGTGCATGGGCTTGCAGGCATACCTAGTGACTGACATGCAATCTTTCAAATGCAACGGCCTGGTTTTTTTTTTTTTGGGTTCTCCCTCCCCTTTCCTGGACCATTTTGTTAATTAAAATTCCTTCTGAATGTTGTGTATTTGTGGGAGTGTTCTGTTTGTTGGCACTGAAAACTGGAAATGTTTCCCTGCGTAAGGATATAGAATCTAGAAAGTGCCTTTACAGGGAGGAAGAGAATTGCTGCAGAAAGAAAGCTAGAAGGAAGGAGGGATTGCTAGAGGCTTGTTTGTACACCTCTAGTACTTGGGAATCTGTAGCCCACAGTGGCTGATTTTTGTTTGTTTTTTTTTTTTAAGGACTTGGGATGCACTTTCTCTCCTGTAGATTGTTCTGTTTCCTTGGCAGAGTAGCAATAACTTTTTTTTATACTTTTATTAATTATCCAAAGCAATGATTCTATCAGACTGGATGGAAGCTCCTGCAGGGTATGGCAGCCCTATTATTTGAACAGCCTTAAGGTTTTCAGCTAGAAGGCATAACTCTCAATCCTTTCTTCTCTTCAGTCTGGGGCTGACTGTACTGCTCTAATAGTGAAGGTTTGGGGCTTTTTTTCAGATACTGACGTAAATATAAGTGATTTTGAAAGATTAATTTTCTTCTGGGTTCTCTTCTGTTGGATAACCATGCTCTTGTTTTTATTTCCCTTTCTGTCAGAGTACCTCCTGTGTTGCTCTCCAAGGACTGGCTGTCTCTGGCAATTTTGGAATAAATGCGTAACAGCCCTGACCCTGGCTGGGGCTGTCCAAGGCTGAGCAGTGCTGCAGTCTATTTTTAGGGTTGTAATGTGCCTTCTTTAAGTCTTGGATAACAGTTAGTGAACAAACGATTAGCAAAGTACTTGGTGAGTGTGACTTTCCTTTGCCAAAATGAACCTGCTTTGCCTTTTGTGTAGCACTGTGGGATGCTTCCTTTGGCTCTACTGACTATTTGCAAAGAAGTGAAAATAGAAGTAGACAAGGAAACTGCAGATCTTGAGGGCAGGACAGAACCCTGACTTCGCTGTATGTGTGAACTTCCTACCACTGCTAAATGGTGACATGCTTTTAGGCTTTGGGTACCATTAACAGGTCTTCTGTCAAGCAGTGTCGATTGGTGGCTGTTCTTCTCAGAGCACTGTGTGGTTAGGTGGGCTTCCATTTCATTTAAGAACAGAAGACAATGATAGCTCCTGCCTAAGGGAGCTACCTGTATCAGTGAGGCTGCTGTTGCCATTTTTACAAACTTCTGGGAAGTAAGGGATCAGGCTTGTGTATTCACTGAAAACCCTTGGCTGTCCTGAACGGTTGACTTGATCAGTTTGGCATCCTCTCCACAATCCAGCACATTCGAAGCAAACTGCTGAGCCATGCTGAAATCTCATACAGTCTCCTGACTTTAAGCTCTGGCTGACAACTAAATTCCATGATCTGGAATTACTTTTTTTTTTACTAGTGCTATCAGCTTTGCTGTGAAGCACCAAACTGCAGAGTAAAATACAAGTCTTAAAGTAAATATAAGCTCGATGAGCTTTGCTGGCAGACTGAACCCCACGGGTGCTGTCAGATGCCTGCTTGTTCCAGACTAAGGCTGGTGACATTCCTGATAACGTACCTGGAGGCTTAGCACAGACTCTACAAACAGAATTAATCAGTCAGCACACGTGAGCAGCACGGGTATGCTAAGCACAAGTTTTAAAACTTCTGAGTTGTAACAAAGGCCATGTTACATAGCAAGATACTGCTATCACCTTGAATATGTTTATATCTTTTACTGCCAAAAATTGAGATACTTATACAGATATTAATCCTTAGTTTTTACACCTGGGTATTTTCCATTGGTGAGTTGGGAGATTCTGTATTCACTGTAGTTTTCTTCTGTGTGCTGTAGTACCCTCCTTCTGTGCCACAGACTGACTGGTGACACACTGTGTGCCCTGTTTGCTTTGCTCTTAACTGGAAGCCTGTTAAAGTTGTGGGGTTTTTTCCTGCTTTAATAAGGAAGGTCTTCTTGGAGATAGAAGAGAAAGTAGAAATGTTCTGGGGTGAGTGAGCAACGTGGAGCAGGAGGAGTATGGTCCCAGCTGGTGGTGTGTTTAGCATGAATGACGGTCAGTGGTGTTGTTCAAGTTCATTATATGAGGATATTTTTTTTTCTTGGATAAACACAACTAATCTCATTTCTCTCTGATGGCCTTAGGCCCTCAGTAACTGCCCTGCTGTGGTATGCTGCCAAAGTTTCCATCCCTTCAGGCTGGGGTTTCATCCCAGTTACACAAATACATACTTATTTTTTTCCTTTAAACATACCAAAAATGCTGTTTGCAGCTGTTTCCTCACCTCAGTGTGGAGCTGAACTCTGCTGCTCTGTGGATCAGGTGGTGCCAGGCATTTCTATTCTGATGGTCCTACAGCCCCAGATTGCTCAGGGTAGCCTGGAGGTGGCTGTGTGGGCTGGTATGGGAACAACCATACAACCTCTCATTGTAGGCTGACCTTCCTTGGAAGGATGGTGCTTGTTTGGTGTCAGTGAGCATCTCTCTCTGGATATGGACTGTACCTCTTGACCCTTATGAAGTGTTAGGGACAGAAATGGACAACAGAAACAACCAAAGCTGGGGAAAGGGGGAGAGGATGAGGGGGGAGGGAAGGGGAGGGAGGGAAATGCTTTTAAACTTGGAATCTGAAACTCAGGTCTTAAATTGCAGTGGGATCTGTTCCCAGTGAGTACTGTAGGGAAAGAGCTGTTTCACTTGATGTGCAAATAGGCAGCAAGTGTGCACGCTTTGCTGCTGTCTCGACATCTGTGTGTTTACCCTATTTCATCTTTCATGTTCGGAGGCAGACAGCTTTTATCTGCTCTGGACTCTTATGTCAGAGTTTCCAAAACACGAGCGATAGATACACATCTAGCAGTTACAAGGCTGGGCCTGGCAGAGGAGCAGGAAGTTAAAAGTGCAGTGAGATTAGCAGAAGCTGTTTCTTCAGTGACTCTGTTCAGCAAGACCAGTTGTGTGAGTTCTCCCTCTGGCACCGCTTTGCCTCGGGTCCTGGGTGAGTTCCTTACACCTATTTCTATGGAGATTGGTTGGGAGCAGGGGGGAGGGGGCTGTCCATGTGTGCCTCTGCAAATCTCTGAGAGAGCTCTGAACACAGGGACGGGTGTCTCCACAAAGGAAACGTGTGTCTGATCTGTGTGTAATAGGGAGGGATGGACTGAGGGGCCCCCAGGTCTGGGTAGGTTAGCACAGAGACCTGAGGAGCTGATGAGCAGAAAGCTTTGCTATGTCCCATGCTGTGCTCTCTTGGCTCTAATAATGGCATTAGCACCAAAGCAACGTGCAGTAAGACTGTAGAATTTCCTTCCTTGTAGCTTGCTAAGCTGCTCACTGTACCACTTAGACATGCAGGCGTTCTGCTGGTGTTTGCAGAGCAACAGGAGTCTTTGTCCAAGGCATTGGTGGAGATTAACCACTGCAGAGATTTGTTCTGTGCTCCAGATGTCCTGGCTAACAGACTCCTTGGTTTAACATGTTAACATCTGAGAGCAAGGCAGAATGGCATCTCCACGTGTGCAGAGCAGTCTTTCTGGAATCTGTGCTGCACAAAGAAAGGCTTGCAATGAAGAAAGCATGGCTCAGACTGTAAACACATCCTTTCAGATTCCAGTTGCACAACCAAAGGAATTGAGCAAATTCCAATTATTTCGAACTGTAACATGCCTTTGTTTTTACCACACGTCAGATTGGCCAACCCCATCTTACACTGCCTTGAAAATAATGGGTGAGAAGTCTTCATCCTGGCTTGCAAATAGCTGCAGCTGTGCTCGTTGCAGGTGTGCTGGTGCTGTGGCTGCAGCAGTTGTGTGCTGCCTTCCCCGCTGCCTTTGCATGTGTCCAACTCGTTTCTCAGGAGTGGTGAGTCGTTCCCAAACCTGCACCTCTCCAGGTCCCTATGGGGCAGCAGCTCAACCCTTTCCCTACTTGGATCTGTTTGCTTTTGCTTCTGCACCCCCCAAAAAAACCGCTGCATCCTGCAGTTCTCACCTACTGTTCAATATCTCTGTTGGTAAGTGGAAAAATCTGCCTAACATTCCGCCTCCCCAGGTGTGTGGCTCTCACTGCTGGCCCATCGCTCTTTGTAATTTTATAACTGCATAAGCAATTAAATGTGTTGTGATAAGTATTCTGTGTCGTCTTCCTTTTGTGTGCTGCTTGGAGGTGGGGCCGGACGAGCTGAAGGTGATGCTGTGTGTTCTGGATGCTGTGGCCCAAACCCAAACTGCCAGCAGTAGTAAACCTTCAATCTTTGCTGTGCAGCAGCTCTCAAAAAAACTCAGCTTGACTTTTGCTGAGACGGGGGAAGGACCAGCTGAGCTGCTTCTGGTATATTTTGCTTGAAACCACAATTTTGCCCTTCCTCCTCCTTAAAGCTCTTCTTGAGGGACTTGGGTTTGTGTTTTTCTCCTGTTCCTCAGGTGAGTTTAGGTGACTTCCTTTATACTTCATTCTGTGGGTTGCATCTGTAGCAATGTTTTCACATACGTTCCCTGCTTGCTGTGCTGTCACTCAGAGCTTGCTGCTTCTCACCTTCAGCCCAGGGGGGAGTTCTGGAGTGAGCCCTGCAGGTGGGTGAGGTGACACCTCCTGCATGCATCTTTTCCTTTGCAAAACTGTGACAAACCCTCCAAGCAGGGTGGGTGACAGAGGGAGCCTGCTCTGCCTGGTGGTGGAGGAGCACGTGGTGATGGAAGGTCTTTATTCTTCTGCATGACTGTTGTGCAGTGAACTCAGTGAAGCTGCAGACGTCTCCTCTCCTGATCTGGCTCTGGAGAGCAGTGTTGGTGCCATTTATGTGCTGTCCCTTGCTGCAGGCAGAATCAGCTGTGTTAGCACGGATGAGTGATTCTAAACTGTTCATTCAGCTGCTGATGACGTTTCCCTTCTTCTGCCTGGAGCAAGCTGCGGATCAGAGAAGGCTGTTTGCATTCAGTGAGTGGCAGTGACTTCCAGGCAAGGTGGTGGCACCTTTGTCCCCGTGCTCAAGGTGGGAGTGCTCACCTGGACCCATTGGTGACACAGGAGGTGCGGCTGCTGCTCTGCTGCCCTGCATATGGATCACTGCAAAGCATCATCAAAGGTGAACCTTTGGGCCAGGATGCTGCCTATATAGAAATCCTAACGATAGGTTCGTACCATTGAAGCAAGCAGCTGCAGTTGTGTTCAGATTGGTGGTTTGCATGCGTGTGCTTACCCACCCCTGAGCACACACCTCTCATGTGCTGCTTCTGTCCTGCACAGCTCTGCCAGGCCTTAAGCAGAGATCTTCAGCTAATTAAGGGTGTGCTGTGAGCTAATGAGGGCTTCCTGCCCAACCTGCTGGAGGTGAGGAAATGTGATGCTGGCTGTTCCAGCACCTGGGTGCACTTTCTTTTCTTAGCAGTAAGTTTTTAGAAGGCTGCACAGTGAGGTTACGATAAAGGATTTCAGATTTGTAAAATCCGGGTAAGCCCATAATGTTAAGCCAGAGGATTCTGACAGTACTGTGATGTTCTGAGTGCTTTTCCAGGGGCAAAAAGCCCTGAGAGAGCCACAGGCTGGCGTGGGCTGCGGTGAGGTGTGCTAAGGAGTGCTGAGCAATGCAGAGCAATGGCTCTGCACGGTGTGGAGGCTGTCACCTTTGGGTGCCCCCACCCGTAGGGCGGCAACCGTGAACACGGAGCTGTGCCGGGGGTCGAGGGGGAGCCGGGCTCTGCCTCCCAGCAGCCGCTAGATGGGGTGTGCTGCGCGGCCCGGAGCAGCCCTGCTCCTTCCTCAGTGAGCATCCATCGCATCCATCCCTACTTCTTTCGTCCCTTCCCCTCCCCACAGCACTTCTCTGCTCCCCATCCATCCCCATCCATGCGCCCTGTTTGCTGCGCCCTTAATGCGTGCGTGCTCAGATCCCCTTCCCAGCACCAGCGTTGGGCCCCACGAACAGGATGGGGAAAATTGCCCCGTGTTCAGCCCAGCCCCAGAGCTGCCTGGGGAGCAGAAAGGCTGGCAAACAGTGCAGGATGCAGAAAGGCCAGCACAGCTGGGGACTTGAGAGCCCTTCCTTCCCCCCAGGCAGATTTCTGCTCTGAGCCCCAGCGCTGCTCTGCAGCCCTTCAGCACCCTGTGACCCCATAGGGTGGCACTGAGCATCTCCTTTCCCTTTCAGCCCAAAATGACTTCAAAACCCAGAGCAGGGAGGCAGAGATGGGAGCCTCATCTCTTTCCTCCTTCACCACTCAGGTGTGGAGCAGCCTTTCATGTCTCCCGAGGCCATTTGCATTTCAAGCAGTTGGGTGGCGATTTCTCTTTCAATAACTGATTTCAGATGGTGGAGTTGGAAGCCAACTGATGCGCTGGGGAAGATGGCCTCTGCAGCCCCAAAGAGCAGCCACTGCCAGCCCTGCTGCAGCTGCACACCCTGAGCCCATCTCCAATCCCATCCTGGAGGGCCCCCAAGCACCAGTAGGGAAAACATCCCCACCTCCCTGCAGCTCCGCGTTGCCGTCGGGATGCAGCACATCAAGGCCCTGTAAATCAAATATTACACCCCCCTCGCACCCCCCCCAAAGAAAGCAACCTGCAGCCCATTGCCTGCCTGGATTCGGGGTGTGCTGTGCTCTCATGGTGTTGTCTCAGCTGTGCACAGGGCACGGCCCCACGCTCAGTGCTTTGCTTGTTTGTGTCGGAGCTGCGTGAGCTGCTGCATCTGGGATATTCAATTACCTCCGGAGTGCTGCAGCGATGTCAGCTTGTGTTGGAGCAATGGGGAGGGGGGGGTTGGGTTGGGGATCTGAGAGGCTGGTTTTGTGTGGTTTTTTTGTTCCTTAAATAGCTTTTAAATGGAGCTGGACCTGGGTGGAGCAGTGCAACAGCGTGAGAAAAGAGGGGGGGAAACAGATAAATAAATGGCTGTGTTTATAGGGGATGTGATGGATGGGAAGAAAAACCCCCTCCCCCCCAGTATGATTTTGGGTGGGAGGTCCTAATGTGTTTTTTTGGGGGGTCCCACTCAGCCCCAGCAGTGTTGGCCCTGCAGCCCCCAGGTCTGTCTGCAAACAGCTGCATGGTGGTTGTGCAGTTGATGGCATAAATACATAATTCTGTTCTTATTCAATTAGGATTTTAGCACACAATCAGGTGATCGCTCTAAGAGGATTTCCTCTAAGGCGGGATTTGAATAACTGGGCTGTGAATTATGTATTCCCTTAACCGGTTTATTCCTTTATCAGATTTTTTTTTTCCCCCTAAGCACTTTAATGCATTGACTTCCCCATTGTCCCCGCTATTCGCAGCGCTCCCCCTCCCCAAAGCTGATGCAAATCCCCCCCGTGAGGTGGTAACGTGCAGTGTGTGCCAATGGAGCCCAACCCTTCGTGTGCTGCGGTTTGTGGAGGCTGGGTGCCGTGGTTGTGGGGCTGGAAGTGGCTCTGATGCTCTATGCAGAGCCTATGGCCCAGCCCTGGGGGGTGCAGTGCCAGAATTGGAGGGGGGTTGGTTGGTGTGGGGGTCTGTGCTGGGATGGGAGAGGTGGAGTGGGGCACAATACGTGTCAGCAGCAGGGCTGTGCACCCTGCGTGGGCTGTGGGTGTTGGTGACAGGAAAAGCAGAAAACCCCAAACAGTGCCACTGGGGCTCAGGTCTGCTACACTGCCCCGTGGTGCTTGGGGTGGGGGGGGGTTTGGGTTGGGAATGGATGCAGTCAGTGTGTGGTTGAGCGCCCATGGGGTGCAGAGGGTTCACTCTGGAGCAGTGTGGAGATGGGAGGGCAGAATGTGCTGATCTCCAGGAACGGCCCCTGGGCTGTGCTGTACTCCAGTTCTGTGGTTTCCCCGTGTCCAGAGGAGCTCAGGTTGTGCTGGAGGTCCTTTGAGTTGCTTTTTCCCCCATGCTGATCTCAAAGGTGGATCCTGGAGGGTGTCACCATTTTCTCCTGTTAGAGGAAAATCTCTGCTTTCCACCTGCTCTGTAAAGAGCCGGGATGAGTGGGAGCTGCTGGAGGGCCCCCCCTGTGCACCCAGTGCTGATTGTCTCCTTCACATCCCCCCCTGTGCTGTGTGTGCGCGCAGCGATTATGCAAAGTTGCAATCAAGGAGCTGAATTAGCAGCTCATCTTGGATTAATTAGTGAGGGATGCAAATTTGTTCCAACAAGAAAAGAGGAAAGGAGAGGAACAAGGCTGAGGTCCCTCCTGGTTCCTGCAGCCCTCACAGCGCAGCGGTGTGGGCAGAGGGATGTGCCGTAATGGGGTAACCCCCAAAGTGCAGCGCTGTCCTTCAATCCCCAATAACTCTGTGCAAAGGCAATGCTAGGGGGTCAGCGTGCATTCCTGGGGGAAGGATGCGGAGGCTGCAGTGTTGGTTAAAGAAGGGTTTCCAGGAGGGGATTGAATGAGGAAAGCACCATCGTGGTCCCATGAAGTGGAAGAGATGGAAGCTTGGCGTTCCTGGGAGCACTGAGCTGGGCTGTGGGCACAGGGCTCGGTGGGGTCTGGTTTGGCAGTGTGATGGGATGCCCCTGAAAGCTCTCTCTTTTCTTCTGCAGTGATGACAGTTAACAAAATCCAACTCTGCTGGAAGGAAGAGCACGCCAAGGGGCATTTCTGGAGGCTGCCCCCATCCAGCATCTCCCGGCCAAATGAGATGGCATCACCTCATTCCTCCCTGTGGAATTAATCAGCGCTCGGAGCAGTGAGGTGAGGCCCTGATGGGAAAGGGAAAAAATGCCTCCAAACCGCTGCACTTTGCAGCCCGAAGCACTGACATTTGGTGAGGGATGCTCTGCTGTTTGATGGCCCAGGGGAGGCTGAGCTGTGGGATGTCCCCAGTGCCATTGGGACCGGTCCAGCATCGCCCTGCTGCATGCAGAGCACTGCAGCTGGTGGGAGTTTGGGCCTTTAAAGTGGGTCAAGCGGAAACCCAGGGAGCATCCAAGCTCACAGCCCTCATGCCAACTCCATCACAGCTGAATTATTCAGGTCCAGCTGAAAAATTGAAGAGTGGCAAAGCTCAGTGGGAACACCCAGCTCAGGGCCTGCAGCATTGAGCCCCATACCAGCACAGAGCATCGTGGGAGGGCAGCGGGGTCTGGTGCTGCCTTTTGGGAGGGTGAAGTGAGGAGAGAGCGCTCAGAAGGGATTCATGGCAGGGCTGCCCTGAGCTGCAGAGGTTTCTGTGTGTTTGTTGCTGGGGTTGGGAGCACATCTTTGGCTCCAAGCCTGCCTCCAGCCCTGTCTCTGTGTTGCAAATAGCAATGTTCTGTGGCCTTATTTCAGCCCTGTGTGCATATCCTGGGGTTGCTTTTGGGATTTGCACCTCTGGCAGCATTGAGTCAAAGGGAGTTGGCAAACTCCTCCTTCCCTGAATTGGAGATGATGGGGTTGTGTGATTTCAGGGTAAAATCAGGGCTGTTCTTTGCCTCGAGGTGTGTGCTCACAGCATCTCCCTGAGCCCCAAATACACTCTAAGGCAGTTAGGATGCTGACATGAGCACGGAGGCTTCTATAGGACCCACAGCTTCTATAGGACCCCTGACTTAGCTGTGTGGCAGAAGAGCTGTGATTGCTGCTGGGTGAGTAACGCTGCCGGCAGTGCGGAGGCAGCAGGGAAAAGCCGTGCACAGATACTGCAGCTCGCCCTGCTCTTTTTGTGCCGTGCTCACACTGTGGTGATGCCAAGCTGGGATTCTTTGGTGTCTCGTAGGGTTGTGCTGCTCCATCCCTGCCCTGGTGGTGGGGTCATGGGGGTCCCCCCCTCCCCCATCTCTACAACCCAATTGGGGCTGAGGGCTCCTGCCCTGCTCAGGGTGGTGGGACACTCGTGCTGTCCCTGCCTGCAGCACCCTCCTTGGGGTCGTGCATCCTCTCCCCAGACATGTGTCCCCACCACTCCGTGCTGCTGGTTCCCCACTTCCAATCCCAGTGATGAGGAGGAGAAGGGGCTTCCCAATTTGCTGCCCCCACAACCCTTCAGTTTTCTGCATGCTGCTAACCAGAGCTGCGTCGCCTCTGTCTTTGGAGGCATTTATGGCCAGGTTGGACAGGGGGGCAACCAACCCACAGCAGGGGGGTTGGAACTGGGTGATTTTTGATGTCCCCCAACCTGTGTGATGCTTTTGTCCATCAGCCTGTTGTTCTCTCCATCCATCTGCCCACCTCTCCAGCCATCCACCATAACTGTACATCCATCCACCCTATCCATAAATCCCTCCATATGTCCATGCACTCTCCTTCTACTTCTACCCATCCTGTCTGTACATTCATCCATCCATCCCTCTGTCCGTCATGCAGAATTTTTGCTGGAGATGTTCAAGAAACATGCATGGATGTGGTTTATTGGGAAACACTGGTGATGGGTGGCCTGTTGGATTGGCTAATCTTGGGGGTCTTTTCCAGCCTTGTTGATTCTATGATCATCCATCCCATCCCTGCATCCATCCATCTTTGGAACAACCAGTGCTGGACCCATCGGCCCATCTCATGTTTGGAGGGGAAGAGAAAGCTCCCCGCAATGGGAGCGAAGCTTGTGTTCTGAATGAAACGAGGTACGGTTTCTCGTGTTGACGAATGCTCCGTTTGCAGCCCCGCAGCTCTGGGCGGTCCCTATAGGCGGTCCCTACGGGCCGTGTCTACAGGCAGAGCCGTGAACGCGCTCCGTTCGGCAGAAAAGCCATTTCTGTGCCTCGGGGCCATCGCTGCCGGGGAGGGGCGGCGGAGGGGTGGGGAGGGGCGGGAGGTGGGGACGGAGCCGCCCCCGCTCGGAGCCGCCGCCGCGTTCGCCGGTGCCCCCACCCCGAGAACGGAGCTCCGCGATGGAGCGGCCGGGGGGATCCGCCGGGGGCTGAGGCGGCTGGAAGGGCCGGTGCCGCAGAGCTGGCGAGGAGGAGGGAGGTGAGAGCGGTGCCGACCTGTTGGGTGAGAACGGGACCGGCTTTGTCTGGGGCTGGGGGGGAAACGGAGCGGGGAGGGAGGGGAGGGAGACGAAGCCCCTTTCTCAGACCCCCCCCCCTCCTCCCCCAGCATCCTCACCTCGACCGCGCATCTCCTCCGGTGGGGTTTGATGAATTCCCAAGATGGGGAGTCTTTTTTTGCCAGAACAAAATAATCACGGTGATAAAATCATCCCCCGTGGAAGCGCCTCCTTTTGGCAAGGACCCTTTTCCCAATTATAATAATCATCCTCTCATCCCCTCCGGGAGCATCCTCTGCTCTGTCCCTCGCTCTGCACCCACCCAGAGAGGTGACAGGCCCTGGCCCTCCTCCCTGTAGATCCAAAAGGGAAAATAAGATAGATTGATCCCGGTGTGTGGATGCAGGGGGCGGCTGTGCAGCTCATCCCGTACCATGGAGAAGTTCGGGGCAACGCTGTTATCTATGGGGTGCTCCAAACCAGCGTGATCTCCAGATGGGGGTTCTTCGATGGTAAAAGCCCCACTCTGGGCTCTGCCAGCACCCTGAGAGAAGCTTCCTGTTGGGTTTTATCTCCTGGGGTAGCACCAGTGGATGGGGTCATCCAGATCCCCTGTGAGCCATGAGATGGAGCGATGCTCTCACTTGAAACGTGCCCTGATGGGGCTCCAGGATGAATGCTGCCTTCAGCCCGGGTGTGCTGGGGACCCTGACCTGCCCCCCCAGCACTACGACTTCTGCATGGCCTCAGGGCCACAGCATCTCTGCTCTGCCTGATGCGTTTTAGCATTTAGGCTTGCACTTGCAGGCTCTGTGTTCGCAGCCCGCCCCATCCTGGCAGCAGGGAAAGGCTGCAAAACCTCCGTGTCCCTGCGAACACCGCGTCTCGCGGCGAGATCAGACAAATCACTTGCATTGATTTTTTTCCTCCCTTGCCTGCCTCGTCCTGCCGCCTCCTCGGAGGTTCGTCTCTGCAGGGCGGTCGGTGGGCAGCGGGCACGGGGCAGGCTGGCATCTAGCGACTGGCACCGGTAATGCAGAGCGGGGCCCGGGGGATGGAGGGCATTTCGGGTGGTGCTGCAGGATGCCCGGTGGTGAAGCTCTGTTTGGGATGCGTTTGGGGTGGTCTCCATCCCTGCGGTCTGACCCAAAACCCACGAGGACCCTCGCTCACTTGTGACCCACAGCCTGGGGTCTCCCCTATCCCTCCCCAGACCGTCCGCAATGGGATCGGTGGGAACAGAGCACCTCAAAGAGCTGAGCCCGATGGGGACGCCTGAAGGCAACGTGGTGATGAGCTTCAGCTTCGACAGCTACCAGCTGGAGGAGGACGAGCTGCAGCGGGGCAGCCAGGCCAAGGGCGTGCTCACCTTCATGGAGCCGGGTGAGGGACAGGATGCGATGCAATGCGATGGGAGGGAGGGAGCTGCCTCTCCCCGTGCTTTTCCCACCCAGTTAGGAGATCCTGGGATGGTTTCATAGCCACAAATGATCTGTAATGTTATGATGTCAACTAATGTCTCTTTGGGGCTTGCTATTGTAGTCACCACAGCATCCTGTAGCACTGGGCTCTGTGGTTGGTACTCACCAGGTCTCTCCCCGCACCGGCAGTTTTGGGGCTGCTATAAAAACCCACCAGCACTCAGAGCCCTCAGCTCTGGTGTTTTTCTGCCTCCCTCTAAAACACTTTCATTTGTGGAGGGACGTTCTCCAGGCTGAGGGTGTTTGTTCCTGAGAGCTGCAGGGCTGCTTGCAGGACATGTTGAGCCCTGATGTCCCCACTGATGTGAAAGCTGTGTTCATCGCCCCACAGCTTCATCCCATGCAGTCCAGTGAGTGTGGCAGTGCCACTGCCACGTCCTCTCTCTTTCTCTCCTTTTTGGGTCAGTTTCTGAAGACCCCGAGCCACAGGACCGATACCACGGGATCTACTTTGCCATGCTGCTGGCTGGTGTTGGATTTCTCCTTCCATACAACAGCTTCATCACCGATGTGGACTACCTGCACCATAAATACCCAGGTAGGGCTCTGTGTGGCTGCAGCCCTTCCTGCTCCCCAAATATGGGCAGAGCCCCCACCGCCTTCCTCTCTGCAGGGACCTCCATAGTCTTTGACATGAGCCTCACCTACATCCTGGTGGCTTTGGTGGCCGTCATCCTCAACAACGCGCTGGTGGAGCTGCTGAGCCTGCACACCCGCATCTCTGTGGGTGAGTTGGGATCTCCGTGTCCCTGGGCAGCGCTGCCTCCCCACTGCCCCCACCCACCTCCATCTCCCCCCCTCCAGGCTACCTCTTTGCCCTGGGCCCCCTGCTCTTCGTCAGCATCTGTGATGTCTGGCTGGAGCTCTTCACCCGACGGCAAGCCTACGCCATCAACCTGGTGGCTGTTGGGGTGGTGGCCTTTGGCTGCACAGGTATGCTGTGGTCGCCTGGGACAACCTACCAGGCAACCCTCGCGTCCCTTTCCCCCTCCCCAATCCCGGTGGTTCAGCTGCTGCCATAACCCTCCTCCTCCTCCCCTCTGCACCTCTCTCCTGAAGTGCAGCAATCCAGCTTCTATGGCTACACGGGGCTGCTGCCCAAGCGCTACACGCAGGGGGTGATGACAGGAGAGAGTGAGTATTGCCATCCCCCGTGTGTGACAACCCACTGCCCCCAGCACAGAACCACAGAGCCCCTGCATGGCTGAGGTTGGATGGGACCTCTGTGTCCATCTGGTCCCGCCTCCTTGCTCACCTAGAGAAGGTTACCCGGGTCCCTGTCCTGGTGGCTCTGGGGTTGCCAGCGACTTGGGGACATCCCAGGCTGATCCTGAGCAAAGCAGGATGGTCAGTGGTGTCTAATCGTGTGCATGGAACCGTTAAGGCTGGAGGAGACCTCTAACACCATCTACCCCAACACAGCTCGTGCCCACTAACCATGTCCCTCAGTGCCACATCTCCGTGGCTCTTGAACACCTCCAGCGATGCTCCTCTACGCATGGAGCACCCTACCCAATGCAGGGAGAGGCTGCTGGGAGGTCCCTAAGCCACAGGGCTCAATGGGACCCGGCACCAACACACTCCTGTGCCTCCAGGCACCGCCGGGGTCATCATCTCACTCAGCCGCATCTTCACCAAGCTGCTGCTGTCGGATGAGAAGGAGAACACTGTCATCTTCTTCTTCATCTCCATCGGCATGGAGCTGACGTGCTTCATCCTTCACCTCCTGGTGAAGCGCACTCGCTTTGTCCGTTATTACACCTCCTGCCCCCGCAAGGGCAACCCCGAGCCCTGCAGGGCCAGCGACCACGGGCCGGGCTACCGCGTCCACCACGACATCACTGCTGAGGACATCAGATTTGTAAGCCGGGGGGGGGGGACTTCCCACTGATCCCCAGTATCCCTCCCTCCCTGGGACTCAGCGCTTGTGTCCCCTGTCCCTGTGCAGGAGGACCGGCTGCAGGGACAGTTGGCATCTCCCCGTGGCAGCCCGGGCCCTGAAGCTGAGCTGGCCGGCAGCGGTACCTACATGCGCTTCGATGTGCCCACACCCAAAATCAAGAGGAGCTGGCCCAGCTTCAGAGGTGGGTGGTGGGCATGGGGGTGAAGCAGGCTGGCTGGCTATTATGGGGTGTTGCAGCAGCGTTTTGTGGGGCAGGAGGAGCAAGCTATGGGCTTTGTGCATAAAAACATGGGGAGTCCTTCCTGCTTACTGCATTGTTCAGCCGCAGCTGAGAGCTGTGGGCTGTGCAGGGGGGAGAGTTAAGCCTCACTGCCCATCTCCACCAGCCATGCTGCTCCACCGCTACCTCGTGTCGCGGCTCATCTGGGCCTACATGCTGTCCATCGCCATGACCTACTTCATCACGCTGTGCCTCTTCCCCGGGCTGGAGTCGGAGATCCACAACTGCACGCTGGGGGAATGGCTGCCCATCCTCATCATGGCCATCTTCAACCTCTCCGACTTCGTTGGCAAGGTAGGAGGCATCGCTGCCACCGCGGAGGGCTCACCCCCTCCATCCCTGTTGCCTTTGCATGCCCTTAGGGGGAGGAGGGGATGAGTGAACTGTGGGCCATCCACACCCTGTGGGTGTCCAACCAGCACCGACATGGCCAACGTTGTGTTCCCACATGCGGGCCTTCCCCCATCCTGTCTCCTCCCCGCCGCCCCATTCTGGGTGTTGCATTGCCCTCTTCTCCCCTCAGCACGGTCTCTGCCCCTCACACAGATCCTGGCTGCCCTGCCTTACGACTGGAGAGGAACACACCTCCTTGTCTACTCCTGCCTCCGCGTCGTCTTCATCCCCCTCTTCATCATGTGCGTCTACCCCAATGGTCAGCCCACCTTCGGCCACCCCGCCTGGCCCTGCGTCTTCTCCCTCCTCATGGGCATCACCAACGGCTACTTTGGCAGCGTCCCCATGATCCTGGCTGCTGGCAAAGTGAGCCCCGAGCAGCGGGAGCTGGCAGGTAGGGCTGCACCATCCATGGGCTGCCGTGTGGGGTAGCCGTGTAGGGTGACACCCTCTGTCCCTCTCTGCAGGGAACACCATGACCGTGTCCTACATGACGGGCTTGACGCTGGGCTCAGCCGTGGCTTATTTTGCCTACAGCCTCACCAGTACGTCCCACAGTAGCTGTTTCTACACTGAAACCTCCAACGGCTCCTTCCTGGGGGGCTACTGAGCCCCAGGGCTGAGCAATGGGACCAGGCCCTGCTGCTGTCCCCAACAGCCCTCACTGCCCACCCCCGTGGTCTCTGGACACTGGGCAGAGCCAATTCCAGGATGATGCCCCCCAGTATTGTTGGTCCCAATGTTCCTGGGCAGTGGTTGGGAGGGATCTTCTCCTGTTTGAGCCCTCGCCAAGGAGGGAAATATGGCAGAATCGCAAAGGGAGGAGGGATGGCACTGGGGAAGAGAGCAATAGAGGGCTGTTGAGGAAGAGGAGCAGGGAGGAAGATGGCTCTGGGCTGGGCTCTCAGCGATGGTGCTGCAGCTTTCCCCTGAGGGCAGCTTGAAATCATGACCCCATCCCTTCCCCGTACTCCAATCGTTGTGTAAGAGCCCCCACCCCCTACTGCTGCCTGGAAAAGGGGGGAAAAGAAAAAAAAAAAGTTTTTTTGCCCTCTACTCTTGTCCTCAGATCTTCGGTCTGGCTGCATTGGGGGGGGAGGGGAAATGCAGTGCCCTGAGTGCTGCTCAAGGCCACTCTGAGCTTCAACTTCTGTCATATAAAACAAACTGTATGTCTTACTTGGCAATGATCCCTTCTGCAAGCCACACTGCTGGGCCGGGAACCCCGGCAGATCCTTGGGAGAAAGGCTTTAGGCTACAGGAACACCAGTCCTCCCCACTCCCAAAAATGAGAGCCACGATGAGGGCTGCAGGGCACCTACAGCCCCCCTGCCAGCCAGGCACTGCTGAAAGGTTCCCACTCCCCTCTGCGCCAGCACACCGGGTTTAGCATTTCCTAATCAATAAAAGCTTTTTGGTTTTGCCTTTATACTTCTGTTTTCTCTAAGGCAGCATTTTGCCCCTTCTGGGTTGGTTCTGCTGCTAGCAGGACGGAACACGTGAGGGCCAGCACTGGCCCTATGTGCCAGCTGCCCTGGGCTGCTTGGGGCCAGCTGTAGGGGGGAGGGAGGACAGGTCCTTAGCAGCTGGTGAGGGGCTGGAGCACAGCCCAAGGGAGCTCCTGGCAGCCTGCAGAGCCTGCCTGAGGGCAGCAAGCAGGAGGAGCGTGGCTGTCAGGAGCAGGAATCGGCCTGGGGGTGATTTTGGGGGGCTGTCTGCACCCATTGTGGGTGCATCTCCCAAGGGCTGGAGGCCGTGAACCTCAAAATGCCCCCCAACACCATGCTGAGCCCCCAGCAAGGCACTGGGCAAGACAGCAAGAAAAGCCAGCAGTTCATCAATGCACCATCCATCCTTCAGGGCTCAGGGGGATTGCAGGGATGGGCTCCCCTCCTTCTGCTCCATGCAGCCACATTATCCGCCCTGAGATTCCATCCCACATCTCAGGGCCGCCCCATTGGGACCCCATCCACATGGGGGTGGGCACACAGGGACCCCCCCACAGTGCCACGTGGTGCCCAGGTTGGGCCATGCCCATCACCAGGCGTGGGCTGTGCTGGGACAGGAAGGAACAGTCAGTCAGGAAAGGCGACGCAAAGAACGATGCTTCGGTGGGTTGCTTTTGTTGTTTTTTTTTTGTTGTTGTTTTTTTTTCCTCAATTATTTTTTTTTTTTTTTATGAAAAAAGATCACACGGAGTTCTCCAACAAACAGAATGCCAAAAAGAAACTGTTTTAAACAAAACATAAACAAAACAAAAACAAAACGAAAAAAAAAAAGACAAAAAAACCTGGCTCTCCTTTCCTCTCGATTGTCTGAAATATCCTTGTGTTCCATAGAAGGCAGTGGGTTTTAAGTGCTTTCTATTTAACATTAGCATAAAATCTCTCTCGCGCGCTCTCTCTCGCTCTTTTAAAATAAGCTCACACCATTTGCTTCTACAAGTACAGTACACTTTGAGCGTGGGGGGTGGGGGTGCCTGTTCCCAGATCATTTACAATCACAATCCAACAGGAAATAAAAAATAATATTCTGAACGTCAGACTGTGTTCGTTTTCTGCCGCTGTTGGTTGGTGGGTTTGGGGTTTGTTGTTGGTTGGTTGTTGTTGTTTTGTTTTTGTTTTTTTTTTTTCTCCTTTTTTTCCTTTTCTTTTTTTTTTTTTTTTAGAATTTCATAACTTTTTTTTCTTTTTTCCTCACAGTTTTAAAAAGTTTATATTTATATATATATATTTATATTTATATTTATAATTAAAAAGTTGAATCCATTTAAAGATTTATAATACAGGAGGGCTAAAGAGTCTTTTGGTACATTAAAACTGTACAGGTTAGAACCGTCACTATCCGCGGCGCCCGGGGCAGAGGTGGGACAGCGCAGCACCGTTGTGGTTCTTGCTGAATTCGAGGGGTGACTGTGCAGAGACACCCAGGCCCCCCCGGGTCCGGTACGGAGCAGTACCGGGGTGGATAGTTTGCAATCTGTCCAAGCTCTCCCCACCAGAGCCTGGGCTGCTGCTCCCGGCCGAGCTGAGCCCCGCTCCACGTCGCAGCGATGCAGTGCGAGTCGACAGTTGCAAAGATCAGTGCGTCTCTTGGGAGTTTTTGTTTAAGTGCAAGGATGTTGCGTGGTTCTGTTCTCCTCCAACATCCCCCCCTTGCTGGGTTGGGTTGAGCGCTCCCCTGGCCAAGCCCAAGCTGACGGCTGGGCTTTGGCAGCAGAAAGGCAGCAGCAGGGCACGGCTGGGCTTCGCATTCTGTCCCTGTTCCTTCAAATGAGAGGTGGAGGGCTTCCAGGCAGCTGACTGCTCCACACAGGCGTGAGAGGTAAAGCTGAGTGAGCTGTGCTAAAATCCATTCCATCGCGGGAGGCACCCCCTGACCTGCAGCCTCCTCTGCTCCAAGCACCGAAGCAGTGTCTCCCAGTCATCTCCTTCCCTGCACACTCACATGGAGTTGTTCGGCCAGCCTCACTCTCTTCTCACCTGCACTTCCTTCTCTATCTCCTTTGTGAGACAGAAGGGAGTGGGAAGGTGGGCTCACCTGGCACCTCCAGCCTGGAGGACCTCTCCTGCCATCTCCACACTAGGGCCAGCACTGCTCTTTGTGCTCCACTGCCAAGCAGGGGAAGGGGAACCGCCAAAAGGCGCCGGGAGGATTGAGACGAGGCGCTGAGAGAGACTCATCTCCTTTCTCTTTCACCCTGTCCTTCCTAAAGGGTCATGCGAAACAAGCAGGAAAGGGGCTATAAGGACGGAGAGGAGCGTACGCAGAAGGTCAGCAGGTGTCCTTCCACATACGGGCGGCTTCTGAGTGACTGATGGGGGCAAATGACACAAAAGGGATCCCTCCTGCTGGGGGGTTCCCCGCTGGTGAAATGATCATGAGACCCATGTGCTTTCCAGGACCAAAAGGAGGAAGGGAGAAGTTGGTCAAGTGTCACCTTAATTAAAGCCACTTCCCAAAGATTCTTGAGGCTCATACATCACCGCTACCACCCTTGGCATCTTCCGTGATGCTGTAACCGCTTTCTCAGCCCCTTTCTTCAGCCCTCTCCTTCCTCCCCATGTCTCTCGCACTCTCCTGTCTGTAGTGTGACACCGAAGTCATGAGCTTTGAAAGAAACAATCATGTCGTCTGAACAGGCACGTCCTCAAGTTTGTCCTGTCCCTTCCCAGGGCTGGCACGTGCTCCCTGGGCGGTCAGCAGATGACAGGGACCCCGTCGGTGTTGAAGATCATGCCCGTAGTGGGCTCGTAGGTCCCTGCAAGGTAGTAGAGGTCCTCACTGTCTTGATATTTCTTAGTCTTTAGCATCTGCTCATACTGATCCAGACCAACAACGAGACACTTGTGTGAGATGGTCTGGACATCGTTTTCATCCACGTGAGAGGACTGATAGAGAGCTCGCTGCATTACAGGAAGGGAAGAATGCAGACAGAAAGGAGTAATTAGAATTCTCAGCAATTAAAGCATCATCTGCAATAGCAAGAAAAACACCCACCAGCCTATCCAGGGCTTGTGCTCATACAGAACTCCCCAACCATCCCCACTGCAAGCACAGACAGACTGGGAACACCAGGGGGCTGATCCCATAGGCAGTGTGGACGTGATCAGTCCTTTACACCAAACCTGAGCCCTTGTGCACAGCCAGCTCCCACAGAAGGGAACCACAGCTGCACAGTGTGCTGACAGGGGAATACAGAGGGCTGGAGTTCGTCACCTCCATTTCAAGGATGCAAAAGCAAAGACAGGTGCTGGCTGGGGGCCCACTGCTCTTCCCAACACCCAGCACCAGCAGCTATTCCCATCCTCCCAAATACACCCGTCCAAAGTCCTGGAAACTGCAGTCTCAACAACTAAGACAAAAAGTAAAAGCCAGAGAAGGTCAGAGGCTTTTTTTCCCCAGCAGCATCAGTTATGCAGTCGCAGCACCAACCTCCATGAAGTCCTTCCTCTGGTTGGATGCCTGCAGAGCTGTGGACAGACTCCTGCCTGATTTCTGATCCCAGCGCTGTGCCCAGGAGAAAAAGAGAAAACAGAAATAAAAAGAAAGCAAATTAATTGGATTTTCCGTGTTATCATCCCCTGCCCACCACATGTGCCTTTATAACCTCAGCCCCACCCAAAGGCAATACAAACTCGTAGCCTACTGTAAACCACACCGTGCAAAGATGCAAAACTCAGCATTTCTGAGCACCAGGCTAGCAGATTTACACTGCACAGAGTCTTGGTCTGACTCTTAACAAACACTTTTTGGATTGACATACACAAGTATTTCCTAGTAGACACCTTTCCCTGGATCAAGGGGTATCAGGCTTGTCCACAGCCACAGCATGAAATGATGGTTTTACCCCGTTAGGGTACCAGCAACGACCTGGGCCATAATCTGCCCTGTTTTCAGGAGATAAACACAGACATGCAGCTTTGCAGCCCTCTCAGCAAAGGCGAGTAGCCTACCTTGCCTTCGTTGAGTTTCTTCCCAGGGTTGGTTTCCTCTGGGTGATAAAACCACTTGACTCGGACCACCATGTTGTTCCCCCAGGACTCCCACATGCTCTGGATCCGGCCAATGTAGGGCAGGTTGGGGCGGCCAGCTGAGAGGAAGACCGCACAGTCTCCAATGCGAATGATCTCCTTGCCCCGGACGATGGCCTTGTAGAAGAGCTTCCTGGCCTTCCCTTTCATTCCTCGTCTCTGCCAAGAGAGAATCACACAGGTGAGCAGCTCAGGTTTCCCTCATCCTACATTCTGACTTTTTCTGTTGGCAGAGCCAGACCCAGCCTGGTATAATGACACAGCCACCACCTCACCAGACACTCCACAGCCTGAGCACTACACACTAATGGAGAATCAAAGATGTGGCCAGTGTTGGTCTTCAACCATCAGGTAAACAGGCATTCCCACAAGAAACAGGACAGAGAGACAGGCCATGTGGGACAGCTCCCCACAGCACAGTGAAGGCCAACCCCATCCTCCTTACAACCTGAGCAGAGGACACGTTACGCCAGCAGAGCATCGCCAACCCCAAAGAAAGGCTCCCTTTCCCAGGCAAATGGGAAAGATTTCACTTACCTGCGTGGGCTTCCCAAACCACTTCCACAGCTGCCGTGCGGGGAGGAAGGCGGCGATCTTGGGCCTGTTTTCCACCGATGGCAGCCGCTGGCGCTTGGCCAGCTCCTTGGTGGTGGGCAGGTGGATGCCCTCACGCTTTTTGGGCCTGCTCTTGTTGCCACTCTGTTGCGGTGCCGGCTGCTGCGCCGGCTGCTGTGCTGGCTGCTTCTGGCTCTGGGGGTGGGAGGATGCCCGGGATTTCCCTGTCTGTTTGGTTTGTTTGGGAGGGAGGGTTTGCTGCACTGAGGAACTTGGCTGGGCCTCGGCTACTTCGTCATCAGAGCTACAGGAGGAGTCTTCATCTGTAGTGGAGGAGGAAGAGGAGCTGGAACTTGATGATGAGGAGGTCGATGAGGCAGAGGAAGAGGAGGAAGAGGAGGAGGAAGAGGAGCTGCTGCTAGAAGAGGAAGAGGAGGAGGAGTTGGAGGAAGAGAGAGGAGTGGATGCTCTTGAGCTGGTTGAGCTGCTGTCCTGAGCCTCCCCTCGGTTCTTCTCAGTCTCCTCTTCTCCCTCTGATTCTGAGCTGCTGTCACTGCTGTTGCTCTCAGACTCCTCTACAGCTGCTGGTGCTGCTGCCTTGTCTTCCTGGTCCTTTGAGGCATTGAGGCTTTCTGCCGAGCCATCAAACTTTCCCCCAAAGCTGGCAGGGTCTCCCTCAGCTGCCTTGGCTCGGGAGGATTTCTGCTTGCCCTCTGCACCCACTGCAGGTGAATAGCCCAGCCCCAAGAGACTTTTGCCATCTCTGCGACCAGCCAGACTCGAGTCCTCCAGCATCCTCATCGCCTCCTTCATTTTCTTCGTCTTTGGAGACATCACACCCTCGTGGTCCAGCTTGATCAGGATTTCACTGTCATGCTTCCTCTGCGCCTTAACCATGGTACCAAATTCCTGTGCCTCTTCTGTGGGCCTGCCTTTCTTGGCCTTGGCTTTCGACGCTGAAGCATCACTGGAGCCAAAGGCTGTCAGTGTCCCTGGGAGGTCACTGTAGGGCTCTGTGGTGAGGATGCTGCCAAACACAGCAGGCTGGTAAGTGGGTTGTGGGGGGCTATGCAGCTTAGTGGAGATCTTCATTTTACTGGCTTTTGACCGTTTTTCCTCTGTGGGGGCAGGAGACCCTCCAGTAGGCAATGGCTGGGATTTTCGTGACCCCTTCACACTTGATTTGCCCAGGCAGGCTGGCTTCTCAGGGACTGAAGAAGCACCAGGTGAAGGCTCCACCTGATCCTTCTCTTCAGGCAGGGAAGCCTCTTCTACAAAGGGGAAGAAAAACACAGGCATGGTATTATCCACAGAGACCAGCACTATTAGCTCAGACACAGACAGACAACAATCCCAATTAGTCTCTGGATTGTTCCTGACTGCTTAAGGCTCCCTGCAGAGGCACACAAGTCCTCACTGTGCAAGGACTCTCTCAACTCCAGGCGTAGTGGTGGTGACAACTTACCAGCTTTTGCCTTGATGCTTGGCTTTCTCCCTCGCCCTTTGCCCTTTGATGCAGGCTCCTCTGACCCCAGTGTAGCCCCTTCTTTTCCTTCTCCGGCATCTTTGCTGGATTTACGGCTGCGGCGCTTGGTGCTGGGTACCAAAAGGGCTGGGGAAGGCTCAGCACCTGGAACAGATCAAAGAGATGTTGAAAAGCAGTGAAAAATCATACACAATCGAGACAAGACATGGGAAACCTGTCCCTCCCAAATCTGCAATAGAGACTGGGCCTTCTTACCCGGTGGATCATGTCCCACCCCCGGTATGCACACCCACAATTGATGGTGCAACCTCTGTGATCGAAAGTCTGCGAATTAGCCCTAAAATCTGAGGAAGGTGGCTCTGAACTGTCTAACATTTCATAGTGGGAAGCGTCAAGAAAGAAATGAAGACTCACACTGGATCTTGTAGTCAGGTGGGAGAAGCCGGATGTGAGACAGTGGGATACGTCCTGTGTCCCCATCGTCAAACTCTACTGTGATAAGATCACCATCTTCCTCCAGATCCAGGGTTCCTGTGGGTTGAGGGAGTAGAAGAAGGTATCACAGACAAACTTAAAAGCACAAAACACTTGCTAGAAAAGCAGGGACTGCCTTCCTCTACCTCCAAAACTCCATTTCCCACCTTTCCTATACGGTTGTCCAGGGAGAGCACACAAGATTTAGACCACAATAAAAAATCCCTCATAATACTAAACCAGCCCACCTAGTGCAGAATCTGTCAAAAGCACAGGAAAAAAACTACTCCCGTGTGACATCCCGCATCGCCTCCCTGTTTCCTTCTCTTCCTGAAATATCTTTTATTTTCTCTGCAGTACCTTTTATGACCTGCATTTTGCAACTACTCTCAGCAAACTGCAGAGTTCCTGTAACAACACCAACATTCTATATATCTGATAAGTAATCCTTCCTTTATACATACAAAGCATGACTAAGAGCCTAAAAGCAAGACCAGTCATGGCAAAATTGTCCAGGCTTCTTCACTGGCCTTTCTATCAGGCCAGACGGGGGAGACATCAGGAAGGAATGTGTCAAAGGCAGAGTTGTGAGTGGCAAGGCGATGGAAAACCCCCCCAACCTCAGCAATAACTGGTGCCTGGGCTGGAAATAATTCTGACTTTTTGAAATGTGGTAAGTTTCCCCAGTATTTTAAGCTCCTAAATCACTCAGACCCCTTCCCACCAAAGCATGGCTCCTGGATCATAAGATGGTACTAAATCAGCATCTCAATCAAGTTGGGCATGATTTGGAAGAATGAGCCAACCACTGACACTCATAGCAGACCTCAGGACTACCCCAGACAAGCCTGACATCCTTCAGGACATGCAGGACAGAAACATCCCTGGCTCACAGCACGTGGGGAGCCTTACCTCGGACAACTGTCCCTGGGTAGAGGCAGCGGTACTGCTGGCTCCAGTAGGCAGCAATCCTCGTGCCCTCGGGCAGGAATCGCACTGAAGGTGGCTTCACGTCAATGATCTGCTCAGAGCAAAAGGCAAACCATTACTGATACTCTTGGCACCAGCACAGATCATCCCATCACATTCAGCACGTAGCAAACTAGATCTGAAGAAGACGAGAGACAGTTCCCTCGCTGGGAGACGGCCTCCTGCCTGCACACATGACAGCATGAAGGACTATTTCTGTTAGTGGGGACCTCCACACCAGTGGGAGCTCCACCCAGACTGTCTATGTGGACAGAAACAGGGCAGCCCTGCAGCCCAAGACAGTTAGCCACTTCCACCCCAGAACAGGCCCAGGCACCAAGAACAGGCATCCAATGGCCTCACATACCGCTTCCTGCAGGAGCTGCTCCAGGCAGTAGATATGGGGTCTGTTTCCCCTCTCACCTTCTACCACCACGCGGTATCTGGAACATAAAGACCCGATCAGACACAGCACATGTAAGAGATCACTTGGATAAGAAAACACCTCCCTCCGAGCCCTGCCACCAGTCAGTTGAGCAGATTTAATGAAAAGTAATTAGATTTTCCTGAGCACTGATAAAACAGAGTGAACTCTCCATCCCTCCCGACCAGACTCTCTCAGTTGCTCTCCAGACATCCCTGCAAAGCACCAAAATCCATCCCCGCATCAGTTACCCCCCCCTTTCATCAGCAGAGGCTGGGCAGATACAGCAGCCCCACAACTCACATGTCAGGTGAATGCACCGTCTTGACATGTCCAGCATAGAGCAGCTTGTCATCCATGGGGATGAGGACACGCAGGCCATCCTTCAGCTCATCCTTGTCAATTATGCAGGAGCGGGGAGCTGTGAGGTGTTGAAGCAAGGCAGGGATTAGAGAACACCACAGAGGAAAAAGCAACTCCAAAGGGAGAGGGAAATCTCATTCCACCAGCATGATCGTCCCCTAAGAAAGGACAAGCAAGCCCTTTGCAGAAAGGTACCCTTCTTGGTAATAACAATATGTCAGCAAATGAAAATAGGGCAGCTCAGAACTGGGCTTCATCTAGATGTCAAACAGAGTTGGCAGCTCTGAAGAGGCTTGTATCTGACAAGCCAAATTGACTGCAAATGTGTTTCTCCACCCCAAGGAAGCATTCATGGCTTTGGAAAAGGAATGTGTGAAAGCAACACAGCCCTCCCCCAAGCAGCCCTTGGAAATTCATCCAGCTCTGCTACTTGCACAATTAGCCCTTCCAGCCCTCCCTGCTCTCACCTGGTGTGGGTGGCCGCTCGACAAGCATGCTCAGTGGGATGTTCTCATCCTCCGAGAAGCTGCTATCTTGGTTGGGTTCAAAATCCTCCTCCGCTGCCATGCTCTCCATGAGCTTGCTGACAGCTCCTCCTTTCCCTCGGTTCTGCAGGAGAGCAAGCAGCACGTCAGCTGGATGCCAACAGGCAACAGGCTGATCCCATCTCACCTTCCTCCAGCAACAAACAATCTGAGGATATTGGGACAAACTCGTCTCCATCCCCAGTAAAACACAGAGCCCAGTAGGTATACCCAAAATTGTTTTCTGACTAAAAACAAAAAATCTTTGCTTTACTGGGTTTCCTGCCAAGCATCACTGACAGCTGAGCAAAAGCCATTTCACATCTCCTAGCCACATCTCACTCCTGCAGGCTGGGAGAGGTGCCAAAGAGCAGACAGCTGTAGCACTGCTCTGTGCTCACCACCCCTCTGCAAACAGCCTGTTTTCACTAAACACGCAGCAGACGCCATTCCTATTTCTTCTCAAAGCCTCACGATTCATTTCTTGGTGTTGCACAGAGACCATAAGCATTAAACTCAGAAATCATGTGAGAAAATGCAGTACTATGATAGCCTGCCGTGAGCAGAAACCAATGGTGGCCTGGCTCACCCAGTGCTGAGCACAACTCCATCACCATCTCTCCGGTCTTTGCTTTTTCCCAAAGCTCTCCATCCACCCTCATCTCTATGCCTTAGAGAGAAATTCTGCCCGCTCATTAATTTGGGGTACAAATTCAACTGAACACTAGATGGTAGCAGCAGGCACTGTTCTACCTGCTAGCCTTCCTGGGAATTTAGGCTTCTCAAATTTTGCCTGTAATGCATCAACAGAGGTTGCATTCAGTGTTTTCCCTCCCTCTTACTGCAGCAGTCCAAGGAAAGAGCACGGCTCTGCCAACCATCTTCCAGCTCATGCAGTCTAGAACCAGTCACTCACCTCTTTTTTAACTTCCTTGGCTTTCACCTTGGCTTTGCTCTTCTTGGTGGAGCCCAGGGCACTGGCCAGGCTGACCCGAACGTCAGATGGGGAGCTAGGGATGCCAGGAGGAGACATGGACGAGGAAGAGGAGCAGCAGGGTGCTTCTTTACCCTTTTTCCGCTGCCAAAAATAAAAGTAAACACCACCATCATTAAAGATCCAGGCCTACATAGAGGAAGGGTGGAGCAAAGCAGGCCATGCACAGTCAGCCAGCAATTCACTGACATCCTCTGTCTCCCAGCTCTGCATTCAAGCTTCACAAATTTCAGTGAGAGTTTCTCATTACCCCAGAGAGCAATTCCTGCCCATCAGTCCTTCCCTGAAAGAGCTCAGAGAAGATCCCAGCTGGCTTCATGCCACAACTAACTTGTCTAACTCTTCCCACTATCACTGATCCATCATTAAATGAACTGGAGCCAAAAGCAGTTGAGCTTTCAGCCAAAAGGAAGAATCAGGAGAAGACCACTGCCACTACCAGCCAAGGATGGTCCTCCAAAGGCACCGTGAAGATGTCAAAGGGAACACGGGCAGCCAAACAGAATGTGGACTCAACCCTTCACTTCTCCAGTGGAGCTCATCACCTTCCCTTCATCCTGAGCTCCCAAGCGTCCCACATGCTGCCAACACGTTCCTCACCTTGCTTAGCTCCTTCCTGTCCTTCCCCTTGCTGCCCTCCTTCTTGGGACTCATGGGGGCCCCCTTTCCACAGCGCCCAGACTTGGAGACAGGAGTGGAGCTGGCAGGTGCCGTGGGGGTCAGCATGGCTGATGATGTGGTGGCATCGTGGAGGAAGATCCGTTCGCTCCGGCGCCGGTTCCACAGGTCATCATCACTGGCCTCCAGCCCAAACTCAAAGCTCAAGTCCTTGGGGGACTTGAACTTCTTTAGCTTGCGGCCTTTCTCAGACCCAAGCTTGGCTTTGTCAGCACTTCCAGATCCGGGCTCAAGGCTGCTTGGGGTCTGGCTTGACGGGATGCTGCTTGTTTCCAGAGAACCCTTCTTCCCCCGCAGCAATCCCGAGGGTGACTTCTTCCTGATCTTGATCTCACTCTCTGAGTCGGTGTATTCAAACTCCGTCCCTAGATGCAAAAGATTCAATCATCAAGTCAATGCTCTGGCTGAGCACAAGAGGAGCCAAGCACGGCTGGAAGCTTTTGGACTCCATGGGAGATGTCAAGACTGTTCAACAGAGCCCTGGTGTCCCACTTTCAAACCCTAACACCCTTACAACATTCTCTAGCCCTCCACAAAAAGGAGTTTCTTGCTTGAAGGAAAGTACAAACCCCACACACTGAACTTTCCTACCTTCCCGGACGGGTTCCCTCCAGTCTCACCTTCGTTTCTGGAGAAGGATCTCTTTAATGAATTGAATCAACCCAGATTTCAAGCTTATTTTTCTCCTATTGGCCAACGGACACCACAGAGCTATTTATTGGCTCAAACAACTGCCTTGAAGTCAAAATAGGTAAATGATCCTTTGACTGTGGAAGATGGAAATCCCCTCATACTGGCCACTGCTCAGCACAGCAGTATCCAGCATCCTGAAATACTGCAGTAACACCAAGATGTTCACCACCTACAGCGCGTTTCTCCTCTTCAAAACCTGATAAAGGAGTGTAATATCATACCCTACAGGGTCAGGAGGGAAACTGAGGCAGCACCCAACTGTTGGTGTGACTTTGTCTGAGGTTGACAGAAATTATTCTAAAGCCCAACAGTGAACAGCTCCTGTAAGATAACTAGCATGTGCAGGAGATCCTTAAAGGAAGGGCGTACACAACTAAACAACATTCACATGGGTAGAAGAAAATGTGCAAGGCATAAGCATAGGGAGACAACACCTTATTTCAGTCCTTCTCCTTTAAATATGCTCACTTTCCTGGGTTAAATGCGGCCTGCAGGAACCTGCTCACCTCTTCTACCTAAACAGTCTCCCCTGAGACAGCCCCAGCACAAAAAGAGCCAGTCTGTTGAAATCAAAGCTGGCAATGCTCAAGATGAAAAGCCCTTTGGAAATTA
Organism: Chrysolophus pictus; assembly: GCA_037305975.1. Lineage (NCBI taxonomy): Eukaryota > Metazoa > Chordata > Aves > Galliformes > Phasianidae > Chrysolophus > Chrysolophus pictus. The sequence goes on from CM074589.1 coordinate 4,139,344, forward strand.
CAGCACCCGTTCTCCTCCGTCACTGCTGCCTGAGACAATTTCTAGATGTTTCCAGTTTCAAGGAGGGCAGGTTACAAGGCGATAAATTCTTAAGAGAGGCTGTTGGAACAAGTTGGCAAAAGCCTAATATAGCATGGAAATGGTGCTAAAACAAGCTGGGCTCCCAAAGACGACATCATTTTCCATTCTGAGGCATGCTATAAATTCCATTATCACTTAATAAATATTAATAGAGAATTTATAAATGGAGCCCATATAGATCTGTCTGACTGGGAACGATGTCACCCAGGGGCATTTGTGCAGCAGGGCATGGGAAGGAGAAGAAATAAAACTCCAATTACTTCCAACAGTGAAACTGAGGGACAGGGACAGAGGCACAGGGCCTGGCACGGCAAACAGATGAGCAAATGAACTCTTGCTTTGAGTCCCTCTGCCCAGTTTCTATGGGGACACAGCTGGGATGAGTTTAAGATGAATTTAAGAGGTTTTCTTCTGTTTTGATGTCTCTGCTTTTCTTGGGTGCTGAAAATCAGCTGCATTTAGCACGTGCTTCCTTCCTCAAAATGCAACAGCACTGTGTCCATGAGGGCACTGCATCCCACTGTTAGCGTGACTGTTAAGGGTTTGCCAGGCAGGAAAAGGGGAAACTCTGAGGAAGCCGCAGGCAACTGCCCCTAGGGAAGCCACAGCTGCAGCTGCTACAACTGCCATTCTCATGACTGTTTCTTCTTTTCTTGCCAGACACTGAATTGCCTTCAGTATTAAGTAGCCAAAAGCAAGGAAATGTCTGGATAAGAATCTGCTTTCCTACAGCACAGCTGATCCTGAACCTTCCACCTTCTCCCCGGCACAAACCCTGAGCACACGACTCACCCATCAGGCTCTGTCGCTCCTCCTTCTTCTTTGCTTTCTGCTTGGCCTCCAGCTGGATGATGGAAAGTGGAGGGGGAACAATGGGGCTGGGCATCGCGCTGGCAGCAAACCTCGCTAGCAGGCCCAGGCCACTCTCATCAAGAGCAGGTGAGGAAAGCCTGTCAGTGCTGTCTGTCCCATAGTCCTCCACCTCTTCCTCCTCTTCTTCATCCTCTTCCTCATCTTCCTCTGAGCTGGAATCTAGCACGCAGAAAAGAAGCAGCCTGTTATAAGTCTTGCAGAGCTGTGCATCAGCCACATCTCCACCCCGAACCGACAGCTCTCTTCTGCTTTGTGCTCCCCTAAGCAGCGCTGAGCCACCCCTGAGCTAAGCCAGAAGGTGTTAGCTGCAGACACGCACATCTTTGTGGTCATACAGCTGGTATCACCCTGCCTACCACCACCCATGGGGGACATGGCAACACAAGGTATAGCAGAGGACTCATCCTAGGCAGGAGAAGGAAAAGCAAAGTGTTCAAAAGGAAGCCACGCACCCCTTCCCTGCAGCTTTCATGGAGAAATTAAAAGCTTAACTCCTTTGAAAATCCCAACCCTGGAGCTGTGGGATTCCCCTCCCACCCACCACTTCTTCCTCCGTAACAAAATCCATTAGTGTAATCAGAACCAGAGCTCAGGACAGAAGGGAATACCAGAGATCAGCCTGCATTGCGGCAGGAGGCGAGGAGGACATGGAGAAGGGGCAGGAGGCAAAAATGCAAAGAGAGGAGGAAGGAGGGAAATAATAATTTGAAAGTGATGTGTTTGGAATGCAGAAGAAGGAAAATTGTATCTGCAGATGAAAGGACACAAAGGGAGAAAATGACATTTACAGGGAGCAAACTTCAAAAGTTAGCACTAGAGATGGCAACGAGAGTAGTGAAACACTGCCTCAAAACCCTCTGTGCCTTTTGCTTCCCTCTTTACAGTGCAGAAAAGGCAGAGTGAGCTGCCCACAGCCCCAGGTGGAGCTCTGGCCCAGAAATCAGCCTGGGCTGGCACACACAGAGCACTGGGCTGGGGTTTTCCTTACAGTGTGTGCACAGCAGGCACGTGGGGCAGATGCTCTGAGAGGGGTATCGCTCCCATCCCGACAGCACTTCCCAAGGATCTGCCCATCAGCCCAAAGGCAATTAATTTTAAATACATCTCATCCTCATCCATAGTTAGTGCTGGTGAGAGTCACTGCACAAACGCCACACACACACACACACACACACACACACGAGCACATATACATATATATATATATGTATGTTTGGGGTCTTTCTAACTGCAAAAACTAGGTCTGAAAAACCTGAAGGCTTACATAGCATCACCAAGGCTGCTGAGAGATTCCCACCACTAGCAGGAGCCCTGCTCTGCTCCCTGAGCCTCCACTGCCCACCAGCGTCTGCCAGCTGGCCAAATGGGAAACCAGATCCCTTCAGCATCAGCTGCAACGAACACGAAAATCCTTTTCTTTCCACTGCTGCCCTCGGGGATAGATAAAAATGTTCCTGACACTTGGATGTTAAAAAAAAAAATGCAATAACACAAGTGTTGTTTTTCCACTTTGGGTTGTTTTTTTCCGTGACTTCAGAAATCGCAGGGATATCAGAAAGCAGAGCTCTCATCCTTGCGTTTTATCCAATGAAGTAATGAGTGACATTTTTGTTTTTTTCCAACAGCATACATCAGATGGCCACAGAATACTAATTGTTGACTGCACAGAAAGCCCTTCCACACCTCAGTGGCTCACACGATGCTTTTGATAGAAAATTGCTGCTAACCCAACAGTCTTGCAGTGAATACCAAGACATCCACAGCCCTGTTCACTCCTTGCACAAAAACCACAAGCAAAAAAACCAATCCACACCAAATTAGGATCAGATTCCTTTCCCTAACACAAGAAGGGGCACAATGGCTGTTTTTCTACCATGTTTTGCCAAGAAGAAAACACATCCAGATGAACTCAGCTATTCTGAGCTGCAGAACCACCTGCCTGCAAGCAGCAAAACAGTGCCTGAGTTCCTACACCAGCTCTGTTCTACTCCAAAGTGGGACACCCTACTCCAACAAGTGCCCCTTATTTGAGACTCCAACCACGCATCCAAATGGGCTCTGAATTCAGTACTGCTCCACAAAATCAGAAAGATCGGGCCATGCAGCCCTTCCTGCTGGACCCAGAGAGCCAGGTGAGCTGAGAACAGTGAAGAGAGCAGGCAAAAAAAAGGGGATGTTTTGCAGGAAAACCCCTTCACAACCTGTCCCACGTGCATACCATGCAGCACGAGCACACTTCTCGCTCAGTGCTTGAAGACTCCTCTTCCACCCCAGCCAACCTGGGCTCTGCAGCCACAAGGGCACGAGGGCACCGAGCAGCTCCCGTATTTCAAAGGCACCGAGGTGAAACAGATTTAAAAGGCACGCTGAAAGCAGCCATTACTCACGCCACGGAAAACGTACGATGCAATAACGCACCCAGCAGTTATTCTAACCTCCTTCAAATATACGGTGTCACGCTACGGAGAGACAACCAGAGACAGTCTCTTGTCAGCATTATTACCGAAACACTTATATTTCTAACTGCAGGAGATTCAACCTGCAGCCTGAAAAAGAACACCACGTTAGAGCACGTCCACAGCCTTCACTCACAGCTCTATCCTTCCCCACCACAAGGGCAGCTCTTGCTCACTCTGCTCCTCTTCCTCCTGATGTGCCAAGAGACAAAAACGACCGAACGAATCCAAGACAGCACATCTGGGGCTTCCCTCCAAACCCACTTCTAAACCGAGTCCCCACCCTCACAGCCCTGGTGGCAAAGATATTCCTGCTGGTTCTCCGCAGCTCAGTGCAATGGCTGTACAGAATCCGAAGCCTGAGTCTGACTCCTGCTATCCTATAGGATACAGATAGGTACCCAACCTATCTGTGGGCTTAAAATGAAGCACGCACAGATGCTTCTGCACAACCAAAGCCTACATCCTGCCAATAATTAACAGTGGGACAAAAAACATTCTGAAATATCCTTCTTTTTTTTTTCTTTCTCTCTTCCGGTTGTAATCCTGTAAACACTGAGCAAGGCTGAGGAGAAAACATATCAAGTGAAACATTGCTGCCATCATTAAGAGCATGTATATGTGTGTACACACCCACACACACAGTCACACCGTACGCATACAATCCTGCAGCCAAAACAAACAAGAAGTCATACTGAAATGCTGGTGAAGCCAGATAAGCTCAAGTCAAAGGTTTTCTTTTTTTCCCAAAATGTTTACCTGCATTAAATTCAGAACCAACACCAATTGAAAATACTGAACTTTCTCACTGTTTGTTTTTTTTTTTTTTATGGCATTTTACTGTAGGAGAGGAATAAATGAAGATGAATGGAGATCAGTTAAGCAGTTTGGTTTTTACAGACTGATGTAACAGGATGGACTGAGTAGGGCATGGGGAGGAGAGGTTTGGGAAGGGGGGGTAAAAACACACACTTAGAAGAGTCATTTCACACTGTAAAAAAAAAATAGCATGATTTTTTTCATAACACCAAGCAGGCCTACAGCATACAAAGCAGGCTAAGTACAGGCAGACTTTAGACAGCTCCTGGGTCATTGACATCTGATTTGTGTGATCGGTCCAAACTCTGGAGGTTACCTATTTTCAAATCTCCAATTTAAGATTGTCTTTCATTTTTTTTTTTTTTTAATGCCAAACAAACCAATTCTCATCAGTTGTAGATTTTTCCTCCATGTGTGCGGCGCTGCTGACTCCAGAAGTGCTTATTAAAAACCATTAAAATATTACAATGATTGCACGGGATTGGTTGTACGGGGAAACAGTTATCCACACTGCTTGGAAAAAAACAGAAAAACATTCCATCATTTCTTTCAAGGGGGGAAAATCACCCTCCAAGTTAGGGAGAGCAGGGAAGAAGGCATTCATCTCTCCAGGGAAACAGACTATTGAAAAGAAAAATGTGGGTCTTCGGTCATGGAAACTTCATGGCATTCCCTATCCTGATAGCCTCTGAAGACCCTATGTAGCTTCAGCCTCTACTGGCAGTTTCCTCTGCAAGGTCACTGGATGAAACACCATAGGCTTCGCTCACTGTTATTAACAGCAGTGCTATGTTTGGTCGACAAGAAATCTGTGTGTCCCTACAACTATCTCAAGGCAGACAAAAACAAGTTCTCCTGCAGCTAGTCCTACATCTGACGCACACAGTGGTAGGGTCGTGGTACCCACTGCCCAGCAGCAAGCAGTCTGCATCATGGCCCAGGAAATCTTTCAGCTGCAGAGAGGCAGAGCCTTCGCAGGCAATTCCGTGGCTTCTCATCTTGTATCTATCAAAAAAAAAATACTCCTTTTTGCTAGGATAAGGGGTTCTCCAAGAGAAAATCAAACAGCAAACAGAAAAGCATTTCTGGAGTCCTCAAACGCAGACACTCAAGCAAATCTTCCATGCAAAACTCTGCATGGACAGAGGAAAGTCAAAAGTGGACAGCGATCATCTTGAAAATTATACCAAAAAAAACAAGAGAGTGCAAAGATCTACGTGTCATTATTCACGGAGGTAACATCGAAACATCTGAGGCTGACAGATGACATAAAGAAAATTATTTTGCCTACCTACATAACAATGGTCAAGGTTCAGGTTCATGGTTAGTGACCCTCGCTGAGAAGTGTCTGCCCTACAACCAGCCAACCACTTTGCTTCTTTAGTGCAGCGTGAGAGCAAATGCAAGAGACCGACACAGACATTCAAAGCATCATGGATAGGGGCAGGGGTGAAAGGGTTGGCCAAGCAGCTGCAAGGAGAAAGCGAGCACTTCTAGAAAAGCTGAGGTTATTAATCGGTTTAGTATCAGGGAAAGCCATTAGAAACCCTATTACCCAAATATCCCTTCAAGAAATGTTTCTGACAAAGAACTAAACAAAACAAGCAAATAAACAAACAAAACCAAAAACCATTTGAAGAAAAAACAAAACTGTAACCAGTCATCCCCCCCAGCCACCCCTCCGTGCCCGCCTCCCACCCCCGGAGGTTTTGCATCTTTGGTTTCCCCACCATCAAATGACACCTCTGAGGGATTTACAATGCCTTTCCCCGTTTGTTCCAGACACCCCAACCTCCTCCCGTATCCCCCTCCCTTCCCCAGATTTTATCCCATAAAACCGGGATAGCTGTGTTTTAAAAAAGCAAAACAGGTCACTTGAAAAATCGACAAAGCTCATCTAGGGACAAGTTACCTATCTGCTATCTGGAGCAAAACCAAAAAGCAAAGCCCCAAAACTCAAGAATATAGCATCAAAAAGGGATTGATACCCTCAAAATTTCCAACAGCAGCAAAATAAACAAAGAAAAGATGCAGAAAGAAACAGGGAAGGGAAGAGATGTCAAGCTGAACAGAAGTAACACAGACTCTTCATGGAGATGTGGCAAACTCTCCCTTACTTGAAATCCACTGTCCCCAGAACAGCTTGGGTTCTCTGAGGAATAAATTTCATTTCTCTGAAACAGACTTCTTTTTAGTTTTCTTTTAGATGCACTGGTGGGCCCAGCCCAGAGTCACATCAAACTACTTCTGTATCTTTCTGCTGTTTGAAATAGATGGTTTGGGTTTTTTTTTCAGCTCAAATAGCCTTTCTTTGGAGGATGGGTTTGGAGGGAAGAAAAACAGGTGTGTGGAGGAGATTAAGATCAAAAACTAAGAATAACAAAACCAAAGCTAAATTATCCAGCCCCATTTTCAATTAACAACTGTCTGAGCAGTGTGAAACGCTAAAAGGCTTTTGCTGTGCTGCATGCAGCTCTGCTGTGTAACGTAGACGATAACAACTGGGGATGCTCTTGCTTAGCATTCAGCCCAGACGAGCTACTTTCTTTTGGGAGCCGAGGGCTCATTAAAATGACCTTTCCCCATGATTATTATTTAATGAGCGCGCTCTAAAACAGAAACCCCTTGTGCCTCTGGAGGAAAAGTCTCAAGTAATCTCTTTTCCCACTGAAGTACTAATGACAGGCTGACAAAAAGAAGCTGTAAGGAAAAAAAAAAATTGGGGTGAGGGTGGGGGAGGGAAACTGCAGTCAAATTTAATGCAGTAATTATCACATCCTTGAGCACTACGGATTATGTGCGGGCATCTGAAAAACATTACCACCCAAAAGGGACATAAAAACTTGCTGAGTATATTCTGAAAAGAAAAAATGCCTATCTGTCAAAAAACGGGGACCTTACGCACAGCAGCAATGAGGACAGAGAGCCGTCACGATTTACCTGCCTGCCTTCAGAGCCTAACAACACAAGAAAACAGCTGTAAATAATAGTAAAAAAAAAACCCCATAAAACGGATGAGCAAAATAAAAACGAAATAAAAGGAGTGGGGGTGGGAGAGAGGCCTTGATTTGGACAAAGGCAGCGAGCGACAATTGCTAGCAGGGATATTTGAATAATAGAGAGTACCCAGACTAGGTTAATTCCAGTTCTACTCATGGGGAGTGGGAGCAGGAGAGGGATGCAGAGCAGGATGGAGTGAAGCGGCAACCTAATCGCCTGCTAAGAGACACAGCAAGAGAGACAAGTACACAGGTTTAGTTAAAAATGAACTCGATATGTTTAATAAAGCTTGGTATACCAAATCGCAGTACAAACATCAAGTCACACGGCCACACAACAGTATCCCGGCAGTAAAAAAATGGTAATAACGGAAAGAAAAGGAATGCAACTGAAGAAGGGGAAGAAAAGCAAAACAAAACAAAACAAAAAAAAGCTCCTTCCAAGCCTCTTCAAGGCCCATGCCAAAATAAAATAATGAGAGGTAAAATAATAATAAGAGTAATAAAAAGAATATAATGGTGGTGGTGGCAGCAAGGAAGAAAGTGAGGGAGAAACTGAAGGGAGGAAGGGAGCAGGAAAGTAGGGAGAGGTGAACTCTAAAACCCAGCCGATATAAAAGCTCTAAAAGAGCCAGTCGGTCATAATATCACAACGATACAGGTACAAAAAGGATAAAAAATAACCGTCGGGCTGATACAGCAGGCTACGCTGCCAAGAACAAAGATGGCCGCCCTGGCTGCGACCATCAAAATGGCTGACCCCGGCCCGAGGGCCCTGCTCGCCCCCCGCCCGCCCCACGCAGACACGGCGGAGGGGTGCGTTTGCTATAAGCTAGTAACCTTGATCGAACGAGTCCTCCGAGGAGTCGCTGAAGGAAGATCCCGCCTCGGCCTCCCGCAGCAGCAGGCAGAAGGGCTGCTTGCGGCCCGCCGCCGCCTTGGCTTTCAGCGGCCGCCCGGCCGCCACACCGCGCGGGGCCGCCTTGGGGCCGCCGGCCGCCCGGCCGCCCTTCCTGGCCGCCGTGCTGTAGAGGCCAGGCGGCCGCGGCTTGGGGGCGGAGGGGGGCTGCGCCGGCCACTCGTCCCTCAGGGATCCCTCCTCCTCCTCCTCCGAGTCCGTATCTGCAGTCAGAGCGGGTGGGAACAGCGTTACCTCAGGGCACGGGGTCTGGGTGGGTTTCAGAGGGGGACAGAGGGCTGTTTTTGTGCGTTTCTGGGTGAAGGCGCTTTGCACCACGAGGGGCTGCGCGGCGCCCTGTCCTTCCTGCCAGGCCTCCGTCACGAGCCAGAGGCTCAGCTGCGAGCCGAATAAACACAGACATACACACCTCCTTCTTTCTGTTAGAAATAAACACTCTCCATCTAGATCCAGCGATCCTTTCTGCCTCACGGCAGGATCCAAGACCTGCTCTCAGCTCAGGAACAGAAAGCTGAGACAGACCTTTCCAGACAGCCACCAAAGGTGCAGCGATGCCAATGACTGGCCGATCAACCCCAATCAACCTCAGCTTTATCCTCTGACTTTATCCCATTTCTACACAAACTGACTCTCTTGAACCATTTCTGACACAGCCAGAGCAACCCCAGCTGCTAAGGGGCAACACGCCCAACTCCAAACACACCACCCCAGACACTCAGCAGCACAGACTACACCGAAACAGAACAGTGACCAAGCTCCCTGGCCCACAAACTCATTTTACTAAGCTGCAGACGGTGAGTTTTATACAACAATCCTCTCCAGCGTCAGATGAGCAGAAATGTATGGTGCCGCTGGATGTGATAGAAGCAGGTTTGAAGTGTCACATCCCAGCTCACAAACGCACAGCTGACTCCATAACATTATGGACATGGACCTTTCTAGCATGCAGGCAGCAGCAGATGCTCTCCAGTGTCAGCCCCAGTTGCACATCACTCCCCATCTCCATTGTGTCAGTTGTGGAGAGGAAGGAACAAGGGTTGGCAGCTTAGGAGGTCCAAAGTCCAAATACACAGAAGATCGGATGAACCTCACTTCCATTAACATGGATGGGAACAGAATACTCAGCTCACCCTCCGGATCCATGCCCAAGTTTTTCAGGACTCCAGCAAGAGAACCATGAGGTCAGGAGGAAGCACAAGCATTTGGCACCGGTCCCACTCTCCTCCACAAGAGCAGCCCACCAGTCACAGGAGGTGCTGCCATATGCTCAACCTGCCTTTCCAAATCCACCACGCTTGAGTGACCAGATGACTGCCTAAGGCCCTTTCCTTGAACTTGGCACACAGCTGAAAGAACACGTATCAAAGCTGAGCCATTCCAGAGTCGGTTCCTCGGTAACAATAATCCTCCTGCTCTGAGATACATGTGGTGACACGGGCACAGTCCTACATCAGGAGACTTGCTGGAAAGGAGAGGACCTGGACAGCAGCTCCCTTGCTCCTTTGGGTCCAGGAAGGAGATTTTGATCTTGAAATCGCAGCACCAAGTGCAAGAATACAGTGAAAACTCCTCCCAGCAAGGGGCTGTGCCTCCTCTCTAACCCTGCTTACCTCCCCAGCAGCTCCACAGCTCCCAGCTGAGGAGGCCTGGGTCTTTTCCTGGGACTGAAGTACACTGAAGAGCAGCACTACGGAGTGGTCTGTAAAGCACAACCAGTCAAAAGCTGTGTTCTAGTCCAGTGAACACAATGGCTCCTATTTTGCCACGTAAATGGTTGTTTTCATGCCAAACATCTGTTTGTGTGGAGTCACCACCTCATCATCTTCCCCATTAGTGAAATTTCTAAACTGTTCTTGTACTGCTGCCACATACATTTGTTATGCATATGAATACCCCATAAGATCTTTAACGTCAGACTTAATTAGCTGCAACAAAGGACAAGATGTGTAAGTAAGTGAGCTACCAGGCCTCAGACCATAAACTTCAAGTTCTGCACATGCTTCTCTGCCCCACTGTCTGCCTGAGCCATTAAAGACTCTTCCATGCCTGGTCCTACATCTTCCTAATGCTATCTGCAATCCAGATTTTTCTTTCTGTGATGGTGTCTGCAGGAATCTTTGCCTTGGGTGCACTCTGGGCACATCAGTATGCAGGATGCCACGGAGCAGACTAATTCCGATGGGAAGGCTGTACACAGCCACCCAGGAATCGAGCCACAATACTGCAGAAAGGCAGCACGATCCTTCAGACATCAATCTTCCCTGCAGACTATGCCCTGCCTACCTGCCTCCACAGCTTAAACCCACCCAACTCACTAAGCTGTCTCTACTAACCACTTCCTAAGAAGAGGCAGTGAGAACTCATCTGGCAGCTAGATGGAGAGTGTCTACTCGCACTGAAAGCAAGGACATGATTTTACTACTTCTTCCCCAGAGACGAGCAACACAGGCCAGGAAGGGACGTGGCAACGCCTGCTACCTCTCGGATGGGGCAAGTTGGGTGGACATCTTACACTCAGCCCAAAGATGCAGCAGCATGGATTAACCAAGGAGAAGTCACCTTCTGCCCACGAGCAAAACCAGACCCATCTCCAAGACCATTTACAAGAGGTCAGAAACCCCAGCCACAAGCCCACACAGCACGTTACACCACAACAAGAGATAAATGAGGGATTACTTACTATAGGAGTAGCTGCTAACTTCAGATATTGCTGGTGAATGGGAAACCTTCAGCTGATTTTTGACTTTTAATCCCACCTCCATCTTCTTCATTTTGGCAGCCACTTTGTTTTTACCTTCCTTGGTGGATTTCAAGGACAGGCCCAGGTTTTTGGACAGGCTCTTCTTCTCCTCCTTACTTGGCAGAGCCTCATGAGAAGGGAGGTACCTGCTGCCACCTCCACCAGCTTTCAGCTTCCCCCCAGAGCTGTCAGCAAACTTGAAGGGGGATTTGAGTTTGTCTTGTTTGGTGAGCGACAGGGCCTTGTCGAGCTTGCTGGCCAGCTGTTCCTGATCCGATGGTACTTTCTTTTTCTTAAGCTTTAACTGTCAAGGTGAAAGGAAGGGATGCAGGTGAACACAAAGCAGGTATCATGGCAGACCCCAGGATTTTTAACTACCCTCATTTCATTTCAGTCTCCTGTGCTTGTCAATTAATAATGCCTCAAAAGGAGGATCCTCGCTCCCATCGTGGTGCTAGGGAGAAAGACAGTGGCAAATGGGGCAGCTTCACCCTCATAAAGTAATATATAATCTCAAAGATTAACTCAGAAAAACTCAGTTTTCTTCCAAAAGAAATATATTCACAAATATATTCACGTAGCTTGGAATTCTTTTCTTCTCAACACTCTCTGATTTTTAGGATTTGTTTGGGTTTGGTTTACAAGCTGTTCTCTAGATCACAAGGATTGTAAATCTTCTTTACCCCAAATTCCAGCCAAATAAATACATATTTCCATACAAGCAACCAGCTACAGTGGCAGAGATGCCAAAAATACCCAAATACCTCTCAGCAAGAGCATCAGCGCTACTGCATTGCAGCCAGGGCTGTTACATTCTTTTTCCATATTTTCTTGCATTTTGAAAAAAAGTACATTTACTTTACATGTGTTAAAGCTAGATAACAGCAGCTGTAACTCAGTACTCTGCCTGTATGCATTTTGGATTTCAACAGCAGCTTAAAGCTCCAGTAATTTTCTCACTGCTTCAATAGGAGCAAAGGAAGACCCTGTATTTCAAACATTGAGACTGCACTCTCTTCTTCTCTCGCCTCGAAAAGTCAGTCACCCACTTCTGCCTCAACAGCCAGAGCAGTAATACAACCACTGCTCGGGATTCTGAGCTAGTACAACACTGCAACTCTCTAGCTGGCTCAAAGGTGCTAGCCTCTCTACTGATTATCAGAAAGACCCAACCTCCATCAGCCAACATTAGCTTCTGCAAACACCCCTCTGCTGCACACAGCCCTTCCATGAGGAGCTGCTGAACACACTTGAACTGAGAACAAATGCTGAAAGATCAGGAGGAGTTATTCAAAGTAAGCCAACACCAGGCAAAGTGGGAAAAAGATCTGCTTTTGGCCTGTGGCTCCGCATTCCCCACGAGGGCACTGACCTCGTTTGAGAAGCTGGGAGCAGCATCGTGTTCTTCCCAGCTCTGGTTCCTCCCTTTCATCTTGCCACTGCCGCTCTCCACATCGTCATCCTCCTCCGGGAGGGCCCCTTTGTGCCTCTTCTTCATGCCCTCGCCAGTCTCAGAGTCTTCAGAGAGCAACAAGGACTTGCTTAGTCTGCAAGCCAAGCACAGGATGGGTCAAGGTGGGGGGCTTTCCTCCCTGTGATCCCCATCAAGCTCAAAAGTGAGGTAAAATGCCTCCTAGAACAGCGGGGATCCTTAATGGGAGCCAAGTCCACTGTGAAGCGACAGCAGTTTGGACACAGTGAGGGCCTGACTCTCGTTTTCCACCAAAGAGGAGAGGCAGGGAGCCCTTCTTGGATAACAACACACAAATGAGAGACCCACAAGATGGTCTCTGAAAGGAAGTGTTTGGGGTCTTGAGTAACAGCCACTGAAAAAGCACCCAACTTGGTAAGCTCAGCAGGAGGAAGGTTAGGCAGCTGAGCTGGCTGTGGTGGTTTTACCCCACTTCTTTCATGGTCTCTAGGTGCAGAGAGAGTCCTGAGGCCCAGGGAGGTGCTGCCATGCCTGGCACCAGGATGCTCAGTCTGATCAAGGAGGGTGTAAGGGCTTCACGGAGGGACAACAGCACCGTGAGGACCAGCTTGCACAAAGGGCAGGCCATCCGCTTCACAAGCCTGGCCCACTGCAAGTGGCATTTGCAGACTGTGTTTTTGGTCTCTCTCCAGGATTTGTGGGGAAAGGAAAGGGTAAATACATAACAATAAAATAACATGAGATTAGATGCATGTCTTTCACTGTTCCCCAGCTGCCTCCATTAACTATCTGATGGATGCTGTGATCATTCAACACCTAAAGACCTCCACCAAGCCTCCACTGAAAGCTCTCACTGCCACCTCCTTCACGCTGAGCCTGCTGGCCCATATCACACTGCTACCACAAAGCCAATGACAGTCTCTAGGCACTTCCCCTCCCCTCTGTCCTTCCTGCTGAACACTGCACTCAGCTAAAACAACAACTCCTGCCCTGTACACTGAAGGTGCACCTCCACCTCTCAGACCAGGTCACTCCTGCATTCCTATAACACAAGGATGTGCATACCAATACGCTCATGCATGCACACATGCACAGCTCCAGCTACCTCTGGATGCCTCCAGCCTGCTCAGACATCCGAACACGAGGAGCAAAACAGAGCCACCGAGAGGACAGATCTTCAGAAGCACGCAGTCAGTGGGAGCTGGGCACCTGAATCTGACTGAAAAGGATATTTGCAAAAAATACACATTGAATGGGGAGGCAGCTTGGAGATGCCCTCCCTTTGGAGAGGCTCAGCCATCTAAGGGATGGTCAGATGGCCAATTGAGATCCAGGTATCCAAACGAGATCGGCTGGACTTGCACAAGAGAAAAAAAGGAGAAAAGAGAATGACCCAGACACTGGAAAGAGAAAGGCCAGGCCAAACCAACTCCCACTGATGAGAGGAACAGGAGGTGAAGACACAAGAAATGCGGCAGAAAGGCCCGAGAAAACAGAAAACCTGGACCAGCCCTATCCTTCCAGTTTTTGACATCAGCATCCCTGCCATGAGCTCTATGGCACCCTCCTGCACTGTACTCCTGAAAGGGCACAAGGACAAGCTCCCAACACCGAGCGCTCAACACCACTCAACTCTGCCTGACCTACCCACAGCCAACATGCAGACACATGGGCTGGCATCGCCTTCCCACCGTGAGGCCATGCTCGTGTTGAACGCTTCCACACCACTGATGTGAGACCATCCTCCCTGACCATCACCAAGGCGAGACCCCGCTGCATCCGAGATGCTTTCCCCAAGTACGACCCTGTGCAGCGACCCTGCCATTTTCCCATCTTCCCCGAATTCCAGCCTTACTTTCCACTCTTGCTGTCACTCTTCCCTCTCTCCTTAATGGGCGACAGAGCGCTTGATCCAAGTTTCCTCTTCCTGGGCCTTCCAGGGCCTCTTCTCGCCAAGCTTCTACTTTTCTCGTCATGCTTTTCCCTTTAAAAAAACCACACGCTTCACTGTTAACCAAGGCAACAAAACAAAACAAAAAAAAAAAAAAAAGGAAAAAAAAATAGCAAAGAAAAAAAATCAAATTTTGCAACCAAAAAGCAAACCAAACAGGGAAAAATAATAAAGCAAATAAATCCAAAAAGAAGGAAAAAAAAAAAAAAAAAAGAAAGCAAGCAAGAACGGGAGCCAACCCAGAACCTTCGCCTGTCACCGAACTGCTAAACTGAGCTGCTGAAGCCAAGGATGTCTCTAACAATGGTCTCCCAGCTGCGTTCACCAGTGATGGGGTGATGTGTCACATAGCCTAGGAGTGTGTTGTGCAAAGCTCTGGCGAGCCATACCAGGAGGAGAGGAGACAGGGAGGGATGGAAGGCTGTTTTCTCTCCTGGACCGAGAGGCAGTGGTAGGTGCCCAGCTGGAAAAGAGAAGACCAAGTGCACAGCCTGCCACTTACTCAGAGTCCCTGCGCCTCTGCAGCTTCACCAGCTCCCGCTGCTTCTCCTTGTAGCGCCGCTGCAGCTCCGCCAGCCTCATCCTGTAGTCCAGCTCCATTGCATCCATGTTCTCGATGGCTGATTTGATAGAGTACATCTGGGGGGGGGGGAGACAAGAGGGTTGGAGAAGGTCAGGACATGTCCTGGTCCCCATTCTAGATTGTGGTGCCTTTGCAGTGCAGTGCATACACCCTGTGTGCTGATATTGGAGCAGAGCACTTTTGCCCCCACCAGGCACAGCCTGAGAGTGGTACGGGAACAAAACCAGCCAAGCAAAGATGCTCGGTGGCTGGGCATGGTTTCAGCTCTGAGAAAGAGCAACCTCCCTGGGAAATAACTTGCAGAGCGAAATGCACCGGTGGAGCCTCTTCTCCCTTATTTAAAAACACAGATCAAAATATTCCTGGAACACTTACTTGCTGGGTACAAAATAATTTCTCAGTGTCTCCCATGGGGAAGAGTCAGGAAAGAAAAAGGAAGGAAAAACCCTGCTGCCACTATCTTTACTTATTCTCCCCACCAAAGCAGCAACATAAGAGTTCCTGCTGGCTTTGTATTACAAGCACCACTTCTAGGGCTAGGGAGGGTCCCGCTGAGATCAATGGTGTTGATTCACAAACAAGACAGAAAGCTGAAGTGCACCATGCCAACTCATGTGCTGTTAGGAACACAGAGGGAAGTTCTGCCCAATGCAGAAGGGTGGCATACGGCAACTGGGAGGGCAAGCAGTGGTGAGCGGATGCACTGTGGCTTTTCAGGTTCAGCCGCGCTGAGAGCTACTTACGGGCTCATCTTTCTTCTGCATCCAGCTGTACTTTTTGTTGGGATTCAGCTCTCGAGGCAGTCGGATGGTTTTCAGACTTTCCATAAAGGGGGTGGAAAGTACTTCCATGAGCATGTGGGTGCTGGCAGCCAGCAAACTCTCCAGCGTTGGCCGGACAGGGAAACTCTCTGAACCTGCTGGGAAGGACATTAAAAAAAGCTAGAGGTTGATCCTGTGATACTATCCCTCTGGTGGGCACAAGGACAGGCTCTCATCCCTTCCCGATCCATGACAGCTCAAGCAGTCTCTGGGATACCCCAGCCCCGACTTGAGATCTCCCGTTGTACCCCGCCACGCTGCAGCTTGCAGCTCCCAACACGTCTCATCTCAGGAAGTTACTGAAGGTGAGATCCTTTCAGGACCTGCCAAGCTCTTGGAAAGCATCATCTGGAGCTCCCGGGGCCTCATGTGCCAAGCCCCAACAGACTGCAGGCTCAGCCCCTGCCAGAAGGGTGTTATCCTGGCAGCAAGTGGGGCTCCATTTCCACTATGCATACCACGAACTGTCTAGACATGGGGAGGGCCTTTGGAAGGGGGGAGCAGTCCAGATGCCACGTGCAGCTCAGCCTGCTACAACAAAAACCCTTCCTCAAGCCCCTCCGAAGTGCCTGAAGTTTGGGGCATCACTCCTTGCTGCCTGGCTGAGGCTGCAGGAGACCTCAGCTGGGCCTCTACTCCTCTGTGCATGCAGAACACAAGCAGACCTGACTCAACCCAAGGCCTGCCAGACCTCGCTCCCATCACTTACTTTGCATTTCTTGCTTCCGTTTCTCCAGCTCCATCTCTGCAATTTCACTGAGCAAAGTGATCCCTTGCAGGAAGGAGTGCTCCAAGGCCTGGTCAGGTAACACCTCCATCTGCATCTGGGATGGAGCGACGCTGGCAGTAGTCAACAAAGAACAAGCCTGAGGCATTTCCGTGGCAGCCACCAAAGCGTTCATCCCCGCCAGCGGGTCGCCCGGCTTGATGTCCAGAGTCGGGATTTGGCAAGAGATTGCCTCATCTGGGTAGGAGGGCATCTCTGGCTCCTGCTCACCCTCCTCAGGGGGCAGGCTGGGAAACTCCCTGCCCCGGGGCACATCAGCACCCTGCAGATCCATGGCTACAGAGGCCTCTTCCTGCTGGGGAGTCAAGTCCATCTCAGGTGTCTCACTCTCTGTGTGCACTAGCGAGCTGTCATAGTCCATGTGCACAGAGCAGGTTTCTGCTCCACCCTCAGGCTCTGCCCGAGCCTCATCTTCCACCTGGCAAGCCACAACCTGGTAAGGAGGTGGGCAGCTCTGGAGGTCTTCCTGGTCCTGTTCCATAGCACCCAAGGCTTCTCCTTGATGCAACAGCAAATTGCAGCTGTCCACGTTCTGCACTGGGACAGCCGCAGTGGTGGCGATGTTCAAGGCGCCCATGTCCTGCTCGCAGATGCTCTCTTGGCTTTCCTCCATCTGCACTTCCGATTTCACCCTCTCTTCCAACGACTCCTCTTCTGCTGCTGTCGGGATGGGTTCTAACATTTTGGACGGAGACAGGTGGATGGGTTTGACTTCAGGAGAAAGCTCCATGTGCTCAGAGCCTTCGGCAGGCAGCGGGACATCGGGAGCCAGGCCGTCTGCATCAGCCGCCGCGGTGGGCTGGAGGAGGTAGGGGTAGTGTCTGCCGAAGGAGGGAGGCAAGGACTGGAATGGATATCCCGGGGGGATCTCTGCAAGACATCAGAAGGGACAGGGTGTGTAATGGCAAGGTCTCCAATGTGTCTTCCCTCATGGAGGCACAGGGATGGGTTCCCTTTGCTTCCGTCAATTCACAGCTCTTCCTATTCTCACAGTAGCTACTTGGGCATCTCTCTTCTGGCCAAGCTGCCAACCTCTGCCTTAGGCTGCAGCACCAGAAACGTCCCTTCTGCATATCTCCAGCAACTACAGTGGGATTCTGCATCCTGCATTCATCCTCCCATGGAGATTTCAGCTCCGGAGGAACCAACCCAGGTTCAACCCAAGGGAAGAACAGAGCCCACAGCACCAGGTGCCCCTAGAACCCAAGCAACGATCCCAGCCAACCACAGCACTCTGCTGCCTGCCTCTCCCCTGCCTTTTATGGAGGCGCGACATGGTTTTCTTTAGGGAAAGGGATGGAAGCAGGAAAGAGCTGAGGAGAAAAAGGGAGGCAGGCACAAACACAATGGGACTCTGTCAAAGCAGGGCTCTCTTACCTTGGAACAAGGCCTGAAACGGACCAGCAGCCTCTTTTTCCAATTCCAGGTCTTTCTTCTCCACGGACTCGGGTGCCTCTTCCTTTGGAGGGATGGCAGGGGCAGGGGGTGGAGAGGCGGGGGGCGGGCTGGAGGGGTGGGAGCTGGGGGTGGCAGGGTAGGAGTAGGCTGGCTGCGAAGGTGGCTCCTCCATCTTTTGGATCACCTCAGCTTTGAGCACAGACACGGGTGAGGCCCTGGGAGAGAGGGGAGGTGGACTCACAGCCTTGCTGTAGGATGTGGAGGCGCTGGGCGACAGCACGGGCGGCTTTCGGTGTACCAGTCCTGGGGCAGAGGAGGACAGGCCCGATTTGGCACTGTCCAGGCTCCTTTTCGTCACCTTCTCTTCCATATCTGCACGCTGTTCGTTTGCCTTCAACCTCTCCTGTGATAAGAACAGAGCAAAACTCAGCACATCTCCACCTGCTCCTGGAGAGCAGCACAGATCTACCACCAAAGGAAACCAAATCTTTATCCAGCACCAACTAGAATAAAACGTGCTACCAACTGCAACACCATTTTAAGGCCAATGTGATAGAGGGAGATGCTGATCCTAAGCTAACACCTCCCAGGCAGAAGCGTGCTGGGACAGAGAAGGGTTAAAGTGCTCAGAGGTAGGAAAGGTCTCCTGGACTTGCATGAAGATCTGATAGGAAGCACTAGCAGAAAGAGATGTAGACTCCTCTGGGACTCACCATAGGCTTATAATAGCCTTTTTTATGAAGTTCCAGATCCAGGAGTCATGGGAAGGGTGTCTCAGCTTTCAAATGCAGCCCAAAAAAAAAATGGTTTCTATTTCTAAGCCTCCAGCTTGGCAAGCACAAATATAAAGCTAAGGCCTAAAAACAGATGACCACTACAAAAATTAACTGGGTGCAAAACACACCCAAATGAAACCTAACAGTTGCCAAAATCTTCTGGTGAATGGGAGCTGGTTTCAAAGACCCAGAGCAAACTGCCAGAACTGCAGCTGCTCCTCCAAGCCACTGCAGGAGGTCTGCCTGGAGGTGAGCAGGGATGAAAGCACTCAATAAACAGAGCCATCCCTAGGGAAGGAATCACAGCCATGTCACGGAGCAGCTCTTCTGACACCACTCAGGCTCTCTACAACAAACTCCCTAGACAACCCAACTTTGGGCTTTCACCTCTAAGCTAGATGCTCTCCAAGACGTACCACGAGCTGAGCGCTCCGCTGTAGCTCCATGGCGTGTGCTGCTTGCTGCTGCAGGATGTACAGCTCGTGCTGCCGCAGCAGCTGCTGATGGGAGAGGAGCTGGAGCTGGTGAGCGTGTTGCAGGGAGCTCCGGGTCGGGGGGTACATGGCAGGCCACAGGGGGGGAGCCCGGTCCATCAGCTCCGCTGCAAAACAAGCAGTTAGAGGATTAAGGGCTGTTCAGGGCAAGAGTCTCTACGCCAATTCCATGGTGAAGGGACACCAAACATCAAGCCATGCAAAAACACTACCAGAAACGCAAAGGGGAAAGCATGTTGTCTTTCTCCCCCACTTCTGAGGCCGTCTGACTTGTTCTGCTCTCTCAGCTTTGGCTTGCCCACCCTTGGTTGATCCCAAGGGGAAATTCTCCTAACCAGGGATCCAAACTCTAGGTGGTTCTCTACAGGGTGAGAAACCAGTGCTGAAGATAGCACATCTTCATTTCCAAAATGCAATGCAACAAGAAGCAAGCCCACGGCCACCTAGAACTGTGGTTTCTGCTCCCCCTGGATATGCACATTCCCACAGAGCCAACTCCAAAGCCACCTCCCCTCCTCAGGGATACGCTCACATCCTTACCAAAGTGCGGCAAGTGCTCACTGGGGATAACGACAAGCTGCCCCGACTGCGGGTCTCTGGCAAACTGGTAGGCAGAAGGGAGGGCCCCTCCCATGGCAGGGGGGAAGCCTGGAGTCATGCCCTGGTGCAGGGATGGGTGGCCAAGTCCTGAAAGAAGAAACACCGTGATCAAAACTGAGGGGATGCACGCAACAATTCATCTGCTGTTTGATGGCTCCAAAACACCGCGTTCCCGTTCCCACGTAGTCAGAGAGCAGCCTCCCTGGGCACTCAGCAGTGGGTTGCATTGCTGTGGGCGCCCTGGGGTGCCTCTAGGGCACTCACCGTAGGGGTGGCCGGCCAGCCACATGGAGGGGCTGCCAGTTCGGGGGAGCCAGGGGTGCGCTGCCAAGTGCGAAGCCGGGTCTGTGGACCAGCGCCCGGAGCCCGCCAAGGCCGGACCTCCCGTCACCATCAGGTTGGAGTTCAAACCGTTCGTGGCACAGCCGGAGGGGTGGATCCGAGCGAAATCCACCAGCTCTTTGCTCTCTCTGGTCATGAGGGAGGCAAGGGAGAGAATGAGAGGGTATGAGTGCTGCAGGAGGATGGGAACACAATGCATGGGGCAGGCACAACCCTCACCTGAGCAGCTTCTCCTGGTCCCGCTCCAGCCGCCCTGCCAGGAGGTGGCCGTCCCGGTGACGACTCCTCTCGTCCCCGCAGTCATCTTCAGAGCGGCTGTGCCCTAAGAGACAAACCAGTGCCATCACAGATGAGAAGCTTGGAAAAGCCATCTGCACAAAGTATCGAGTTCAAGGCCCGGAGGACAGAGCAGGGCTGTCTGCGTGGCCCCACTCTTGCTAAGAAGGGTTCCTGGAAGCATCATCCTGTTGGAAGGAGCCAGCTAAACCCCTGCACCCAACCACGCAGCTGTGCTCAGCGCATCTCATGGGGGAGATCTGAGCCACCTGAGGAGGCTCCTTACACCCTCACAAACTGGGAGCACTGGGTGCACCCCGAAGCCCTGTTCTCCTGCAGACACTCCCAAAAACATCAGCTCCGTTCTGCAATCCAGTCCCTTAGAGGGAATCTGCGCTCTCCTGCCAAACCGTGCAACAGGAAAGGGTCTGGTGAAGCGAGGGTACATATGGCAGATGAGGGCAGGGATCCAAAACAAGGGCTGGCTGTTGGGCTGAGAGACAGCTCCTCCGGATCACAACAGCTCCCACAAGCACAGCCTGGCAGGGGAGGCAGCAACCTGCACAGCAGCAAACACTGAGACACTTAGCCTTGCCAGCCCTGCCACTCTTATTTATCTAAAATCTTCAGCTACCTGACTTTAGATATGGTTTTCTGCAGCTTTATCCCTAACTACCTTTTTAAATATGCATTTTTTCCCACATTTCCCTGCTGTCCCCATCCATGTTATACTTGGGTGATCCCTGAATCCCAGCCCTGGCATCTGGGCACAAGGACACCCCTAACAGCCAGTCCACCCAGCTGACAAGCAGCTTTTTGAAGGAGGGCCCCGCTGTGTATTTCCTCAAACCCAGACAGCCCGTGGTTTTTATGCTGTCAGGTCTCCAATTCCCTCAGCTTCTACTGTCAGAAGGAATGCAGCAACAAGACAACAACTCTCCCAGCTCTTCTCCCTGGGCTCCTTCCAAGGGCTGCAGGCAGAAAGCAAAGATGCTCTCAACACTGGCGCACACCTCTCCCTCCCAGAAGGCCTTCCAAGGTCAGCAGCTGCCCCTCATCTCCCCCCCGTCCCACTACCTGCAAGCTGCTACTCCCAGCCAGCTCCACCATGCTCTTCTCATCCCCCACGCACACACACACACAGACTTTCTAATTTCTGCCATTCCTCCCCAGCCTCACTAATGGGACGCTCCTTTAGCCGTACAGACCGACGATTGTTCGGATGGTGAATGATCATTTTGTCCATATATACGAACATGACGCACAGACCGCATAGAAAAATTCAATCAGTTATGCAGAGAGGAAAGGCTCAGGTCCGTTTCCCTGACAACCAATGCCCGGCACTAAATACTTGCATTTTACTTGCCAAATACTACAGATTAGCCCACTAAAGCCTGCTTTCTCCTTCTTAAAAGGTCTAAACATTCAAGCACTGTCCACTCAGCGCGAGCAAGCTAATGTTATTAGACGAAGATCTCCCGGCACACAAAGGGGGGGGCAGCATTTGGGGGGCGAGAGGAGGAGAAAAGCAGTCTTGTTTTCTGTCTGAAAGCCAACTGCATCGCTTAGCAACGGGCCCACAGGCCGGCCAGAATTCAGTCCTTGTTTGCAGCCTTTTAGTTGGGCTCAGTAAATTACATTTAACATGAGTTGGGAGGGTCTGGGCGATGGAAAGGCAGAACAAGCAGAGCCCTGTGCTGCCCACCACATCGCCAGGCGGCTCCCAGGAACGGGGAGATTTGGGGTTTCTGTTGCTCCCCACATTAATGGGGGTCAAAAAGGAGCTGTGTCAGGAGGTGAACAGAGAAGGGGAATGGGGTGCTGGCAATGGGTTCCCTTCCTCCTCACTGCTCACACGGGTGGCTGAGCTCCCAAGCCCTCCGGGAGCCCGAGAGGCTCTGGTGGACTCTGGGCTTTGGCTCAGCGTGGCTGCAGCTGATGGCCCATGGCAGAGCAAAACTGCACAAAGCACAGTCCCACCAGAGTCAGAGCAGTGCAGCTGCAACCACACCCCCAGGGCGAGCACAGGACTGGAAGGAAGAGTCCTCACTTCGCCAATGTTTACGACAACAACTTGGCTGGGAACAGGAGGCAAAGGGAGCTGAGAACACCCAACGCAGCCCACACCACGCGGCAGCTCTACCTGCTCCAGATCCACACAGAAAGCCTCAGGACAGGAGAACCCACCTTTGATGCTGCTGAGAGACAGCGAGCGATCCCGGTCCGCCAGGCTGGGCGCCAGCTTGCTGCTGCTACTGCTGCTGCTGTTGTCCTTCTGCCGGGCCACGGCCACGGCGATGCCGACGGGCAGGTGCCTCACCTCCACCTCCCCCTGTGAGCCGATGCTCTCACGGCCGAAGGATTTGGCACTCTCAGGTCTCTCAGGGTCCCTCTTCAGCTGCTTGGCCGGCTGCTGTGTCAGCAGCTGCTGCACTTTGGAGGTGCCCAGCTGCGATGAGTCCAACTTCATGTTGCCCAAGCCGCCAAAGGGGCTCTTCTTGCCACAGCTCTGCCGGGACGCGGTCTCTTTGGCAAAGCTGCCGCTGTACTTGATGAGGCTCTGCATGGCCGAGCCTTCGCTGTGGGAAGTGGGGTGCAGGACGTCGGCAGCGCCCCGCGAGCCCACCACCGAAGAACGCGGCAAGCCGCTGGGGTCCAGGTAGACCTTCTTGGCCTCCTCCTCTGCCCGGGTGACGTGGTTGTGCTGCGCGGCCAGCACCGCCATCTGCGTGGTGGCAAAGTTGCCCATCTCAAAGGGTTTCCACTTCTGCTCAGGAGGCTTCAGCTGGCTGTGGTCCAGGTGCTGCCGAGAGGAGTCCAAAGTGCCGTAAACTTTTGTCGCTTCTTTGGAGCTGGATCGCTGGAAGCGCTCCCGCTCGCAGGGACGGTGCTCCGCTTCCGGACTCGACTTCAGCAAGTCCTTGGAGGCCAGGAACTCCCTGCTCTCCGGAGAGCCCAGCCCCGGCCGGTTGAGGAAGGGCTCTGATGCAACCTGTCTCTTCAGAGCCATGGAGTTGGCCCTGATCACCGAACCCTTCTCCCTCAGGGCCTCCATCCTTTTGGCATCGCCGTGGCAAGAGAAGTCCTGGGAGAGGAGCGCGCGGGAGGCATCGGCGAGGCAGCGCTCCGGGGGCGACTGCAGCACGCCGGCCTTGCCCAGCTCCTTCTCCTTGGCCTTGTTGTCGCGGGCCTGCGAGGCGATCTGGATGGGCCCGCTCCTCTCGTCGTAGGCCTCGACCGAAGGCACGAAGGTGGGCGCGATGACTTTGTGCTCCCTTCCCAGCTCCTTGGCCGGCGGGAAGATGGTGTACACGCTGGAATGGACGGGCTGAGGGGGGAAGGTGGCGGCGGGCACCATTTTGCCCGGCTGAGAGGGATGCGGGGAGGGACAGCTGCAGGAGACGTGCAGAGCACCCACGGAGGGCAGCAGGGTCTCGCCCCGCTTCAGCCGCTCGGCGTGGGCGTGCGCAGAAGGCCTCACGTTCTCGTCGTGCCGCGCAGGGTCCTTGGCGCAGCGGTCCTGCTCGGCGCCCAGCACCTTCAGCACGGGATCCCCGCCGCCATTGCAGTTGCTGAGGGACGAGCTCTGCAGCGGGTTCTTGGATTTTGCCTCCCCGCCGCCCCCGCCCCGGCTTGGCACGTGCTCAGCCAGAAAGGGCGACAGGCGCTCGCCCGCCTTCGCCGCCTTCTCCACCACGCTCACTTTCCGCTCGCCGTCGGGCTTGGTGTCCTGCGTCAGGTCCACCACGCTGCGGGGCCGCGGCTCCTCCTTCGGCCTGCCCTCCTTCTTGGTGAAGGGCAGGGAGAGCTCAGTCCTGCAGCCCCGCTCCTTCCCGCCGGGGTCTTTCAGGCTCTCCTTCGAGCTCTTGTGCAGCTGCCCCAGCTCCTTCTCCCGCAGCAGAGCGCTCGCTGCGTGGCCGCCTGCGCTCCTCGCGAGGGGCGGCTGCGGGTGCAAGGCCGACTGAGCTGCATGGCCGGATAGGTAGAACCCATCTGCAAAGCAAAAGCAAACATGATGACAGCAGCCTCCCACCCCTTCAGTCCTACACGGGCACAACCGCAGAATCATTACGGTTATCTCTAAGATCATCAAGTCCAGCCCCAGCCCATCCCACCGTGACACCAAACCACGTCCCCCAGTGCCACATCCACACGGTTCTTCAGCACCTCCAGAGACACTGACCCCACCACTCCTGGGCAGCAGTGTCAGCACGTCACCGCTCCTTTGGAGATGAAATGTTTCCTAATACCCAACCTGATCCTCTCCTGGCACAACTTGAGGCCATCACCTCTCATCCTATCACTGTTACCTAGGAACAGAGGTCAACCCCCACCTCTCCACAACCTCCTTTCAGGGAGCTGGAAAGAGCAATGAAGTCCCCTCCGAGCCCCTCTTCTGAGGTCTGAACAATCCCAGCTCCTCCACCCACCTCCCATAACACTTATGTGCTCCAGACCCTCACTGGACACAGTCCAGGGCCTCCGTGTCTTTCTTGTATTGAGGAGATCAGGTTGTGAGGATGACAACGTGGGGATCTCCAGGTTGTGGAACAACCCCTAACGCACAGTGATGCAACAGCAAACGGGGGCTGCAAGGAGGGACGTGGCCAGGTTTCCCACAGCAATGCCACATTCAAGACTTCGGTATTGCTGAGACCAAGGGATGTTATCATTCAGGAATGTCACAACGCCCAGCAGCACCAGCTGGGGGGAGGAGTTGGGGGGCAGGACATGCAGGGATGCTCTCACCTTTTTGCGACTCGAAGAGGCTGTGCTGACCCAGCTGGGCCAGCAGCGGGCTGCCAGCACTGGGAGGCTCGAGGTGGCTCAGGGGAATGTAGGACGGGTAGAGCCCATTAGGCAGATGGGAAAAGCCTGCAGGAAGATGGGAACAGAAGAGGGAAACATGTTTCAGCCCAAGCGGAGCGCAGTCTATTGCAGCTGTTGGTCCCCTGCATGCCAGCTGTGGGGACGCTCAGCAGCGCAGGGCACTGAGCACTGCTCAGGCCTCCCATGCACAGCAGTACCCCACAGAGCACCCACTGGTGGGCTGCAAACCCACACTGTGCCCACACAGCCCATCCCAACACAGGGTACTAGCTTTTGGCAGAAGCATGAGCACACCATCCCCATCAGCTGGCACAAAACAGCACCACACCTATCCAAAGCAGCACCGTATCCTAGGGGACGGCGACCCTGAGCTGAAAGCTGTCAGACCACCATCAGCTGTAAGAGAACAGCGTGCTCCCAGGTCTGGCTTTTGTCCCGGACACCAAGTGAGCCCCCAGCATCTTCATGGAAATCTTAAGCAGCAGCATTTCATAAATGAATAGTCATAATAAAATTGGGAATCAAGCAAGCTCTTGGCTGCAGGAAGCAATTCTTCTGCAACACTGCCACCAAACGGCACCCAGCAATGCTGCAAATCCAGCACTGCTGCAAATCCAGCACTGCATGCCGCCCCAAGAACGGGCAGAAGGGGAAGCAGCTCCCCCGTTAGTGTCAACATTTACAGACCGCATAAAAGCCATCAGGAGAGTCTGAAGGAGCCAGTGGAGCCCTCTGCAAGCTTCCCTTCAGATCCCATCAGCAACAAACCACCCCAAAATCCTACAATCCCGCTGAAAGCAAACAGGCAATAATGACCTTTCTCAAGCTTCGGGCATTCGGCTGGATCCAAACAAAGCCACACCAAAACCAGGAGAGGGAAGTTCAGCCCCTGAAGCTGCACATGGAGCACCATCCACAAGAGCCAGTCAATACTGCACATTATTTAGACAGCGTCGTCTGTACCAGCAACACCATTTGACCTTGCTAAGTGCAAGAGGAGAAGCTGCTGGGCTGCATTCACCCATCCACTCCTTGCCAAAGCCTTCCGGGAGATGAACCCAACGCAAACACAACCCCCAGACAAACACCGGAGCACCCCTTCCTCTGCACAGCCCTCTGGCTGCTCTAAGCCTGACACACACCCAAAACCTGCTGCCTGGCAGCCCCAGGCACGTCCTGCAGCAGCAGGCACACAGCGGTGGCCACGGGCAAGCCGCTTCCTCCTTGCATCTCCGTGCCAGAAAGCGATGCCAAGGGGAGAAACTCGACCGCAGTGAGCAACGCACAGCTCACCCCAACCATGGGTTCCTGCCAAAGGGAAGGGAGGGGAGAAGGGGAAACCACAGCCATGTGCCCAGGGACGGGGCAGTCGCTGAACCGGCACAAGATGCTTATTGCCCAGGGATGTGCCCAGGGGCTCGGCAGGCTGAGCCACACTCCTGCAGCCTGCTGATGGAATGCGAGGCAGGTGTGGGGCGAGGAAGCCACGGGGAGGTGGGAACGGCATCCTTGGGGTATCCGATGCCTCTACATGCAGCCCATCTCCCCAGTGGTAAAACGTACCCACGTTGCACAGGAGCCGTCAATGAAGCCATCGATCACTATCACCGAGGCTGTTAGAGGAACTCGGCGGGCACAGATGTGTCAACCCTGCTGAAAACGGTGGCGGAGGGGAAGAGGCAGGGCCCTGTGACTCACCGCCGAGCGGGCACAGGGCGATGGGGAGCTGAGATAGCAGCGACCGCAGCAACCACACGCCGGAGCCTCACTCGGGGGAGCACCGCCGGGGTGCAGCTCCGTGGGGAGTCCAGCCCCACACTGCCCAGGCTCCAACCACCCGGCAGCAGCACCAAGAAGCCGCATCCCCAAAGCACCAGCAGTGTCCAGCTCTCTGGTCCCCGCTGTCAGCTGGGAGAGAAGCACGCAGCCCTCACCAGGGGCGATCACGAGTGAAAGCCCTCTGTGCCCGAGAAGCCGCAGCCCCACCATCGGAAGGCTCTGGAAGACGTGAAGTAATTCTCCCCCATGGGCCCATCTGTTCGTTATGGGTTTCTGCCAGTGATGAAATACTGCTAACCACCAGCACCTCGCCCCCTCCCCCAGCACTGCGCTGTGATGCAAGGGGCTGCAGGTCATAAGGGCCCCGAGCCCAATACTCTCCCCAGAACCCCTCGATCTGAGCCTACAGTCACTGCACGTCCCCGATCCCGGTGCCAGCAGCAGCACCCTGCTGGGGGGAACCCTTTTGAGAACCCTCCGTCCCACCTCCCACCTCCCTGCTGCATCCCACAGCAGCACAGCAGGGGCTGTTTCTCGCACACACATTTGCAGCTCGCCAACAGCTGAGAGCCAGCAGCGCTGACGGCGTAAATCTCCGCCACCTCCTCCCTGCAGTGACACCCCAGGCACCAGAGCTGGTCTGACTCCGTGCCACACACGAGACAGCAGCGCTGCGAGCCCCCAGGCGCTGACATCAAAGCCTTGCATCAGATGCACCCGGATCGCTGCACTGTGCCACTGAATCCATCCTCCCGCCCCAAACCCCAACCCCACCGTGCCAGCTGCTCCTAAGACACATTTACAGCCTCCATTCTGCCCGTCCCCTGAAGGACTTGGGGCTCGCTCCCTCAGTCTGACCCCCGCATCTCTCCCATCACCACGCCGCTTCCCTCCAGCTGCAAAATCACCCCTTTAAATCAAACATAAACTCGCCACCAGCTTGGTACCCACGTCTATTGTTTCTTTTCACTTCACTTTACCCCGTGTAGGAACCCCGCTGTCCAGGCTGTTTTATTTTGAAGCAACTCTTGCTCAATATTTACTACTGCTGGCAGCAGCATCAGCACCGCAGCACCAGGCGGATCCCCAACCTCTGCCAGCACCCAGTTCTCCCAGCACACGTCCCACCCAGCCTGGAGGACGCAGAGGGCAGGAGGCGTGAGCCAGGCTGCTGGCTCGGTTCTTTCTGGCCGCGAGTTTTATGAGAGCAGCTCTACAGGGAAGCAGCAGTGAGCTCCTGGGCAGCACGATGTGTTGCTGCGGCTCTCTGCCCACCGGGGCTGGCAGCCCTGGTGTGCTCGGGTGCATGCAGGCAGCACCATGCAGCATGGGACACGCACAGCCAGCCCGGTCCCACGTGCCCCACATTAATCCCAAAGCATTAAAACAGCCCAAGTGGTGTCAACACTCGTGTGTCACCACCAGCGGCGACAGCAGTCCCCTGCCTGAAACCCCAGCTGCACCACACACCTCCGATCTCCTGCTGAATTAAACCCAACACCCTGATGGGCACTCCCCAAATCCACCCTCTAGCTCCATGTTCCGCAAGGTGCCGGATGGAAATTAAAAAATATCACCAAACTCTCAGATTCCTCCCCAAAATCCCTAGGAATGAAACAACTGGATGCTAGAAAGCAACCCTGCCCAGGATACCTCACAGCCACCCAGTGCCACCACTGCCCCACGAGCCCTGGGGACGGAGCTGTCCTGTATGGGGGCCCTAAGGCCAGCACGGGTCCCACCAAGGATGTGCACGCGTTATTTGCATCTCCACTAAGCAAAGAAACTTCACCCAACTCCCTCCTGTTATCCTCATTTTGTTTTAATTACTCAAAACCAGTGCAGAAGCAGCAAACCTTCGAGCCTGGGCTCCTGCACAATTAACCCAGCAACACCCACGTGTTCGTTATAGGAGAGCTCGTTAGGCAGCACCAGGAGAACCATGGGCACCCGATGGGGGCCATTACTGCAGCACGGCACAGCACCGGCCCCACATCACCTGCCAGCAGCAATTCCAGCAGCTTCAGAGAGCTCCCAGAGCCACGAGCCATGCCCCGCAGGCAGCGCAGCCTATTTTCAGCCACAATGACTTCAGCCCAGGTCACCAGCAGGTTAAATGGGACCGAGCCACGTTATTCGCCCCTCCTTCCCACTGAGAAACCGAACACCGCTGCGAGCCAGGCAGCAGCCAGCCCTAAGCTGAGTGAGTGCCACCTGCACACTGCTTCGGACAACACGGAGCTGGGAATGCAGTGCTGCACCACTGCTGCTGTTCCTGCAGGCAGACCGCAATCCCATAAGCTGCTTTTCCTTAGGAACCCAGGCTCAAACGTGCCGTCTGCGCCCAGGCTCTCCCCCTTCTCCCTCGTTCAGCCCCTTTTCCTTTCCCACGTTCTCCTGAGCATCACCCACACCACCTTCGTGGTCCCCATCCCAACACCAGGAGATAAGCACAAGGCAAACGCCACGGCGTTGTGATTTAATTCCCAATGAACAACGGTGCAAATCCACATTCAAATTGAAGCCTTTGGACAGATTTCCAACCTGGTCCCGATGCCGCAGAAGCACTACGTGGGTTTCCATCTATGCGTGCATACAACGAAATGAGAGACAACCACGCAGCTCACGAGCACCTTTTTCTCCCATCTCTCAACACCACCCAGCCTGGGCAGGGCAGAGCACCGAGCCTTCAAGCCCTGCACACACCAGGCAGCACAGCACGGGCACCATCCATCCACACACAGCCAATGCCATCGCACTGCAGGCAGCCAGAGCCAAATCCCTCCGAAACCCTTCCTCCCAAGCACACCAGCTGCTTAATTTTATTGGATTTTTTTTTTTTTTTGTAATTAAAAGCAATTAAACCAAATGTATTAAAAGCATATTCAAAACCACAGGGGGTGGTGCTGGAAGGAACGGCGCGGGGGCGGCGGGGAGGGCAGCGATGGATGGAGCGAACTGCCATCCAGGCTGGGCGGCGGGGGAAGATGGATAGAGGCAGGAGCAGGGGATGCAGATCTGCTCACCACGTCTGCAGCAAGATTAATTCCCGGCCATTTCCATTCCTCCAGCTGCTGCTGTGTCGGGAGCAGCACAGGGACCTTCCCACACCTCGTCCTGGGGCAGGGCTTCCCCGGCACCAGGTCACTGGGGCTCTGCCAAGGAGCTCGGGGCTGAAGGCACGGCTCTGCAGCAGAGAATGGCTGCTAGGAGCTGGGCTAACAAAGCTGTGTTAATGAAGCACACCTCAGCTAACGCGGTGGGTCAGAAGCAGAGCCATGCACAGCTTCAGGAGGAGTCAGAACCCGAAAATACGGGAGGATGCTGCAGGACCTGGCTCCAGGAGAACCCCTGTGCCCTCTGCAGCCCTACACCAAGCACTCGGGATGGGGCTGAGGGCAGCACGCAGCTCCTACGGGACAGAAATCCACCCTACAGCCCACCCCACCTTGGCAGACAGGCTCCCTTCACCAACACAGAGCACAAGGTTGCAGGAAGACCCAAAAAACAAGAACAAAATTCCTATCCCCCTCATTTCATTCCCAGTGCAAACCCCAAGAGATCATTCCTGCCTCACCCCAAACCCCGGAGACCCACAGCAGCATCACCAAGCACCTCCCACCACCCCAAGGGCGAGCACCCCATTTCAGGGCCATGAAACACAGCAGAACTCCCCAAAAGCACCCAACAGGGCTCTGCTGCTCTGCTACCGTTCTCAGGACGGCTGCAGGAGGGCTTTGCTGGCACAGCAATGTCCCCTTGCAGGATGGGGGGAGGGGGGATGGTGTCCCCTATACGCTCCAGATTAGGCTGGAAAAACCCACGGCAGAGTTGGAGCAGAGAAATCTCTGCGTTTCACTGTACAGACCCCAACACAGCGCCGTGTTTCACCGCCTGTGCAGGCAGGGAAGCACACAAACACCAACACACAGCACAGCCACCCACCCAAGAAAGAGCACCCTGAGCCCACGGGGAAAGCAGATTTTTATTGTTATCACTACGCTCTGCTCCCGACTGCAGCCAACCATCCACAACCCCATCCCCACCAGCCTCCACCTCCCCCGGACGCAGCGGCTGCCAAGAACAGCACGGAGGTGGGGCGGGGAAGGGACAGAGCCGGACACCACCCCCTATGAGGACCGGGACCGACCCCCTCCCCCAGCTCCATACACAGCACCCTCCTCCATCCGCAGCCCAAATCCCACCGCCACCGTCACCCCACCCTTGGAAAATACCCCCAGTTCCAAGAAAATACCCCCAGCAATGCCCCCCCCAACCCCGAGCCCCAGGCTGGGGGTTGCCTACACGAAACATTTCTGCAGGTATTTATTTTAGGAGGGAGCTGGGACGGCTCCAACAGCCGCGGATGGGGGGGAGGAGGGGGGTCACAGCTGGGGCCAGAGCTGCTCTATTTAAAGGCTCTGCTGCTGCCCGCCGCCCTTCGCCCCTTGCGCAAGGCTCCATTCCAAAAAAACCAACCCAAATGGAACAACAACAGCAGCAAAGAAGAAGGAGAAACAAACACAGACACCAACACCGAACCGATGGGCTCGGGGTGCTGCGCTGTGCTGAAATAAAGATAAATCCCTGCGGCACAATGGGAGCGGGATGGGGGCTCAGCGCGTTCCTTCGGTGACAAATCTGCAGCTGTGCAAGTGGAGGGATGGAGGGGAAGGGCAGAAATGGTGATTTTGGGGCGTGGGGGGTGGGGGAATAACAAAAAAACGCTATAGAAAAAAATCTGCCCAACAGCAAACTGACCCAATGTGCACAGCGTCCATATGGAACGCTGCAGATCGCCTTCTGCTGTATAGGAAGGAGGGGGGGGGGAAGGAAAACACGGCGCAAGAAGGGAGCTAAAATATTGATAAAAACAGATAAAAAAGGAGTTAAAATAAAAAGCAAAAGGGAGGAAGCAGGCAGGGGTGCCGGAGCGCCGTGCAGCCCTTGGTTTGGTAATTCTCTCTGCAGATTTGGGCACCGCCGCCCAGCACCGCGCTCACGGACACGGAGCTGATCCGTCCGGGCTACGGGAGAAGAGCAGAGGGCTGCGGCTGGGAAATGAGCTGCTCTCCTCAGCAGCACACAACAACCACCCTACGGTCGGGGGGGAGAAAGGGGCAAAAATGGGAGGGGAATGGGGAAAAAGAGGGGGGGGGAGGAGAGGAAAAAAGGAAAAAAGGTGGGGAGAAAGAAAAGGGAAGGGGGAAAGGAAAAAAGGGGGAGAAGAAGCAAAAAAAAGAAAAAGAAAAAAAGACAGCAAAGCAAATCCAAGGGGCAAAGTCCCATCGCGCTGGAGAGTGGCGGCTCAGAGGGGGGAAAGTAGGAGACGGAGCCAATAGCCCATGGGGCAACAGCACAGAAAGCAGAGTGCTGGGGAAAAAAAGGCAAAAAAAAAAAAAAAAAAAAGAGGAGGAAAAAGAGAATTTTTTTTTTTAAATGGATGGGTGGGTTGGGTGCCCGCAGACGGAGGACGAAAATGAAAAACAATCGTAATAAAAATAACAACAACAATAGGAGGCAATAGGGGCAGCCCCACATCGCTGCCTTCCCTCTCCGCTTCCCCCAAATCCGCCCTCCGTTCCCTGCTCTGTAAGGGACGGCCCCGCAGCCAGGCAGGGATTTTCCACCCGGCTGAGATTTCCCAAATCCCTGCCATAACTCGCCACGCACAAACGGCCGGCAGCGATTTTCCCCCATTCCCATCGTTTTCTTTTTTGCTTTCCCTGTTTGTTGGGTATTTTTTTAATCCCCCTCCGCCCCAAGCAAAGCCTTCGGGAAGAGCCGTGCACAGAGCAGAGCCCTAAACAACGTAATGGCATGGATTTGGGGCTCAGAACCACACGGAGTTGGGGCTGCAGAGAACAAATCTGGGGTTTAGAGCACCGAATTTCAGGATTGTGGAGCACGGATATCTGGGCTTTAAACCACCAATATTTGGAGCTTAAAACACAAATCCTTGACATTCTGGAGCGCTCACATATAAGATTAACAGCGTGGGTCTTTGGGCTCAAAAGCACAGATATTTGGGGCTCTAAAACACGCATTTCTGGGACTCCAAAGCAGACAAATCTGGGCTTGCAGGCTTGGGGCTGGGGAGCGCGCAGATCCGGGCTCTTAACACAGATCTTCAGGCTCCAAAGCACGGCTATTTGGGGCTCCAAAGCACATCTGGGGTTTTACAGCACATCTCTTCGGGGTTTCAAGCACAGATATTTATGGACTAAACCATTAGGATTTGGGACGCCAGAGCCTACGCATTTCAGACATAAAGCACGGATCTCTGGGACTCGGGAGCATGAATTTTGGGGGTTAAAAACGCAGATATTTGGGGCTTGAAAGCACGGGCACCTGGGGTTTAAACTGTGTCTGTGTGGGATTTAATGCATGAAAATATGGGATCTGAAGCACAGGTATTTGGGACTCTGGAGCGCGCACACAGGCTCAGCAGCTCAGCTATTTGGGGTCTAAAGCTCATCTATTCGTGGCTCCCAAACACTGGGATCAGCAGTGCAGGATTGTGGGCGTTGGGGTTTTAAAGCACATCTGTCTGGGGTTTAAAGCTCAGAGATCCGGGCTCTAAAGCACAGATTTTTGGGGTCTAAAACACAGATAAATATAGGATTCAAAGCGTGGATACGCAGGGCTGCGACCCGTGAATATTTAAGACTCTGGAACGCACATATCTAGGGTTTACAGCACGGAATTCGGGGCTTTAAAACACAAGAGTCAGGGAATGGAGAGCGCACAAACACGGGCTCCACAACACAGCAACTTGGGGCTCGAGGAGCCTCTATTCGGGGCTCTAAAGCACGGAACGCTGGGGCTCGGGACCAAGCGCAGTCGGGGTTTCAGTGCGCGGATCTCGGCATTGCAATGCACTGCTCCCCGGGCTTTAAGGCACGGCTCCCCGGGCTTTAAGGCACGGCTCCCCGGGCTTTAAGGCACGGCTCCCCGGGCTTTAAGGCACGGCTCCCCGGGCTTTAAGGCACGGCTCCCCGGGCTTTAAGGCACGGCTGAAGTGTCGGCTCGCACAGCTCGGTTCCGCGTCGCGCCCCAGCGCTCTTACCGGGGTGCGCGTGGAGGCCGATGCCGGACGCCAGGAACTTGCCGGGCTGCAGCGCTGCGGGCAGCCCCGCGGCCAGGGGCGCGGAGGGGGGCAGGCGGCCGGCGGCCAGGCGGTGCCCGTCCATGGGCAGCCCCGAGAGCAGCGGCGGGGGGGGGCCGTGCGCCGAGCGGGGGGGGGGCCCGAAGTCTCGGCCATCCATCATCCGCTCGCCGGCTTCCAGGAGTCTCCCGGATCGCTGTCGGTGTTCGCCGCCGATTTCTCCCCCTCCCGCCGCCCCCCCCCCACCCTTTTTTTTTTTTTTTTTTTTCTCTTCTGCTTCTGCCGCTTCTCCCCCCAAAAAATCAGACGGTTTTCAAGAACAAGGCGTCCGAGCGTGCCATGGCGCGGTGCAGGGTGCCAGCCCCCGGCTCGGTGCTGCCTGCGGAGAGAGAGCGGGCGGCGGTGAGAACGGGAGAGCGGCCGCCAGAGCCGCCCGGGGAACGGAGCGGAGAGGAAGGGGGGTTTAAAAGCGGGGGAAGAAACGACGGGAACGTAAGGCAGGAATTAAGAAGAGGGACGGAAGAGTAAAGGAGAAAAAAAAAAAAAAGGAAGAAAAAAAATAATGGCAATAATGGCGCGGAGCGGAGCCGCCCCGCGGAGCGGAACAGCGCGGCACCGCCGGAGAGCGAAAAGAAAGGAGAAGATACAGAAATATCCTCCTTAAATCTTTTCCCCTCTTTCGGATCGCTCTGTACGAACGGTTCCGTCGCGGAGCCGCAGCCGCCGGGACGGGCGGCGCTGAGCGGCCGCAGCGCTCCGAGCTTTTTGCACCATCGCAAATACGCGGAGGCGGCTCCGCCGGGATCCGAGCGGCTCGTGGGGAAACAAAGCGGGGGAAATGGAGAGAAATGGGGGGGGGAGGGTTGGAAGAGGGAAAAGGAGGGGAAAAAGGGAAAGGGGGGAGAGAAATCGGGGGGAAAAAAGGAGGAGAGAAGAGATCGAAAAGAAAAAATTGAAAAAAAAAAAAGGGCGGGGGGGGAGGAAAAAATACAAAAAAAAGGAGAAGGAAAAAGGGCGAAAAAAAAAAAAAGGGAAAAGGGAAAAAGGCGAAGAAAAGAAAACAGGAAAAAAACGGGGAAGGAAAAAAGGCGAAAAAAAAACGGGGGGAAGCGAAAGGGGAAAAAACGAGGGAGAAAGAGGGGAAAAAAGGGGAGAAGGGAGAAAAAGGGAGAGAAGGGAGGGAGAAACGGGGGAAAAAAAGGGAGAAACGGGGGAAAAAAGGAGGAGAAAGACGGGAAAACGGAGAAATAATGGAAAAAAAAACCAAGAAGAAGTGGGGGAATGAAAGGAAAAGGGGGACAGAAAAGGGGGGAAACGGACGAAAAGGGGGGAAAAGAGGAAAAAAGAAAAGAGGAAAAAAAGGAGAGGGGAAAGGAGAAAAAAAGGGGAAAACAGGAAAAGGGGAAAAAAGAGGGAGAAGGGGTGGAAACGGGGAAAAGGGAAGAAACGGAACGAAAGGAAAAAAGAGGGCAGAAAAGAGGGAAAAAAATGAGGGAAAGAAAAAAGGGGAAAAAAGGGGGAAAAAAGGGGGGAAGAGAAAAAAAGGAACGGGGGGACAAGATGGGAAGAATTGGGGGAAAGCGGGAAAGAAAAGGGGAAAAAAGTCGATTTAGAAGGATGGAAAGAAGAGGGGGAGAAGGAAATTAAAGCAGAGAGATGGAAGGTGAACGAGAGGGGAGAGGAAAAATAAGGAAAAGAATGCGGGAAAACGAGAGAAAAGGAAAGAAAATGGAAACGAAAGGAGAAAAAGGAATCAAAGAAACGGATATAAAAGGAAAAAAAAGATCGAAAGCACGGGGGAGAAACGTGAAGAAGGGGAGGGGGGGAAGAAAACGAGAAAACGGGGGAAAAAAAAAATCTGAAAAGGACAAAATAAGAACGATGAGGGGAAAAAAGTGTCGGGAGGGAGAAAAAAAGGAGAGGGGAGGAAAAACAAGCGCCGAAGAGCGGCGAACGGAAAACACAGCGGCGAAACACGGCGCTACGAACGGGACGGAGCGGGAGGGTCGGACGGCAGCGTCCGCAACGACAACCGGGGAGAGGACGGGAAGCGGGGAGCGAAGCGAGCGGGGCGCGGGGCCGCCGCCGTCCTACCTGGCGCTCAGGCCGCCTGCTCGCGGCCCATGGCGGCGGCGCGGCGGGCCGGGGCCCGGCGGGGGGTGCGGGCGGCGCGGCGGGCCGGGGCTCAGGGGCGGGGGGGGCGGCGGCGCGGCGGCCGCGCCATGGAGCGCCGGGACGGCCCCGCACGGCGGCATCGGGCGCGATCCGCAACCGCGGCGGCGCAGACGGAGAGCGGCCCGCGCGCGGCGACCGGCGGCGCTCAGGGGAGGGAAAAAAAAAAAAAAAAAAAAAAAAAAAAAAGGGAAAAAAAAAAGAGCGGCGGGAGGGGGAGGGGAGAAAAATAAAAGGGACGGCGCGGGAGAGGGAGGGAAAAGGGGGGAAAACGCGGCGCCGGGGCCATGAAACGCGCATTGTTCTCCGCGAGCCGCGCCCCCCCCCCGAAGGGGCGGGATCGGAGCTGCTCTCCGCCGTCCCATTGGCTGTCCGGCACGCCGCTCGGCCGTGGGTAAACAGGCGGCCGTTTCCAGGCCCCCCCCCGCACCGCCGCTTTCCGCTCTCAGTCACGGCCGCTCTCCGCCGTTTCCAGGCCCCCCGCGGCCCGCCCCGCGCTGAGGGAGTGAAGCGTCCCCCCCCCCCCCCCAGCGGAGCCCTGAGGAGGGAACGGCCGGCCGGCCCTCTCCCACGGCCCCGCCGCGCACAAAGCGCCCTTTGAGGGGGAGCGGCCGCGGGGGGCGAAGCCTCCGCACCCCCCCGCTTCCAAACATTGAAACGCGGGGCGAAGCGGGGGGCGCCGGTCACCAGAGCGGCGTTTTTTCAGCCCCAAAGCGGCTGCGCTGCGCGCGGGGCTCCTTTTGTCGCGAACAACGCGCGGGCGCCTCGCTTTTATTAAAGAAACGGCGCGGGCCGCGTTCATTAAAAACGGTGGATAATAAAAGTAAGAATTAAAAATCCGAGGAAAATAAAACCCCGCCCTTCCCCCCCAGCCCCCCCCTCCTCCTCCTCCTCCTGCGCCGCCGCCGCCATTTTGTGCCGCCCCGCGCGCCGCCAGCAGCGCACGGCGCACAGCGCCCCCCCCCCCCCCGCCTCGTTCCGTTCCATCGCCGCCGCCCGGACGGACCGCCCAGCCCCCCCCCCCCCCCCCCCCCCCCCCTTTTCGTTTTACGCCGCTTAATTTACTAAAAAAAAAAAAAAAATTTGCATTTTTCCTTTTATTTTTTTATTTTATTTTTTTTCCCCGTTCTTACTCCATCATTCTCGATTTTTTCGCCGTTTTTCCTCCCCCCCCCCCCCGTCATTTTATTCCCCTTTTCCCCATTTTCCTATTTTTTTCCTTCCCCTCTTTTCCATTTTTCCCCTCTTTTTATATTCCCTATTTTCCTATTTTCCCCCCTGTTCCATTTCCCCGCTTTCCCTTTTTCCCCATCTTTCCTTCTCCCCCCCCCCCCCCCCCGTTTATTATCCTCCCCCCATTTTTTCCTCCTATTTTCCTTATTTTTTTTTTCCCCTTTCACCCCCCCAGTGGAAGCAGAGCGGATCAGGCAGGACGCAGCACAGCGCCGAGCCCCCCCAGCACACACAGGTAGGACTTAGGGGTGGGATGGCAACACAACAACCATCCTTTCCCCCTCCCCTTTTCCACCCCCCGTCCCAAATCACCCTGCCCCATTTTCACAGGGGGGGCCGCTCACCTTTGGGGCTGCCCCCCACGCTCTGCCCCCCCCCTATGTGCACACATGCGGGGTGCTGTGCTGGGTGCTGTGCTGGGTGCTGTGCTGGGTGCTGAGCCGTGCTGCCCGCACGTTTGCAGGGTGTTTGCAGCTATATTTAACGCGTGCAGTCAGCGCCCGGATTTAGCAATGCAGCCATAAATCAGACGGACGCACGGACGGAGCTGGCACAGCTCTGCCCCATTTCCTCATCCCCCGGCGCGGCGCTGGAGGCCCTTTCCCCCATATAAAACACCAAAGAGGGGATGGAAGGCAAAACGGGATCTGTGACGTAGCCCTACAGACACAAGGGGGTCCTGCACACCCCGCTCTTTGGGGGCAGCCCGGAGTGGGGGGCAGCCGGGAGGTGGGATTCCCAGCAGCGTGGGATGGCATTCTCCATCAATCCCAGCTGCGGGGCTATGGGGGCTGTTTGATTCTCCTTTTTTTTCTTCTTCCCCTTTTACCCAATAAAAAGCTTTTTTCTTTCTCTTTTTTTTTTTTTTTAAGTGCAAAACCATGAGAAAAACACACATGCTGGCACGGGGATGCTCCGAGCTGAACGTGAGTCTCAGGGCTGTGATTTGTGCCCGCCAGTCCTAACCAGAGCTGGGCTGCGGGGCGAGGAGAAGGCAGCCACAGCTTTTGGAGGGGCAGATGTGGTGGTTTAACAGAGAAACGCGTGGGAAATACCCCAGACCCACTCCCTGCTGTGTGGGTCTAACGCAGGCTGTGTCCAGGCGATGGGGAACGCAGAGCTGTGAGCAGCAATCCGCACCAGCACAGCGAGCTGAGTGCAGCTCCTTTTTGTGCACACCAGATATCCGAACGTGGAAAACATCTGCAGCCTCTCCGCTTCTCCGGTGGGGGAAGGAATGGTGGGGAGATGGGAACAGCTCAGGTTTGAAGGTCCTGAAGCGTCAGGGAGACGCGGGAAGTCGAGCAGTTCAATGCAGAGCTGGTCGCCTTTGCTCCGTCCTTCTTAAAATTCACCTCTCCTTCTCTGCTGCACACTGCAACCAGCAGAGCCCTGGGGAGCTGGAAATGCAGAGCTGCAGGGGATGGGGACAGGTGTGGGGTCTGGCTTTGTGCCACACCGAGAGCGATGTCCCCAAAAGAAGAGGTGTGGGCACCAATGGCGCTGCTGCTCCGGGCTGTCCCTTCCCCTGCAGGTGTCCCTGCGTGCTGCCACTGCTGCGTGTGCACCCCAAACTTTGCCATCCCCATCTGAAAGCACGGTGAATCCGTCTGCCTCCCCACAATGAGTTCTTCCAGCTCATAAATGCCTCTTCTTATCCGAGGGAAAGAGAGATGGGAAACAAAACCTGTCCCCAAAAATACCCCAAAGCAACAGGCGTGGACCTGCCCACGGGGAAATGGGCTGCTGGGCTGAACCCACAGCTGCCACCCAGCTCAGGTGTCACACAGGTGGGGACGGAGCACCCAGCAAACCGATGTCCTTAAAGGACAAGGCAGGGACCGCAGGGGCTGCTCGCCCCGAGCTGAGCCCATCCTTGGCATCTCCACGTGGCCAGCTGTAGGGCCACTGGGCCCAGAAGCCAAGTGCCCAGAAAGCTTTGGGCAAAGCACGGCGCAGGAGCATTTCCCACACCCAGGAGTTCTTCTGGCTCCCTTATCCCCACAGGCACCCGCCAAAGCACTGCAGTTGCCCACGCTGGGTACCAAAACGATGCTAAAACAACACCTGTTGGGGCAGAAACCATCTCGTCCAGGCACCAGGGGCTGCGGGGGGGTCTCCACATCCAACACAACCCTCGCTGACCCCTGGCCGCCCCACGGCTCTCCCAGGGCCGTTCCCCCCCCCAAACTCCCTGCGCACGGCCCGCAGCACCCACAGCTCCTCCAGCAGAGCCCTGTGCCCAACAAAGCCTTCCAGCCGGCAGCGCCCGGCTCCTAATTATGATTTCCTTCAAGACGATCCCAGCAGCGATAGACAAAACCTCCCCTCTGGTCGGAGCTGGAATGCCGTGTCCTAACGACGGCTTTTGTACCGCGCCTGCTGGAGGAAAGAGCGCGGCAGGAGGGGGGAAAGGGAGATTTAATTATAGAGCCGCATTGTGATTTCACACACATAGCTAGCTGCCGTAATCAGGTTACAAGTGTAGCTCATTTTCCTCCCTCCCCTCCCTCTTCCTCCTCTTTTTCTTTCTTTTTTCCCCCTCTCCCTTTTTCCTCTCGGTGCTCCGAAGCGGTCGATGTGCCGCAGAGCCGTACCAGCACCGGGCTGCACAGCACATGGACCCACATCCCCAGCCCCCCCCCTGCCCCCCCCGGGTTCCCACAGCTCCGGGTGAAGAGGAGGAGCCCCTTTTCCCTCTCTTGGGGCGGGAGGAGGAAAAGCATCTTTTAAACGCAACTTTGTGTGTTTTTTCTATCCAGGCAAAGCGATGCTCAGTTTCGGACCGTTCTGAGGTTCATTTAGGAACCTATTGTTGTCCGTGCGAATTCTTTTTTACATTTCAAATAACAGGATTATTTCCCCAGGGGGTAATATCCTGTAATTTGAACACAATAATGGGAATAAATTACTTACTTAGAACTAATAACGACAGCCTGATTCCAATATATATAGGAACTGTAACAGCTTTGGTTAGTTAAAGTGTAATTGTGTCGACGGATGACATTTTCTTTCAAAGGAATCTGAACGACTTTTAATTAAATTTGCTGAGGGTGGGGAGGAGAGGGAGGGGGAGACGCCGGCATCCCAGCACCCCGAGCACGGAACCCAGCAGAGGGGACCACATCCCCCAGGTGCCACTGCCAGCTCTTGGCCTTTCCAGCAGGCAGTCCTGGTTGGTACTGGGTGATGCTCCTCCACCATCGGTGGCATTTGGCCACTGGGACGCAGGGATGCTGCAGGGTGAGAGTGCCGGGTCCCCACGGCATCATCCTGCCCCGCATCCCCTCCCCGTGGCACCTCTCCCCCATGGCATCCCCACTCTCCCCCAGTGGGTTTTGCTGCCTGTTGCCCTTTGTGTTTATTTGCAGCCCTCGAAGTTCCCTTTGGAGAAGAAGGAATTTACAAAAGCCATCTTTCCACCGCAGCCCGCGGAGCGCCAAGTTCCTGCCCCGAAATATCTCGGCGAGGAGCTCTGCCAGCGGCTCCGTCCTCCTCCAGGACTCGTTTTCCTCTGTTTATCTTGAAAATATTTCTGTGCTGAGGTCCCACCCAGCGGCACACAGCCCTGCAAGGCCGCCTCCAGCCGACACACAGCCCTTGTTTACGTGGAGCAGAGCCGGCTGAGCCCAGGCTGGTGCTGGAGGAGAACCCCTCCGAGCACAGAGCGCCCCGCGCCGCAGCTCCCCGCTCACCACTGACACACAGATGCCTCCAGTTGCTGCTTTGGGAGTTTCTCGTGGTTTGACGTGATAATAACGACAAAGAATGCTGGCTTGGATCTCCTAGAGCTCTGCTGAGAATTGGGCACATCCCGGGGTGCAGCGATGCTCCATCTCTGGTCCACGGCTGTCTGCAACAGCCGCCCGACAGCCGGCACAGAGTTTTGCAGGAGCTCGTTGCGAAGGTTTTAGGGTAGATGTGCCGGGGTTTGTGGCAGAGGGCTGGGATGGGAACCCTGCTGTCCCCTCACCACCCCGCTGCTGGATCCGACCCCAATTTGAGGCACCCACCCCGAGCATCCCCTCCCCGAACCGCTCTGCGCCCGCAGCATCACCTCGTGCAAACGGCCTCAATCACAGCAACGCTCAAAGCCCGGCCAGCAGGATTGAGTTACCTGCCTTGGGAGAATAAAGGAGGCATTCAGCCAGAGCTTACGCCTTTCCCCCTGCCAAGGCCCGACACCACGGTGACGGTCACACGCAGAGGCACAGAAACACGAGCCCCACTGACCCCGATCTGCATCCCCCCTCCTCCCACCCCACGGCACCGGGCAGAGCGCACGCTTTGCTTTGCTTGCCTGTCATGAGCTGCCTTATCTTTTACTAAAACCTTTAGGAGCAGAAGTCAGGCTACCCGGGCACAAAGGCGACTAAATCTCCTCCTGGGACATTAATCATTTTTCTTTGACGTGTTTTGCTAATTAGGCGAAGCGTTTCCCTTGATGGGGGGAAACTGGGGCCTGGGAAAAATTAAAAAAATAAAGAAAGAAGAGGGACGAGGTGGAAGAGAGGAAGAACCAGGGCAGAGGGATGAGGTGTAACGCTGCTCTGTTCTTCGAGCATCAGCTGGCAGGGAGCAAACCCAGCCCGTGTGGCTCCAGCATCATCAGGACGCGGGGATCACCATCCCTGGAGGTGCCCAAGGCCACGGTTGGCACTGAGCAGCCTGGGGGGGCAGCCCAGCCTGTGGCCACCCGCCTGTGCCTATGGGTGCATGGGCTGAGATGCCCCACGGGGGAAAAACGCGGAGGATGAAGGTTTCTCCAGCCTGTGCAGTCACTGCTAGTGAACGCATGGAGCACCCCCTGTGATTTCTTAAAATGCACTGTTTGTCTGCGATTTCTGGCGATGCCTGCTGCTGCACACACAGAAATGGCCTGGCACCCCCACAGCCTGAGGCTGAGGGCCCATTGGGAGCTGCAGAAGGCAGCAGGAAACCTCTGCCATGGTGGTTTGTCAGTAGAACCTCTAACTGCAGGGATGGGGACCAGCTCGTCCCAGGCAGGACTGGCTGCTTTTTGCATGAGTCCAACCCAGCTCCCATAGGACCCAATGGTTTTTTTTTGTGAGAAACAAAACAACCCACAGTGAAATCGCTATGAGGATGCACTGAAACAAAATCCCAACGAGAAACCGCCGCCTGCTCGTGTCCCCCAGCACCACAAAGCATTCGCTCCAATCACTTATCGACAGCTCAAACCCAAACCCTCCGTGTGCAAACACTTGGGGCAGAGCCATGGGGCAGAGCTGTGGGGTAGAACTATGGGGCAGCGCTATAGGGCAGCACTATGGGGAAGGACTATGGGCCAGTGCTATGGGGAAGGATTATGGGGCAATGCTATGGGGCAGCACTATGGGTTGCACTGTGGGACAGCACTATGGAGCAGTGCTATGGAGCAGCACTATGGGGAAGGACTATAGGGCAGTGCTATGGGGCAGTGCTATGGAGCAGCGCTATGGGGCAGTGTTATAGAGCAGTGCTATGGGGCAGTGCTATGGGGCAGCACTATGGAGCAGTGCTATGGGGCAGTGCTATGGGGCAGCACTATGGAGCAGCACTATGGGAAAGGACTATGGGGCAGCATTATGGGGCAGCGCAATGGGGAAGGACTATGGGGCAGCACCATGGGGTAACACTGTGGGGCAGTGCTATGGAACAGTGCTATGGGGCAGCACTATGGGCAGCGCTATGGGGCAGCGCTATGGGGCAGCACTATGGGGTTGCACTATGGGGAAATCAATCACAGTGCCGCACTCCCTCGGCGCGCTCCTCATTGCTGTGGGATGACACACACCGCTC
The DNA here is from genome assembly GCA_037305975.1 of Chrysolophus pictus. Lineage (NCBI taxonomy): Eukaryota > Metazoa > Chordata > Aves > Galliformes > Phasianidae > Chrysolophus > Chrysolophus pictus. The sequence continues at coordinate 4,182,615 of CM074589.1, forward strand.
CTCCTCCCCCCCTCCCCACCCCCACCACCAAAACAAAGCACTGTTTCTAATTTGGGGAGTTTGGAAATCATTTTCCATTCCGGCTTCCAAACGAAACCAAAAAAGAAATTTGCTTTCCAGAGCGCCACGGAGGGGTCAGCGCTCTGCGGGAGCGCGAAAAGTCGCGGGAAAAGCGAGTGCTGCTCCCCCACACCCATTTCCAAGAAAAATAAAATAAATTAAAAGAAGACAATGCTGTTAAATATAGAGCATAAAGCACAGCTCGGCACCATTCATCATTTCGGGGGTGTTTTCGCCAACATCTCCCGGCGGATCCGGTTGGCTGTTGCATCCCCAGGGGACGCATTGCAGGCGTGCTGACGCTGGCCCGGGGAGCAGCAGAGGGATGGTGGGAACCCCGCGGGTGCCTCTGCCTCTGTGTGAGAGCTGTTGGAAAATCATAATCCTCTCCCAAATCAAATTCAGCCCTGGGAGCACCATCGGGCCGCGCCGCGGTGCGCTTTGCACAGCCAGAGCGGGGTGGTAAAAAGAAAAAGCCTTCAAGGTGAGGAAAGCACTGTGGGAAGGTCGGCATCCCAGGTGTTTTTGTGCCAAAGTGCTCCCAAACAAAAAGAAGAAAGAGGAGATTAAGGAGGAACACCCGGCATGCCGAGCTGCTGCTGCAAAACAAATGATTTTCCACGAGTCGCTGGTGGAAAGAGCAGAGCGGAGCAGAGAGGTGCATCCAGTAGGTGGGATTGGCTCGAGGTGGGTTCCCAGCTCTGGGGTCTCTGATAGAAGCCCAATGGGTGGAGGAGGGTGCTCAGTGTGTGCACCCCACTGCGAGGCTCCGTTCTGCCCAGGATGAGGCAGGAAAACCAAATTGGGTTCATGTCTGCAAGGCTTCAATGGAGAACTCCAACACATGAAGGGTCTCCAGGCCATGGGGCTGCATCCTGGTGGTGGCTGGAGATGGAGCAGTGTTGGACGTGGAGCACTGTTGGAAATGGAGCAGTGTTGGAGGTGGAGCAGCGTTGGATGTAGAGCAGTGTTGGACATGGAGCAGTGTTGGACACAGAACAGTGTTAGAGATGGAGCAGCGTTGGACATGGAGCAGTGTTGGATGTGGAGCAGTGTTGGACATGGAGCAGTGTTCAGTCCACAGCATCAGGGCAGGGTTTCCCACCTTTCCCAGCTCGATTCCTGTGAGCATTTCTCATGGACACCCAACGTGTGCCATCACTGTGGACTCTGAGTTTCTCCACATCTCCTCCCCACCTCCATCTGCCCCCGAGGTGCTTCCCAGAGCACTGGGAGAGCCCTGAGGAGGAAAAAAAATAAAAAATAATCATAGCTGTTTAAAAAAAAAAAAAAAAAGCCACTGGAAACAAACAAACAGTTTTGATTTATCGCTCACGAGAAGAAATAGTGCGTGTTGAAAGCAAGCACAGGAAGTCGTGGGGACAATAAATCCTGCACAAGAGCAGATGAACCAACACAATTCCACATTCGGGAACACGGCGAGGTTGTGGAGACAGCAGGAGGGTGAATGTGGGGGGTTTGGGGTGGGACCCCGAAGCAGAGGGGTGCAGGGCTGGGAGCACTCTCCCCATCACCTCGAGTTTTGGGATCAAGCCCAGGTGCCAGCAAAGGGATCCTCCAGGACACCCTGCTGTGATGTGGCCGTGTCAGGACGGGGAGCAGTGGGGCTCCATCCCATCCTCATCACTCGCGGAACGCCAGCAATCCTGGCTGTTCTGTGGGTACAGAAACTGCACGTCCCCACTGCTGGCCGGGGCTCCTGGCAGCCCCAGGGAGGATTTGGCTGCGCAGGAATTTGGAAGCTGCCTGAAATCCCGAAGAAACGAGGAAAGGCTGAGGAATGACGTGATGGAGGCTCAGCCCTGCCGAGCGGCGGCTCGCAGCACCCCACGCATGGCACTGGCAGCAAACCAGGAGCTGTGGGTGTGGGACATCATCCCTTCCTCTATGGGGGCACCGCAGGGGCTTCCCAGGACCCCCTGACCCTGTTGACCCCCCATGGCTGGGGGTCATGTTCATTGCATCCTTTGGGATGGGGCAGAAAACACCACAGCGCTCACCGCCCCATCTCCGTTTTATTTCCCCCCCGCACCCACAAGCAGTTTCTTTTTTACCCTTCTGAGATGACAGCAGGGTGGGGGGAGGGATGAGGCTGTTTATTAAATGCCATCCGCTCCAGTTAATCCCCAAACTGACTCAGAGGTGTCACAGCGTGCATTCAAATGAACGCCTTGCCATCTTTCCATCAGCTCTGCGGATCTGACCTGTAGGAGCAATGGAGAGACCCAGGGATGGGCGACGGCGGATCAGATGGGATCTCAAACACGATGGCAGTGAGCCTGGGCTAGGAAAGTAGAGAGCCCAAACCCACCCCATTGGGCACATCGTGCTGCACCAGCACTGCTCTGCAGAAGGCAGCTGGGGGCTCTGCCCGTATCCCAGTGCCGGTTGCGGGGGATTCACCATCACCAGCACGGCCCTTTGGTTTGCTTTCTGGAGGAAAATAAAGCAGAGCTGTTTGCAGAAGGTTCTCATTAGGGAAACATCTGGAGTCAGCACTTCTTCCCCAAAGGGCAGCGGAGTGCTCGGAGGAATCAGGGGAGGAGGAGGAGGGATGGATGTGTGGCATGTTTCGGCCCAAGGAAGGTCCCAGCAGCGCTCCCAGCATCTGTGCCAGCGCCCGGGGGTGCCCGGATCTGTCCGCTGGGATGGATGGAGTAAGGATGCTCCTCGTCCCTTGGGAGCCTGGGGACACGGGCTGTTGACACTGCCGTCAGGGGACATCATCCCTCCTCCAGGTGCCCTTCCCGCTGCCTTTGGGCGCTCGCTGCCGAGGAGAACGCGCAGTGCGTAGCGCACAGCGTGCGTCCCTCAGATGGGACCTGTCCCCTCTCCTGTCCCCATCACACAGGCTGTAGTGACATCTGCTGGGCTCTCACTGGGGAAGTCCCACGGAACCCGCACGGCGCTGACCCTCCGGCGCCGCACGGACCCGCATGGCAGCGCTTCCCTTCGTCCCGGGCTAAACGACGGACTCCAGGACCTGATGGCTGCACCGGGTGCCACCATCGCTGCGAGAACGTCGCAGTCCGTACGTGGTGACAAAACCAAACTGGGACCCATCGCCTGCACGGGGCTCCGCTGGGAGCAGTGCTGCGGGGACAGAAGGGCGACGGAGCGGGGACGGCTGCGGTCACAGCCCCCGAGGAGAGGGCGGGGGGTGGCACGGTGCTCCTGGGGGGCAGGAGAGACCCTGGAGCTGGAGAAACCCCGCACCCATCTGTAAGGGGGAAAGGATGCGGTGAGGAGCGGGTAGGGATGGGGGCAGGCTGTTTATCTGGAGCTGATTTTGATTTTTCCCTTTCCGATACCGGCAGGATGCTGTGCTGCGCCTCATTATGCAAATAGAAGCAATTAGAGCTCACCCAGGCTCTGCCCACGTGACGCTTTATGGCACTCGCAGAAATCCTTCCTGCTACATGAGGGGAATGACAACGGCCCCGGGCTGCAGCCAGCTCACCCCAAGCGCGGGGAGCTGATAGCAGAGCCTTTGGTGGAGCCGCGCATCGGGGACCGACCCCATCGCTGCCGCCCAGAAGTGCCCACGGGAGGGACTGTCCAGGAGGAGCCCCCCCCCCTCCGGGTGACACCGTGGCACCGGGGCTGGCTGCAGCCCTCAGCCCCAGGATGGCACGTGGGGCTGCAGTGCCACAACGCGGCATAAATCAGTGCAGCTCCATCCCCCGCCCTGGGCCTGCCGTGCCGATCCCACGGTGACCCATTCAGAAATAGAATAAGGCAAACATACACAGAGGCATCGACCCACACCTCAGCTCACGCTGGAATTCCTCGGTGTGTTTTGAATTCCTTCAGCAGGGAAGGGCTGTCCTGGGCTCGGTGCTCGCCGTGGCACAAGAAGAGGAGTCCATCAGCAGCGCAGGGTGAGGACACAGCGAGGAGCAGAGCTGGCACATGGCTGCCTGCACAGCGAGCAGCCCCACAGGGACTCAGCAGCTCTGGAGGCTCTGGGACTACCTGATGGCCACTGATGGATGGGATGAAAGAGCTGATTTTCAATTGGAAGAGTTCCAGTAAAGGCAGAGGAATACAACCTCCACTGGGCACGGGGGAAGGCAAATATTGCATGGGGAGCAAATCTGGAGAAGGGCAGAGTTCACCCAGCAAGGGCACGGCCTGCACAGCCAAGGGTGGGGAGGGCTGGAATCCCCTCCCGCGTTGGGGATGCACTCGATGTGTTTTTAAAGGGGCTCTGTTTGTACTTCAAAACAGCCTGGCTGTAATTGCCAAAAAAAATCATTAAAAAAAAAAAAAAAGACAAAACAACCCGCTACAATGACTAATTAGCTCGCTCCTGCCTCGTACCCTGTAAACAAATGTATTTGTAACCAATTTGCAAGCACTTTGCATAAGGGGCCCAGAACACTCATGCCTGTTTGATGCATTTTGACATTAATTTGATAATAGCGGCTTAACAAGGAATCCAGGCTCCCTAGCTATAAATATGCTGCTTTTCCCCTTCCTTTTATCTGCACAGTGAAATAATGTTGTTTTTCCCCCTGCTGCAATAACCACCATCCAACCCTTTCATGAACGCCCTTTATGTCCTTTAGCATTTTCAAGGCTTTTTTTTTTTTTTCCCCCTCTCTTTTCTTCCCTCCTTCTGGAGAAAGCAAAAGGGTTTTATGAGCTGTACTTTTAATTCCTGTTTACGGAGGGGATGGAGAGGACAGCAGTGGTGCTCCAATAATGCTGCTTATGGGAGAGTAGCTCAGAAGTCCTTCCTCCACCCACCTGCGCTCTGTGGGAGGGATGCAGCTCATCCTCTTTTCCCTCCTCTCAGCACACTGTGGATCTCCAGCTCCATGCAGCCCTTCGGTGCCACACCAGCAGCAAACGGGAGCACAACGAAATGGGAATCGGGTGCTGGGGGCAACACTGGTGCCACCCAGAGCACAGGTCCCAGCCCCAACGGGTGGCACTGCAGCATCACCACGTGTCCCACAGAGACCAAACCACAGCCACGGCTCATCCCTGCCCTAACAGCAACACCTCTCTCCTTCTGGTCCCTCCTAAAGCTTCCCATCTATTTGTAGAACTGCAGAATGGCTGGGTTGGAAGGGATCTCACAGCCCCTCAGCCTCAACCCTGCTATGGGCTCATTGCCTCCCCCAGCTCAGGCTGCCCAGGGCCCATCCATGACCTCAGGCACCTCCAGGGATGGGGCACCCACTGCTCCAGCACCTCACCGCCCTCTGGGTGAAACATTTCCCCCTCACATCCAACCCACACCTCCCCTCTCTCAGTTTAAAGCCATTCAACCTCCAGGAACACCACCAGCCCCCCCCAGCCCACCTCAATGCCATGTCTGTGAGGGCAAAATTTGGGGATAAAACCTGAGAGAGCAGCTCTTCTCGTGTCACATGAGAGCAGTCGGGCCTTCTGCTGCACAGCACCGTTTTGGGAAGCAGGGAGGTGGCTGCCATCCCGTCTGCACTGCCATCATTCAAGAAAACGGGGCAGCGTGGAACAGTAAGAAAACTAAATGGCTGCAGAGCTCTCACCCCGCTCTCCCAGCTCCCCCACAGACCCCACCTGGGAACACTCACAGCCCTGTGCCAGCAGATGTGCTGCAGGGGCACAGCACGGCTCCAGGACGAGCTGCTCCATCCCAGCCATGGCACCGACCGCTGCTCCCCAGCCCTCCCTGGGGATTATTAATGCCCAAACAATGCAGGGAGCCCCTGTGATAAGCCAGAGGCCCAGCAGAGCCCGAAAGTACATTCCTTCCTCAGCCTCCTCCCTCCTTATCTCTTTCTTCCCTCCTCAAAACCACGGTTAGATAACAGTTATTGGAGCAATAAAATCCATAACTTAAACATGAGCACCAGGGATGGCCCCTGCCAGAGCACACAGAGCAATGGAGCCCGCGGGCACCGTGAAACAGAGCCTCCAGGCAGAGCTGGGTGAGCCCACAGCAGCTGCAGGGCAGCCAGGTTCACCAACCCCAACCCATCCCCACTGCCACACCAAACCCCATCCCCAGTGGACATCTCCATGGATCTGGAACAGCTCCAGGGCTGGTAGTGCAGCCCTCACTGCTCCACCTGCACCACTCACCCACCTGCACACCAGAGAGCTGCTTCGTCCTGCAGCAGTGAGGTTCAATCGCTGTCTGTTTGGATGTCCACGAAGGAAAAGCATCTCCTTCCGTGTGTGAGCTCATATTTTGCAGACAGAACACAACCCCAAAGTGTCCCATAGGGGGAACGGATGGCTTCGGGCTGCGCTTTTCAGAGGAAATACGAGGCAGGAGACAGCGAGAGACCCGGTTCAGAAGAGATTCACTCTTTATTTGAAGTTTTACATGCCACTGCGTACAGGAACGTTGCACATTCAGAACTGGACTCACTATGAGAACACGGGGCTGGGTGCAAACACAAGCAGCAGACGAGCGCACGGATGGAGAGGTCTGAGCCCAGGAGCCCAGCGGAGCCGCAGCCCAACCCTCCCCTGCCCCCCCCCAGCTGTGGGTCAGCTCCTCACCTCCCAGGGCATCTCTGTTTTCCAACGAGCAGCTTTGGTGCCAGCCCTGCACACCAAGCACCCGTTTCCTGCTCTCCCAAATCCCCTTCCCACCAATGCCAGCAGCCTGCACAACGAGCACCCATTTCCCCCCCGCTGCTCGTAGCAGGGGCGACACAAATAGGGACTCTTATGCTGACATTTTATTTTCAAAGAAAGTTTTGAAAGAGCAACATTTTCCCCAGCAGCCTTGGGCAGGGAGCTGCAGCTCCGCTTCAAAGGACGAACTTCAAAACCAAACCCAGCGTCCTAATGGTTTTGTGCTACATTACTTAATTGTCACGCAGCTCATTAGCAATGCCTGATTTCACGTTCGCTGCGCAGAGATGAAGTTCACAAAAGAAGGGGCTCCTTTAAAGCAATAAATAAAACAAGGAACCGGGCAACCAGGCTCCGATGGTGCTCACATAAAACGTTACACTTCACTGCTTAAAAACCGAAATAAAAACCCCATCGTAATTAAACGTGTATTGATCTGCCTTCCTTCACAGCTCGGAGCTCTGACTTTGCATGGGGAAGGGGGGAACGCATTGTAGGAACGGGGCTCAGCACACACCACAGCACCAGCACGCCGCGGGGACCCTCTGCGTGCTGATGGGCTCCCTATTGCTGCGTGAGATTGGAAGCAGTAGATGGAACCAAGTGACCCTTCTCCTGCAGAGCAGGGGGGGATGCTAAAAATAATAAATAAGTGAAGGGGAGGGAGAACGGAGCGCGTCAGAGGTCAATGCCACGAAACAATGGATATTGATGTCTCCATTCATTTCGAACAGCAGAAAGGTCAATGCCTCCCTTGCTTCGTGTTTTATGGCTGACATCCTGCTGCTAACAGCAACAGTGTTCGTAGTCAGACCCCATCCATCCTTTTTTATGATGATGGTTATTCCTAACCAGGTTGGCCATTTTGAAAATGTGATGAAAGCTGAGGAGTGGAGGTGGGAGGAGGGGGGGAAGCCCCCTAGGAAGTCACGGGCACGTGGGGTATCCGTGAGTCTGGGGGCTGTTCTGCCCCTCGCAGCCCCCTAAAAACAAACAGGGTCCAGGGCAACGTCCCTTCACTGCTCATCACTATTCCCTGTGCAACATCCCAACTGGTTTCTATGGAAATGGCTCTCCTGCCAGCACACCCGGCTGCCTGCGCATCCCTGCGGAGCCACAGAGCCACGTGGATGGTGCTTCACCCTGCAGCGCCCAGCGAGGGGTTGGGGCTCCCTGCCCCGAGTCCCAAAGAGCCACCAAAGAGGTGAGGGGATGGATCCTGCTGCAGAGACAGCCCTGGGGATTCATGCAAGCAGGGCCTCTGCTCTGCTACCCGGCAGCTTGCATCAGCAGCCCCAACCTGTGCTCCCCTCCCAGTAAGGGGACTTCACAGCCCTGCACACTGCCCGAAGGAAGCACGAACAGAACACAGACAACTGTTGCTTTCCCCACTACCGCTGCTTGCCCCAGAATCTCCTTCTCCCAGAGATGCACAGACACATCAGTGGTTGGTGCACGGGTTTCTCCCACAGCCCCGGAGATGGTGGCTCAGATTTAGAGAGCAGCACAAAACACACCAGCAGGGACTGGGCAGCCCAGGGAGGCAGTGCCTGCAAGAAGTGCTCCTTCTGTAATGGAATCCATTCATTTCAGCCCACGGACAGCAGCATCAGCAGGCTGAGATCACCTCACTGGGTGCCTATAGGGAACAGGGGGATATTTCTGGAGAGATGGGGACAGAGACCAGAGGAAGGGGGAGGGATTTTGTGTTAAATAAAAGCTAGCAACAGAACGCCAATGCCTCCATTCTCTCCTGCTCCAACGCTGCAGGCTGGAGTCTCAGCACTGAGTGGGCTCCGAGTCCCATGCATTGCTCTGCTCAGAACATATGGTGCGATGCTTAATAGCCCAGCTCTGCCAATTGGGGACTATTAGGGTGGGTTCTTTTCCCAGTGTAAATGTTGCAGAATATAAATTGTAATTAACACCGATGCCAAAATAGCACTTAGAGAAAATAAGCACATTATTAACATCTGGTGAATCCTGCCTGCAGTGCAGAAGCAGCGGAAATTCTCACTCACCGTAAGAGGATTTGTGGCAGAGACAGGGAGCACCAGACCACGGCTGGGGGACGGGGTGGGCAGGAGGCATTTTTCCCTCGTTATCACCATTTTGTAGTGCTGTCTTTACTACCTGTGGGTGACCTTTCCCAGCCCCGATCATAACTGCTAGCATTTGCATCAGGACTTCTGACCTGCTTGCATGAATACAGATGTCTGAGCATCATTCTCTGGACAACAGAATAATGGTGTTACAAACCATGCCTGGCTGCCTGCCCCGACCCAGCAAGACGAGGCAGGTGGGTTCCACTTTGCCAAGAGAAAGGCACCGCCTGCTTTGTGGGGCTGCTCTGATCCCCAGGACCAAAGGGTTAACTCTGCCAGCTCTGCCAAACTCCCGCTGGTGCCGCTGTATGTCGGAGGAGGAGAAATCCCTGGTTGGGATGGGAATGTCCTGCTGTTGGGATTCCCCCATGGGACAGGACAGGTTTCCTTAAGCGTGAGACCTGGCTCCATACCCTCAGCCTTCCCTTCACCCTGCCTGAGAGGCAGAAGGAGAGCAGCACAGCACTGGCACTGCTTCCAGCAACTCGCTGCCTGATCCCCATCAATTACTGTGGGAAAGAAACCTGGACACACACCAGGCGGAGCTGGAGTGGACTGAACTGGACGGAGCAGAGGCTCGCTTTCCTGCCAACAAGCTCATGGCCTTTGCTAGAGCGTGGGAGGAGGAGAGAAAAAAGTTGTTGGAGAGGGAGAGAGGGATTCGAACAGGCAAGCAATATGACACGAGGTAGAAAGAACAACCTCACGGGGAGAGCAAACAGCAGCAGGATGCCAACAGCGGGGTGCCAGCGCCGTGCCTGACCTGCGGCAGTCTGCAGTGCTCCAGGAGGGCTCCCAGCTCCACTCTGAGGATGGGGAGGATGTGGTTGTTTCCAGAGGCCTCAGCATGGCTGCTGCTGGACCCAGACCTGAGCAGGGAAGGGAGAGAAGCTCAGACAGACAGCAAACACGTGTGAGGGTTGGTTTGAGCAATGCACAGACACTGAGCCGCTCACTAACACCATCACCTACCTGAGTGTAGGCTCATGGAATAGAATCGTAGAATGGCCTGGGTTGAAAAGGACCTCAAAGATCATTCAGTTTCAAACCCCCTGCCTTGGGCAGGGTTGCCAACCACCGGACCAGGCTGCTCAGAGCCACGTCCCATTAAAGCACTGCTCAACATGAGAGCACGTACAGGAGACAGCAGGTGCAGAGTTAACCAGCTCCAGCTGACGGCTGTTCTGCAGAAGACAGAGCCACTGTTCTGCCACGAAACACTCCAGCAAAAAGGAAGCCCAACTGCCACTCAGCAACAGTGCTCCAGGAATTCACGACACTGCTTTCGGTACAGCTGTCTGATGCTTTCAAAGTGCTCAGTAAATAAGGCAATATGAAAGTGATCCAGACCACTACTGACGCCTGAGGAGGTTCTTTGGGGCAGAGAAGCTGACCGAAGTCATGCTGTGAAGATGCTTCACTACGCCTCTAAGATTAGCATCAACTCAGGGCATGGGACCTAAAGACAGAGCCAGAACACTACATCCCCATCGAAACAGCAAGACAGACTGCACTTAAATCAGACCCGAGCCTTAACTCAGTCGGTGTGGGCTCCACCTACCCCAGGACAAGGACTTCCAAAACAGCTGAGAACATCTTCCACCACGTCAACCGAGTAAACACCATCAGCAAGAACACACACGGCCAAGGTGCTAATAACCATGATTCGTTATTTAAAAAACTAAAAAACTAAATAAAAATAAAAATAAAAATAGTCCCTGTGGTACTCCTCAATCTAAAGATCATTAAGTATCTGTAACTGCACGTGTGTGGCTACCAATGTGTACCTGTAACATAGATGGATGCATCTCAACCGAGCGACACACTGCTGTGCCTCTTAGCTGTCCGAGGCTTTCTACTTTGCCAAAAATAGACCAAAGCAAAGAATGATTTCCACCAATATCACAAAGCACACTGCCAAAGTACACGGGGGCCCTTGGGAAATACACCAGGCGACACGGGGGGAAAGAGAGTCATTAAGTCAGGTTCTCTTACCTTCAACTTCAGTAAAGTAACAAAGCAATTCATTATTAACCGCAAGGAAATACTCATTGTGTTCCAGAAGCCTTTGAGACAGGCTGCTCAGATGCAAGCATCATCCAAGGAGATGTTTCCCCACTGCAGATGGGCAGCTTTTTATTTTGCAATTGCACCAATTGAAAGTGATTGTGCAGCACCTGGGGAGGCGGCCGGGAGCTGCAGGCAGGGAATCCAGGCCAAAGAGAAGCAACCCTACACATTCACACTGCCTGTCCCCTCCGTGCTGTCACCACCACAGGTTGGGGGGCTCCTCAGCCACTCTGCTTTTAAACAAGGTGATCTCATCCAAGTGCCTCATGGGGACATCTCTGATGACCTCTGTCAAGTCCTCGTGAAGCAGAGGGAAAATGACGACGTTTAATGCCGGGCGGTCCGCCTGGAAACTAAATCAGACACAGGTTATTAGCAGAGGAGAAGCACTAATTCTCCATAAAACAGCACGGGGATTGGATGGATATAGATCTTGTGGCAGTGCGGGCAGCAGGGGCTGTTCAGAGGGGGCAGCTGCAAGTTGGGCTCCCACTCCCCCTCCTCCCCGTGCCCCTGCAGGGAGCGCAGCCAGGCTTTTCAGCACACCCCACTTCAGCACATCTGCTGAGCTGACACACAAGCCCAATTCCAGCCTGCTGCAGGAAAAGAGGGGGGAAAAAAAATGAAAAAACAACATTAAAAAGAAATCACAGCATAAAGATATCCTGAGAGGAGCAGAGATGGCAGCAGCACTGCCCAAGCCGAGCAATGTGCTCAGAGATAACAGCTTAAACCACCTGCAAACCAGCAGCGAGCTGCAGCACCATTAAAAAAATCAGGGCAGAGCAGTGCTGGGCAATCCCTGAGGGCTGAGCCCAGGATCATCACTTCAGGCTCAGTTGTTGTGCATGCAGAACCTATCCTGTGCAATTAGAGCACAGGCAGGTTTAGAAAGCTCAGATCTGCAGATTAGCATTTAAGTGCGCTCACACACGCACTGCAGCTCCTTTTTCATACAAGTCACAGAAAACCTGCCTTGGCACCACGTGAGTTTGTCCTCACGCATGCAAGCATCCCTCTCTGTAATTCTGGGCTCCAGCCTCTGAATTCACAGCCTTGCTGTTTTCATGCCCTCTTAGAGAAATCTGCAGTCTCCTCCTGTCCTCCCAGCTCCACTTGCCAGCACTGCTCAGCTGGCTCTGCTTTCCAGCACACACTTAAAGTCCCAGACCTTGAGAGCAGCAAGCATTAAAGCCATTTATACCATACGAAAAGAGCCCAAGTCCCCATCAGCAAGTATTCTGCATGACAGCAGCCTAGCAGGAGCGCACGGGGGAAGAGAATTTGCTCAGCGTAGCCAAATGAGATGAGTTCAGCTTTCTAAAGCCAGGGGGTAAAGGAAGTTATGCCGTAGCTTAAGGTGACACCCTTGAGATTAAAACACTTTGCCTATTAGCACCGTGCCACTGAGATGCTCCCTCTGAGCTGTGTGACAGGGGCCAGCTCGTCGTCACTCTAAGCAGGCAGAGTGGAACTGGCAGCATCAGTCCCCTGAGGCTGAACCAAGTTGTGCTGGGGCTGGAGAAAGGATCACTGCTGAAAAGGCTTCTCACATGCAGATGTGCCTGGAAAATTCCCTGCTCATCCTCAGCACTGATACAGCCAGATTCCTCTCCAGCAGAGAGGAACGGAAGGAGATTTGCTGCTGGAAAATATGAAATCCCAGGTAACCAGTGCTAGCATTACAGCTGAAGAAAAGGCAACAAGAGACGGTATTTCCTAGGGGAGAGAAAGGATGCTCCCATCCACAAATGATTTGCAGTACAGTTTGTAGCACAAATTCCCATACCAAGTTCAGTTGCTTGGTCCTGGCGGGTTAAATTAATTTGTCTGAATCTAAGTAGTTGCAGGAGCGAGGATTTCCAGCAACAAAACTACCCGGGGCAATGTTCTATCTTTCTGCATCACAGAGTGCCCTTCATGCCTCACGCCTAAGGGCTGCAGGGAAGGACAGAGCTCCCTGAGAGCAGCTGGAGGCTCGGGAGCAAGCCACTCCTTGATAGCCCCTCCTCAGCTCTCCGTGCTTCTTAACCACCAGCACAGCCCTGCAGAGAAAATTGTGTTCACAGACCAAGTTTGCTGCAGGAAGAAGCAGTTGTCTTCATAGGAATACAGCCCTCCTGACCATGGACTCCCCAGACCTCTGCTTCCCTTTGCATACAGACTGCCATCTCACCAGATACAGAAACGTAGTTTATAAGCAGCCTTGCCGTGCAGCTATAAAAACAAGAGCCCAGACAAGTTTACATGACAATCTGCCACCAAGACAACTGAGAAAGCCCAACGCAGCCAGAACACCTTCCAGAGAGGCTGGGTTTATAGAAGAGGTTTGAACTTGATCTTACAAAAAGAAAAAGAAAAAAGAAAGCTTTGTAATTTTCTCTCCCCCCGCCCCCCGACAGGAAACTGTAAGTTACTGCAAACCTTGTAAATTCCATACTCCAGCAAGTTGACGTGAAGAATTCTTTCCACGTATAATTTGTGTGATTTAAGAAAAAAAATCAAATGCACATGGCTCGCTATTATCCTCAGCTAAATGTGCGTGCAAAGCCTCTCCCTTAACTGCCTGTTAAAAAACACCCTGATTTTAACGAGCAGCTGTCATAATGTTAAACTGGGATTAGCAGTTCCCAAAAGCTGACTCCCTTTGCAACCTATGCTCCTTTAGTTCGTCCCCGGAAGGCAATTCCTTTCTTCATACACCTGTCCAGGTGGGCTAGATTAAGTGAGAAGCTCTTAAAGCAGCAGTTCGAAAGGCCCTAGGCACGGGGAGGAGATAACAAGAAGGGGAAGAGATTGAGTTAATCAGTTGCAGAATAGCTCCTGTAATCTTCTTGATGGTTCTTTCCTCATTCCGCACCTGGATGGACTTCAAACTGGATCTACCTCCGCAAGCACACGGCTTGTAAAATGAAAACTCCAAGGACAGAGAGGGATGTCGAGCTGGGGAGACAAAGGAGCTGCAGTTCCAGACATGAAACCCTGCTTTTTTCCAAGGGAAAGGAGCCAAGGATATGCTCGTTTGCTCTCTCCTACAAAACCTCCAGACTAAACTCATCACGATTAATTAAATGAAAGCAAGTTTTCTAGGCAACTGACTAGCAGCCCCTTCAAAACAGATCCTTTAATCAGAAACAACCACTGGGCTAACAAAGAAAATACACATGCACGCACTTTCCAGAATAGCCTCTGGTCCAGCAGACTCAACACCAACCCAGCAACCACCCAGCAGGAGCTCTCACAAGCAGCTCCCTGAACTGTCCCCGTTTGGATGGGATGTTCAGCAGGGCTGGCTGCAGCAGCTGGCTGGGAATAACCGTGGAGCTGAAAAATGGATAGCAAAGTGCTACCACCAATTCCTCCCTGCGTCAGCAGGGGTATAACCTTGTTCTATGCTTAGACCTTGAACGGGCTGCACGTGGCTGGAAGGGTTAATGGTGCTTTGTCATTTGACTCCAAAATTATCCCAGAGCAGGTGTGGACAGTAAGGTTATTTTCAAGCCAACAGCTTGGTAAATAGCTTAACGCTATGGTCTCAATTGCTTCCAACCAGCGTGGCGGGATCCAATATGTAGGTCAGGGACAAAGTCAAAAAGAAAGGGAAAAATTCTTAAAGCAAGGTCTGCACTTTAATCAGATCTCCTTGATTTTAGCAAGATAAAAGAGTCACTGCCCGGAATGCAATTATCTCCTGGCAAACACTCCCAGCATGTGCCTTCTGACACGCCAGGGGGCCGGGCAGTCTGAAGAACCCCAGCTGCCCATCCAGCCACAGGGCAGCCCAAAGCTGCAGGTGAGCCTCGGGCACAAGCCCTGCAGTGCCTGCTCTGCACAGCCATACAACAACAGCTCTGCTGTGCTGGGGTGGCTCAGGCTCACCTTACGCAGACAGGACGAGGCAGTGTTTGGTACTGAACAACGTGTTTCCTCCAGAGATTTGCAGAGACGCCTGAGAAAGGTGCTGTGCCAAGTGGGGATGTTGCAGCACATCCCACCCCCCAGATGCTGGCAGGCAGTGGAGGGCACAGAGGTGGTATCATTGAGCACTGGCAAGGCAAGAAGCACACGCCAGATAAAACAAGGAAATACAGCATATCAGGAGCAGATCAAGGCCAGGTTTTAAACTCCACAAACACAGATAAGCTTATGGGAAAGGAAGCTCTAGGAAAGGAATGAAAGAAAGCCGGGAGACGCTTGAGGTGGGGGAACGAGATGTGGTAGAGACAG
Source organism: Chrysolophus pictus (assembly GCA_037305975.1). Lineage (NCBI taxonomy): Eukaryota > Metazoa > Chordata > Aves > Galliformes > Phasianidae > Chrysolophus > Chrysolophus pictus. The sequence goes on from CM074589.1 coordinate 4,197,680, forward strand.
AGCAGATTTGGACTCCTGTAGGTGTGACTCTCAGCAGCAACTCAGCCTCTGCTGCAGCCACACACCCTGCCCTGCTCCATTCAGACCTTGCGCTCAGCCTGGTGAGCTGCTTGCAGAGAGCAGCAGCCCTCCCAGCAGCAGCAGCAGCCTGCCTTGCATCTCACACTGCACACAGCTCTCACCCACACGCACAAAAACCCCGTTAATCCTCTGCCAGGCACAGCGTCAGCTTGTTTTTACTGGAAGACTTGCTCACGTCTGAGAGTTCAGATGTGGCATCTGCCTTGTAAGCTTCAGCCAACGTACCTGAGCCAGCCTGGAAACTCCCATCCCCGGAGCACAGCTCGGTGGAACAGAGGAAGTGCCAGGACACGCTGGGGCAGCTGACAAGTGACACCATCCAACGTACACACACACACTTTCCTCATCTTTTCAGGGAGGCCAGGCGTACACCTCGGGTTTGTTCCACTGGTTGTGTGCAGACCTCAGGGAACTGCAAGAGCTCTGCCTGCGGACAGGGACTGCCAAGAGCATGAAGTGGAGCTGCTCCACAGCTGCTTCCAACCATGCAGGCACCTTCCAGGAGGACCCTTGCCCCCACGCAGCCCCCAGAAGGCTCTCATGGGATCCAAAGCCAAAACTCTGAGACTCTGAAGCAGACCCAGACCCTAATGCCAGTATTGCTTCCAATACTCTGGCACGGCTGGCATTGAGCAGGCTTCATCTTCCTACCTCAGAAACAGACTTCCTAAGTTCCCTAGAAAAGCAGTTGTGTAATGGCCTCAAGTCGCACCAGGAGAGGTTCAGGTTGGATATTAGAAAGAAATCTGAAGGAGTGTTCAGACACTGGCGCTGCTGCCCAGGGAGTGGTGGGGTCACCATCCCTCAGGGTGTCCCAGAACCGCAGAGACTGGGACGTGTTTTGGTGTCATGGTGGGGGTGGGTTGGGGTTGGACTCAGTGATCTCAGAGCTCTTCCCAACCTTAAAGATAGCAGGATTCTACAGATTGCTTTCACCTCCACGCAATGAAATTCCTTCCTAAAGCATCTCCCCTTGCTTTAAGTCCATCACTTCAGCCTCCAACCTGGCAAAGGACACGGATGGCACTCTGGAAGGAGGTCACGTACAGCACTTCCATCACCCACTGTCTTCACTGCAGCATCCTCTGCCACCACATCATGTCATGCCCAAACAGCAGGACACATCAGGTGCACCCAAAGGGTGGAATTCCATCCATCTGCACTGTGGGTTCCCTCTGTAAGAGATGAATGACGCTCTATTACCTCTACCATGAGCTGCAGCTTCCAGACTGAGGTTCCTCCGTTATTTTGCCAGCTGAACTCCACATCCCTCAGATGTGACCGGACAATTAAAGAGGGAGGGAACGAGAACCCGAGGAGTGCTGCCAGAGTGCCCAGGACACGTCCTCAGGGAGTGCTCTGCCAGAGCAAGCTGAAAGTTATTTCCTAATCTCTTCCACAAATTAAAAAGCAACTGCAATAACGGCTCAATTAGATTTATTTTACCATGGAAATGCTTTAAAGCTGCAGTTAATGCTTCCGTTCAGCCTTTTACACCCTCGTGAAGAGAAAGCGTGGCTGTACTATTCCAATATTATTTCTCAGCCAAGAGAGGGAGGAGGACACCGCTTGAAACCTACTTTGTGCACAAACCCATCTTCCCTCTAAGGAAGGTTTCAGGGCTGAATTCCTTTCGAAGCACACCAGCTAGGAGCAGGAACCAGTCATTTGGGTTAGCCACAGGAATGCACTTAAGAAGGGGGGTATGTCAGTGCCCCCAGAAGAAGGTACATAAATATACCAAATTGGAGATGGTTCCACAGGCTCTGCTGGCTTGCAAACTATTTGAACCCACCCTGAAACAACATCCCTGGCAGCAGCAGAGGTGTCAGGGCCACACCCCGAGCAGGCAGCCTTCGCCAAGCCCGCCGACAAATTCTTGGGTAACGCGAGCTGACAAGGATGCAGTTTGTTATTCAGTCCGTGACAGAATGATTCAGGGGTTTCTAAGAGCAGGAAATGAAACAGACAATGAAAGCTGGAGCAGGATGCTAATGATTCACTACACCAGCCGAGCGATGCATTAAGTCTTCTGCAATCAGATGCAGGGACAGAGCCCACAACATGCTTAGGCTAGCGGAGTGGGATTGGCAGCTACTGCGCCGGCTGAGAGAGCCAGGAAAACAGCTCTGCACTGAAAGGGACTTTTTCAAGGTCAGATGGATGAGAAGGTGATGGAGGGAAGCAAAAACAGCTTGAAAATACCCAGTGAGCCCCAGGTGGTAACACCAGCTTTGTGCAGCGCTGATAACTGCGGCACGGAGCTGGAGGACTCTGCAGAATCCACAGATGATAGTGCACTTGCTTTCTGCCCTAACAGCCCCCTCCCACCCCATCCTACACCACTCTTCTGAGGCTGAGAGCACAGTGAGAAGCCAAACACCAGGAATGAATCAGTTGGCCAGAAAGAAATATGGGGACTTTCAGGAGAATGGCAGCAAGGGAAGGGGGATGCTTAGATTTGAGGTGAGCAAAAATCCATCTGCAATAGTTCAGTCCTGTGCCAGAAAAGGGATGGGAGCACTTCGCTCTGTCCAAATCATCCTCAGGTTCACTCCCAAGCCCCCTCTTGGAAGCTCTATTCCTGCAGCTGAATGCTATGAGGGCTGCACTCCTTCAGTGAGCACTGTGGCTCTCACTGCCACAGAGGGACACCAGAGCCAGCAGGCTGAGAAAAAGAGAAGATCTGAACAAGAGCTCATATTTGAAGGGTAATAAGCAGGGGGAAATTTAGTAAATGCAACAAATGCTTGAATAGCAAGATACAATTCAGATTGAAACAGTTATCCCTGGGAAGGGGCAGGAGCCTTGTTGTGGGAGTCATGGCAAACCAGTTGCAGCTTGCACCCAGCACAAACATGAAGGCTAAGTTAGTGCTCCTTTTTCTCCATGCCTTGGACTCTCAGAACAGCCATTAGAACTCCCTGCCCTTCCAGCAGCATTTGGCCTTCAGAGCCCTGCAGCACAGCCTTACAGTCGGGTGGCAGAGCTGCGTGCTGCAGGCAGAAAGTGAGGCACCAAGACAGAGCACGGACTGCCACCCACCTCCTGCAGCCCTCAGAGATGCTGCACCAGGACCCTTCACCCCTCCATCCCCATCAGCTGCAGCCCCCAGGAGCTTCCTCCCTGCTTTTGGGAGACACAAGCAGCTGAGCAGAGCCACCCCATCCCCCCCAGCAGCCCCAGCTGCACCAATCCTGACCATGCTCCGTGCCATGGCTTACCTAGGATTGCATTTCTATCAATCACAGCTCACCTCTACACCTTGACACGTCCCCCCTACCCATGAAGAATCCCTAAGGACGCCACTCAGAGCCTTTTTGTTTTGCTTTCAGGTTGGGTTTGTGATATTTTTTCTTTCCTGTTGCTTTCTTGATCTTTTTCAAGGTGTTTTTTCAAGGACTTCTCACAGGCACCATTGTCTGCTACTGCAGAGTCCTTGAAATCATTATAATGATAGAAGCTATCTAAACCCTTAAGCTAAAACCAGGAAAAAAAAAATCTAAAAGGAACACACTGGAAAACAAAATCTGTCCTTGAGGCCAAGAGGACGTTTGCCAAAGCATTTCCTATCTCCACCCCCCCTCTTCCAAGTGATTGCTGCTGGTGTGCTTGACCAGGAGAGGACTCCTCTCTCCATCCGTGTGTGCCCACCGCCCACACCATGGAGCACAGCAGTACCTAACTTACCCAGATTCCTCTTCCTGCAAGATTTTTGGGGTAAAGACACATGTAAATATGAGTAGTTAGCATGCAGCACACCGACGAGCAGCAGGATGCCTTCCATGGGTCACAGCTCCATCTACTGACTATTTCCTAAAATAACAGAGTGAAAAACCTCGGGAAGAGTCGCTTGAAGAGAGCCACATCCTCTCGGATGGACTCAGGGCATTTTGGCTCTTGGAGGCGAGTGAGAAAGAATCCCTGCCCAGAAGGAGGACACGAATCTCTTTGCTTCACGAAGGCCTCTCTGCACAGCAAATGTGGGATTGCATCCGAACGCAGAACTGCAGGTCCTGGAATTGAGGTTTTCAGTGTTTTCAGGATTGTCACCGCTGTGGTTTTAGCAGCAGACAGCAAACACTCGGAGCTCAGCATCGTGGCTCAGTTAGGGTGCAAGCCCTAAATGGAAAGCACTGTTTGTTGGCTCTGCTGCTATGTGAAACGTGGCAGCAGCTGAGCACCATGTGATAGGAAAAGAAAATGTCATTTTACAGAGAAACTGTGAGCCCAGAGCAGTGTCACATGTGAAGGCAGGGAAGATCAGGGAAGTGGATGGGGATCACTCAAGCCGCATCGCCCTGTAAGCACCGGGCCCTTCTCAGGTGCACAGAGGATGTCCCTGAACCTTAAAGGAGATCACCCCTCCCCTACACAGAGGAAAGAAGAATAAAGAAAAACACTGCCATGATTTATCTGCCCAGAGGGAAACAGACTTCTCCAAAGCTCAGAGGAGACCTTGCCCTTGCAAGCCTCGTTTGCTGATGAGGTCTCCAGATGAATTCTCTTCTGCTTACCATGTTCCATTGAAAAGGAGGCAGAACTGAATCAGAGGCTTTTTACAGAGAAATACACACACTAATCTCTCTGAAATAGCAGCGAACTTCCACCAGAAAGCTGCCCGCAAGGAAGCTGAAGATCATAGGGCCTGGGCTGGAGCTGTCACAAGACTGAAAGATGTGACAACAACTTTCTTTACAGGCCATTACAGCAGCAATACAGAGTGCTGTCCTTTTTAGAGGCAAAGGGAAGATCCTTGCAGGCTTTGTACCATGCATGTATGTACCACGGGTACAAAGCAGGAGGTTTAACACCTGAGCTCCCATCACTTCAGCCTGTACAGGCATTGTCTTCCAGCACAGCCCAGCAGCCCAAACCAGGCTGTTGTGCTCACACTGGTCCTCTTCCATGAGCTGAACCCTTCTGGGGACCCACATCTGAAACAGCACAGCACAGCATTGCGTTTTGATGCCCTTCCAGATCTACCCTGCAGACTGCTGGTGTGCTCAGCCCCAGGCAAGCTCCTTGTTCACACTCCTCTCTTCAGATGTGTCAGGAGAACAGGAGGCACTTCAGCCCTACCAACCCCACTGACAACCTGGGATCACCGGGCTGCAGCCTGACCAAGATCCTCTCCACAGCTCTACAACAGCTCTAATCCATTGCAGGATCCAAGAAGTATGGCTCCAAGGAAGGGGAACAAACAGCCTTCCAGCTCTCACCTCCTTCCAGCCTTTCCTGCACACACTCCAAAGAACAAAAACAGACAAATCACCTCCTTTCATTCTGGCACAGGGTACCTAATGTCAGACTTCCCCTTCCAAATTCAAGTTTGGATTAAAGGCACACGAGCAGCACGTTGACAGGAAGCCCTGCTGTGTGAAGCACAGCCCTTCCCACAGATCGGAGCTCCAAACTAAATCACACAAGGACTGAACTGCCCTTGGAGCAGCAGACAAAGCACAGACAAGAGAAAGCCAATTCCTGACCCCCATCTGAAGGCACATTTGCACAAGGACAATATTGCTGGGAAATGAACGTGGCTCAAGGCTCGCTGATGGCTCATGGAAGAGTCCAGGCTGTGCTTACACATCCTTCTCTGTATTTTGTCCTTTCCATGTTATTACTTAAGACAGTTCCATGAGAATGGGATCTTTGTTGCTTAGGAGCATATCTGCTCCCACTGCTTATCCTGCTCCTGAACTCATAATCTTATGTGACATCGAAATCATTTCCAGAGCCACCAATTACAACACCATCGAGGATTATGACTTCAGGTGCAGAACTTGCAGTGGGAGCAGATGTTCTGCTCAGAAAAAAAAAAACCACTTCAAAAATTGTTTTCATACAAATGTCTCTGTTAATAAAACACAAAAGAAGAAAAGTAGTATGGCAGCCAGAATTGTTGCTAAAAATATAGTTTTCAACATTTTCATGGGGCATCTGCTGCTCTCTGGAGAGCTCCCAGGAGGTACAGAACGTAGTAAGAATCCATACACAATAAAGAAAGAGAGAAGGGAAACACTGCAGAACGGCATGATGCAGCTCAGTAAGCAGACAATGGAACTTTGGCCAATGCTGCATTGGTATCTCAGGGAGGAAGGCAGACCAAAAAAAACAAAACCTGGATCCTTGGTTCTTTTTAAGGATCACAGAATGGCCTGGGTTGAAAAGGAGCACAATGCTCATCCAGTTCCAACCCCCTGCTTTGTGCAGGGTCACCAACCAGCAGACCAGGCTGCCCAGAGCCACATCCAGCCTGGCCTTGAATGCCTCCAGGGATGGGGCATCCACAGCCTCCTTGGGCAACCTGTTCCAGTGCCTCACCACCCTGTGTGTGAAAAACTTCCTCCTAAAAGGATCCTCAGAGCACTCCCAGAATCAACCAAGGACTGACTGGACAGATACAAAGCCATCCCAAAAGAATGCAGAGCCTTCCAGAGGCTGTAACAAGCAATCCTGTGTGCGGTTTGATAGGTGGCTAATATAGTCATAGGCTCTTTGGATTTGATCCTCAGAAATGAGCCAAGTGTAATAAGTCATTTTGAAGCTGGAGAAAGGCTGGGGGGAGGAGCACCCTTTAGGAGGCAGTAATAACACTGCGTGATTCAAAATTTGTTAGAGCTTAACAGGGCAAAGCAACGGTAGGTGACAAAGAAAACAGATCGAAGGCGGAGAAAATGCTTTATAGAGAACAAACATAATGCAAAGTCTGCTGCATGGGAAATATTTTGTAAGACGACTGCCACTATGAGACAACTTCAAAATGCCAGGCGTAATTAAAAGCTCTCTTTTCAGATGCAGTTCACGGCTCAGGCACCAACGTTTCCCACCACGTGAGCCTCAGATCGCTGCGAGGGGCCCAGCAAAATGCATTTAGGAACTGTCAGACGTGCAAAGGCAGTTTGTAACCAGCCTCCCCCCAAAGAAAAACCCTTCACAACAAACCCTTGAAAGGCTTTGAATTGCGCTGCCAGGGGATTATCAGTAAGTGACATTTACAAGTGATTAGAGGACCAAGAATTATCTTAGTCACTTGTGGGAAAGGAGGAAAGCTTCAAGGTCAGACCTCTCAGTACTTAAAATGTCGGCAGATGTTTTGTTTACACAAAAAGTGACGTTTGATTTATGATGGAGCTTCCAGGGCTTCAGCTCAGAACTGCAGAGAACACGAGTGGGAACGGAATCAAAAATGCATATCATACCTTCAAATATTCCACGGATCAGCTCTTATTAAACTAAGAGGCCGTTTCACATGCCAAGCAGTCACACAGTACCTTTTAGCTTCTTGGAACAAGTGCTCCCAAGCCATATAAGCCTTGGCAAGAAAGGAAAAGGAGATAAATCCTCAACAGCTCCAGAAATCCCACATCAATCCCCTCCAGCACTCACCTCCGGACAATAGACTGCTGGAGATTTCTGCAGACAGTAAGAGATTCTCCCATAAACATGTGGCACATGACGACCTCAAGGCAGTTGGCCATGAATGACATCACTGCATCAGACTGCAGAGTCCCACTCCGGGAGACGATGCAAAGCCGCTGGAGAGAGGAGCAGTGACTCAGGGCCTGGAAGAACTGGGAGCCTGCACTGAAGTACGGCTGCTCCAGCCTGCAGAGATCAACAAAAGCAAGTCAGTGGGCAGTTCAGGCTTTGGTCGCTTTCAGACAAGGGAAAAGAAAGCACATGAGTGGAGGTTTGGCCAGCAGAGCAACCAGCCTCCCACCACTTCACCCACCCACACGACAACTTTCTATCTGCTTGGGCACTACAAGTTTGACTTTGCAAACTCAGGCCTCTTGCCCCCAAATTACACAATCTGAAGGACAGGGACACAAGCATGCGGAAAGGCCCTGAGCTGCAGAACTCCACAGAGAGGCCCTGGTTTAGCAAGATTTCCACAAAACGTGTTGGGTAAGAGGGGCTTTGGAGGCGGACAAACACTGCTCAGTTTTTGCTACCTGACATAACTGAGCAGCCAGTGTGGATTTAGGGACTCGTTGCTCCAGTGCACCAAGCATGGGTCAAACTGGTCAGCTTTAGAGAGAAGACAGGCGTGAAAAATTCACAGCACACACGTGGTGACCTCGTGCCTCTGAGCCAACAGCAGCCACCAGCCCTGCCCATAGGATGGAAAAGAATCAACGCTTTTCTCTCCCCCAACAACAAATACATTGAGCCAACTTCCATCTTAAACACTTGGCCAAGAGAAAAGGGATGGGATTTTCTACCCCAGCACTCCACAGCCTCACCTCCCCGTCCTGAGCTAAATGACAAAAAGGCACAGCGAAGCCATGCTTGACCAACAAGGGCTCTGTGTTTTAACTAGCAGCCCATCTGGATGACTCCCTTGCAGAAACCAGTTTGCAGGACACAAGAGCTGCCTGGGGCTGATGCCAGCAGGAGAAGCATGCCTGCTTTGCACAGATTTACTACAGGACCTCAGAGCACGTGGGACTCCCAGTCATTGGGTCAGCAAGGCCAAGAGCTCCAGAAGGTTAATCCAGGAGGTGAGAACAAGCTGCCAGCCCCGAGCTGACCTCTGGATAATCTCCGCATAGGTCTCTGTAGTATGGGAGGGGAATCTCAGCAACTTAATCTCATTAGTTGATAGATTCTGTTTTCAAGTCACAGTCCGAGACCGCCTGAAAAGATCCTACCACCTCTTCAGGCAATAGCTCGAAATGAATATTAAGGAAATAGGAAGCTTCTCCCATTTTTCAGCAGTGCAATTGGCCAACTGTCAGCTAAGGACAAAGCACGGAAGCCCTGCAACCTCTCAGAAGGTTTCTAAGTTACCCTCGATAGCACACAGCCATGCTTGCAGTACCGCTTCTGCCCGCTAGATGGCAGTGTTGCTTTGGAATATCGCCTGAAACCAGATTCTCAGCCTGGAAAATGGGCAGAGGAAAAAGGGTAGAAGAGCCAGAGAACTAGAGAAATGAAAAGGAAACTGCATTATCAGGAGTGAGTGCTAAACATTAAAAGCCTTTTAAACCTATGTCAAACCTCAGACTTCACTCGAGGCGCAACGACAGCTTACACCAACACGCCCGGCTGCTGCAAGGAGACAGCCCTGCTCATCCTCCACCCAAGGCTGTGAGCAGTAATGATGGGAGGCACGCACAGCCTCCATTTCTAAGGCTCCGGGAAATACAGAGCCAAGCCAAAGCAAAGCAGCACTGCACAACAAAGCCTCCACCCAGACCTCGGTGGTTCCAAGGCGATTCAGTCCTTCAAGGCTAGAGATCCATTCACATGACCCAAGCCATTAAGCAATCCGATCTCCACCAGCTGCTACCCCCTGGATGAGAGCAGCACGCTCCTCGCCCCTTGCAAATGGGAAGCAGTGGGAAACAAAAAACCTCGAGATGTTTTAACTGCCCCAGCTCCATTCACTACTGCAACGGCTTAGGAACATGCACACAAACATCAGCCTGAGTTGATGAAGAACAGTTTTAGTCATGCTGCAACTGTCTTTGCGACCGCAGCTATACACCATGTGAGTGTGACCTTGCTTTTACTCCTCTTTTGCATTTTAGACCTCTCCTGTGAATAGAGAATGGCCACTGACCCAGCAGGACTAGCATTTGCACCAACAGAAACTACTTTGGGGAGGGGGAAGAGGAAACAAATCCGCACTTTTTCTGAAGTAGTAACTTTGGGGTCGGACTTGGCGACCTTAGAGGTCTTTTTCAACCTAAAGGATTCTGTGATTTACAAACATCTTGTTTACCAGTGCAAGGAAGCCACCACTATGAGATGGGTTCATAAGTTCTTTGGCAACAGTGAAGCTCCTGTATGCATCCTTCAAGGTCAGATCAATGATCCGAGAAGTGAACATCGACACAACAAATTCTACAGAATGCTTCCAACATATTATCAAGAAAGGAAAAATATATGCAAAAAATAAGGAGGCAAAATCTTAAATATAAGCCAAAGGTAGAAAAATATCCCAGTGGGAAACCAAACGCTACATTATCTAGACACTGTAGGAGTCCTTTCCTTCCTGTAAGTGTACACATACACAAAGATCATAGCATTTCACCTAGTCCTGAGAACCTGACACCTCCCAGATATGCTGGGTCCGCTTTTCCTTATCTAAAAGGAAGACAGTCGCAGCATAGAGACTTTAAGCCACTAAACAGTGGTTAAAAGGCATATCCTGAGCCCTTGAAAACAGCACAAGATGCCTTCCTGTTTCCACAACTCTGGAAGAAAAATAACTCTCAAGCCATCGCAGCCACTTCTGACCTGCTGCTTGAGCAGAGGATGACCAGCAGAGGACCACCTGCAGTTTTTACACCAACCACAGCAAAACAAGCACTCCATCTCCAGAGCTTCACAAACAATGGAGACATTCAATGGCAGCCCCTCACCTGAGATCTCTCAAACACTTGCAGTGCTTCAACATGTCCATGAGAGCAGACATATACACCATTTTCCCCATCATGCCCAGGTTGGACAACGAAAGAGTCCGCAAATGCTGGCACTGCAATCCAATGCTAACAAGCCCAGAACCAGTAACAATATTTGGCAGTTGTGCTAAGGTGAGGCTCTGCAAATAAGTCAGCTGGCTAATGGCAGCCACCTCCGAATCCCCCACGCTTTGTGCTCGGACACAAGGAGGCAGAGAGTTCCGAATTGCTGGCTCATTGCGGGGCATGGCAGAGGAAAAACTGGACCCAATTATTTCTAAGGTTTCCAAAAACCGGAGGCTTCTCATCAGCGTCCAGAATACTGAAGACTCCAACTTCTGACATGCCTGGTCTGCTAAGTTTCTCGGATACGTCTGCACCCCCACACGGGTTTTCTTTCCAAACGTTTGGGGCACCGCATTAGGCTGCGTGGGAGGCTTTTCCATGTTCACAGCAACATCTGTGATGGAACAAACTGGTAGTGCTAGTGAGAGTAGGTGCTTTAGCCTGGACAGGAGCTGGCACAGATGATTCCCTATGCTTTCTGAGCTGTGGTGGTGAGCTGCGGAGAGGTTGAGGTGTCTGAGGTTGCAGCAAGACACGACCAAGCTTTCCAGAATGCTACTGTCAATGTCATCTTCTGCTCTTCGAAACAAAGACTCCGGAGCCAGGCAGTGAACACAGCCACTGAGATTCAAACTGGTCAAGCTTTTAAGGTCCTTCCCACCATTAATAACTCTCTGGATCAGGTGGCCACCAGATAACGTGCATCGGCTAAAGCTGAAGTAGAAAGGGTTGTTGAACTTCAAGTGTTGCAGGAGTCCAGAACCATTAAGCCAGGCTTTGGGCAGTTGTAAAGCATCCAGGCGTACATTTCGAGCCATTGAGTCCAGAAGGTTTTTAGTGGCTCCCGTCTCAGCAAAACTACCAGGGGCAGAAATGAGGAAGGCGTGAAGGTTCTCAGGTGTCCGATCGCTTAGCACAGCCAAGTACAGCCTCACCACCTCCTGATTAACGTAGCCAGGAGCCAGCCTGGCATAGAAGACGCGAAGGTTTTGGTAGTGGGGCACATTGCTCTCACCCACCATGAGCTGTCCAGACAGCATAAAACCTTCTCGCGAGCGATCAAGGATCTCAAAATAAAGCAGCAGTTTCTCAAGGCTAGTGCAGCAAGGAACAACACCGTATGATGGAGTGTAGAGGGTTTGCTTCAATTCTGACACACGGCTAAGGGTGGCTTTGCATTCGCTGCTTAGCTGACTGGCATCAAAACCTGGGTTTACATCTATCGCCAGGGAGCGCAGGTGCTGAAGCGTGGACAGCATCTTTGAGAGACGGAGAGAGGTGATGCGGCACCCAGACAGGTTCAGTTTTACCAGGTTCTTGCACCGTGTTACGTGATCAGTAGTGGAGCTGGGCAGCCAATAGCACCCAGCCATGTTCAGCTGGTAAATCTCTTTTCCAATATCCCTCATCAGTTGCTTCACTTTGTCTTTGTTTACCTGCGCTCAAACAAAACCAGATTCAATGAGATAAGACGGTAGCATGTGGGGAGTCAGTTTCCCATCTGAAGATGGGGACAGCATTGGTTAGCTCTCACAGTATGTAACTCATCCAAGGGTCTTGGATCACTAGCACACACCTCAGCATTTGTCAGCCATGCTTTGGACTCTAAGATTAGAATTCCTTCAGCTTCTTAGTCTGTGCAGTTCTGCATTACCGACTGAGAGGCTAAATCTGTCCTCCATCCCACTGTCAACTGCTGAACAACATCCATTTTCCAATGGCTAAACTGTTTCAGCAGAAATAGCTGAAACCAGCTGAACTGGTCTACAGCAGCACAAATTAAAAGAATACTTTCGTTCTCCTTCATCCACTTTCTTTTGGAAACAAATAAGAGAGGCTTCTCTTTGCCTACAGCTTGGTGATGCAGTCTTCATAAAACATATTATGCTTCATCTCTAAGTTTATTTTTGTTACAAAAAGTATATATTTTCTGAATTAGCTGACTGTGTGTCTGACAAATTTATTTGCACAACACAGAAAATATATTCGGGGAAAATTACAACTTCATCCAACCATAAAAGGCAGCTACAAATGGAAAGCTGAATTTACTTTCATTTTAGTTTCCATAAACCCAGAGAAGTTAAATGAAATACCATCAGTGAAAGCTAAGGGAGCACAGAGCTGTCCTAACAAAGCATTCTGGAAAACAAATGCTTTTATAAAACAGTTTATTGTTTATTCGATTTCAGAGTTCAAAAGCAGGACATGCATGCAGACACACTGAAAAGTTCTACTTCTTGACATTTTTTCAAAAGTCAGGTTTCTCTTCATAGCTAATAGAAGAAGCAAGCTACTCTCCCCACCTTGTAGTCTTTCTGAAGTAAAACTGTATGGGTTAGACTCTTGTCAAGGCAAAGCGTTGAGAGCTTCCTGCAGGTCTTCCTGACGTTCAGGACCAGGTCTGTGCAAGGGACGTAGCTTAGGATGTGCAGAAGGATCTCATCTGAGAACTCCATCAAGTTGATACCATTACCTTCCTCCTCGTTCTCCCCACTCACAGGATCCTAACAGAGATAAGAGGGGAAAAAAAAAAAAAAAAAAAAAAAAGAGGAAAAAAGACAAAAAAGAAAAACAACCAGCTCAGAGAGTTGAGCAAATCTTATGAGAAAAGAGATACTCTGAGCCTCAGAGAGACAAAGCAAAAGCAGAACACGAACCAGCTGCCTTGAGAAAGCAGTGCCTTTCTCTTAGGATACAACACGAGGTGCTGCAAAGCCCCACACAAAGCCACGGTAGCTCCACTCGCTCCCTGCCTTGGGCCGCTTCAGAGCACAAATAAAAACGTTTACGCTCATTCCCCTCCTGCCACTCGCTTTGCAACTGGAAGCGGCAGCCCTCAGAGCAGCAGGCAGTTCCTTCCCACGTTTTTCCTCTAAGAGGAGCCCATCCCAATCACCTCACCGGTTATGTAACCGTTTACAGGCTAAAAAAATCCCTCTGCAGCCCACGGCCATCCCAGCGAGCTCACAGCGCGGCCGCGGGCCGCAGGGGCCGCTCAGGGATGGCCGCGGCCCCCCGGCAGCGATACACCCGACAGCCCCCGTCCTCCCTTAACCCTGCGGCCGGAGGCCCGCGGCCCGCCGGTGGGTCTGAGGGCAGCCGGGCCTTCGGCTCCATCTCTCACGCAGATGAATCGCCGTCCCTTAACGCCGTGCCACCCCCGAAGGGCCGGGCGGCTCCCGTCCCACAGCACGGCCCTACGCAGCGGCCCGGGCTGCCCCAGAGGAGCGCCGGCCCCCAGCGGCCTGCAGCCCGCCCCAGGAACCGCGGGGCTGAGCCCACCGCCATCCCGGCCGCTCCGCCGCGCCGCGCCGGCTCCTCCCCGAGGGGCTCCGTCTCCCCTCAGCGCGAACGGCCCCACGGCTCACCTCTGCACAGCGCGACATGGCGGCAGCCGCGGGGTCCCGCCGCGCCCGGCTCGAGCCAGCCGCCTCCCGGCCCCGCTCCGCACCGCCGCACGGCTCTTCCGGCGCTGCCATGACCCGGCTTCCGCGGCTCGCCACGCTTCCGCCACCGCCATCTTGAGCGTGGCCGCGTGAAGCGGAAGTGAGGGGGCGGCCTCTGCGCGACGCCATCTTGAGAGCGGCGGCGGTGCCGCCATGTTGGGGATAATAGCTACCTCCACAGAAAGGAAAGTCACGGAAAGGACATTTATGTAATTAACCCGGGCTTTAATGAGCTGAATCTTCCCCCTGTGGCAGCAGATGAGCTTGACGTGTGCTGGGGGCCATGCGGAAGGCATCCACAGCTGCTGCGGGTGCAGCCATTGCGCGTAGCAGCGCCCACGGCTCAGCGCTCCCACTGCCGGCTCCCGGCCTTGGGAACAGAGCGCAGTGCTGGGGGTCCAGCGTGTGCTTTGGGAACGTTGGTCATAGAAAATGTGTTCTAAACGGGAAGATGACTAGGTGGCTGCTTTCTTCCTCTTTGCTTGCTGCCACTTAAGGCCACGAACAAGACGAGGGATAGGCTGGATTTGGGTTTAGGAAATGCTCAGTGCCTGTGTTGCTTCCAGGCCTGTGAGCAGGATCCCGGCGTGCAGAAGCATCCCTTCTCAGCCCTGAGATGAGGGACAACTTCATTAGGAGTATCAATACCCGCTTTTCTGTCGTGTTAAACAGAAGATAATGACAAATTCAGCACGCAGGACCTTCAGCCAGGGCTGGCTTGTTTGATGTTTAAATTGAACATCAACCAACCGTACTTGTGGTCAGCAGGGAAAGCTGAGACCAAGGTGGAGAAAACTTGCATTTCCAGTGCAAATGTAAATAAGATCATAAGCAGAGCCCACAAGCAGAGTCAAAGCCCTGCCCTGTGCCAGGCCAGCTGGAGCAGCTGGTGTGAGGACTAGCCATGGTTCCCTGCAGTCCTGGGCTGTCTGTGGACCAGGCAGCAGTTGCCAACTCCAGATAAAAGCCGGGAGCTGAGACAGGTTAAAGAACCTCCCCAGGAGGAACCACTAACAACGGTTTTAAGAGGAGCTGAGCCCAGTCTGAAGGCCCTCTGAGCAAAGGAGCAGTGTGGCGGTGTAGATAAGACACGAGGCTGCATACGAGGCAGCAGCAGGACATCAGATGGGCTGTAAAGGAGGAAGGAAGCAAACAGAGTGCTGGCATTTCTCTTGATGGTTGCTGGGAAGCTGTCAGTGGGTGAGTGCAGAAACCTTCCCCGCTGCTCTTTAGTTCAGGAACGCTCTTCCCACCGCTGGCACATGGGAACCTCCTGTGAAAATGGCATCAGTTCAGTGCTGGTCTGTCTCCAGGCAGACTTTGATCATGCTATGACTCATACAGTTTTCCTAGCCCAAAGAAGGCAGGCGCATACCATGCTGTCCCGGTCCAGGAGGGCAAACAAACAAATCTGGTGCTAGTATCAAGATATTGTGTTCTGTACAACATCTCTTCACAGTTCATGGCTGGACAGACCTGGCGATTTATTTATTTTTTTTCCCCTGGGAAACTCTTGAGTCATTTCCCTCCTGTGGTTCTTCTTAGCACTGATAGAGTTTGAACATCTCAACTTTTTGACAGCATAATGAAAGCTTGGTGGTCAGAGCGCTTTGTATGCTTGGGCAAACTGCTGTCTCCACTGCTGTAAATGGTTTTCGGTGCTTGATACGATTTAATACAGTAAGGCCTGCTAAAGTAGATTACAGATGGGTATAATACAAGCCAGGGCAGGCTTGAGGTCAGCATTCCCTCTGCAGAGACCAACTTCAAAGAGCAGGGCTCCTCCTCCAGCCGCTGTCTCATCCATGAACTGACACCAAGAAAAGCCCGTTTTCTGAAACCATCACTTTGTGCCCTCAGAGGGCACTTCCACGAGGAAGCCAGTTGTGTTTGAACGTCCTGGGAAATGGGACATTTGCAGGCTGCCAGTGTGCTCTAACAGGAGGACAGAATCCCCCCCAGCCAGGGGCCATTTTTGGTCAGCGCTCCCTGACAAAGCTTGAGGCAGCCACACAAGGAGGCCCTTCAGGGCTAAATCCTGAGAGCTGCAGCCGTCTCCTTTGCCAAGGACATCACTAATTCCTGGCGGTGGCTTGATTCCGTAAGCGGCTCAGCGAGGTGACTTTCCAGGTCACCAGCTAATTGCAGGTGAAGTGCCAGCCACTGTCTCCAGCAGGAGCGAAAGTTGGGAGCTCTGAGGGAAGAAAAGGAATAGAACATGTTTGCTCAGCTCCATTCAGTTGAGCCAGTTCCCCCTGGGCAGTTATAGGGAGGTGAGGAAGGGCTGGATGGCTTGCAATAGTCTGTGGCTGATCCCTGCCATCCCTGCAGCCGGAGACTCCCAGCACATCACAGCCAAAACACAAAGATGGAGAAGCTATGGTTAAAAAAAATCCCCCATCTCCTATGCCCATCGTTTCTGAGAGGAAACCACCTGGCTTCCCTCCGCTTGTCGGAGTTGGGAGCAGTGAGTAATGCTTGCAGGCTTCCCTGCCCAGCACCACATTCTTTTCTCCAGCATGTAATGGCCCAAAGGAGGCATAAAGTGAGCCTTGCTGGAGCAGCCTGCAAAGTAGCTGTGCACGCCATGGCCTCGCACTGGAGAAGGGGTGGGAAGGGCTGCAAAATGCTCAGCCTCATTTTACTGGGGGGCTCAATGCCTGGAGCAGCAAGAAAGATAGGAAGAAAGGAAAAAAGAAAAACCTGTGAAGTGTTAACTGAAAGCTTTGCTTTCTGCTCTTTGAAGCATACAAAATCAGCTCAGCTCCCCGGCGCATTACTCTCCCTGCACCCTCTGCTCTTGACCCCAGGCACTTTGCAGCTCCTTGCCTTGCTGCCACCATCCTCTCTGCCGTTCTTTGTGCCTCAGCACATTTTTCACGGCAATCAGTGGTTGTTTCAGGGAGGACTGAAGGCAGAAGAGCAGACATGCCCCATTTCCCTGCCGCCATCTCCACTCGCCTCCTGGCCTTTTTCCTGCTCTACTCCCACCAGCTCCCTCCCCAGCGGCTGCTGTCGCCTCCTCCTCACCCTGCTTCCCCAAGACCCCGGGTTATAAGCCCAGTTTGGGCCTCTCCCTGACCAGTTACATCTTGCAAACCAGTGCTTCCAGTAACTCATTTGCCCGGCCCAGCGTCTGCACCCGCAGCCCTGCCAGTCTCCTGCCACATTAGTGCAGCCAGGAGGGAGGCTGGGGAGACAAAAGGAAGAAACCAGCAGGTCCACCCTGAGCACAGCATGACGCTGGAGAATGATGAGGCCAGGCAGAGGATTAAAAGAACCCATGGAGCTTGTTCCCTGTCTTTCATCTGCTGTGAGCGTGACACAGTCACAGCCATTAGCTCTTCAAAGCCGGGCAGGTTGGAGGAGCCTTGGGAAGCCAGCATGCCCACAAGCAAAGCTGTGAGGTCTTGTCTGCTTAGGCTAGCAATGCAATGCAAAGCATCACCTGGCTTTGCTCTCCCTAAGCCCTGACCCTGCAGCCATGTCACTGCATCAGCGAGAGCTTCCTCTCCACACCCTTTCCCAGCCCCACCCTTGCAGTGATGTGTAACAGCCCCGTGGCCCTGCTCTCAGAAGTCCATTTCATCCACTTCACTGAAGACTTTCTCCTACCTCCACCTGAGGAGTTGCTCCACCCAGCAGGCAGCCTGCCAGAGCCCAGGCCTCCCACTCTCCTGGGCTGAAGCAAAGGCAGAGCAAGCTGCTTGTCTGGAGATACCTGGAACTGGAGGACAGAGGCCACAAGCAGAGACACTTCTTGGAGGAAGAATAAGCTACCCCGTGTCAGAAGCCAGCTGCTCCTCAGTACCACCACCCCATCACTGTCAGGTCACACAGCAGGATGAGGGTCAGAGGCAGCAGCACAGCTGCAGTCCCACTGAGCCCAGCTCACCCGCATTCAACAGTCCCCTACAGAACGCACTGATGGCAGCTCAGGACAGAATTGGAGCCAATCTGCCTCTTGCTGAAATATCACCATGGTTTATCCAGCCTGTGCACCAGACAGCACCAGCATGCACCCCACAGAGATAGCTGATCCACACAGGCTGGCAAGTCTAGATGAGAGCAGGAACCAACTGTCAAGAAGCATCACAGAAATAAAAACCAACACCAGTCAAGCCTCTATTGTGTGCACTTTTATTTGAACTGGTCTTAAGTCAGTGTACAGGTAGCCCCTCCCTCCCCCACATACTGGCACTTTACTCCTAGACTGTGGGGGACTGTAAAGCCTTCATTCACATCTATCACTGGGGAACACAGCCCGCTTGCTTGACAAATCAAAAAGGATCAAGTGTGTTTTGTTTTTAAGGCGGAAGATACAAAAAGACACTTGTTGGGTTACATAATTTACAGACAAGCAATTATCATCTAACACCAGTAATTGGTACCGGCTCCTCCCAGCTGGGCTGTTGCCTTCACAGAGGCGAGTAACTTCCTGTAACAATGCATTATAACAATATTTGGAATGACTATTAAAAAAGAAACAAATGTACAATCAAAGTCCTCAGATGCATTGTAGAACTTTGGGGGCGTTCGCTCCAACATGTTTCATTTTAAGACTGCTGCTGACACCTTCACCATTCCAGTTTTTTAATCCTGAGTCAAGCGCCAAAAGAAAAAACAAATAAAGCCATGCCAATCTCGTCTTGTTTTATGCGCATTTATGGGTTTTGTTTCATCACAAGGGTGTGGGTGTTGGTAACAGTCCGGTTTAGAAGCATTTGCGGTGGACAATGGAGGGTCCGGATTCATCATACTCCTGCTTGCTGATCCACATCTGCTGGAAGGTGGACAGAGAGGCCAGGATAGAGCCTCCAATCCAGACAGAGTACTTGCGCTCAGGTGGGGCAATGATCTGCAGGAGAGAACAACTGGTCAGATGCAC
Source organism: Chrysolophus pictus (assembly GCA_037305975.1). Lineage (NCBI taxonomy): Eukaryota > Metazoa > Chordata > Aves > Galliformes > Phasianidae > Chrysolophus > Chrysolophus pictus. The sequence continues at coordinate 4,216,579 of CM074589.1, forward strand.
TGTGATGGTACACACCTCCTGTGCACAGTCCTGTGGCACTCTGCTACCCAATTCCTTTATCTGGCCTTGGCCAAGGCACTCGTTGAGTATGAGCAGGCTTAAGGCACAGCCTCACACAGAACACCCTCCACCCCCACTCACAACCAGCACTTAATCTCATTACTCACACAGCTGAGTGGCTGCCACCCTGCCCAGAGCAAGGCCATAAGGCTCCACCACTAAGACAAAGCAGTTTCCATCTTCTGTAGTAGTTTACTTCAGCCTCTTCCACCCACACAGCATTAAGAGGCATGCTCGAAAGAGCCCAGGGCTCCAGCCTACCTTGATTTTCATTGTGCTAGGTGCCAGGGCTGTGATCTCCTTCTGCATCCTGTCAGCAATGCCAGGGTACATTGTGGTACCACCAGACAGCACTGTGTTGGCATACAGGTCCTTACGGATATCCACATCGCACTTCATGATTGAGTTGAAGGTAGTTTCATGGATACCACAGGACTCCATACCTGTGAGCAAAAAGCAGCGTCAGGTCAGTAAGCAGTTCAGGGACAAGGAAGCCAGAGGACCTACAACTATGGGAAAATGAGAGAATCAAAGATCCCATAGTAGGAAACAACACAGCCCAACAAAGCCACGGCTGACAGGCTCAGCCTCCTGTTCTACTGACCTAGGTACCTCAGTTATCCTCAGGCTGAGGAAGAACAAGACTGCAGTGGAAAAGGACAGACCTGCTAAGGGCCAGCAGTATTATAGCAGCTGACCAGTCTCTAAGTCACTCTAGGCAGAAGGGGCATGGAGCCTCCTAAAAGGAGTCAGACTTACCCAGGAAAGATGGCTGGAAGAGGGCCTCAGGGCACCTGAACCTCTCATTGCCAATGGTGATGACTTGACCATCAGGGAGTTCATAGCTCTTCTCCAGGGAAGAGCTAGAGGCAGCTGTGGCCATCTCCTGCTCGAAATCCAGTGCGACGTAGCACAGCTTCTCCTTGATGTCACGCACAATTTCTCTCTCGGCTGTGGTGGTGAAGCTGTAGCCTCTCTCTGTCAGGATCTTCATGAGGTAGTCCGTCAGGTCACGGCCAGCCAGATCCAGACGGAGGATGGCATGGGGGAGGGCGTAGCCTTCATAGATGGGCACAGTGTGGGTAACACCATCACCAGAGTCCATCACAATACCAGTGGTACGACCAGAGGCATACAGGGACAGCACAGCCTGGATGGCTACATACATGGCTGGGGTGTTGAAGGTCTCGAACATGATCTAGAAAGATAAGAAAGCACTGAGTCAAGCAGAATAAACCAAGGTTCTCACTGCATGCCTCCATCAGTCCATGCATGTGGTTTTACGTTTGTCCCTAGATAAGAGGCTTCTTTGCTCCTCTAGAAGGAGATATCAGCGCTTATCTCACTTGGTCTCCACCCACACCTGCCAGGTCAGAGCCTGAGCAAGGACACTGCTACCACAGGCCCATCCACATGACACAGCAAGGAATGAAACAAAGGCCAAGAAACTACAGTAGAGTCACTCGAAGATGGTAAATGGATTAGTCTCTAGTCAGAAACAGCAGTTAGACAAGTTGCTAGTTCAGTCTCAGAGAAAGCCAGCTTAGAGCAAACAAAACCTGTCAAGGTCCAGCAAAGAGGAGACTCAGGTCAGGAAAGGAAAACCCTGTAAAGATGGCAAAAAGGGAGAAGTGGTGAAGGCAGATAGAGGACAACATGGAAGAGGAAAGCTGGCCTGCAGCAGTACCTGCTGTAGCTCCAGGCTCAAGAGTTTTACACACCTGTGTCATCTTCTCTCTGTTGGCTTTGGGGTTCAGGGGAGCCTCTGTGAGCAGCACGGGGTGCTCCTCAGGGGCTACTCTCAGCTCATTGTAGAAGGTGTGGTGCCAGATCTTTTCCATATCATCCCAGTTGGTGACAATACCGTGTTCAATGGGGTACTTCAGGGTCAGGATACCTCTTTTGCTCTGGGCTTCATCACCAACATAGCTGTCTTTCTGGCCCATACCAACCATCACACCCTGCACAACAAAGAAAAAGCATTAAGTTTAACTGACAGGCAAGCTGCCACGGATGAATAAAGTTTTCTTCCAGAAGCCACACCTTGAATTACTACTAACCCCCTACTATGCCAGGGAAGGGACTGTGCCAACTGCTCCAACACAGAATGCTCTGCAGGAGGCTGTGTACCCAACCAGTTACTGTTGCAGGGTAGAAGCCTCTCATGCCACATATAAAAATAAAAGGGCTTCCTGAGGCTTAATGCCCTCAGCAGAACCACTCCCACCGAAGGCTCCTCTCTATTGTCTGGACGCAGCACCCAGCCGTTGCCGTACCTGATGTCTGGGGCGACCCACGATGGATGGGAACACAGCACGGGGAGCATCGTCCCCAGCGAAACCGGCCTTGCACATACCGGAGCCATTGTCAACAACGAGCGCGGCAATATCATCATCCATGGCTGGCTGCGGAGGAACAGAGAGCGGAAAAAGACATGAGCACCGCGGGTCACACACCAGAAGCCGAACCCCGCCTCGTTCCCAAAAGGCGGCCGTGCCCGTACGGCCGCCCCCCGAGGCTGAAGACGCAGCGGGGAACGGCGGCGCGGCGGCGCACGGAGGCCGTTCCGCTCCCCACCCATTTCCTTCCTGCCGACGCCGCACCGCTTCGCCCCGCGCCCGCTAGAGGGGGTGCGGCGGCACCTCCCAGATTTCGGCGCCGCACAGATTTGGGACAAAGGAAGTCCCTGCGCCCTCCGCACGATTACCATAAAAGGCAATGGCTGCGGCGAGCCGCGCCTCGACGGCCGCCGGCGCTCCGGGGGCCGCCGCGCCCCTCCCCCGAGCCCTCCCCGGCCGGAGCCCCGCCCCGCGCCCCCACCTGCCGCCACCCCCCGCCCGGCACGGCGAGCCCCGCGCCACGCCCCGCACGGCGCCCCGCACCCGGACAGCCGAGCCGCGCTCAGCGAGCGGGCGGACCGCAGCCCGAACACCGCAGCCCGAGCACCGCGCCCCCTGCCCGCCGCCCCCCCCGCACCCCGCACGCAGCCTTTGTTCCCCTCGCGGCCCCCCCGCACCGAGGGGCGCCGCCCCCGGCCGCACGAAGCCGCCCGCACGCAGCGGGGCGCACGAAGCCCCGAGCCGCGCCCGCAGCCACCGGGCAGCGCGGAGCCGCACGCGGCGCTCCCCGCACGCACGCCGTACAAAGGGCCGCCCCGGAGCCCCGCGAGGCTCCCACGCAGCCAGAGAAAAGAAACGAGCGATCGTTAAACCGAGCGATGATCACAGCCCGGAGGACCGGGGCCGTCCCGCCCGCTCACCTGTGGGAGTAACGCGGTCGGTCAGAGCCGGGGCGGGCGGCGCGAGGCGGCGGCGGAGCGGGGCACGGGGCGAAGGCAGCGCGCAGCGACTCCCGCCCGCCGCGCGCTCCGCCTTTTATAGGGCCGCCGCCGCCGCCGCCTCGCCATAAAAGGAAACTTTCGGAGCGCGCCGCTCTGATTGGCTGCAGCCGCACCTCTCCGCCTCGCCCCGCCCCGCCCCTCGCCCCGCCCCGCCCCGCCTGGCGCGCGCCCCCCCACCCCTCCCGCCCCCATCGCTGCACAAAATAATTAAAAAATAAATAAATACAAAATTGGGGGTGGGGGGGAAGGGGGGCGATGGGGAGAGTGAAGCAAAACGTGGGGGCTCGGCACGAGGTGAGGGTGTGGGGCGGGGGTGCGACGTGCCCCTCCATCCCCCCCCTTTTTGATTCCGTAGCGCTTTGTTGGGGAGGGGGAGCGGGGTCCGCGTGTGCAGCCCTCCCCCCATCCCGAGGTGGTCCTGCGGTCCCCTTGAAGTCACCTCCCGGGGAGCGCCAGCGCCAGCGATGGGCGACGAGCTTGCATGCACTGAGCCGCAGCGACACTGATGTGCGTGCACACACCGAGCAGCGATAGCACCGGTGTGCGTGCACCGAGCTGCCGTGATACAATGAGTGTGCGTGCACCGAGCAGCAGCAGCTCCAGTGTGAGTGCGTGCACCGGGATGAAGTGATAGAAAGAGCGTGCACGCACAAAGCAGCAATAACACTGAGGGGTGTGCGTGCGCTGGGCTGCTACAGCACCAAGGAACGTGCATGCACAGTGCTGCAACAACATCAAGGAGCGTGCATGCACCGAGCAGCAATAACACCAGGAGCATGCATGCACGGGCCCGGTGCCGGGGTGCAGCCTGCTCGCTGCGAGGGAGGGGAAGGGGCACCGGGTGCAACACGCACTGCATTGTCTGCAGCCACCCCGCCCGGCCTGCAGCACTACCCAGGGCCAAGTTCAGTGCTAATGTCAGCAAGTAGCAGTGTGAACCTCCCGGCCGGCCCTTGGACTGCTGGTGCATTGCTGGGTGCACCTCGGAGCCCGTTAAGGGCCACGCTTCGTTAGGGTGTGCGCTGCAGCGGCGGCAGCCGGAGGGAGGAAGCGAGCGCTGAGTAAGGCGCTGAGTCAGGCAGGGCCCGGCCCGGCGGAGGTCAGGGCAGCTGAAGGCCCTTGCCTACATTTGGGCAATATTTTGTTTCTTTCCTGTTTGCAGCGCGTGCTGCAGGGCTGGCCGGGGCGGTGCGTGCTGTCGGTGAGCAGCGCTGCACGGGGCTTTGCAGCTCCGGAGCGTTGCATGAGTGCACGCTGATTAATTGCATTGATTAAGGGGCCATGCAACGCTGTGGATATTAGGGGAGCGGGATCCGGTCCAGCGGTGAGGTCTTTGTCACTGGGATGCTGCAAGGACGGGTTGCATTGAGGCTGCACTGCGTCCCCTCCAAACTGGAGGTGGCCTTGGGGACAGAGCTGAGCTGCAGGGACACCACAGGGACAACTTTATCCCCTCTGAGGTGGTGACAACACCTCTTTGGGTACCCAGTGCCAGGACCCCCTGGGCTCCGTGGTGCCATATCTCTGTATATCCGCCCCACTCGCAGCAAAATGGGAGTCACACTGTTAATTACCTGCCTGCTGGGGAATTAATTAACGTTTGTGCTCCACTTTGACAAGGCCGGGTATTAATTAGAAGATTATACGTCAAAGAAGGGCAGCCACGAGGCATGGGTACAGCGGGAGGTGTGCAGCGCTGATAATGGGGTAGCAATGGGAAATGCCCCATGGTGGCCATGTGGCTGTGGGTTTGGGCTGGGGAATGTCACCAGAAGGCAGTTTGGGGTGTGAGGACCCAGCAGGATGGGGGTGGTGGGGGCAATGATGGGGCAATTCGGGTTCCCTTGATTATGGGGTTGGATCAGAGCGCAGCATCCGGAGTGTGGCAGTGCCAACCTGCTGTGCGCTGCTGGTAGGGGACTCCCCATAGTGCCACCATGATGCCACTGAGCGAGGACCATCACTTTCCATGGTGAACTGGGCACTGCAGGGGAGCATCCCCATCCTGAGAGCCATGGGCCAATGCAAAGATGCCATGTGCATCGCAGCCCCCTCCGGTGCCCCTGTTTTGTTCTCCTCTCCCTGCCGTCCTTGGGCTGAGTGAAAGCATGTGGAGGAGGCTCAGACACGGCCAGGCTGCCTCCAGCCCCAACCCCGCATGTGTTTTGTTCTGATTTCTGCACTTTGGGGCCAATTTTTTCCTTCATCCCAAATGTTGGGGGGTTTCTGGGAGTGCCTTTCCCCCTCCTTCCCATTCCCCAAAGGGAAGAGGGAAAGGCCACATCTCCATGGTGTGGGCGGGACCATCGCGGCCCCTTCCTCTTTTTCGATTCAGCCCTGGCAGTGTTGGCTCTACTGGGGATGTACTGGAGGTGAGAGCCCAGTGCAGAGCCCAGAGGCTGTGCCCGGCTCCACGCCAACACCACAGCCCCCACCTCACCTTCCCAGGCATGGATGTGGTGCACACCTCTCCTCCTGGAAGCAAACACGCAGCATCTTCCTCACTCACTGCCTTGCACTGCTGTCCCCTCTCCCTCTCCTCCTTTCAGCATCACTCTCTGCTCCCCTCCACCAAACCCTCTGATCTCTCTCCCATGCCTCAGTGCCTCCTGCAGAAGGGCAGAGGCTTTCCCTCACAGAGCTCCATGCGCCAGGCCCTGCATGCACTCATCCACATGGGCTGATGTTACACTGAGCATCTCCCCACCTGCAGCAGAGACAAACTATTATTTTGCATCACGCTGCAAAGTGGCACGAACCCATCGCTTTCCTCTGATAGCCGGCTAGGGGTGAATTTTGCTGGGGTTCCTGGAGAAGGCGTGGAATGAATCTTCCCCCCTGCTGCTGTGCTCAGCCTTGGCAGTTGTGGTGCCGTGTTGTTTTCCCCCCAAGGCCGTTCCCCAGCTCAGAGCAATCGCTCTGGCACAGCCAGACCGTACTCAGCTGCTCTACACATCTCTGGGGTTTGCTCTCTCACGGCAATATTCTGGGGTCAAGCTGAGCCCTGTGCTGGCACAGCCCCTGCACAGCCCTTGGGGAATTTCCTCCTGCTGAAAGCAGAAGGGGAAGAGAAAGAGCTGACTCTCTCTGGGGTTCTCCACAGGTCTCAGCCCTGCTCAGACTTCAGGGGTCCCAGCATGTTGCAGTCCAGGGAGACCGTCCCCTAAGGGATGCTCTGAGGGTTCAGCAGCACCACGCCGTGCTGGAAACCAAAGCCCATCGGTGTACAGCCATTGGGACCAGCACCCAGCCCGCTCTCTGGGACCCACTGAATTCAGGATTCAAGGAGACCATCGATCCCTACTGCATTTCATTCCCCTCTCAGCCCATTGCCCCCCAGATTTCCACTTCTCCCTCTGGACCATATTTTGCAGTGTGCTTTGGCCCTCACAGTGCATTCCTGCTGGCAGCAGATAAGATCTCAGGAGAAAGTCAAACAAAAGCCGTCGGTGCCACGCACTGATTGTCACTCCCTTTGGCACGGGGACTACCCCAAGTGCACTCCATCCCATGCAGATGCAGAAGGAGCGCTGGGTCTGTGCATTGCTGTCCCCAGGACATCAGCCCCATGGCCCACCTGTGCTCCCCTTGGTGTGCCACGCAGGGGACCTGGGTATGAGCCAGAGGAAGGTGGGTGTGACAGTGGGCTTATGGGGTCCTGAAGCACGCAGTGCTCTGCCTGGGAGCAGTGGTACAGAGCCAAACCCAGACCTCAGCTCTGCACAAAAATTAAAAACAAAAAAAAAAGGAAACACCACTTCCTGCTGACATATCTCCAGGTGCTGACCCTCCAGAGAGGAATCCCCATGTGCCCCACGCCATAAAGGGCAGCCCATCACTCTGAAGCTCATAGGGGAACTCAGGGATGTCAGGGACCTTGGGGACATTGGGGACCCGTCCCCCATTATGCCGTTCCCACAGCCCTGGCTGCCCAAGGCTTCACCTCCCCCGAGGCAGAGCAGTGCCTAATGACAAGCTGCGCCACACCTGCGGAGAGCCATTTTTGGAAGGACACCGGGGGAAGAAATGATTCTCATGTCGCTGCTCTGTAATTAGCATTAATTACTGGTGCTTGTGCAATCTTTTCCCCAGTTTACTCCAGGCAGAACCCGACGGAAACTGTGGGAATCCCGTCGGGCTGAGTCAGCTGAGGGGGACCAGCAGCTTTCTGTAGGGCATGGCGATGGAGAGCGGGGTGCCCCCTCAGGGGTGGATGCAGGGCATCTCACTTTGGGGTAAGGCCACAAAAGATGCCCCCTGCTCACCTGCACTGTGCCTTTGGACAAGGTGCTGAAGCCCTTCCCCACCCCATGTCCTGGGGGTGGGGGTTGATGTGCCCCCCCAGCATGCTGCCAGCATTCCTGGGGCACCACTTCCAGCCCAGCGCATTCCCAACAGCAACACCTCGAGGTGTTATTACAGACGAGGGGAAAACCATCGCGAGAGCCTCACCCCGAGCAGCTCCAGCTCTGCTGAATGGCAGGGGCCGACGCTGAGTCACCCGTTGCTTTTCTTATTTATTTAATATTAATGATTCCAATGAATCAGGGCATGTCATCATCCAGAGTCATCCCAGCCTGTCCCGCTGACACCTCACTGGACGGGGACACAGACAGCCCTCCCCATAAACCAAAATTCATTGAAATGAATGGGAGAAAAAAAAAAAGAAAGAAAGAAAGAAAAAAAAAAAACAGCAGCACAAAGACAGCCCCTCCTTCTCTGAGGGCTGATTTCTGTCCACCCCCTCCCAGCTGCTGAGGGTACCCACCACCACCCCACCGGCACAAAGCATCACAATGAGGGTCCCAGGGGACAATGCCCAAAGTGTCACTGCTGCCACCCCCCTTGGGGTTGCCCTGTCCCCCACCCCTCTCCCCAGGGATCCGGGCATCCCCTCAGCCTCCCACTTGACCTAACCTCCTGGCCATAAATGGAGAGGTTTGAGAGCGCGTCCCGGGGTGGAGGAGGAGGAGGAGGAGAAAAAAAGGAGAATAATGCCAAGAATGCAGGACAGAGCGCGGGAAGCTCTGCTGGCCCCCCGGCATGGGCTGGGTGCTGCAGAGCACCGCCTGTCCCCAGTGCTGTCTCCATTCCTGCAAACCATCCGGGCAGCTAGGAGCAAAGCGCTTGTTTTTCCTTTCTCTTTGCCTTTCTCACCAACCAGGGACTTTCTGGGTCCCCTGCCGTGTTGTCTGCTCACACGGCACATTGCTTCACCAACCCCATCCCCACCCTGCAGCATTGCCCTCTTGCAATGATGTGTCCCCACCCAGGGATGGGTGCCCAGTAAGATGCTCCCATTGGAGCCCCCCCGAGAACCCCACAGCCCAGATGTGTCCATGGGCAGGACGAGCACTGCTGGTTTCCCCATGCCCAGCAGACCGGGGTGCTCAACCATCTGCAAAGCACTGCAATGGGGAAACTGAGGCACGGGGAGCGCAGCCTGAGCTGTCACCCCCCAGCCTCCCCACATCCCTAGGGGCTGAGCAATGGGATGAGGCACAGAAGGGGGTCTCTCCTTTCAGGGCAGCTACATGGGGATGCAGGAGTGGCACCGAGGGGCCAAGCCTCCGCTTGGGGCTGCATCCAGCTCCTTAAAACAGAAAGTGAAAACACACGGGTGTGCCATCCGGATGGGGAAAGGGGGACAAACCTCCATCCCACCGCCACCCCATTGCCCGGCCACGTCCTGCCACCGCCGTCCCCTCTGTCCCCAAGCTGGAGGTGGCCGTCCCCAAGGTCAGGGTGGATCCCTTCTGGGTTGTGCAGAATGGCTCCCTCCGTCCGCGCGAGTCCTCCATAAAAGGAAAAACAGGCGGCAGGTAGCACTGCCAAACTTAGTCATCCCCAGCCCGCCGGCTCCGTCACTGCCATTTCCTGCACACGCCGGGGGGACGGGACGGGGAGGAGCGGTGCTGCCCCAGAGCCACGCCGAGCACCCAGCACTGCGCTGTCACCCGTGTTGCTGAGCCAAGGATCAGCAGGGAGCGCATCCACTGGGAAAAGCACTGAGCTCGGCACGGGGCACAGCGGCGCTGCGGTGGTTTGGGTGCTCAGATGTCACTGTTGGCAACAAATAAAACGTGTGTCCAAAGGAAGGTAAATGCACGGCGTGGTGATGCTGTGCCATCGAGGTTCTAAAATGTCACTTTTTGCCAAAAATATGGTGGAGAGGTTCAGAAATGTGAGTGCACCTGGGAGCACCTCGGTGCACCTGGGGCTGGGGGTGAAGGGCATTGTATGTGGGATGGTCTCAGATCCCACTGGAAATAAGGGATTGCCACCATGAGGACCAGCACCTGGCCCTGCCCTAAATCCCCGTTTTTCATCCCACTTCATGCAGGGTCAGGGGAACAGCTGGCTGTGCTCACGGCAGCTCAGAAAAATGGGTGTCCAATGCACTCAGCTGGCACTGGGTGTGATGGGGCTTTTGTACACAGCCTGCCCATCCGTGATTCACCAGAGCGATAAAAGGCTTTGGGATTTTTTCAAGGGAAAGCAGCTTTGAAGGCACGTGTGGGGCCGTGGGGGTGCACAGCATCCCGAGCAGCATCCCATGTGCTCATCGCATCCATGCGGTGCCAGGTCTTGTAGGGGTCCTCGGGACAATGCTGCCAGCACAGCTGGTGCCCTTATGGGGTGACACAGCTCCCTGTGTTGGGTACAACCACGAGGGATCTGCTCCCCTAGAGGGGCCCACCCAGCCCTGCATGCAGCCGAGTGAGCAGCGAAACCCCCCTGCTGCCTCCCCAGGCTGCTTTGTTCGGCTCCATGTTGTCCTCTCCGTGCAGCGTTTCCAGAAACTGAAACTCGGTCCGATGTGCTGCAGAGCACGGCCGTGCTGCTGGGTGGCACTGTTGGGATGCACACTGTGCTGCTCAGGAGCAAGCGCACAGCAAAGGGCGCAGCACACACAGATCTCGCGTGTCCAGGTGCAGCTGTACAGGGCATTGCACCCCGACATGCACGCTTCCTAAGGGCTTGCACACTCGAAGGTATGCACTGTGCAAAGAATTGCATGCTCCAAGGTGCGTGCTGCAGCAGGGATTGCACTCAGATGCACATTGCGTAAGGAATTGCATGCTCTGAAGTGCATTGATTTCAAGAAATAGCAGCATGCTGCACCAGGCACTGCACCCTCCAGGGTGCACAAAGCCCATGGCCTTGCACACGCAGGTGCATGCTGCACTAAGGGTTGCACTCACCAACATGCATGTTGCAATGAGAAGTTGCAAGCCAGGATGCACCACGCACCCTCAGCACCCACAGGCATGGGGTACAGCCTGGGGATGTCTGGCAGTGCAGCAGCAATGGGGCTGCAGCAGCAGAGATGGGGCCGTCCCGGGGGCCTCCAGCTGCAGCCAGCACAGGGCCGGATGTGGAGACCCAGGGCCCCGGCGAGGCGGTTTTGGGTTTCATTGCGGCCCCCCTGCTCTGCATTCCTGCTTTCCTAAAGGCCTCCCTTCAGCCAGAGGCAGGGAACCCCCCTCCCTGTGCTCGTGCCCCATTGCTGACGTGTCCCCACGGCTGCTGGCCCAGGGACAAAGCAGGGAGCAGATGGAGGTGCCCTTCCCATCCAACCATCGCCACCAGCTCCCCCAGTTCTCAGCCCCACAGCTCCCCAGGGCCGCATCCCCCGAATCATCCCATAGTCGAGGGGGATGCTGGGGGAAGGCACAGTGCTAATCCCTGTGGCCCCGCTCCTAATCCTGCCTAATGGATCCTTGTCACCGCCACAATGGGGTTATCCATCTGGAAGGGGATCTCCTGGCCCAGGAAGTCACAGCTGGTGGCCTCCAGCCTCAAAGCTGAGCTCAAACCCCACCCCTTTGTGCTTAGGGATGGACAGTAGCGAGGCAGACCCCAGCCCCTCTGCACCCACCCCAGCAAGAAGCCAAATCTGCCTCTGCCTCTGCCCCTACCCAGCTCCAGACTGCAAAGTGATCCCAGCTCCTCCCAGCCCTTTATAGGAAGCTCCCAGCTGGGTCCTGGCACAACACAGGGCTGAGATCTTAAAGAGATGGGATCCCAGAGATGAGGTCCTGAGGGTGGGATGCTGGAGACAGGGTTCCAAGGAGGCGATCTTGGGGAGGGGTCTCGGGGATGGGGTTGCCTTGGTCGTGCTGGGGCATGGCCTTGCTTGGTTTCTCCCTGTGCTGCAGCCCTGCTGCAGGAGAGGTTTGCACACAAACCCACACATCCCCTAGGTGCAGGCTCCTTAAAATAAAGGAGGGTCTCTGTTCCCACCTCTGCAGCAGCGACCTACAGAATGTGCCCCAGCCACAAAGCTGGATCTGCTGGGGAGATGGAGGTACCAGCCCCATCCTTTTCCTTCTCCTCCAGCTTCCTCCAGCCGTGCAGGAAGCGCTGACATCCTCCTCAGCCCTGACTCATTTTCAACTGCTTTGAGGCTCCTCCGTTCCTCTCAGCTCCCTTTTGGGATACAACACACCGTGAGGATGGGACCACCTTTCCATGAGTAGTGACAAGGCTGTGATGGGGACCTGTGTCCTGGGATGGAGACTGATGCCTGGGATGGGGTCCCCAATCCTGGCCGTGCTTTCAGCCACCCCATGAATCCCAAAGGAATGGGTTTGGGGCACGGCAGCTCTGCCACCAAACCCCATCCATGGGGGCTGGGTGCTGTGGGCTGTGGCCAGGAGGAGCTGAGCCACCTGCCTGCAGAGCTGCCTGCTTTGGGGCGCTGCGTGGGCAGGTGCTGAGCGCACACTGCAAATTCTTCTGTGCTGACTCCTCGCTGCTGCAGTGCATTGGGAGACGTGCACAGAGTGATGGGAGCTGTGTGAAACCCTTCCCTGGCTGCCTGGCAGCAGAAATTGAGCTCTTTCCTGCCTTTGTGTCCCCAACAGAACGTGTTCTCCCATGGGACTGGGGGGATCCAACCCCATCCCAGGGGATTCACAACCCCATCCCACCTGGGGTCTTCAGGAGCAAGGGATGCAGCCATGCAGCACTGCTCCATCTTCCTTCCCTCATTTGAGGTGTGCCTCTACCCACCAAACTGCATTGGCCTCAACGCTCCCAGCGTTTCCCTTACTGGATGCAATTACATTAGGATAATGGGATAAACCCAGTTAATAAAGTGTGAGCAGAGCCCTGGTTGCATCACAGCTCAGAGTGTGCACTGCATGAACCCCCACTGTCCCTTAACACCTTGTGGGGCTGAGCGATCCCAACGGGGCTGCATCTCCAGGGGACCCCCACAGCACAATGCCATCCCCTGCTCCAGGACCCCCCACTCTGAGGCCACCCTTTGTTTTCCTATTGCCGCTGCTTTTTTTATTTTGTTTTGTTTTGATTCTGCCTAATACAAGTTTAATGAGGCCGGGCGCCTGCCAACTGTCAGGAGAGCCTCTGCTGGGGGCATATGGCAGCAGGATGGGTGTCCCCATCCCTGTCCCCTCCCAGTAGTGTAGGCACTGCCAGAGGGCACAGCTTCTGTGCTGGGTGTGCCTGGGGAGACCCTGGGGACACCCCTTTATCTCAGTGGGACACAGGAGCGGGGTACCCCCATGCACTATCACCCAGCGATGCTCCTCATCCTATAACCCCGCTGCTCTGGGTCAAGTTTTGGGGTTGGGGGGGATGCAAAGGGCTCTGCAGCTCCCAGCAGTGAAGTGGCCATTGCTCCACACATTGCTTCATCCCCAGTGCTGGGGGCACCGCGGTGACATGTGGGGACATCTCGCTGCATGCTCGGCCAGGCACTGCCACCCGCCCTGCTGCTGGGGAGAAAACTCTTTTTTTTTCCCCCGTGCATAATTGCTTTTTTTTCTTTTGGTGAGCAGAAAAGCCGTTTCTTTCCCATCCTCACCATCTGCCCTCTGCAGTAGCAGGAGGAGATCCCACAGCTGCACAGCCCCGTGGCTGGGTCCTATTGCCCTGCTGCTCCCTGTGAGAGGAGCAGAAGTGCTCTCAGATCCCAGCAGTGGGGTTTGCTTCCAATCACCCGCAGGGCTGGGAGCGAGCCGGACTTGCAGGAGCAGAGCAGGGCAAAGCCAAGCAAACCCATCCAGGCCTGCCCACACAACCCCTGGGTGCAGCCGGGAGGGCAGCTGGAAGCAGTGCTCCTGGGGCAGAACCAGTGCTCCCAGTGCAGAACCAGTGTGGGCTGCGGAGGTTGGGAGGTGCTGGGGGTGTGCCCCCCTGCAGCCCAGCCCCTGTTCCCCTTCAGGCAGCTCAGTTCCCTGATCCACCCTTTGGTTTTCCATCCCAGTGCTGGCCCACTCGCCCTGCAATACCCCCAGGCTTTGCTTCGGCATGGATGCTGAGGATTTGGGGACCCGCTAGCATATGGCTGCCCACGGAGGGGGTTGATTTGGGTTCTCCCACTTCCAAATGCTTCAGCCTCAGTGGTGCCTGGCAGGGGGCATTGGGGTGGCTTTGGGGTGCTCAGGGCTCACGCTTCTCTGCTTCAGCCCTGTGGCATGGCTGGGGGGTGCAGAGAGGTGGAAGGGGGGACTTGCAATGTAGCAGGAGCCCTGCAAGGGGAGGGGGCTGGCAATTCAACAGGGAGTCTTGCAGTGCAGTGCTTGCTGTTATAGAGTGGAGGTTGCAATGCATTGTGGGCTGGTCCCACAATTCAAGGAGAGCCTTGCTTTGCAAGGAGGGGTCTTGCAATGCCACGGGGTCCTTGCAGTGCAGAGAGGGCCTTGCATTGCAAAAGGGGGTCACGCACTGCGGAAGGGGGGCAGGGGAGCCTTGAAAGAATTGTGGTCATACGATGCCAAGGGGTTCTTGTGATGCTAAGGGGTCCTTGCAGTGCAGAAATGAGTCTTGCGATGAGGAGAGGGTCTCGCATTGCAGCAAGGCTCATGCACTGCAGGGGAGGGCAACCTTAAAATGAAGGGAAGGGATGCAGTGCCCAGGAATCCTTGCCACGCAGGGTGGGCATTGCCGTGCAGGGGGCATCCGCCAGCGCGGGGATGGTCCTGCGATCTGAGCGGGCTCTTGCTCTAACAATGGGGGGGCCGCTGTAAGGAAGGGGGGGTAATGCAGCAAAACGGCATTGCGGTCGGGGGGCGTCGCAGCGGCGGCGCTGCGGAGGGTGTATCGCGACGGGGGGATATCGCGGCGCGGGGCTATCGCGGCGACGGGTATCGCGGCGGGGGACCGCGGGGGGGCTCCGGCGGCGCCGGGGGCCGCGGGGGGCGGGGAGGGGTCGCGGGGGGGCGGCGCCGCGCGGTGCTATAAAGGCGGCGGAGGGGGCGGGCGCGGCGGCGGCGGCAGCGCGGAGCGGAGCCGAAGTGCCACGATGACGGCGAACGGAACGGCGGAGCCGGTGCAGATCCAGTTCGGGCTGATCAACTGCGGCAACAAGTACCTGACGGCGGAGGCGTTCGGCTTCAAGGTGAACGCGTCGGCCGCCAGCATGAAGAAGAAGCAGATCTGGACGCTGGAGCAGGACGGGGAGGATTCCAGCGCGGTGCTGCTCAAGAGCCACCTGGGCCGCTACCTGGCAGCCGACAAAGACGGCCGCGTGAGCTGCGACAGCGAGGAGCCGGGCCCCGACTGCCGCTTCCTGGTGGTGGCCCACGGCGACGGGCGGTGGTCGCTGCAGTCCGAGCCGCACCGCCGCTTCTTCGGCGGCACCGAGGACCGCCTGTCGTGCTTCGCCCCGTCCGTGTCCCCCGCCGAGAAGTGGAGCGTGCACCTGGCCATGCACCCCCAGGCCAACCTCTACAGCCTGGCCCGCAAACGCTACGCGCACCTGGGGCCGCGCCGCGACGAGCTGGCCGTGGACCGCGACGTGCCGTGGGGAGTGGACGCGCTCATCACGCTGCTCTTCGTGGAGCAGCGCTACAGCCTGCAGAGCTGCGACCACCGCCTGCTGCGGGCCGACGGCCGCCTGGTGCCCTCCGCCGAGCCCGGCACCGCCTTCACGCTGGAGTTTCGCTGCGGGAAAGTGGCGTTCCGCGACGGGGAGGGCCGCTACCTGGCGCCGTCGGGGCCCAGCGGGACGCTGAAGGCGGGGAAGAGCAGTAAGGTGGGGAAGGATGAGCTGTTCGCGCTGGAGCAGAGCTGCCCGCAGGTCGTGCTGCGCGCTGGGAACGACCGGAACGTGTCCACCCGGCAAGGTGAGGGCCGTGGGGGGAGCGGGACGCGCGCGGGTGACTCGGGGATGAGGAGCGTCGCGGCCCCGCGGTGCTCTCGGCTCCGCCGCATCCGTCGGGCATCGCCGCTCCGCGGACATCGCTGCTCCCGGTGCCCCCCGCATCCCCGTGGCACAGCGGTCCCCCCGGCTCCTCTCCCGCAGGATCCCCGCTTCTCTCCACAGACACCTCCTTCGGATCTCTGCCCCCTCCGAAGCCTCCGTCTCTCCATCACTCTCCCCTTTCCCCATTCACTTCCAGTATGGCTCTCGGTTTCCACCCCCCCGCATTTCGCGGCCCCCCATCCTTACAACAGAGCACCCCGGACGGGACGAGAGGCACGAGGAGGGTCCTCCTGAGGATGTGTGGGGGTCTCTGTGGAGTCTCCCATCGCCGTGGCGGAGGCAGAGCCGCTCATTGTTCACTAACAAAGCCTCTCCCAGCCGCCCCCCCCCCCCCCCCATCCCTGAGCATCGTTCGTCCCATAAAGCGAGGCTGCAGGAGGCTGAGCTCCCCCATAAATGCGGGCCGCAGTGCCGTCCCCGTTCCCAGCAGTCGCCAGTTCCCAGCTGGCGTCGTTACACGGGGAAAGGAAAGGCTCTGCCCGAGGGTCGTGATGCGCTGTGAGCGCCGCGCAGGAACCCCCGCACAAAGGCGCGGTGCCACCGCTGTCACCTCCGTCCCCTCGAGGCCACCGCCATGTGCTCAGCGCCCCACGGCCGCGTGGCAGCACCGCTCCCCGGGCACTGAGCCACAACCATGCAGATGGGGGGATGGGGGGGACAACCCCGGGAGCCGCGGGGCACAGCGGGCTGGGATGGGTGCGGGCACGCTGCTGCTGCACAGCCTGCGCCTGAACAGAGCGGGAATTTGCTCAAAGATATTCTTAATTATGTAATATTTCGAGGTTGCAGCTTAACCCTTGTCTGCACGCAGGGAGCTCGGTACTTTGCTGCGGGAGAGCGAATGCTGAGTGCAGAGCAGCCCCTGAGATAAAGGGGTTTGGCTGCGGGGGGACCGATCCCGGGATTGGGGGATAGAGGATGGGGGATGGGGGATGGAAATGGCGGGAGGTTGAGGGGGGAGGGGGTATAAAAGAAGGAGGTGAAGGACGGGGGGGGGGGGAGGATGGAGGCAGGCTGGGGAGGAGGAGGATGGGGAGGATGGAGGGAGGATGGCGGTGATGGGAAGCTGAGCTGGAAGAGGTTGGAGGAAGGAGGGGGGATGGAGGCAGGAGGAGGATGGCGGTGGCGGGAGGAAGAGGAGGGTGGAAGGAGAGGAGGATGGTGGGAGGCTGAGCAGGAGGAGGATGGATGATGGATGGAGGAGGTTGAGGATGGCGGCGGTGGGAAGCTGAGCTGGATGGATGGATGGATGGATGGAGGACGGGGGAGATGATGGAGGCAGGAGGCAGGCGGGCGCTGCCGCAGCGCAGGGGGAAGGGCCGCTGCAGCCCTTTGTCACCGGAGATGGGAAAACCAGATGTGGGGCGAGGTGCGGGCTGGGGGCCCCGCGCTGGGATGCAGGGAGGGGGGGAAGCAGCCCGGCCCCATGGCTTTGTGCTGGGTGATGGGGGCGGGGAGGAGAAGGGGGGTCCCTGCAGTGCGAGGGCCTTTTCTGAGAAAAATACTGCAGGGAGGGATCTGTGATGGAGTGGGGCTCAGCGTGCCCGGCAGTGGGGCTGCAGCCATCCTTTGGGGTCCTGCTCAGCGCTGGGGCCGGGGGCTGCTGGGGGTCTCTCCCTGTGTCTGGATTGATGCAGAACCCCTGGCCGTGCCCAGAGTGGTGCTGAGCTCCCCACCGGCCCCATGCATTCATAAAAGCAGCGGAGCAGCATGCAGCTTCCTTCTCTGCTGAATGGCTGCTGGTGGCTGCGGCAACAAAGAGCCCTTTGTGGGATGGAGGGTCCCCGAGGGCAGAGCTCTGCCATCCTCCTGCCCTGCCCCCCTCCCCCACAGCTTCCCCACCCCAGAGGTGTGCATAGGGTTGGGGAGGGGATGGAGCGTTTCCCTGGCTGTGTTCCCATCGCCCCTCACAGGACTGCACCCCCCAGTGCTGCTTCTCCTGGATGAACATTGGTTGGGATTTTGGGATTTGTTTCCTGGTGCAATGTATTTCTGCTGGAAGGATGGGGAGGGGACATGCAGGGCTCTGCAGGGGGATCTGAGCCGTCCTGCTGGCTCCTACCAGCATCCCAGGACACGCTGCAGGGCATCCTCTGAGCAAATGTAGCTATATCCAGAAGGGAGAGCTGTGTGTGCGCTGCCCTTCCTTGCAGCGTGGGGTGCCATGCTGTGCTGTTCTTCCCATGGGGCAGCACTGGGATTTGGGTTGCTTTGGGAGATGCCAGGAAGGTGGTTGGGTGAGGGCTTGAGCATCAGTCC
This sequence comes from Chrysolophus pictus, assembly GCA_037305975.1. Lineage (NCBI taxonomy): Eukaryota > Metazoa > Chordata > Aves > Galliformes > Phasianidae > Chrysolophus > Chrysolophus pictus. The sequence continues at coordinate 4,234,476 of CM074589.1, forward strand.
CGAGGTGCTGGAACCATCCAGGTCCTTCCCAGCTGCCTTTGCTGGGACTTAGCAGAACACGCTCTGCTTTCACCTCCAGCCTGCCTGTATCCATGGTCATACATGCAGGGGCCCTGCAGCCACCCCTCGGGTTCCTCCCCAGCCATCGGGTGCCCACACAGGGAATTTTTCGGGGCCCGCCCCCCTCCTTGCTTCCAGCTGTAATTAGCAGCTTCGTCAAGGTCAGGGAGCGTCGCGCTGGCTCCAGACTCTGCATTTACCAACAGCAGTAATTAAAGGACGCCCGCAGCGGGGAGCAGAGCAGTTCTGCTGGGGGGCAGCAAGTGGGGACACGTGGCTGAGGGGGGGGGGAAACAGAGGGACACGGCCGGGTCGCCTCCACCCCCTGCAGCCCCGACCCCAGCCCTCCTGCTCCCTCACAGCCCTTTGAAGCCTCCCTCCCTGCAGCCCTAATTGCATTCCTTTCCGCTGACGCGCAGTAACCCAACCCCACGTTTGGGCTGGGGGTGGTGGGAGACATCCCCCCCTTCTCCCCCCCCAGCCTCTCTGTGGGCCCTGCGGCTGCTCCCCCGCCTGGCAGCGGATAAAGCAAAAACCCTCCCCAAACCCAGCCCAGGTGGGAGCTCGGGGGCACCTCCTGCTCCTCCCTTGCAGTGCAAAGCAGCTCCAGGCTGTGCACTGTGTCTGCAGGCCCAGGAGCCAGCAAAATGCACGGCACGGATGGAGCACAGAGGTGTGCAAAGCAGAGGGTTTGTGCAGGGGGATGGCGCTGTCCCAGCGTCCTGCTGTGGGCTGCAATGTGCTGGGGGGGCAGCGAGGTTTTGCTCTCGGTGCAGAACAAAGGCAGTGGGTTTGGAGCTGCTTTCCCAGCATGGAAAGCAAATGTTCCCTTCCAACAGGCAGCTCCTGCAAGTGTCTGCAAGGCACAACACAAGGCCCATCCTGTGGCAGATATGCAGAGTGGCTGTCCCATCTCCTGCCCCAGTCTGAAGGATTTGATGGAAAAAATTGTCCTTAAACACAGCCCTGAAATAGGGATTCATGGGTGGCACTGCATTAATGGATTGAGTCACCCTGCTGTCACCTCCCACAAAAACAACCACAGCCCATTTGCATGTGAGATAGCCAAGTTTGTCTCCATTGGATGGGTGACGGAGCTCTGAGCTGGGGGCTGGCCCTGCGCTTGAGCATCTGAATGGAAAGTTGGGCTTGGACCCAAATGGCAGAGGGAGACCAACCCGTGTGCGTGTGGCTGCAGGGATGGACCTGTCAGCCAACCAGGACGAGGAGGGCGACCAGGAGACCTACCAGCTGGAGATCAACAAGGACACCAAGAAATGCGCCTTCCGCACCTACACGGGCAAGTACTGGACCCTCACCTCCAACGGGGGCATCCAGTCCACCGCCTCCACAAAGTGAGTCCCCTCCTCGTGCCCCCCGCTGCTTTGGGACCCCTTTGCCTTCTCCGTGGGTGCAGAGATTTGGGCAGCAGGGAGGAACCCAGGTGCTCACCCCAAAATGAGAATTCCCAGGGCCCTGGCGAAGGCTGGCACTGCCAAAAACATAGAATCATTAAGGTTGAAAAAGGGCTCTAAGATCATCAAGTCCAACCCCAACCCACCCCCACCATGACACCAAACCACGTCCCTCATCTCCACACCTCTGGAGCACCTCCAGGGACAGTGACAACACCATTCCCTGGGCAGCAGTGCCAGCTCCCGACTGCTCTATGGGAGAACAGACATTTCCTAACACCCAACCTGAGCCTCCCCTGGTGCAACCGAAGGCCATCGTGTCTCATGTTGCTGTTACCTGTGGTCCTTGGGGTGGGGGTCTTTACCCTTATGGCTTCCCTCATCCACCAAAATCCCAGCCGACCTGGGCTGTCCCCAGCCCCTGGGGCTCACGGAGCCACGCTCTGCCCATAGGAACGCCAGCTGCTACTTCGACATCGAGTGGTGTGACAAGCGCATCACCCTGCGGGCTGCCAACGGCAAATACGTGACAGCAAAGAAGAACGGGCAGCTGGCAGCCTCCATGGAGACAGCAGGTAAGGGATGCGGGGCTCTGAGGCACCTTAGGGGCAGGTGGGTGACAAACGGGGACGCTGCTCGCCGTGCCCATGGTGCCACCCGTGGGTCCCCACACTCACGGCCGCCGTCCCCTGGTGCAGGTGAGACGGAGCACTTTGTGATGAAGCTGATCAACAGACCCATCATCGTGCTGCGTGGTGAGCACGGCTTCATCGGCTGCCGGAAGGTGACCGGCACCCTGGACTCCAACCGCTCCTCCTATGATGTCTTCCAGTTGGAGTTCAATGATGGAGCCTACAACATCAAGGGTGAGCCCGCAGCTTGGGGTGATGTGCGTGACCGTCAGTGCTTTGGGGGGATTTTAGGGGATTTGGGAGGGCTTTAGGGGTCGGATGCCCCATCTGGGTCCTCGTGGCGGCTCACGGTCCCCTCTGCCCACAGATACCACTGGGAAGTACTGGATGGTGGGCAGCGAGTCGTCCGTCACCAGCAGCAGCGATACGCCCGTGGACTTCTTTTTTGAGTTCTGCGACTATAACAAAGTGGCCATCAAAATCAATGGCAAATACCTGAAGGGTGACCACGCCGGGGTGCTCAAGGCATCCGCCGACACCATCGACGCCTCCACCCTCTGGGAATATTAATGCACTTTAGCGTACCTCCCATTGCCAACCTCTCTTTCCCCTGTCTTTTTTTTGTTTGTTTGTTTTGGGTTTTTTTTTTTTTGTTTAATTTCTCCTCTCTGTACAAGGATTTCCAGCCTGGCTTGCCCTCCCCGTAGAGCCCAGTGCGTGGTGTTGGAGGTGGTCTCCCTTCATCTCGTTAGGAACTGGATCAGTCGCCCAGCAGTGCGGTGCAGCCTATCATTCCAAAGGGGTATTTCCCACCATCTCTGCTCAGGGGCTGCCGTGCCCAGCCTGGCCCCGAGCATCACCTCGGCCCTTCTATTTTCCCTTCCCCTATCGCAAAAAAAGAAACAAAAAAGAAGGAATAAGGTCACCTCTGTGCTCCCCTCTGCCATACCCTCACTCTGTGCCCCGAGCTCCCCGTGGGGCTGTGCCCCTGTTCCTGTCCCCAGCAGCAGGTCTGTGCCCCACATTGGTGACAGGAGGACAGGGTGGGGGCACGCAGCCCCCGTTCCTTCCCCATTCCTGGGCACCAGCTGGCAGCAAACCTGCAGATGTCGGTTTGCAGAACAGACAAATTCCTTCGCAAACTTTGCACAGTGAGATTTGCTCAGTACTTTTTTTTTTTTTTTTTTTTTTCTCCTCATTGAATACTGGAACAGTGATGCCAATCACTGCGCACCACTGCCGGGCTGGGGGGGCTCCTGTGGGCTCCTCCCGAGCTGCGGCCGCGTGCCACCTCCTGACTGGAAACAGAAAAAAAAAAAAAGAATAATGACCAAAACAGTATTTTTGTTAGCCTCTATTTATATACGCTGTCGGCAGCACTGTGTTCTGCACTCGGTGGAATGATGCTGGTGATGCCCGGCTGTTCCTTATGGCGTTGGGGTGCTTTATCCTCCGGCCTCCCCGCGGACACCGCAGCGCCTTTCACCCCCAGCCCCAACCTGAGGCTGCTGGCGGTGCCACCGCTGTGCCATAACCCGGGGCTCTGCAGCCTTAAAGCTCTGCATCCCTCCAGCAGGGCTTGGTGCTACGCTCCCACCGCCCCATCCCCAGCATGGGGACACCGCCCGGCTCCAGCACCCGCTGCCTCCCAAGGAAGAAGTGTCCTGATGGAGCCCGAGTGGCCCCGTGCCCTGGCACACACTGCTGCCTTCGCACCCGCTGTGTCTCCTTCGTGTCCCCCCACCCCGCTCTGCCTCTGTGTGACTTTAGGTCCTCACCTCCTGTCTCCTCTCCTCGGGTGTTGTGACCCTCCGTAAGCATCTCACTCTGAAATTTAAGTCTGGGGGGGGTTTTGTTCGTTTTGGGGTGTTGGTTTTAGTACTTTTTTTTTTTTTTCCTAATTATTATTATTATTTTTTTTTTGTAAGTGCCATTTGTATAACTTAAACGACAACAAAAATAGCTTCAACTGGAGAAAGATGAATAATAAAAAAAACCAAGACCTGCATTCGGATACGAGTGGCGACGCGTGGTCTGTTGGGGCTCAGGGGGTCCTCACCCCATTGGCATCCGTGGGGCACAGCCTGGCAGCTGGAGCTGTGGGTTTGGGGTCAGGCAGCGCAGCCCAGACCACAGGGTGAGAATGGTACCCACTGGCTCCTTCCTCTGGCCTCAGGGCCATCGCTGGATGGAGGCTGGGGTCGTTCTGTGATGCCCAGCAGCCCCCAGGATGCTCCAGAGCCAGTGTGGGTCAGAGCTGCTCCTCCTGGGTGATGGGGAGATAAAAAAGGGGGTAAAAAAAGCAGATCTCTGTGCAGCACATCCCAGAGCGGGTGTGGGACCCCATCCTGCAAACAAGGGCTGAGCAGAGGAAGGATGCGATTCCGCTGTTATAAACAAAGCAGAAATTAAAGCTGTGCAGGAAACGTCAGCACTTCTCGCCTTCAGCCCCGCGCCCCACTGAGCCGTGCTCACACCTCCTGGTTTCCATTTACAGGAGCGACTGGAAACCATTTTCTATTCCATTTCTCCCGACAGCATTTGGAGAGCGTTAAGCTGGGGGAGGCCGTGTCTGCTCCCCCCATCCCATAAGCACAGCCTGGAGCTGGAAGCCAGAGTGCACAGATTTATTTACAAAAACAACAACAAAAAAATTTTCAAATTACATTATAATACAGGGAAACTCTGTACACACGGAATAGGAGAACGGTTTTACTACCAGAAGGTAAAGAAAAATATTTATTTATTTCAATAAACCAACCTATTTGCTTTCGGCTATCGTTATACAAAGTTGCAGAACATGCACATCTTTACAGGGTTTCTTTCTTTTAATAGGACGTTTTGCTAAGTGCAAATACTAAGTTTCTCTCCCCACCTTTAAGGCAAGTTAAACGGGACACCGCAATTAACCATAATGAGTACCTGGTAGAGGATGCAGCCACGGCTCCTCCAGGACACGAGGGGACACAGCCAGGGGCTCTGCTGGCTGTGCAGAGCTTTGCTTTTGTAACAGAGCGACCCAAACCAGCAATGCACTCAAACACGATCAGGAACCACTGCTGGGCATCTCCCAGGCCGGAGGGAAGGAGCAGCCCAGGCACACAGCACCATGGTTCTGAAGGAGAACAGCCCATCCCTGCCCCTCTCCTGAAGCCCCCAGGGCTGTTCCTGCAGTGTGACATCGCTCTGGGGCAGCAGGATGAGCTCTGTGCCCCAGGAGGTGATGGTGCTGACCCACAGACATGGGGACGGACCCCAGGCACCCCCCCCCCATGCCATCTCCAGTGCCACCTCACCACTTCTGTCCCTTTTTCTCCATCCCCGAGCTTCTCCCTGCCCAGGCTGAGATCCCAATATGGCCACACATCTCTGCAAAGCATCAAAAGGGGGAACAGGAGCCCGACTTCTGCTATCACAGCACTGCCTGTGCATGTGAGGATATGGCTGCTGCAGGAGAGCAGCAAAGGGTGCAACTGTGCCTGCGAGAGCTCCTGCAGTGCTGCACCAATGCAGAGCAAATGCAGCCAGATGAGAGCTGCAGCACAGCACTGAGTGCCACCTCCATCCCCAGCACAGAGGCACTGAGCACCCATCACCCACCTGTCACAGAGAGGTGGGCAGATCTCAGCAACTCAAGCACATTGGCCCCAGGGCTGTCTTCAGGAATAGACTAAGAAGGAAAAATTTAAAAAAAAAAAAAAAGTGGTAGCAGCAAGTAAATGCTACTGGGTTATTAATGCTAGAGACCATGGCACTGAGGGGTGGGAACACTTGGTAGGATGCATTCAACCCACAGGAAATGTCTGAGAGCAGAGACTGGACTCTGAAAGGCAAGGAAGTGCTACCTGAAAAACAAACAAACACAGCCCAGGGACATCGGGATGCTGGAACGTGGGGGAAAGCAGGATGCAGCACAGCCCAAACAACCCGGGATCCACTGCACAGGGGGTGGGTAAGAGCCAGTCCAGAGCTCCTGCTGGGTTTGTCCCTCCAAACGCTTTGGTGCTTTTGGGGGGCTGTCCCAGACACAAAGCACAGCCCCTGGTGGTTACCAACACATGCTGGTGGTTACCAACGCTTACACCACAGCACACGTCACACACAGCTGTCTGTTACCTACCCCTGACTGCTGGCGGGGATTTGGGATGCCTGCATGAGAACAGCAAAAGAAAGGCCATGTGCTGGAAGCTGGGGGCAGCTCCCTGCTGGGAACAAACACCTGAGCCTGCAGAAGGGGCAAACTGTGCTCTCAAGGATCGAGGTGGCTGAGTTTTCTGCTTCCTGGAGCCCTGAGATGGGATGTGGCTCTGGGCTGCTGAACAAGAACTGAGCAATGATATGGCTGCTGCATCCCCTCACTCCTTGCAGAGCGAGAAATGCTAAATACACTACATTAACTTGGTTTGGAACAATTTATTTCTGCTGGGAGGTGTTAGCAGGTTACAGGGATGCTGGAGAACATGGGAACCTCAAACCTTGGGCTTAGGGCAGCCGAGTCCCATTACCTTGTTCCTGAAGGTCTTACTCAGATGCCAAGTCCCTCCTCCCTTCCTGCAGGACTCAGGCTGTTGCAGCTGCTCTGGCCAGCAGGAAGGTTGGAGTTTTGGAAGACTCCCAAGGATCTTTTGCATCCCCTGTGCTCCACAAGTCTCATTTTCCCTCTCAGCAGCTGTCTGAATAGTCTTTGCCAAATAAAAAAAAAAAAAAGGACTCCCGACATAGGAAGAGACCTTGGAAATGCAGCACCAAGCCCTGTTGCAGCACAGGTTGAAATGTTTGATTGTAAAGGTCCAGAGAAGCTATAGATAAGGGTGTAGTGCAGGTGTGTGCGGGTCACAGCAGCTCCCCTTGCAGCTGGCTGTGTGGGGGGCTGCAGCAGGACGGGGTGATGTTACCAGGGGCTTCGTCCTGCAGTGACCAACGCTATCCAAACCAGGTCAGAACCGGTGCCGAGGCTGAGGGCCGAAGTGCATAGGCAAGTTGTGCTCCAGCTGAACGTTGATCTGGGGAAAATCATAGTTCACCCTCATGTTAGGCAATGGGGGCACGTAGGGGGCGGGGATGGGGCCGATGTTGAGGGGGATGTTATTGTACATGGGACGGACGGGGGGCAGAGGGAAGGGAGGGTGCACGAAGGGGTAAGGAGGCATCCGTGGCTGATGGAGGTTCTGAGGAACAGGTCTGGGGATGACTTCAATTCTCTGCATTTTCTCCATGGGCTTTTCCACCGGAGGGCCGATCCGCTTGAAGCTGTTCTCTGCAGGAGGAGGAAGGGGAGGAACCAGTCATCCCACTCACCAAGCTTGGTCTGCAATCTGGCACCCACCATCCTCAGCACGTTCCTTAAGCGCTCTTGCCCTTTCTCCTCCCAGAACCTCCTTGCTCCCACTCCCTGCTTGGAGCATAGGCATGAGGTTGGAAGGTTGGCTCCTTCCATCAGCAGCACAGCACAAGCACACTCTGCTTGCAGATGTGTGGGGCTGCCCCTTGTGTGCCTCTGTTCCCTTTTCTCCCCACTGTCCCACCAACAGCTGCAAGCAACACTGCTTCAAAGCTAGGCAGGTTCCCAGCAGAATGGCTGTATGCAGAACGGGAAGAAGGCAGCAAACCCAGAGCTGGGAGCCCTATGCTCTGCAGTCATCCTCGCTCTTATCTCAAAGCACAGAAACTTACCTCCGTTTTTCTTCCTCTGCTCCTCTTCAGCCTCCTTCTGAATCTCCTGAATTATCTTTTCGTCATCTTCCTAGGAATCAGAGCGTAAAGAATCAGAATAATTCCTGCTGCAGCTGCTTTCTATTCTCTCAGCACAGCTTTTGGCATAAGTGTGTACAGGAAAAGAGACAAATTCAGTTGTATTGTCTTCGTCCAGGATGGCCCACGGTCAACCAAAAGCAAGGCTGTGACAGGGCATCGCCATATGAGCAATGTGCACAGAGCCAGGCTGGTTCTATGGGATACACCTAAGAGGCTTAGATCAGCTTTCCAGGGAGACGAGTGCTAAAATTCATCGCCTTGATGGAAACCAGAGAGCTGCAACCCAGCTCCGCCCATCCAAAGAGCTGCTGGAGAGCTGTTAATCTTCTCAATGGCAATTGTCTATTAAATATTTACACTGTGCGAGCACTTCTTGAGTTTTTGGCCCAACAGCTGGAATTAACACAACTTAAATCCTGGCTCTAGTAGCTAAACGGTGCCGTAACGAGGCCATTTAGATCTTATCTGTAACTGTGAGGAGGACATAAATCACAGTGCGTTGCTGTAATATGTATCCAGACGTCACAGCTGGAATATTCAGACCCTCTGCTCAACGAGAAATTGGAAGCATCCCTCTGCTCCTCACCTTCCTCCTTTTTCTCAACCCAACATCACAGCAGTCAGACCCAGTGTCACATTCAAAATACACTGCAGGTGCCTTTGGCACAGCTCACCCCACAGCCCCACGTGCGTCCAGCAGCACCAGAACCTTGCTGCCCGTGCTCTGCTCCCACCACAGATAAGGTTTCTCCAGGAGACAGAAGTTATCTTCATCTGCACAAAGCCACCGAGCTCGGCACCTCCCTCCCTTGGATTGCTCTTTGAGTCAATGGTTAAAAAGAAGGCTTTCCAGCACGTGGTATTTCATCTGAGCGGGTTGCTTCCACGGCCCGTTAATTACAGCCTATCCATCTCCATAAAAAGCGCTGAAGAATGGCTCTTGTGAGCCTGCATGGAGCTTCTGATAGCCCCGAGAGCATCAGATTGCAGCTGGAAAGCAGCTGAGCTGGGCAGCACAGCTCCTCGCTGTCTGGGCAGTGCAGGGGTGGCCCCAAAGCTTCAGGATCTGTTCATTTTTGTCTCAAGAATATTGTTTTTCAGCACCATTAGAAACCAGATAGCTGCCTCTCCCATCCCACTGCCCTTATGGAAACGTGCGCCTGTGGGTTTGGTTTTTCTTTTTAGCTATATGGTAAGAAGATAACAAACTCAACAGAACACTGTTCTCCAACTCCTTTCCCTCACACAAAGGTAAAATCTCACCTTAAAGCCTAGAAATGCTCCGGTTCCCTTCTACTTAAAGTTTGCTAGAGTCCAGAATTAGCTTTCTAAAGTACTGCTTGCCAGATGCTGCCATCCTACTGCCCTTGGACTGCTACCAGCCACGGATCCATCCCATCCCATCCCATCCCATCCCATCCCATCCCATCCCATCCCATCCCATCCCACCTGGCCCCATCGACGCTGCAGAAATCTGGGAAATCAGACACAGCAACAGCACAGCTCCCTAGGATCCTCCTGCAGCAGGGGCCACTTGACCCCAGGTTACCCTGCAGCTGACCCCTGCACTACATCCAGCCCCACAGAGCCATCTGCCCTCTGGCTTCAAGCACCCCTGGGATGCTGCTCCAATCACTGCAGCTCCCAGAGAGGAGCAAAGGCACAAAGCAGCAAACCCCCATCTGCCAGAGCTGCAAAGCAAGGCCTGTCTGCAGGGATAACATAAACCACATCACCCTAATTGCAGAGCCCATCTGCAGAAAGGAGCAGACCTCACAGGCTGGTACCCATTAATACCAGGAGAACAGAAATACACCATATAACATGCACCTTCCTGCTTCAAAGCAGAAGCTGACATTGGGTTTGGCACAACGCATTGGTTTGGTAGCTGCGGTATTTTGGAAGACCTACATTCCAGCTGGAACAAAACAGAGGGGGATGCATGCAGTGAGGTAACTGGGGGCAATCTGGAAGGACAGCTGATGCCATGAGACCTGGCTATTGCATGCTGCACTGTCAAGGGCAAGAAATAAGGCTGACCCCACTGCAACTGCAGGGATTCATTTAGGGGCAAAGCATCCACACCAAAAATAAGGTTTCCTTTGCTACGCTCGGGCTGGTTTGGTGCTGATGTCACATGGCTTGGAGGCACCGTTTCAAAAGCCTCTTGTGTCTGTTTGCTGAGTGGGTTCCCAACCCTTCATAAGGGCTGGATTATGATTTTCATCACCCGCTCGCAGACTGCATGCAAGCAGGCATTGATCCCAGTGAGTTAACAGTCATCTTCCCGTCAGCTGCCTCGCCTACAGCAAAAAGAAATGGGAAAGGGAAAAAGCAGAACCCCAAGCACTGGGGGGGGCTGGGGTATGGCGTTGGAGCAAGGAGGGGTCCCTCTTTGTGAGGGACAACACGCAGAGCAATGCTGCAGCATGGGAGGAGGGGAAAGGCGAGAGCTGCAAGCTGCAACTCCCTTCTTATCTGCAAGTGCTGCAGAAAGCAAGTGAGGTTATTTGCAGCACCTGCCACAGTGCTGACTGACACAACAGGGCCGTGTGGTGCCCTGGAGCACGGCGAGATGTGCCCACATTGTGTGCAGCATCACACGGCAGTGAGCCGGGCACAGCCCAGTGCTGGGGCTGCATGGCCACAGAGCTGCTGGGAAACACAGGAGGAAGGAAATGCAGCAGTGAGAGATAATGAGAGCACTGCCAGCCATGCAGGGCCAAGCCTCAAACGGAACCAAGCCCCAAACAGAACCCCCCTGCCCAGAACAACAGCATAGCCACAGAGCTTTGGAAAGCTCTGCTCTTAGCTGCCTTCTTTAGTTATTAACTGCTGGGAGAAAAGGGCTGCTGCCTCCTGGGGGGAGAGACCAGGACTGGGGCTGCTGTGAGCTGCACTCCCTGCCCAGCCTTCAGCAAGGGGCTGGGGGTGTGTTTGCCACCATTACCTCCCCCCCCTTCTGCCTTTCCACTGCTTTCTTTTTCCACATACGTGCGGCACAGCCGTTCCCAATCAACTCGCAGTGATTTTCAGGCCAAAGGACTGCGGGGTTTTGTTTCAAATCATTCTCAGATCAGCTGCAGGGCGGTGGGGGCTGCTGGGGGCTGCTCCTGCAATGCAGAGCAGGGATGGGAGCAGTGCTGCAGGGGGAGCAGAGAAACCTTTTAGCAACAGCCGTTGCTATTGGTGTGCCTAGATGGCTTTCTGGGGATGCCATGAATTCACCATATGCTTCCGATTAAGGCATTACAGAGCATGTTGGAAAGAAACTGAGTTTGGGGGGATGTTCCCTCACCACTGCAGACTTCCCTTCAGACACTGAAGTCAGTGCATTTCATGCATTTTCTCAGTGCAGCTGAATTTTTGCAGTTTTTGCTCTGCAGCTCCTGGTAGCAGTGCTAGAAAGAGGGATAACTGCAAACAGCTCACAGCAATCAGCCTCGTACTTCCAACTTCAAGGAGTGTTTTAAGGGTTACTGAGAAGTATATGATCAACTTTAAAGCCAAAAAAAGCTGCAACACAGTTTTATCAAGAGTTTAAGGGCAGCCTGGTCTGGTATTAAATGTGGAGGTTGGTGGCCCTGCATGTGGCAGGAAGGTTGGAGATTCATGATCCTGAGGTCCCTTCCAACCCTGGCCTTTCTGTGATTCTGTGATTTAAAAGTGGCTGTTGAATTAAAGGTGAGACACAGGAGAGCAGAACCCAGCTTACCCAAAGCAGTCACAACGCATCAGTCAGACACCACGGGATCAGTGCACACCACCTACAGCGTGTCATCAACCTCAGGATGGCTGCAGACACTCAGAAGCCAACGCTCAGCCCTGAGCCCCAGATCTGCTGTTCGCCTGCAGAATCAGCTCTCAATGCTTTGTCCTGCAGCACATCAGACTTCGTGCAGCCTCAGGGAGCAGCCGAGTCAGGGCAGCACGTGCTGGTAGCTGCAGAGCCGCATGGCTGCAGGACACCGCTGGTGGTGTGATGGATGGGTGCTGGCTGCAACCTGGCTGCAGCTCATCTCTGAGCCTGCAAGCATCGCCCCATGCTTGTGAACTACAGCACAGGCAGCAGCCTCTCCTTAGGAGCAGTCAGAAGGGTTTGCTTTATTCTCCCAAGATCACCGCAGACAAAGACGCACAGATGCTGCCTCTACCCGAGTCTTTCATTCTGAACCCGAGCCGTGAATAGGTCCATTTCTCCTTTCTCAAGAATCGTTTCAGACTCAGAGAACGTTAAACGCCCGGTGAAGAACAAAGCTTCCCCACTTGAAAGAAACCCAAATTCTGCCTTAAATAACGAGGGATTAACCCAAGGCAGATTTTTCACCAAAGTGTGAAACTCCCCATGTCTAACAAAGCTGCAGTCTGTGGCCGTGAAATAAAAACAGACAGTGGTCCTGTGACTGCCCCGCAGCGCAGCTCTGCAGAACAAACGTCCCATCGCCCCCTAAAAGCCACGTTTTGGTAGCACACGTGTGCCCTCCCCATTTTGCAGCAGCCTGCCCCCATGGAGGTGCTCCTGGGCAATGGGCTGCAAAGCCCACCAGAGGCAGGCCTGTCTTCTCTGCCCTTGTACTCACACACAACAGGGCTGCAGCTACAGCAGATGCTCTCTTCCCACACAGACAGCACTAGGCATCCACTGACCACAACAGAATGAAAGAAATGGAACAAAAAGAGGAAATGGAAGCAAGGAAGGCCCAAGAAGATGCAACGCCAACAGGGCTGAGGTGGGACAGCGTCAACCCTGACAAAGTTTGCAGGACACTGCAATGGCATTTTGCAGGTTCACATCCCCACGTGCAGATCCACACTCACTCCCACTGCTCACATCTCCGGCATCACCTCCTGCTCACAGAAAGCAGATCAGCAGGAGGAACCACACTGCTGTCTCTAACAGCATCACTCACACAGGGGGGCAATGCACTGGTACGCATCATTCACCCCAAGAAGCCAGCAGCAGAGTTTCACGTTATTCTCCGCACTGCAGCAAGGACAGTCACCCTGCTTCAACTCCCCACAACACCAGAAACAAAGCAGGCAGTGCCAGCTCTCTGCTGACGGTGGGAAATCTTTCTTTGCCACAGTATTGGTTAATTAGAGAACTGGAAAGGGCCCGGTGACAGTGCCTTCTTTGTGCTGCCTGCTTATTTATTTATTTTAAAGTACAGTATGAGCTTTTTTGAGAGGCCCCATGTTTTCTCTGGCTCGGAACAAATGCCATTACTGAGCACAGTCAGCATCCTGATGGGAACAAAGGACTCAGCACCACGTTGTGTCCCAGTGGGAAACAGGGAGGGGGTGCAGGGCTGCGGGATGGCACAGCCATGTGTCCGAAATGGGGGAACCTGGAAGCAGGTGCCTCTGTTTAGTGTAACACCTCTTGCTGGCAGATAACACAGAATACAGGCAGGCAAGCAGAGGACTAGGAAGCTTACTCCGATAGAAGGGAAAGATGCAGTGGCTCTGCTTTCTGCACCATGCCTGTGCAGGATTGTGCACACTCCCAGCAAGAGATGCTGGGAGCAGGCTGGCAAGCTGCAGCATCCTGAGACAAAGAAGCACTGGAACAACTGAAGCTCAAAGAAGCTCTGAGAAGGCAGATCCACATTCACACTGCTCTGCTATTCTGCTGAAATCAGGAAATTCAGCTCCTGTCTTTGGATTTGTGGTACGGGCAACCTCTACTCATAGAGCTGCTGCATGAAATCACCCCATCCCACAGCTACAAGAGTATTACAGAGCAAAGTTTCAAGTTACTTACTACAGCTTCCCTCACAGCACAGTGGTATTTCAGTTCTTCCTTTGCAGCTGTTGAAAACAGCCGTGAGAACGGACACAACTGCAGCTTTGGCTCACAGGGACAGGCAGAGTGAGCCAAGCAGATAAGCAGAGCTATGGGGCACCAGGAAGACAGCAGGTGCAGAGCCACAGCGAACAGCAACCTGGATCCTAGCAAAGCTAGGAACAAGTTGTGGTCAGATGGGACTCTGTGCTGATGTGGGCTTGCAGAGTGTTTTCTAGCTGCTTTGGGAGAGGAAAAACGTTGCACTGCCTAAAAACACTCATTTCCCTCTATTGCAAAGCGTGCATTTCAACGGCACTGAATGATAACTGAAGTGAGAGTGCAAATCATTCCCCAACATCCTCCCTCACTTACTGTGGGATCCGTCCAGAGAGAGCACTTGGCGCAGTCCTGGCAGGGAGCCCCAGGTGAGCGGGGGTGCTGGCAGAAGTGGTCGTAGCCATTGATGGCAGCCCGGCACAGGTAGCACATCTGCGCTCCGCAGCGGCACGACATGCGGTTGCAGCCCTCCGATTTGATCAGGCCGGTCCCACACTTGTGGCATTTTCTGATTCGGGCCGCTGTCATTTTCTCTTCTCTGCGACACGAGAAGAAGGGAGGAGGATCAGAGAAGGGGTGTCTGCGTTCACCGGCGCAGTACCATCCCTGCCACACCATCCCAGCAGCCCCGCTCCCACTTCTTCCCTCCTACACCATCTCCACAGCCCGCTGCTGTTCCAAGGAGGTCTGGGCTCAGTTCCACTTGGAGCCAGCCCACGACAACTCGAGAACAAATTAAGTGAAAGAAAGTCAATGGCAGCCTGCGTGCTACAGCCCTGATTCTGGTTTCCATGCGAGCCAAAACACAGCAGTGCCGGGCTCCGGATCGGGAGGAATTCACACCATAAGTCAGGAGACCAAAGGGCACACAGATTCCTGACTCGGCTGCAAAGAAATACAGCCGAGGAGGTAAAGCTGGAGGAAAAGCAAACAGCTGTGGTCATCTGCTAGCTAGTTTTGCGTCCGGCTGTTGCTGCGGCTATAAAGATGCCATGACCATGTAGACTGCTTTCAATCCTGGCTGCTGTGCTACAGATTTATTTGGCTTTTGTTAAATTTAAATCAGACACTGAAAAATAATCACAATTTTCCCCAAAGAAATTCAGCCTTCCCAGGAAGATTCTCTGCATAAGTTTTCCAGAGGTTATTGCTTTAGGAGTGCAAGACAGGGAGGGGTGGGAAGGCAATGCAGGGCACAGTCCCTGTCCCCAGCAGGCAGCCTGGCAGGGACATGCTCTGAGCAAAGGTTTGGCTCATGGCAATGCTGTTCTGGCACAAAACTGGAGGAAAGCACCGGTCACTTAATTAAAAGACTTAAGAATACAAGTTGTCAGCCTGAGGGCCAATTTTATGACCGCCGGGGATCACGTTACAATTTAATTCACAGTCGAGAAGTGAAATTTGATGACAGCAGAAAGAGGGGACTGCTTTTGGACAGAGGGAGGCACGGCCCCTTGGCTGCGCTGACCCTGCAGCACAGAACCAGCAGCCAGCATCTCCACCCAGCTGCTCCAGGGGATCTGCGAAGCCAACATGTGTTTGGGAGATGACAGGGAGGGATTTTTAAGGAGGATCCCAGCAACAGAGCAGGCAACAGCACAGCCCCTCATACTGCTTCATCTGCAAAGCCAGTGGAGCGGTGGACGGCCAAGTGGAAAAAAGAGCAGCCAGAAGTGGGAATTTCAGCTGCCTTGCAGCTACACCAAGCTCCCCTGCAGCTATATCCAGCACGATGCGTGCCCAGGCTTTTGGAAATGGGCTAAGAATAGACAGGAAGGAAAAAAATCAACTTGAGACTGACTGCTCTGAGCGGCAGCTGCTCTTCCCTCCTCTGCTCAACAGGATGCTGCTGATTCAGACTTTTTTTGGAAACTCTGAGCGAGGCAGGAAGCTTGGCCTGAGCTCCAGCTGTGCTTCCCTTTCCTTGCGCAGGGCTTCAAAAGGAAGCTTTCATTGTATCGTGCACTGCGACTCACCTATCTGCTGCAACGACCTGCCAAAGGTTTTGAAACTGATTTTTTTTCCATATTAGGGACACAACAACTTGTTTCTCCTCCTTCTCACCCCTCTTTTCCATAGGGAAAGGAGTGGCAAGAGAAAGAAGCCATATCAAATCTGTAACGTTTTGCTCCCAAGTACAGGCTGCGGGATGAGCAAGCAACAGTCATTCAGCTTCCCAGCGGTGGAGCTTTCCAACCTCTACTCATACCAGACAGACTGAATCAGAGAGGAAAGGATTGGGCAACACAGGCAGTTCCCGTCGGGCTGCGCCAAGCATGCAGCCCCATGGCTCAGCCCTCACTTGTTTCCTAAAGCCAGTGGATTTTGTCCTGTACTGCAGCAAGGAGGGAAACAAGGCTTCTAAACACATTAGGGGAACATTTGAGTATTTCAGAAAGTGAGCCTACTTTGTAGAGATTCCTACCAAGCAGTTAGAAACACAGATGAGCACGTCTGCATCCACAAAGCCAGAAAGCAGTGGCTGAGTAAGCCACATTTCAGCATGTTGTCACCAGTTGAGATTTTCAAACGGTCCTAAGCTACTCTGACTCAATACACATCTCTGCCTCTCACAACACCTCCCTTCTGCCCCAGGTGAATGGAAGCAAGACTCAGCAGGCTTTCTCACCTCTGTGAGGCTCTCCAGGTGCTGGCCTGCGAGACACTGGGCCAGCCAGAGCAACAGGCCAGGCTGCCAACGAGTCTCCCACGTTCCCAGGTTACCACCTGGATCCACTGCAAATTACCTTTCACAGAATGAAATCCCATCCCAGAGCTGTCTGCACTCTCCAGCTTGAAGTCTTCAGGACACAATGGAAGGCATTGACACCCAGCAAAACTTCAGGGCTTCCAACATTTACAAGAACAGCTGAATTTCTTATCCCTTCCTCCATACCAGTTCTGTGCCTGGCGTACTGCTGTAACAATTTTATCCACTCCTCGTTCGTGCCAGCTCGTGGGGCTTACTTACATGGATGTCCTATACTTGATGTCATCCTTCTCAGCCAGCTGCTCGCAGGTGAGGTTCATGTGCTCCTTCCACAGCCCCTGGCACTTCCGACATGTTTCCTGAGGAAGACAACAAGCATTAAAGGACGAGACAACCCAGCAGACTAAGAGCATTAGGGATTGGAAGAATTCCCATCTCTTTCCCCAGTACGCTGCAGACTCTCGCTTGAAGATGGGGTTGGCAATTCTGTGTAGAAATATGAGGCCCCAGAGGATCTGTCCTCCACTAGAGACCACAAGTCCATCAATAACAGGAGCAATGGGGTCTCCAAGGCATGAGAACCCAGGACCAAAACACAGCTGGAGCTATCTACAACAGTGTAAGAAGAGTCCATCCATAGCAGCCCACCTAACACTCATGGAACTGCCAACAGGTCAACTGCAAGCTTCCAGCAGCAGCAGAAACAAAAACACGACACTAAAGGTCAGCAGGCCTGTGGTTTTCCTGACCCAAACCTTTCACCTTCACAGAGGGGGCTTTCAGTAAGCTGCAAAGCATGAGAATCTATATTCAGCTTTGTGAAACCTCACTAAATAAAGTTAGAACAGCTTACGTGAGTAAATAGCTTAGAAGCAGGATGTGGACACACATCCATAGAACAGAGGTGGCATATGAACAAATATTTATGAATTTAACCAGAACAGCTGAAGTAAATTTAAAGCAAGTGACCAAACCTCTTGTTCTTATAAACCCTTCAGCCAGAAGGCTCAGCCCGGCTGGCAGAGCTGCACGGGGCAGGAGCTGTGCAGGCACTGTTGGCAACAGAGCTTGGACTAACACTGGGACACGGTTGATTTTTTCATTGGCCATCCAAAGAAAACATAATTTTGTTTTGGGTCAAACAAGAGATTTTCCTTTAATTTGAGGAAGATTAAAAAACATCCAAATCAAACTTGGAAGAAGCACACGTTTTGCGATCCAACCGTTTCATCTTCAGGATGGCTGGGACTCAGCCTTTAAATCCAACCTTCTCCTCTGGCAGAAAAACCATCTGGCTGCAAAGCATCCTCCCTCCCTTCCTCCCTCCACCACACGGCCCCACCAGCCTTGCCCTGCTCCAGTTGCACAACACTGAGACATCCTTTGGAGTGCATTACCTTCTTTTAACAAAGAAATGGACATTCAGTGAATACACACCACAATTAGCCGCCGTCTAATTGACTTCTCCTCAGCTCTCGGCCTTTTCTCTGCTCAGAGACACACGTAGGCAGCAGAGTGCTTTTGATCACCCATCAGACAAACAGGACGGAGACCAAAGCTTCCAAGGAAGCTGCCCCTAGGAGGGTGCCAAATGTTGACTTGTTTGTGTTTGTGCTCACCGGGAGATGCCTCACAGCTTGTGCTTTCATCTCAGGAATTAAGGGCCCCTCGTGCAGCTTACCAGACAGGATACTTTTGCACGTTGCAGAGCACAGGGCTGTAGGAAGGGGAGAGCCAAGCATCCCAAAGTGTCACAGGCCCTCCCTCCCCTTCACCACTCAGGCCGTTCCAAGACCAAAAGTGCTGGATGGCTGTGAATACCAAGGGTTAAAAGCAGCTGCTGCAGCCCTGCTACACGGAGCCACTTTCACATGCCAGCAACAAAGATTTAACAGCTTTTTGCCAGAAGGGTTGGCAGGCTCTCCAGCCAGAAGCCTGCAATTCTCAACTACTTAACTCCAGGAGCCTCCTTCGCTGCTGAATTAGATGTCTGTCCACAGCAGATGGTGCTGCTCGGGGTTCGGTACCAAGCCCTCCCCTTTGCCTTTTGCCATTACCACCACTCTGCCTTCCAATGCCGCGGTTATTTAAAAACAACACCTTCCCTCGAGCTGCTGCTGTTTGTCGTCTCCTACACCCGGGAAAAAGGATTCCTTGACAGACAAGGAGGAAGGGAACAGGCACAGCACTTTGACTCCTGACCCCAGCCAGGTACACCCCAGGCCAGGTACAGCCCCTGACCCCGCTGTCTCCTCCCAGATTGAGATGGGACAGATGTGAGGATGCACGAGTTGCTACCAGAGCTCCACACAACTCCCCTCCCTGCTCGCCCAGCACAATGGCCCATTGTTTGTGGGTACAGGAGATCCCATTGGATCCCTCTGCACAAAAGCCTGTGGTTCAGGCAAGGGGAGCTGCTCCGATGCCACAACCACAGCCACAGCCATGGCCTGAGAACAGCAGAACAACCTTCTGCATTTTTACGCTTCCTTGAATCAAACCTGCTTGGCCGATGGAAGGTTTTGCACCTCTCATGCAATAACAGCTCTGATCTCGACAGAACTTGCACAGAGGGTTCTTTTATTTCAGAAGCAGCTTTTTGCTCGATAAGGAAACGTACTCTGCCATTTCCATATTAATGAACCTAAACACACAGTAGGATGGCTGATTTTCTGCAGCCGCCCTACATTATCTCTATTGTATAACCTTGGCACCAAGACAGGCTAGCACACAACAAGACAGCCCCAAACCCTCACAGAGGGGGAATGCATCCTTCCCACCCCCTGCAGCTTCCACACCCACACCAAACCCGAGAGGCCGCCCAGCTTCTCCTTCAGTGCCTGGAAAGCAGTATGCAATGCCGGAAAGCACATTTTACTTGGGTTTTAGCAGTGTTTCAGTTCAATTCCTCGTGAATCCACTGCATTTCTCCTGCAGTTCCCAGGTACAGATACACAGCCCACGCTTCAGGTTTGGAGGAGCCTTGGCAGTGGGAACCACGCACGGATGCAGGAGATTAAGCATCTCCCGCCTGCTGCATCTGCCCCAGCCTGGCAGGCAGCCTGGGACAGCCCACAGGGCACCGGGCCGGGACAGCAAAGGGGAGGATGTGATGGAGAGGGTGTTCCATGGCTCTGTAATCTCCTCACTGTGCAGCTGTTAGAGGCAGAGCTCCATTTCCTCTCGCCGGCCGCCAGGAAGCAGCCGGGATTAACACAAACACGTTTGGGTTCAGGAGGATCCTTTGTTCCCTGGGTCAGCAGCTTTCTGTGCTCGGGGCAGCCTGAGCTTTGGGCATTGCAACCTTTGAAGGCCCCTCTTAATTCCCCCTGCACCTAAGGAAGGTGGAAGGAAACGCCTTATAGGAAAGGACCTCCCTCAGCACTTCCACTGCTCCTCGCACCGCAGACGCTGCAGTTTTAAAACACAGCCCAAACTTATTTTCTTTGTGACTCCACCCTCCACTAAAAATAACCCCGTGAGCTCCAGCCCACATATGGGGGAAGAAAGCCCTGAGCCCTCAGCATCCCCCCAGCCCCACACTGCTGCCAACCTGGCCGAGCTGCACGGGTGGAAACAGAGGATGCTAACAGATCAGGGGCCGTTTGCACAGCCCACAGCATTCCTGAGTGCCTGCTGCTCCTGGAGGAGTTCACACGAAGCCATTTACTGACTGAGCAAAATGCAAAGAGAGGCAGCTAAGAAATAAAAACACGAGAAAAGCTCAGTGTAACCAACAGGCAGCACACGGGGCTGTCATCGCCGCCCTCCAGCTCGCAGCGGTGGCTCTGAGCAGAGCCCAGTACTTCCTTAACTCTCCATATGCTGCTAATTAAATCCTCCTGCTGCTGCCCTGCAGGGTCCCTCCCAGCCCCCACGGATGGACACAGGGGGATGCTGCTGGCTGTGCTCCCTGCTGTGAGCCAAGGGGAGACGAAGTGCATCGCAGCCCCTCGACGCTCGCTGAGACACAGATCGATTCCCCGCTCCTTCCTTCTCTTAGAGACACAATGGAGCAGGGCTAACCTCAAACCAGCCAAGTTTTACTCCAAACCAGATGTGAATGCAATAGGCTCAGAATAGCAACTCCATACCGTGCTGGTTTAATTAAAGGGCGGCAGCTCCCAACCAGACAAGCTAATGGGAAAGCACGGAGAAGCACACAGCCTTCCTCCCCACTGAGTGCCCGCTGCACTGCCCTCATCTAAAAACGGGTGCAGAAGTGGCTAAGTGAGAGCACAGCAAGCACTAATAAGCTGTTGTGAGCAAGCTCCTGCAGGGCTCTTCCAGGGATTTCCTATACGTTAAGCTGGGATAGAGAGGACACAACCCAGCCCGAGATGATCCACTGAGAGGAGAGAGCCAGCTTTATGGGTGTACAAAGAGAAGGGACCGCAGCTCTGCAGGCACTGCTCCAAGAACTGGCACTGCTCCCGAATGCACAAAAGCCGTGCGGTGTGGCAGGATGGGTGAGCAGTGATGAAGCAGTTGTTAGAGGAAATCAATGTGGGGTGGTTTCCTCCTCCTCCTCCTCCTCCCCCCAAAGCACCGTTCCTCGGGCAGCGCTGCCGCTCAGCGGCTGCTGCTCACATGGCAGCACTGGGAGAAGCCCGGGGACGCAGGTCTGCCTGCTTTGCACAGCCCTGGTTTATTGCAGCAGGAGAAACACAGCAGAGATGCAAGCCTTGGACTAGTCTGCTAGTCTCTACGAATGTGCCAGAGGGCGGACATAAACGGAGTGCTGTGGGTAATGGGGAGTCAAAAGCTGGATAAGGAAAATCCACATTTATACCCAACACACGTCAGCTGTGCTGCATAAAGCTCTTACATCAAACAACGCTACCAAAAGTGACAGCCAATATTCTTGTTAAACTGAGCACGTCAAGCCCTCACCTTCAAGACACTGCAGACAGGTGGTTCTGCTTCCAGCAATGCACACAGAGGGTGAGGATGCCTACAAGACACAGGCAGCTTCCGAGGTCTGTGCCATCCAAGTCAGTGCTTGGCATCTCCTGCCCTGCACCTGCCCGAGGCGGTGGCACACTCACATCTGCGTTATCCACAACTTAGAATCATGAAGGTTGGAAAAGATCTATCCAAGATGGCCAACCCCAACCCATCCCACCATGACACCAAACCGGTTCCCTTTGGAACACCTCTGGTGCCCCACCACTCCCTGGGCAGCAATGCCAGTGCCTGAATGCTCATGCAGAAAAGAAACGTGTCCCTAACATCCAAACTGAACCTCCGTTGCTGCAACTCAAGGCCATTCCCTCTCATCCTACATTTCCCAAAACATCTATTGGAAACCCAAGCAAGCTTTTTCTCCCCCAGAGCTCAGCTTCAAAGGCCAGATTAGCAGCGGTTTGGTTGTGGTAGTCAGGCACCCAGAACAGAAATATCTGCAGCTTCACACAGGACGTGCTGTTCTGCACCAGTATCACAGTGCTGGTCACAGGGGAAACTGCTACACGAGAAGTTGTTTGCCTACCAGAACACACTCGGGATAAGAGGAACAGCCCTTCTGTTGGTGCTTTCATTTCACCTTTAAAAAATCTTGAAGAATTCTGGCAGTGCAGGTAGGAGAGCCAAGCCCTCGGTCGCTTTATGAAGGTGGGTTAAACACAAATCTCATGCTGAAGATGGCGTTGAAAGCAGCATACCTGAATGCACATCGCTCTGTCCTAGGGCAGGAAGGTAGAGAAACTCGGTACATGCTATTGGAGCTCTGTGTGCAGCTGTTAACCACAGGTTGTAGACCTGCAGGACCGACTGCAGATAACAGCCACACGCCTTCCCAGCCGCAGTCAATAATTAAATACCAGCGGATGGGTTCAAAGCTCTCAGTGCTGACCCTCCTGCATCACCCCCTGCTGCAGATTGCCTCTCTCCATTTGGCAGAGGAGATCTAAGAGGTTATCTGTTTAATCCTATATACAGCCTTGCACAAAATGGGATGCTGCTTCCAACAGCTTGTGCTCTAAATCACGAAATCTAGCAGGGCTAAATAGTAGCTGTGGGGTTGGTGGAACAATGGGACAGGGATGCATTCAGCTGTGCAGTCAAGCAGCTGGCTGTAAAGGACAACTCCAGGGGTTGCACCCAAAGATAATGCAATGGTTAAGGTGTTAGGCTGGTAAAACCTTATCTTACTTGCAGTGATATCTGCTAACGAAGCATTGTAACGCTGCAAGGAGGAACAATCACTGAAGTTAATTTTGAAACTTCCTTCTTACAGCACCACACGACAAAGCAATCCCCCACCTTGCCCCATGCAAATCTCCACCCAGCACTGCACAGACCACCTCTCCCAGCCCTTCTGCCCATCTTCCTCACTGCTCTCCCCCCCCCAGGTTTCAAAATGGAGCCTCAAGAACTGCAAGGCCAGCTCGTTTTACCAGGGAAATTAACCTTGAAGGAGAGAAAGCCCCACCAGTACGGCACTCCTAGCTTTAAGCTAGTCATAATAATAATAAGGAAAATAATAATAAGACACAGAGAACCAGCAAGGATAAAGAACTACAGGAAAACAAGAGCAAAATGCTCCCTGATGTCTCAGAAGTTCAGGTGACTTTTTTTTTTTCTGCTTTCACGTCTACATGGCACAGAGCTCTCTCTTACCCATTCCTTTCCATACGGGCTGTGTGCTGGCACTAACAGAGGAGGACACACAGCCCCTGCGTTTGGGCTGTACAACACACAGGGCCTATGGACAGCCCTAGAGCATCAGCAGCTATAGCACTCACAGCAGTGAAGCAGAGCAGCCTTCTGACCTGCACAACTCCATCTTCCAACTTCTTCACCGTGACAGCGAATCACCCGCAGCCCATCTGCCACGCTACAATAAGTCGGTGGTAAAAGCAAAGGCTGAACCCAGCACTGCCTGCAAGGCTTCGTAAAACCCAAAGCACGGAGCAGAGCAGCACAGGGACAGGCACACCAGGCTGCCTCCCACAGCACTATTCAAATGCCTGCTAAATGAGAAAAACAGCCGTCAAGCAAATGAGCATGCACCACAACAAAGCCCAGCAAAGCATTAAGGACTAATCGGGGAAATGGATGTGCAAGCAGCTGACCAGTTCCTCTTTCAGAGCCCTCAGATGTCATTTTCACTTGCTCTTGTGCCTAAAGCACCCACAGGTCCACACCAACAGCTGGGCTTGGGTTTGTTCTCCATTGGTGCTGAGGTGGCAAGGAAGCCCCAGAACTAAAGCCTCAGGATGGCTTTCCAGTCTCTGTGACAGCCAGGAGCTGCTCCAGAGCTTTGGGAGATGCAGGGTGCCTGGCCTGCAGGAGCAGGGCATTGGACAGGAGCTGCTGCCAGGGATATTTAAATCTGATCATCTCTTTGGACTCACATTTCTTAACAGTTGGAGAAAAATCCATGGGTTCGGAATAAGAGGGGGACTGCCTCGGGCCTGCATAAAGTAACACTAAGCTGAGTGAACTGAAAGAAAAGCTGGTAATGCTTCCCCACAACCACGTGAGACCAGGGAAGAGTTGGGAAAACGAGACCAACACTGAGCTCTGCAACCCCGACATGTGTGCAGAGTTCAGTGCCACTGTGAGGAAGGCTCAGCTGAACAGAAGTGAGAAGGGAAGAGAGAGCTGCAATGCTCCTTGTTGTGAAATCCCAAGTAAAGCACTTCCCTTTCTGCTATGCTTACAAACACTGATCAGAAACACCGGTTCCCCTCTTCTCCCCTGCTTCACTGCAGCACTGAAGCAGTTTAATTAAATGCACTGATTGATTATTTGCACGGCCCGACTGCTCCACGAAGCAGAGATGTTGCAAGCCTGCTTTCTGTTAAAGACAAAAAAATGTGCAAGCTGCCTCATCTCCAGGGATCTGCTTGAGAAACAGCAGTAAATCCCGAGCAGCAGTGGCAATTTCTGCCACAACCCAACCACACCAGCAGAACCAACCAGCGTATTTCACATCGCACCATCACTCTAGGTCAGGTTTCCACGGAAGGGTTTGGGTTTGTTCAGCAGGAAAACAGCTCCCACTGCCCTGCAAATGGAGTGAGCACCACTGCTGCTGCTGCTGGGATGGGCTCTGCTGTACTGTGCCCTCAAAGGTAACCCAGCACCGACACAACCACAGCGTGGGACACAGAGATGAAATCAATGCATTTGGCAGCACAAAAAAAGTATTTAGAAACAGGACTGGTTGTGACCATCTCCCTACAGCCCCAGAGCAGTTTACAGATTCTGTTCTCTTTTTCCTTGGATCCCTATTGTATAGTTAAGGGGGGAAAAAATGCACTCACAAACACACTATTGTTAAAGCAAAGCCAAAGAATGTGCATTTGCTACTGAAAACCATTTCCAAGTTGCTTCACCATCACAGGGGGAAGCATTTAGCTCCTACAGACCAGCTGGCAACCACAAGGATGAGGTTTGCCATGTGAACAACCCTTCCTGCAGCCAGCTGGGAAGGCATCCAGCCCCGAGACACCTTTCTGGGAGCTGTTATCTGCCATTCAACGTGGGACTGCAATGTGCTGAGATACGTGAGCCCACATCCGCTGCTGCTGCCTCGGATACCCAACTCACTTGTTCAGAGATGCACACAGGGATGACACAACCTGTTGGGCCAGGTGAGAACAGCCCTCCTGCTGCCTGCTGGGGGAATGGGTTCACTTACCAGGTTCCATCTTGCTTAGGTCTGCAGCCACTGGAAGCAAAGGAGCTCACCAACAGCCCTGGGAACTGGCTCTCCCAGCCAGGTAGCCTTTTGTCTTCCAGTTTCAGAGTTCAAGGGTTGAATAAGAACTGAAACTACAGCAGCAGCCAACGTGTTTCACTGAGAAGAAACAAGAGCTGCACCACTTTAAAATGCAGCAGCTGAAACAACTGCCAAATAAACCATTTGCATTCGAGTCGTGAAATGGGATATGAAGCACTTTGTAGCAAGAAACAGGAGATTCACTTTATTAGAGAAATACTTTCAAGGCTCAAATTTATCAAACCATTCGTGGCCACAGATGATTTGTAAAAGACATTATTGGCTGAGAAAGTTGGCTTTTGGCTCACCAGCACCATCTGCAATTACCGCCCAGAGGGACGTTACCTCTCAGCTAAGGAGTGAAGCCAATGCCTATGGCCTGCACAAAGACCACATTAAATTCGGTATGAAACAGCTCCTTAGAGGCCAGGAATAAAACTATTGAGATGTCCATAGAAGGCCAAGACACCTCATTTGGTGCAAAACACTGCTTGTAACTGTCACAAAGGGGTATTGTCTTCATATCTAGATTCAATCAGAGTTACCTAGGCTCAATCAGACCACTGTGGCTGGGCAGATAAACTTTACCCCATGAAATTGAGGGTAGTCAGGATTCCTAATTGCTATCTTAAGCAACGAGGCCAAAGCTTAAGTGCACTCCTCAAGCAAACAAACCCAGCACCTCTGGGTAGATGTCGTAACTGGGTTTATTTTAGCCCAGAATTTGCTGTGTTGCAAATCCCATCTCCACCCAGTGAAACGGGCAAAGCCATCCCCTTCCCTGCCCGTATCCACCTCTGACCCAGGATTGTACTGGGAGGGGAAACCAGCACTGCTGGCCATAAAAGGAAAAGACCCATTCTGTCACATATCTACAGAGGAGAGTCAGCGAGGAGGAACTTCAACCACTTCCTTAAAACAACGGAAACACCACAGGCCACCGCCGTCACTGCAAGGATTGAAGGGTTTTCCCCACTTGCCGCAGGGATGCACACAGACAAGGACACCAGAGAAGCACAGCTGGCTGCTTTAAGGGAGACAAAAGAGGAGGAAAACAAAAGGAACATCAGCAAACAGGCAGTGAGGACACCTGGGATGCACAACAAGGACACTTAGGACGCACAACATCAGGAGGGGACTGAACACCTCCTTCCACACAGCCCCGATTATGCATCTCCTGGAAAACAATGTTGAACAAGCTGAGAATTTCATCCAAATCAGGAATGTGTTTGCCCTTTTAGTTAGGGCATGTTTGTGTTTGCTTTGCAAGCCCACGTTTCTTCCACCTGATATCGGTCTGAATTCCTGAGCTTAAAGCAGGCTTGTTTCACACATAAGAGCAGGCAGGATGGATTTGATTTAGAAATAGTTCGGGTTTTTTTTTTAAATGAAAAGGCAAAACAGTGTCTTCTTACCTTTACACCATGCAAGACAAGCACATGTTAACCTGCCTACACAAAATGAAGGCTCCGTGGCTGGGCTGTGCAGTGCATTTCAGACATACCCAGGAGCTGACGGCACAATTCCATGTTTCGTTCAGCACTGGTTTCACTTTCAGAATCATCTCAGACAATGCTGCAGGAGTTGGGTGAAAGCCATGAAACTGATTCTGAATCAAGAAGAAAATATGAACCCAAACTTCAGTTTGTCAAGTCCTATTAGCTGAGCTAATATAAACATGATGGCATTTGGGGAGAAAAAGCAGCGAGAAGACTCCAAGACATCCACACTGCGTGGGGGAGGCTGCCATCATTGCCAGAACAACACAGCTGAAGCTTTGTATGAGAAAGGCATTTTGAGAGAAAGGGAAAGCAGCACAGCTTCATTCTCAGTGTCTCAGAGCTTCTTCCCCACCATGGTTCCCACGATTGATTGAGGGGCAGCCCCTCGCCCAGCACAGCCCTTCCAGAGCAGGTGCTGCACCTCCTCTCATCATCTTCTGCCCCAAATCTCCACAAAACTTTTGTCACATGAGGCTGCTAAAAATAAGCCCTTAAAAAGCCCTGTTATTTTTACACAGTCACAAGAATCACTGGATTGCTTCTAATTATCCCATCCTTCCTCGGAATTTCTATTTGTGTTAACAAGACACAACAGGCTGCCTCACCAGCGCAATCAGCCCACTTCTTGATTACAGGCAGCTGGATAACAACTTTAGTCTCTCCTCATGAACAATTTGGGGAGAACGACAGCTACAAAAAGCCAGTGTTAACGTGTTCCTTGGGGTCTGGGATACAAAGGGACAAGCTTACAGCCAGGTGCCAGAGCTAAGTGGAAACATGCCTCATAGCAGCCATGCTAAAAAATACAGCTGGAGTTGGACTCGGTGATCCTCATGGGATGGAGTCCCTTCCAACTCAGGATATTCTACGATTCTTAATAAGAATCCACTCCACCTACACAGGATCAACGAGGAGATTCCTAAAGAGCCCCCAGAGTAGAACTGGGGTCTGTTGGTGTTGCCTGTCCTTCCCATATATAACAGCCCAGCAGCTTCCCACAGACACTGACTCTCCCTCCAGACAGTGGCAACATGGAGGAATCTGCTCCAGGCACAACAGCAGTATAAATAGCAAACCATCTGCACTGTGCTGGTGTACCAGCCTGGCAGCTGGAGCCTTGCTGGTAAACACGCTATCAGAATGTGCACATTCTCACAATATCACTGATGTTGTAAGTCAGCAGAGAATTATTACTGGAACTCATTACTACATGTCCAGAAATTTGCATGGAAAACTTGCTGGATGCTTACTCACGTGATGGGTGGCTCCTGCACAATATCCCTAATGTTTCCCAATGGGAAGAACATTTCCAGAACTGATCCCTGCAGCCCCACATCCTTCTCCTCAGCCCCACCTCCTGCAGATGGAACTCACCCTATTTCCAATGCTGTCATTTCACAACACCCTTCTCCTTTGAAAACCCCAATGCTGGCACTCAGAGAGCCATCCCTTGTGATTGATGTTGTGGCAATATGCACATCTGGGTACTGGGATGGATGCTGCCTCCCACCTGTTCAGGGCACCACCTGCCTGTGGCCATGCTGACAGCTCCTGCGACGTGAATACAGCCAAATCCCCTCCTTTCTACCATTGCAATTATGTCAAGTTTCTCCATTCAGGCAAAGAAGAGAGCTTACAAGGCATTTTTGTGCTATTTTCAGTGATACCTGTTGAAATAAAGAGATTGGTTCGCAACAAGTCTGAGCGATGCAAGGAAGATTACAGCAGATGTGGGGTTATTGTTGGTGGTTAGGTTTTTTTTTTGTTTGTTTGTTTGTTTTTTTTTTGGAAAGACAGCTTAAGAAAAAGGAAGATTTCTCGAGGAAGAGCAGACGGAAGAGCAGGGCTCTGGAGCCCTCTAATGGCAGCTTGCTGTCAGCTTCCCTGAGCAGAACCCCATGCACACACCCACAGCAGCTCTTTGTAGACAAGGGTGTAGTGCTGTTAGGATAGGCTGGGAAAGGATATAATCTAGCTGAGGCTGAATTTTGATAACCTTTAAAGAAGAGACAGAGCACACTCCCAGCTGCCTCACTGCTCCTGATGAGTGCATGAAGGCAATCCTCGTGCCTAAGAGATACAACAAGAAAAAAGCTACACATGAGCAGCACTGAGGCAATTCCAACACCTCCTGCTGCACTGCTGACCACCTCGGGCTGCTTAATGGACTGGTTTTGCACTAACTCCATCTCAGCAGAGCCACAGAGCTGCCAGCAGTGGCTGGAAGCTGAGCACGGCACTGGAAGGGTTACAGCAATTCGACAGCAAGGAAATATTTATGGAGGAAAGATGCTGAGCTATGCATGTTTCCAGGCAGGAGATGGTTTTAATTTACCTCTTGCAAAGGCTGTGATTATTTGCTGCTGCTTTTTCTTGACAGCAACGCTTGGAGGCTCACTTGCTCCCTCTGCTGTCACAGCTCAGCAGCCCACGCAGAACAAAACACTCCCAAACACAGAACTACAAGGCACCCTCCCTTTTGGCACCCCAGCCTTGTTACCAGCTGTGCTGCCCCAGGGAAAGAAAGCCCCACCTCGTTGGTCCACCCGCATCACTCCTGAGGCCCAGAAACCCACAGAGCCCCAGAGAAATAAAGGAACCAGTCTTCACTACAACTAAAACCATCACCTCCCAACTCACGCTGCCTCCAGGCATTTAATGCTAAGATGACACCTCATACATTCCTCTCCAGCCTTTCAGCCTCAATTCCTTCTTCGTATATTTATTCCCCAGGTAACAGCGACTGGATGATAGAATGGCCTTAAGTTGCACCAGGGGTGGTTGAGGTTGGCTATTTCTTCTCAGAGAGAGCAGAAATGCTCTCTGCCCAAGGAGTGGTGGGGTCACCATCCCTGGAGGTGTTTGAGAGATGTGGTCAGTGGGCATGGTGGCATGGGGTGGGATTGGATCTGGGAGGGCTTTTCCAACCTCCACGATTCTATGATCCCTTTACTCACAACCAAGCTGCAGTTGGATGCTGGCACTGCACTGAAACAACCAGCCTGGCAGGATCCGTCTGGGCCCACAAGAGCCAGGTCTGCAGGCTTCACGTTCCTGGAGGAACAAAGTACCTTGAAAGGAACCACAAATATCTGCCTCGATTTCCTGTTAATCACGCTGTGACACAGCTATTAGGATTACTGAAGTGCTGGTTGATAAGCAGTGGAGTGTGGTGCTGGAGTGTTTCAGGGGATGACAGTGACACTTCACTGATGTGGATGCCCTGGTGACCCTCACTAATCCACTTGGAAAAGTTACTGGGAGGGAAAAAAAAGATTCGAAGCAGAAGGTGGAATGCTGCTAGTTGCACAGGTATCTGTAGGTGATGCTAAGTGGAAAGCTGCAAACAAAAGTACTGAGAAGAACCCAGCACAGGACCTCCCTGCACCAGCTCACAGCAGGAAAACAACAGACCCTAGCCAAAGCCATAACCCTTCCCCATGTATATACATGCAGAAATGACCACCTATGGCATGCAACAACAGCTGCTTAAAACAACATGCTCAAATGAAGGCTGTTCTGCAGAGTTCAAGCCCGAAGTGGAAGCACAGCCATTATCTACAGCCCTTTCCATAGAGATCTCTCATTTCTGAGCACCTACATGCTGCTGGTTTTTTAGCAGCAAAATGAGTGTGACTGAGAGCACAGTGTCTTCTGACCGTATCATGTTTCCAACACAGGAAGACAAAGGACACACAGCAAGCCCCCCATGGACAGGGCAGGCATTCTGCACCATTGGTGGCACTTTGTCTCAGAGCTCCCCACACACCTTCTCCCTGAGTTTGTCCCGAGGCTCTTCCATCACACCTCTCCTGTGGCAGCACCAATGAACATGCTGTAAGGTCCCCAGGAGAGCACTGCCTATGGAATCCAGGCTCCCACCTTCTGCAGTCCTTGGCTGTCATCCAGCCTCATCTGTTCACACCTTGGCTGGCTCAGCCTGGACAACCTGAGAAGCAGCATGAAGCAGTGAGGCCACAGATTTTAATGGTACTAAAGCCATTGGTTTCAATCCAGAACAAAACCAAGAGTGAGCATCAAACCAGGGCATCGTATAACACCATCTTCTCCCTGTATCAAAAGTTCCATTTACAGCTAAGTTTAACGTTTCCCTTTTCCATCCCTAACCAAGGTATCCAACTCGATCCAAAGACAACTGGCTGACTCCAAGCACAGGTTCACCCCAACCCAGTGCTGCCTTACTGCTACCTGCTGTGTACATCTCTGATGGTGCTCATTCACAGACTCACCAGTGACCTCACAGCATTTCTCTTGAAACAGTTGGCTTCAACAACTTACTGGCAGGCAGGATTTCTACATCTCACGGAATACTTTCTGAAGTTTAAGAGTCTTCTAGCTTCCAGTCTTAACTAAGAATCAGAACAAAAAAAGTGTAATTAATGCCACTGCACAAAGAAAGATCTGCTTTCTCTGACTCCATACACGCCAGCATGCAAGACCAAGGGCTCCAGCAGCTTTCCTGCTAATTAAGCTGCTTTCTTCCATTTCTCCATGGTGATGTGCTGCACTTCAGACTGGCTGCCCAGCCCAGACTTTAAGGACAGCACCTTAAAGAGACCTGTAGAAAGCAGAGCACAGGGCCTGAGGTATTCCAGGCATAACCAGGCAGGTGCTCTGAACAAAAAGCAGCCTGGAGGAAAGCAGACAGACAGATCGTGGGAATTCTGCATCTTCCCAACAAATACTTGTAATGAGCCCAGGTGGGAGACAAGTGAGAGGACGTGGGTCTGTTCTGGTACATTGCACAACTTGCTGCATATAAGCACATACAACCAGAGCACTGAATAAATACCTTTCAGTTCTGCATACCCAGACCAATGAAGCTAGCCTTCCCCCCACACCCTGCAGCTCCCCAGTGCCTTTGGGCTTTGTGGCACAGGGGCTGCATATCCAGCTTAAAAAACAACCAGAAAATGAGAGGAATGGTGCAGAGCAGCAGCAGGGCAGCACGTGATATGGGCACACTGATAGCCACAGTCCTTCCAGCGATAGTTTCTGGGCACCAACAGATACCACTGCTAAAACAAAACAAAGTGAGGAATAACACTCAGTATCACAGTAACAACACCTGACCCATGTCTGGCCACGGCAACTCCCTGCGTATGACAGGATGCAGGTGAAGGACAACATCCCATATCCAACAGCCACATCATTCAACTTTCAGGGCTCATAGGAGGGAATGGCAGAGCTAAGAGCCCCAACTAATGCACAGCAGCTCCAGCCATCCCACTGCTCACCCCAGCCCTATCCCAGCAGGATGCTCCAGCTGCCCTCGTTGTGATGGATCTGAGCCAGCTGCAATTGGAGAGCACGTGTGTGCACTCACACATGGCCATGTAGAGCTATTGCTGCCATGTTCCTCCTTTTTGAGTCACACACACTGGGAGTGAGATATCTGATTTCACACAGCACGTTTTAATTTATCTACTTACAAAGGTAGCACATAACAAAGGCAACTGCAAGTGTCACTGCGATCAGAGCTCCAAATGCAGATGAAGAAGATGAAGAACACAATCCACACATCTGGAGAGCACCTGGGGCTCCTATCCAGCCCCCAAGAGCATCACCTGCATTTCCCCACGCGATCAGTGATTGGACCAGGAAAGGCCACCTTGAGAGCAGTTCCTGAGTACCAGTTTCTGAGCTCTGGGTCAGTTCTGCCTCTATGAGCAGAGCTTTGCTTTCAGAGGAGCGGCTCAGGCAGCTGCACTCGGTCTCCAGCGCAGAGCAGGGTTTAGTCTGGCAGATGGAGATGCTCAGCAAAACTCATTAATCTGTTATCACTTTCACCCACCCACAAAAATCCCAGTGGTCTGAAGTCATGGTTTTCTGACACAGATCTCCAAATCTATAGCTCATACAACAGCTGCAACCAGAACCAAGTTCCAGGAAGGAAAAAAAATAAAGCTTCATTTAATTACACAGGTCAGAGTTGATCAAGATGGGGATCTCATAGAAAGACAAAGTTACCTCTGAGAGCATCCGAACGGGTTGGCTGTGGTACTCTTTGCTCCGCACACATGAAGCACACCACAGAGGGCCCAACAAAACACTCTCCAGGAGCCTTCCTTGAAAAACAGCCCAGGTCTCGAGTGCAGGCACAGCACAAAAACAAGTCCCATTCACATAACCTCATCTCACCGCCCTCTGCACAGCCCCAAACACGGGAAGGGTGAAAGCCAGGGCTGAAAACAACTGCAGAGCTGCAGAAGTTGGCAAGCTGCTGCTCAGAGCAAGTTGGTGTCGTGCCTATCTCCATATCTAGAAAGGTTCTATGTGCTCATTCCGGGAGGCCAAAGGAAACTAAATATAGCAGCAGGAGCCAACTGCTGGCAAACAAAGGGGCACGGGATGCAGCTACCTGAACGCCGTCCTGCTCCGACCGCTGCAATCCGTTCCCTTGTTTGGGGAGAGCACTGGGATTGCACTCGGAGGGATAATTGCACACACAAACTTTAGGACGGAGGTATCACAGTAACACCAACACGCTCACCAGGGGATCAGCTCTTTCAGGCCGTTTGTATTTTTCCTCCCGCTCTGACATCTGCTCACATATAGGTGGAAGCATCCTCACTTCACATGCTGGGAGCCAAGGACGGCCTCCAGCAGTATTCTCAGCAGAAGAGCAGAGACATGTCCAAGAGCATCTGCTTTGCTTTAACCTCTGCCCTTCGAAGAGGGCCCAGAAAGGGAACAGCTTCCAGCTGCAGCAGGCTCTGTTGGTTAGCGTGGGGCTGGGCATCGCAGGGAGGCTTTCAGTACAGAAGAGGCCTTGGGGAGAGATGCTCACCTCCGTGTCCGAACGGCACCTCCGCCACTAGCAGCCCACGGCGCTGCATTTTCAGCAGCAGCCCCGAGGACAGACCCAATTTCAATGGGGCTTTGAGATGTAGCTTCAAGACATGCACACTTCCAACAGAAAAAGGAAGTCAAAGCAGCCCCTTTTGAAAAAAATAAATAGAGCAATAAAGCATTATCTTGTTGGCAAAGAGTAGGTTACAGCGTTCGGCTTTACGGGAAGTCACTCAGTTGGGCTGAAAGGCAAACTGACTTCTCATTGTCTAGAAAAATGCTACTCTTTACTTTTTTGTTTCTTTTTTAAACACGAGATTTGTTTTTAAAAGCCATAGGATCTCAAAACGGTGCCAAGTGTGCTTTGCTTCTGACCTCTCACTGCTTCCCTGTGTGCCCTGGGAGGTCCCAGCAGCCGAAACCTGACTGATGCCATCTCCCCATTTATATCTCAGCCGCCCTCCTGCCACATCCCAATGGACAGACCCACAGACCTGTGGGGATGGCAGAGGCAGCGCACTCCCAGCACTCAGACGAAAACCCTCCCTAAGCCTCCCACCCCCTATTTGCCCCTTTTAAAGCTGCCGCGAGGCAGCTGAGCAGCTAATGGCTGGCTGCAGGATGCAGCTCCCCCCGCCTCGTATTTCGGCACTGATTTATGACAAGTGGACTCACGTTTCCATTAACTGCAGCTCTCTTGTTTGACCCCTCTGCTTCGAGAGGCGGACTCGGCATTAAACTCCCATCAGCTTTCAGTCCTGCTGACCTCAGCCCCAAAACGCGCAGTGATGTTTTACATCAGCCCAGCACATTCCATTAATGCTCCCCCGGCTCAGGACCAGCAGCTGCTCTGCTCGCACCGGTAGGGGCACAGACTCCATTAAGCATCACTTCTGCTCCAAAACCCAGTCCGCAGTTACTGGCTGTGGCCGGAGGTGTCCAAGGCCAGGCTGGATGGGTCCTGGACAGCCTGATCTGGTCGGGGGCACTCAGCCCACAGCAGGGTTGGGGGTGAATGATCTTTGATGTCCCTTCCAACCATTCTAGCATCCCAGGATTCTTACTGGGGAAGCCCAAAAGCTCTTAAATACCTCTTCATGTAGGGGCTGCTCTCTTGGCACTGCCGTGTACCAGCTGCTCACAGTGAGTTCCCACCACCTCAAGGAGGTGCTGTTATAAAAATCCCAAAGATCTTTAAAGAATCACAGCATCCTTAAGGTTGGAAAACACCACCGAAATCACCGAGTCCAACTGTCAACCCATCCCCACCATGACACCAAACCACGTCCCTCAGTGCCATGTCTGGAACACCTCCAGGGAACCCCCACTGCCCAGGCAGCAGTGCCAGCACCTGAACACCCTTTCCTAGCACCCAACCTTTAGCAGCTTACATCTCCAAAAGGAGCTGAGCTGTGGCAGAACTCCCATTACATGTTACTCCCATTGTTCCAGCATTAGATGTGCATTAAATTAACCCCAACTCAACCCTGCTGGTGGTGACTGCAGTGGCAGCTATTAAAGTGGGAAGAGAAAACACTTGCATGCACTCAGCCTTCTGTAACACGCCGGGGATGAGTGACACAATTTGCAGAAACCTTCCAAGGTGGCAGCAGCTCTCAGATCAGCCAATTCCATCACAAAGTTCAAACACTGACTTAAAGCGTTTTCTCATCTAATCCCCTTTCAACCAAAGATGAGAAAAATGAGCAGAAGAGGAAGAAGTTGGCACAGAGTGAGATGATTCAAATCGTTCCTTTCCAGTTCCTCAATTCACCTGTTAGGGGGCTGCCATAGCTGGGAATTTCAGTCTCTGGAGCAATTAAAGGAAATTAAATTCAAGGAATGAGGCTTTATGCACTCAAAGCTTCATTAACCCCATCACCTTTTAATTAAATACGTGAGCATGAAATTTTGGGTAGAGGAAGCATTTGCCTTCCTGACACTGCTCAATTTTAAAGACAAGTCAGTACTTACCTAATACAGAAGAACACTGGGGTCACAAACTTTGGACCTCCCCAGCCCCACAATGGTTATATTAAAAACATGGTAGGAATTACTGTGCTGAACGGAGTGCAGCCCCACCACCTGAAACACGAACCAGGATCCAACCTACGTGTTGGTTCATCAGGGAGAAAAATAAAGTTGGCCAGCCCCATCAAGGGAGATGCTTCAGGTTGGAAGGGACCTTGAAGATCATCCAGCTCCAACTGTGGGCTGGCTGCCCCTCACCAGGCTGCCCAGGGCCCACCCATAGCCTCAGGCACCTCCAAGGATGGGCATCCACTGCTCTGGGAGCAGAGCCAGCACTCCTGCCCTCTGAGTAAGGATTTCTTCCTAACATCTGACCTAAATTTTCCCTCTTCCAGTCTACAGCCATTCCCAGCAGGCTGCCATGCTGGCCACCAGAGTCATAGAGAAGGAAGCAATATGAAATCCCCTCCCTGGTCTCCAAGTGGCTTTGAAAGGAGCTTGCCACCTTGTGCTGGCTGCCTTGCCATGCCACACACCTCATGCCCATCTTATACACTCCCCCCACATGTGAGCAGAGAGAACAGTAATAGATCAGACTTCAATTGTCTGTCTTCCCCCCCCCCCTTTTTTTTTTTTTTAAAGCATCTTTTGGGGAAGAGGAACTGCCTTCTTTTGCCAGCACACACTACTTGTATCTGCATTTTAGTGCTGACCTATGTATTTCAGCTCTTTTAACTGTTTCAGAGATGACAGCAATGAAAGCACGCATTTAAAGAGATTGCTTTCTTCAAAACCATCACATTCCATAACAGCCATACACCGTGCAGCCTGTGACACTTCCCTTTCCACGTGCACCCCATGACACACGAACATTTGCAGCAATGCCTCCAAGGGATGCCACAGCCCCGAGCCGATGCTCTGCCCAATGGAGTGAAAAAGCACAGCCCCATTAACCAGCAGCAGGACAGACAGGCAATTCCTTATGCTTACAGCAGCCCGTTATTTGCAGGTTAATTGCTGCACATCCAAAATAATGTTCTCGTTCTGATTTCATAGCAGCCATATTCTCTTATATGGAGCATGGAGAGCTGCTTGCTGCTGTAGGATGCCCTTGGTACTACCAAGGACAATTTAAATGCATCGAGCATGACAGGCTCTTGCTGAATGTGAAAATAAAACATCACTTATGCTTCCTCAGCCTTTGACACCAACAGAAGGGGCTTCATTCTACAGCCCTGCCAACAAAGAGCACACGGATGCCGCGGTGTTTGAAGCGTTCTCAGGCAGAACACAACGCAGCCCCTGGAAATCTCAGGTCTGCTAATCCTTTGCTGTGTGCAAGACGGTCACCTCAAGTGCACGTAGCAGAGGAGTGAGGAGGACACATGGTGAGCACACACAGGTGTGCTGCAGCCAAGGGAGGCTGTTTCCAATGCAAACCTGCACACACATGGAGTTCTGCTCTGCACTCCTGATACTATCATTTTACAATGACAGTATTTCCCAACTCAGTTTCTATCTTGTTCCACATTCCTCTGCTCCAAGTAGTAATTAGTAATGCCAGTGTTCTGGCTGGATTGCTACAGCTCCATTAATAATGCAGGAGTAGTAAGGGAGAGGGAAGAAGAAAAGAGGCTTGAAGGTTAAAAGCAATAAGAGAATGCATTCTGGGGGGCAGCAGAAGGGAGGGAGGAGGAAGACGAGGAGTGACAGCCTTCTGAGATTATCAGCTGCATACCTACAGACCTACCATTCCCTTCAGGTGGAAACACTGGGTGAGTCAGCCATGCCTAACTAGGAGATAACATGTGAATGCCAAATGACACACCAAGGAGATTTTTACTAAAGGAGAAGAAACCTTGTGTTTCACCTTCCCTTTCCCCTGGCAGCTATGCTGCCTCACCACTTGCTGTCTGCATTTCTCCGTTACTCACCATTCCAAAGCCAGAGGCTCTGGGCAGCCCACTGATGACACACGCTGATGTTTCACCTCTCTGGAGGGCGTTCTGCAGACATCAGCCCACACCTGCCTACTCACTGCCAGACCTTTAGTGCCCACAGTCACGCTGCTCACGGTGCACCTTCATCCTGTGGCTCCGGCTGAAGCTTTTTATCTCATGTGCTCTGGACCTGAAATAGGTGCTGGATAGTGGTAGACCAACCAGCATCCCCTCCTGCTTCTGAAGCCAGGGACTCTCTTGCAACACAGGGGGCAACTCCCTCAAAGCAATGGCTCCGTCCCCATAAGGCACCAAATGAAGCTGTCTGCCACTGGCTCAGCTGGAAGCTGCTCCCCACCTACGTACAGCACAGAAATACAAGAAAGCAGGAGCCTCTATATCTGGTATTGATTCCTCAGCTGTTCATGCTGAGTGGAAGCAGGCCACAGAGGCCGCATTGCCTGCTGCATGCCAGGCATCCTGCAGCTCATCTGGGGCTCATTCTGCTCCAGCACAGCACAGCACAGCAGCCTCTTCTGAAGGGCTGTGCAGTTGCAGTTTTCTTGAGGATTTGCACAGCACATTAACTAACTTAAAGGTCATTCAGCAGGACTGACCAGCCACACCATTTCTTCCCTAGCGTTTGGTATTTCCACTTCCCTAAGTAGTGCCAGGCCTCTCATTAGTATGTCTGAAACAAAACAACACAGGTGCTGCTCCCATTAGCTGAGGCTGGACTCGCATCGCTCTCCCAGCATGTATTCCCATACATCCACGTATCAGTTATTACTTCTCATCAGTACAGCTCTCTCTTTCAGTTCAGAGAATTATTTCCCAGTCCTCCAGCTCAAAGGACTGCCCAGGAGGATGGAATGCCAGCAGGCTTATTGGGATGAGCTCATGAAAGAGGGGCAAAGAAGGAAAAGGCTGAAAAGATTAGCTTCAGAGCTGCTCGGCTTTGTCAAAGAGCCCATTCAAGTATCACTTCCTCTGCAGGGAGGAAGTGAGAAGGGCTGGAGGTCCTCCGACACAGGCAGCTTCCCCTCCACGACAATGATATAAAAGGGACCAGTGTTTGAAAAAGAGGAAAGCAGGCCAGCCCTGAGCATGCTGTGACCAAATTAGGAAACAAACTCAATTGACAGCTTCCAAAATGGACATCAGCTGCAGCAGCACTGCGCTAGCCCAGGAAGTCTGATGACTGTGTCATCTGCTGAAACCTGTTTATGCGCAAACAGAAAGGAGAAGCAAAACATTTCCTCACGCTGCATAGCTCAGGTTATGGCATCTGGGTGTTCTGGCCCCAAGGAAGAGGCAATCATTCAGCCACCCTGCCACGGAGCTATGCAAAACCTCTGCTGCTGACTCACGGCCCTCCAAAGATAACTCTGCCCTGGAAGCACTACGGTACAGGACAAGGTGTGTGCAGAAAGTCTTGTTTCTGTTGGATTGGTATTTTTTTTGTTGTTTGTTTTTAGTGGTTAGCTGAGGCAGATGAAGCTGAGGTTAGAGATCAGTGATTACTATGAGAGGAATGTGAGGGGGAGGAAAGAGAGAGGAAAGATGCAGCATTTCGAGTAAGGTCAGAACAATGTTTTTAAATTGGCTTTGAGAACAGCCTTTTTCCATCCCCTCCAACCTCCATTTCCACCACAGCAGCAAGACGCTGACCCCACTGTGATGCTCTGCAAACACAGGTAGCACCAGGCAGGTTCTCACCCCCAAACTCAACCCTGCCCCTGTAAGTGGCACTGGGGAGGGCACCTCCCCAGGAGATGGACTTGACAAGCCTTGTGGGTCCCTTCCAACTCGGGATATTCTACGCCCTGTCCTAAGCTGACCCCGCAGACCCAGGGCAGCTCAGCACCCCTGCTACCTGCTGTGACACAAGAGGCCAGGTTACTTCACTGCTTAAAAATCAAACCAACCGAGCAACCCGAGCACTCTGCTCTGCACAGAGGTTTAGGGTTTCTCCCTGTTAGTGATCATCTTACATTACTCCCTTTCTTCTTGTTGTTCCACTTTGTGCAGACCTCCCTCTCTCTTTCAAAGGAACCAGGAGAAGAAGGCCAAGTTCACAGCTCTGGCAGTGGGTCCCTGGCCCTGCTCTGCCCCCAGCACAGTCTGCAGGTGGGGGCAGCCCCAGCTGGTTGGCCATGGGGCAGCTTGACATCTGCCATACCTCACCTAAACAAGGAGCAAACAGGGCTGTGTGAGAGGGGTGAGATGGTGCCAAGTGCCATTATACAGCCCAGCTGAAGTTCCCAACCTACATAAAGTCAAGTTACCTCTGGCCCTTTCCTTGGAGAAGGGACAAAGCTGTGAAGGAGAACAGCAGTGCCTCTTACGGACCTGGATGAGGTACTCACTGGCCAGGAAACAGCAGCAGAATTGCCTTTTCCCTGAATGAATATTGCTATATAAGGCAGAAATGAAGCACAGGAGTGAGCTTTGTTGCTTGAAATTGCACTGACTTACCCAGTCTATTTTTAAGAGACCACTTTGAGTTCTTGCTTTCAGCAGCTCTTTTCTTTGTCTCCTTTAAGAAATAGATACCCTATTCACACTGACCTCTTTCTCAGGTCCACTTTCAAGTGGGGCTTCGCCCTCTCCTCTGTCAGACCCATTTATCACATGAAGCATTTCCAGATACTGCTGCATAAACAGACCTGACCTTGTAAAAGCAGCAGCACCTGAGCTCCCATGGTGGAACCTTCCAGGTAAACTGCTGGCACAGCACCTGCAGCCCGCTGGCATGCATCCCAAAGGATGGTAGCAGGGATACAGACAAGGCAAGGACTGTCTTGGGTTCGGGAGACAACTTGGGTGCTGTTTCTTTCCCTAGCAGCTCCCTTTAGGGCAGGGGACAACTGCTAATGCAGCAAGCAGGCATGCACCGTGATGCTGGCAAGCAGCACACAGCTTCCCCTGCAGACCCCTACAAGGGAAGGGCATGGCCCAGTGCAAGGCTTGGGATGAGGAGATCTTCTGACTCTCAGCACTCCCCGTGCAACTTTGACCCTACACACCCCGATGGGACGAACCACGTGGTTGGGCACGCGCGCACTTCCTGAGTGGGACTGTACTTTTAAGGCTTTGCTGCATCAGGAGCACCCTCCTGTTATCTACCTTCCTTTAGGACTTGGCAATGAGGTCTGACAGGGCGTTACCCGCTGCCTGCAATCACCTCAGCACCCTCAATCACCTTCGGCCTCAGTCTCTCCCTCTTGCCCATCCCTTTTGGGAAGAGATACGGAGATGATGTGCGCTCCCACCACGCACTGCCGCCGATAGCATCGCCGCTCGCCCTGCCGCAGCGCAGGGCTCCTGCTGATGGCTTTCAATGCCCTTTTATGGAAGAAAAATGAATCGCCTGCCCAGCCACGAGTGCCTCCGAGCCGAGATGACAGACGGAAAGTTGCCATTTGTTGTGGTTTTGGCAGTGAGCGAGCAGAGCGCGTTCCCATGCGCGGCGCTCATTTAAAAAGGGCGCAGCAGAGGCACTGAGCTGGAGGAGAAAGCTGGGAGCTGCAGAGCTGTGGGTTTCCAGGCATGCAGAGCTGAGGGGGAGGATGGAAGAGTCCTGAAAAGAGCCCTGAGCCTTCTGCTGGATCACACAAGTTGGGGATGGGCTTCCAGGCGAAGGCACACAAAGGCGTGAGCGCTCCATTCCCAAATCCCACCAGTAAGAGAAGCAGCAACACCACGCTTCCATTTCTTCCCCATCCCCACAAATTCTGCTGATCCACATTCACACAGACAGGGGAGGAGGGGAACTTAAACACAGGAGATGGGCCCTAAGATCACTGCCACCAGGAAGAAGTGACAGGGGCTTGCCATAAGCAAATGCCATCATCAGCTCTGCTCTCCACTAAAGCTGCAGGGCTAAGCCATCAGCAACAAGCAAATCCAAACAACCAGGCTTCAAGGAATAGCATACAGAGAGCAGTGATCAGAACGGCTGAACAGAGAATGAGACAGGACCAGGGGGCCTCTGAAATGTTTGCAGCGCTGTCAGGAAGCTGAATGAGACAGCAGACTCCTAACAGCTGGGAAAACATGTCGCAAAGCAAGGAGAACCAAGTAATTCTCCATATGCAAATCCTACTCTGAGGCATTTGGAACAAGCTCAGTTCCCCCATAACACACCTGTAACTGGATCCTAGGTGGCAGGGGTTGCCTTGTTTTGTGCCTCTGGATGAGGCACAGCTGCGTGCCCCATTATTGCAACAGGTAGAGAGATCACAGAGCCTACAGCACAGCCCATTAGCTGCTTCTGTAACCTGAGATCTGGTTTGCCATGATTTCTTATTTCAGCAAGAAATGCTGCTCTCACTGAAGTCCTGTGAACCATACAATGTGACTTATTAGCATGGGCTGTGGATGCAGCGTTAGCACCCTGCTAAGAAAAGCCATGTTCAGACACAGCTTGCTAGGCAGAGCTCCATACAAGCTTAAACCTGTCTCACTCCCAGCAGAAAATGAAGGTGAAGAGCAGCTGGGTGCATCTGCTCCTAGCCAGTACCTTGCAATCAATCCTGAGAAATACCAGCAGCTTGAAAAGAAGTCCTTAAAACATCACCCCTCTGTTCTGCAAATTAAAAGCGCACACAAAGACTGCTGTGCTCAAGAGCCCAAGCCAGAGACACAGAGGTGATGGTGGGGATCCAGCCCACAGGTGCATTGACACCCACTTCTCCAGCACAGCAGTTGGGACACCCAGCAGGCAAACTCGTTTCCTAAGCACAGCTTCATTAGCAGGATGCAATGCGGAGCCCTGAGAACAGGAGAGGCAGCTGCCCCATCCCAGAGCAATGCAATTTAACATTCTGCAGCCATGTGTAATCACATCTTTGCATCAAGTCAGCAGACAACTCGGTTCAAATTAGCAAAAATCCTAAGGCACACAAAGGAGTTTTAAGGAAAAGTGCTGGAAATGCAAACCCTTGTGACGCAGCTGTAGGTTTCAGCTTCGGGTTTTGAGCTCTCCAGCACCCAGAGGGCCAGCACTGCTTCATGCACACACGATTTCCATGGCAACAGCAGCTCTCACCTCTCCATCTCCAGGCTGGCTGAAAGCCCTGCAGTGCTTTGTGCTGAGACTGCAAAGAGGGGAGAGCCCTTCCCAGGCCACAGCACTGCACTGGGATGGCAGCGAGCAGCTGGGAACAAAAGCTTTGTCTTTCTGAACAATGCAGGACCTTGGGAGGAGGGAGGCAGAGCAGAAGTAAAGGGTTTCCTTTTCTGGTGGGAAGCAGAACTTTTCCCAATGTGCAGAAGTGCACGCTCACTTCCCAGCGCTTCAGAAGTCAGAAAGCAACTCGTGCCTTCCGTGGTTTTACCCAACTGCCAGCTTTGCTGTGTCGGATTGCAGGAGGAGAAACACGCATGGTTAGCAATGAGAAATTCAGGGTAAGATGGAGGCTGACCAAGCTGGCCAGCAAGCCTGCTGCTGCCGGGAACCTGCTCAGTGCACAAAGCCCTTC
This sequence comes from Chrysolophus pictus, assembly GCA_037305975.1. Classification (NCBI taxonomy): domain Eukaryota; kingdom Metazoa; phylum Chordata; class Aves; order Galliformes; family Phasianidae; genus Chrysolophus; species Chrysolophus pictus. The sequence continues at coordinate 4,277,335 of CM074589.1, forward strand.
TGGGAACAGAGGGGCACTGAGCAAAACCTCAAGGCTCCAACAAGCCCTCGTGTCAGCCTGCTGAGTGACAGCTGCCTCCCTCCCTCCCATCCCAGCTCAGACAGCAAACACACAGTAGGTTTTATTCTTGGGTAGCTGGGGCAACAGTTCTCCTTGACTAATTAAGCTTCTCCTCCACTCTGCAGTTAGCAGTATTAAGATTCAAGCCCTGGCCACCTCAGAAAGAGCGCAGCTTCCTTCGGCACAGCTGGAGCCTCAGTGGCCCCAACAGATGGCACAGGCTCATCTGCATGCATCCATGGGCACCCACTCAGCTACAGACAGTGACCAGCAGCTCTGCCCATGGCTGAGGTTCTAACAGCTGAGTTCTGGTCCCTGCAAGGTGCCAGTGGGTCAAACTACAGGAGATGCAGGTGAGATGCACAGGGAGTAATCTCCGTATGCCTACAGATCTTCCTCTGTTGAGCACAATCCACATTCAGCCAGGAGTGCTTCTAGCTGGTTTCCATCACTTATTTTACAGTGCATCCATATCTGGCCCCATGCAAGACGTAAAGGAAAGCCAGAGCATGAACTCCAAGCAAGATGAAGGACCCAGCTGATGGAGCACAGAAACACAACAGGACCGCCACCTGGTCCCCCTCTCCTCACCCTGTAAGAGCCTACATGTTTCCAGAGGCACCTTCTGACCTTTTGCTTTCTGTACCTCCCCTTGCTGTAGGTTCAGCTGTGCAAATGCAGCCCTCCCAGTCAGAGAGGGACTCCTTCCAGGATCAGTCATCACAACCCCACAGTCTGCCAGAGGCATTGCTAGTAAAGCCAATGCATCCTCTCCAACCTCTGCAGAGTTCCCATAGAGGAAAGGGATAATCTAGCCCTTTCCTCCCTAAAGGCAACGGTTTCCTGCGAGCAAGAGCATTAGCTTAAATTCCTCATATTGGAAGGAGACAAGATAGCAGGGAATGAGAAGAATCACCAAAGTTGCTGCTATGAGACACCACATCCTGCTGTCCCTATTCTTCATCCTCGCCTTCAAATCCTAAAGTCGTTCAGACTTCTAAGAAGAGCTCTAAGCTACTCAGCAGATTTTCAGCTAATGAATCAACACAAGCTGTCCAGGAAACCAGGAATCCAGCCCACTGGAATGCTGCAACCCCAGGGAAGGGGGAGGGGAATGGACAAGCAGCATCCTTCCCAGCATAGGAAGGAAATGAAAAAGCAAACCAGAAGGAAAGCAACATTTCAGCACCGACCTCTTATCACAGTTTCTGTGCCACACTACACATTATAGTGGGAAAAAAAAACCCTTCAAATTTTTTTTTTTTCACATTTGGAACGTTTGTGTTTCTTGAGCCTGAATTCCGCTCTGTGCTGCTGACACACACATTTTGAAAACAGCTTGGGTTTTGCAAAAACAGATTTAAAACAAAACAAAACAAAAAAAAAGCTGATTTGAACACGAATCGACAGTGCCACCTAGTGCCCTGCACAGCTCCTCCCTGCCTTTCTTCCTGAACAGTGGAGATGGGCACCAGCAAAACAAACCTGGATATCAGAGACCTGAGATGGATTTGTGTAACACTAAGGAGCATTCTTCCCCACCTCAGGAAAGCAAACTTCACTGCTGGCAACTTCAGTCTCTACAGACAACAGAATTTGACTTTCTCTTGCTTTCCCAGCACAGGCAAACAGCCACACTGCTTACAAGAGCCCAACATGGACAGCAGTTACAAGCATAAGTCCAAAGCACTCACAAACTCTCTGCTGCAGGAGCGTGCAGCTCTGTGAACACAGCATGTGAATTAAGTGTAGTGGTTAACAGCACACACATTGCCTTGTAGCTTTGTGACAAACACCAACAGTGCATTGGCCACCAGATGTGTGCAGGGCTCTGCTTATGTTGAGGAAACTGAGAAGCGGTTTTTACACTTCTATTTTTCCCCAGAACAGACAGTGCAGAGGCACAGCAGACAGTTTTCCCCCATTGGACCCCATGATTCTTCTTTTATGGCTATTAGCAAGCTTTAGGAAGAGCACAGTGATTTTCTGCCCTTTGAATGGACTTATTCAGACAAGTTTCTGGCCCTTCCAATCAAACCTGTATTCAAGTGACAGCATAAAAGAAAAAGGTAAGATGTTAAGGATGGTTTGTATAGGCTTGTTTCAGCTCATTCTCCAGAAGTTTCATTACAAAGAGGATTACAATTTGCCTTTCAAACACCTGGCTCCCTGCTCACTTAAAACATTACTGTATACGCAAGACAGCATCCTAAGGCTTTGTAGGAGCTTTTGTAGCCAACATCTTTCAAGCCTGCCACATGAAAGGGATTCTGTTGTCTGTATCAACAGTACCCTGAATACATCTCTCCAGACACACAGAACAACAGCAGGATCCAACAAATACCCTGACTGCTGCTCCATGCAGCCACATGAGACCATCAACTCAGCTGGGGCTGCAAAGTGCGAGCTGTGCTCAGCTCTGCACCAAGCACTCCAGAAGAGACCCAGTGGCAAATGTCACCCAATTACCTTTCTGCAGCGGGGATTAGGGCAGCTGAACCTCTTCACATCGTTGTCCAGTAGAGCTGGGAAGTTACAGAAGGGACACCTGCAGCCCAAAATAAGAGGCTATTAATGCACAGTGCCAACAATGGATTTAGTCAAAAAGCTCTACGGTGCTTAACAGTGCTGCCAAGCAAATGCCTGCTGCAAAGATACGCTGACTGCTGTCCTTTTCCTCATATTTCTTCGATCACTTCCCTGTTTGCAATCAAAATGTCATATACTCAGTGCTACTTTAGACTGTATAATATAGAGAATCAGCAAAGAGTTTGCAAGCAAGTCTTAAGGGAGACAGCTGTATTGAGTTTTAATCTGCTCCCAGCCAAAGGCAGGCCAACCTGAGTAAAAACAGCCTGGCAGGCAGAAGCCTGAAATAGCAATGCAGCTCTACCCCACAGCTGACACACATTCGGGGGCTTGGGGAGCCATTTTTTTTTGTTACAACAGTTAGCTCAGTTTGCACCTTGCACTGCGCACTGACCTGACAAGCTCATCTGCACAAGCAGCAGCCACCTCCTCCTCGGCTTTCCGCTCGTAGTATTTACACAGGATGGTTTCTGGAAGCACCTTCTCCAGCTCGCTGGTAGGGAACGAACACGTGCAACTGCCTTCCATGCAGCTGAGCTCTGACTGCGGGTGGAAAAGGGCTCAGTCTCAGTATGATGTTAGTGACAAACCAGTCAGTGCTTGCAACATCCCACGTAAACCAGAGCAGAGCCATGCTTAGAGATAATAAAGCTTTAATCAGCAAGTGACTGCCAGAAAGCAAGCTTACAATAGTAAGAACACGGCTGGCTCATCAAACAGATCAGAACTCAAAACATGTATTGGACATGAAGATGCTTGTTGATGGGTTGGATCACAGTCCACAAGCACCAAATCCACCGTGACCTCAAGGCAGCCTGTTATTTCTGCACATGTTTGTGACCAACATGTTCCATTCTTGGCAATACATAGAAAATACAGCTACGTTCACATATAAAAGAGGTCCCAGAGTACCAAAGCACCCTACAATCCAATTATTTTACCCAGCACAAATGAGCATGCACACTTCAGAGCAGGTAATAATTCACATACAGCTCAGCTAGGCATCAGGATACTGCTAACTGCTCCCTTACCAACTCTGGACCAACTCTGGTAACTGTCCCAGGAACAGCAGCATTCGTAAGTGACACTGTAGTTGGTAGTACCATTGAGGAAACAACCCCCAAATTAAGTTGGGATCACAAGGAAGTGATGAAGAACAAATATTTTTAGCTAGGAAGGGACTGGCTAAGTCAGAGATGACACCACATCAAGCAGATACCACTGGTTCATTAAGTAGTGAATCAGAACCAGATGAGTTCAACTTTTTGTTACCGTGAATGCTGTAGAAAGTTCTCCTAACAATCCATTTCAATTTGTTCAGTGTGAAGTACACAAGATGGAGGTCAACAAACTAAAACCTTACAACCCAAATCCCATTGGAGAGTTGTTAATGGTGAGGTTGACTCATTGGATTGGCATTTCAAGACATCTCTGATCAAATACTTCTCAGGAAGTGCGGCTACATCTGGTTTAAGCTACAAAACTATGCAAACAGCAATGTGATCACCAAACAGCAATTTATCCATTTTCCCCTTGTCCAGTTGGGAAATTCTTACCTTCCCAGAGCCAAAGACTGCCTCCTGAGCATATTTAATTAGGCACTCCTTGCAGAACAAGTGACCATCTGCACACTGAGTCAGCTCTTCAAAAGCAAACTCCCCATAACAGCAGCGGCACTCTATCATCTGACCATCCTGCAACACAACAGAAATATTAGCAACAGCAAGAAAGAAACAGGAATCAACAGCTATAGCAACATACCAACACACTGCTGCAAATAAGCACCCCGTGATGTGGGTACGTAGAACTGCAAGCTATAAACAGTGACAACATTAATTATAAGAAGGAGCCATAGTTACACACCATTCCATCAGATATCCTGCTCAGTGGTCAGAATCCACTAAGCAAAACCAGAAACTCAGTTTTAAGTAACTTAATACCTACACGTCCGGTTTGGCAGATTCCAAGAAGCCAGAGAACACATGGTGTTTTAGGAATTCTTAGCTCACAGGCATAGAAGCATCTTGAGCTGGGGAAGCTGTGATTGCAGAGAAGCAACAGAGTACACGCCATTTACATGGGGAAAAGCAAGCTTCAAATCTGTTGCCCTCTAAAGGAACAGTCACCCAGCTGTCTGCAGATACCCTGCCTTGGCCTCCTCACCACAGTTGTGAAAGTATGCCCGCTTATTCAAACGTCCAGCATCTTCTGTGAAGTCTGAAGAGAAGCAGGAATTGCGGAAGAAAAAGCAATCCAAAGCAATTGAACCTATCTTAAGCTTTTCTCCATCAAAAAGGAGAAGCCCCATTTTCAGGTTTTTAAAGAGCCCATTCTGCAGAGGAGAAAGGCCTTTCTGCTGGCAGAGCTCCAAGAACAACAGCAAATCTGCTTCAAAGTCTCAAACAGCCTAACATCAGTAGCAAGAGCAAGCCTGGTGCTATTCTATTGCAGTGTTTGTTCTGGCCAGTAAAGATACAAGCAGTAGCTGACTGAATTACTGCAGATCATTATGTGCATCAATACTGTCTTGCTGGACTCAGCTCGTCTACCTCATCCAAAAGCCAGCCAACACACACTATGCAGGTTTTGCCAGCTCAGCAAAAGCAGCACAGTGCAAATGCAGCTAGTCCTCCCTTCCAGAAGCCAGGAAATTCTGAAGTATTATGTGCAAAACAGCACCTATGCATGAGCTGACCTCAAGGGATCACGTTAGATATACTGACCTTCTGATACTGTTCCTCATTCATCTGCAGAGCAAGGAGAAAGTCTGCATGCTGTAAAAGAGACGTGCATCTTTATTTACAGAACAGATAAAGCAGTTTTCCAGCCTCTACACCCATTTACATTATCTCAAGATTTACAGCCCACCACAAAAGGCACACTGTCTGCTCACAACATCACTCAGCCCATCCCTCCAGTCCATTAAGATATTTATGATTCAGCTAAAACAGATGGGGGGAAGGCAAAGGCAGCAAGAACAAAGAACCAAATTCTACATTATGAGGGGCTGCCCCTTCATGATCCTACAGGCAGAGATCAACTCGATGGGCCTCTCCAGTGGAAGCCCCAAGGAACATTATCATTGCTTTTAAAAGGAGGCACAAACCATCTGCTTAGGAGAAGCTGATCTTTAAGAAGCTACCTCAGAAAGGACTGTATGTGCAGAAGGATGAATTCTCTATGAAAGACAACACAGCAGCAGGTGTTGCAGGATTCTGCTTTGAAAGACACAGACCTCAGCAAGGGAGAAGATGTTCTGGAGCCTGGAATGCCAAGCTCTGCAAGGCAGTGAACGAGCAGACTGCCTCTGGCCTGGCAGCAGAGAGGTTAATGTAGTGAGTTACTCAAAGTTCTGTTCAGCGTTTGAGTTTCAACAAGAGGCAGATTTCCACATTCAGGGCAAAGAGCTCTGCAGTCATTTGCACCATAGAACCAAAGCAGTTCCTACCACTCACCTCTGCCATCTCTTTAACTTTTTGTTCATAGAATTCCTGCTCCAGTAGCACAGGTGGGAGAAGTGAGAGCCTGTCATAGGACCTCCAGTGCCGCCTCTTATTCTCCAGAAAGAACATCCGCTTCTCAATCTTCACATCACCTAAAGCAGAGTGTACAGACACCATGAAGCAGGACAGAGCAGCAAGAACAAAGCTCAAATCCTTCCTCCTCTACACACCTCCAGCTACACAACCTCAAAACCTCCAGCACCACTGTACCAAGCAGATGTACTAATGAAGAGCATCTCCAAAACAGATAGCAGACAGTGACAGAAACGTTGCTGTTTTGGGAACATATCCTCTTTCAAGGACGGTCCTTTCTAGTGTAAGCCAGTTCTGCCTACAATAATCATGCAGAGAGCACAATACACACTGCTTGTTATTTACCTTGCTCAAATTTGAAATCTATATATGAATACTGATTCATTTCTTTTCTCCTTTTTCGTTTCCCACTGGTTTCCGGAGACAGCTCCTGCCATTTTTTGATGGCATCTGAAAAGGCCTGAAAACAAAACAAAAAAAAACCAACGTGCAGATAAAGTCCCTTCTGTTCTCCAGGAGAAAGCAGAAGCACACAACTCAAATCAAAGCAGCACTGTACAAACAGTGCACAGGACTGAACTAAAACAGGAAAGCCAGGCACCACACAGAGGCACACAGACCTCTTCCCTTTGTCCACCTTGCTGCTTCATGTACTCATAAAGCAATCATTCCATTACAACAACGTAGCCACCAGGCAGAGCTGAATGGTACCTTGCACTGCCTCAGCTATTAACACTAATACAGCTGCTGTCCACACTGATGCAGAGCTGATCTTTTTTTTCTTTAAATTGAATTCCTTTTCTGAAGGTCTACAGTTAAAATCTGGTTTTGTTCAATTCATGTGCTCTGTGCTCAATCAAATGAAGAGGAACAGTGGTTTTAGCTGCAGTCAAGTACTGGAAGGGTAGAGAGAGAAGCTCAAGCAAGAGAAGCGTATCAAAAACACATTGAGTCACAAGCTTGAAACTATATTCACATTTAGCCTGGTGATACTCCAGAACAAATTTCTTTGCAGTTCCATTACTGTGAAAACTTCTACAAAGAATTTAATGATTCATTTCATAAGTCATAATTGTAAGAAATAAGGCAATGAGGTTTGGCCTTCTCCTCAGTTACATGCTGTCACTTACAAACTAGTAACAGCAGTTGAGTTAAATGTTTTAAGACTTGGCTGAGTGTCTTGGTTTTATTGGCAATTACACCCCACTTCCGCAGTACAGGAGTACCTTTGAGTTTAATGCATCACTTATCATAAACTAGCTACCATTTCATCAATTATTCTGTTACAGGAAAGTAAAAGCTTCCTGCAGCATTCTATCTGGCTGATGAGTTTTGCAAGAGTCTACTAAGCAAAGACTTCTTGAAAGGAAAGGAGGATGATTAAAACAAAAAACCCACAGAGAAACCCCATGTAATCACACATCCAGAGAAGCAAGTGGCACAGTGAGGCTAAAAGACATCACACTGCTCCCCACAGGCAGCACAGGTAACCCTAGGAAAGAAAACAGACTCGAACAGGAGAACCTTTCGTGTGATTGCATAGTGTCCCTTGAGTTCATGTAGTGCCCACTTAATGTCTTGGCTGCTCAGCATCTTGAAGTCTGCCATGAGAAGGTCAGCTGCCTGAATAAAGCACCGCTGATCGAGCGGGGCAAGCTTGGAGAAGTCAAAGTAGTCCACTTTAGGCACCTAAGAAGGAAATGCAAAAGATGAGGGAGGATATAAAAAGACTTGCTACACATACACACACATCTCAAAGTACTCTTGCAGGATAGGAGCCTTCTGCAGGACCTCCCCAGACTGTGGCACCCTGTTCTAAGCACACATCTAAGCAGCAGCTGGGAGGACAACGTGGATGTGAAGGTGTATGCTGTGCTCTGGCAGGACACAAGACAAGTAGCTTAAAGCCACTGCGTGCATCAAGTAGGGAGACTTGCACTTAAGAGGCTGAAAAGCAATGCGTCAAGGTCACACAAAACAGTCCTCAGGCCAAAGCACTTCATGTGGCAGAATGACCAAGAATTCCTACAATAGGTGTCACATCAAGTACTTCAGCCAGCGGGTGGCTGACAGGCAGGCAAGCCCGAGGGGCTGCTGATGGCACAAAGCAGACAAGAGGCAGCTGTGCAACAGCAAAACAGAAGAGTCCTGAAGTCATCTTGCAAGCAACTATTGCTATTTACCACCACCTGAATCGCACCTAGAGGCCTCTTAACAAAGCATGGCTCAACCAGGAGCTCTGCAAGTACACACAGAACCACACACCCCAACATCATTTCATGTTGGACAGGTTGGAGGTGTGCTGTAGATGAGGGTATTCTCACTTACCTTTGTCTCATCTTGGCTGGCAAGCAGGCTGCTGGTGGGATTTAAAACCATTCTGCCTTCCTTCTTTGGGTAATCTGGATTTTCCAGAAGGAAGTTACAAAGCCTGGAAAGAAAACTATAGTTAGTTCAGGTTTGGGGAGCTCAGGCTCATTCCTCACTGGTACAATTGTTAGCATCCTCTAACGAGGAGGCTGGGCAGGCAAGCCACAGCCTGTCCTGTGAGAACCAAGAGAGGTCTCAGGCTGGAACAGACTGAAAATAAATGACTGAGAATTAAGCAAAGAATTATCAGTTGCATGAGTGCAGAAGGGAAAGCAAAGAGATGTCTTTCAACAGTTCCATGTGTCTACATGAAGCTCATGCAGGTCAGCTACTCATCAACATAAAGCTCCACGCAGGGGGAACAGCCTGGCTTGCCTCCCACCCACAGCCACACATGTGAGCAACACCTCCTCAGGCTACGTGACTCCATCCTGCACCGCTGCAGTGGAGGAGCACTCGTGTTCTGCTGTGAGGAAACTAACATTGTGAGACTGCACAAGAAGGAACAACTGCAGCACAGCAGCATTAACTGAGACAGCTGACATCCACCACGCCACACAAATCTATGGAAAAACAAGCACACAAATCCCTAAAACAACTGCAATAGGCTGAGGTCTTCCTGGTCTGAAGATTACTGAATCAAATTTTAATTAAAGCCTCCGGTCTTTAACTACTTTCCCATAAAGGCATAGGCAGAAACACGCTTAAAATTGTTTACATCAGATACGTACTGCAAACACAGCTCTCATTGTCACAGGGCCTGAAATCACAATGGCATTGTCCGAGTTACACTGCAAACTGCTATAAGTGGGAGCAGCATTCAGAAAATGATCACTAAAAATAGTTGGCAAATGACACCCCAGACAAACTGCTGCGTGCCTGAGGTCCTGCTGCAAACAATGGTGACTCTGTCAGGGGAATTTCGCTGAACTGAGCATTTCAGCTCCGGAAACCCTCCAGCAAGTGGTTTCGGAATACCCCACTGCTGAGATCCACACCCACTGCAGACAGCCCTGCCAAGGGGCTCTGAGCTTCCCCTGCTCGTCCTCAGCCCTTCTTGGCTGGGCCAAGGAATCCACACTGGTCCTCAGTTTCCTCCACTGCAGAACAACATCATTCTGAAGAGAGCTACGAGGAGCAATTAACATCCATAAAACTGTTTGAATAAGAAGGTGCTAGGTTGCAACAAAGACAAAATTGCTGCTAATTTACATTCCCAATGTCAGAAATCAGTCCCTAATTAAGAAATCTGAACCGGCATCCAGAATTAACCCGCTATCAAGGCACGACTTCTTCAGCCCTGTGTTCACATTCAAAGCAGAGGCACTGCTTTCTGTTTAATCAGGTACTGACATCTTGAGCCAGGAGCCTCTGGCCAAGCTGAAGGCTTCCACACACAAAAGCTGAGTGGATGACACCCAGCTGGGAGCAGCTCTCACATCTTCCACATCAGCTGGAAGTTTGAAGACCATCCTATCGGAAAACAACAAAACATCCTGGCACTCAGAGTTTAATAGCTTCCATCTCCCTGCTTTTGTAAAAGATAACTGTTCTAATCCAGTGAAACAAACCACAAGGAGCTCAAACACGAGGGTCTCAGCTGCAGCACGGTGCATTTGAGCTCTCTTGCCTTCTGGTGCTTGGGATTTTCAAAGATGTTAACCCCCAACATCCGACAATGAGTTAAGTGGGTCCCAGCACACACACACTTGTAGCACTGCTCTGTAATATCTGCACCCCAGGACACAGAGCCAGCTAAAAGCCTCAGCTCTGGCCAAACCCAGCCACCCCCAGTTATTATATACCTCGAGCCTGATTCAGCTTGACACGCCGTGGAGATCAAAGAGCCCCTGCCAGCAAGGCTGCCCAGTGCCACGACCCATTTGTTCCAATACAAAAGACACGGTGACAATTCAAAAGACAGTTTGGTTAAAGGAATAAAAATATGGGGAAGAAATCTTTATCATCCAGTAAGCCCGCCACGCGCCGCTGAGCAGACACTGTGGGCAGCCTGCAGGGCAGCCTGTAAGCACCTTTTCATCTCCCTGGTTCTGCAGCACACAATAGCAGAGAAGACATTCCGGGAGCAAAAAGGGAAGGAACGCATTAAGACTTACAGAAGCCGGGATTTAATTCCACCAGGCTTCACTAAATCCCTGCAGGATACAATAACGGGTTTTGCACACAATCCCTGAGAGGGTCCTGCAGCCACACACCTAACTTCAATGGCCCGACTGCCCCAGGGATGAGCGCTGGGTGCCTCCTGCATTTCCAACACAGCCAACCAGTCCTGGGTGCAAGCGCACAGCTTGGGCACCTGAGAGCTTCTCGTGCTCAACATGTCACTGCTGCAGGGAAAGCACTTCCAGAAAAGGAGAAGAGTTGCAACCTGATGATTTCCTAACCAAGCAGTGTTTCTCCCAAGGCATGATTTCACAACACAGGCAAAGGGATAAGAAATCTAAGGATGATTTCATTTATTGGGCTTAGCTCCTTGCCACTCATTTATATCCAGTAAGCCTCACATACATGAATACTGTTAACATGAAGGCATCAGATCCATACAAGGTAGAGTGAATCCTATGGCAACCAACACCTATTCTTCATTTCTGTGTCACGTAATAACTACACTGAATGTGTTTCAGTGACAGTTCCAGAGAGAGGAGAGGGGCCACCCAACGTCAGCTGTCATTTACCCCACACTGCCCTTCCCTGTGCTTCCTGGTGCCAACACACAGCCTCTCACTCTTCAGCTGCACAAGCTTTACTCACCAGGGTGGGGAGATGATGTAACTTATCAACAAGGTAAAGGACTTGTTGTAGTCTTTTGATTCTAGCATGACTCTCAGAGATACCAAATATGATTCTTAACAAGGAGCCTGGAGTTGCTGGTACAGTCAGCTAAGCAGCAGACCTTGGGGTGATTTCCCATTGCTTTTATTTCCCTCCTTGGCTCACATTTCTGCTCAATTTGACCAAAATCTGTCCATCAGCAGACACCTGGAACAGATCCTACTGGTCCTCAAATGTGTTCATCTGCAAAAGGTGGTTTGAGAGGAACTCAAATGATACCAACTGCTACTCAATGGGATAAAAACCAACACCATGGCATCAAATGAAGAAATCCAGACCAGTGTCAGTTTTTATCTGGAAAAAGGCAGGAAGAGGCAGGAAATTAAGCAGGAAATTGATTTCTAAAATTCAAAATTCACTAACTCACCTCTGAGCTATGTTCTACAGAAGCCAACCCCTATTCCTGACACTCATCCCTAACAAGTCTGGTAACAGGAGGAGATGATATGTAATAGCTTTGAATCTTCAAATAACTAGTTCACAGAACATGCAGATTATCTTAAAAAGCAGAGAAGCTACAGCATGATGTCAAAATCATACAGGCTTTAAGAATAGCTCTATTACACATTTAAAAAAGAAATCCATAGTGCTGACTCCCAGCCTGGATACACTCAACAGCATTATTAGCAGGAAGGAAATGGAAGTGTGACTGCAGCCAACCTGTTTTATGGTATACTCTGGCTCTTTGATCCATACTTACACATTTAAGTCATAGCAGTCCTTGATGCTGATTAGCTCTTCAATATATTCCTTCCTCACATCTGGAAATCTCGCTTCCTACAGTAGGAAAAGCTAAGGGTTATACAGGTATTAGAGGAGCACAACCTTGCAACAGCACCGAAGACAGAGATAAATGTATGGGTAGTTATCTTGCACGCTCCCAAAATAGGGGCTAAAATGGGATCCAAGAGACTGATTATATTCATACAGCCTGGATCCGCAAGCTGCTGGCTCTCCTGGCCCCTCAGGATAACTAATAGCTCTTTTTTTATGAGAGCATGGGTAGTGGTGTGAGTGCCTGGCTTTACAAGTGATTCAGCATGGATGGAAAGAGGAGAGGCATAAGGGTACAAACTACAACATGAGCAAAGTTGATACATACCCCCCAGATGGAAGATAAAAGGTTTTGAGGTTGTGTGCTGGAATACATTCCAAAGCAAGAGGGAAAGGAAACAATACACAGACTCTTGACGAGAGCAGAGCAGACGACAAACCCTTATTGGCATTAGCCATGTAGCCAAGAGCCCTTCAGTGCTCTCTTGTTGGGTTTCCATGTGGGCATTGCAGTTGGTTGCACCAGAGGGTACTTGGCTTTGCAAGACTGAACTGGTCATGGTTGTCAAGCAACCTGAACAACGTAACACTATGTACTCATCATCTCTTAGAGCAGGTCAGCAGTCACCAAGGTCTAACTCTGAGAAGTGAGTGTTGATGGTGTGCTACTTGGAGAATAACAGTATTTTCTCAATCTGGGTTCCCCAAAACGGAATTAACATACAGTGAGATGCAACAAACTTGTAAAAGATAAGAAATAACAAAAAACATTTAAAAAAAAATCCATAAACTATCAAAAGAGAGCCTTCCTCCCCAGCAGGCAGTGGGATGACTGTATGCCAGAGGAGAGGGTAACCACCAGATGTGAAGCATCACCTAGCACTGTTTCCTGCTGTTTTTGTAATGCTCACCGTGCTACCCAAGCTACCAAACATAGCACAGGTATGGAGAATGGACCTGTGTTACTTTGCCTCACCGCACCCCAACACACTCCATACAGTTCTGCTACATTTTCCTGGCCAACAACCCACCCCAAAGCAAACACCATCGGGATTCACATCCATTCATCACTGCTGCCCCAGCAATGGGGTTAATCTCGTTAAACCAAAGTCTTCCAAGACTGCTCACTGCACACTCACGTTGTGTGTCGCTGAGCCTCAGCCCAAGCGAGGATTTGCAGCTGAAGCAAGCAGGAGTTGTGCTTTGAGAATATGCAACACTGCACGCCTTGAAAAAACCGTCTGAAAACAACACGAATGCAAAATGGGGACTACTTACTGTCTCTCTGATGAGCAGGGCAGTGAAGTCCTGGTCCTCCTGCCCAGCAGCCCCTTGTTCTGGCACACTGCTAGATCCGAGTTCATGGGAGCCCTGCGCTGGGAAGGCCGGGCCGGGCCGCTCGTTGTCTGTCACTTGCTGTCCCCTCGTCTCCTCTGGTGGATGTGCTGGCTGGGGTGAAGCAGGACCTGGAATGCCATCCTGCTGTGGCTCCGGTCTGGGAAAGGCCGGCCCTGGAGCCTCCTCTCCATACGCTCTCAGAGATGCTGAGCCTGCCTCGGGCTGCCCCTGCTGCGGAGCACAGCCACTGAGCACAGCGCGCGGCTCCGTGTCCAGGGGCTGGAGGTAGGGGGGACCCGGCGGGCTGCTGTCCTGGATCTCCTGCTGTGTGGTGGTTGCAGCAGCTGTTCCATCAACGTTCTGCGAGAGCTCTGCCTTTAAGTCCTCCCCTTGCCAGCCCTGGGCTTCCACCTCTTTCCCCTGCTGTGGTGGAAAGTCTGCTTTCCCCAGACTACCAAATTCCCTGTTAACAAGCTGCGGACTTGTTACTATTGTGGGAAACAAACTCAGGCCAGGCTCAGGGTCACTCGTAAGCTCAGACCTGGGGCCATTCAGCTCAGGCGGTCCAGGCTGCTGCAAGGCAAAATTCACACTCTCCTCCTTGCTTGGTCCAGCACTGCTCTGCGCCGCGTGGTCTTTCTGGCACAGCAGAGCTGAGACCTCATCCTGCACACACACGCTCCCCAAAGGCCCTACAGCGTTTTTAGATCCTCCTTCTCCCACAGCGTTTGCGCCCTGCCACTGGGCAGCAGGTCTGATGACGTTGGGACGCATGAGCTGCTGATGCTTGGAGGTCTAAAAAGAAGACAGAGGAGAATAAGTAGAAGTTCTTTTCTACTCATCAGAATCCTTGTTCCAAACGATCTTTTGCATCTCACCAGATTTCTGATGGGAAACAGATGAAAAGCCAGCTTAGCAGCGAGTGTAATAAAGCATTAAACTACCACCCAGATATCTTTGTCTCACTGAACTCTACGGTCTGTCCCCAGGTGCTAAGAGTGCACTAGTTATAAGAGAACATTCAGCAGAACTGGAGATACACGGGACTTTCAGCACTGGAATAATTCCCAGAGCTCACTCCAATCCCCACTTCATTCCCAGATGGTCTGAGAAGTAGAAGCTAACTGATGGTGTGTTTGCACCTCAGCAAATCATTTATACAGGCAGCAGGAACTGAAGCTCAAAACATTCATCTCTGGCCTTGCTTCTGCCTCTGGCAAGCTAAGACTGCTGAACACAAGTAGAATTTGAAGATTTGTTTGAAGATTCTTTGCCACTGTTTTCAAATAAGAAACAGAAAAGTGTCCTTGCAACTTTCTCAATGCCTCTGGTTACTTTAACAGAAAAGTGGGATGTGCTCTGAACTGCAGAGCTGAAGGACACAAGGTTAAGCGAGGTGCAGGTTTTGAACACCTGCATTCTAAGGAACAAATTCACTTCTCTGCCCACCTTTCTGGATTAAGGAGGCTCTAGTTTCCAAAAGTTAAATAGAACTTCAAGTACTCTGCTGTTAACAATGTAGTTCTCCTCTCCAGTGCCCAAAACATGATTAAAAACTCCAACCCAGCAAAATGTTCTCATATCAACACTCATTTCAGAGATCCCAATGAAGCCACTTTAACCAGGCAGAACTCCCACAGGAGTACATTAGGTATCTGTACGTGAGTTGATTATAAAGGCTATGAATAAAGCAGCAACACATACAAAAATGACAAATTACCTCTGCCAAGATGACCACATCTTCATCATCATCATCCTCACGCTGCTGCTCTGCTGGTGTTTCCTGCAAAGGTAATTCTTCATCCGAGGAATCTGATATTGTGATAAGACCTTCATCCCTGCGGTTTATTCGGTCTGTAGCAAGGTAAGTCGTGTTAGCTGCTTGCAAATTACCAAGACATCTGCAAAAGCAATCCTCACATTTGCATTGCAGCAACAAAAAAAAAAAGCACTTTGAGGTCACAGCCACTCCTATGATCCTCAGAGCAAAGCCTTGCAAAAAACTATAGGTCAAGAGATCACAACGCCATATGCCTGAAATGCTTCTATGCAGAGATTCTTCCATCCTAAGCATTAGCACGAGTCAAGCTGCTGCAAAACCTGTTCCCAGTAATTCATGTACAGAGTAATTTTTAGAGAGATACCCTGAACTTTCAGTATCTCAGGCACTACACATTTTCTTTTATTAATGTGCAGTACATTCTAGAGGACAGATAAGGTTCCGTGTGCAATGTGACATCTTCTGAAAGAGTGACTTTGTGGGAGCACCGTATGAGAGCCTGAGATAGGGCTCCTGACTGAGAGTGCAGATGATATCCTGCTATTAGATGACAGTCCTCAAGGTTTGTCACAAGCATAAAGATGCTACCGAGCAAAGCTGCTGGAACCAGGGAGGGAAGCTCCAGTCAGAAGCAAAGGGTTTCTGCCTGAGCAGCACACACCCATGCTTTCCCTATAACTTGACACAGTGCTTTGGTTTACACTTCTGCAACTGCAGTAAATCAATACACAACCACTTCACCTTTCAGACATACAAAGAGCCATTCTGAACTGCTCTCAAAGTGCAGATCTGAAAGCTCACCTCTTTCCTATCAGATTGTTAAAGGGTGGAACACCACGAGCCCCTCAGATCTGCTGGAGCTCCTCTGCACGGCCAAGGAGTCAGCACTCTGCCTTAAGGCAGGGCAACACCAGAGAGCCAAGAGCTAAACATTTCACGTGCCGACATGAATTGAGAGGCTTTGCAACTATCTACAGAAAATTAAACAAAACTGCAGGGTGTGACATGAGGAGACAGATCACTAGCAGTTTTCTATTAACAACACCCTGCATATTTAATATCTATTATCCCTACTGCTTGTAAGCAGGGCTGTACAACTCTGACTTCGGGAAGTACGCACAGATCAGAGCTCACCTTTCCCTCTGTGGCTATGGAAGCTGCTTAGGTGAACTGCTTCTTCATTCCCAGCTCTCTCTGCCATTTTCAATAGCTGTTCCCAGAAGCATCAAGGCCCAGGCATGGCACTCAGGCAAGTGTGAGGAACTAGAAGACAAAAACAGAGGAGAGTAAAGTGTGTTTCGGTTTCAGTTCTGACTTTCAGTACAGCATGGCTGCAAAGCACAACCAGGCCCAAAGGGAAGGAGAGCATGGAGATGCTCAGAGCTGTGCAGCTGCAGGAGGGCGATGCAGCTCTGCCCAGCCAGCACTCAGACCCTCAAAGACTGTTTTCTGTTTCCAAATCAAAAACTCAGAGCAGTGTTTCTGCCACCACCTGCTGGTAAGAGGAGTGAAAGCTTCAGAGCTGTGTGCCCCGGGCTCTGCGGCCTTCACAGCCAGCACCCAGTGCAGGGAACAGACCGTGCACAGCACAAACCCAGGAAATGTGGGCATCAAAGCCCCAGTGGGCATCAGAGCCCCAGCAGATCTGAAAGCTTGGCTGCCATGAAGCTGAATGCAAAGCAAGGAGACAGTCACCCCAAACCCTCAGTGCCCCGTGTAAAGGCTGAACTGGGGTTGCAGAGCAATCAGGGATGCTCATCTTATGCCATTCAGGCACAGACCCTTGGAAAGAAGCTGCACCCCAAGGGCAGTGCACAAGCAGGCCCAGGGACAGGCAGCACTCACAGAAAACACTGCACTGCCATTACCTGCTGTTCCGAAGAACAGCCCTGCCTGCTTTATGACACAGCCCCTCCTCTATTACAATTTGTTGGAGATTCCAGGACAAACCACCTGCTCCCAAACCAGAGAGACACAGAAGGGACAGAGCTTTTGGGTCTGAGCTCTGCCAGCCACCCGCTGGCAGCCCGGCACCACGCAGGGCTCCAGGATCCAGGGATGGATCACTGCAACCTGAACAGCACGTTTCCATTTTGTGCTCTGACAGCCCACAGCTCTCAGCTCCAGTTGTCACACAACAGCTAAGCACAGACTGAAGTTGGAGCAGTATCTGGTCACTGGAACACAAAAGAAGGTCTTTGTATTGAGAAGTATTCATCTCATTGTTAAAGCATTGAGGAATCTGTATTATTAAATATTTACTGCTGCATACGTTGGAAGAAAACGGTGGGTCTGCTCTAAAATCCTTTTGCTGGTACACAAAAGCAGTGTAAATCCTCCTCAGTCATTCTGCTTAACTTCCCCTGCAGGGAGGAGGATTTGCAGCTGGCACAGCATGACAAAACCTGTTCAGATGCATGCTATGAACTTAAACATACGTATTCCCCCCCAGGACTGTTCGTCACCATTCTGAAAAAACAGGAACACACATTTCCTGCAGAACCAAGACTTCGGGGTTATTTCCACAAGGTTCCTCAGCCTCTGCCTTATGTGCAAGGAGAAGCAAGCCTTGCTCTGAGTGGCACTTTGATGGTCAGAGAGGTGCAGAAGTGCTGCTCCACTCCCGCATGCTATCAGTAAGCACGCCTGCTGAAAGCACTGTCCTTTTTAAAAGGTCACATCCACATTATTCCAGTTCCATTTGCCTGGCACTTGTGAATAGCTATCACCTTGCCTTGCCACTTTCCCATCCTCAGCCCTCCAAGTGCTTTAGAAAAACAAGATCAGTGTTGTTCTCACCACTTACAAGATAGAGAAATGGAAGCACTGAAAGGAGCAGCATGGCCAAGGTCAGCAAGCAGGCGAGAGGCAGCGTCAGGAATAGCACTCAGGCCCCAGCAACCAGCCAGGTGCATCCATGCCCACCACTCCTGCAGGCTGGTCCTGCACAGCACTCCTTGCAGCGCTCACCTCAGCCCCACCACACTGGGAGCAATGCGCTGTGCAAGGCATCACACAACAAGGGATTGTTCTGAGGTTGGCTGGGGAGGGAAAAGCCACAAATCAGCCCTGCAGCATCTAACAGTGCAGACAGAGGCTAGGCAGGTGTCTGCTCAGATCTGCTCTCTGCAGAGCTCAGTGGCACTGATGCTCTCCCCATGCAGGGCATGCAGCGCATCAGAGTTCGGTACGTGTGGGTCAGCCAACACCGTGCTGTCCTGCCTCCAGCTGGGGCTGTTATCTTCCTTCCCAGCAGTGGTAGCAGCACTGTGCTGTGGGTCGAGGCTGAGCACAGAGCTGACAACACCCATATTTTGGCTCTTGCTGCACAGTGCTTACACTGAGCTGAGGAACCTGGGAACCGGCTGGGCACCGCTCAACAGATGGGGGCAGCCACGTTGTGTGCCATTTGTTCTGTACATCCCACCATTATTTTTCTTTCCTTTTTTGTTCCATTAAACTAACTTTATCTCAACCCACACGTTTACCCTTTTTTCCCCCTCAATTCTCTCCCCCACCCCAGTGAAGGTGGAGGGAGCAAAGGGCTGGGAGGTGCTGAGCTGACCCACCGCCCTTCCCATTTGGCACTCAGACACCGCTCTCCATCGGCAGCTCAGGTTCATCCAGAGAGCAACTTGTTCCTTCAGCATCAAAGAAGAGGTGCAGGAAATGCTCTGTAAAGAAGCTCAGGATCACAGGCTGTGCCCCCTGCACATCACCCAAAGATCAACGGAACAGCACCCACTGGCACAGCCAGTTCTGTCCAGTGGCACAATCACAAGTTTTTCACTTGTATGGCACCAGGCTGCAAAAAAAAGTGAGCTAACAAGTCCAAAGCCAACCCAGGGGGCTGCCCTACATCAACAACACAACGAAGGCAAGCAAGGCACATGGAAGGAAGCTATCTCACACCATCTCTGTGACTTTTATGCCTGTTTATAAAGGATAAGGCTACCTATAACAGAGCCCCAGCACAACTATCAGCCTCGCAATACAAGGGCAGGATACAAGAACCATTTTAAAAGGAAGACCTGACAGCTGAAGGCATGCACACCTCCCAGGCAAGCTGCGCACACACACAGATGTGCCCTCTCCAAAGGCACTGCTCCCAACCACCCCAAGCAGGCAGTTCTGCTGCAGGGATGTAAAAGCAGGTCACAGGTGCAGGCTGATTGCTTACACATGAGTCCCCAATCCCACTCAAAATCCCACAACCACCACATTTCATATTTTTAGCCTAACCTAAAAATAGCAAGCAGCAGCACGGTGCATCTATTCCAACTCCCAGCACAGGCAGAAGTTTCCGGCTTGCAGGAATTGGAGCAGAACCCGAGCAGGCTCCCTCCACCTTCTGTTTGTGCTGTAAAAAGCATCTTCAGATGGTGCTGGGATTTAAAGCAACAGTCAAGGGGGATCTCTTCTCCCTGACACAGCGTAGCCTATTTTTTCCCACTTAGAGCATTTGAAATCTTGAACTCCCACATACCCGAGATGGGAGCAGACACAAAGTGCTCTTTTCTGGCTCTAGCTCAAGGCAGCAGGATGTGCAGGAAAGCACTGCAGGGGAGGTTGGAATTGAAACCCCGACCAAATGGAAGGGGAAAAAAAAAAAAAAGAGCAACTTGAAAGAGATGTCAGCAGCATTAAGTCATTAAGTGTGTTTTAGCCTCTCCCCCCGTACAGCAACACCACTGCTGCTCACCTATGTTGACAGAAGAGCATCAATTCCTGCCTTCTGCCTGCAGGCAGCACCGTGGCTTCTGGTCGCCTGCGAGCAAGGTGAGGTTCTGGCTCGTCTCAAGCTGCTAAAACAAAGAGAAGCTGCTTAAATAATGCATGGCTTGTGACAAGCAGCAAACTGAAAAGCTAAAACTCAGCCCTTAAGAAAAAAAAACAACAACACAAAATAAACTCCGCCTGACCTACTGCTAAGCTTTCAGTGAAACATTTCAAAAGGTTCAATCTGCTGGGAGCTGCTCCTTGTAACAGCTGCCCAGCAGAAGCAGGGGGAGCTTAGCAGTGCTTATCATGCCAAGCAGCCTCATCCCAGCTGAAACGAGGCTGGTAAGAAATGCCAAAAAACTGTTTGCTGTGTGTGAGGAAACCACTGACACTGCGTGCACCTTGCAAAAGAATGCAGCCAGAGCTGCCAGAGCAGCTCACATCACTACTGCTTCCCAGCTTACGACACCAGGCTCCCAGTGAGCCCCACTCATGTGGTTGAGGATCACTCAGCTACAACCCTGGGAAGTGCTCCACTGCCATCAGTTCGTCTGCTAACACGAAGCACAAAAAGAAAGGAGCCTGTCTAGCTTTATTTTATCCACCTACAACAGCAGATTTCCCTGTGGGCTCTCCTAATGAAGGTGAGCTGGTTTTACAACAGGTGCATTTATTTCCCAAGCTGTGATGGTGCACGCCTGGCAGCTCCAAGAACACTTTGCAATGGCAGCACATGCACAGAACCAACATCTCAGGCTCACAGCCCATGCATCCCCCAAGCCACTGCTTTAAACAACCACATTGTTATGCCTTTGTGGTCTGAGGGTGGGGACAGAGCACACAGCACCATGTGAACTGCAGCTTTGTCACTTCCTGAACAAGTTTTAATTCTTTCTTTCAGCCCTGACCTCCCATGTATGCCAACCAAAGGCCCTTCCCTCTGAGCAGCACCGTTACTGAGGTGCTGGTATCTGAAGGAGACTGTGCAGGTGTGCCTGTGTGCCCAGCTGGTGGTGATGGCACTGCCCCCTCCTCCCTATCAGCCTGTGGGGCCACATAGAAAAGAACAAAATTAGCAACCTCTGTGCCCTGGGATGTATCTGCTACTTACACCTCACAGAGCATTCCAGGACAAAGGATGCAGCGTTTCCTCTCCAGATCCTCAGCAGTGCTTTCCTTTTTCTTTTCTTTAAGGAAATCTGAATGTCACCTTTAAAAGCTATAAGAGAATAAAGAAAGTGGAGTGCAACTCTCAGCAGCTGGGATGCACACCTTCAGGTTCCCAGCCCAGCCGGGTTTTCTATTGCAAGCAGAGAAATCAAAGGGTTCAGAGCTGCTCGATGAGTAACAAGGGACTGAGTAGCCCAGACCAGGGGGCTGCAAGGTACCGAGGCACTCTGAGCTGTGGGAACAGCCAGAGGGCTTCAAAACCACCCTGCTGTATCAATTTGGAGGTTCACCTCCAGCCATCCTTCTGCAGGCGTCAAACAACTCAGAACTGGGGGCTTCCAAAAGGAACAACCTCACAGCTCACACCTTATTTACTACAGCAGTGCCCTTTTCTGAGCACCCGCATGGGGGTCAGCCAGGAGCCTGGCATGCTGACACCAACACACACCCCTGGATTTATTTCAGCTCGGCCACTTTGCTTCCAGCCCAGCTCTATCAGGTCCTTTCAGTGCCCCTGTAACACAGGCAGGGAAGCACAGCAGTGCTGCTAATCAGGAGAACGGTGTCACTCAGCAGCATTTCCTACTCTTCAGCAATTCAGCTTTCCTGAGGATCATTACAAGTTTGAGTTCACCATAAGCTCCTCAGCACCGACCCTGAGGAAATGACATTGCTCTCAAGTTGTTCCCAAACTAAACTTGAGGTTCTGTACAAGTGACACAAAAGCAGCAAGGGCACAACGATGTCCGTCAGTGAGACACACTGCTATCTCCATCTCTGGGCTTTGGAGAGCAGAGCTCCAGCTCCTGGGATGCTAAGTGCACCTTCTCTCCCTGCCTGCCTGCATCCCAGTGCAGGAACTGCCACAGCAGAACAGCAATTAACTTATCTCCTGGGCTGCTGCTGGTGTCCTAAATCAGCTGCACGCTTCTTGCTGCTGGCCATGTTCCCACCCCAGGGGGGAGAGATCCTGCCGAGAGCAGTTGATATCACACAGGGCAGCTCAAAACACATCCACCCATTGACCAAGGCATGTTGTGCACGACATGCAGTGTGCATACAGACTACTGAGTCTATCAGGGCCTACTTCCTTTAGGAACGGGGGCCAACATCTGAATTCAAATATGCTAAAACACAGACTTAACATTTATCTCCAGACCGAACCCACGTGCAAAAAATCAAGCTCCTGACACGAAGAATTAATGGTGTAGCTCTGACTGTCCCAAAAAGAATGTGGCTCCAGCAAGCACTGACACCACAGCTGAGCCAATCTGCCCACACCGCTCCAGCAAACCACTCACTATGGCTCCCAAAAAACAAACCCAAAGGCACCCGCTGCAAATGAATGGATGAATGGGAGCCTCCTCCAACAGCAACTGGCAACACCCAGAGGGCTCTACTTCCCTCTCACTGGGGCCTGTGCTGCACAGGTGTTGCTAATTAGCCCCCAGTCACACTTCCTGCCTCTCCCCAGCTGTGCTGGAGTTGCACTCCACCTATTTTTGCCACAGGACTTCTTAGCAATTTGTGACCAACTTCAAAGCACAAGACACGCCGCTGTGAGCTAAGCTGTCGGATGCAGTGCTGGTTCCACACTGCTGGCAGCAACGCCCACTGCATTCCCAGCAGACAAAGCATCGGCCTGCCATGGAATTTGGAGTTCTGGGGCAGCTGCAACAGACTGCCAGCACCTTGTTGTAAACCAAAACATACCTAGTCATCAGCAGAGCCCGCCCCAGCCACTGTGCTGGGGACAGCTGCCTAAGAAGGATGCCTGCAGGCAGGCTGACAGGAAAGCACTTGAGGAAGGGAAAGTAAAAGGCAGAGAGGAGCCCGTTACTGAAACAGCATTGAACACTGCTGCAGAGCTGCAGGAAGTGAGGGAGCCTCCTTCCAGCTCCGGGAGACCAGGCACAAGCTCCCATCACGATGGCCATTTATTAGCCACACTACACAGACACCCACCACACGATGCCTACTAAGATGCTCACTGTAACAACGGGCCTGAGGAGGGGCAACAGAGCTTTGTGCAGCATCGGCCCTAGAAACGAGGAGGCCAGGTGAGAACTGTAGATGCACACACAGGGCTCACCATACGGCCTGCACTGCGCACTGTTACAGCACAGTGTTGTGTAGGAGCACACCAGGAACAACTGCAGACTCGCATGCAATGGTCTCACACCGCTCCTCTCTCCCCAGCAGGCTGCAGGCAGGGCACACCTCGCCCTGTGCTCCCCAGCAGCAGGAGCAGCACACTGTGTAACCCAGCCCTGGTCTGGGTGCCCATCTCACACTACTGCTGCTAGGAACCTCCTGCCTTTGCTCCAACAGACGGAGACAAGCAGCTATTGCTTTCAGGATTGGCACAGCACTCAGCATGCTTCAAAACAAATGCAAGAAGAGACTGTAGTTGTAACAGAAGTACAGGTGCACGGCAGCACCATACCAGCTTTTTTAATGCTAAGCACATCAGTCCCAAAGCAGGGGCTGCACCACAACGCTTCACAGAGGGGCTGAGCGCTGCCTGGCGAGCACTGGGGAGCTGAAGGGAACAGGGACAGCTGGGCTGCTTCACGTGCGTCTGCTCCTCGTACCAAAGCACTTCAGTGAGATCCCAGAAAAGTTGTCAGAGGACACAAATGATGCTTCTGGTCACAACGGACTGCAAACT
Source organism: Chrysolophus pictus (assembly GCA_037305975.1). NCBI lineage: Eukaryota > Metazoa > Chordata > Aves > Galliformes > Phasianidae > Chrysolophus > Chrysolophus pictus. The sequence continues at coordinate 4,301,198 of CM074589.1, forward strand.
GCGAAGCACACGGCTGGGATTCCGAGTGGAGCAGCCGGGGCTCAGCCACACAGCCACGACTCAACCTGCTGGGCCCACTCGTGCCTTCCTCCAGGACCCCCGACCTCCCAGCCGCCCCATAGAAGCGCGGCTGCAGAGCCCCCCATCACAGCAGCGCTGCGCGTCTGCGAGCTGGGCCGGCACCGCGACCACAGGGGCAGAGAGGTGTCAGCGACGCGGCCCTGAGGACTCCGGGTTCCCCTCTCACAGCCGCCCCACGACCGCAGGGAGGGACGAGAGAGGCGCCGAAGCCGGCCCGGGGAGCAGGGCCCGGGACAGGGCCGCACCCCGCGGGCACGCAGCACGGCCCCGGCGCGGCTGAGGCTGCGAGAAGCTGAGGCCGAGGCAGCGCCGAGCCCTCCCCGCCCGGCCCGCCGCCGCTCTGCCGCCTCCCGGGGCGCCCCACGCGGCGCTCCCCCGGGCGGTACTCACCGGGCCGCCACCCTCCCGCCGGCCCCGCTCCATTTAGCCGCCGCTGCCCCGCTCCTTCCGGCCTGCGCGCGGCACGTGACCGCCCCGCCCCGCACCATAGAGTGGAGCGGCGGGAACTGGGGAAGGGGGTGAGAGGAGAAGGACAGAAGGGCGGCCCCGGCGGTCCCGTCGCGGAGAACGTACCATAGAGTGCGCGGGGGGCGGTCCTCCGGGCGGCAGCGCTCCGCCCCCATCCGGGCGCTGCGTGTTGGTGGGAGAGGGCGGGGCTACCTCGGAGGGGCGGGGCTAACGGAGAGGAGGCGGGGCTAACTCGAAGGGGCGGGGCTAACATGGAGGAGGCGGGGCTAACGGGAGCGCACGTGGTGCCCGGTGGCGCGCCGGCTCGCGGGAAGCCCTATAAACGGCCGCACCGCCGGGAGGGGTACGGTCTATATGGGGTCCCATGAACTCTGGAGGGAGGAGCGTCCCGTGAAATGCTCGGACATGCCCTGACGTAGGGAGGCACAACGTCCCTCACGGAGGTCCCATGTCCCTTGTGGGGGTGACCTGCCAAGTGAGGCTGCAGTCCCAAGCCCACCTGCCCCACTCAGGGGTCTCTCTGGGATTCCCCTTCTTCCCCCATTTCTGAGACTTTGCAGGACATCTTCTTTCCCGTCACACCATTCCAATTAGAACCCTTCCAGGATTTCCTTCCCTGTCCCAGATTTAGACCCCTTTTAGGATTTCCCCCACCTTGATTTAGAAACTTTTCAAGACTTTTTTTCCTCCTAATTTAGACCCACTTTAGCCTTGCCCTCCCCGCCCCCCCTTTCCGTTTCCACCACTACCACAGTGTTCCCACAGAGCACTCTCCAGCCCTCAGCACTCCCACATTACCCCACTTTAGTCTCCCACCTAGCCCCCCATCCCCAAACCAACACACTCCTAATAACTCCCCCCACTCCTGCATCTCTCTCGCTTATCCCATCACCGTGCTTTTTGTGCCCAGGGGCAGGAGGATACAATGAGCGTTCCAGCAGTGCTGATTTCCCTTTGATACCCGATGCCTTCTTGCAAGGAGTGTGACCCCACGGAGAGCCCTTTTGCTCTGTGCAGTCCATAGCACAGAGTCAACCAGCCTGGGTGCATAGCTGGCAACACAGACCTGGAAGGATGCAGAAGTTTCTAATGTGACTCCAGGGGAGACTGCTGCATTTTCCTGGCAGCGTCACTCATTTTGTCTCTGCTCGAAGCAGCTTTTTGCTTCTGCTTTAATGCTGGAGCTGCAGGGAAGGGAGGTCCCACGGGGGTGGGTGCCAGTGCAAGGTTCCCATTGCCATCAGCTCTGGAAGCGGTTGGGGTGATGCTCTGTTCACTCTTTTCTCCTTCCCATCCTCTAAGAGGGAGAAAAGTTTCTGACATGGAGAAAACAGTGTTTTTTCCCAACTCCCTCCCAGTGAGGAGCTGTGCCAGCATCCCAGTGGGTGGCAGTGGGAGCAGCCGCCGTGTTCCACCCCACTGAGGGCAGTGGGACAAATCCCACCTCCACTCCTGCCTCGTCCCTCCCTCGGCCGCAGGAAGGCGGGTGCATGGAGGATGGCTTTTCCAGGCTGTGCAAGAGAGAGCCACACATTGAAGCTGAGCGCTACCACTGCTGCGGGTGCTGCAACTGGGACAACACAACCAGGAGCTGCGGTTCTGCAGTTTGGGATTCCCTCCAGGGCAGTGACCTCAGGGGTGGCTGCTGGTGAGGTCCCGTCCCAGCTGTGAGAGGGGCAGTGAGGATGGAGCCGGGCTCATGCACCCCGGAGCTGTGCTATCCAAAGAATGGCAGCACCCAACTCAACGCCACGTCCGATAGTGCCAGCGACCTCCTGGCCACCTCCTTCCTGGGCTGCATCCTGGGCACCATGTGCGTGGTGGGCACGGCGGGGAACATCTACACACTGGTGGTCACCACTGTCTCCATGAGGCGCAGCGGCTCCATGTACGTTTACATCATCAACTTGGCCCTGGCCGACCTCCTCTACCTGTCCACCATCCCCTTTGTGGTGTGTACCTACTTCGTGCGGGATTGGTACTTCGGAGACCTGGGCTGCAGGATCCTCTTCAGCCTCGACCTCCTCACCATGCACGCCAGCATCTTCATCCTGACCATCATGAGCACTGAGCGCTACCTGGCTGTCGCTCGTCCTCTGGCCACGCTGCGTGGATCGAGGGACCGTCGGCGGGCGCTCACCTTCCTGGCATGGCTGGTGGCCTTCCTCCTTGCCCTGCCCAGCATGATCCTCATCGACCTGCGCACCAGCCACCACCACGGGGTGACCAAGCGTATGTGCCACCCCACGTGGCGGATGGGGCCCTACAAGGTGTACCTCACTGTCCTCTTCAACACCTGCATCCTCGCCCCAGGCGTCACCATCTGCTGTGTGTACGCCAAGCTGGCCAGGACCTACTGGAGGTCTCAGAGGGCTCTTGTTGCTCACGCCAAGCACACCAGCCACTGTCCCAAGCAGAAGGTGCTATACATGATCTTCAGCATCGTGCTTGCCTACTGGGCTTGCTTTGTGCCCTTCTGGCTGTGGCAGCTCTTCAGCCTCTACTGGCACGAGCGTGGGGAGCGGGGCAGCTCCACCGTCGTCCCCATCAACTTCCTGGTGACCTGCTTGGCCTACAGCAACAGCTGTGTCAACCCCTTCCTCTACACACTGCTCTCCAAGAACTACAGTGAGTACCTGCGGAGACACCACCGGGCTGCCCAGCGGGGCTCCTCTGCACAGCCACCAGCCCCCGTCCCACCTCTGGGGGGCTCTGGAGAGGATGACTGTGGTCTGTGAGAGGTGGGTGCCCATGGGGCAGGTGGCAGAGATGCAGATGCTTTTTTCTCTGTTGTGATTCAGTGGCTCAGTCTTTTTGCTGAGGGCTGTAGCACATCATTGCTACCCGGGTGAGGTTGGTAAGATACCGGTTATAGCAATAAAGGATAAAAGTGGGGTGGCTCTGATCACTGAACTCACTCTGAGCCTTTTGATAAACGTGCTTCTTGTCGTTACGTTTCTACCAGTAGCTCTACTGAAAATAATCTATCACCAGATTTGTTAGGGGAACCATTTTGCTGGAGGAAACTGGAGCCCTGGGCCCCCTCCCATGTCAGGTGCTCTGGAAGCACTGTTCCCAGTTGGTTCAGGCAGACCTTCAGATGAGCCCAAGCTCCCTGCACAAGGGGACAGTATCTCTGTTCCCCACAGGTTCCCCGGGAGGGGTTAAATCTCCCCTTTGAAATCCAATAGAGCAAGGCATAAGGAGCCCTAAGCATGGGGGACTCTGAGCAGTGTCCCCAGGTCAGTCCCATCTGTCTGGACACATTTAGTCAGCATCCAATTAACATTCCACTCCAAAGTCTCCCAGACCAAATACTTGCCCAGAACAATTCAATGTCTGTAGCTTTCTTGGATCAAGGTTAGCTCCGTAGAAGAGACCAGGTTAAGTTCATGTTGCTTTCTTATTCTCTTCTCACCACCACATCCAGGTTTCTCTTGCAGATCTTGTTCTAGAACCCAACCAAATACCAAGAGTGATGCCAGGGTCCCCTGGGTCCTCCAGGAACGTCTCCCTCCATCCCCTCTCTGTACCAGAACCACCACAGCTCAGCCATACGGTTTCCAGGCACAGCCCAACCCCCGGTCAGTTTGCCAGCTGCTTCTGAATCTGGGACAGAGCTCCACAGACTTGGCAGGGCACTGCAGCAGCTGTCTGCAAAGCCACACTTACCCACCCTTTAAACACTCCTCTTCTGCGGTCCATAAAAGCCAGGTTGTGGTGGAAGGAAAAAAGAAGTCATTCTTAACCTGTTGATGTCTCAGCCCCCCTTCTGTCATCTCACAGCCAGCCCTAAGGGCTCCAGGCAGATTTTCTTTCATTTCATGTCAAGTAGAGCACAGGTCCCAGGTTAAGGGGCTCCTGCTCTTCAAGGGGGGATCGAATCCATGAAATAATGCTCCAGCCAAGGCTGGAAGGGGATCCGCAGGACACGTGGGCATTGTTTGCATTATTCACTCAGCCACTAACTGCAAGATTGCAGACAGGGGTTATACATTTAGGCTTGATGTTATTTCAAGTCAGCCAAATCAGGAAGAGAGGCATTATCCCTTCCTGCCCCACCGCACCTAAAGGGATTTTGTCTGTAAGTGTTCGTTGGCAAAGCTGTAGGATTTTAGCATTACCCTAAGTCACATGTGAAAAAAAATGCCTGAAAAAGTAAATAATGGGGAGGGTTTATAGCTAGGAATCAAACTGCGAACCACCAACAGAAAATATAAAGAGGTTTGTCAGCAGAAAGCATTCATAAATTAAAATACATTCTGCTGTACCTTGGTCAAGTATCTCTTAGTGTACAGCAGGGGCTGCATTCCCCCAGGCAGGCGGAGAGCCGAGGACACGGGAGCATCATCATAAATCAGAACACAAATCGCCACTCCTAGACCAGCACTCCTCACAGACTGTTTTTGTACATCCTGCAGAAGGAGGCAGAGACTGGAAAATTTAACCTGAGGAATTTAATCGACCTGCCAAGCTTCTGCAAAAGAGTGAATTACTTAAGTTCTGTAACATTTCTTAAGAGAAATTGTGATTTGTTAATCAGTTTCCCAAAAGCTCATGTAGTGCAAGAGTCCTACAGCAGTCCCTCTACAACCACTAGGTTAGTCTGAAGAATCCACTCCGATGGTGTGTTGGCCATGCTGTGAAGTTGCTCAAAGAGCATATATTTTTAATATGAAGAAAAGCAGAATCTACACAGATGAAGGAAACCCCAGCTTTCAGCTTTGGGAGGGAAGGCTGTGCTGCAGCACTGAATCATGAGAGCTGACTGCCAGCACTGTCTGCGTGTAGGCTCATACCACTGTTTCTCCACTCACAGAGGTATAGGAAAGCATAGATTCTTCAGCATTAATTAATCTTTCTCCAGCTCTCATAAAGAGGAGATCTCTTTTCCCCCTGAAAACTGAGATTTTGGAAAAGTAACAGAAGAGAAGAAATGGCTGAAGGCTGGTAAACAGTCAGAGAAGGAATAAAATGAATGCACTCTCTCGAAAAGAAGAGTTTCAGCTGAGCCATCTATGTAAGATTGTGAAATCAGCTGCATTCTCACAGCTTGTCCACTGAGCCACCCCAGCTTCCCACTGCAGGTACCTGTACTCAGCACAAGGTGAGGCAGTTCTGTCAGACAACGCCGATGCTCAATAGTCACAAGTCTGGTCGCTGCTAACAGCAGCAAAGCCTCATCGCACTGCACTCCGGGTCTGTAAAACAAACAGGATTATTTATGAACCCTACAGAATATTTTGTATTGCTACAGGCTTTTTTGTTGTTGCCTCCTTTAACACCGTGACTCTGTCCTCCACCCCCATCTCCAGCTGAGCCCTCTCACATTTCATTATGAGAGCATCAGTTTCTTGTGGCTTCCATAAATACGTTAACGAAGCAGTGGATACCAAGAGTTTAAAGTTGTGAGTTTATTGCATATGTAACAAAAATGAACATGACCTCCTGGGTCCAGCCTACTATACAATCACTGTTTATTCCAGCTGGTTCCATAACCACATTAAATAGAACTAGTATTTCTTTAAATACTTTGATTTAGACATAAAATGAAACATTAGTGTACAACTTTCACAAAATAAATCTGCAATAAAAACAGTGGGAAGAATAACAAGGATAGCAGCAATACTTAAACATGACATTACAAAATAATAAATTAAAAAAATACATTATAAAGTGGTCGAGGAACAAAAATTAACAAATTAAAAACAGATCCATACTGTGTTTCTGGGAACTTGCTGTGCCACGTGGCCCTGAACCTGAGCTACAGAGGGCCCTGGTGGCCAGATCACTAATTTACAAAATCTATTGGATTTCACAACCACCTCAACTTGAACAAAGTACATACTGCTGAGCAAACGTTGATTTCACCCCCTGGAGCTTCAAGCAGCCTTTCTGAAGCAGGGTCTTGTCTAACATAATGCCCAAGTTAATGCCAACATTCATAAAACAGCCTCATTTCTTCCCGATTTAAAACACGAGCAAAGTGGTGGTTTCCTACATCCCTGAGCATATAGTATAGGCTGATGAGCAGTATCAGGGCAAGCACTGAAGGTCTGTGCCAACGGACCAGCTTTTAGGTTTGCTTTTAGGACAGGAACGAAAGACACATTGTACCTTGTATTTCCTTCAGGTCTGATCCAAGACGTATGTGCACAAGGTGGAACGTGGAATGGCTGAACGAACACCAGACTTTATGTTATTCTTTGGGCAAGTTTGAGGAGTAACAACCAGTTCAAGTGCTGGCAGACCAAGTGGGAATGAATACACTCACAGATTCAGACAGCTGAGGTTATAAGAACTGCCTCCAAGACCTCATAGAGTCAACAGCTTGAGCCATGAAAACTCTTGTTTGTGTTTCATCCTTCCCTGGCCTTGAAACCAGCCACTGGAAGAAGAAATCATCACTTAAAACCCATACTGCCTCGCTTCTTTATTTCCTCCATCCATCCACCATCCATCCATCCAGCTTTAAGGCCTGCCTCAAATGCATGTACAGAACAATACAAAAAAAAAGGTCTTTATCATCACTGAAGTGGCACAAAATTGCGAAGACAACACAATGGGAGAGGTGGTGAAGCTGTATAAAAAAGAACTAAAATAATTAAACAGACAGTGCCCTACTCTCATTATTGTCAGCAAGGAGGAGGTACCTTGACAAGGGCTTTTAAATACAGCAAACAACAATCCTTGCCTATTCTTATTTTGTGCATTCAATAAAACACTGACCTAGGAAAGACATTAGGAACTATCGTATGCCAACTGTGTCGCTGACATAAAGCTACTTGACCTATAGATTTCCAAATCAAGGGCCTTTACCTTCACCTCACTTGGTTTTTACCAAGCCAGTTTTAGAGCTTGTGTGATAGGATTTCTGTTAGAGGTGGGCTTCAGCATCTGTTTTTTTCAACTCTTTTAGTGAAAAATCCACATGAGACTACATGCAAAGCTTTCGGGCAATAATCCATGTTGTGTTTTTTCTATCTGACTGGTTTATTGCACATTCAAACGTACTGAAAGGATTAAATACACTCTATGAACAGGTACGACTTCACAGCCATTTTGAAAAGCCAGGGCCATGGGGATTCTGCTGCTCAGCCCAAGACTGTACAGACGTTCATCTACAGACAGTTCTATTTCCTTTCTCTCCAGCAAAACACACACATAATTTCACTTGTGTCCCAATGATCAGTACTGCAGAAACTGGTCCCCGTTTGCAACAAGATTCCTTCAGAACATGGGTGTAAATATCCTCTGTCCTGTACAGTCTCGCTGGATGAGCACCTTGAGCAACCCTGTGCAAATCTCACACTATGGTACAATTTTACACCTCCAATGCAATCCTCACTCCCAACCACGAATCACAAGAATTATGGTCAATGGAAACAAACAAACAAAACTGAGAATGATGCCAGAATTTTGACAAGTGTCTACTTTCTGTCCTATCACAGTTTAAAGCTATTATCAAATTCAATTTAAAAAAGACAAAATAGAAGTATTCCAGTAGACATCTTCTAAGAACAATCTCTTACCCACAGCTGAATTTCAATGCACTATTCCATAAACAAAAACATCTGTTAAATGTTTCAGTAATGAATTTCTCTAAAAATCAGGCTTGCCAAAGAAAAAAAATCCTATACAAGCAAGCCTGCTTTACTTAAGTTTAGACATGTTTGATAGATAACTGGGTCTTTCTGAAGCCGTGTTATTTGTTAAAATACTGTCTCATCTCGGAGTGCAAACTGGAAAAAATGTTAGTGATTCAGGTATTTGATTTGCTTTTGTTTCCCTTGGGAAGTTATCTTAGCAATGTGTTAGAGAACCAACCTTTTAATATTAGTTTCAGGTATTTGAAAAAATAGCCTTATATGGCTCTCTGGAGAAATTCTTATCCTTACAGAACCGAAGTCATAAATCCTTTCAATAGCTTTCCATAACATTTAAAATGTATTCACTGTATAGTTACCCTTTTACCACAGCCTCCAAATAAACCTTTCACACGGCCAAAAACTTCAGAACAGAAGTCAGCTCTGTTGACTGAGCGTTTGGCGATTTCCATTTTGAGTCTTCAAATACGAAGTCACAAAAACATTTCAGGTAAAACAGTGGCACAGAAATCACAGCTTTGAAATTGAGTAAATTTTGTCCTCTGTCTCCTCCTTACAAAGCTTCTCTGCAAGGTAATTATATCTGAGCAAACTACGGAAAGTAATTCTGCAGGAGGAAATAACTGTTTTCATGTGCAAAACAATTAGGTTTCAGCCAGGACAACCAAAAAGAAATCATACAATACCATTTCAGCTGTCCCCAATTCTTTTGCTTTTCTCAAGGTAAGCCACAGCTTCCACTGGGAGCTTCCTGCTAAGGCAGAACTTGAATTTCTTTGCCTTTCAGTTAAATGCTCATATGGAGGTAATTTCTGCTAGAAGTTCACTTTTTAATCAGGTTTTCAGAATGTGCAATGCTCTTGTGCCAGTCAGACACACTGCACCCACTGGACTCTACGGGGTTCAAGCTTGATTTTAGACAAACTAACCAGGCACGCCTAACCATCTGCATGTCCTCAGCAAATCAAGCTCATTCTTAATTACACTGTGAATCTCCTATTAAAAAAAAAAAACCCACAGATCATTGACCCTATCACAATATGTGTTACAAATCTAGCAGAATATCCTGTGTATCCAAAGCCAAATGCTGAACTTGGCTGCATTTCATTTTATGGGGGATGGCAGAAGAGGGAAGGGCTTATTGTAATAAAGGAGAAAAAGAATTGGAAACCACCAACAAAAGCCCCTGCCCCCACCATCATCCACCAACAGTGGAAGGGAAACAACCCATCTCCAAGTTGTCCAGAGTTCCGGTGCTTCAGACAGCTTAGCAGGAAGTTCACAGCAAGCTTCTTCTAGCTTTTGATTTGGTGGTCCATGAGCTAGCATCTGTTTCCTTTGGTTGCTTTTTCACTCCACAGCAAACCCACATGTCTCTTCCACAGCTGTCAACAGCTTCTCGTAAAGCTTCTCATATGACTCATAAGGCGGAATGTCAATCCGGTTAAAGCTGGAGATAAAATAACAACACATTGTAGATTATGAATCTTACACATTTGTTGCAATTAAAAAAAAAAAACAAAAACAAAACCAAAAAAAACTAACATACAAACCCTAGATCAGCTACATAAAGATAGAATTTGTAAAATCAACATCAAAGCCTCAGCCCCTTCAATGGCCAAAGGAGGCGACATCAAAGAAATAATTGTACTGCTGCAGCAGGAATCTCTTACTTGGGCTGGGTCTGGGAGGAGGAGATGCAGGAGGCTTGCAAAGAAAGCAAGACACCAGGCAGGCTTGCTCCTTGCTCTGCCTTAAGATAGTCTGTGCTTCTAGTGAAATGATTTCCTTTCCTTGATAGAGTGAGGCTTACATATGAGAGCTCAGTTCTGTAGCAAATAGCATTCTTTTCTTATATTTTATATCTAAAAATCTAATTGTGAATAAAGATTCATTGCTATGAGTAATTTATCAGTGAATACTTCTGCTGGATACATGGAAATTAACATCTCACTATTCAGAATAATCAGTTCTGGGGCAGACAAAAACCACAGATAGTATAGAAGACATAAATCAAGCAGTAACAACTTAAGTCAATTATTTTGCTGGCTGCAGAGTACAGATTTCCAGGCTAGCAGAACACACTTGGATTCATCTAAGCACGGGTTAATCCATAGCCAGGACTGAGATGGCTACTTTTAAGACAAAGCAGAACGTTTCATCTTACCAAGTGTGGGCTTTTGGAAGGTTGTCTGTGTTTGCATCTATTAAATGGATGGTAAACAGTCTGGGTCCTGCAGCGCCTGTAGAACCTTACAAACAGACATTCTAGTTAATGCACTTCAACAAAATAGCATTAGTGCACACATATGTTGCTATTTATAAAAAGGCAAGAGAAAATTACAATTCCAGATGCTTACGAGTATGCTATGGGCTAAGTCTGTGGGTCAGACTTGAAGCTGGTGAAGAGATAACAGAAATGATGGGTCTCCTAATGACAACAAACTTGCAGACTTGTACTCTGGAAAGCAGTTAAACTTCACATAGTTATGCTTTCAAAAATGAAAAGGCTCAAAAATAAGAAGACTTTTCTTGCAAAACAGAACTATGTATTTGAATTCTGAAGATCAGTTTACTGTCAGTTAACAGATGGAATGTTATCAGAAGAACCACAACAGTCTAGGACACTGCTACCTTTTCTGACAACAAGAACTGCAACTTTCAGGAAGTTACTTTAAAGACTGATGGTTTGTTGCCAACCATCAATAGGAATACACTTTTCATGTAAAAGAATCATTCAGTCTGCTCTATAATCACGTACATGCTTTCATGCAGTGATACTAATGTCAGTCCACAGAACTGTAAGAGACTGATAAGCCAGTATTGACACCAGCCTAAGTGCTACATGAGGACAGATTGCTCAGCTTGCATGACTTGTCAGCAACAACTAAGGTGGTCACCAGCAGCCACTGATAAATGCAGAACTGCTCTTGGGATGAAAAGCTTGCAAGTGATCGAGTTATCCAGTAACATGCTGATATTCTAGAAGGGCCCAACAAATGCCACACAATCTTCCTCCCACTGCATGTTAACTCAGCCTCCACATCAGTCACCTTGTAAAGCCTTGAAACCTTGAAGTGGGACACGCGTCGAACCCGTCACAAACTGCAGAAGCCTTGCCCTTCTTTCTTCATCAAATGTTTCCACCGCTTGCCAGAACCACTTCACAATATTGCTATCTGCCATGCAGTGCTTTAGACGTGTGTTTGACTTCCAGTCATTCAGGTCTATCTTATCCAGGCCTCCTATGATTAGCTGTTAATGGATTAGAGAATGCTTTAACATTCAAAGTCATTTCAGGTTTGCAGCTATGAAAACATACATCGAGTTATTTCACAAAGCCCAGCATTCTTTATGCACTCGAGCCACCTTCCTGGTACACAGTAACGCTCCAAAACAGTTTAGAACAGGAAGTAAATCTCCCCAGTTAATCTGCAATGAAACTGAAGCCCAGGATTACACCAGAACTGGAATTTTCAGACGAAATCAGAGTCAAATGCCCATTCAAGACCTGCTTTTTAAATCTAGCCTACCTGAAAAGTACAGTATATCTTTATGAGGATACAGCACAGACTTGGATGAAGGCGTGCCATCTACTTAATTGACACAGAAATCATTTTCCTGATCTGGCTTTGTCCTAGAGTTGCTAATAACCCACTACAGGAAAGCGCTGCTCAGTTTATGGTTACATCCTAATTGGTCCTGTGTCCATAACTGACCACTAACTACAGAAACTTTGCAGCTGTTTTTTGATGTTGTTTATGAGAGTGTCTGACAAAGACTAGACGGATTACTTCAATCTCTTTTCCAGATGAAACCAGGTTGCAAAATATTGAAAGAGGAAGTCATTACTGGCCATGAATCTAACCAGCTACCCTGGCAACGACAAACAAATGGCATACAGGAGACATCATCACTCAAAACAAAATGTGTGTCATACTCTCAATTTCCCATAATATTCCATATTGAGTATTTCATTCTAAGAGCTACCATTTAGCAGCTGTCTTTTTGTGCCACCAAGATGGTACCCACTTAGACTAATTTATAGTATTAGGGCAATTGTGACTATCTTAATTTGGACAGTATTGAAATATTAATTGGATTTACAATCTGCCTTTTTAAATAACAAACTCATGGAACACAGTAACTTCATGTGAACAGTTGGTATGCACAAACTACTACCATTAAACTATTTCTTCCAATACCTCAAATAGTCTACCGCCTTCTTTAGAATAATAAACAAAAAATAGGAAGAAAAATGGTGTAGAATTCTATACCTCAGGATCAAACGCAAAGACAAATTAATTTATTTTCTATGTGCTCTCTCACTTCTACTTTAGCTGCTGTAAACCATGACTTATGTGCCTATAGAAACAGACGTATTAAAACAGTCACTGAAGAAAACAAGTACTGGGGCAAACAACAGGTTAGGTCTTGCCAGCAGCTCTCCAGGCTTGCAATACTCCCTCTCTCTGCCCAGACCACCTGCTTTGAGCATTAGTGCCTGGTTACACAACATGGTGCATTTGTCTTCCCTGTTCAAGCAGTCCTCTCACTAACATTAACCCAAAGCAAGTCTAGAATAAAACAGAAAGTGTTTGGTTAAACAAACGCACAGCCTTCTGGTATATAAACTGCAATAAATTGTGTTGTTATTTATTTTCACATCAGTGGTTGGGTATGGAACGTACGAATTAGGAACTGATATTCCAAGCAGATAAAATGTGTACCTCAAGTTCCTTCTGGTCAAAAGGCTTGAGGAGATGTTGGGGAATGAGTTCATTAAAGCCTTTCTGCAGAGCCAAGAACTGTGCTTCTATGCCTCTCATAAATCGCCAGTTCACATACAACCTGGGGGGAGGAAAGAAAGTCAGGGTGATAAGCTGGATAAGACTGGGCTTTTTAGAGCAAGGCTGGAAAAGTTTACAGAGGAACTAGTTTTAAAAGACATTTTGTTGTATGAAAGAAGTTATTATTAATTCCTTCTGCTATCAACATTTAATTATAGCACCATTAACAGACAACACACAAAGTACAATTTACAACTTCTTCCCAGGCTCTACTACATTACACTGCATGAAAACAGGTAATTTATGACTCAGGTACTTCCCTCTGAAATACCCATATCATCAGTTCCACCATATAAAAAAAAGCAATGCGTTCGCTGCCTTCCTTTCACTACCTTTGCAGGATATGTATTTGTTCTGCAATACCTGACATATTCTTTCTTGTTCTCTTCTGTCACTGGAATGTTCCTGCCATTTGGTTTGAGTTCATGCTGTAAAATCCTTCCAAAAGCATTGTGTTCCACACAGAAAGTATGGTCCAGAACCGGGGTGATATCGTTCTCTCTAACAAATGAAAGACAGAAGGTAAACTTTGCATTTCTGATCACTTGCAGGGGCGATGCTGACAGCTTGTTATTTGAACACAAAGCCTTCAGGATAAACCTAGTAACCATCTATCTGCATTCCACACCACTAGAGGAACGCTGCCACAATCACTGATTTCTATACGGCTTATTGCCTGCTGAGGAGCCCCATCAGAGGTGCCATTCTCACCACTACAATTGTAGTAGTATTTGGGATCATGAAGAAATAATTAAACCCTAAACACACACACACACAGTGATCCAATCTGCTGTCAGGTACTGAGTGCAGCACAGAAGAAATCACAATTATTTTCAGTAACATACCAATAACTTTAAACATAAATTTAAAACAGTCTTTATGAAGAAGTGACAATGCACAGCAATGCTAAAGAACCCCAAAGCTACACCTAACGATAATGGATTTTGTTCTAAATTGTACATGTACAAAGTTCAAATTAATTCAATTTATTTTCTTTTTAATCAATGTTTCCTTTTTTTTTTTTTTTTTAAATCCACATTTTCTTATGGCCAAAGGTTGTACTTCCAAACTCAGGACAAAGTTCTGAGGATTTTGATATTGTAGTATTCTAGCACACTCATGCAACACTTTATTTAGAACCTAATTTACTACAAGGAGGCCTAACACATCTTACATGAGAATTTTTTCCTCAAATACCTCGAACTTTTTGACACAGAAATTGTAACTTGGTAATTTTGTACCCATCTCCCCCGTTACTGACCCTTCTATTTTCTGTAAAGCACAATCTTCTCCACAGCAAGACAACTGATAAATACAGTACTTACAGAATCCAGACTAAACTTTTGTGTAGTTCTGGGTCAACAGATTCCAGATCAGAGAGCTGAATGGGTTTCCCCAGGAGCTGTTTATAAAAGGGAACCGTGAACCCCCCATTGATATAGTGTCCATGGAACACAGCCAAACCCATTATCCGACCAACAAAATGGAAATAAGACAAATGGTCCTGCAGAGAGAGAGGAGAAAATCAGGCAGCACACAGACACTCTAACACTGACATCTCGTGGCTATTTAAGTGTAAGTCATCAGCAGCCCTCTGGGCAAAAGGAACCACAGTTTTTCCTCATAACATAACCAAGAAGCATTTAATGATTAAACGTATCAAACAAGTCTCTGCACTTCACCTAATACATTATATACAAGTACTTTAGACCTTGCAAACAGAATTGCTGCTCCTTTTAGGGCAATACAAGGTCTCCAATAATGGGGAAGAAAACACCCAAACAGCACAGGAGCTTATTGAGAAAGGGCAAGCAAGGCTTACAAGCCCCTACAGCCATGGAGCGGACACTGCTTAGGATGCAGTGTTTGCACAATCACCTGTATTTAAAATGAAGAGTACTTTTACCTATTCCAGAATCAACATGCACCCCAGCCAGTACAAAGGAGTCTCAAATGACAGCCAAAAGAATTCAGATACTTATCAAAGGAGAACTCTTCTCTCATGTTATTCCTGTGCAAACCCTGCTCCTCTGTACTATAATAACACCAGACTTGTTAACATGTTTTTACCCCACTTCACTGTCACAGAATCACAGAATGGCCAGGGTTGGACTGCCTATGTTCTCATCATGAAAAAATCAGCTGCAGTGATACAGACTGCAGGAGACAATCTCTTAAAGTACACATATTGCTCAGAAGTCAATACTTACAGGATTGATAGAGGAATCTGGATTGATTTGCAGCATGTAAATATTATCTGTAGAGTACTGGAAGAGTCCATAGTATGGATTCAACATTTCATGGCACAGTAAATACAACCATTCTCTGCCAAGAAAAAGTGTGATTTTAGAAGAAAGCAACTTCCACTTAAGTTTTAGACAACACAGTTATCAGTTTCTTATTTCAAATTAAATCTTTTCCTTCTTTCCACCTGCATACTGAAGAAGTGCACTTAAAAACTTAATGTGTGTTTTTCAACTTACAGGTAGTTTGTTTTTAGTTTATAAGTAGTGAAGAAATTAACATGAATTAACATAGCTAGTAAGCCATGAGAAAATGTCATCTCATTCCTTACCCATTCCCCAAACATTGTCAGAGACGTATTTAAACAAATCAAGTCTGAATGAGAGTTGTTGAAACACAAACACACACACACACACACACACACACACACACACAGAAACACCAATTTTGCAGCTAAAAAGTGTCAGAAAAACTAAAATCCCACCTTGCTACTCCTCCATAATCCAGGCCTTCCTCGCCTCGAAATTTTACCATAAGCCTCTTTTTCAAATCCTTTGGTCTCATCTTCATTATCTGACGGTAGGATTCCTGTACATGTGTATACATACATTTATAGGCTGTTTTTTTTTAATAGATTAGACATTTTATTTCTTTTCTATAATTAGCTCTAAGAAGCATTAGTATAACACATAGATTTTTCACTCAGCTACAGAAAACATTCTGTTAAAGGGCTAATCTAAAGCATGTTTCAGTGACAACACTAATATTTGTTGGTGTAAAGTCCACAAAAAGCTTAATTCCCTTTTGCCACAAAGGTACTTAAAAAATAATCCAATCTAAGAATAGCAGAATGCCCAATTAGAGTTACCTTTTACATGCCTACATACACAAGTGGTAATGGCAAGCAGATGCCATTCCGTCTAAGTTTTCAACTGCTGTCATTTCTAAATGAAAAAGAATGCTCAAATTTGTCAGCAAAATCCATGTGAAGTTTACATAATCTAGCTTTCCTCATGTAAGGTGAAAGACTTTTAGCAACTAAAAATTTGTATCGGCAAAAGAACCCCAAACTACTCAGAATTTCTTCTTACAAATGTCCAAGTTAAAACATGAAACTAAAAGAATGTTTTTTCTTTAATTTAATCAGAGTTCTGATAATCCATATGATACCACTGGATTCACCACTTCTCTCATTAAACAGACTTGATGTAAGACCAGTTTTATTAAACTTGAGTAAGAGAAGTTGATACTAGTAGTAAAGAGTCCATCACATACCTCAAATATTTCCTCTCTGGATACTTCAATTCGGCAGTGACCTGCCTGCGGCTGCTGAAGGGAGAGCTCATGTCTAAGAACTTTCAGTTTTTGCACCAAGTCTCTTTCATATCTCTGTGCAGGCAACTCTTCACCCTCTTCCACAGACCCCTCATTTGGAGCTGGCAAAGGCTGCTGGCTGGGCTCTTTTAGCTGGCATTGATGACTTTGAAAGAAAAGCAAAGTATTTATTCTAGAAGTGTTACAATAAGGAAGATGTAAAAACAATAAAGCTTTCTGGTACTTCTCCCACACATCTTGAGGAGTATAACAAGAAAAGAGATCTCTAATGAAGCAATAGCTTTATAAATGGAATCATCTAACAACTGCAACGATTTTTTTTTCCAGCTCCACCCAAAGTAAGGATAACACCGTAGAATAGAACAACCTCTACAATTATTGGAAGAGATATATGTACTTGTCCCACATAGATGAAGCTTCAAACATTCATCCTCATTGGCCATGCCTTTATTTAGGCTGAGGATCCATTTTATTTCTCAGATACGAGATTCTGCAGTAGGCTTCAAGCACAGACAAATTGGATCCAAGGCAAATTCTGAACTCAGGCACGATGCACACAGTCAGGCTTCTTCCAGGGTCAGTTCTGTAACAGTGCAGCTGCTTTTGCACAATGCAGAGCTTGAATTTATTAAATCCTGCTAAACCTGACCTGGCTGTGTACAGCACCAGGCGACCCGACTCCAGTTGGCTTTGTATTCTGTTGTCTGGAGCTCAAGGGAGCACAAAGCCAGCTCGTGTCCACCAAGAGCTAGCACAGAACTAGAACTGCTAAGCCAGAGAGACATGAATGGAGTGCTGTGGAACTGCCTGGCAGATCCTCCACCCCACATTCCAGCATTTCTAGAACTGCATATTTTCTCCAACACAACTTGGTGCAGTTTTGTCAAACCAACTTAAAAGATCAGCATTGTGCAGAAATATGCAAGCCCTCCCTGGGGACTGCAAAGCATAATAAAAACAGTTTTGTAGAGTCTTTGCATGAAGTTTAGACAAAAGTAGGGCTGACAACTAATATTCAGACCCTGATCAGACCCACACAGAAATCCACCTCCTTGCATCTGTTGCCTAATATCATTACACAGTGATTCTTCTTCAGCCCCTCATGACTCCCAGACTGTAGTTGAAATTGTACAAAAATAAATGGTTTAAGAATCCAAACTAGAGATGAATTATTTATCATGCAAGCTTCTTACTTCATGATGTGATGTAGTCGCGGATCTGTGAATTGTGTGGTTCTGTTGTTATGATCTACAAAATATATTCTTCCTGAAACTGTACTTCTAACTTCCCAACCTGGAGGCAGAGGTCCCAGTTCATCACAATTCACACTGTTAAGGTCTCTAAGGAGAAAAGTAAACAAAGTTAAAGCACTCCCGAAGTGAAGGTGGAACCAATTACATTCAGGGGATGGGGAGGGGGCTCTCAGAGATTCCAGGCTATGAAAGTCTGGGGAAAGAAGCACACCACAGCTACTTCAATGTTGCCTTTTTAGAATCCTCCATCTAAGCAGTGCAACTTTGTAATCTGTCCTTGAAAGTAACAAAGCCATGCAGCTTAAAAGTAACTTCAACATGCAACATCATCATTTAGGCAGAGCTGCAAAAGGAGAGGGAGATCTTCTTTGTAGCAAAAAATTTCACGGAAAAAAAAAGAAAAATCCTATTAACACTAATGCGAGCTGTGTGCAGAAAACCTAAAAATGAAAGGCCTTTAAACCAACCACTGCCTCCAAATAAGCAGGAGGTTAAGAAGCCAAGGCGGCCAAACATTAAGATCACCTAAAACGAAAAATTCACCTCTTTAATTAGCAAGGTTAGAAACTCAAGTATGAGAAATCGCTCACAGAAAGGCTTCGCTGACATGTTCATCCCTTTCATTCTTGATAACTTTAAGGTGCCATTCTTTCTAAGTGCTGCTAAAGGCAATCACTCACCTTCAGGTAGCACAAAAGCATTTAAGTTCAACACACAGGATGTATTTACAACTCGAGAATTTAAAATGCTTTAAAGCTACCACATGCAGTAAAATACCGACAGCGGCAACAAAAAGGAGGAGGGGAACCTGGAGACTGTTGTTTTGGCAGAAATGCTGTTAAGTGAGGTATTCTCTAGACAGTCGAGGTGAGTTTATCTATTATGCAGGGTTGAAGACATCACTCTGTAGATTTCCTTACCTAAATCTAACAACCCAACATCATTATAAGGGTATGAGAGGCTTTAGAAAAGGTAGAACACTTTGTACATCAAAGACTTCATTAGTGTCAAGGGATGGCATAAGCCAGCATGGGGTACACAGGGAGACAGACGAGCCTTTGTTAGGCTCCTTGAAAGAAGATTATAGTTGG
Source organism: Chrysolophus pictus (assembly GCA_037305975.1). Classification (NCBI taxonomy): domain Eukaryota; kingdom Metazoa; phylum Chordata; class Aves; order Galliformes; family Phasianidae; genus Chrysolophus; species Chrysolophus pictus. The sequence continues at coordinate 4,320,127 of CM074589.1, forward strand.
AACCATTTGTTTCAATCAGCTGTGCATCTGAAAGTGCTTTAGAGATCTGATTACATCAAGTTTTAACCTACATCTGTGCTAAATGCCAAGGTTACATTTTTGCACTGTAACACGGTGGTAAAGAAAAGCCATCTCCACTTTGTAAGTGGAATGTGTCCATTTACATTGCTAGTCCCAAAAACCTGGCTAAAATCTGTAGCAAAAAGAAGCAGAAGTTTTCACTAAGTAAATCAGGACCACTTGAAGAAGAAATAAGGCTTTGGGCATCCAAGCCAGACTTGAGTGACATAAGAATGAGCATTGTCATTTCTTTCTCCAACACCAGCTAATCTAACATCAGCTATTTTATCTCTCTCTAAACCTCATTTTTTCATATCCTCCCATATACTGTGGTTATATCAACACTTTTGCCTACACTACTGCATATAATTTTTCCAATATCCTGTAGCACACTGGTCTATCATACAATGAACGCAGCAGCTGAAGAGTTACAAACACTGTGCTTTACTACAGGACTGGGTGTGCAGGCAGCCCAGTGAGGCAGCCCAGATTCAGAGCTCCTCAAGGAAGACAGACAGACCTTAGTCACAAAGACCTGGATTAACTGCAGGTTAAGTTTTAAAGAGGCTTTACTAAATTAATCATGTGGAGGATTCGAATTTCCTAGCTGCAAATCACTGGTCTGAAGCATAAAAACCCCAACATTACTTCAAGTTTAAAGATAACAAGTAATCTCTCTGTTTCAGTTGTACAAGAAATTACTAATTCAGTACTCAGGAAGCAGTCACTTTTTTATTTAATCTGTAGTCCAAACTGTTTTTGAACAAAAAATATTTGATTCAGAAATCCAACTTCACAAAACCAATCCTGTTGACATTTTTGGAAGGGTTTGTCAAATGGTAATTCCTGAAGGACTACACACTTTTCTTCACTTATTTTACATGATTCACTGGTAGGTAATTCTCTCTTTCAAAAAGTCATATTTAAGGTATGACGAAAAGCTAACCGGAGAGATCCAAAATCACTCTCTGCTCATATCTCTCCCTTTAAGTTTAGATAATTATAAAATTACTTTATAATTATTATTCTTAAAGATTTCACTGATTTTTGCTCTAAAAGATTCAGCTTACATTTGTACACGCACAGAATCCCACCCCATGGCCATGAGTTTGTAACTAGAAATACATACCTTGGTATCCTAGGGTCATGCCATGTGCTAACTCCAGTCTGCGTGTGCAAAAAATAAACCTGTCCCTGTACTGTTGTTCTTTGTTCTGTGAAAATGGATGGAAGATTACTGTAAGGCACAACTCCAAAAAAGTCAACCTGAATAAACAGTTTGTTTGAAGCCTTTAGTGTACACTGTCTTTCTGTCAGAGCTAGGAGAAAGTACTTGAGCCATCCCACCTGATCTCTTGCAGCACGGACTTCTTTGCCCTTAAACACAGTCCTCACAAGTTTACTTGACTACACAGTTCAGCAATCCTTTTCAAACTCAAAAATCCAGCATGTTTCAGTTTGTATTTTTATTTTTAGATCCTGAGACATCTCAAACCCCCAAACTGGATTTCTTTCCTCCTAGATTTGGCGTGCTCTTTTCCAAGCTTTAAATTCTCCTTAATCTTATCCTTCCTAATCTTCTGCACTACTGGCTTCTTTGCTTTTATATTTTCCTGATCTTTTCTCAAATGTGGGCTCAAACCTACACGATACGCCAAGGGGGAAGGAAAAAATAGCATTACTGCTCTAGTTTAAAGAGCTCTTTACATTCATTCTCCCTAGATACAATGCCAAGATTAGCAGTGAATTTTCTGTAACAGCATCACACCACAAACTCATGTTTAATTTACCATCAACCCCTCAGTGTATCCTGGAGTAGACAACTGCTAATTAGACAATCTCAAACTTGCAGCTGCACTGCTTAATTCCTTTTCCAAAATGCAGACCATTAGATGCTCACGGATACTGCATGTCCTAACAGGTAAACCACATCAATATGGTAAAATGGGAGAATTATCCTCTGAAGTCTTTTGAAAACTTAAATGTAATGGTTCTGGAAAATTCTTACCATAGCCTTCAGGTAGGTCAGGAGACTGGTGACCATGAGGTCTGTTCTGAGGTGTCTGTACATGACCTCTGACTTCAGGAGTCCGAAGTCGCTGTGCCTGAAGCCTCTGATCTTGACTGGGGGACTCTACAAAGCGACAGTTGCCTCCACCTGCAGCCCCTGTAGTGTCTGTGTAGGGTGCTGGTTCTTCCATAAAACAGCTCAGTGGCCTCCCTGGTCCGGAATCTTCATAAACCGTTCTGAAAATGGGGAAACTTCAAGATTTTCCACCACAGAAGTGAATGCAGAAACAACTGTTTTTCTCCCTCTCTCTCTCTCTCTCTCCATTACTTCAAGTAACTTCCAACCCAAGATATGCCATTTTCTTACACCAAATTTCTTAGCTAAACAGAAGTGCCAGAAGCACTGGTAACAAGAAATATCAAGTCCTAGTCAATTTAGCTGATTTTCTTTGAGCAAGCATTCAGCTACAGCTTTACCACATACTCCCAGAGAAGTTAATAGTCATTATATTCTTCCACATGTAAACTTATTTTCTAAGAAAGTGTAAAGAAAGGAATTCTTACCCTTCATTCTCCAAAAGCCCTCTACAGTCTACTACAGAACCTCCGGTGCCTATTCTGTCCCGTGTCTGTAAACTGACTGAAATAAAAACCAAATGCAAGTTAATAATTGTTCCCTAAACAACAACAAAAACCAGACAACCCACATTTACCCAGGGTAAAACACTGAAGAACACTAAAATCATGCTGCACATATGAGAGCACATCACTCGCCCCAGCTCCCTCCATAACCCTGACACATTACTATTTTTAAAAAGGGTGAAAAGACATCAGAGGCATCACATCATCAAAACTGAAGCTGATTCTATTTCCGTGAATATCAAATATCAGGCCCCACATCTGCATTTCATGAGGTTTCAGGAAGGTCAGCTGGGAGGAAATTGCTCACCACTAGATGTCATCATTACGGTGAGAATTCTATTTTGTTAAACATATTGATGTATGTCTATTGAAAACCTTGGGTTCAGGGCAGGGCAGGGGAGGCAGAGCAGTGTGGTGACATGGGTTAAGTTAGATGCAAAACTAGCATTGACAGTAGCAGAAAGAAATTGAAATAGTCAAAAATCAAGGATGATATTAAAACAGCAATTTACAAAATTTCTTTTACCTTTTTTAGGTCCCTCTTACCCAGGTAATGTTCTGTTTGCCTGCCATCTTGGTCCAAAAGCTATTAGTTTTACAGTAACATTTCACCCCTCCAGAGCTGCAATAGGAACCTTGCCAAATGCACTCCCTCTTTTTAATATTGTTTGCCATTATTAAATAAGAGCAAATCAATTCTTTTGTAGGAGTACAACAAAACAATTGCTGTTATGTAACCTAATCCCATTAAAACCCGAAGAAACAACACAGAAAAGGCGCTGAAGCAATAACTATGGGTTTCTTTTTCAATACATCATTTGCCCTCATAGTGTACTTAAGAAGATAAATGTTTAACTAAGAATATTCTTACCCACTATTTGGCCTCGCACAGCATCAGTATCTGTGGGATTTAGTTTGCATAGATCCAAACGCTGGTCTGCAAACAAGAATTGGAAACGTCAACAAAACACCAAGGGGCTGGGAGAGAACACTACTCACTACTCAGATACAAGGCACTGAAGGTTCTTGACTGTGCCAGGTAGGAGCTGCTCTTACATCCTGTATCTTTTAGCCTGCTGATGGCATTGGAGAGGAGTCGGACACACCCCAGGAAGCCAGCTCCCTGTTTCTTGTGGATTTTTTTATGGTTCCATACACTGATGGTTATGGAATCTGTCTTCCCAACATATCTAAAAAAAATACATATCACAAGAGTCATTTTAGAAAAAAATACCACTTTGCTCCACAGCATTTCTGTGGTACAAATTCTGATACACTGGAGTACATTGGTCACGCTCCTTTATTATAAATACAGAAGCGCTTAAGCCTGGAATGGTGTTATTTAATGAATTACTGCACATTACATAGCACATTAAATTGATATTGCTGCAGCACAAATTAACCACAGACAGCCTCATTAAAACCTCAGCGTCAAACTAATTGATGTAGAAAACTTTGTTAAAATTTATATTTCTAATATTTTGAAGTCAATGAATCACTACAAGGACAATCTGTTCTAAAAGCTGAACTGCACTCCTGTTCAGAGCTCACCCTAAGCAGTGGTGCTCTGCACCTAACATACACATATTTCCAAATTCAAACACCTAGAGGCAACAGAAGCAAACTTTTATTAGCTTGCAGTTTTTTGTTATTGCAAATATTAGTCCTCCTCAGCAAATATGATTCCTCTTCGTAACATATGACTAAGCATCAGTGGCAATTCTTCTATTTCATTTATCAGATAAATTTTTGGAATATATATATATTTATACACACACACACACACACGAGTTTACTTATGACCTAATGAACAACTCACAGATCATAATGCTGGTTCCATTTGGGGTCCAATGTGTTCTTCACAGTGTCAGTTGAGTGGCACTGACCTGACCCATCAACAACTATTTTTGCAAATGGGTCAGGAAGTCCTGTGGAAGGAAAAAGGGGCTGTTACATTTCATACTTTTTGTTTTGTTTCTTCCCAGATCATGATATCATGAAGTCCTGCTTTGTTTTTCCCCTCAAGAAAGGAAAGGTGCCATTATCCCCAAACTGAAAATAGAGAAAGCAGTTCCTAATTAAAGAACAAGGTACTTCTGCCCTACACATTTGTATCTGCCATAAATAGTAAAATAATTTAGCAAACAGGCTACACGTGCTTCGTTTAACAGTGCTTAAATGGTGTAAGCATGCTGGTAAGCAGGCATTTTTATTCAACCCTTAACATAACATTAAGACTGCAGCTCTGGAATACTTTACTTGTATCCCTGGCATGTTTTGCAAATACTTCCACAAGAGATGGATGCTACTGGTAACCCACAGACAGAACTGGAAGTAGCAACCTGTCTGCAGTCTCATCGGCCAGACTTTCAACAAGAATTTGAGATCCTTGGTCTTTCCAACACTGGAGCCTGCATCATCAGGGCAACGTGTGTTTGTGTAGTAATGCAGTGCTACTGCAAGCATGAACCAAAGACCAAATCACATACAAAAATGAGCCAGGACAGTAAAGCACAATCTACAGATAAACCTGATTAATTAAGAGCGGAAAGTTACACAATTAAGGCATACTTACTGAAGAAATCTTTCTTTGCAAGATTCTTGGCACATAATACTGCAAAACAAAATACCACAGTAAGAAATCTTAAGAACAAATAAAGCCTTACAGCAATCATACCCCTTACAATACTACCTGATCTTATAAGAAACCCAAATATTAAATATGAGCATCACTTCCTTTCTCTGTGATTGGAAATGCACTTTGCTGGTTTGCTCTGTTGTTGCAAAGTACGGATTTACTGCACATCTCTTTGTGCCAAAGCCTCCTTGTTTTCTGTGCTACATGCTTATGTGCTTAAACAAGATTTTGCTGCAGTTGTTTCACCCATCTTACAATGCAGGTTTTGAACCAAGAATGGTTCGGGGCTCCTGGAGGTGACCTTTGCACCAGGTCCTATCAGACACTGTGCAGCCTCCTGCTTCTCAGGGCATCAGTACAGCCAACTCTTGGAGGTGCTGCTCTCACAGCCTCAACACCTCGCCAATACAGAAAGGTTTTGAGATGAACATCACATGACTTCATTCAGGAAAAAATAGAAATACTGAGGACAAAGAAAGCATCAAGAATTTTTCCTTTGCAAGAGCCACAAATGAGACATCATTTCCCTCTCTCCAATTCCACTCAATAACAGAGTGGTTCAAGCAAAAATTAGATAAGAAACTTGTATCAATCTCCATTTCAATTTGGTCTACTACCAGCTGCAAGCCTACATTCTGCTGTTTAGTAAGGGCTGCTCAGCATAGCCTCAATAATTCAAGTAGCCCAGTGTCCATTAAACTCTTAGAACAGGCCAGAAAAAGTAACTACAGAGCCACATATGAAAACACAAGAGCTCTGACTTGCCCAACACTGGAAGAAAAAAAAAACCAAGAAAGGTATTTATAAGACTTAGCCTTTGAGGGAGTCTCTTCCCCACCAAGTTCTATCCTTCAGCATGAGAATGAATGCTCACAAATAACTCAAGATGGTCATTTCCCCCAGCACAGATACTTCTCATCTGCCTGGCCCTGCACTTCCAGTAGCCCCAGGAGCATTTACACACAGTAGCTGAATGCTGGGCACAGTGAAGGTGTGTATAAATATATATTTCTTTTGTACTTCCACTGGAATTCCACAGCAACGGCCCATCAGCTGAAACACCCAGCAGAATATGGACTGCCTCATCTCACACAACAAGCCAACAGCCCAGAGCCATCCCAGCTTAACACAGATGTTCATGAAAAAAATACACAAATCCTTCGGTTTTATTAATAATTAAAGCAGCCACTACATGAAACTATTTTTAGAATGGATTAAAAATTACGTGTTTCTGAGATCGACAAACTGCATGTTCAGGGAAAGCTGCTCTTGAGCATTTTAACAGTTGACCAAAAAGGAGAAGTCTGCAGGACTGTGGCATTCGGTTTGAAATAGAACAGGATGACAGAATCAGCCTGCTGCTGCTCTATGGAAGCACAACAGGCAAAGCTTAATTTCCTCCTCCCGACGAGGAAAAAGAACCAGAAGAGCAGGCAATGAGTGCAGGTAAAATCAGAAGTGGAATGTTCCAGCACTCGCCAAAATGAATGTTGAAGTTCCTCTGAGTGGTGGAGCTTTTCCTTTTTTAAATAACTCATACCACTTTCCATCCCCAATTCGAAGAATATGGATATGTAACAATCTGCATATTGTCTGGCTATATAATTATCACATTTATTTTACATTTCAGGTGTGCTTTCTAGAGCTCACCAGCAGCCGCAGCTTCTAAAGCTGTTACCAAAGAATTACATTTTTCAGTTAATTCTTTTCTCTCGGCCACAGGCTTTCAGTCTATAGCAGAGGAGCATGGCTGCCAATTTGCCAGTTGCAGCCTGTGAAACCCTCAATTTTAGGTTGCAAAAAACCATTATTCTTTCTAGTAAGAACACTGGCATAACAGCTAGTGGCAGACAAACTTTTATGGAGCAACCTGTAGGAAGAGGCTGCCCGAGAGGGACCTCTGGCTTTGCTCCACTGTTTGCATAGGAAACTCACTAAGAAAAATATTTTCAAGTGCCCCATCACTTCAAGGGTATACATTTCTAAATTCCAGTAAAAATTCCAGTAAAGCAACAAGTGACAAAAGTCAGCACTGGGATGCTTGGACATGAAACCACATCAGCAGTGGGTGCACAGCACCCCCAGATCCGTAAAGCTGCGCCCAATTTGCTTCTTAAATGCACAGCCTCCAACAGGACCTCAGTGAGTCTGCTCTGGGATCTGGCTGCTGCCATCTCAGACTGAAAGCCCTGAACTCAGCTGGATTTACCTACAAAAGCTTAAGAAGTTGTTAAAGTTACCCCTGCATGGCAGGTTGCTGCCCACAGACGAGGCGCAGGGAAAGGGCTGGATGCTGCTCTGCAAACCGGCTGCTCTGCTCAGGCTTTGCACAAAACCCAGCATCCAGCCTTTACAAAGCGCTTTTCCTTTCTTTCAAGCGAGGCTTATGGCTCATCAGCAGGAGAAATCTGCTCACATTTGTTGCAGAGTTACAAAAGGCACTAATTCTCCTGTCTCGGACATTTGCATTCTGCCTTTTGAAAGCCAACCGACTTGTTCCAGCTTGACACACTATTTGTTTATGCTGCACTCCGGATTGCTATGCAGCATTCAAGAACTTCTTTTTATACTGTAGATCCCAAGGAACACTGAAGCAATGTCTTCACATCCCTATTATAATATTTATAAAGGGATGGGAATGTTTTTTTAAGCACCTGACATTACTGAGATAATTTCAAAGGCCAAATTAGCCAGCTGGGTGAAGCATTAATGTGAAAGCATATTTGGCAGAGGGTGAAGAAAGGATGAGGCTTAGACAAAGTCAGGATTCACCCTGCGGATTCAGCGCAGTCCGGGGGAGGCGAGCAGTTCCGTGCCAGCCCCCGGCTGCTCACCCGCTCCCAAAGCAGAAGTGAATCATCTGTAGGAGCTGCAGCAGGTGTAGGAAGGGAAGCAAGGCACGGCTCTGCTGCCTGCACTGAGCCAGGCTGAGCATTGCATCAGAAAGCTGCTGCTTCACCAGCGAGCGGCCTCTGGAGCGTGACCGGCCTTCCTGGGAAGGAGGAGAGCCCGGGTGAGGAACAATTAAACGTCCCCAAGCAAACAGAGCTGCCTACAAATGTGCTCAGGTGCCAAGTTTCTCCTTCACACTGGGCTCAAAGGACAGCAGCTGGTCTGCAGGGAGGTCTTTCACACTGCATCGACAGCGCATTCACTCACACGTAACACAACATTCCCTCAGCACAGCGCTATGCTGCTATCACTGTTTGCAGGTAGATGAGTTTTGCAGCATGCAAAGATTCAGCAGACACCAGTCTGTACCAATGCAAAGCAGCATCTGCATTAGGGACTGCAATAGTTCACACCGCTCCGTGTTAAAGGTAAGCACCTCCTTGCTGAAATGAAGGATCTTTACACGTGGCTACGATCTGAGCCAGCAGCATTGAGCTGAGCACTCCAGGCAGACGGGGGGACAAGGCCACCCTGCAGCACGGCCACATCTTCCTTGGGAAAGGGGGAAGGTCGTGCTGAGGGATGCTGGCAAACAAACCTCTCAGCCATCTCTGGCCTTCCCTTTGATATTCCAGGTTAATCATTTGTGCTTGTGCAAACACGCCGCTAGATTCCAGGATATATTCATTTTACTTTCTGACAGAAGGTAAACACAAGGCCGGCAGGCTAATGACGTACAAAGGACTTCACTTAGTGTTTACTTCTGAGCAGACCACCTTTAATCACGGAGATATGTAGCATAAGCATTACAAGCACTGCAAGTTGTTGGACTCTTCCGTCCTGAAAAAGTCTGCAGAAGACTGCACAGAAAAATAATGGGCTCCAAGTGTAGAAAATCTTCCACAAACAAACAGCCAAACATGCTCACACAAAAAAGAAAAAGCACAAGCATCAGCTATTTACCACATGCTGCTCTAACAGCCCAAAGCACACAGCCCACAGTTAAAACCTTTGCTGGCTCTGTGATGGGAAATCACTTCCCGTCCGAATGCTTCGACGCAATTTGTGTGCAAAGTGCTCAGAAAAGCCCCAAGCCATCCATCCCCCAGAGCAACCAAAACAGGACTCTGCTTATCGCCCCTCTTCTTGCACATAACCTTCAATGAGACTTCGCTGCAGATAAACGTTTGTTTTTATTTCTACTACCAGGCAACCCGCGAAGGTTTTTAAGTGCTTTGTTTTCTTAAGGCTGACAATCATTTATGTTTGGTAGGGCACAAGAGCAAGTTGAATGGAAAAGGAAAGACGGTAAAGGCAGCGAGTGTGTCAAAATGTGGCTTCTCTGCAGCAAACCACATCACTGAACTGAAAGGTACCATTTTATTCACAAATCGAAGCTTAAGCTGTCACCACAAAGGCCAAGGTTTCTATTCTAGTCCTTTTCTTGTTTGCTTTAAGAATACTTCTAGTCTTCCTCTGTCTGCTTCAGACTGCAACGCATAAATCCACGGACTGTTTTAACTTCACAGTAAGTGAATCACTGCAGTACTTAATGCAGAAAAGAAACCAAACTGAGTCTTACATCTGCCAAAGAAACCAATTACCTGTACAGAACTAATTTTACACACGTACCCAGTGATGTGCACACCGAGTGACCTTCATGAATGCCAACCAGACCTGCAGTCCTCTACAAACCAACCCAATCCCTCAGACTTTGGGGCTGCCACACATCACACCCTGGCATCTGAAGACTGCCTGCACTGAAGCTGGAACCAAACTTAGCTGTCAGATTAAAGCGATGCTTCATTAGAAAACCTCAGTTCTCAAAGAGTTGCTGGATTTGATGCACGAAGCCTTTTTGTGGCCCTTCTGTGTAGGCTGCAGTGAGAATCAAAGCCTCTTTTCAAGGCATGCTTTCCTCGTGGGCTGGAACTTGGCTACATGCAGCCAGTTGCAAACACTAGACAACTTTGAAGAGCTCTTCAAAAAACCACACACCCAGAAAAAGCCATTTTTATTAGTCCATTAACATGTCATTAAAGTATCCACTTTGCCAAGAATCAGATTTCCATCCTACCTAAGCATAAAAATGTCATGCATGAGAGAATCCTCACAGCACAAACAACAGCAAGTTGACAAAACCCAACAGTTTCATCTCCAAGATTCCTAAAACTTACTCAAACTGAAAAAAATCCTCCTGGGCACTGACTGGCTGCAGGTCTTCACATCTCGCATGTATACAGCAGCAGGTCTGATTAACCTCCATAAAGTAAATCACTAAAAAATCAGTGCAGGACTATTGGAAGAACAAACACCATTACATTTCTAGTTAACTGAGACTGCATGCAACACGACCAGTAAAGCAAGTTTTAGAGTGAACTGAGAAACAAATCTTGGAGAAACACTAAGAGTTATGGAATTAGCTGGAGAACTTTGCAGGGATTAAATAAAAAGAGATCAATAGGAAGCTGAATTAATGCTGATGCTGAATCAGAGAAAGGCACACAAATTAGACAAGTAGAAATAAGCATATCCAATTATCTCTCATACTAACTCTTCTTTCTCTTCTTTCCCCTTTGTTCACCCATAACAAATGCCTGATACAAAGGCTAACTCCCAGATTACATTTTTCATTAAATCCTATTATTGCATCAGTTTTCTTATGAGATTGCTATGCCTTCCTCTAGTGCAGGCCAAGAACTTTCTCATACTCTCTTTGCAATCTCCTATGTTCTACTCAGACGTAAAACCCAAGTAACCCCAACTACTGCAGTGTTTGTTACAGCTGTCCTCAGCCAGCCCCAGATCTCAGAGGTCACCCAAGGAATTTCTTTAGCCCTTGTACAATGGGACAAATTCCAGCTACAGTGAACTCCCACCTCTCACTCGAACTAGTTCCAGGGCCTTTTTGTTGCTGTTGTTGATGGCAAATCTGTCAAAGTGACTTCAGCACCTTTAGCTTACCATTTCTCTTGCCCCTACAGTGATTTCTTAATTGAAGGGAACACAACCAGGAACACTGGGGCAAGAACACAGTAATTCTGCCATCAAGAAGTACCCTTGCAGCACGAGCTTCCTTCACATCCTTGGACCTTCCCCTTGCAGACCATCTAGCACCACATTCAGAACACAACCATGTTCTTTGCAAACTGGAAGTAAGGGCTAAGTTAGCTACTGCTATCCCCATTGCACAGCAGCTGGAAGACTCGTTCTCAAAGAGAGCCATTCTCAAAAAACACTCAATTGATCGCTCTTTAACCAGAGAAAACATGAACAGAACATTAAGTTACATATAACTACTCCATGGTTTTGAAAACTCAGTTCTCTGCCGCCAAGACTCATCAAACTCAGTCAAGTTTTGCTTTGCTAGAGCGTCCACAAATGCTCTCCCAGCTCCCTGGAAACAGTCCATATGCTCAGGCTTCAGCTATAGTGTCAGCTTCTGCATACACTTGAAAGAAGCAGAAGTACCTGGAAAGAATAAAAAATTCTTCTTAAATAACACTGAATTTGCCTCCAGATCAGAATATTGTTCTATCTCTTAGCTGACAGCTAACTAAAACAATTTAAATGACAAGATTCGTGCTGGAACCAAAACCAGCATTTTACATTTACTCCACACTTGATTGTGCAAGCCGTAGTTACTGGGAACAACACAGTCCTGCATTTCTTCCCTTCCACATCTCGTGTCTCCAACCACATGTACTTGAATAATTTCTGTTTTCAAGCAAACAGTATTTATCAAGACAGGCTTATCTGCATGGCTTGCACATATTCATGCTCACATTTTGAAACAGACACCAACATACATTGTGCAAGATCACTGCTCCGAAGTTGAAAGCTTGCCACAAGGCTATGTGGCTCCATTTTCTTAAATTACATTTAAATAAAAACTGTGCTGAAGTCTTAATACTTCGCTTTTAAAGTTACCCAAGTGCTGAAAAAGCATCTGGAAAAAAATTCCTAAAGCATGAAAAACATGTTCCTCCACCCACATGCACTCATAACTCAGATTCCAAACTGAATTTTACTAAGATGGCCAAAAATATTTTGCACTTTTAACACTTGGAGTTTTCAAAGCACCTTTTCCAAAGGCACACAAGAGAACGGAACACTCAACCAACGCTGCTCACAGCGGGTGGAGCTGAGGACTGAGCTTAAAGCAGTCCTGATGCCGTGACCTCAGTAGACAACAGGTCTGTCCTAGAAAGACTGGCCAAGTGTTCACAGATACAGAATTGTTCCTCTGGAAAGCACCGGGTGAACAGCAATGAATTATGAATCAAATTCAAGAGAAAAGCCAACAAGCACTCTAGAAATGAGTCCAGAACTACGCTGGTTTTCACTACTGCCTGGGCAGAAACGACCTTCTGACTGGTTGACGCTCCTTCATGAGAATGAGAGCCCTGTGCAGCACATTCTACTGCTCATTTAATTTAGGTGTGTTTAATTTCATTTCTTTGATCTCCACTTTCCTAAGTTAAACGTATGAAGTGTCAAGCGCTGTATTTTCATTATCAAACAGAAGCTCGCAAAGATTCTCCCTTGCAGTTGATCACTTGCTTACTAATTCAGTACATGAAAGTCTTTTCCAATAAACATTCTGTGCACTATAAAACACAGAAATTTAGATCCCCCTCTTTCCAGATATTCTCTGTGGGGCTACCCACACCATTAGCACAACTATATTTTTTATAAGCAGTTTGTGAGACTCCAGTTATGAGTACGTTTATATACCATTAGCAGCTTTTTTCCTCCCACAAAACACCATCCAATTAATGGACTTGGAGTTTTTACAAGACATGCATTTCCTAAGTCCGATAGGAAAAGCAGCACAACTGCTCTCTGCTGCTTTATTAAGGAGGGAAAAGCAGAAAACAAAAGACCAAAACCAGAAGTAACATATTTGAGGATGTCTACCACGTGTCTAAAATGAGCCAAGGGACCCAACAACTACACCAATTCAAACAGACCCAGCCTTGGGGTTCTGTCCATGGTGTAAAACACTGCTGGAACAATGATAGGCACCAAACCCTGGGTCAGCTGTTACACCTGAGGCTATGGGGAACAATGATGGCTGTATTTTCTAGCCCAGCATCACCTCCAGCTCTCCGCCCATACACTGGCCAGCTTCAAACCACCTTCCTGCAGTGCAGGAGGAAGAAAAAAGTTTGCCCTACCACTGCAGAACCTGTGTCAGCAGGAAGCACCGTGCTGGAGGTCTATAGCCAAGTGCCATTTCAGTAGGAACACTAAACTTCCAACCTAAAACACGTTTTCTGTCTCCAAAAAGTGGTTGGTATTTATAGTCCCTCATACACAGGTAGCATCGATACTTCAACATAACAATTTGAACATAGAACACTATTTTGTGGGAGGAAAAATGAATACAATTTCACGCACACTTAATCTCAATTTGAAAACTGAGATTTGTTTTTATATACAGAGCCAATATTGAGCATTTTTGATATCTTATAGCAATTAAATAAGGTACCAAATCAACTCAATAGGAACCAAATTTTCTAATTAGCTTATTTTAATAAACAGTACAAAACTCGCATCTGGTTCTCATCAAACACTAAATAGATTGCTTGCAAGCAACAGCACTGTTATTTCAAAAATGAATGGTGTTAAGTCGTGTGTAAGTTGTAAACTACGTAAACTATTAGTCACATAGGCTCAAATGCATCAGGAGAACAATTTCAGTTAATTCAGATGGAAACCTGTGTTAAAGCTTTACCTGTGAGTTGGGCTCCTGTCAAAGCAGGACTGCTTGCTGAAATAAAGCTGCACGGGGAACTGAGGAAAAGCCGCTGGTAAGAGAGTTGCTGTGATGAGCCAGGACATTAATATGTCCTCCAATGCTGACATTAATAGCCAGCAAAATGAGCAGCAAGAAAAAAGTCTTTAAAAGCACTGAAAGTAAGAAACAACAAATGTTGCTTGCTATTCTTAGAACTTTTAAGTCTCAAACGTGACCACTGTGGTCAAACCAGTCAAGAATCCGCATTTCTTCATTCTTTCTAAAACATCAGAGCAAAGAATTTCCAGTATAGAATTTTGGCAGGAAGATAAGTTTAGCCGACCTAATACTCGATATACCAAAAGAACAAACCTCGGGAAAAACTATGCCGTGGGTTGAAGCTGATTTTCTAAAACTCAAGCTCATGTTGTATTTCTTCAATAACCCTTGCAACAAGCAGTTGCTAGAAATCCTCAGCAAAGAGCAGTACCTACTGAGTGCTGCTCCCAGCACTGCTGCACTGGTACCAGAACAAATTCTGAGGGATGCTGGATGACTTTTCAATAGAAACCATCAACATCCCGTTATTATTTTTTTGGTAAGGAAATGAAAAGCATTCTTTATATTTATACCAAGAGAGGCATCGGCACTGCATCACCGCTTTAGAGCCGCATACCTCAGGTATCAAATGACTTCCAAATTGTCCCCAACTTCTAACACATATAGTTGTTTTCCGTGTTCATATTTTAACTGAGGAATGCCGAGTGCTTTTTGGCATGTTAGGAAAGGAAGATAAAAAGTCTCAAGGCTTACGTAAAACCGCTTCATGTCCTTGCAGCTTTGCCTTCCTTATTGGCAAATCTGCTGCTCGTTTTGCAGTAAGCATGATAACAACCAGATGAGATGGAGGAGCACTTTCTGAACAGACCCAAGAGTGAGCTCGGATTTAAAACCAGGATGCTGAAAGTCAATATTCAATGAAGAGTTAAGAGCGTGCAAAGGCCACGAGCAATAGGTTCATTTTGTTCTGGGCTACTTAGCAAAGGGACAGCCAACAACTGAACCAGCTGGAACTCATTCAGAAGAACTTCTTTCTTCCTGTGGCTCCCCAGGCTGCAGTTATCAACCTGAGGATGGCAAGCATGTAGATCATCAAGATGGAGCTGGTGCTTGAAAGAAGTGGCACGGCCTAATGGTCCATGATAAATGATGTTTTGATCCTAATCTGGACTTTGGTACTGGGTTATAAACCATCCTTGTGTCTTGTGGGGAAAAAAAAGACTGTACGATTTGCCCGATAGACAGAATTCAAGCATTCTACTGACTTCCCTCTTTGATGATAATCTCATTAGCAGTTCTTGTACACGTATAGCAAGCAGTTCTAACCTCAATTCTTTTGCTGATTTCAGATGCTGTCAATACAAACCAAACAGTATAGAGCACTGAAGTGGGAAGACTGCATTTGTTTTAAAGCACTTGGTCGAGAAAAGCCATTACTGCAAAAAATGCACCAGATTAGTTCAAAATACTACTTGGATACTGTAGTATACTGATAAGCTATAGGAAATCTATACCAGAAAAATGAAGTGAGCACTTTTATTTGCTACACACAACTGATGCTGTGTGCCATGAGCCCCATGCAATGCCCTCCCGGCCCGATCCACTGCACACAGCTGAGCCACATGCAGGAGATCACCTCCCAGCCCCTCTCTTTGCCTTCATTAACAGCTCACATTCACATCACATCCATCAAGCCTCACAGGATTAAGGAGGTTTAAGGAAAATTCAAAAATCTAGGAAAATGTTATCAAATGTTCAGATAAAATTTCCAAGTAATTTAAGTGATCGTTTAAGCACTTAGATACAAGAAAGGAAAAATAACTGCAGTAACTTAAACACAAGTGAAAATAAAGGTGCAAAGTTTAAATTCAGGAAAAGGAAAGAAACATTTTGTTTGCTCAAGTTAAATTCCTGGCATTGCTTCTGATTTTGAAGAAAGTACATTGGCTGTTTCAGGATATTGGTATCAGCCCCTGGAAAAAGTGAACTCCAAAATCTTAGGTTTGTTTCCTAAATTATTCGGTCTGTTATAATCCCTTTCAACATCCACCCAAGATGCTCCAAACTGCTCTTTACTGTCCTGCATTTTGTCCTGTTTAGAGAGCTCAGCCTCAACCCTTCTTGCAAAAACATAGCAAGTCCCAGAGCCACGGCTGTGAATGTCCCAGCTGGCAGGGGGCACCAGCAGCACCAGCACCCAGAGCTCAGCAGTGGTTTGGGCTGCAAGGCTACGTGGGGACAGACAGCAGGAGGTGGGGACAGACAGCAGGAGGTGACAGCAGCTGCATCATCAACCGTAGGGAGGAAGGATAGCAATAAGGAAGCTGTGGAAGTGGGGGAAAGGAAGAGGATGGGACAGAAGTCAGGCTTGTTCCATGAAAAGACTGTAATTATAGAGATATAAATAGCTTGTTGAAGCCAAATTTTCATTCATTCACCTACTTTTGCTCTATTAACCCTAACATAGAATCACTGTTTTGTTCTGTATGACGTCTGCATGTTGCAGGAAAAACATCCCCTGGATTGTAATGCTCTTGCCTAGGAATTACAATAAAAGCTTTTCTATACAGAAAGAAGAAAAAAAAAAACAAAAAAACAACCACCAAGGATCTGATTTAACAATCAGTCATACCCAGAAATTACAACAGGAGACGAGAACAATGTATAAGAGACTTTTTTGTGCCTCTGTTCTGCAGTCAGCCCTGTCCACAGGAAGCACACATGCACACTCCAAACCTACCTAACCACTTATTAGTCACCCAGTGGTAATTCCCTACAAGTGTCTTGGTTGGATGAACCAAACTCCAGCAGTTCTCATCTGATTTCCAGGGAAGGAGCTGCTCCTCCCGGTGCCGGCAGGCACGTGACTGCACTCTGCTTGAGGAAATGTGGGTCAGTAAGCACGCACCCGGCTGCTGGGGTTGCACTCTCTCCAGGGACTGGCAGCAGCATGACGTGGAGCACCGTGCTGTCTGCAGGCACACGGTGCACGTGTTTGAATTCCATGCTCACACCAAGAGCCATCCCTTGCAGATCTCCACGGAGTCCGGCACACGTCCAGCAAAAAGCTCTGTGTCTTACTGCCACGCCGAACAGCACTGAAAATGTTAAAGTGATTTAGAAGGCTGACAGACACATCACAAAACAGCAGCCATTAGAAGGAAACGTCTTCCTTCCAAAATAATTAATCACCCGTTGTGTTTGAGTATAAACATCCAGTGCTGGCAGGCGGGTGTTTTGCTCAGCTGAGCAGCAGCAAGATGGACAATCACATTCTGCTGCTTCCGAGCTCAGGTAATGCTCACATCAGAGCTGGTGCTGCTGCTACCTGGCCCCCAGCACCTCTGTTTGTCCCAAGAAATGGTTAAGCTGGATGTGGTTAACCAATAACTTCATGTGGCACGTTAGTGAGCCCTTCTGCCAAACGGCATTTCCAATTACTATCAAGGTTCAGCAGATCCACATTGTATCAATATCATCCCTCTCTTGCACAAGCAAAGCAAGCTTCTTCACTTTTGGTATTTTAAACAGAATGTGTAATTCTCGTGTGACCCATGGGAGGCACAAAACTGCACGAGCTGAATAGCACCAAACAAGATTTCATGAAAAGGAGGCTTTTATTCAGAATAAAGCCGTATCAGCCTATGTGTTACTCCCTTGTTCTAATTATATAGGACAGAATCTATTTAAACTGCCAAGTTAATGACTTCAAATTTGATCAATAGTCTCTGTTTATTCAGCCCAGCACCACTGACAGTCACCGGGGATGAACAGCAAAACAAACAGCCTGGCTGGGGCAAATCCATGGCTGAGGTGGGGTGAGTAAGAAAAAGCAATCCACAACAGCAAATATCCTTTGATTTAGCCGGGAGGTGGGGAGGGAAGGATCTTCCCTCTGAACACATCGAGACAGCCCAGTCCCTTTGTGGCCATACGACATTTATCCATATTATTTTGTTAATGACCAGTGGTGAGCTGCGAGCTCAAGCATAACTAACATCACAGACACAGAACAAATCCAAGCCTTATCTTGTACCATCTAGCTATGTTAAATATTTCGCATTTGTTTTCAGATTAAGCCATGGTAGCACATGACAACAAGAGGAGAGCAGTAAAGCTTTGGAGTGCATGCAGGAACTCCCCTCATTGTCACCATACACACTGCTGAAGGAAATTTGCTTTGGAGTGACTAGAAGAAAGGCCGGAACTGGCGCCTTGAGAGCAGGATGACAAATGTCCTTGACTAAATCCTCTGCCAAAAGATGCTAGGAATGTTTTAGTTACAGACTAGCTTCAGAGAGCAAAATAAAAATAGAGTTTAGAATGAAAACAGATAGCGTACAGCATGCACATAGTGTTCTAGCAAAGACGTCTTTAAATGAAAAAGAAAAGCTTTGCAATTCAGTTTCCCAACAGCGGCTTAACAGCAACGTATGTGGAAACCCTCCAGCAATTTTTCAAGAATACCTTTTAAACTATTCAATAAAGGAAACTCCCTTGCTAATCCCAACCTGAATCTGCAGGCTGTGATCGTGATGAAAAGCACTTCATTGCATGACTCTGGCCAGGATGTTTACCATTTTCTCAGCTCTATACTTTCACCGCTTTGCCTGCGACACGGCTCGCCATTTGCCTCGTACAGAACATCAGCATCCATTGCATCAATAAATGATAAACCATTGCTGCTAAGATACCTTGATCAAAGGTCTTATATAAATAAGATGGAGCACGGATGAAAAGATGTCATGCTTCTTCCTATCCAGCCTTCGTGTACGCCTTTCATACTCTGACAATTCTCCTCCAGTGACAACACTCGGTCGCTGGATCACATACCAATAAAAACATGAACTTCTCCTGAACAAAACGTTCTCAAACCACTACATAAACACAACCAAAGTCTAAAATGTGATACTTAGAAAAACAACACGTAGAGACAGTCGGTTCTGACAAAGCCTACCAAGTTTGCTCTCCATTTTAAATTGATTAAATAGATTCAATACATTACATTTCGCATGGATGGTTAGCAGTGCTAACACTCTAGATAAAATGAAATGCTCTGTGAGGAACACTCTCACTAGGGCTGGCTCTCACTAGATGTATTACTCGCTCTCACAGTAATTTAGTATAACAGGGCCTAGCAATTTCACTGAACAGCATTACAAAAGCCATCTCTTCACAGTTCATAACACAGAAGCTCCCAGAAATACCTATTTCTTCACTATGGACTCAGCGCAGGGAATGCAGTGGGAGATAGGCTGACACTTTGTTTACAGGAGCTGTAGAACATCATTTTATTTTTTTTATTAAGAAGGTGATTCCTATTTATCAAGGAGTCAAGATATTAAAGGCAAACCTTTATTTCCATTCATATCACTAACACAACTCGCACACCAGGAATCTGATACTGTCCAGGCGCTGAATGACAAACTGCTAGGGAGAAACAAAGGAGAGCAAGATTTAATAAACAATTTTCATAAGAAAAACCTACAAACAACATTTCTCTTCCTCGCTAAAATAAGCTATGTGGCATTAATTTGAAGTGATAGCGCTGTACTTTTAATTAAAAAATGCCAGTAGGAGGTTGATGCATTGTCTGATGCTGCAAGCAACATGCTCGCAGGACGCAGATGGATCTCTGTGCAAGGAATTAACACGCAATTTCGTCTGGGTTAAAAGCAAAACAGAACCCCTAAGTCAAAACAAAAGTATGCAAGGGGTTATTACAAGTGATTGATAAAGTCATCTGGATGTTTTGACCGGGGAATATTATGCTCTAAGAAACAAACAAAACCAAAAGAGACAATGCTGGGAGAACAACTCTGCGTGTTCAGTTATGAGACAAACGAAGATAAACTTACTGTAGAAAAGTGGTGAATTCAAAACACACGTCCCTCCTGTCCCACCCCAGAGCTGCTCTCCCACTCCTTCTGACTCCCTCCAGATCTTCAAATGAAGTACCAAAACTTATTTGGAGGAGAACGACAGGTGCGATGCTCTTTGCAGCCTCGTTATATCTCTTCCAGGCTGAAAAGAAGCTTAAGCTTGTCCCTTAATTTCATTCATCAGCCTGATGGAGGAGACAGCAGTGCCCTGGCTCTGAGATGCACGGACAGCTTGGTGTGCCAGGTTTCACTGCTGAATTGAGGAACCACCAACAGCTTAGGAAACAGAGCAGTATCAGCCTTCTCATCTAGAAGAAATCCCCACAGAAAATTTTCCTGCGTCCTTTTCATCTATTTTCATCTACGCTACAATTCTTTGCTGCTATCATTAAATAAAAGAAGAAGGAAGAGCCCTACAGCCCCACAGAGGCATCTGGAAGCACGGCTGTGTGAACAACTGCCAGCTGCTCTGCAGCACAGAGCCACCCCAGGAACAAACGGGGCATTTTGGTTTTCCTTGCTATAGTGGCCATGTGAGAGAAGCCACTTTATCCCAAGGCTTCTAACATATTTACCCACCAGCCCTATGATGACTATTTCAGTCACGTTTACACTGCCAGCATCATCTCAAGCATCACAGATTACTCTGATTCCTTCTGCTGTTTCAAAGTCTGTTTTCTCTCTGCAATGTGTATGATTTACATCCTGAGGCGATGATAAAAAAAAAAGGGAAAACCGCTACTATTTTTCAGCTCAGCTTTATTTCCTTTTCTCCCCCCTTCTATCAAAAATAGTTCTCATCTATGCCCTAGTTCAGTTTGGAAGTAGCACACGCAGACTTGATAAGCATCCCGCGAAGGAAATGCCTCGAATTGCAGACTACTTACGGCACATTTTCCCAAGCAACTTTTTATAAACCCCACTTGATGGGCGCTTCGCTAATTCCTATTGAAGTTTATCAAAACATTATTTGTAGACAAGTCAAATTACCTCTGTGATTAAACAACAACAAAAAGATCACTTGTGCCCGAGCTGAAGCCCAAGCTGTTGGATTACACAGAAGAATTATTTATTCTGTTAGCAGACTTGTCTAATTCCGAGAAGGTATTTAATTTTAGACTGAAGAACGTAACACATGCAGAACTCCCATGTACACGTTCCTTTTGTCTGTCTGAGTCTTGTCCCGGCCCAGGGAAAAGCACTGCTAAGGCAGCTGGTGGCAGCAGCACTGCTGTGATGCTCTGTGCTCGCTGTGCAGCAGTCAGGGCCGGCTGCGTATCTGCGCTGTGTTACTGACCTGTAACAGCTGCATCTCATTTATATGCATTGGGAAAAAAAGTCTGCTAACGTTCTGTCCCCTAAAAACACTGGAAAGATGAAAGTTACGGTATGTGACGAATTGTGAGCACCCTTTTAAAACCAAATTTACCCTGGTTGCATCACACAACCACCAAGCTGAGCAAAGCCACGATGGTTTGCAGTCTCACCCTTTTGTGCCTCAGACCCCTCTGCTCCCTGCCAGCTCCACGGATCCTCCTGCAGCTGACCCACGGCGTGCTTCAGTGCTCATCTGTAAGACGGGGGGAACCCAAATGGAATATTTTCCTCCTTGCTCAAAATATCTCAGGAATTGGTTAAACGCATCGCCGGCCCCTACAGCATAAAAACGCTTCATATAAAAAAATTCTGAGATGAAAAATCAGTTTTCTGAAAGTCATTTTCAAAATCCCCAACACTCCAGGCTTTTTGTTTTGTTTTGGCCACCAAGCCATTTCAGTTCCCTCTGATCTGCTGCTTCACAGGGTATTCACACACATACAAGACTGCAAGGTGCTCATCATAGTGCTGAGCTTGACACGTTCCTCTCTGCAGTCACTTTTAAGGAAGTTGTAAAAGAAACTGCTTGTAATTTCTACTGCTATAGTAATACGGAGGTAAATATCATCTGAAGATATTGGCCAAGTTATTCTTTCAAAGGCTGACAGCACACCTCCAGCTTACACTGAGCTGCTCAACTCAGAGATTCCCAATTCTGATGGGTTCTTTGCCATTCATGCTAAAAGTTCCAAGCCTTGTTCCACAACGACGTATCCATTAACCAGGCTCACACTTGTTCAGTACAACATCTATGCCTTTTGCTTCTCAATTTCAATGCAAGTTCCCGCATTCTTACAAAAATACGTGGGAAAACCCCAAACACATCAGCTGCAAGAATAAAGAACAAAGTGTCCACTGTAAGCATATCAACCACTGCAAATCTGAATCAGATTGAAACTCCACTTTTCTTAATACTGCACTTGTGAAGCAAAAAAATAAACAAGCAACAGCACAATCCATACACTCAGTTACTTTTCAGTCTGGATTTTTCTCATTGTTCATGCTCTGCAGTAAAATGGAGCATGCATATTTCAAAAGATGCATCCGCTGAGCACACAGACCGAGGCACTGAGGTCCACCCCATGCTGGAGATGTGACATTGACTGCAGTCAGGGCTGGAGGAAATGAGATCAGAGTGATGCCAGCAGTTGTCTTCAATTTGAAATAAAGGGAAAGGCAACTATCTTCAAGGAGTTCTGACTTTTAAAGAGAAAAATCACAATGGAGAGCTTTTGATAGAATACCTTGGAAATGAGGGAGATTAATTAGAAGAACAGGCTTTCTTTAACACACTCAAATTTAATTTTGCAAAATAAACAAGAAAGGGAAACTTTGAATTGATAAGAAGACACGCATTTTATTGTAGTCCAATGATTAGAGGAAATAAGCAGATTTTTATGGAAGACTGAAATGCAAACATATGGAAATGACAAAGAAAATGCTATTCCTTCTAAATCACCCATTAAAAAATACTATTTTATTCCAAATACTAAAATGTACCGAGGCAGACCTCGTTAACTTGAAGGAAAAAAATTGCAACTTCTTCAAAAATATCATTATCCACTAGGAGTTAATGCAGAAGTGAAGATGACTGCAAGATCAGAAAACATCGGGGCATCTCTGCAACAGAGACATCTAATCAGCTTCATGTGGGGCTTCTTCTTAACCTCCTGGGAAAGAAACATCTACTATTTGAAAGGAAATAACAACCATGGCTAAACCTGAACCTGAATACTCATTCCTGAAGCATCCCAATGGTCATCAACACCAGAAGTGAATCATGTGGTTTAACATCACCCTTCCTTCTTCAACGCGTAGCAGTGCATACTTAAGTGACAATAAGGAAACAAAGCAGAAAACAGAAAGCTGGAAGGCACACCTGATTCCCCAGGGTTTCCCAGCATTTCTTACAGCCTTAATGGCACGGTTTGGGATTAGGAGCCTCCTGGAGCGAGGTGCACAGAGACAAGGTGCAGCTGCAGGAGGTGCGCACAGCTGGCGGGGCGAGCGGCGCGGTCACCACATTGCAGCTCCCCGACAATCCAGCATTGTTTCACCCCCAGAGAGATGAACAAACTCCCCATTTAAATACTCGCTGTTACATTCTATTAGTATGCACAATAGTGTCCATATCCTGCAAAAAAAGGGGGGAAAAAAAAAAGGATTTTTCATGGGGGAGGGGAGAGTGAGCAAATGGTGCTCTGCCAGCTCCGTCTCTCTGCGCTGTGAACTGGGTAGCCTTGGGGATTTCTGCCTGCTGTGCTTAGTGTCCTTGACAACAAGCCAGTTTGAATTTTGGCCTTTAACTTGACAAAAATGACTTAGTGAAGAGGAAGGCATCAAGCTATTACAGCCCCGTGGAGAGATTCTTTCTCAAACAGCACGCGAGCTTATTCTGCCAATTCAACTAGAGCATCGTCACATTTATCACCCAGCTCCAGGATCCCCAAGTATTCCCAGTGTAGCTGCCAGTTCATGAGACTAATTGAAGGAAAAACTTCCAACACTTTCCTTCCCACCGTCCTCTCCTTGCATTTTACAACTTCCACAAGGATGACAGATGGAAACGGGATCCCCTTCAAAAACTGCAAGATTGCCTTTCCAAGAGACGTGAAACAAAGTTTATAAGCAGTGTAACATCTTAACCTGTCACCCACTGGCTCATCTTTAGCCAACCGACAGGCAGGTTCCTCGTGCTGTCACAAATATTTAGATAAATCTTTTACAAATTGATATATACCAATAAACACCTCCAGCAAAGCTTGCTGCAGGGCTCAGGAAATCACTGCTTTTTTCTACTTTTCTCTTCCAAACTCAACCCCTCCCAACAGAAGACAAACCGCTCATATCCTAGCTTCTCAAAGTCCAGCCTCTCAGTTTAAATTCTTGATAAAGACTCGATTTCAGCAGCTGAAGTTGCACAGATGTGCTCATAATTCATCTCCAGGTTTTCCTCCACCAGTTCCCTGCAGTGAGTGACAAATTCCTGGCAAAGGGGGGTCAGCAGACAAGCAAGGAGATAACATCTTAAGTTATTGCAGCAGTGCCTGCAGGAACTCATCTGTAAGCACCTGAAACGCCATTATCCGAAAGCAGCACAACTTCCCCATGACCAGCAGTAACACGAGTGCTTGCATTAACCAGCTGCATGGCCAACTGCAGGCTTTCTAATGTGCATGCTAAAGAAGATGGAACTGAGGTAAAACTGCTGGCAGTCAACCAGCTGTAGTGCTGCTCTCACCATTGATGTCCTGCTGTTGGCTGGAGCAGTGAGGGCTGCACTCGAGACCTCAGCACATACCCTAATGCCTAAAGAGGTCACAGCAGGAGAAATGACACAGTGGCTGTCAGCAAATATCCTGAGACTTCACATCTCACTGACACGTTCGCCCACCCAAACCAACTCATGGTACAGGAAAGAACAAACCATTTTCATGTCGTGGCAATACAACTTTGTTTCACTTTGAGAGCAGAAATCAGCATCAGTGTTTGGTTCCCAAAATGCAAATTATCAAGGCACTAATACAGATAAAAGCTTTCAGCAATATTGCGGAATCCGGTCCTTTTCACAGTAACATTTCTATCAGTTTGGGAGATGGAAAAACCATCAAGAAAAGGTCTCACTGCTCACTCACAGAACACACTGGCACATAGAACAGTCTCTTTTTCTTAAAATCTTTTTTAATATTCTCTGCACTCAAACCTTAAATGGGTTTCTCTGAAGCGTACACACCTCAGCTTCACAAACATTCTGATCTAACCTTATCTTCTCACACCAATCTCCCCTATCACGCTATTTCAACCAAACGAACAAGGCAGCCGGGTGAGTATTTAAGTCTGGAACCATAAATAGCAGCAAGTAATCTAACCAGACTAATCCAACTTTAAACATGTCAACTGGACTTGCCTAAAGTCGGGCGGCAATCCAGACAAACCTCCAGCACACACAGTGCTAAGGCCAGCAGCAGGAACCAGCCGCAGTGCAACCGCTCCTATCTACCTGCAGGGCACTGGTGGCTGCTTTGGGGCTGTCAGTCGGTCGGGACCAGCAGACAGCATCCCAGTATGAAGCTCAGATCCTCACTGGGAGATCACTCCATTTTACAGCACAGAAAGTGTAATGCTACGGAATTTTATAACACGATAAAGCCTTTTAGGGAAGAGGATGAGAACGCTGTAAGGAATTAAATAAGAAATCATTAAGCAGCTCCACAACAGCATTCCAAATTACATTCCTTTATAGGAAGGCACCCAGTTTGAAAAAATAAAGTTTCAAGTTAGTTATTGTTTCTACTTTCGCTGCCTGAGGGAACGTTTTGGAGACAATTCACTTCCACCAGGACAATGGTGCTGGCACAGCTTGGACGCACTGGGAGAGACAAAGGCAGCGACTCACAGCCCACCCGTCTGCTCCTGTTCCCTCTCCAGCAGCTCAAGGATGCCAGCTGCCCATTGCAAAGGTTGCTCTCCCCATGAAAGCAAGATTTTTTTTTAATTTTTATTTGAAGTTCCCCTTGCTCCGTGCCATTCCTACCAGCAGGCCCCTGAGCAGTCACAAATGTGAGGGCAGACTAAAATGGCCGGCTGGCCAGCCGAGCCTCCTCTCACACTAGCACCATCAGACTGCAGCCAGGACTCTTTGTAACGTAAAAACATAAAACCACAAACAGCCCACGAGGTATTCACTACTTTTGATATAGAGATCCCTGCACAGATAGTCATTGTTTCTGAGCACAGGACATAAAACTGTCTGGGTGGCCAATATTAGCGCTGCTATTGATCAGTCGGTTAACTCTGCTGACTCGATCAATACTGCATTAGTCATGAAAGGGAAACGTTTGTGACACTTCTTAACGTATGCCTTCATAACAAGCTGAAGCGTATAGCTTTTAAAGAAACGTAGTATTTTACTTTGTACTTGAAGCCATTGTACTCTTTAATGCTTTCCTTAAATTACCAGTGATTGTCTGCAAAACGAGCCCAAGCCAGCCATTTACAAGCACTTTGCAGATGGGACTTCCCTAAGCTGCTCTAAGTACAGGGAAATGAAAGTGGGGTTTCAGATACTTCACCACCTCTGTGCCTTTCTTTGCCTCTGCTAAGCACAACTTTTCCTACAGAAATCAAACACTGCCTGTGAATGCGCTCACCTCACACAAACTGTGCACTTCCTCATCACCTTCCTCATTCCTCCTTGCCGTTTCTGACATCAAGCTCTCCTTCCTCTCGCCCTCCGTTCAAGACCTCCACAGATACAATAACAAACAGCGGCCCAACAACCTCCTACACTGGGGCTGCCAAGGAGGAATGCCTTTTTTATCTGAGGGATGACTGCTCTCTCCTGTGACACCAACTGCTGCTCTTCTGCTAAAGGAACTGCTTTTGTCATCTACACATTTCCACGGGCTGAACTTCTACATGAGGTCCTCTCCCCTTCCTGCTCCAACTCCAAAGCGATCCGTAACATTTGAACGAATGCTTTTTCCTTCCCCATCTTTTCTCAGTTCCTCTCCAGCAGCAGAAGCCAGACTGCTGTTAACACCTCTGCTGCGACACTGATGAAAAAGCCATACCGATGAAATCAGAACACAACACTGAGGTTTTCTGGTAGAAAAACTGCACTCCTAGTCCACTTCTCCACAACCTTTCCAATTCCACATACAAGTTACCCGGAACAAGAGTATCTGTGAGATCCAGCACAATGAGACTGCAGTTTTCACGAGTACTTCTGGGTGATACAACAGTATGAATAAGAAGCGTGTACGCTTTGGAGTTGATAAACCCTTTGGAACTTCCCCCAGGGAGCAGCGACTGCAGCAGCAAACAAAGGTTTTAGAGGAGGACATCAGCTAAAAAAGGGACGTGCTCCACAAAGGCCCCTTTGACTTTGGACCGCATTTCTCCCTGACCCAGAAGATGCCGAGCAGACTCCTCAAGCACTCACAATACCCACAGTGCTCACTTCATTATTCCCATCTCTTTTTTGAGACATCTGTCATGGTTGTGCTGCCCTGCTGACAGCACCGATACAAAGAGACCACAGACTTAATGACAAGTTCTACCTTACTTTGCCTAGAACTGCTCTCAGCAGTGAGACAAGGCCATAAACATCCTTGGCTGCTGTATCACCAGCAGTGGGGAAAGCTGCAGTGGAAACAAAGGGAACTCAGCACATACTTTTGGAGAAACTGAGGTATAAGGAAAGATGAGTGCGTTTGAGGCTGCAGTCATTTTAATCCATCATCCAAGTTATGTGCAGTTGCAGGTGTTGGTTTATTTTTTTATTCCTAAACAGAATGTGTTACTTCACTGCAATTTGCAAAATCAGGCTAGGACTGACAGCACTCTGTACGAGCTGGATGACAGTTTCTAATATATTCACCTAACTATAATACTTTCAATGCATTGCTCATACAAACACCATGCCAATAAACAAGGAAAAAAGAAAAAAGATGCCTTTAAAAAAAAGCAGAAAGATTCAACCATCATTTGCTTTCTAATGCTCACAGCCGTCTTCAGACTAAGTAGTATTTCATGGAATCACAGAATGGCCCGAGTTGAAAAAGACCACAAAGATCACCTGGTTCCAACCCCCTGCTACGTGCAGGTCACCAACCAGCAGCCCAGGCTGCCCAGAGCCACATCCAGCCTGGCCTTGAATGCCTCCAGCGATGGGGCATCCACAGCCTCCTTGGGCAACCTGTTCCAGTAGTGCAAAACAGAAATGGTCTCTAATCACAGGAAACACAATGCAGGTAGTAAATCGTAACAGAAGACGTTCTGTGTCTTGAATTAACACCACTCAAACCTCCCAGCAGCAGAACAGATGAGGAAACAGCAGCCACGCTACCTGCAGTGCTTTGGAGCAGGTAAGGCAGGCCAGCAATCTCCAGCCATGCTGAGGATGCAGCATTTCCTAACAACTCCAAAGGGAAACAACCTCTCCCAGAGCAATTTATTTTTGATTAAATGCAGCAATTTTTGTCATACCACCCAGGTTGCGTGCTTGTAAAAACCAAAAATGTGTTTGAGCAAGCAGAGTTCTCCAATATAATTAATTAAAAAAAAAAAAAAAAAAAAAAAAAAAAAGATGAGTGAGAAAATCCACCAAGTTGCTCAATAAACTGAAACTTCAGCCTCTTGCACAAAATGCTCTCAGCTAGGAGGGAACAGTGCATGCTAAAAGGCAAAGAACACTTTGATGCTGGATTCACTCTTACAACTAAAACCAACTCAAATAACAGCTTCTATCTGTTATTTAAATGATACCCACCCGCTCAAAGGGCTTCAACCACAGCACGAGTTACTCAACTCCCAGCATTTTTATTGACTGACTGGCATAAAAATAAGGCACATCAGTGACTGATCTGACATGTAGCACACGGCACCACAAAACTAATTTCAGATCAAACATCATCTATACGCCCTAAAAATATTTCCAGCCTTCTCGTGTCCGAAAAGATTTTCAGATCGACATTTTCCTCGCCGACTGCAGCCTTGTAAAGCACGAGCAGCACAGGATCAAGAAAGGATTAAAAGCAAACCGGGTTTTTTTGAAGAGTGGCTTCTGAGCGATCGCAGCGCACACCAGAAGCAAGTTAACCTGGAACTGAAGTTTACCTCGTGCCATTTGTCTCATTGTTTGGCAGTATCTCACAGCCGCAGCTCCGCAGAGATCAATGCCAGCGCCTGGGTCTGAATGAACCACGGCACCGAGATCTCCAAGCATCCACCTGTTGCCTTTGAAAGGTCGGATGGGGCCTTATTTATTAATAATTCACCCCGCAGCTCTGAGAAGCAGAACCTGCACCTCTTCCCGTTAGAAGAGCAGCTCAGCATCAGCCGGAGCAGCTTTCAGAAGATCTAACGCAGACCTCGGAGGTTGCAACAGGAATTGGTTTATCCATGCGTGCACGCAGCCCTCGTGAGGACACACGGAGCTCGTTTGGCTCGGGGCAAAGACTGCAGAAGTCGGGTTTGGGGGAGGAAGCAAGCGGGGAGGAGAGCAAAAAGGGAAACAAAGCAAAAACACAGAGACAAAACGACCGACCCAGAGCGAAAGCACTGCAAGCAACGCGACGCACGCAGGGCACGGCGGGGCTGAACTCAACAAAGCTGCCGGAGCTCAGCGCTCGTTCAGTCCGCCGGCAGCCGAGGGGGAAGCCGAGGGCACGGCGGCTGCACCGCAGGGGGCGGGTGGGCAGCGAGCGCCGCGAGGGGAAATAATAATAATAACAAAAAAAAGGGAAATAAACAGAAATCACTCGGAAACACAGCAGCGCCAGGGCTGGGAGAGGAGCAGCGGTAACGGCTGGGCCCGGCGCCACGGCCCGGCCTCCCCGCGCGGCGCCACGGCCCGGCACACGGCGGCCCGGCACACGGCGGCCCGGCACACGGCGGCACGCAGCGGCCCGCCGGCCCCTCCCCCCCCGGCCCCTCCGCGCCGAGCAGCGCGCCGTGCCGCGGCGGCCCCCCCGCCCCGTTCTTACCTGTGAGGCGGATCTTGATGCTGGAGCCGTTCCGACGCGTCCCGGGGTTCGACATCGCGCCTCGCGGCGAAATCAACCCGCGGCCCCGCGCAACCCCATGCGGGCCCGTTCGATCTCCGGCCGCTCTCTCCGCGTTCCGCCCGCGGTCGGACCCGCCGCCGCCCGCCCGCCTCAGCCGCCGCCAGCCCGACCCGGCCCGGACAGCGCCTCCGCTCCGCCTCGGCCCCGCCCCGCGTCTCGGGGCGTGACGTCAGCGCGCGGGAGGAGAGGCGCCGCCATCTTGAGGAGGTCGGGGATGCGGGGCCGCGCTCTGAGGGAGGAGTGCGGCGCCCCCTCGCGTGCGGGAGGACCGCGACCTCACAGCCCGCCGCCTTCCGACACAGAAAACATCGCTGTTGTAACCTTAACCTCACTGAAATCCTCACCTGCATTACTTCGGACAAAATATACGAATGTAGCTTTCCTGGACGCTTTTCCCACCTACCAATTCAGATATATGCCAAATTAATGTACAGCTGCTTTAAGCAACGTTCACTGATATGGATGGCTCCGGAATTATTTTGTTTCCCATATTCTTTCCTGAGAAAGCTTGTTTGCTAAGGAAGCAAGGAATAGCCTTGTTGGGTACAGGGGGGTGCAGGAGGACATGGATGCGGTGCAGTGAACACGTGCTCACAGCAGCATGGGAGTCAATGGAGGTGAATGGGGCACAATAAGATGTGAACCAGCCCACCGATTCGTTTACGAGCCACAGAAACGCATCCCACAAGCCATCCTTCCTGGTTTGCTACCAGAAATGAAACCACCAGATCCCAGACCCCATAAAATCTGCACCCCATCAAACACAGAGCAGCCTTTGAACTTAACTCGAGGCAAAGCTGTGAGCCAACCCCATCCCATGCAGCCAGACCAGGCAGCCAGTGCTCACCCTTTAGTCCTGAAAGCAGAGGGCCACACAGCTCCCCTCCACCAAAACCTCCTTTAATTTCTCCTGTAAAGCCAGACCTGCAGAGCACAGCTGCACAGTGCTG
This sequence comes from Chrysolophus pictus, assembly GCA_037305975.1. Classification (NCBI taxonomy): domain Eukaryota; kingdom Metazoa; phylum Chordata; class Aves; order Galliformes; family Phasianidae; genus Chrysolophus; species Chrysolophus pictus. The sequence continues at coordinate 4,350,951 of CM074589.1, forward strand.
GAGAAGTCCCTGGGTGCTCCTGTGGCACTGTGAAATGAACAGTAAGGCTTTAGAAGAGAACCTGCTTTCCCTCTACAAACTCCTTCTCCCTAATCAGATCCTAATGCAGTGCACACAGGCCTCCATGGGCCCCAGCAGCATCTTTCCCACATCTCCAGTACAGCAGTTATCACTGAGCTCCTCTTTGGTCAGAAAGGAGGATACTTCAATCAGCACTACTTTTTTTTTTTTTTTTAAGTTCATCTCAGTGAAAGGGGAAGATGCTCTGGATTTGGAAAGTGGAGCATCATCAATCCAGTGTCACATCCATGGACACATCTCTTTCAACCTAGCATTGCAAAGGTGAAAACACAACTTATCTACAGCAGCCTCACACAGGTGAGCAGGGAAGGAGCCCCAAGGCTCTGACCTTCCCCTTTTTAGCTTGCTGTAAGTCAGCAGAGCATCAGCACACAGCAGCCCTGTGCCCAAGAACAGGAAGAGCAGGACAGCAGCAGGAACCCAGCTCCGGTCCACATCTCCATTTACACTGAGGAAGCATGTACCTCGGGCTCCTTTTACCCACTGAAATCCAATCATTTCCAGATGCTGCATCAGCAGCACAATGTAAGGTGGTGCTGGCAGCAGAGCCCTTTGTGCTAACCTACAGCACAAAGGAAGGATCTACACAAGCACTCATCCCCAGAGCACATTCAGGTTTTGTGCTATGCTGGTTTTCACTTCATAATGTCAGATCCAGGAAATAAATCCTGGCATCACTCCACAGTTCAGCAACTCCAGCACTTCGATCAGCTGTGCCCTGCAAACTCAGGGCTGTGCACCTTATACAGAGCACAGGCTCTGCCTCCTCCTTTCTAGGCAGCCTGGAGGAGAAATGCCCTCTATCCTGCAGGGAGGCCCAGGAGCCACAGCACAAACACAAAGGCCAAGCAGGGTTTGGTAATACACTCTGCTTCTTAGCATTTTTGACTCAAACAGTTAACAAGTTACACACCTTGTTCTCCAGCAGGAAGGCAATGTCTCACACAGAAAATACATCCAAGAACTCCAATCCGTATTTTTCCATGTTTAAGGCCCAGAGAGCTATAATCTTCACAACAGCAGAGTATGAGAGAAAAGGAATAGAGGCAAGAAGTACAAATCCACAAGTGCAATTTATTGATAAGTTTCAAATGTAAAAGGACTATACAATTCTGCTCCTCTTGGTCAGGACACCCAGCCTCCACCCACCAAGTTGGAGCTGTGCAATGCTTCGTCTTCAGAAGTTGAAGTCTTGCTTCTCCACTGAGAAGTTATACAGCCCATCCTCGTCGGTCCCAGGCTGCAGATCAGGAGTCTCCTAGAAGGAAGTCGGCAGCCATCAGTTAATGAGTCTGCATCTTTACTTGTTTAAAACACTGCAGACAAAGCTCAGACCTCAGCTCTGAGGTCTTCCAGACCACTGTAAGCCTCTGCTCTGGTGTTCCCCAATTTGTGAGAGCAAGTCTGGATCCAAACATGGACCTGTAACAGTTATGGAATTCCCTTGTGACTCCTAGTTCAAGTCCTATACTTTTTCCACAAGCTTAACATAAGAGTCAAGTAATCCAGAAGGAACCTGAGCACAGTTATCAGTGAGTAGGAGGCTGCCCTTCCTAGCAACAAGCCAGCCAGGAAAGAGGAAGCCTCCCCACATTTGGAATGCATATCAGCAACTGCAGTGATGCTAGCTGATGCCACTGGAAATTCAAGCAGCAAGATGCTATCAAAGCATCTCTATTGCACAACAGTCAGCTCACAGATCAGGGTTCTACAGAAAGTAAAGAGAGTAAGCTATAAGAACTACCCCACTCAAACAGAGACCTAAGGACTTATCTCAGCATCTTTACCGGATGTGCTTCACTTCAGCACACAACAGCTCATTTTCAAGTAAACAGCAACAAGAGCTCACATACCTCACCAGAAAAGTACTTCTCTATGATATTCAGAGCAGCTCGGTAGACCATGTTGTTGTCATGAGTTTGCAAGGCTTCAATTTTCTCCAGACCATCAAGTTCTTCCACCAACAGGCACAGCCTCTCTGTCTCTCCCAGCTTCTCAGCTGCCTACAAACAAAGGAGACAAGTATAATCTATGTCAGTACTGGGGCCAAGGTGGTCCATGCTGTGGAGCCCTGTACTTAAGCATCACGTGACTGCAGGTAGGAACACAAGGGTCTGCTCTGTGTTCAGGAGAGATGTCTGGAATATGACTGCAGTATATATTGAGCTGCTCCTCTTGGATCACTGTGTTGTGGTTTTGCTGCCAACTGAAACAGCTCCTGGACCCTTGGAAGACTCAAGGACCATCTAGCTTCTCCAAGACCTTCATTTCTATGTGGCTTGGTGATTAGCATAGTGCATCCTCCCCTTTCCAGAAGGAGAAACGCTCAGGAACTTCATCATGCCAAGCCCTTTGGGCAACCCAGAAGGACCCAAGAACAAGTCAGGCATGAAGTCTCACTCCTGCAAGACTGACTGCTGGGGAGGATCTGTTCCAGCTGCACCATGCAAGCATTCCTCTCACACCTTACTGCTCCTTTGGTGAAGGGATACAGCACAAGATCTTACCAGGAAGAGATTTGAAATGGAATCTAGGATGACCAGGATAGTTTTGCTATCTTTGGCCGAAAGCAGGTTGAGCAGAGGCTTGAGGACCCCAGACTGGACGAGCTCCACCACCTGCTCCACAGTGCCGCCAGTTGTCAGGTTGGCCACTGCCCACACCGCCTCCTTCTGGGCCTTGAAATCCCCCTGGAAAAGCAGCACAGAAGAGACATTCCCAGACTTCAGCATCCCTCAGAGCAGGCTGAGATGCCAGGTGAGGAGAGCCAATCTTTGCACACAATTTGGACTGGCCTGCTTTCATCACACTGGATAGACACATGGCAGAGCCGCCAAGGCCAGCTCCAAGCTGTTTTTTTTTCCATGCAGATGTACTAAAGTACAGTGCTCATGCTGTTCCTCAGAACCAGCAGCTTCACAGAACACTGATCAGGTGGCTCTTGGGCACAGCACCTCACAACAAAGCAGCAAAGACTGAAGCTGAGCACTGCCCCTGAGTGCACAGGGCTGTCCCCATCCCCTTACCTTATCAAGCAGCTCCACCAGAGGTGGCAACAGTCCGCAGGTGATGAGCTGCTGGATCTGCTGGCAGGGCCCAGCTGCAATGTTGCTGAGTGCCCACGCTGCCTCCTTCTGTATAGCTGGCTTCGTGTGTCGCAGGAGAAGGGGCAGGACAGCCAGGACACCAGCATCAATAGCTGCCTGGGTCTGCTCATCAGTCCCTGTAACCACATTCCCAATGGCACGCAGAGCTGGAGTCTAGACAGAGATTAGAGCAGATGGAGATGAGAAATCTTATCTCAAGGGATACACACCAGAAAGACCAGCAAGAGCCCTCGCTAAGTATCTGATCCTTCAAATGAAGTCCCATGGATGATTACTGCTGTGGTTACAGGCCTACCTGCCAGCCTCCTGTTCTGATCTAAGCAGCTTTACAGGCTCTTCCCAGACACAGCAAGAAGGAACAGAGCGCTGGCTTGATCTGCAGAACTGCAGAGTGAGGCAGCAGACCACAGACAGCAAGGAGCTGCTCCTTCCCCCTCCCCAGATGCCCTACAAAGGGCCAGAGACCAGGAATGATCTGTTGTTCCCTACCATGACAATCATCTCAGGGCTGCCCATGAGCTCCACCAGCCGTGGCAGAATCCCTGTATCCACCACAATCTGGATGCGGTCATTGGAGCCATCAGTCAGGTAGGACACAGCCCAGCAGGAGTCAGAGACGATATCCTTGTCCTCGTGCTCCAGCAGGCAGGTGATGGTGGGCAGCAGCTGCCTCACCGCCTCCAGGGGCGGGTATGGGTTCTTATTCCTGCAGAGGTTTGACAGAGTCCATGTGATGTTCCTCAGGAACCCAACCTGGAAGACAAGGGAGCTGTGAGATCCTCCTCGCAGAGCCCTCCGGTGCAGCCAGCAGTGCTCTACAGCAGCAGATGTTATCAGCCAGGAGCAGCCTCTTTAATAAAGGCTGAGGCTTGTTTGAAGCAGGGAGATGAAAGAGCAGATCTCCCCTCCTCCTTCTCCAATATTAAGTTCCAATAACCTCAGATCTGGTGGCATGACAAGCCACTATGACTAACAAAGGCACCAAACAGCTCACTGCTGGGTCCCTAGGACAAATTACAGAACATTCTTTGGACAAGATAAAGGGTGTGTTACTTCAATATTCGCAGCACACTGTCATAGAGGAGGGTTTGAGTTTTCTCATCCCAGGGAGGAGAGCAGTGGAGCTCCATGCAGAGCATCACAGCCACCAAGGTGTGTATGGGATGGGACTGTCATATCTTGTGACATTTCACAGTGTTCCCCAAGACAAAGCTGAGTCAAGAGTGGCCAGAGAATTCTTCTACAGATTTTGCAATATAAACTCACAGAAGGCCCAGAGGGTGTGTTTTTCAGCCCTACCCTGAAAGGCTGAATTTCTGCCTACAGAGAGCACACAGCACCCACCATACACAGGTGGGACACCTGGGTGCATCCATCCCACTGCTAGAGCTCTCAGAGCTGCAGCCCACCTCACACCACTCTGAAAAGGTCCTTCTTCCCCTGAAAGCTGTGGGACAGGCACTGCTACAGCAGGGCACAGCAGGAGAAAGCAGAAGGACAAGTTCTGCCCTCTGCATGCATATACAAGTCTGCTGTGTGTCAGTTGCAACTCAGTCCTAGCTGAGATGGTCAAAGCTGGATGGGAAAGCTTTGACTAAATCTTTGCATTGTCTTGAAATGCATCTGCCTGGCATCTTATTCAGGGTGAGGTTCATTAAAAGCAGTTTAGACAAGGGTCCCATCCAGCTGTTTTGGGAGTCATGTCGCCATTCACCCATTACCAGGTGATCAGGAGTGCCGAGTCAAGAACAAGAAAGTTATTTACTGGAGTTACAGGTGACACCAGAGCCAGCAGAGGAGGAATCACATTGCAATTGATAAGAGCATCTCTGTACAGAGGACCATCACCTGCACAGATAAAGAGGGTTATTTATGATACATATTTAAGTCACAAGACAGGCAACACCCAACAGCAGCCAGAGCCCCCCCGCTAATGACACTGGTGGTTTAAACCAGCCCAGCAAGATGCACTCCTGCATTTGGCTTTGGTCAAAATCCTCCTGCAGGACCAACGCAGGGTTGGAAAGGCTGCCAGGCCGTGAGAATCACAGAATGGACACAGAGCTGCAGGGAGATGGGCCCATCTCAAGGACCACCACTGTTTATCACCCCAGCAGCAGCTGTGGCAGTGACCGTGTCCTAACCCAGCCCTGCCTGCAGACCACACTCACCTGCGATGTTACCCAGCGCCCACACGGACTGCTCACTGATGTGCATGTGGGGGGAGGACAGGAGGGAGATGAAGGCAGGGATGGCACCTCCCTCCACCACTGCCCTGGTGTGCTCCGAGGTGCCAGACGCAATGTTGGTCAGTGCCCAGGCTGCTTCAAACTGCAGAGCAGCATTGTCAGTACGGGACAGGAACTCAACCAGCCTAGGAATGATCCCCAGTTCAATGATCTGATTGAGAGGGGGGTCCTTCTGCCTGGACAGGATCCTCCTGCAAGAGGGCACAGTACAGTTCATAGCCATCGGGCTCCATCTGCATAGGACACCATCAAGGCCCTCATCTAGACAAGAACAGCTAGAAGAAGGAGCACTTCCAGCCAGATCTGAATTCCAGCCGCAACACCTGTGCTGGCAGAGGAGGGAATCCATGGTTTAGAGCTGTGCTGCCACCAGATCTCACTATGGTGCAAGCTCAGGGTGCTGCCAGGACATCCCAGCCACAGGCAGGCTCAGCTGGAGCAAGCAGAAAGCCAGCTGTACTGCACAGCAGGGATCTATCCAAGGAAAACCTCAGCTGCAATACAGCCTCTCCTGGACCCTGGGGGTAGATCCCTGCTGATGGATTCACATGGGGACAGCCCTGTTCAGCCACGTCCCACTGCAGAGCAGTGCTTCTCACCCAGCCTCCAACACCTGGTTCCTTTCCATCCACCTCAGGTGTCTGCAACCAGCACAGCCCAGAATGCACCACCAGCCCTGGGTCTGTAGGACCCCAGTTCCCTGGGCTAGGAGGCTCCTTCCCCAGTGCAGCTTATTATGCCTTCAGTGCCCCCCAAGCAGGAACAATGCCATCTGCCCCAAAACCCCACAGCAGTCCCATCCCTCCCATCAAGCAGCATACCTGGCTGCCTGTGTCGCCTGCAGCTGGAGCGAAGTATTGCTCCCATTCACAGCTTCCACTATTTCCTCCAAAGACAGTGGAACAATCTGTGTCAGGATGATTCAGAGTCAGACAGCAAGTCAGAACTCCAAGCCAGGACTCCCTCAGGTGTAATCTCACACTCAATCAGCTGTCTAGACCTAAGGCAATCACTGCTCCATATCTAAGGTGCTGTCTGCTCTTTATGCAATGCAGTTTCAGGATGAGACAGAGGAAGAGAATCCCACAAATGCCTTCCAGGCAGTTGATCCTTGTAATCAAACACAGGGGAGTCCCTGGCATCATAATGGGGCCATGAGCACAGTAATTACCCTGCTCCAGTGCCTGGAGCTGCACCCAGTTCTACCTGCTGTCAAGGGAAGCTGCAATACACGTTTCTATGCAAAATAGCATAGAAGAGGGCTGGGGAGCACCTAAATCCCTCCCTAGTTCCTGTATCCAGCCCTTGCAGTTAACCCAGGTCACTGGAGCTGGATGTGGTGGTGGCCCAAGTCCCAGAGCAGATGGGATGCTCTGCACCAGCCATGTGCTGCAGCACTGACCCACCCAGGAGCAAACACCCAGCACTCACCACGTTTTTCTCTTCTGCTGGTGATGGGCTCTTCTCCAGAGAGACAATGGAAATGCTCCTGCGCTTCAGGATCTGCTCATCCTTCTTGGCCTTCCGCAGCTCAATGTTCACCTCCACCCGCTGCCTGCGCAGGGTCTGGGGGCACAGGGCATCATGTCAGCACCACCCAGCTCCCCCCACAGCTCATCCCTGTGCCAGATCTGACTCTGCAACCCCAGGACTGCTACAGGGAGTAGAGCCAGCTCCTTGCCACAGCTAGGAGGGTCACAACAAAGTATCTACATCCACCCTCCCGAAGGATGCCAATGGCAGTGACAGCCCAGAGCCACCCACCCAAAGCCTGTGTCCTACTACTACCACATCCCAGCAGCTCCACACCATATCTCCAAAGCTATGGAAGCATCCCTCAGTCTGTACTAAGATCTGAGGGTAAATAGTATTCAGAAGCCCTCACACAGGCTCCAGCTGGCCCCACTGCTCTGGAAGGAGGTGCCACAGACAATGGGGTCTGTACTTACTGCAGTGTCCTTGCCCTTGTTCTTGAACCTCTTCATTCTCTCACCATGCTCATGCACGACTGGCATCTTGGCAGGTCAAGGATTGCTGCCAGCTGAAAGCTTCCACGTGCTCTGGGGGCAGCACAAGGCAGAGTGAGGTCACAGCCACACTACCTCCATCCATGAGGATCTGAGACACCACAACAACCCCACACATCCACTGCTCCCAGCAAAAGGGATGTCAACTCTACCCTCAGCAGAGCTCAGAGGGATCTACACACACCACAGCTCAGCCTCTAAACTAAGTATAGGCACAAACCACCACTTAATACCAGGCTGGGAAATTTACAGCTACAGCTGTGACCCCATGAGGAAGCAGGGCATGCCTCTCCTTGGGGAGATAGGAACACCTTCCACCAGCTCTGCATCCAACTGATTTAGACAGCCTAAGCCTGGCAGGGCTATCAAGAGCTCCTGGAAGCATCAGCTCAGGGCCTCGTCTGAAAAGAGGCAGCCACATCCCAGCCCAAATCCCACCTCACAACCCAGAGATCCCCATAGCAGAGGCATCAGGTGATGCACTGGCACAGCATGACCAAGCTGAAACAGACCCCCTTCAAACACATCTAATGTAACTCCAGGTGAGAGGCATAAGCAGGACAGGCAACATTGCTTCTAAGAGCATCATAACAAAAACAACCGAAAAACCCCATAGGCATACATAAAACATGCACCCAAATGAGACCAAGGCAGCCCTCCAAGCAGGCAGCAAAGCATGACTTCACCCAGCATGCTTTCACAGTAGTCACATACCACTAAGAGCACACATCAAAATACATGCAGCAGAACCCCACCACCAACAGGGAAAAACCACTCACCCTCAACCCTCCCTCTCTTGCCCCCAGACCCTTCAGCTGCCTATTTATTGCCCCAGTGGAGCCACACATCCCAGGTTGGCCCCAACCATTGGCTCTCCCCAGACCTCCTCATTAGCCCCAGCTGCTCCTGCCGCAGCAATTTGGGTGCACCTGGAGCAGCAGTAATTCTTTCTTCTCTGAGTTGCTTTCCTACCTGGGCTATCCTGACACCTCCTCCAACTCCTCTCTCTCCTCCATCATCACCTCTATATCTTACATCTTCTTCATGCACTGCACTGCACTTCACCCACTTCAGCATTATTATGGTGGGCTCTCTGGGGGTATCCTTATACTGTCTGGGCTGGGGCAACATGGAGAACCCAGCAGGGTCCTACGGTCTTCCCAAGTCCATCAGATTTCAGCCGGGGCTGAAATCATTCCATTATCAGCCCCCACCAGCCTCAGCCCAGAGCTGGTTTGCATTTGCAGCTCCCAGCCCTGTGCACTGCTGCTGTAGGGAGAGAAAGGATGGGGGAGAAAAACACATGGCTATCATTTGCTGTCCCTTCCTCTCCATCCTTGGCCCCATGGGCAATGGCATGTGAGGTGACATGGCTGTGCTGAGTTCACCCCGTGCTGAGGACACGGGCAGATCAATATTTGCCGAGTGGGAAAGGGGACAACCGCTTCTCTTTGAAAACGGTTCTCTTTGCAGCCTAATAAGAGGGTATCAGAGCTAATGGAGAGGAAAGGAGATAAAACCCTAAATCGACACGACAGTGTCCCCTGAGCTCAGCTGTGTGTGCTCAGGCTGAAAATCCACGTGGTGACAGGTAGGGAAGCTGTGGTTCTGGCACAGAGCTTTGCTGCTCCCTTGCAGCCTGCACGCCTTTGCCCAGTTGCTCCCGGTGTAACACTGCATGGCAGTGGGATGGTGAACAGTGGCAGCTCTTTTAAGCCCCCCCAAAAAAGGACTGACTTTTCGTGTGTTATTGTCATGTCTCTTTAATAAGCCTAGCCCTGAGGTTGGAAAGAAGCCAGCATTGGCATCCCTGCAGCCCACACCTCCCCATCACCCCAGTGAATCTGTGCATGCCATGCCCAGGGCCACGTGTAGGACAGAGGCTGGAAATTCCCCGTGTGGGGTTGGGATGAGCCTTCCTGGCACAGCCCACAGCCATCCCTGCATCCCAGTACCATCCTCACCGCAGCCCTGGGGATTCATTGCAGCCCCATGGTTGGTGCAGCCCCCATTGGAGCTGCGATCAGAGCTGCGTTGTGTTCAGCGTGAAATGAGCACATAATAAGTGACAGCCCCTGTCCGTTACGGTCTGTCTGATGGGGACATGCAGCAAGAAGGTGGGAGAAGGGATTTATTGTTATCCCTGCCTTGCTGCTGAGCTATGACAGAGCTGAGCACTGCAGCTGGGTTTTGGGAGGGGAAGGGAAGGGAAGGGAAGGGAAGGGAAGGGAAGGGAAGGGAAGGGAAAGGAAGGGAAGGGAAGGGAAGGGAAGGGAAGGGAAGGGAAGGGAAGGGAAGGGAAGGGAAGGGAAGGGAAGGGAAGGGAAGGGAAGGGAAGGGAAGGGAAGGGAAGGGAAGGGAAGGGAAGGGAAGGGAAGGGAAGGGAAGGGAAGGGAAGGGAAGGGAAGGGAAGGGAAGGGAAGGGAAGGGAAGGGAAGGGAAGGGAAGGGAAGGGAAGGGAAGGGAAGGGAAGGGAAGGGACCACTTTCCATCACTTTGGTTGACAGTGCCATGGACAAGGAGACATGTCACTGATGATGGGTGACAACACACTGTGGCCCTTGGTCCAAGTGCTGTGTCCCTGCAGGGCGATGGGCTGGCACCTGGAGGAAGGCAACCTGTCAGATGTGGCTCGATTTGCTCCCACATATATAGAAATTTGGCTCTGTTTGATAAAGACCAACTGTGCCATGGGACATCTCAGCTTGACGTTTTCTTTGGGTGAGCAAACACAGTGTTCACATCTGACACCACCATGGCCAAAACACTGGTCATTTCAGGGGGTGCTTCCCAAGGCAAAGACCACTCAGCAAATGCAGCTGTGGATGTCCAGAAGAAGCGGATGCCCCAGCACACCAGCACGGCCCTAGGGGCTGGAACTGCACGCCGGGCTGAAGGCGAGGGAACTAATTTTAACTGCTGAGCAGCATCCTTCCTGCCAACCACGGAGGGATTAGAGTAACAGTTCTTGAAATTATTTAAAAATAACATCAGACTTAATCATAGCTATTTATTAAATCCATTATCCTCTGTCAGCTAGGGGACACTGATTCATTCAGCTGTGGAAGTTCTTAAACCTCTTATGGCCAAAAATCTTCAGCACTTTTTTTTTCTAATGGGGTCCCAGTAGCCATTATTCCTTCAGTCCCTGAATCTGTAACTGCAGGAACTGAGACAGAAAATCTGACAGTGAATATGGGGATGGGGAACGATGGAGCAGTGGACAAACATAGGTACCCAAATTCTGCATTCTGTTCCAGGTGGCCAGGATATCTGCACGGTGCTTCTTTGCCCCATTTCCTGAGGCTGAAATTCACGGCTCTATGGAAAGAAAAGAAAGGAGGGGATGTGGAATCTCAGAGCTTCCTATTGCTCCCCTATGGGTGTTCCAGCAGACTGTCCTCCGGACACACAGAGGGAATGCCTGCAGACAATGGAGCTGCTGACTGCCTGTGCCCAGACCCTCCTCCTCTGGGGCCTTTCTGCAAGCTGGGACTGACCCAACCTAGAGTTATAGGATCACAGAATCTTAGCATTGTTAAGGCTGGAGAAGACCACCAAGATCACCAAGCCCAACCTAAACATTGCTGCACGTTGCACACAAGAGGACAGGGCAGTGCCCTCGAGTGAATCGATGCATCCTGTGACCTTCTCTAAAAGAACTGCTGGCAATCCTCACTCAGATGCAAGGTTTGCAATAATTGCTTACAAAAGCCCCAAACCACAACGTCCTGTAGATGTTCTGCCTCCAAATGAATTCCCTGCATTTCTTTTGTTGTTCCCCCCCTCCCCCCCCTTCATAAAACAGAAGGTGATATTGATTTGTGGCTGCTGCAAATCTGCCCTCACACAGAGCTCAGGGGGCCTGCAGGTGGTCTGGAAACTGCAGTAAATAGTGGTGGGAGGATTACTGGCAGCGGTTGCAGAGAGCACAGTGATTCTCAGAGAACAGTGCAGCCACCCAGGGACCTTCAGCCAGGTGGGGTTTCCCAGCACAGTGTTTCCTGCCAGCTGCAAAACCAACACAGAGCAGGATGTGCTTCATCTGAGTAAAGCGAGTTGTCCAAGTAACAAAAACATGCGTCCATAATCAGGGAGGGTAAGCCTGTCTTTTTTTCACTAGAGCAATATTTGCTATAGAAAGGAACCTTCTGTGTTGCTTCAGCACACACAGACATTGCAGCTTCCAGGGCTGAAAGCAACAGTCTTCCCTTCCCTTCCCTTCCCTTCCCTTCCCTTCCCTTCCCTTCCCTTCCCTTCCCTTCCCTTCCCTTCCCTTCCCTTCCCTTCCCTTCCCTTCCCTTCCCTTCCCTTCCCTTCCCTTCCCTTCCCTTCCCTTCCCTTCCCTTCCCTTCCCTTCCCTTCCCTTCCCTTCCCTTCCCTTCCCTTCCCTTCCCTTCCCCTCCCTTCCCTTCCCCTCCCTTCCCTTCCCCTCCCTTTCTCTTTCCTTCTCCCTTTTCCCCTTTCCTTTTCCTTTTCCCCAGGGTCTCCCTGGCCTGGGCCCTCTGAGCACCTGCAGATGTCCCTGTTCAGTGCATGGAGTGGGACTAGATGGTCTTTAAAGATCCCTTCTACAACAGAAGAAAATAAACCATTTCTACCAACCCCAAATTGGTGCCCTTTCGTACTTTACCTCTGCAAAGACTCACAATGCCTTGATTTTTATTTTATATTTTTGTCAGATCATTATTTCTAAAGCTGAAATGGACAGTGAAAATGGAAAACATCACAGCCTCATTCCTCTGTGTGCTCCATCCTGCTGCCATATGCTACAGAGAAAGGCAGACTTCTCTAAGCTCTAACACAGAATCCAAGAAGAAAGAGGGTTTTTTTACAGATCTGATCTTCGAAAAAATGAAATTTCCTCTCCCTGACTTGCAAATTCACCCCTACAGGCACTGCTGTCTGTTCCCAACGAGCACTCAGAGCCTCCCAGCCATGGCTTGTTTTCCTAGAGGTACTGCAATCCTATTGCCAGGCTCCCCTTGCTCTTTTCACCCAGGGCTGGCACCCAGAGAGGGAGAAACCACAGAACTCCTCACAATTGTTTTTCTGGTGTCAAATGGGCTCTGTTCTGGTGATGTTGGGCACGTGAACAGCTGAAGCTGATTCTGTTCATGGAATGATCTACATTGCTGTGGATGGAACCAAAGTCTGGCCCCACTTCCACAGTGCAGTCACTGCTTTAGAGGAGGACAAATGTGTTTCTTCTTTCTGTCGCTGCCTCTGAGGCTCTTTGGAAGCACATAACTGCCTCCCCCAAAACTGCAGGCTTTTCCTTCTATCATGCAACCATTACTCACATCCATCAGCACAACACTGTGATTGTCTTGCAATCAAGATCCTAAGAATAGTTGCCCAGGGAGTGGGCGCTGCTCTTTGTTTGCACACATGCACCCAAAGTCAAATGGGAAACCTCAAGTCCCAGCTCCTGAGGCAAAAAGACCCCTTGTGTTTCCTGACCTCTCAGCCTGCAGAAAGAGCAGAGAGGAAACATATGGACCGGTTATTCTTTAATGTGGGATTGTCTGCATCCCTCCTACTTTCAACTCATCCCAGATTTGCATCCCACCAAGCGGCCACATGGTGGGTTTGCTTCTCTGCATGGAGGGTCAAGGCAAGCTGCAGGTTGTGGGCAGCAGGTGGGCTGCTTTCAACCTGCTTCCCACCAACACGAGGCTACACTGTGCTTACACCTGGGTGCATTTCTCCCATAGAGCTAGAGATGACAGATCATTTCTCAGCAAGCAGATGAAAGAGGTTCTCATGTCTTTATGCCTGGAGAGGTACCTGGTGGGGTCACCGGCCCTGGAGATGTTCCAGAACCATGGGGATGTGGCACTGAGGGATGTGCTTTGGTGCCATGGTGGGGATGGGCAGCAGTTGGAGTTGTGGATCTCAGATGGCTTTTCCAGTGATTCTGTGATTCTGCTGATTCTATAATCTTCTACCAGATCCTCTCCAAGAAGAAACCTGACCTTAGTGATACAACATTTGTAGTGACTCACTCCCTCTGATGCATGCTGCCCTGCTCCATCCTCTCTTTCTAGAATAAGAAACCTGCTCACAGGAGCTGTCCTGGGCCAGGGGTTGGGATAGGTTATGTGCAACAGGGAGTCGTTTTTTATCTGGGGAGTATGACCAGCAGCTTCTCTGTAGGCAGCTCGGGGAGAAGAAAGCTGTCTTCCCATATCCTGCTCAGTGCTCACTGAGGTCCCACTTGATCTGGCAGCACTGCCACTAAAATAACACAGATCATTTTCAGACAGCAATGGTGAGCTGCCTCACGCCCATTGCCTACGTCTCCCCCAGGCAGGGAAGACAGCCAGGACAACTTCTGCAATACACGTTGAGAAGGTTTGAGTGCTCAGTCCCACTTGCTTCAATGCAGCTGCTGTGTCAAAATCTCACAGGCATCCTGAGCAACTCAACCCAAAGGAGTACTGTCCAAACCTGCTCAGGAACAGAAGCCCCAAAGAGCTCCCAGCCTCAGCCAAAGCCCAGATAACCCAGAGATGCATTCTGCCCTCTGAAGCTGAAGGCTAGATGTGAATATGCTCCGCATAGCTCATGAGTGTGGCACTGGCATTTCTGATTAACAGCCACTGGCCAGGGCTGTGTGTGGTTTCAGACAGAACGGCTGCAGTGCTTTAGCAAAAGCTGCAGCAGTGATGTAGGTTGGTGCCTGCTCATCCCCCAGACAGCTGTATCTCCAGGAGGAGCTTTTGAAAGAGGAAGACCCGACCTTTTGTCTTAGTATGATGCACATTTTCCTTTTTAATATCATTTTGAAGAGTATCTGTTACCAAAAAGGGCTTAAGGGGAATATCTGCTGGCTCCTGAGACGGTTATTGTAAACGGGACTTGAGCTGCAGAAAGATCAAACACTCTCCAGCTGCTGAACTCACAGTGCCCTTTCAGCAGCTGTCAGTATCGTAGAGTTCCTGGGATCAGCTCCTTGCAAACCAGCAGCTCTGACTTGCACAGCCACTGCCACAGGCATTCCCAACTCGTGGCTGGTGAGCATCACGCCGTCTGCAGCCACTGCTCCCCTCTGGATGCTCCCTTCTCAGGGCACATTTTTCCTGTGCTGCCATGGGGACACTTGGGACAACTGCTGTCAGAGCGCACAGCCCTTGGCTAGCAGAAATCAGAGTGCTGGTTTGCACTGCATCGAAGGTGCTCTGTCCCATGTCAGCCCATCAGACTGCAGTGGGCTGGAAAATGGCTTTAGATGTGTAGCACAGTGGACTGGCTCCAGCTTATGGAGCAGGTGAGGAATTCCCCCGTGTGGAACCATGTCCTTCTGCCAGGCACCCCCTGGTGTATTGGGTTCCAGCCCCAATGAGAAGCTCTGTGCTATGAGCTGCTGGGGATACTGGGCTCCTTGGTGCTATGAAGTTTCAGCAGAAGCCAAGAGAGGAGCAGTTGGAGGTGGACATCAGGAAGGGAGCTGTGCTCTCACACTGCTGAAGGCAACCCAGCACAAAGCCACTTTGCTAGGACTGCAGAGGCTGCTAAAACCAGACTGTTTCCAGGGAATATAAAATGACCTTAAACAACACAAGACTAACAGATGTGCTCTGGAGAGACAGAGCTGCCATCACAGCTGGTTGGGCCAGACAGAGCTGAGACCCAAAGCCCCTCACACCTGCAGTGGTGCTGGGAGCAGTGCTTAGCTGCTGCAGATGGATGTACCCTGTGCCTTAAGGAAGCAGCACGGCCAGAGGTTGGCTCTGCTGCCCAGAAATGTGGGTCTCAGAGATCGTTTTCAGTAACAATTAACTGAAAACACTGATTGTGAAAACGCCTGACGGTGACACAACAGTTGGGCATTTGATTGTACAAAGAACAGCGAGGCAGCTTCGTGACTCTGCAGCACGTTACCGCCGCCTTTGTTAAAAATATAATCCTTCCAGATAGCCTGAAAAGGAACAAAACCCCCCAGACTCAAGCCACAGCTTGTTTCCTGTAACACAAAGCCGCAGGAAAGCTCCCCCAAAGGCACAGCAGCCAAAGGATTAAATGCGTTTTTGCTTCGGCTGCTGACACGTTGCTGGAGGAGCCAGAGCCCTGCAGCTCCCCATGGCCTTTCGAGCCTTTCCCAGTGTGCACAACTTGCCTCTGCCGTGCTGTCAAGCAGCCATGCTAATGCTTAGCAGCAGGAGCAGTATTTAAGCATATTATCAATCTCCACCAGCTATTCACACCACTCCACTGCACAGACACACAGACAGAGCGTGATCAGAGCACGGATCGTGGCCCTTTGCTCTGGCTTTTTTTACACTTAGCAGCTATTTTCTCCTTTTGCTTCCAAGCAGGTTTTGGAAAGTGTTGTTATGCCGACACACGTCCTGATTGCACTTGGTTGCACAGCTTATAAGCCATGTTGCCCCCTGTCAGAGTACCAAAGCCTGAGCCTAAAAGGTGAAAACAGAATCTTGTGACATTCCTTCTCTCTCCTGGGGCAAAGGTCCCAAGGTGTGAGGCTGTCAGTGTGATGCTGCCCATGCCCAGCTCACAGCCTGTGTGTGTGCTTCCAGCCCTGTCCTTGCAAACGTGCCCCTCCAGCACAAAGGAAGGCACCACCAAGTGCTGCTGCAGAGACCTGTGTGCACAGATGGGAGCACGAGTGCCGTCCTGGCTTAGCAACAAGCTGCATCACCCCTGGCAGTCAGTGTCCTTCTGCTGCTCAGAAAAATGTCAGCTTTCCACCAGCCGGAATAAAACTTACTGCTTATGAGGATTGCCACCAGCTCAACTCAGGGCTCTGTGGTGGGAAGGTGAATAGGAAACAGTGTAGGAGAAAGCTATCGAAGAGATGAAGTCAGATCCCATTCCTACTTTGCACAACTCCATCTCGGCCCGTTCGAAATGCAGAAAGCAGCACCAGCTTCCCAGCAAGGAGGTCAGCAAGAGGGCTCAGCACAAAAACCTGTGTGTGCCAACACATTGCTGTGAATGCGGCTGCTCTTCTCTCCTGTTGTTTTCCAAGTTCAATTCCGCTTTGAGAATTCCCTAAAAAACAAACAACCTCAGATTCCAAGCAGGATGCAGGTGAAATGATGCATGGCTTTTATTTGCTGAGCAGTTTGTCTGGGCAGGACCGAGCTGCTACCATAAGTCCAATAAGACAGATTGATGTTGGAGGCCGCAGCACACGGCTGCAGTGTGACTCCTCTTCAGGAGCCTCCTTCACATCTTCTGTGCAATGGAATTGATTTTAGCTGCTGGCAGCAAGAGATGGGAGTCCTCTTTGTGACCGCCTCCAACTCGTGCAGGGTTAGCAGCCATCCATCCTTTGCACGCACCCTGCCCACAGTGTCCCACACCCAGCAGCAGCTCTGCCTGCCCGGCTTCCTGCAGCCCCCAGGCTGGCTGGTGCTGCTGCCTGAGCTCAGCAGTACAGAACTGATTGTAGGGTGCTGTGCTCTGATCGAAACTTTGCCACCTGATGTCACTGGCATCACTGTAAACACCCTTGGGTGCCTGTGAGACCCAAAACGCCCCTCTGGGCTGCTGCTAACTGCAGCTCCTTCACCTTTGTACCCCTGGTTCTCACTTTAGATGCCAGAGATTGAATCTCTGCATAACCCCTGTGGGGTCGGTGTGCAGTAAAAGCCATCAGGGCTGCTGCTTGGCTCTGCTGACCCAGGGCAAAAGGAGCACAGAACTGGACATGACACCATTCACTCCTATCAGACAGAGCCAAGCAAATTGCTGGCAGTTATGATTCAGCACGTCTTTGGTGCAGAGCTGCCGAGTTAAGAGTTTCTACAGCAACCCGCTTCCTCATGCATATGATGCTCTCTCTTACACGTGTTCCCAACCCTGGCTTTTAATCAGACAGTACAGCTAATACAGTGCAAATGAAGTGCACCTTGAGCTATGTGATAAATCTCACTTGCTCTTTCCTGTTCCTTAGCCAGGCAAAAATCCCACTAACCAATCACTGATCCAATTTAAGACTGGAAAAGAAAATGGGGAGAGATTGCTGGAGCTGTCTGGTGTTAGCAGCATGTATCACTAATTTGCACATATGCTTTTGTCACAACATAATGAGAATATCTATTGCAACAGCCAGCAAGGGAAGCATCCTGCTCTTCACAAGGACCTGAAATCTGCATTTCCTGTGTTTTACAATAATTATGCAATATCCATCACCCCTTCAGACTGCTTCATCCCTAACTTTTAACTTACAAATTGAGATTAAAGTGGGACAGACAAACCCTCATCTTATTCTTAAGCAGCACCAGGTTGCTTTTTTCCCATCGCTACTGAAACCAGCATGTTTCCTGCCACAGGAGAGCACAAGGTGTATTTGGGTTTCATCACCAAGAAGGTTACCAGTCCTGCTTTGCTGGATGCTGGCTTGCTCTTATCATCTAGCCATTGGTATTTTTTCATAGCTAGAAAGTTTGGGCACAATAAAGGCCCAATCCAATTCCTAAATCATAGAATCATAGAATCATAGCATGGCCTGGGTTGAAAAGGACCACAATGCTCATCCAGTTCCAACCTCCTGCTGTGTGCAGGTCACCAACCAGCAGACCAGGCTGCCCAGAGCCACATCCAGCCTGGCCTTGAATGCCTGCAGGGATGGGCATCCACAGCCTCCTTGGGCAACCTGTTCCAGTGCCTCACCGCCTTCTGTGTGAAAAACTTCCTCCTAATATCCATCCTAAACTTTCCCTGTCTCAGCTTAAAACCATTCCCCCTTGTCCTATCACCATCCACCCTTGTAAACGCTTCTTTATCCTCCCCAAAATGTATCCTGTTTGTAAATGTATGCAGAGTGCTGTCAGCCAAGGCAATGTTCTGTGCTGCTAAGCTGGCCATGCTGGAGGACACAAGAGATGATCCCCAGGAAAAAGTCATGGCCACACTGCATGTCATTCCTATGGTTTCCTGATGAGCACTGAGGAGAAAAAGGATGCTGGAAAGAAGGCATTCCTGTGGAATAAATCAGAGCCTATTCTGTGAAACTACAGCAGTATTACAGACCAAGCACTCCTGGCATTCATTTACTAGCAAGAACCATGAAATGAAACCGGGACTTCCCAGTTCTCCATTCCAGTAAATAGCAAGGCATGAAACTTCCCTGCTTTCACACCATGGGTCCCTGCAGCAGAACAATGCTGCAGCCTGACAGTGGGGTGCAAAAAACCAACTTTTCCATCAGTTTCGTCTTTATCATCAGTAGCTGCTTCTTCCAGTGCATGAAAATCTCCATTTCCACATTCACAGCAGCACTTTTTAAAACAGCTTCAGTTCTGTCATCCCTTCCCCTGTGTCCACAAACTGCAGCGACTCCTGCATGGCCAAGAACAGAGGGACATCAGAGCCAACTCCCTTTTGTTTAGACTACACTGACTCCAGCGTGCTGTTGTGCACGATTAGGGATGGACACGGAGCTCCCCTACACACGCTGCATGGAAACAGAGCTGTTTGTAAGGCATCCATGTTCTGGAATGCCCAGAAGTTTCTGCAGCTGCATTTCCGAGGCAGGTGGAAATTGTGCAGTAAGGTGAGGCAAATATCTCAGGTTGTTTGGCTCTGCAGAATTAAACAGCGGCAATTACAGACAGTGAGAACCTTGGGATTGCTGGGTAGGGAAGACGAGCACTGGGAGAAAACCAACGGCCACCATCACTTGAGTAAAGAAACTGGCAGACAGTGGATTCCTTGTGAATTATTAATAGGGCAGGAGGGCTGGATGATTTACCTCCAAATCAATGCAAAAATAAATAAATTAGTAAATGGAGAAAGCCCTGAAATCTGAGCTTTGGGGAGCGGAAAAAGAACATCTTAGAAATTCAAGAGCTGGACTTCCCACTTCTAAAAACAGCACAGAGAGAGATGGTGAGGTTGTGAGCATGGGAATACAACCCTGTGCTATTCATTAACATTTAAAAGCTGAAACAGAGCCATTGGTTCACTTGTATTGGGCAGATCCACACTGTCAGTACGAAGGAGCAGTTTCAGCTCTGACTCTCTTCACTTAAACCCAGGATGAGTAACTGAGGGGTTTCTGCTGAGAGGAAAGAAAGTGTTGACCAAGAGGCTCAAGTTTAAGTGAAATAAATTTATGATAAAGGCAATTTTCCACATACAGGTTAAAGAGAATCTGCCTTTTTAGATGGGGACACATCTTTCCAGCTCCAGAGCAAACCAAATGAACTCCCATACCTTAGAAGGATTTTCATGCTGGCTCAAATGGGAGCAGAACCCTCTGAATCTGGAATGTTCTAAGAATGATGCTACATCTATATCAGTTCAGAATCTGGAATACAGTCCCAGTTTCCATGCTGGCACTCAGATCTGCTACGATGCACCAAAATAGCCTTTTCCAGTTCTTGACTCACACTATAGATATGAAATCCTCTGTTCTAAAGAGGCATTTCAGGAAATGCCACAACAATACTCACTGGTGTGCAAAAAAATATTAGAATCTGGTAAGAAAAGGAGCACCTTCAGCTTTTGTGGAGCATCACAGCAGGAAAAGCTTGTTTTAGGAACCTCACTGCTTGAACTCCTTACTTCCAGGTGAAATCTTCGCTGAATGTGGCCCAGCAGAAAGAATTGTAATTGAAGAGCTAAGTAACATCATGCCACAGACTCAGGGGTGCAAAGAACACATCAAAGAGCAGAGGAGATGACAGCCATCCTCACCCAGGAAAATGACCTCACCATCCAGCTGCATGCTGACAGCTACCAACAGCGGATGGTTAAAGGCTCAGCATTGAGTTAGGCAGAGCATCAGGTTTCATAAGAGCCTCATTTGGAATGAAAAAAGAACATATGGGGATGATGCATAAGACTCACAGGCAGCCTGACTACCTTAAACACAGTTAAGTTCTTAGAACACAGGAGAATAGGAGCTCCATAGCTAAAGAAGCAGAGCTGCTCCCACGAGTCCTGAATTCTCTTTCTGATCAACCACTGATGCCCAGCTACAACCAATGCAAATCAGCTGCCAACTTTTTGAAGAGTGAGCTCTTATGGAAGGAGATGCATGTATGTGCATCTAAACAAAACTCACTGTTTTGTGCTTAACACTGGGAGGCTGTGGTCTGGAGATTCAGATCGATTACAACGACAGTTTTAATTAAAGAAATCTTTAATAAATTCCACAAAAGCAGCAAACACACTTCTTGCAAATGGAGGCTTGCTGCTCCCAGAGGCAGAAGGTGTAGCAGGGTTTGCAGGATGAACACTGGATTCCCATCTCTTCAGTAGGAATGAGAGAACTTGCTGGGTGCTGAGGTGCCTGGGCCAAATGATGAGAGCAAAGATGGACTGTTCTACTGAGCCAGGCCCTGATGATGGAAGTGCTGCCCTGAGAAGTACCAAGTGGTTGTTGGTTGGAGGACGAGCTCAGCAACTTGAAATTCTGCTTTAAAGGGCTGGAGGCCACCTTTGCCTAAAACTGAGAAAGAAAAGCAGATATGAGGCACGACAGAAGTTCTTTCTTACTCGTTCTCTGAGGAAATGAGCCGTGACAACCATTACAGCTCCTCCTGTCAGAGCACCCTTTGGGATGCTCAGATTCACTCTGTTCACTTCTCCACTTTTTGATATTGTTTTCCAATATTTAATACAACCTGAGGTGGATTTAATTCTATGCTTCACTTTTTTTTTTTTTTCTTTTTTACCCTGGCAGTAGTATTAATTTCACAGTAATTTCTAGAGATCCCTCTACATAAAGACAGCAACACCTCTACGTTCTTTATTAATTATACCCACTTCTACATAGCAACACTGACAGGTCTACTTACAAAATGCCCCCTCTACAGCTACATAACTCCTCTCCATCTAGCTCTGAGGAATACTTCTCCCTCTTCTGCACCTAAGCAGGTTTTTATTTAACAGAAGTAGAGAAGTTTTAAATCTGCACTGCAGCAGCCACGTGGCT
Organism: Chrysolophus pictus; assembly: GCA_037305975.1. Taxonomy (NCBI): domain Eukaryota; kingdom Metazoa; phylum Chordata; class Aves; order Galliformes; family Phasianidae; genus Chrysolophus; species Chrysolophus pictus. Next base: position 4,372,330 of record CM074589.1, read on the forward strand.
GCTTTTTCTAAAGTCAGTGTTAACATCCACAGGATGTTAAACTCACAGATGTCACAAATCTTAGAATTCATTAACTGAATCTCAGATTCTTTCTAAAGTAATAGAAGTTTCCACTGACATTTTGTCCCGATGCTGCAAACTGGTTGTGTGATCCATAGAACTTGTGTGATGTTTGCCTTCCTGTCTGCAGGCATTAGACCACAGAGTTCAAACTCTGACTTCAGATCTCTCTGCTCAGAATGACTCAGTCACTCAACTCCAAAAGGAAAAGAGGGCGTTGGAGGAAGTTCATCAGGCAGAAATAACTACTCCATTTTTCTTTGCTCTCTCCCATTCTCCCAGTCTGCGAGAAAGAAAAAAAAAATCATTGTCTGCTTGCTTAGATACTGTGAGACTACAGTTTGCTCCACAAACAGGAAGGCGGCTGTGTTTTTCTAGGTATTAACTTATGGCAGCACAGTGAAGTGCTGCCAATTTGTACCACTGCCCAAAGAGCTATGTGAATTGCTGAGAGTGAGCTAGATCCTTCTGAAACAGTCAGTGTTGGACCGAGTCCCATGAGGTCTATTGAAAATGCACATTCAAAGCTCATGCTGCTTTCAGGAAGCACCTCAGATGAATGTATTTTTCTATTCATTTTCAGTTTAATACCAGGACAGTGTTAGTTTCTTATCCACTTCTATGCACCAGCCTTGGTATCTCCCTCCTAGAAAACTGCAAGGGAAGGAAAAGGTGGTAAACCACACTGCCAAGAACAGCAGCAAACTTACCACACATGAGGTGTATTTCCAATTGACTGTTTCTTCGATGGTCCCATGCAGTCTGCTTTTGAAACCTTGGGCCCTTCTGACACCCATTGCTGATTTGTGTGCTTTAGAGTTATTGATAACATTGATTCCATATTTTTCAGTTAGCTGGAGGGCAACTGGGAATGAGAAAACATCCATGGTAAGGCAGAGAAGTGTTGTCATAAAGCAGAGATGACTCCAAAATTACAATTGATGACCTCCATGAGATGGAATGAGCCAAACTGATTTTGGAAGACACTGCAAAGAAGTGGCAATGTTAAGGGAATTCTCCAGGGCACAGAATCCTACTGAGAGCAGTTGTCTACATCATAGCTCTGACAGCATTAGCTACACCTGTAAAGTTGCTGAACTAGAAAGTCACAAAGGAAAATCCACAGTCATACCTTGGTCTTGTCAGTAGTAACACAATGATGAGCAGAAGTACAGTTCAGCTGCTCAGGTAAACCAAATCAGAAATACATGGTTCTGTTCCTAAGTTTTTCTCTGACTCATTGTCTGATATTTGTAACTCATCTTCCACAGTCACCCACGTATAAAGTGTGTATAATCACTGGGAAGTTATGAGGATTAACTGATTCTGTGTTTATGTAAGGTCTTATGATCCCCAGATAAAAGCTGCCTTAGAAATGCAGAATATTATCACAAATTAAATTTATTTTAGTGTCATCATCAATTGCTTTTGTGATGGGTCTGCCAGCACTTCTGACAAACCTCCCCATAGAAATAAGCTTTGCAGAATACATATTTACAGCTCTATATTATCCAAACTGCTGATCTACCTACTTGCCTAATACAACATGTAAAACCATGAATAAATACTGGCACGACTTGCTAACACAAATCCTAACAGAAAGCTTTTAGTGAGTACAGGTTACCTGTGCTTCAGAGCAGAGCCATTGGAAGTCTTAAATATAGATGGGGAAAAAAAACATTAGGTGCTCAGACCATGCAGCTCCTTGGGGTGCCTGCACCTCTACTTACAGACAAGCTGATGATGGGGCAACAAAGAGCTCCAACAAAGGGCAAATGGATTTTAGGGCCAGAGACAGGACAAAGATTAACCTGTTTGCTACAGAGAGGTAACACTTATTTGGCTTAGCTCACGTGAGGTAACATCCTACCTTTTCTTAACCCATAGCAGCCTGCTCATGCAGTTTTATCTTTTTGATAAGACTGCATGGAAGAACAAGACAGACCTTTTAAACCTACCTTGTTAAAATGGATTCTGGAGCCAATCGCTCTGTACACTTTTAAGCAACAGAACGAGTTGAGATATGGGATTTGTCTTTCCCTGCATAGAACTTGGCCTTTTTTCCCCCCCTACAGCAGCTCCTGCAAGGTACTGTTCCACTCACCATGGAAGGAAAGGTGGTAAATAAAGCAAAAAATGGGAACACGGCTCACAAAGTGCTGCCATTCTGAATTCAAATGTTTTTCAGCTGGCATATTTCAATGCCCAAATACTTAATCAAAACTCAGTATTTCTACAACAACAACATGACCCACAAACCTGGGTCTGCAGTCGTTTCTATGAACAAGCACCTATTTCCCTCAAATAACCAGATCAGCTTCATTATTTCCCCAACTGCCAGATTCCAACATAACAGAGCAAGCTACTGATGCTGCACATAATACCAGTTGTCTACTGAGACACATGGCCACACCTTTCCTGCTTCCTTGGCTAAGTATTCCCAGCTGTAGTCCTTTCCCAGGAAAAATAATCCTGTAGACCTGGCAAGCACGTAGGAGGGGGTGAAGAAATAGAGAGTCATTTGTATCCATGCAACTTTATCATGCATCTCTCAGTCATAGACACTGCTGTGTTTGTGGTGCACCCTCCAGGCCTTATACTGACGGGCTGGAAGGAGATATAGAAGCTAGAAATGACATAAGAGCACAGACAACAGTATCTTTCTAAGAAAGAAAAAGCTTCTGTGGGGAGTGATTTTACTTCTGAAAAGACCTAAAGATGTTAAACTACTAATGAAAAACAAAATTCCCCATGGAAGAGTTGTAAGGTAGGCACTTGAGCACTAGTTTCAGCCCATGCAAACTTAGTGCTACAAACTGGGAGCACTGCTCCTTCCGTAGGAACCTCAGAAGCAGCCACTTACTGATGGGGCAGTCCTATGAGAGTCCTATGAGAGCCAGGCTGCAACAGGCTGTGAGAGCTGCAGCCCTCTGTGTTTCACCCATCAAGCCACCCCACCTACTTGTACAGTTCTAAGGTGGTAGAGAGATCCACTCCAATAAATCTCCTGCAAGTTGCCAGGATGTGGATATTAAATATATAATCTGATCTATTAACAATGGAGAGTCCTGAAGATAATTTAGTTCCAAAAAATTAATACTTTAATAGAATGCTCTGAATGCAATCTAATGACTGATATGGTTTAATAATAACTAACACTTCCATTTCAATTCACTCTACAAATGCTAGCTGGTCAATTCTCAAGCATATCAGGAGACAGGTCAGTGTTAGGCACCTCAAACAGACAGGAAAACAGCTAGGGTGACAAAAAGTAGCAGTGCTCCTTAAAGCACTCGGGGGCTCCTCATAGGGAATAAGAATTTCTTTCTCTCTTTCCCACTAGGTGGAGAACCAAGGAAGGGATCTGCCTTGTGATCTCATGGATCTTGACTCCCTGGAAAGACAGATGGTGTTACAGCAGCTGCACCCAGGTCAGATACCTTCAGCTAAAGCTGAACATCTTCTTTCTTTCTCCAGAGAATGAGACATCACTGGGACTCTCCAAAGAAGTTTCTTCAGCAGCTTCTCTAGGTTCCTAAGCAGGGCAGACCTGATCCAACCTTCCCCTCACACTGTGGACCTTGGAAGGAGTTAAAAAAAAAAAAACAAACACCAAACAACAACAAACCAAACAACAAAAACACAAAATCCGCAAGGCTCCATGGATGTGAGCTTTGCCATTCCTTTAGGGTTGAGCAGAAGTTGATCAGAGGTTTGTTAGAAAGTTGCCAATTCAGACACACGCAGTAAAAAAAAAATAAAGCAGAACTGTTCAGTCTATTTTCTGCTGTTTTGCAAGGGAAATACACGATCTGCTGTCCAAAGAACAACTGTGAGCTTTAGCAATGAGGTGTGGAGATGGTTAAGCTCTGAAAGATACTAACCCTGGAGCAGAGTAGCACCAAAGATGGATCTGAGTCAGATAAAGAGCCTATGAAGCCTAAATAAAAGCCTTGCAGAAGCCTTTCTTATAAAGCACCTCCAAGATCCACAGCACAAGGCAGATGTGAGCCAGCTGATAGCACAAAGCAGCCATTTGCAGGCTGATGCCAAACACTGCCCTCAGTAGCTAATGAAACAGGCATCTCCCCTCTCTACAGATCAGAACAGTTTGCACTCTCCCTGCCTACTACAGTCATCTCATTATAACTACAGCCAACGGGAATAAACTGAGTTTGCAGGGGAGGGAGGATATTGTAGCACTTCAAGCTTTACTCAGCATCATATGACTAACCATTCTAATGGTTGAACTCAGTTGCTTATGCTCACAAGCTGGAAGATAACCTGTCTGAAGCCAAAGCCCAGCTGGCTGAGGTGGAGAAAAGCCAAGCTGAAATTAATGCCATCAGGCTCCAAGGTAAATTCCTTGATAGCTGTGTGCAGCATTACCAGCCCTCTGATCCTCCTCTTCCCCTGTGTTTCACAGAACTCTGGCAGCTCTGCCTCCTTTACCAAAAGTGCCCAGTCCTTCCAGCCTTCTCTTTTCTTTCTTCAATCAGGTGGAATTCGTTCCTCTCCTGCCTCTCTGTGCACTTTTTTTTCCTGCAGCCAAGCACAGAGCACAGTGTAGATGCAGATTAATTAGTTGTCCACATGAGGCTCTCTCAGGCGTATGACCCCAAGAGGCAAGCAGATGAAAAGTTAAGGGCACTGGGGACCACCAACCACCTTCTCAGCTTGCTGCTGCAGTAGGATATGCTCTGCCTGCTCTTTGCTCGCTGTCCACTTCAACAAATCTTTTATTGTTTCAGCTCTCACAAGGGAAGTTTTCCTCGTCCAAATCCCTGGGCTTGTTACCAGCTAATCTTGGTAAGGGCGCACAGGGATGAGCATCATGAGATTCATATGGAGGATATGAACATAAGACATCCTCTCATGAGCCAAAAGCAAAGAGCAGAACACACACCTCTTCATTCTCAGTCCACTGTCTGTTCAGTGGATTGTGCTGCAGTTTGGTTGCATAGGTCACATATGTCTGACTCAAAACGTATCAGCATTTCATGTCTCCGTCTGACATGTCTGTCCTGGAAATTTTTCTTATCTCCAAAGAATAATCCTAGTGCTGCACCTGCATATCAAAAGCCTGGCAAGAATTCTCCATGTTCAGAGCAATCACAAAATGGGTTTACTGTTGTAATTCTTTTGAAACGCTTTCAGAGAAAACAGTGATGATGACAAGCCAAGTTCTGCTTTCAGTTATATGAGCTCAATTCAATTCATGCAGTAAAGCAAAAAAAAAAAAAAAAAGCCAACAACAAAACAGGTAAGGAGAGCAGACACTTGGCTCCTGCCCAGGAAGACATTCTGAAATGTTTCTAGCTAGTCCAGAACTAAGTTGCTCAGATGGAGCACTGCAGCTTGGGGGAGTGAGGTCAGTGCCTTCACACTTCCAACAGAACAGTGCAGCCATTACTATTCACCTACCTCAAGTCCTGTACTGCTGCTGTGGTGAGATTGGCTAATACCAAGAATTATTTGGAGGTGATGAAAGAGCAGTTGGAAGAGGAGGAAGAAAACAAAACTGAAGTTCGGCGTCTGGTCTCTGAACTCAGTAGTGAAATCGCAGTCTAGAAGTACAACACTAAGAGCCCTGCAAGAACCAAAGAGCTGGAAGAAACAAGGTGAGCACACAGCTTTCAGGGAGAACAGGGCAGGACTAAGGGCAATTTGTTATTTAGTTTGGCTGCTGAATCACAGCTTGTAGATGTGATCTGTTAGGATGCATTTTTGTAAGACAAAGAAAAGAGAATATTCCTGCCAAGAAGAAAAGAACATTTGCAATAATAAATAGGGACTACTGAGACCTAACCCTTGTATGCTGGCAACAGCAAACCAACGCTGTACCTTTCCAGTAAAGGCTTGAAGCTGGACAGCCTTTCCTTACTCCTACAGGAACCTTACTCTTCCAGCAGCCCTACAAAAGCCACTAGCATTTCCTGAGAAAAAAGAACGCACACAAATCAGATTGAACCCCTTAGAATCTGCTCCTTAAGATCTGATAACGTAGGCAAGAAGTTAAGGCAATCTTTTAGCAGTCTCTTTCTAGCAGAGCTAACAAAGATGCTTTCACATAACAGAAGTTAAGGCACCTGGAGGGCTTTAGCCACGTGCCTGAAACAAGTCGAGACAAAATAAGCTATTCTATCTCTGCCTTAGTCCCATAGTCAGTCACAGGGAGTGAAGCTACACTGACATTATCACTGTCCTGGAGATTCCTGAACAGAAAGTGGAAGAGTCTAACACCAGGTAACAACCCAGCAATGAGGAACTGAGCTGTGGTCCAGAACGATGTTTGTATCTGTGGAGGGGAAGATCCAGCTACATCCTAGTCATGATTTTAGAGGCACTTTTCTGAGATTGCTCTCAGGATTACTGGTGAAAATAGCAATAGTGCTCAAGGAGATGACAGCTGCTGTCTCCCAGAACTCCTCACTCCATAAACTAAGTTATTTCTGCCCCCATTCCTTTGGGACAAAGTTGGCTGTGAGGTTCCAAGAAGCAAAGCAGACAGCTGAATCAGTCCAAGTCTGCACAGGCAGCTCTAAGCAGAGGCTTCAGGCCAAAGTGAAGGACCTCGCTCTTGACCTGGAAAAGGCAAGAAATTCAGCCATTCAAGAATACATCTAGCACAAGTCTGACCAGCAAGACTTGGTGGTGGAACCCCCAGGAGTCAGCTTTGGGCTGATCCCTTATTTCTTAATACTTCAAGATCTCTCTATCAAATGTCACTGTCATCTGTACATGACCAAGGGAAGAAAGGCAAAGATGAGCCACAGCTAATTCTTAGGAGCACACAGCATGCTCCTCAAACTCATTAGCTGTCTTCCAGAAACAATGCTGCAGGTGAAATAAAAGCCCTCCTCAACTGCAAGGCAAGGTATTCACCTTCTTTTTAAGGATAATGAGATCCTGCTTTGAACTCTTCAGTGTTGCAGTACCAGTGGGTTGTTTCACCATCACTGCCTTTAATGAAGCAGTTCAGTTTGTGGCGTGCTTATCACCATGGTACCTGACTGCATGTACTGATCATAAAAATACGTAGAATATTTGTGATTAAAAGCTCCCACGAAAGAAAAAATGTTCCTTCATTCTTCCCCTTCATGACAAGCCATTAAACACAGTCTAGAATAGTCTTGTATAACATCTTGTTTCTAACTGAATCTTCTTTGAAGCAGAAAGTCACACTAATCAACCCAGGCAATTACTAACAGCACATCTGCACCACAAATATCTGAAGTGGAAAACATTTGCTCCACAGCAGCATCATTATAACAGCGGGAGCAAGGAAGACGATCACACTGATGGGAACTGGGGGATCTTGTTAAATTCCTAATGGTGAGGAAAGAAAGCCTTGTAAACATTTTAATCACCCATTCAGAGCAACCAAGAGAAACTCTGCCAGTCATTACAGTGGGTGCCAATTTAACTGCGACTAGCTGGCAGGACACACAGAGAAGTGAAGTGTAAAGAAAACTTGTGTCCATTGAATGCTTGGCTTTATCTTTCCAGGCCAATGCTGCTTGTGCTGCTCTGGAAGAAGTAGAGAGCCTTTGAGAAGATGCTGGCAGAATGGCAACAAGAAAATATGAAGAGCTACAGGTGGAAGTGAATATTTCCCAGAAGCAATGTACTTGACTGAATAAGGCATCTCCAGGAATCAGTTCCAAGGATGTCACTTGAACTCCCAGAGTCTCCATTACTTGCTATACAGGGAGACAAGCTGCCTTGGCTTTTTTTCTTTTTTTTAATAAATAAAAATATTCTGTAAATTGCAAAAATTGATCTCCTCCAAGAGGTTGAAAGATGACACTGTCAATATTTAGAAGATGCAGATTTAGAATCTGCTGTCCTTGCAGCCAAGAGAAAATGGTGATGGAGTCCCTGGCAGAGATCCAGCACTTCCTGGGCTGTCTCCCCCAACCCATTACTCTGGCCTACATCACCTGGCAAAGTGCCTCATTCTGTTGCATAGAGACAATGTGGAATCCTATTTTCATTTTGTATGAGCAACCATCTGAAAATAGGAGAGGAGAAGACTAGGCTAAAAACTGGAAAAAATTTTCCTCATGATTTAATGGGCTTCATTCTCATGCCTCCATGATCACACAGAGCAAGCAGGGCTCATTCAGAAATCCAGGATAATATTTAGCAATGAGAAAAAGGGCAGCTAATGTGAAGTGACTGGAGCCATTTCATGCCATTTCTATTCAAAGAATCTGTCTGGCGCACTCGGTAAAGTTCACAGTCCTGAAATAAACCTATCACATGAAATATCTGTTTTCTTCCCTAGAGAAAATTAAGGATCTAATCAATCAGCTGAGGAATGGAGGGCACAGCATTCACGAGCTGCAGAAGATGAGAAGATAGAAGACTGATTAGGATGAACTGCAGGTGGCACTGGAGGAAACAGTCTTCCCTAGAAGTACCAGTGCCACAGATGTGAGTGCTGCACTCAGCCCTGATGCCTGCTTGCCCACACTGCACTGGACAGATTCTGTGCTTATAATCCCGCAGAGCACCTTTGTTTGTTCTTCTGCTGCACCTCTCCTTACAGGTCTGCATTCAGCTTGAACTGTTTCAGGTTAAAGCTGAAATTGATAGAGATCAGAAGAAGGAAGAATCTGAAATAATCAGGTGTAGCAATATGACATTAAGTTCTATGCCAAAGCTGCAGCAAGGTTTAAGTTTAACACTAGGTAAGTTTTCTAGTTGTAGGGGGAATTACTCCTGGGACAAGATGGTCTGGAGATCATGGAGTCTCCACTACTGGAAGTTAAGTACAGCCTGGTAACATGCCCAGGGATTGGTTCAACAGAGATAACCCCAATTTTAGACAGATTTTTAAGATGACTTCTTGGAAGCTCTCCCAGCCCTATGTTTTACAATAAGGTAGTCATAGTTTGGTGCACAATCTTAGTACCTCAGTTTTAAACGGGCTTAGAAATTGACTGTTTTTATCACTTGGTGAGCAATAATTTGATACGAAGGCTGGATTAGATTCAGCATAACAGAATGTTGTGCCATATGCTTCACTGCACTCTGCAGGAAAAGCACCAGCATGCAATTGAGTCTCCACAGGTGAGTCTGGAAACTGAATCAACAGGACATGCTGAAACTTCCAAGCTCAAGAAGGTGGAAACAGACCCAAACAAAATGGAAATCTGAGGGGATTGTGCCAACAGTAACAATAATGAGCTCCTCAAGATGCTGAATCAACTGCAACAGAATGTCAAGCTAAACTGCAGAAGGTGCAAGCAGGACCCTGAATAAAAAAGCGTGCCAGTTCTATCTTACACCTTAAGCAACAAAGTAATAAATTATGTACTCTTGTTTAGACATCTTGAATATAAATCCTCAATTTGTTCATTAGTCCCAGCTCTCCCACTCACACCAATTTCAATCTGAGTAGTTCCAACAAACCTTACACAAGATAAGCATTACTATCAGCTTTTCTCAAATTAGAATCCAAAAGAATCACACGATGTGATCAGAACAGAACAAGGGCTGTTTGCAGCCACAAAACCGACTAGGACCTCACCAAGAGCAAAAGCACAGAGCTTCCTTTGGCACTTCTTCCAAAAGGAAAACCCAGAAAAAGGGTGACAAAGTTAGACTCTGGTGGAACTGTTATACAGTTGCTGCCAAAAATACAATTTCAGTAACTGAAAGAATAACAAGACTCTCTCTCCCCACTCGTGTGTGCATATACATACAGAGCCTAACCTGTGCTCTGTTATGTTTGTCTCAGTCAGGAGAGCCTCTCACAGAGCATGTGGCTACAAGGACTGCAGACAGGCACAAATGATAGCAGGATAAAGCACTGGGGTTTTTTTGTTTTGCTTTTTGTTTTGTTTTAATCTGGCAACACCTTAAAGAAAAGCCTTAGAGACCAAAGGCCAAAGAGACCTCCTACATCTTTCAGCTTCTTCTCTGCTCATTATTTTCTCTTTTACCTGCTTTCAAGACCTTTGGATTCAAGTGGATGAAGATGCTTACTTACCACTTACCAGCATGAGAAAAGTTACAGGAACAACTCAGAACACTACTGACAGAACTGGAAGGAGCTCAGAATGCCCAGAGAGCAGTGTGTGCCTCCCAAACTCCTGGAGAGGAGAGAGGTTGTGGAGAGAGACAGTGAAAACAATGGATATGCATAGAGAAGGTTATTTATGCAAGAGCTATTCTGACAGTTTACACGCAGATGGTTTAACACTCAACCTTAACTTTGAGTAAGAAGGGCAGGATTAGGCCAATAATGGACAAACGTAACGCTGCTCTATAAGGAAATTCTGTGCAACCTGAAGAGCTCAGTCATTAGAATAATTATCCTGATGGATGGCAAGACTTCTATTTATTTTAAACAAAGTCTGGACTATCTTGGCTCAGCTTTGCTCCTAGCAAGGCCTACGAAAAGGCTTTTAGCACATTTGGTGGAAGAGTTAAGACAGTGCTGAGCACTTCTGAAAAACCTGCCTTAAAAAGGGCAGTATTAAGTTCTGCCTCCACTGAAACTATAGTTTTGTTAGTTGTTTCCATGGTGCTGGGATTTCTCCATGGAATGCAGCCCACAGCCAGATCTACTTCAGTGAAATTTTAAGCATCTTTGCTTTACAGATTGCAGTATGAAATATCATAGCTGCCATTTCACTCTCTGCATAGATCTAAGAAGCTATTTTAACATTCACCACAGTCTGCAGTTCATTTCCATGAAGGATAGACCACACATACAAACATCTGCAAGGAAAAGAATATGAGTTCTGGAATGGACTGACACCACGAGAAGCATTTCTCAGCTGCAATTATGGGACATCAGTTATAAGAAGTGAGTCATAAATGCAGCTGTTATTCAAATAGGTCAGAAACTCAAACAATACATTTACCTGCAACTGACTGGTGATTAAAGGATACATTTTTAGCAGGTGAACTGCAACCTCCATACCAAATTTGGAGTTCTGAGCTTTGTTAATACAAAACCTATATAACACAGAAGTTGTGCAGCATTCTAGAACACAACAGCACATTTACTTGATGTTCTTTTGCTGAAGAGCAGTGTGTTGTTAGAATGCAGTCCTTTTATTAAAGCCCTTGTAGTTCTTCTTCCTAAGAGTGGGGCTTATTTTTTATTATTATTATTATTATTATTTTTTACAGCAACAAGAGTCCTCCAATGATTCATATCAGTAAACAGTAAGCACTAAACAAGCCACGGAGCTCATACCTTCCATGAGATAAAAAGACACAGATTGTAAATTCTGGAGCAGAGACTATATTTGTTTGTTGAGCTTGCAATCAAACACATTTTCAGTCAGGTCTAAAGCCAGCTGCTGCTACTGCAGCTTAACTTAGAAATAAATAATACTGGTTTATATACTCAAATCCATGTACACAGATATCCAGTAAAACAGACTCAGACTCGAGGACTTTGTAAACAACAGGGTCTATTTCTGCCTCAGAGGTGCATCATCATTTTAGCTTTCATTTAGCATTAAGGTAAACACAGAGGTCCTAATGTTCCATAGCACAGATACAGTGGGGGTGAATCCCAGTCGACTTAGCAGGGCACAATTTTACAGAGAAAAATAAGCTACTGAAAACTAATCCACAAATCACTTAATGAGACAAATGGAAGCCCCAGAGGTGAGCAGTTAACATTCTGGGAATCCAGGACTCCTTTATTTTCTAGAAAGAATCTGCCTGCTATTAGATGAAGTCAAAACTTGATTTTTGCCACACTACTAACAAGCATGAGGAAATCATCCCTGAGCACTGAAAAGCTGATGAGAAAGCAAAGAAAGTTGTGGCTGATCCAAGTTACCTCTCCACCCTTCTGCCCTTTATATTGGTACATGGAAAATATACCCTAAGGCTTCCAGCACTTCTCTCCAGCATTTATTGGAAGAACACTGTTAATAACATGTTAGCACTTGCTTTGCTTTTTACAATCCTGAAAAGCAGCATGCTTGTTAGTTCACTGATTGCAGTCTGGCAAAATTAATCCACAGAAGAAGAAATCTACTTTCTCTATGTCTCTTTGGTAATTTACACCACAGGTGGCACCCTGAGGAATTCCTCCATTTCCTCTCTCTTTATCCTTTCTTCCACTTATTCCACAGCTCCACCCATCACACTTACCAGGTCTCCAACACGAGGCTAGTTTCCCTCTCTAGATAGAGAATGACATTCGTCATTGGCACAGAGGAGAGAAAAGTTGCCAGTACTGAGCAGATTGCTCCATTGGCACCGTGCTGACAACTGACACTTCAGAAATATCAAAGCTAGATGTGGGTTTAATACATAGCATTTTCTCCCCGAGTAAGGATGAGTGGCCTGCCTTTCTGTTCAAGGCTACCTCACGTTCAGACAATATCTTCACCTTCCATCCAGCGCACGGCCGCAAATCACATTTTTCCACTGAAGGGTGGACATCAGAGCCTGAAATGTTATTAGAACAAAGTTATTGACTTAACAGATAGGGATAATACCTTTGAGTGTTCCAAAGGTATTAAGCAAGCATACCACACCTGGTTTATGGTCTGACCTAGCGCTGCCCAAGTCAGCTGGGATTACTTCCATCAGTTTGGATCCAATTTTTAGAAAGGCAGCCAATGATAAAGAAAAATTAAAGATAAGGCAAATTTTCCCAGAGGGCAGCATACAGGTCTACACATCCTATTTTTCAATACCCTGTATAAATAGCTGCACTGTCAATCTTTTCATACCTTCCTCAGAAGCCTCCTGCATGGCAAAAGAGCTGCGTCAGGAGCAGGACCACAACATGCACCTGGAAAATATTAAAGAACTAATAAATTGTAAAGATCTGTAAATCAAGACTGAATAGGCTGAGTAGTTAGCCCTCAAAGGACAAAAAGAAAAAAAGAAAAAAAAGCATTACCATGAAACTCCAGGCTAAGAAAAGACGTGCTTGGTTGGAATGAGCTTTCTAGTAGATCTGTGCAACTACAAAACTCTTTCCTGTACCTGATCTTCTACATTCAACAAAAGTAAATGAAAACATCCTATTTCAGATAACAGTTAACATGTACCAAAGGAAATGTACTAACTTCAGGAAAGCCAGACTAAGCAAAAAAGATGCATGTAGGACGCTTCCAGTCCACTGGAGCACGAGGGAACTTCAGCTCTCTGCACCCTGAGCAGAACACATCAATCAACCATCATGGTGTTTGAATACAGCAGTAACAAGCTACTGGTATCAGCAGCTGATCTACACCCACGAAGGAGAACTTGCAAAGTGTACTATCAGCAGTGGCAGGACTTACCCTTTATTTTTGTGTTGCAACAAAACTCAAGAGCATGAGCATCTCCAGACTCCTGGGGTAGATACCATCTTCTTATTTCTTTTTCTGATCCTCATATTAACACTTCAAATCCCTTCTGTGATTATTTATCCTGCTGTTCCTTTTCAGATTAAGTAACTGGATATAGAGCTATCCTCCAAATAGAAACACGACATTCTCCTGCAGAATTTTCAGTCGGCACAAGAAGCCTCTACAGGAGTTGATCTTCCATAAAAGATGACAACAAAACCAACTAGTGTGCAGAACTAGAATGGCTGGAGAAGCTGTAGAACTGAAAACATTGAGAATTAAATTGAAGCAGCTGTATATATTCCCTGTCCAAGCTCATGGCTTCATCGCATAACTGTATCTTGTTCATCTGCTGAAGGATCACCTCAGACATATCCTAAGACACTTTTTTCCAGTGCAAACATTTCTCTTGTTAAATAGTTGGTCCAGGAATAGGAGGATAACCAAAGCCTGTGTAAGTACAGGAAGACCGTACATAAACTAGATGACAAGAAAGGGGTGGAACAGACAAATCAGCCCTAACTGCACACCAGGAACTCAGCCAGCAAAGGGCTGGCTTCTGGAGAGATGCCCAAGTGCCAAAACCCTCTTCATCCATGTCAGTGGCTCAGGAACAACTGCTGAAGTTGGAGCTTGTGTTTGAAGCCACCTGCCATGAATTTATTAGAGCAGAAAAGGGTGTGGAAAAGAGATGAGGAAAACAGGTGTGTTCTCAACATAGGTACTCCACAAACCTGTTTATGCATGGAGATAAGTTCTGAAATGGCAAATGGTTGCTACAGGGGTGTTTTCACTAATGGTAAAACAGAAAGAGCCAATAAGCAGCATCCTAATGCTTCCAAAAGGGATGATCAGTAAGGGCATCTTCTCAAAGGCACCAAAATTGCACAGGAAGAATCTCTCTTAAGGAAAAGCCTATCTCATCTGGGGGGCATGGTACATAGCAAATCTGCACTGACAGGCTTGAGATCACGAAGATAGCGACGCAGGAAAGACACTAGAGGACAGAAAGCATGCAACAACATGCAGATGGAAGAACTACCTGTATGAGATCTGAGAAACTGAAAATATAGTTCCCAAGTGTACCTTGAGTGACAGAAGACACCATCAGTACTTGAGAAATACCTGCACTGACAGGTTTGGGACTTTAAGATGTGGGACCTGGGCTATCTCTTGAAAACAATTCCTCTTGATAATAGTTGTAATGCAAAGTCTTAGTAAAGGTTATTGTACAGAAAAAAAATATTGAGATTGTTCACAGTATGACAGCAAAACAGCGTACCAGCATGCTGCTCAAACCTGATGTCAGGAGGTACTGCAACAGGATGATGGAGAGGAAGCAAACTGACAGCCTGGGAGGTGGGCACAGCTCCTGTGGCAGCAGAGCACAGGCTGCATGGCACGAGATTCTGCTGGTTGTGGAAGACATCTCAGGAAATAGCAGGGCTGGCTCCTAGTGGATGTCTCAGATGAGACAGTGTTTAAAACAGCTGCGTACAATTTCACTGCCAATCTAAAAAGAAAAAGCAATAAATGCTGCCACTATTTCTTTTGTAGTGGAGTTGATTTTCTGCAGCAGCTAGTGTAAAACACTACCACCATCCAAACACCATCACCCTGCTGTTATTCACCAGGTCCTGCTTGGACAACTGCAACAAATGCATTCAAGCACACAATCCCTGGAAGGCAGGCTCACAGCAGGGCAGGCACTGCTGAGCATTGCACACTGGACACTTAGCTCTAAAGGTGGGCACTTGGAGCCCCAGACCTACCAGCTTGAGTATGGAGGCTCCCACCACAGGAAGGAGAAAGCAGTCAGCATCGAGCTTATCATTATCTAGAAAGCCAGTATGCAAGAAGATGCTCAGTCAGTCTGATCAATATGCAAGCAGTCTGCCTTCCTTCTTATTTTGTATTACAACAGTAACACACACAAATGTACAACAAAGTAATACACATGCACAAATTATATGAAGTCCTAACAGTTGTCACACATAATGTTGTATTAAGATGCAAAAACAACAACCACCACCACCAGGACAATTGGATACATTGACTTTTCAAGCTTAAAATTCCTGAATTTGCAGTTATTTCAATCGGTGACTTCATTTGACCTGAAGGCAAGCACTCTTCATAACTCAAGAGTATTTCTGATGAAAATCAATATTGAAAAACTGTGATCTAAATGGCAGCTCTAGAAATGCAGAGAATGCAATTAGGAAAAAACAGCCTTTCTTGTCCCCCTTTTAAGCATCAGACGTGATATATTGCTCAATGCCAGAAATTGCTAAGTTTTCAAATACTGGGGTGCATAACACACTTCTGGAAGGCTTCTCAAACTAAGCACTATTATCTGCAAATGCCTGTTTGTGTGTACAGCAACCCACTTTTTGAGTGGCTGTTACCAACTGTTTGCCCTCGCTGTTAAAAAAAAGAATGAAAATGATGCCCCAGCTCTTTGGGTTTTTTTTCCCCCCAGATATATCTTAAGGTCACATTGACCTAAACTACTTTTCCTAAAATCATTTTGATTTGGCTTGCAAGGCCTTAATCTCAAAAACATTGGCATCCTTTCTGGATTACCACAGTTTAATTGCATCAGCAATACCACAGGAACAAAGGTGGAACGTTCTCTGGAAAGCTATGCTGAAGATGAGGCCTTAGCCTTTAATGCTTAAAAGCTCTGCAGAGCTCCTCATTTAGATACTTTCACCCCATCTGGTGAAAATCATTTTGAAAACATAAAGCCATGCTTAAACGCAATTTCATTCCCGTTACGTAATGTCACTTGGCCTAGTTGAGCATCTTTAATCTGTGCAGCTGAACTAGTTTTATCGTTAAGCCAATAAGGGCTGCAAGGATTACGTATCTCAGGGCTACAGAACCACAGTAACACTGGTTTAGGAGCCCATTAAGCAAAGTCTCCTTCCTGAACGCAAGATCTTATATTGTGCTTCACCCACTGCGAGAAATATTTGTCTGATCTATTCTTACAACCTCTAAGAAGAGCCCACATCTTGCCTAGTCAGTCCAACACTGCTTGACTGATTCAGAAGAATGACAGAAAATTTTTTCACTGTAACCTAGATCTGCCTTGCTGTTATTTTAGCTTATGGCTCCTCACCCCACCCCCAGTGGACATGAGAGAACAAGCTGTCCCTTCCCTCATGGCAGCATCCTTTCATCTATTTGAAGACTTACCACGTCTGTGGCTTTCTGTTCTCTCTGGCTCTGTGAAAGTCATGTGTTCAAAGACCGATCGTTCCTTTTACTTTTTTCTCTAAATCATACAAATTTCTCTCATGTGGAGCCCAGTACTGGACATGCTGTTTTAGCACAGCTCAGCATAGCAGGATGCCTGTGCCTTGTTAGCAGGTTTCTCACTTACACAGACCTGCGTGGCATTCACCTCTCCAACAGCAAGACGTTGATACTCAGCCAGCTTACAGCCCACAGCAGCCCCTCCATCCTTTCCTGCAGCACAGACAGCTGCTTTTCCTAAGATCAGTACAATTAACCCCACAATTATGAAGCATACAGTACTACACCTGTTACTTTTATCCATAGAGTTCCCCTTTTTGCATTCTAGTTCTCTGGCAGTGCATTCATACAAGCTCAAACTTGACCTCATCTTCAAATACAGTAATTACGGGGCCTGTTTCATTGCGGATGAGTAATGGACTAAAAGTAATTCCCCAGACAAGTGCTGATACCAAGTGCATTTTTCCTCAACTAGATCTGCAACCCTGCTAAAGCAGCATCACGTAGACTGGTTTTTCAGTTTATTATTAGAAAATCTCACAAGCCAACATCAGAAATTCTACTAAAAATCAAGGTATATGACACACGTTGCCTTATCCTTATCTGCAAGCTGTTACACTACCAGAGATGGAGATGAGGTTGGCTCAACTCACTCAAAACAAAGCCACACAGGACACAGCTCACCCTGTTCCCCTGCAGTTGCTTACAAATGGATTTTTCTCAGACCAGAAACTAAACTCACAACGAGGAGCAGCAGAGCCGTATCTCAGGGCTGCTCACCTCCCCACGAGATACGCGCCTGACTCGGCGTCCTTCAGGTCACAAAGCCCCGCTGCCAGTAGTGTTTATAAGCCCAGCGTTACAGGAGCCAAAGCACGAGACCTCAAGGAGCTCCTCAGAGGGACGAGGAGCAGGACAAGGCTGCCATGCAGCAGAAGGACACAGCGCTCAGGAAGGCCCTTCGCCCAGCCAGCAGACAGCAGTTCCAGCCTCACAGCCCCCAGCTGAACACCTCCCGAGGCCAGCACGGCTCAGGACACTCAGCAGCAGCTCCTCCACAGCCCCAGCGACCTCTCAGGCGGAGATCTCCACCCACTGCCCCCGAGGCACACGAGGCTCCATCGTTTCCCCTCGCACACCCATAAACCCCCCACACCCCACGCTGTCCCACGTTCAACTCCCCCAGCACCACGTGGCCGCGCCAACCCCTCACCGCGCATGCGCCTCCCGCCCAACCGCCTCCTTTGTGTGAGGCGCGGGCACGGCGCGCGCGCGCACCCCACATTCCACCCTCCCTCCGCGCAGGCGCAGAGCGTCCTCCCGCCCCCGCAGCACGGCGCATGCGCAACCCGCGGCGGGAGGCTGGCCGGCGGGCGGCGCGCAGGCGCAGTGCGCGTTTCCTGGCTCCCTTGTCAGTGCCGGGCCGCCCCCCCACCCCTCCCCTCCGCCGCCGCCGCCCGGAGCGGAGTCGCGTTGACTGCCCAGAGTCCGCGAGCCCCGCTCCGCCCCCGCCGCCTCAGGTGAGTCCCGGCCCCGAGGAGCGGCCGTCCGCCCGCCCGCAGGCCCGGGCGCTGAGGGGACGGCGGCTCCCCGGCTCTCGCCCGCGGCCTGCGGGCCCCTCGCCCGGCCCTGCGCTCGGCTCAGCGGGCGGGGCGGCGGTGCGGCTCCGTCCTTCGGGACAGCGCTCACCTGCGTGGGCCGGCCGGCACCGCCCGCTTCGTGCCGAGCTGCCGCCGCCCCGACGGGAACGGAGCGCTGGGGGTCCGGAGGGATGACGGCGATGGGAGGCAGCGCTCGGCCGGCTGCTCGACGGGATGTGGAAATAGGCAGAGATTAACGGCGGCTCTCGCCCTCACTCGCTGCCTGCGATTTGGACGCGTCTCCTCGCTGTTCATCCGGGGGCGGCCTCGCGCTTCTCGAGAGGTGACAGCAGCTCAGGGCTGTTTGCGGTAGACGTGCTCTGAAGGCTCGGGCTGAGCGCGCAGGAGTCTTTTTATCACCAGCCCTTAAGTTATATATTGAAACTCGAGGACAGTTAGTTTGCATTTGAAAGAAAAATAAAGGGAAGGGCTAACAGAGGGTCCAGAGGAGAGCCACAAAGATGATCAGGGGACTGGAGCACCTCCCCTATGAGGACAGGCTGAGGGAGCTGGGTTTGTTCAGCCTGGAGAAGGCTGAGGTGTGACCTCATTGCAGCCTTTCAACACCTAAAGGGAGCCTACAGACAGGAGGGGAAGCAACTCTTTGAAAGGGTAGATAACTGCAGGACAAGGGGAAATGGTTTTAAGTTGAAGGACGGAAGGTTTAGGTTGGATGTCAGGGGGAAGTTCTTTACAGAGAGAGTGGTGAGGTGCTGGAACAGCTGCCCGGAGAGGCTGTGGATTCTCCATCCATCCTGGGGGTGTTCAAGGCCAGATTGGATGGGGCCCTGGGCAGCTGGTCTAGTATGAAATGCAGAGGTTGGCAGCCCTGCCTGTGGCAGGAGGGTTGGAGATTCACAATCCTTGAGGTCCCTTCCAACCCTGGCCATTCTGTGATTCAGTTATCACAACAGTGCCTTTCCTACACAGAACACTGAAGTCGGTAGACAGGAGAACACTGAGGGGTTTATGATGCATTGGTTGTATCGAGTCATTCAGCTTGTCTCTGTGCTGAGAAGGAATAAATCTTAATAAGATCTTACAAACAGTATTTATCTCCCCAAAGGAAATAATATTGTAGTGATCAGATGACAAATATCTGTGCTTTTTGAGATTGTCATCGCTCTTGTTTCTTAATGAGTGTTACCAAACCCAAACCTGCTGCTTGCTGACAGTTGTGGTGCTTGAGAAGCTCAGTGGACAAGAATTCATCACATCCCTTGTGCAGACATAAGTTTTAGGAACAGCCTGTAGGTTAGTGAGCAAAAATCTCTGAACTAGGAGCTGTTAGGATGGGACAGTGGTGTTTTATGGAGTGCCAACCTGTGGAGAGAGCACATGGACTGTATTAGAAAGCTTTTGGAAATAGCTGCATTTGTTGGGCAGCAGAGATTGGATAGTTTGACATTTTATTTGGAAAGAGTCAAAAAGGCTGAGCATTCCCTGTTGGTAGTGGAGCTCTTCAGCTTTTCCTGTATATGGAAATGCACTGCTACTGAATTGTTGGCATGTACTAAAGCAATACTGTGGAAAAAGCAATTTGAAGTCATGTTTTGCTTACATTAACACATGGAATCTCAAACCATGGCTGTCCAAGGTCAAAGGTAACTTGGATTGTGTCAATGTTCTCACATCAGTAAAAATAAGTAATTATTTTTCTTAGAGCTGCATGCATGTAGTAGCTTTATTTGATCTTCAGCATATGATTATTATAAGAACTAAAAATTATGGCAGTTAAAATTATGAACTGGACTTAAAGTTCATTTAGCCAAAGTTTCTATTTAAGTGCATTTAATGAAACTGCAAATCCTGTCTCTTATAATAACAGGGCTTGATTTTTTAAATAAGAAAATCTGTTCAATTATTTGCATTGGTGAAGTACTGTATCATCTCTACTCAGGACTTTGTGCATATTTCTTAAACTGGTGGAGTGCTACAATTGCTCAGCTCCATAAGGGGTTACTCAGCTCTCATTCACTCCTGAGTTTCTGTGGGACTGCCATTCATTTCCTGTTTGCTTCCAAATTCCTACCTTGTCCTGAAGTCTCCACCCTCTGCTAACATGGCCATACTTGGCTATGTTGTAATTTCAGGCTGCAATGGGTGTGGATGTCTTGGAGTGACATCACAGAGATGGTGCTTGTTAGATGTATGTGGAGGGGCAGACAGACGTTGTGCTATCAGCAGAGGATAAACTGCTACAAAAACTAGTGGAATGCATGAAAGGAGGAAGAAATCAACAAATCCAAGTGGTGTGTTGAGCTGTGCACATTTCAGCTATTACAGGTGACCTTGAGTTGTTACAGTGCTACCTGCCATCCATTTATGCTGTCCTTGATTAACACAGGACACAGAAATATGATCTGATATTTTAAAGAGCTTTGCCATCACCTGCAAATGTTCAGCAGTAAGTTGAAAGAAAAACTCAATGTCTAGCTTCATTAAAAAAGTATTCACAAACCCAAAGAATTCAGTTTGTTCTTTCACTGTTTGAATCTCACAAGGATGAAAGCCATAAAGCAGTTAAGTGTTAGGATTAATTTGAAAGAATTAGTAATTAGTAATTACTGATGTTAGTAATTTTTCCCTAGGATGCATACAAATGGTTTTATCAAGTAATACATCAGCAGATTACAGTTACATATCTGAGCACATCAGTTTAGCCTCCTGATAGATGGAAAAAAAAGATTTCCTTGTAGTGCAGCAAACCTCAGTTCACACCAGAATTTCAAATCAATTCACCGAGGTGTCACTGAATTTCTTGTTGAAGTATTCTAATTCCAAAGTTAAAGTGTTAGGTGTGTTAGATTTCTTAGGAATGTTCCCTCATACAAGGATACAGTAAGAAGCAAGAGCATACAACTTTTAGAGCAATTGCAATTAGCTGTAGTTAGCAGGACAGTTAAAATTCATTGACCTACCAAAGATCTTGGGGGCACATGGGGAAAGGTCTTAATCTACCAAGCATTGTCATTGTCTAAATAAGTTGTCATACTGAGCTGAAACAGCCTTTGTAAATGTTGAAGGCTGATTTTTGTTTTAACAACAATTGAACTTAAGTGTTTTGTTGTCATTTTTACACCTTTCAGTTTTTTCCCTCCCCTCCCAACTTTTCCAACATAGGAATACCTTTAACTCGGAATGTCTCTACATCAGTTCTTATTGGAGCCAATCACTTGCCATGCATGGAACAGAGACCGTACTCGTAAGTAATGTTTTCATTTACTTTTTCAACTGCTCTTTTCTCTGTGCTGTCAGCTGGTTCATCTTGAAGTGTTCTGGACCACGTTTAAGGAGGATGTGGTCAAATACATAGCACTACACTTATAATCCAAAAAGCATGCTGCAGTCCTAAATCTGGTTTGGATTTTTTTTTTTTTGAGAACCTTTTTTGAAACTTTGACATGTGAGCAAATCCAGTCTTAGTGGCGTCCCACAAAGTTTTGCCTCTTGGTCTGTACCTCATCAGAACATGACCTGTCTCATACTCTTTAGCCTTTTATTTCTCTGCCCCAAGCCCAGCCTTTTCTTTTTATGTATAGTCTTCTACTGCAGCTGGATTGTTACATTCCAAATGTGCTGTCTTTCTGTTCAGAGCACTCACAATCATGTTATGGCCATCATTTTTTGGCATTATCCAGCAGGGATGTTAGCCCTTGGTTTACAAAACCTATGTAATGCTCTTAAAGTTAAGAGTACAAGCTTTAGACAGGGAAGTTTTTCCAAGTAAAAGGGTATTAAAGCTTTCTGTACTAATGGATTGTTTCTTTTCTTCAAGAAATTGCCATTAGCCCTAATAATCATGAAGTCCACATCTACAAGAAGAATGGGAGCCAGTGGGTAAAAGCTCACGAGCTAAAGGAACACAATGGACACATTACAGGTAAGTGAAGAGCATGCTGTGCCAGACAGCACTGTTCCCTGCACCCTTCTTTCCCCAGCCAGGCATCTGAACAAGAAATCTGTAGTAAATAGATCTCCTTATATGTTGGTATTCCCACTTTATGGAGAACTTTGTAGCATTTTCCTGGCCTGCATGCAGTGAACTGTTGGTTCATGATTTCTGACAGCAGTAAAAATCTTTTTTTAGGGGCTTATTTCACTGACTTTGTACTGATACATTTCTCCTTTCCCTTTGCTACAGTACTCTGGCTTTAGGTTTGTGTTTTAAGTTGCCACAGATGCTGATGGAAACAGTCCTTCCCTTTCTCAGTGCTAATGCAGAGAAGTGTTTATGTAGCATTCTCAGTGAGCAGAAAGAGCAGTTCTTTGAAGTCAGGTGCAGGAGGAAAGCTTTAAGAGCTGACTTGACTGCAAAGTGAAAAGCAAGACACCAAAAACTTAGCTTTGGCCACCTTCAGGAGAAGATTGGATTCTTGATATTTAAACATTTCTTCACTGGTGGCTGTAATTTGGTCTTAAAAGATACTACAATCCAAAATATCAAAGCAGTGGAAAGGTGATACAGGAATATAACAACAAATGGACCAGCATGAATATGGTGTTACAAAGGAAAACAAAAGGTGCTCACCTGTCTCTGAAGATCTGGGCTCACAAGGAAAACTCCACAGGGGAGGGATCTCCAACCAGAGATCCTTCCCCTGTGGCATTCAGCCCTTAAATGAGATCTAAGAGAGGTGCAGCCAGGCTCCACCCTTTCCTGTCACACAGCTGAATTGCCTTCACTTGTGCTCCCAGAGCTGACCAGGTCCTTTCCCCAGGTGCTCAATCAGTGGTTCAGGCTGTGACTCAACAGTTCCCATACACAAAGAAAGGACAGTTCTGAGGTACAAGTGCATTTGAAGTGACCAACCTTGAACTTAGGGCAGACAGTGAGCACATTTTACTGCAGACCCATCTGTGGATCCACAACAAAAATGTAAGAGCTTTCACAAGTCAGAAGGTGTTAGTTGTAAAAATGAAATTGCCCTGTTGTCTTTTTTGTGCATTTGGTATTTTGATGAGGACTGTATCCTCTAAGGAAATGAAATAATTAATGAAAGCTTGCCCCAAAACAACAAAATTCCATCCTCAGCTCACTAATGGCAGAACTGTCTGCCTAACAGCATTTTGAAGGAACTTTATTCAATTGATCTGGTTTTTACATTCAGAGCACAACTATACTTGTTCTTTTGTGAGGAATCATTTGGGTTGAGTTTACAAGTGATGTACCATTCCCCCAGAGGCTTTTCTCTACATTTTACTTTTACCTATTGATATTAGAGAGAATCCAAATATTCATAACTTGGCAAAAGAGCTTGTGCTGCTTTCCAGCATAGCTTATACCTTTGGAATACTAAAGGTCTTATGGAGTGGATCTAAGTTGTGGTTATTCACAGGAGATAGACTTATCAAACCACTTGTTGCTGACAGCAGGCTGCTGCCACTCTAAGTTCTGATCATAAGGGACAAGGTTCTTAGTGTTGTCTTCTTGCGTCTTGAAGATTATTCACTCTTCTTGCAAAGTTAGTTTTCTGCTAAAGATCTAAGGCAAGTTCAGAATCAGAATGCTGGTGTTAATGCAAGGGAGATGTGGGAACGACAGAGAGGAAAAAAGGGCACAGTGATCTGCCTTTCAAAAGCAGTGCAAGATTGACTCATGTAACTCCAGTTTCAGATTACCAACCACTTCAATTTGAACTTCTTAAACATAACCCTATTTTGAAGCGGATATATGAGCAATGTTATACAAGTTAGTGCAGATAATTCCTAATCCTTTTTTCAGTTTGTGCACTTAAGGGATGTTTTTAATACAGAACACAGGGAAAATAGTTGAAGTGCAGTTTTGTGGCAGGAGAGTTAAGGAGTGTGCTATGCATCTCAAAGAAGGATTCTAAAGAAAGAATGAAAAATAATGTTGCCAGGAGAGTTTCCAGTTGAGAACATCCTCCTTTGCATAGGAAAGAGAAGGAAGTAGTGGCAAGTTTATCAAAGGTTTTGATTTGTTGCATTCTATGATTTTTTTAAGTTCTGTTTTTGCTTGATAGGCTTTCTCATGGCACAGCCTAAATAGGCATGGAATAAGTCTAAGGATTGTAGTGGTGCATAAGGATCAATACCTGCTAACTGAGAAAACTCAACATCTTGTTAGCTAAACATTTAGGTCAAACAGATGTTGGATGTTTGTGCATGACTTCAGTATTGCTGGGTTTCAGCTGTCCATAACGAGCCTTGTGCAGAAGTCATTGGTTTGTGGCTGGATTTTAGCCAGCCTGCAGAGCTCCACCTGTTGGCAAGCTGTTGAACTAGCTTGCTCAGTGAGCAGACTATTCTGAATCTCAAAATTTGGGATCTACAGTTTTGGTGAAGGTTGGATGGAAGAACTGATATCCATAACAGTTTAAAACAGCACCTGGAGAATAAGGGAGCAAGGGGAATGCCAACAAAAGACTAACAACTGTCTCAAGGGGAAAGAAGGCTGTGAGACTGTTTTGAATTACTGCAAAGCAAATGGGAAACATTATTAACATGAAGTCTGAATTGCAGGTATTGACTGGGCTCCCAAAAGTGATCGCATTGTAACGTGCGGTGCAGACCGTAACGCCTACGTGTGGAGTCAGAAGGATGGTGTGTGGAAACCAACACTTGTGATCCTGAGAATTAACCGTGCAGCCACCTTTGTGAAATGGTCTCCCTTGGAGAATAAATTTGCTGTAGGAAGTGGAGCTCGGCTCATATCTGTGTGCTACTTTGAATCTGAAAATGACTGGTGAGCTGTTTGATTTTTGTTTATACTGTAAGGGCTGCCTGGGGAAGCTAAAGCCTGGAGTTTAGTGGCAGTAACTAAGTTACTATTTGTAACACTTAACATGATGGAAAGTACAGCAATCATAGCAGAACAGCAAAGTCTTTGGCCACAGCAAATGAAGTCAAGCCCAAATACAGTAGCCACAAAAACAAAGGAAGAAAGTTTGCTTACCTTTGAAAGGCCTCCAGCAAGCAAAAAGCTTCAGCAAGATCCCCTTGCCTTCACTGCCAGCCCTTAAATGGGGTCTGGGAAGGGGTGGATCCTGATTCTACCCTTCCAGCCACTCAGATGCATTGCACACACCTGAGCTCCCCTGTGTTGGCCCTGCCTTCCCACCAGGTGCTCAATCACTGCTTCAGGCCCTGACTTAGCATTTCTACACTTAGCATAACTACACTATTTTACTAATTCTAAAATCTTCTGGCAATAAGGAGGAATAGGCTTCAACAGTTCTTTCACGGACTTCTACATTTTAGGGAAAAGTTCTTTCTTTTACCTCTTTACTGTAGTGTAGCACCTAAAGGCCTTTGACTTAGCCTGTTTTCCGGTTATATGTGTTGACATAGGTGTATCCTCATTGACTGCCATAAACTGAAGTTGCTCTTCTAAAAGCACAAGAATTTCTGCAGAGCAGACATCTCTTTACCTCTTGTTTCCTCCTGCCCCACGCTCCTTCCTGACTGAATAAAGAACTTGGTCTTGCATCTTCTGTACTGGATCATTTCTTGTCAATAAAACATTCAGATCTGTCAGATATCTCCAGGGCTGTCCAATAGCAGATGTTCAAGGTTGTCATGCTGTCATTTATTCTCATCACAGTTCATAGATCTCAGACAGGAATATCACAAATATTTCTACCACTGATGTTATCTTTGGAAAGTTGGAGCTTCTGATCTTTAAGAGATCTACAGTTGTAGCTATATGTATTGGAGCTCCATTTTACCATATCACCTGTGGGTGAAATCAGTATGTTAGATATCCATTAGTTTGGGTTGCATAAACATTTGTGAAAACACAGGTGTCCCCACCATTCTGTATAGGGTGTCCATGTGGACGTGCTAAACAAAGAGACCATCTGCAAAATTCATTTTAAAGATTGTTTGGGACTTCTTTGCTTTCCAGTATATGCAGTTATTACTGTTTTCTCTGCCTCACTTGTCTGTAGAAGAATCAAGATTGTCCTGTGTTGAAGACAAACAATTTAATGTGATCCTTAGAACTGCTGATGGTAGTAAATTCAAAGAAAAACCACCATCATCCCGAAGGCCATCCTGTGAATAACAGATTTTCCCACTACTCTGTAAACAGTTCAAACAAATTCAGTCTGCTGAGACACGTTTAAGTTAGTGTTAATGCATTCAACAATAGGACCACTTTTTATGTACTTCAGATAATTGAGATACAGACATTAGCCTTATCATTGGAGTTCACCCGTTCATGTGTTGGATTTGGCAGCTGTTGTACACTAAAAAAGTTGGAAGAAGCAGGAGAGGAAGTGTACTCAGTGATGTAACAAAATAATGCTTCCCAGTTCAACACCGTGGCCAAAACTAAGTTCTTGTTCACAAGATGGAAGGAAACAAGCAATTACTGTGCAAAATTCATGTGAAGGAATTCAGTCTGATGTACTATAAGCATAAATTAGAAGATGAATTAGATCCAGAGGAAAAGTTGCATATTTAATGTAACTTTGTTTGTAGTAATTAAAACTTTAATTAAGATAACCACATAAAGTTCATAGACAGTACATAAAATATGCAAGGCTTGGGCATAATGTGAGTTTTCTAGCAAAGCTTGGTTTAGTCATTGATGAGAGGTGATGTTTTTGAGGTGTATTTCTTGGGTTTTGAGGAGTAGATAAAATATTTACATACAAATCTCATCTTTTTTAATGTAGGTGGGTGAGCAAGCACATTAAAAAGCCCATTCGTTCTACTGTCCTCAGCCTGGACTGGCACCCCAACAATGTTCTGCTGGCTGCTGGATCCTGTGACTTCAAGTGCAGGTGGGAGAAAATAAAGCATCTCTGAATGAGTTTGGCTCCCTGGTTCGAGTGAGAAGCACAAGCACGATGACTGTGCATTTGCTATCGGAATAGAAGGCAGCTCATCACATAATGATGTTGTTACCAAAATAAAATACCCAGCTTAAGAGATATTGACTTTGGTGCTGCTGCATGAATGCTTAGGGCTGCTAGCATTTATCTCTTGGGGGATACAACTGAGTTTAATGAGCTGGTGAGTTTCTTTACTAGCAGAGCATGGAAGTACTGCTATTATAGGTGTAATGAGTACTGGGCTTTTAGTCTGAAATCAGACTTACAGATGCTATCTGGTAGGAATGTACCATTGCTCATTAGAGTTTAAAAAGCAATATCCTAGTGCAGCAGCTTGCAGAGGAGGTGTCTCACCTTGTCTGAGTTGCTTGTTCACTTTGCCTGTGCTAGCCTTACCACTCTTGCATGTGGTAAACTAAGTCAGGGAATTGATTCACCTGAAACTCAGTGCAACAAAGCACCATTTTTGCAGAGCAGATTGACATTTGAGATGGATGTGGTTGTGAAGTTACACAGTGAGGGATGAGTTCTGCAGGTTGCTTTGTGCTGACTTACTGGAGTCACTGCACTGAAGCTTGCACGGGGAGCTGTACGCAGAGTGATTGACTTCATATTTTACTTAATCACTCGTTCCTTGAATAATAATGAAAGCTTATTTTCTTAATTTCTTACGTAATAGGGCAATTTTGAAGCTTCAAAATGTATACTAAGAATAACTAAGGAGGAGTGGGAGAGGGAGGTGGGGCCGACTGTTGCATTCCTTGTTTCAGAATAAAAGACGTGCATCTGAAGTCAATCCTTTTTTATGTAAGCAGAGATGTTAAATGGCAGCTGGGCAAGAGGAGGAGAGTTGTCTCTCTTTCCTGCCTTATCTCCAGTTTTAATCAGATGAAGTGTAAGTGTTCACTTCCTTTCCCAAAATAGTGTGGCGTAAAGTACTCATTCATCTTCTGGAAGCAGCTGCTATTCACGTGGAAATTTTTTCATGTGTGTTCATAAAGCATCTTGGGACTGTGACATTATGTCAGCTGATCTATGTATGTCTTGTAATTTGGACTTCAGCTCTTTTGTCTCCAGACTTTGCTCAGGAAGAGTATAGTCTTTGCTCGATGATGACTAAAGATCTCCAGAATTCCACTTCTAGGGAACATGCAATTACATTACAGTTAAAGATAAGAAATGTATCTGGGCTGAAGTATGCATCTGTTCTGATAGGTGGTTCTGGTGAAGACTAAGAAATGGATGTGCTGGAGACACTGCCAGCTAATAAGCAACTGAGTGGCAGTTTGAAACAGAAATTGAGGGCAGAGGAGACTCCAGGTTGATATTCAGCAGTTTTTTGGAGGCTGGCCCTAGGAGAGCTCCTCTTACATTTGTCTTTAGAAATACGTGCTTGTATATTATATATAGAGCTAACAGCATGGGTGATAATTGCATATTCTTGCTGGAACAATGTTGCTATGGGAATGAAAGTCATTTCCCAATGTTCTTTGAAGGCTGGGGCCTTCAAGCTGAGGTGGTTCTGAGAGGGAGATTTCAGTAAGTGAAAAGATTTTTTTTTTTGCCAACAGTTCTGTTCAAGGTCTCTGACTACTTAGGAATGATTTTTCTGCTTTGTGTCAAAGGCTGCTGCTTTAAACATCTTGTCCTATTTCCATACATTAAGAGAACCATCCTTTCTGGTGGCTCTATATTATTAAGTTTCTGGAAGGATTATCATTAAATTATATTTAAACTGATAGAGCTGAGCATAAATTCTTACTTAATTCTCTGAAAATCTGTAACCTAATATAGCTGCAGTTAAACCCTTCTCATTCCAAATGAACAGCTTTATTTGAATAAACTGAACATAGACACCTTTTGAAGTCCATATTCCACACTTACAAGATTAAAAGTAAAAAATAGGGTGGTGGTGGTATGGGAAGCAATTTTTCCTTCAATTCACTGTAAAACAATTTCATTTAGTTTGGCTGCAGCCATGAATGTTTGATTGCTGCTTTTCCTTCTTACTGAAACATCTCTCTGGTTGTAGTATGGCACCACTCTCTTGCTTCTCCTGTTCAATGGACTCTAATCCTATGTCTGTGACGTGCTAGTAACTTCCATGGCAACAGTTGGGAACACCATATTGTGGCACGTCTGAATCATGCAGAAGGAATCTGATGAAAGGAGGAGGGCTTTCTATTTAAACATAGCTTGAAAATTGTAGTGCTGGGGAGGAAAAAAAAAAAACCAACAAAAAAAACCCCCAATATAAAAACACTGTGGTATTTTGTGCTTTCAAGGCATTCCTTCCATAAGGAGCCAGATTGAGGTGGTTCAGAGCCCCTGTGCTGGCAGCTGAACATCCATTTTCTTTCTTTGAAATCCTGCTAAAAAGTGAACGTTCTTAAAAAGTGGGTGATTTTCTATTAGTCTGTCTAAGAACGTAATTATGTGTGGTAGCTTTGGGTTTTTCTCTTGCTGGAGAATTGACTCTGTGAGTTAATAGCACTACAGAAGGATGAAAGGGAAATCAGCACAGCAAAAAATGTCAGGACGTTGTGTGTTTTTGTGCCATCTTCTGGAAACAAGTAGAGAGATCAGAAAAGAAAGAAGCATTTGTGAGAAAGCAACCTGCATTACACCTCTGTGCTATTGCTTTCTCTCTGTGTACTGAAACTTCCCAGCCTGTGTGGATTACTGTTAAAAGACACTGTACTATTT
Source organism: Chrysolophus pictus (assembly GCA_037305975.1). Taxonomy (NCBI): domain Eukaryota; kingdom Metazoa; phylum Chordata; class Aves; order Galliformes; family Phasianidae; genus Chrysolophus; species Chrysolophus pictus. The sequence continues at coordinate 4,402,126 of CM074589.1, forward strand.
TATTTTGGGAGAATTAGAAAGCATCCAGTTGTTTCCAATGTGAAATGTATGTGCAGCTGCCAGCTGGTTTTTTTTTTATGTCTTTGTTCATGTAGAAATCTTTTATTTGCAGAGTGTTTTCTGCTTACATCAAGGAAGTGGATGAGAAGCCTGCCAGTACACCGTGGGGCTCCAAAATGCCTTTTGGGCAGCTGATGTCAGAATTTGGGGGTGCTGGCAGTGGTGGATGGGTGCACAGTGTCAGCTTTTCTGCCAGTGGTAACCGCCTGGCCTGGGTCAGCCATGACAGCACTGTGTCAGTTGCTGATGCTTCAAAAAATATGATGTAAGTATGTTCTTTCTGTTAACTGTTCCATGTTGGACATTAGAAGGAAGCAGTATTTGCAATGTTGTGCTTGCAGCAGCAAGAAGAAAGCTGGGACTGCTGTTTCCAATTTACTGTATGTTATAGGAGTCTCTTTGAGGCCTACATAAATAAGGTAGATTCTTGCAATTCTATATTGTGTATAATTCAAGTTTCTTTTAAGACATCTTCAGTGGATACAATTGCTTGCTTCCAATCCATGAAAGTATTTAATCATTAACAGTTTCTCCTTGATCTTAAGAACTTCTCAGTCTCCATGGTTTTCTAACTAAGAAGGAAGAGACTGTGTGTGCATTTTGTTAGCACAGGTGGATCATCCAGGTATTGCTGTGCTTAGCTTTGAGTTTCAATTCTGATGGCCTTAGCTGTGTAAGTAACTAGCTAAGGATATCACTAAGTATAGATTGTTCTAGAATTCCTTTTTCTTTTATTACAAAAATCACAAAAATTGACCTAATTTAACACCCAGACTTTTTCCTCCTAAAGAGCTGATGCTGAGGACTGAAACATCAAGTGACTTTATTGTAGGTCAAACTAATGGCCTCTTGAATTTAAACCTTTTTTGGGTGGGGAGGGGGGAGGGTTGGAATTATGATGGATTTCAGCCTTCTGGTGTCACCCTGGACAGCTGAGCTCCACTAAATTCTATTCCATTAATTCTTGTCAGGAATTGTCTCTTATTTTTTACTGGAACGCAAGACGAGAGGTTTCACTGAAGTCCTTAACAAATATTCTTGTGTTCAGGGTTTCACAGCTGAAAACAGAATTCCTTCCACTCCTGAGCGTGTCATTTGTCTCTGAGAACAGCGTGGTGGCAGCTGTAAGTGCCTTTATTTTCTCCTTGTAGAGCGTTGTAGTGTTTTGGAGAGTGAGAAAAACACCATGAGTTGTGAAGTTAGCGATAAACAAGATCTTCCATGGTGTCGAGCTTTACATTTCTGCAATTAACAACAGCAGAACAAGAGAAACTCTGGGTCTTCACATGCTCTCACGGTGTGTGGTTGCAGGGCCATGATTGCTGCCCCATGCTTTTTAACTGTGATGACCGTGGCTTGCTGACCTTCGTTTCGAAACTGGACATTCCAAAACAGAGCATCCAGCGCAACATTTCTGCTATGGAGCGCTTCCGAAATATGGATAAAAGAGCCACTACAGAAGATCGTAACACTACCCTGGAGACTCTGCACCAAAACAGTATAACGTGAGTGTCTTGGCTGTCAAAGTGAGGGCAAGGAGTGCTCCTCATCGCTTTGGTTTCACAGGATGTATCACAAACCTGTGAGAGCTCAGATTTGCCATACCAAATGGGTGTAGCTGGTATCCCATATCCATTCCAGCCTTTCACTAACACCTGTGTGTTTCTGGGAATTGAGGAAGCTGATAAAGTTAATTATTAACATTTCATGCATGCTATTCCTTTTAGCTCATGTTTAATGTGTTCTGTAACTTGAATGCAGTTTATCTTATCAAATATGTAAAGAATTCACAAGAGGTTGGTAGTACTGCAAAACACAGTTAGGAGAATTCACCTGGAACAGAAATTCACATATCAACTTCTTTTTTCTGATGTTATTTCTCTATTAATTTATTCATGAAAAATGATTGATTCAAGCTAATTGAGTAAAATATTCTTACATTTAAAAAGTGTGTGAGCCTAGAAGATGCTAATATTTCTGAAGCAAACTATCTTTATCTGAGGAAAATGTTTAGTCTTCAGCCATTGAGTGATAAAGGCTTTCTGCTTATTTTCCTGAAGCACCATGCCAAAAATCCAGCATAAACTCTGCTATACTTATGTCTCCCTTTGGAAGAGTAGGAGTTGATTTCAGCCCAAACTTTTTGGCTCTCTGGGATGGGTGTCTGCCTTACAGCTCTCGCTCTCTGCTTTCAGCCAGGTGTCCATTTATGAGATAGACAAACGGGACTGTCGTAAGTTCTGCACCACTGGCATTGATGGAGCAATGACCATCTGGGACTTCAAGGTATGCTTTTACTGCTGTGTTGACGTGAACTGCTTGCAGTGTTTACTTTTTCAATGTCTAGCATCAGTTTCTTAGGCGCAGCCCTAATTTGAGCTTTGCTAGCAAGTAATAGGAAATCCAGACTGGAATACCATGAGCATTAGTGAACTCCATGAGCAAGGCAGAGCCAGGATCCAGCTTAAATGCAAAGATGTTTTGCCTAGCAGATGGTACTGATCCAGACTTATTTTTTTAATGAAATTGCTTGCTGCACCTGCAGTAATCCCACTAGTTCTTTGCTCCTCCAACCTGTGCTTAGCCACAGTCGGGCTGTAGAACAGTTTTTAATATGACAAGGCTCAGTGTCTCTCCTTGTTCCCATCCCTTTGGATTCTGTTCACTGTCTTTCTGCAGAACATGCCCCTGCCATCTCTTAATTAACTTATCAGGGTAGTACATAGTTACCTCAAACAATTAAAAAATACAATAAGCACTGTATTGAAAACCTCCAACACTGGCTTTTGGGACAATCATTATTTACATTATATCGTGCCAGAATGCTCTGATGGGGGTAGAGGCCAAATGAGAAACTGAGGTCATGTGTGAACTGTTATAATGCTATTTCAGCAGGGAGGGGGTGGAACTGTTGGTCCACGTGTGTGAGCTGGAAATGAATGCTTATAGTGCTATCTGGCTCTTGAATAAGAGTCATCTCAAGCCTTGTGTATTGCTCCTCTCTTCTTAACATCAGCCTCTACAACGAGTTATTTAACACTGCATACTCAGCACGTTGTGATTATGATTTTCTCTCTTCCAAGACCTTAGAGTCCTCTATTCAAGGTCTACGAATCATGTAAAGATGGATTTCCAGCATCTAGCAGGACAAACTGCTTGACAGAACGCAGCTCCCACGTCTGCACAAACCTGAGGAGGGAGGAGAAAGGTGGAATATTTGGAAACACTGAGAAAGAACGGCTTGGCAGATTTTCTTTTGAATCTAAATTTGGTGAATTGTGTTGGTTTCAAAATCAGCTGTGATTGTTCTTTTTTTTTTTTTTTTTTTAATTTTTATTTTTTGGTTGGTTGTTTCATTCCATTCTTTACCAAAGCTGCTCCTTAAGTAGTTTATTGCAGGAAGTTATGAATCACTAACTTAAAAGGGGAATTTTATGTAAATTGTCTGCTAGAAATAATAATAATAATAAAAAAAGAAAAACAGATCCTTTGTGTTTTGATGCCCATTAAGAGTGATTAAAAAGGGGATGTTGTAGGAGTGATCTCAGAAAGCATAGAAATCCTGACCTGGTATTTTATGGCCTCAGAACAGGAAGAGTTCGTCTTTACTTTGCTGCTTAAAGTTGGCAGATGAAGACCTGGAGCTCTGATGGTCTGGATGTGAAGGCTGAGCTGGGCTTCATTCGAGGGTTGTTCCTTTGAGGCGATGATTTTGGAGGAGGAATGTTCTGTCCTGCTGACTCTGAGTTCTGTCTGCCCAGCATTCAGAATGGTAATGACAGCAAATTAACCCAAATGCCTTTTCCATTGTCTGTGTAGTGGGTCATAGTTTTAGATGACCAAAATTATCTGGGGTTGCCTTTTAGGATTTGTACAAAGCCTTTTCACAGCACAGGATGCAGTGTGGAAGGTTGTGTGTGGACAGTAAGGCAGAAATCCAGATCTTAGGGACAACAGATGAAAAGCAAATCACTGTGTAAGCCTGTGACAGTACACAGGTCTGCATGTCGTGTTGGAGCTGAGTGCCCTTAGAATTCTGTTTGTAATGACCAGTGGAGTAACAAAGCACATTTAACAGGAGTAACAGCAAATACTGGTTCTGCACTGATCCTTTGTCTCCAGGTGAGTCCTCTGAAGTTCAGTTCTGAGCCTGGGTAGCATGCTGAGGCCTTTGTACATAACTCACTTTATTCATATGGTCTAATTAAGGTTCACTGTACCACTGCCTTGAGCTTGGTTCAGGCTGTGCTCGGGAGGGGGATTTTCTGGCTCAAGGCATTGCTTTATATGGTCTGAGACCTTGTCATTTCTGTTGAAAATGCAGAAGTGTGTTAAAAAAAAACCAACCCAGTGAGTAAATGTCACCACTTCCTCTGGAACAAGAGTGCTGCATCATCCCCTGCTCGTTTCTCAGCTCTGAGTGACTGAGAAGGAAGGGGCAGAATGCAGAGCTGGCAACTGTTCTGAAAGCAAACTTTGTGCCTTATGGAGGTGCATCGTTTTCAGGTGCAATGTTTGTTGCATGCAGAGCACTTTTTGTCAGTTCCTTCTGCTTTTCTTTCATCTTCCACCTTTTCCCCTGGCAGTCATGCATAGCTTTGCAATTTCCTCTCCCTTATAAACGTAGATTAACAACTGCTTACTCAGCTTGCAGCCTGGTGATTGCTGTGTGCAGTGACTTGGGTAGCACTGGGTTTATCAGCTAGAATGGAGTTAAATGTCTTCTGGATCAAAGTGATGCTGCCAGCCGTGGAGGATTAACAGAGGAGCCTGGCTTTGGCTTTGTTCCTTTCTGCAGACACATTTCTTCTGAAGTTGCTTTTGAAAGTGTGGTGTTTAAAAAGAACTATCTATATTCTGAAATACATGGCACAAATAACATAAGAGAGAGGAAAAAAGCATCTACTAAGAGAGTGGAGGAAATGGACCTCTAAATGTCGCCTTCTTCTGCATGAAAGAGCCTGAGAAGGTAAAAGGAGCATTTGCTCCATGCAGTGACACTGGCACTGGGTGAAACTGCCCTGGGTTACTGAGAGAGAAATGTGTACTCCAGCAATCAGATCAAAACCAGGCTGGAGATACTGATGTCAGAGAAGGACAGAGCGAGGGGAATATAAACAACCACCACTCACAGAATCACAGAATCACAGAATCACTCAAAGCATAACTGAGCTTAAATCTGCACTGTGTGCAGGTGGGGGGAGCTGTGCACCTCCAGCACTGTCTGACAGCTGATGCCTCCTGTATCAGTGCACTGATGGTTCATCCCCAGCCTTTCTCAGAGCCCCCGAGCTCTCTGAGAGCAGCAGTGGGCGTGGGAGGAACTTTCCCTGTACGGAAGTGAAGGGAAAGCAGCTAGGGAATTGATTCAGGCCTTGAGCTGGGTTGGTCTATCATCCCAGCACTGGTTTCCTCCTCCATGGGCAGCAGAGCCCTGGAGAAACCCAAGCAATGTGCTCACTGCTTCCAACAGGCAGAGGCACGGGTACCCACAGTGACAGCTCCAGCCCTCCTGCAGTGGGGAAACCCACGGGGCCCTGTTCTCCACGGGCAATGCTGTGATCAGTATGAGGGGTGATGCATCCTTCTGTGCATGACTTCACCTTGCTCACTGCAAGACCTTGAAACCGAAGCCCTCCCGACGCTTACAATCAGGAGTTGTGCTTCTGCAGGGAAAGGGATGCAAACCAGATGGCTGTGAAGCAGGAGGAAGAAGGAGGGACGCATGGGGTGAGCGTGGGCTCAGCAGGGTGCAAAACCAGCAGGCATCCCTGCTCAGCTCCGGGCACAGCGGGGTCCCGTGGCCACGGAGGCGGTGCTGCCCCACGGATGGGCCCCTCTTCGTTGGTGCTTCCCGGTGCTGGGGAGGCCTGCTGCTGGCAGCACACAAGGGCAGGGCGGCTGCCGAGCTGCTCTGCGCTCCCCCAACGCCCACGTAAGGAAGTGGTTGCATTTCTCAGAGAGGAAAAGGGAAGTGGAGCTGCCTCGGCGGGGCAGCCAGCAACTCTCAGTGCTCACTGCGCTCTGCCCCGGCTTGGCTGTTCGTGTCGACTGCCCAGAGTCCACGAACTGCCCTGCCCTGCTCTGCGAGGTAAGGAGTGGGAGAGCGGGCTGTGGGGCACCCAGCTCCACGCTGCCAAAAGCTGGAAGGGGCGAAACCCCGTTGGGATGGGGTTTGGGATGGAGGTGGGCTCACCGCTCGTGGCTTTGTCGCTGTGTTTGGGATGCTTATTTCCACGACTGGGTGTTGCTCTCGTGGCCCTGAGGCTGAAGAGCTGCTGGCAGTGCCCGGGGCTGTGGTGCCCATGGAGCTGGAGCTGTGGGCCCTCTCCTCGGGGCACTGCTCCATACGAGGAAGAAGTCAGGGCTGCCCTGTTCTCTTAGGAGTGGTGATGCCTTCCTAAGGGCCACGCTGGCTCTGGGTGCACCCGCACCAACACAGGGGTGCAGTGGGGATGGGTGTCCCCTGCAGCAGGCTGCTGACAGCCCGCAGCACCACGGGGAGCAGGAGGGCACGTGGGGCTCTGTGCTTTGGCCTCAGCGATGGATGGAGGCTTTGGGGTGACGGGGATGTCCCAGGGGGTCTCTGCTCTGATGACTGCACAGAAGGCGCAGCACAACTGAACCCAGCGCTGCTCCACTCGACCCCCAACTGGGTTCGGTTATCTGGGTTTGTTATCAGGGTTCGGTTATCTCCTCTGTGCTCCCACGGCTCTGAGTTCAGGGCTGGTGGTGGAGATAAGCGAGAGGCCCTGGGCTCACTCCCACCTACTTCTCCCAAACCCCTCTCCCTCCTTTCAGACCCTCAGCACAGGGGCAGAGGGGCTGAGCGGGGCCGCGGTGCCCCCCCTGCAGCGCTGTGCCCGGGGCAGCAGCGTGAGGGCTGCAGGCAGACGGGAACGGAGCACGCAGCGCTGACCGCTCCCCAGGCAGCCAAAAAAGTTCCTTTTTTTTTCTTGTTGTTTGCACCGAACGCTTCCGCTCCCGCTTTGACGGCTGCGACAGAGCCCTTCCCCGCGGGGCGGGGGTGAACACGAAGCGTGTGGAGGGAAAGCAAACAGCTCCCAGCACCCAACCCGACCCCAAAAAGCACCGCCGCTGCCCCACGGCGCATTTCATGGCCAGAACTGTCTGAGCAGGAGATCGATGCCGCTCACCCCGGTGGCGGTGGTACCGCAGCGCACATCGTTCCGCTCCACATCTCTGCAGTGCATCCCCACGCATCGATTTTACCCCGCGCTGCCCAATCATAGGGTCACAGCACGCTGGGCTTGGAAGGAACCTCAAAGCCCCCCAGCTCCACCCCCGGCCGTGGGCTGCTTGCCCCCCACCGGCTCAGGCTGCCCAGGGCCTTCAATCCACTCCTCCCCCAGCCCCACACCCGCACGGGCTGTGCTGGGCACCCGCTCCCTTTCCAGCTCCGCGGTGCCGCCCCGTCCCGCAGCGCTCTGGCAGCAGCAGGGGAAGGGATTACTCATGGATGGGATGGAGGCGTCTCCGCCGCCAGGCTTTGGCTCTTCCTAAATGAGAGCTGGGAAGGAGCGAGCCCTGAGCGCCTCCGGCCCCGCATGGTTTGTAGGGACAGCCGGAGGGAGGGGATGCGCCTTTGGGGGAGCGGTGGGTGGTGGTGGCAGCGGGGTCGCGGGACACCCACCCAGGGCCGGGGTGTCGACGTGGGTAGGAAGTCCCTGGAGCCGTCCCATGGCAGCTTCCTGCATCGCGGTGTTATCGGTGCATTCACAGCTTCCTCCTGTCTCTCCCTGCCCCAGGGCTGGGGGGATCAGGGTGGCCATAGATGGTGCTCTTGGGACGTGGTACCCACTGGGATGTGGCACACGGCTGTGGGATGCTCAGCGTGGGGTGCCTCGCCCTGAGACAGCACCATCCCCTCCGACATCTCACCCCAAATCTGAGTTCCTCAGAACAGCCATCAGTTTCACTGGGGCAGGCTCTGAGCTCGGAGACCCCAGGGATACCAACAAGGGGTTTGTGGAGATGGAAAAGGGGTCCCTCATTGGGTTTGTCCCCACAGCCACCCGTCCCAACAACGTTCTCATCCTCCCAGCCCGCACGCCATGGCCTACCACAGCTTCCTGCTGGAACCCATCAGCTGCCATGCCTGGAATAAGGACCGGACCCGTAAGTACCCGAGCCCCAAACCCCTACGGACAGCCCAAAGCACTGACAGCATAATTTTGGGGGTGGGCATTGCATCCCTGCCGGAACCGAATGTCCCCACTGCAGCGATGTCCCCTGCGTGGGGCAGGTCCTGCCATGGAGCTGAGTTTGGGGCAGTGGATATTGCTGTGTAGGTGGGTTTTGGGGTCAGCTTAGGATATGTCCCACTTCCTTGCTCACACTCCCTCAGTCCCACTGCAGGGGAAGGAGTGGAGCAGAGCCGGTGATTCATGGCTGATGGCATTTCCCGGCCACGTATGGGGGATGTGGGAGAGAACAAAAAGGGCTTTCTGTGATGGGGCCACTGTACAGGGCAGGATGGGGCCAGCGGGCGCCAAACACCCACAGCCATCCCAACCCATCCCTTCCAGCAGAACCCTGGGACTGGGGCACAGGGGATGTTGAGCTGTGGGGTTTGGGGGTTTGCCCTTTCTGCCCAGCACACTTTGCAGCAGAGCCCAGCACCAGGATGGGTCCCTCCTGTGCCATCGGGACCCTGGGCATGGGAAGGGCTTTGTGTGTGACAGGGATGCATCGAGCCTTGGCTGACCCTGTAAGTGTGGGGTCATCAGAACTGCTTTCACCCCACAGAGATCGCGCTCTGCCCCAATAACCACGAGGTGCACATCTACCGCAAGGACGGGGCCAAGTGGAGCAAGGTGCATGAGCTGAAGGAGCACAACGGGCAGGTGACAGGTGAGTGCCTGGGGATGGATGGGGACATAAGTGGCTGTGCCCTGAGGTTGATCCCAACCCCACTCGGTGACACTGGTGGCCTCGGGACAGGGGTTGTGGGGGAGAGAGCAGGTTGTGTCCAGTGTTCCTGGTCCCAATTCAGTGTGTCAGGAGGCACTCAGGGATGGGATGGGAAATAGAGAGAGGGATGGGATGAGAAGACTGTAGAAGTGTTGGAGAGAAGAGGAGGACTTGGGGGCAGAGAGCAGCCACATCTCCACCTTCAGATGGCCTCCACCCCCTTGTGCCCCGTCCCCATCTACATGGCTCCCCCCACATCACTGCTCACTCCCCTCTGCCTTCCAGGCATTGACTGGGCTCCTGAGAGCAACCGGCTGGTGACGTGCGGGACCGACCGCAATGCCTACGTCTGGACCCTGAAGGGCAACGTCTGGAAACCCACCCTGGTCATCCTGAGGATCAACAGGGCCGCCCGCTGTGTTAAGTGGTCCCCCAAGGAGAACAAGTTTGCTGTGGGCAGCGGCTCCCGGCTCATCTCCATCTGCTACTTTGAGCAGGAGAATGACTGGTGAGCGGCCTTGAGGCCACCATCCTGCACTGGGTGGGGATGGATGGAGGGGAAGAGGGTGTATGCGTGGGGAGATGATGGTTGGATGGATGGAGAGGTGGAGGTGAGGGAGAGGGATGGAGGGGGGGTGGATGGATGATGGACTGGAGGTAGAGGTAAGATAGGGGAGTCAGAGAGGAGATGGCAGAACCTGATGGAGAGGTGGAGAGAGGTGCTGCGTGACCCAACAGCTGGGGACACAGCACTGTCCCCATGGCCTGGCTGCTGACACAGGCTGGTAGCCAAGGGCAGTTCCTGGAGGCCCCAGCCACTCCCAGACAGCGGTCTGAGAGCCTTGCAGTGGTGCCTGGGGGCTTTGGGGGTACCGACACTCCTCTTCCTGCAGGTGGGTGTGCAAGCACATCAAGAAGCCCATCCGCTCCACAGTGCTCAGCCTGGACTGGCATCCCAACAACGTTCTGCTGGCCGCCGGCTCCTGCGACTTCAAGTGCCGGTGAGGGGAAAACGAGGAACCCCAGGGCTGTATGGGGCAAGCAGGGATGGAACTTGCTTCATGGTGGTCTCCTCCCTCCCAGGATCTTCTCAGCCTACATCAAGGAGGTGGAGGAGCGGCCCAGCCCCACGCCATGGGGCTCCAAGATGCCCTTTGGGGAGCTGATGTTTGAGTCGAGCAGCAGCTGTGGGTGGGTGCACAGCATCTGCTTCTCAGCCAGCGGCAACCGCGTGGCCTGGGTGAGCCACGACAGCACCCTCTGCCTCGCCGATGCCAACAAGAAGATGGCGTAAGCAGGGCTGGGGCTGCAGGGAGGATTTGGGGGGAACCTGGGAAAACTTTTGGGATGGGGTGAGCTACGCAGTGATTTGTGGCTGCCCAGGTTTGGGAGGGCAGCTGCTTTTCTGTAGCTTGGATGATCCCCAGAATGATGCATGGGTGGAGCTGGGATGGGGCTGGGGTGGGGGTGAAGGGCTGAGTAGAGCTGGGTGCAGGAGGAGGCACAGCCTCTCCTTGCAGCATCACAGCCCCACTCCCACGTTGTGAGCTGCACCACGCTCAGCAGGGCCTCAGCTCACTGCTCATGCTTTGTCCCTCCCTTTCAGCGTTGCCTCCCTCTGCACTGAGACCCTTCCCCTCCTGGCTGTCACCTTCATCACTGAGAGCAGCCTGGTGGCCGCGGTGAGTTGGGCTGGGCTGAGGGTGGGCACCACACTGGGTGATTCTGAGCAGGACCACCACTTTCCCCCAGGGCCACGACTGCTACCCCATGCTGTTCACCTACGAGGAGGGCCCGGGCACGCTGAGCTTTGGGGGGAAGCTGGACGTCCCCAAGCAGAGCTCCCAGCGTGGCCTCACTGCCCGTGAGCGCTTCCAGAACCTGGATAAGAAGGCGAGTTCCGACATGGCCAACGCTGCGCTGGATACGGTGCACAAGAACAGCATCAGGTGCTAACGGGGTGTCCGTGGGGGAACAGGGGGGTCCAGGGCTGCAGTCTGACCTCCCACCCCTGTGCTCCACAGCCAGATCTCAGTGCTGGCAGGGGGCAAAGCCAACTGCTCACAGTTCTGCACCACGGGGATGGATGGCGGCATGAGCATCTGGGATGTCAAGGTGAGGCCCTCCTGAGACCCCCGACCACATCAGTCCCTCCTTAGCCCCAGCTCAGTGTAATCGATGCCCAGAACGATGCTCATCCTGCCCTGGGGTCCCCCAGTCTGGGGTCTGCACTGCTCTGCTCACCTTGGGAAGTAAAAAGGCAGTTGGTGAACAATTTCTGTTTCAGAGCCTGGAGTCAGCGCTGAAGGATCTCAGAATCAAATGAAGGTCACAGCCAGGAGGTCCCGGCTGCAGCTGCCCCTGCTCTGCTGCTCCTCTGCTGCACTCCCTTTGCCCCGTGCTCCCGGCTGCCAGCCAGCCCTGGGCTGCTCTAACACAGAGATAAAGGTTGTTGTTGTTGTTTGTTTGTTTTTTACTATTTTTGTTACCATCCTAACCGATGCTGGTCATACATCGCTTTATGAATTCAATAATAAAGTAGATTTTCCCATGTAAACTCAGTATTTTTCTTCTTTTTTTCTTTAAGCATTTTAATGTGAATACGTGTGATTACAGTACGTTGCAGGGTTTAATTGCACGGGCTCAGGTTAACACAGCTCCTGGCAACACTCCTCCATGCAGAGCAGCCCTTACACTGACCACAACCCCAGGAGGGATCCTTGCTGGCAGCACTGGGATGGTGACATTTGAGTCACCCCATGATTCTGAGCTCTGGTCCATTCTCCCATAATGGAGCTGCATGCTACCAGGAAAAGATTTTTACGTGTGACCCACCCCAGTACACCTGAACCAGCCTCTTTCTCCCTTCCCTCCATGTGTGACCCCAGCCACCTCCTTTTGCTCCAAGGCCCACCCCAAATTTCCACCTGATCCTCTGGCTCCACCTCAGTTCTTGATAAGGCTGAGAACTGCTGGGGTCCCACCACAAGGCACCAGACTGAAGCATCTCTTGCCAGCCCAGCTGACAGGGCAGCAGCACAGGGACTGTGCTGCTTCTGACACACTGACTGAGCTCAACAGCAGCCTGAAGGTAATTGTTTTCACCTCTCTGCTAACCAGATTGTGAAAGATGTCCATCAGAGAACAGCAGGAAAAGCTTTCTGCCTTCAGGCTGCAGGTGCTGACAGGGCTCCTGAACCCTGAGCCAAACTCAACATCATAAACAGCAGAGAGAAGCAGCAAGGCAACAGACACAAATCACTGCAACACCACACTGCTGCTGCACTGTGTGTTTTAGCAGTTCACTTACACGAGGACATAGCAGTTCTGATAATTTACATTTTAATCAGCCAAATATACAAGTTCTGTTGTTTTTCCTTTTTTTTTTCTCCTTAACTTCATCAGGGTGGGTTTGTTTTTTTTCCCCATCTGGGTCTGATACAATTCATGATATTTTTTTCCTTTAAACAAAGGATAATGTGGTTAAAAACTGGCACTATCCCTAATCAGGTGAAGAAAAAAAAAAAATAATGAAGAGGAGGGAAAAAGGTGAGACTGGCTGCGAGAAAGGAGGGGTGAAAATGGGAAGGAACAGAACACTCCAGATGTCCATGAAGTCAGGCTCCCAGATTACACTGCAATACTGCAGTAAAAGTTTAAGGGCTGTCTGCCCAAAAGAATTCCACAGATACGTTATCCTTTGGGTTTTCATGAGCAAGTCAAAGCTCCCCACCCCGTGTGCCCCACCCCACAATGACCCCACAATCTATTTTCTTGCAATCTAATATTTGAAGCATCTCCCCTCCCACACAGCTCCCTCCCACCCTGCCCCCCACCCTCTTGTCTATGAGTTCTTAAACCTAAAAACAGCAAAAACATTCAGGTTTTCAAACTGTTACAGAGAATTGCTGTTCAGCACAGTTTTGCACCGAGGATAGCAGCTGCCCCTAACCCCAAATGGAAAGTGTGCCAGGATGAAGACAAAACACATTGTCAGTGTCTCTTGGAGGTGAAGGTGACTTCGATGCCGCAGTACACCCTACGTGGCATCTATGGTATGCAACACGACAGAGGTCCTGGCAGGCACCAGGCACGGTTTCCTGGCGTTTCCTCCTCTTGCATGTCCTGTGCTTACTTGTTAAGGGATAGTGACTGCAGTCTTTTACCTGCCATGGCCGCTTCATCTTTTGCTGGAGGAGGAAAAGAACAGAGGTGTCATCGTTTTACAGTGCACATCAGGGACTGCTGGTAGCCTAATAGCTGCAGAGATTAAAATCTTGCTACCTACACTGAAATAACTGAGGAAAAATTCTGACCCTCCCCACTAATCTCTGGTAGGGTCCTTCCACGCTTCGCAGGAGCAGCCCTCCCTACACCTTCAGGCTTCTGCAAATTACCCTGATTCTGCTGTATAAATTTCCCTGTGGAAGTCACTAAGAACACATTCATTAGAGTTCTGTCTCACATCCATCAGAGCCAAAGAGGAAATCCAGGCAGGGGAAGACTGCTGCAAATTTCCTGTGCAGTTTGTATCCCCAGCACGCAATGCAGATAAATCACACCCAGCACAAGAAACTCAATAAATCCCCAAATACGAGCAAGCATTGCCTGGGAGGCTGAGCTTGCAGATACAGATTTCAGAGCAGTTCCCTTCTTTCCCTCCCTTCTCCCAGTTCAGACATCCTATGGCTTTATAGGAATGAAACAGCCAAGCCTGGCTTTGATGAACAGAGTTGCAACGACACTCAGCAACACCATGCAGCAGGTGAGGGATTACAGCATGTGATATCAGAAATCACGCCTCAAGGCAGTACAACCATTGCAAAAGAGAAGTAAGAGGATATGATTAATTACTCTCTAACCTTTTCTTTCTTCTTCTTTCTTCCTGGCAGCTTCTTCCCTTTGCTTCCGAATGATGGCTAGTCGGGCAAGATCTGCCTTGGCTTGCTCTGTTTTACCAGCTAGGTGCATTTTCATGTATCTTTCTTTTGCCTTTTGTTTCTCTATTTCCTCTCTGTTTGAGTGAAACACACCAGTTGTTAGAATATGCAGGGAAGCATGCAGGTACAGATGTACTCTATGGGAGGCTTTCTGACTGGGATGGAAAGCGAGTGGAGAGACAGAATGCCTACCAAGGTTGTGGGACCCTGTCAGCACTTTTCAAGCACAAGTTATACCTGTTGTGGTATTTGATGAGAGATGGAGAGAAGTAGGTTTTATACCTTCAGTAAATAAGAGCACTGTTACACAATGAGGTCAAAGAAATTACCCCCAGACTACATAGCATTATAACATTTTTCCCCCCTAAAAGTACACCTCAAGGTAATTCTGCTGAGGCCTATCCCAAATAATCCATCTTAAACAACCTATTTAAAACAAGCAACATTACATTTTTCACTCTGAAACTCTCAATTGCTAAATTAAACTACAAGATTACACTTGGGCTTCTCTTCTTATTCACCAGCTCAAACTAAAATTGCACTATGACCTCAGGAACCTGGGAAATCAGTACCTGTCACTGGGGCACCTTGTGCAGCAGGATTAAAGAAGACCCAAGCGTGACCTCAGGTTAATGAATTTTAGTTACATCAGATTTTTTGGCATAAAACTTCAGGAAAGAAATGGGCTGCATCTGCTTCACAGCAACAAATCTCACTCAGCACAAGTGGCTGAGCTGCCTATCCTTGGGATGGACACAGGGATAGACACAGAACAACTTCAGTAAAGTTTGTAAGGAAAGGCAGTTGGAATGGCAGTGAATTCTGCCTGTTTGCTGCTGCAGGAGAAACTCACCGCTCTCGTCGTGAGAGTTCCTTGGGTCCATCCAGGTCCAGCTGAGTTACTTTTTTGGTTGTCTGAATTACACGATTGGGATTCTCTATATCTATCAACCCTTCCACTCCTTTGCGCTTTTGCTAAGATTCAAGAAAAACAGGAAGGTTAAGAAACTCTGTAATACCCAAAATTATCCTGCACTGGAACTCACGAGATACGGTGCAACACACCCCACAAGTAGCATTCAAAGTGCTTTCACTACCAAGCAATAATCAAGATTTATACTATCAGATATCTTTAGTATCTTTTGAAATCTTCTCACCTTTGCATTTTACTTACAAAATACACAAATTATCACTTTCAGAACAAAATGCAGTCAAGAAAGCTTTTCTGGCTTCTAAAAATGGCCCTTCCATAGAAGATTTACCACAGATGGCTCTCAAACAAAACTCCAATTCAAGAATATGCATCTATCTCACACCCCAAGAATCCAGATAGTGAAAATGCATTAAGTGTCCTGAGAATTATAATACCTGATAATCTTCATCATCTTCATCGCTCTCATCTGAATCTAAAGACTTCTTGTCCTTTTTTGGGTCCCCTGTTGCTCCTTCACCTTCTTCTTGCTCCTCTTCTTCCTACAGAACCACACAAAATGAGATACAACATGTCAATACAAAACCCAAATCCCACCGTGACTTTTAAATGAATCTTAATTTTGGAGGAGTGGCACACAGCTTTGAGAACACTGGTGCTCCAGACATGGCCCTTACAACACTAAGGGTGCCTTGCTCTTGCAGAACAAGAACTGCTTCTCAGCACATTAAGTATCACCTGCCCCAGCAGATCTCCTCTAAACAACTCTGCTCTGTTCTCCCTATGTACCAAACTGGGAAAGTTATTGTAAGACAGAAGAGGCACTTTGCTTCCCCCAGATGAAAAATCTCCTGGATAATTTTGGCCTGGGTTTCCAGTGAACAGTATCTCAAGGACTGGAATCTGCAGGTATGGAGCTTACAGATGAACTAGATAAAAATTCTAGAAAAGAGCAAATTGCCAGCCACCAACCAAAAGAGTATTACCCAAAGAAGGCAGCCTCTTTAGCACAGCTTTTACTAAGCAGAATCTAGGAAATTAATTTGTAAATCATTAGAAGATAAGATTAGAAGAACCAACAAGGGTGTGAATAGCTTGCTTTACCATTACCAAATATCCCTCAACAGAGCAATTGTCAAAGCAGATGAACCACAGGCAGAAAGAAGAGTAATTCTGTAAAGTTTTTATAAGCTTCTCCATCGTTACGTGGTAGGGATGATCACAAAGAAAACAGCAAGAAATCCTTCTCATAAAGCTCTCCTCCAAGGTTTTTTTATTTGCAGCAAGACAGACACCTCATGGGGGTTCCTGCAGAGAGCTGGTTCTGTTCTGTTTCCAGTTCGCATTTTTATTAATAACTTGGAAACAGAGAAGTTAGTGAACTTAAAGCTGTGAATACAGTACAAGCAGGAGTACAAGCAGGAGCTGGAATCAGTCTAGAAACAGAATCAGAATGATAAGTGACTTCTGTAGCTGGAAAGATGAAACCAAGAAGATGCAATCAGAAAACAAACCAAGAGGAGCTATACTTTGGAAGAAGACATCGAAGTTGGAGTATCTGACTAAGCAGCAAACCACACAATTAAAACATCCAAAAGGAGCCAGCAATATAGCTCAAAACTACTTGAAAGACTAATCTTTTTCTGGGATTTACTCATCAGTATTTCCTACACGGAGTATAATTATCCTGCTGCTGTCAGTGCTGTGAGGTTTCAGCTGGAAGAGTGTATTTGGGCTTAGGCAGCACTTTCAGAAAGTCACAGTAAAATAGCAGTGAGAGTGCCATCATAGCTGAGATAATTTGGCAACACAAGAGAGCAAGTTCTGCAAGTAGTAGTCATGCCTTTTCTAACACCAGTCCAGTAGCTGCAGGGGAGGGAGTACTATGATCCTATGCTGGGGCACAGAAGTGCACAAAAAAGGAACTCAAGCCAGAAAATGCTATTACATCTTCCTACAAGTCAGAGCCACAGCAGAAAACCATGTGTACAGAAAGAAATCAGAAAAACTTAGGTAAGATTAGATGAGAAAGAGAGCAAATATGGTAATTCCTGTATATGAAAAGAAGTCAAGATGTGAGCCTCTTTTCTTCATAGCCAAGCTGCAAAACAGAAATAAAAAAAGCGAGCTTACACTGGAGAATGATGAATTATTGAGGGAAAGGATGCCTAGAGCTGCTGTGTGATTGTCTTCCTTATCCTGCAACCTTCATAGCACTAACTGGATGACCAACCTGGACTCACTTCTGTGAGGAACTGGGCTGGACCACTCTTTGGGATCTCCCCAGCCACAGGCATTCAGAATCCATGCTGTAATCACTGAATGATTAAGCTGACATTTCTCATGAACTGCAAATGAAGCATGCTGTACAAGGCAGGGCTTCTAACAGTAAGTACATAATCAAGGTAAATACATACCCTTGCCTTTTGTTTTTCTGCTTGGAGCTGTGCATCAATCTCTTCAGGACTTGTGTACTGTCTCGCTCGGCCTTTATGGCCTCCTTTTCTACCTGTACAAACAGAAATAATTAAGAAAAATAAATTGTTTAGTGACAAGTTTTCAGGATGCTTAACTCCTCCTTCAGCACACACTCTAGCTTTTTGATGCACATAAGGCAAGCCAAAAGAGCTGCTCTGATAAAGAAACAAAGACACGTGGAAATTGCCTGTCTCAATGAAATACTCCAGGAATTTTGAATATATTACATAGAGAACAGGGATTACTATTTCACAGAAAGACATTCAGAGAATCAACTCCTTCTTCTCACTTGGAGGCATTGGAGCCTGTCTACACACCACCTCAACTACGTGCAAGTTTGCCCTGCAGAGAGCAAGGCAGGAGGGGCTGCCCAAAGGGATTGCCGGCAAGCAGCTCTCAGCCCCAGCGCTGCTCTCTGCATTTCCAACACAGCAGGAATTGCAGCGTGCTCCTGTGGCAGCAGCTGTTACAGCCAGCTACCCCAACAAGCTCGCCTCCTCAGCCCCTCCTCTGCACTGAGGCTGTGCCAAGAGAAAATAGGAAGCCAATTGGACAAAAGCTTTGGGAATGATAATGAGAACTGAGGAACTACTAAAAGGAGCCTCCATGTTTTACTGCTTTATAAGGAAAGATGAAAACAAGTTCTAGAAATCAGGAAGAGGGGAGAGCCAGCTTAGCTGGTCAGACTGCCATGCTAAGCTCTGCTCTCAACCCCATTACTGCTTTCTGCAAGTTGCTGCTCCATTTATATTACAGCTCAAAATACTTGCTGGCAAAAGCCAGCTGAGAGCTCAAAGCACAGCTGGTGCACAGGACTGGCAGAGAACAAACAGCTCAGATAAGAGAGCTCTGTTACTGCAGGTGCCAAACAGCAGGAAAGCCATGTGCTCCCTCCTCTCCCTCCCCACATCGCCTGCAAGAGACAAGGAAATCTCAGAGAGGTGCAGAAAGAGCAGGACACACAGGAGAGATCCATCATGGCCACAGTGCAGCATCACAGTCACGCCTGGATGTGTTTGCTGGACTTGGAAGGACAGGATGGATCAGTGCAGACTGCCTTGGCAGGCTTTAGAAATCCAACATTTTCTGACCGGTTCTCCTAGCTCGGCAAACTCTCATACACCGAGCTTGGTAAATGCTGAGCCATGAAATAAATCCTCTCCAAACCCTACTACAAAGCCTTGCAGACAAAGGATGTTTTCCTTGCATGAAATGAGGAAAGATAGAAAACAGAATTCTCTATATTGCTTTGGAAGCTCGTGAGTGCTCAAACCTTAAATGCAACCAAAGCTCTGCTGCAGCCCAACACCTGTGCTTTCAGCTCCCCTGCTCCCAGCCACACCACGTGGCACCAGCAACACGATGGGAACGAGGGCTGCCAGGAGACATTACATCACTGCCTGGCAAATGACATCACTCTAAAAGCAACAGCAGTGAGGTACCTGACACACCACACAGCACCACAAAAATCTAAACAGACCAAAGCAATGCTGTGCTACAAAGTTAACATATGCCAGGCACCCTCCTTGCTTAGCAGAAAGATTTTACACTGGGCTCAGAATTGAAGAATGCAGCAGTGTTATTTCTGTAAATATCCATGCAGTAGAGAAAAGCAGCTCCAGAAAAATTATCTTAAAAACAAATGCTTGAAAAGAAATAAGCTGAAGAATCAGCCCCCACTCCAGGCAAGCTGAGCGCAGGCCCCATGTCTGGCAGTGCAGGTCCATGCCCAGTTTCCCATTTGTAAAACAGGGCTGATGATTCTCATTCTCCCCTGCAAAGTGCTATTTGAGTACAATAATCTGCAGATTTCGACTGCAGTAAAAATGCCTGATGTCTCAGGCGTGTGTGTTGTAATAAATGTCCTCAGCTTCAAACAGCACGGTGAAAGCATTTTAATGGAAGAGAATGGAAAAACAGTGAAGGAATTGCATTCATTCTGAAGCGAAGTGTTCAATAAATGAACAAAATAATCAGAAGTAATCCTGTAACAAAATGTATTACTAGCTACCTGACCCCTCCCCCCCCATTTTAAATTAAATTGATTGCAGAAATCCACATCTCTGCTACCAATAATATAATTACAATAACTCCTCCTAATTTTTTGGGTGAAAAAATGCAATGATCCCTCCTTTCCCAAGAAGAAAAAGGTTGGAAAGAATCACCTTGAAACATACAATGAAACAGAGAGCAGAGGGAGCTCAGCTACACAGCATTTACACAAAGTAACCAGGTGTAAAACCCACCACAGCTATTTGCCTTCACAAAAATACAGGAAAGCTTCAGATCCACCTCCTATGATCGTGCAGGTGAATACAAGATAAAGAGCTTGAAGAAAATATAAATAGGGAAGCAGATTTCATGAAACTAAGGCTCGGGAAATGCTAATGGAATAAATTGGCGAAAACTACAGAGAAGATGATGAGGCCGGGCTTACATTCATGAATGTGCCTGGGATTTCATAAACGCTCACACAGGAGCCAATTATGCAGATGGTGCATCTGGAGAAGGTTCTGGGTGGATCCAGCTCAGACCTGACGGTGTCATTCCCTCATTACATCTCCTTAATCACAAGAACAAGTCGGTACCCGCTCCGCGGAGCCACAAGAAAGGAGCAGCGCTCGGAGCCCCCGATGCCGGGCCCAACCCCGCTGCCTCGTGGGGCTGCTCCTGCCCGGCCGCTGCCGCGAGAGCACCGAGACGGGCGGGCTGCGGAGCCCCAAAGCTCGGCCAGAGCCCCAGAGCTCGGCCAGGCAGCCTCTGCGTGGCTGCAAATCCCTCCTCGATAAAGACCTGAAAGCCGGGCGGGGGAGCGGGACCCTCAGTAATGCGGGCGGGGGTGGGAAAAGAAAGACGGCCCCCAAGGCCCGAGGCGGGGGGGAGAACTGCTCTGTTCCTCCCCACCACCCCCAACCGACGTGAGGAGGGACGAGGCCCCTCGAGAGGCAACGAGGGGCGGTTCTGCGCCCCACGAGGCGGCGAGGAGCGGGATTCTCCCCCGCGAGATAAGGAGGGCCGGAGCCCCGTCCCGAAGTCAGGAAGGACGCGTTCTCCCCCCGCCGGGTACCGAGCGCCGCGCCGCCCCCCGCCCGGCCCCCACCTCCTTTCGGCATCGCGGCGATGGCGGTTGCGGCAGCTGCAGCGAGGCCCCCCCGGCCCCAGCCACGACCCGGAAGCGGAAGTCGCCCCGCCCCCCTGCCCTCCGCCCGCCCAGCCCTGCCGCCCTCGAGGCCCCGCCGCGGGGTTGCCCCGCCCCCGCCGCCCCTCCGCTCATCCACAGCGCGGAGCGAGGCCGCAGCCCTCCCGGCACTGCCGCGTTCCCTGCTCTGACCCGCAGAGGAGCAGGAGGTGAGGGTCGCAGGGCGGGGAGGGATTTTTTTTTTCTCAGGCAGCGCCGCGGACACCTCAGCGGGGCGGGCGGGGCGCGCTGCCGTGAGGCCCCGCGTGACGTCAGAGGCGGCGCGACGGAGAGCGGCGGCGCTCGGTGGGTGAGCGGGACCGGCGCGTTCCGAGCCCCGTGTGCTGTTGTGCTGCTGCCGGCACGGCCTGAGCCGCTCCGGGCCTTTCGGGAGGGCTCTGCGAATCCTGGCGGCCGTCTGCCAGGCGTGGTTGGGGCTGGCGGAAGGTGGGGGGGAGGATCTGTGGTGGGGCGCGGTGGAGAGGGTGGTTCTGCGCTCGCTGCAGGGCTCCCCGCGTCCTGAGGGTTGCGTTGGGTGAGGGTGGGCATCGATAAAGCTCCTTTTTACATCTGAGAAGAGAATGGTGAAGGGGCACGGGAATCTTGGGAGAGATGTCCCTGACAGCTCTTTTCATTTCCTTTTTCCTGGTGCTTTCCAGGACTTTGAGGCTTCCAGGTACCTCCTTGTAAAGCTCCTTCGTTTCCGAGGCAATGCCCAAAGTGAAGCGCAGCAGAAAGCCACCCCCAGACGGCTGGGAGCTGATCGAGCCCACGCTGGATGAGCTGGATCAGAAGATGAGAGAAGGTACACAGCAGAGCTGGGTGCTGTGAGGGCACCTCAAATGAGCTTTGGGACCTCCATGAATATAAATTGGCATTTATTGTATCTGTGCCTGCAGCAACGGGGTACAGGTGTTCTGGGGCACTCTGTGGCCAAGCTGACTGAAGCTCATTGGCATGTGTGGATGGGCTGGTAGTTCCTGTCCACACTGGTCTGACAAGCCAGGGCATACACAGAATCACCTTCCATCCCAGGGGAGGGGTCACATCATCCTTAGCGTCTTTCTGTTTTCATTTCCTCAAGGAGCCACATCACATTCTTCTCACTGACACCCTGCTCTTAACTCTATAATCTATTAAAGTTAGGAATGTTCTTAGAACAGTTTACTCTGAAGTGACTGAGGGAGTAAATTAGTAGCCTAGGAGAATTAGCTGGAATGTCATGTTTGTATTCCCTTCCAGCGGAGACCGAGCCTCATGAAGGGAAGAGGAAAGTGGAATCCCTTTGGCCTATCTTCAGAATTCACCATCAGAAAACACGTTACATCTTCGATCTCTTCTATAAAAGAAAAGCTATCAGCAGAGGTGAGAAACACAAGTTGGTTGGCACTGAGTAAGGGAAAACAGGACACAGATGTCTGCCTGCAGAGGCTGGCATGCTGAAGAGAAGAATTAGCATTCTGGGTAGGAAGGGTAGAGAGAAGGCTGACACCTGTGCAGCTCTAACAGCTAGAAATTCCTTATACTGAGTCATCTTAACATCTAATGATAGTTACTTGTGGTGTCTGCTCTTCTACAGAGCTTTATGAATACTGCATCAAGGAAGGGTATGCTGATAAGAACCTGATTGCAAAGTGGAAGAAACAGGGTTATGAGAACCTTTGCTGCCTGCGGTGCATCCAGACGCGGGACACCAACTTTGGAACCAACTGCATCTGTAGAGTGCCCAAAAGCAAGCTGGAAGTGGTAAGAAGTTTCACCTTGTTCCTGCCCTTCTGTCTGGACCTCTGCAGTAGCTGCTCTAGCCTCACACAGATCAGGGACAGCAAAGGAGGCGGTGGTTTTTCTTTCTGGAAGCATCTTCAGCTCTAACACTTTCTTTAGTTAACATTAGTTGCTTTTCAAGTAACTGTCAGCTTTGGCATGCAGTTGTTTACAGTTGTTAATGTACTAGAAACAACAAAAAACTAGACTGTAGATCCTGCATGAAAGTGCTTCTTCCAAAAGGCAGCCTCTGCTTTGAGGTTTATGCCTGCTGGCCTGCCTGCTCCCAATAGTTGGCCTGAAATATCCCTGTCATGTTTCTTTTCCAGGGGAGAATCATTGAATGCACTCACTGTGGATGCAGAGGCTGTTCTGGGTGAAAGAGACAGACTACCTTTTGAACTCTGAGCGATATCACCCAGCACGATGGACTATGAGTGCAATTACAGCTACCTTCTGTGTGACTGGATATTTCTGTATTGCAATTAAAATGGCAAATTCACCTGGATCATACATACAAAGGATGTAGTTTTGGAGTAGCTTTTTGTGTAGCCGCTTATTTTAAAATAAAGACTGCCTTCCTGAGAGAGTGGGCCAATCTTTTGGCAAAACTGTATCCCTGTTGTGAAAGTGTTCAATTTTTAAGACAACTCTATCGCCCATGAGATATTTTATATGCAAATTATTTAACAAAATCCTATCATTTTTTTCCTCAAATAAGGGAATTTAAAAGTTTATGGGGAAAGGAAGCAGTACAGTTCTGCTGCAACATCTCTTCTTATGAGCAGCAAACTTCATTGGAGTTCTCTACTAAGGTTTTTAACCTTGAATTAGTGCAGCAGTCTAGTTAGGAACACCAGCAGTCTAGGGACTTGCAGGACACATTTAGATGTTCAAATACACATAAGAATGCAGGAAAGACAAAACTAGCACTGAATTTCTTTCTCCTTTGTCACAAGACTTGTTTAGCATAGAGTTTGCTGAACTACAGCCTCTGTAATTCTCTGCATTTAAGCAAATTCACTGACAGTATATTTGCTTCTCCTTAAAACAGGACAAATATTTTATTTAGTAGATGTCACAAGAACTTGAGTTCCTGGAACTACAACACAACTTTACTACAAGGAGCAGTTTAAGGGTGCAAAGTCCAAGTTCTTCCAGCACATGCAGTATGCTGGACTCAGCCATCAGTGGGAGCATTGTGCCCTACCTGCCCCTGCACAGCCTCTTTAGTTTCATCTGTAGAACGTTTAGCTGTTCTGTATTTTTCCCAGGGGTGGGGGGTCTCCTCTCCTGCCACTACTTTTAACCACCGGTAGTAGTAGCCACGGAAACCATCAATTTTCTCCAAGTATGGGTTCTTTGACTTATACTGCAAATAAAAATCCAACAAAACAAGCTTCTATTAGAACAGAGTTCATGTAACAGCAGCGTGCAGTAGCTACAAGCTGCTATTTAATAAATAGCTATTGAGAAACCATCAGACAACACCACAGGAAAAAGATTAGGGCAGCCATTTACACTTCCCCTCCCATGCTGGCATTCTTCACCCTGCATCCAATCATGGCTACTCACCCGGTCAAACTTTGGAGGGTACTGAGCTGCAAATTCCAGCTGGCGTATGATAACTTCATTGGGGGGTACTTCACTATTCCTCATGTCTCGCAGGATCTCAGTGAGGTAGCTGTAATCCAGCTGTCTCACAGCAGCAGAAATAAGAGCACTGTAGATGAACTTGTTGGGAGTTACTCCAGACCTCTGAAACAACAAGGGTGGTTAAGCTGCCAATTAGCACAGGACCTCAAGAATGACCTGCACAGCAGCTTCCTACAGTGCCAGCCAACTCTTCCCATGAGCTTCTTCCTATCCCAGCATAGCTACAGGACAGAGCACCTGAACTGCCAGCAGCTGCTATACAGCTGCATTTTTAGGGAATGAGAACTCACCACAGAAACCTCAGCAGGTCTTTTTGGAAGCGTTAATGCTTCACTGGCCTTGCCCCTTCCTGCAGTTTGAACCCTAAGCAGGGGATTTATTAATTACTTATATTACCTTCAAATCTGAGAGTAACTGCAGTCCATCTTTCTTTTGGTGGCAAGCAATTGCTAAGTTGCAAAACGTCTGGAGGTTAGGCGATATTCTCCTCTTTGCAAGAGCTGGCAGCAGGCTCTGTAAGATACAAATGTTGGCATCAATTTCCAAGAAGTTCCATCATAGTGCTAGTTAGTGAAAAACAGTGCAAGATTCTCACAGTTTATCTTGTGGACAGAGAAACAGGTCTCACAGTGAAACACAGGCACTACTGGAGGCCTGGGACAAGAAAACAGCAACATGGCTGGTTCCGAGTTCCTCACCTTTGCTCCTTCTAGGTCTCCACGTTTACTTTTCTTCCTTATTAAAGTGTTAAAGAACGTCACATCTACTTTCACTTTATGTTCATCAAGGAGTGCCAGCAATGAGGATTCTGATGGGCTCTGGGGTTCCACCAGCTCTGCCAGTAAAGTAAATGTTTTAATGTCAGGTTCTGCATTGTCCTTTTTCATTTTATTCAAGAAACCCTCCACATCTCCCATCAAAGACAGTCTATCAGATGGTGTGGATACTGTCCCCAAGGAAACCACATCTGCATCAGCTATCTGTGAATCCAGCAGGTTGGGCAGGTTGCAGAAATGCAGCTTCTGGCTTAGATATGCTTGTTCCTGCTGCATCTCATCTTGGCCTCTCCTCATCAGTGCTCCAGTCCTGCTGTGACTTACATTAGGGCTGTCAAAACCAGTTGGTACTGGTCTATTTTCAGCCTGATTCACATCTTTGTTTTGTTGCATAATCAGTTCTTCAGGCTGCACTGAACTTTCCTGAAATAACTGCTTTTCCATGGCTTCCACATCCAGCTGGACAACTGGTGCAGCCTCTTCTCCCTTCTTTCTCTGATTTTTCACCTTCTGCCTGCCAGGTGCAAGCCTTAGTTGAGGTGGGTTCTCATCGGTGGGTCTCAGCAATACTTTAGAAGCCACAGCTGGATCACCTATTCCACAGTCTCTTGCAGCACGCAGCATCAGATTGTAACTGTAGCTATCAGCCTTTATTCCCAACTTAGTCATCTGTTTCCAAACCTGAAGAGGAAAAAGGAACATCAAACATATGTAACAGCAAATAACAGGAGCATTTCTAGCAGACTGTAAGCATGCTTACAGTGCATGATCTTACATTATCTACCTGCAGAAAAAGAAGTTTATAGCATGATGAGGTGAGATGCCAGTGGGCAGTGAACAGCCACCTCAAGCTAGTACAGCCCTGTGAGGTCCTCGAGGGTTCTCCAACATCTTACACAATGTCCTGAAGGATGTCTGATTTGTAGAACTTGCCCCAGGAGGAGCTGAGTTCCTCATTTCATCAGCTCTGTGAAAGTGCTGCCCTCTGTACATTTCGGTGACAAGTGATAGTACAGAAGTGCTTTTTCCTTGCCATTTAGCACATAAAGACAAACCTGTAAGGCATATCGGAAGCCACTTTCACTGTCCTTTATGCAGCTCATTAGAAGGAAGCTGAAGGTCTCAGCTGTGGGAACATGGCCCTTGTGCACCATTTCCTAAAAAATAGGAGAGAGAACATTAGACTTCCCAGGTACTCAAAGTCTGTTGCAGCTGCTGATGCCTGTAGCATCATTTTATGTACTTGAACTTGGTAAGTATCGAGATAATTTAACTGAATGAGACTAGAGGTCATTGAAATACAAATGCCTGGTCAGTAATTATCACTGCAAAAATGACTCCAATGTGATAATGCAATATTGCAACTTCCAAGAGCTTTAATTAGAGCAGAACACACTCAATACAAGAAAAGTCATATATTTACCTTCAGTACATCAAAACACATCCTGAGATCCGAGCACAGCGCACAGACTTTCAGCAACGCATGGTAAGTGACCAGGTTCAACTCCTGGTTTTTGTCCTTCAGCTGCTGCCGTAGTTTGAGTGCACTCTGCAGGCCTGAGTCTTTCCATGGTGATTCAGCACAGGCATTGAACAGTGCTGTGTATGTGGGCTCAGTAGGAGTTAAGCCCCGCTTTTTCATCTAAGAAAAGAGAAGACATGGAACTAGCTTCTAGGAAGAGTTATTTCAACATTTGGTTTTAAGAGCTTCGGGCTAAGAAAAGGTGAACATTAGCTCAAAGGCATCTTGGAGAGAAAATAACAAGACCAAATGCTAGAAACAGATCTAGTAGCTGAGAGAACCTAATGAAGGCTCGAGAGAAGAGAAAACATAAACCTACATCATTGTAGAGTCTGAATGCCTTTTTCACGTAGCCAACCCTGCCACAGCCACCAATTAGAACAGTATAATTGCTTTCTTCTGGCTTTACTCGCTCCTCCTTCAGCATCTGCACCTCAAACAGCTCCAGGGCCTCTGCCAGCTACAGAAAAAAGGAAAATCCATTATGAGGCAATAAGAGAATCAGTTACAATGGATATGAATAGTCTCAGTTGTAATCAGAAAACCTACTGAGCACAGAATTTCTCATAAATTCTTGTTTTGCTTCTTGTTGTAAAGATGATAATGAAGCATATAGGACAACAGAATCATTGGAGTTGGAAAAGGCCTCTAAGATCGAGACCTGTCTGTCAGTCCCTCAGTGCCACATTTCCACAGTCCTCAAACACCTCCAGGGATGGTGACTCCACCACCTCCCTGGTCAGTCTGCTCCAATGCATTACCACTCTTCCCAAGAAGATATGTTTTCTAATATCCAACCTGAAACTCCCCTGGCACAACTTGAGGCCATCGCTTCTCATCCTATCACTGTTACCTGGGATCAGAGGCCAACCCCCACCTCACTACAGCGTCCTTTCAGGGAGCAGAAAGCAATGAGGTCTCCTCAGAGTCCCTTTTTCTCCAGGCTGAACAATTCCAGTTGGTTTTAAGTAGTTCCCTGAACTGCTCCCCGTAAGACTCATGCTCTAAACCCCTCACAGCTTCACTGCCCTTCTCTGGACACACTCCAGGGCCTCTACATTTTTTTTTGTAGTGATTGGTCCAAAACTGAACACAGTACTTGAGGTGTGACCTCAACAGTGCTGAGCACAGAGGGTCAACCATAAAATGAAGGCAGGAGTAGGAAGGGGGGGAGGATCTGCCCAGCACCAGAACCCAGCTGCAACACACAGCATCAGAGCACATCTTCCAATTACAACTTAAATCTCAGTCCAGCCCTGAGATGGTCAGGCAGAGGGACTCAATGATCTCTGCAAGCCCCTCCCAAGTGAACAGTTCTAATCCTAACACAAAAGCGTTCATTCACGTGGATTAAACATCAGTAAATCCCAAATATGCAAAGAGCAAACCTTGTCCTCCTTGATGAGGGCCTTGCACCTCAAGAAGTACCAGTACGGGGTGTTCCTGCGGCCGCGCCACAGCCTCCTTTCCTCTTCTTCCTCCCCATCCTCTTCAAACTTTAAGTTCCGAAACACTGGCGTGGTTTTGTGGTAATATTTTCTAGAAGAGAACTTTGTAGACAGCTTCCCAAACTCCACATCCTCGTCATCATCATCCGCCTCCTCACCGCCCGCAGCTCTGGCGGGGCTTCCCGCTTCGCCTTCCTTCCCATCCCCACCGCACACCTCAGGGGGCAACTGCGACGAGCTCAGCGCCCTCAGGCCACGCAGCGGCGGGAGGTTCGACCTGGGAGAGCGGAGCGGGCCGAGGGGCGGCCGAGCAGCCCGGCAACACCGCCAGGCGAGGGGCGGGAACAGGAGGAGCCGCGCGGGCCTCATAACGGGAGCGCGGCGGAACCCGCCTGTCACGTGGCACCGCCCCCCTCGCGGCCACTGTAGCGCCAAGGCGCCTGCGCGACCGGAAGAGGTGTGCCCAGAGCTCCACGCCGCCACCTGATTGGCGGAGAGCCGCGCGGGCGCGCTGCCTGCCGGGCGGCCGGAGCCGGAGGTGGTTTCCCGGCATCCTCCGGGACAGGCGGGCGGCGCGGCGCGGGGCGCGCGCGGCCGCCTTTACTCTTTGAGGCACTGCCGAAACGAAGCAGGCTGGGCCGGGCCAGGCCGGGCCGGGCCTGGCCACAGCCGGCCCCCACCATTCCCCCCCTTCCCTCCCGGTGCCGTCGCCCCCCGGCTGCCACCATGCAGGAGCTCATCGCCAGCGTGGACCACATCAAGTTCGACCTGGAGCTGGCGGTGGAGCAGCAGCTGGGGGCGCAGCCGCTGCCCTTTCCCGGCATGGACAGTGCGTGTGGGCGCCGGGCGCGGCCTTTCCTCCCCGGGGTGCCTCTGTCCCTGTCCCGGGGTGGTGGGGGGGTTCCCGGGCCCTGTGTGTCCCGGGTCCTCGTGTCCGCTCAGCTCCCGCTGCCCCACGAGGTTCTGCCGGGTGCCGTGTGTCTGTAGTTTGTAGTTTGTGCCAGGCTGGGGTGGAAGCGAAGTTGAGGCATTTGTGTGAATAAACACTGCTCTCCCATGCTGTTGTTTTATTTCCCTTTTGGTAGATGAGGTGTTTTGGCGGCAGGGAAGCTGTAGGTGGGTTCGTGGTCTGGTGTCAGTGCTTTCCTGGTTAGTCTGGAGATAGGGGGGGGGGCTCAGGGGAGACTACATCACCCCTACAGCTCCTAAAGGAGGTTATGGTGAGGTGAGGGTCGGCCTCTGATCCCAGGTAACAGTGATAGGATGAGAAGTGATGGCTTCGAGTTGTGCCAGGGGAGGTTCGGGTTGGATATTTAGAAAACATTTCGTCTCCAAAAGAGTGGTAATGCATTGGAGCAGGCTGCCCAGGGAGATGGTGGGGTTATCATCCCTGGAGGTGCGGAGAACCGTGGGGATGTGGCACTGAAGGACATGGTTGGTGGGCATGGTGAGGATGGGTTGGTTGGACTTAGTCATCGTAGAGGTCTTCTCCAACCTGTCAACTGATACAAATAGTCCTGGGAGACTCAGCGGTTTGCTGATGTTCTGTGTCAATGCTACTGACCTCTGTTGCTCCCTTGAATGCTGCCATTCCTGTTGGTCAGCGAGGGATAACGCAGCAACGATTGGTTCAGGCTGTTCTACTGAGAAAATACAAGACTGAAGTTGCCAGAGCTCTAAACACGTTTCACTACAGCAACTGGTTTAATAGTAATTGCCCAGACAGCAGAACCTAAGCCAGAAAGTCTATAAAAAGAACTTCTGAACTTTGCAAATTTCCCTGCTGTATATTCACTGAGGAGAATGCAGATATTTGTGAAAGCCAGACCTGAACAACGAATCCATGCAGGAATGTAAATTTCTCAAACCAAAATGCTATTTCTCTTTTGAATTTGAGGACTTGATAATTTCTTCAGGAAGAAGATACTTTGAAAGCTCCTACAAAACTTTGTTAATGTTTATTATGTTTCTTCTCTCCACAGAATCAGGTGCAGCTGTCTGTGAATTTTTTTTAAAAGCAGCATGTGGGAAAGGCAAGTTGTATTTCCAGTACACTTACACTCATGTAGCAGGGAGGAGAATCAGATTTGCTAGCGCTGTCTATGATAATCATGGGTTTTATTAAGCTGAGGGCTGAGAGAGAGGATAAAAATGAAGGATATTGAGCTAACTCCACAAATTGCGCGGGGTTTGCTGTGGATGTAACTCTATAGTATCTATGGGTTGTGGTTGCTGGGATTAAGAGCTGGAGACTACAGTGCTCAGCTCGTTAGAGGGTAAAACAGGACTTGTCTTGATGTCCTTGTTTGTCATCACCATTAAGAGCAAGTCATAAGAAAAACTGAATTCTTCCGAAACCCTTCTTGTAGAGGCAAGTCAAGCACTACTGTTGTTGTGTTCCTGCTTGTGCTGCAGATTTTAATTATTCTTCTTTTTCATTTTCCTTATCCCATCCTCGTGTAGGAGGTATGTGCCCGTTCAGACACATCAGTGGGGAAAAGACTGTTGTTTGCAAACACTGGCTACGAGGACTATGCAAAAAGGGAGACCAGTGCGAGTTTCTGCACGAGTATGACATGACCAAGATGCCTGAGTGTTACTTCTACTCCAAATTTGGTAAGAAGCATTGTAGCTCCTACTTAATGTTCCTCGCAAGTGTGGGAGTCTGGTGAAGATGATCCTGGTACATCCTTCTCATTCCATCTTCAGAATATTTCAGTTCTTCCGTGTCTGCTGACACTGTTTGGTTGTAGTTTTTCAGGTCTGCTTAGCTCTTTTATCTTTCTATTCCCCTAAATCCACCACGTGCTGTAGATGTCTTCTCTCTCAAGAGCTTGTCACTTTGGGGAAGAGGGAGGAAGTTCACATTCATTACTGGGTTTTATACTTTATATTCTCTTTTTAGCATGAGTTGAGTAGGATGAGCAGGTGGTCTTTGCATGAATCTTGTTTTGGGGAGTTGATGAGCAGCAGAGGGCATGGGGGTGCAAAACTTTTATGCACTTGCTTTCCAGCTCTGGAGATCTGGACATAATGAGGCAACTTGCTGTCAGAAACCTACAGTCTTGTAGGTTTCCTTGGATTGAGGTTAGTGTGCAATTTGTAGTTTCTCCACGCTTTTGGTGCACTAAATGTTGGTTTTTGTTATCATGATTCTCTCTCAAGATCAGTTTCAGCATTGTTTTTAAAAGCACACATAAATAATCCAGTCTGGTAGAACTTCACTCACTAGGGGTGAGTGCTTGGCGTTCATCTTCTAGGTTAAGTCAGGCAATAAGACTGTTGTCTGAACTTATGAATGCTGGTAACAGCTTTGTGGGAGCTACATGATCCAGGTAACATTTTAGGAGTTATTTGATCTTGAGCCTGCATCATTAACTAAGAGGTGCATTTGCCTTTGGTACAGGGGAATGCAGTAACAAAGAATGTCCATTCTTGCACATTGACCCGGAATCTAAGATCAAAGACTGTCCCTGGTATGACAGAGGCTTCTGTAAACATGGTATGTATGTTGTATAGTTGTTGCTTCTGTGGCTATAAATGAAGAGTAGGGCGTTGCTATTATTTCTTTGCATGATCTGCTTTGTGTACCTGCTGCTATTTAACACTGGAGTGCACATATATGGTACATGAACCATTGAGCTTTGTGTTGCAGGTCCACTCTGCAGACACCGACACACTCGAAGAGTCATTTGTGTGAATTACCTAGTAGGATTCTGTCCAGAAGGGCCTACCTGTAAATTCATGCAGTGAGTATGTTTCCAGGCTTGCTCTTTAATGATGTTTCCACTGAAACCTGATGTGTGTCATATGGGGGGTGCTCCAGTGCTTCGCAGTGGTTCTGTAAAGATAGCCAACACTTAGTATAACAGTGTTTTTGCTTGGAGGATGTGGTCCATGTCCTCCCCAGAGTTACCAGGAGGACACTGAAGTGGTGCTCAGATGCTATGGTGGGATTGCATGAGCTTATATTACAGAAGACTTTTGGTTACTGGCATATTGTTTAAGTAAACATAAATACTGAGCATCAGGACGAGAACTGGGGAAAGGAGGTCTGTTTTCCATGAATCTAATTTAATTAGCTGAACATTTTGTTGTTTGGAGTTTTTTTTTTTTTAACTGAGCTGATGCAAAAATATTGGTGTATAACTTGAGAATCTTTATTTCTGCCTAAAACAGCCCTCGATTTGAACTACCTATGGGAACCACAGAGCAACCACCACTGCCTCAGCCAGCACAAACACAGCAAAAGGTAGACAACTCCCCTGCTTCCTACACACACCCACTCTCAAAACGTTTTCCATAATGCTTTAGAAGAGGCCATTATAGTAATGGAAGTCTTACAGGTGCTCTAGTATGACATGAAGATCTAGTCACAGAATATTCCTGTGTAACAGAAGCATGTCATGTGTGGTTATGCAACAATTTGCCAGTTTTCGTAGTCTGCATGACATCTCAATCATGGCAATGATATTTTAGCAGCCCAAATCAATTCTCTGAAGCTGCTCTTCAGAGAAAAGCAGGATTGCTGGGTTTTGTAATCCTTAGTTTCTGGTTTCTTCTCTCTGGTGCTCCAGCTGGCAGATCACCCACACAGACTGGGAAGAAAACAGATCATTCAGTATGTGGGGTGTTCTTTTCTCTTGTTAAAAAAATAAGAACTGTAAAGATCATTATCCTTGATGTACTTAATGAATCAGAACTTTTCTCTTAACTAAACAGAGGACACCCCAAGTTATTGGAGTTATGCAATCTCAAAATAACAACACTGGGAACAGAGGACCCCGGCCATTGGAGCAGGTCACCTGTTACAAGGTAATTCAGAAGGGAGGGAGAGCAGGGGTACCACATTTAAGTGCTAAGAGCACATATCACCTGGACTATCTCATGCTGCTTTGCTGCTGGTTGCTTAAGCAGCAGTTACTACGACTGGACAAGGATATTAAGAAGCTGAATCAAATTCAGTCTTCTGCAAATACAGCTTTCAGAAGCCACATCTCTGTTTGAGGCTACTTCCTCTCCAGTAGATAAGCACTACACAGCAAGGATTTAAGGAAGCAAGTAAACTACATATGTGGATGTAGTGCTATAATGTGAAGGAAAGGACAGCAGTAATAACAAAGAGGCACAATCCTAGGCTGTAGCAGATAAGAACAAGTTCAAATGCAGAAGCCATAGACACAGAAACAAGGGAAGAAAAACTGCTTACCTTTAGAAGGCCTCCAGTAGGTATGGATCTCCAGTGAGATCCTCTTGCTTTCACTGCCAGCCCTTAAATGAGGTCTGGGAAGGGGTGGATCCTGGCTCCACCCCTTCCAGCCACTCAGATGCATTGCATACACCTGAGCTCTTCTGGATTGGCCCTGCCTTCCCACCAGGTGCTCAATCACTGTATCAGGCCGTGACTTAAATTTCCATTACAGTGGAGAATGCTGTAATATCAGAGGCTGATGTTTCTCTCTGGCTTTAAATAGCCCTGAGGTGCAACATCACAAATTTCTTGGTTAGATGCATTTTTAATTGTGTAATCTAGGATCAGCTGAGCCCCCAGTATAAATCTCCATTGCAGTACATATTGAGTGGAGTAGTCTTGGAAGCCTCAAATAGTAAAATTCACATTGTATGTTACAGCTCTTTGCAGTAGTGCACTGGGATCTGTCCCTTTTGTCATACAATAACGTGGTACTGGTTGATCCTAGCACAGAAGCAGCTTTTGCTCCAGGGAGTGGAAATAGTGCATAAGTTGTGGCTCTTTTGACACCAGTTCACTGACTCACCTACTTCACTGACTGAATGCTGCATCTTCCATACATGGAAAAGCTTTGGAATTGAACAGTTACTGCATGCATTGTCAAAGGCAACTAGAGAAAAAATCTGTAACCCTAAAAACTCCTCTCTCTCTCTTCTTTTTTTTTAGTGTGGTGAAAAAGGTCATTATGCCAACAGATGCACCAAAGGACATCTGGCCTTTCTCAGTGGACAGTGAAAGAGCAGAAAGAAGAGTGCAAGGGAGCTATTAACACTGAGAAAAGGTTTCTGCCTTGCACTATTTCTTGAACTATTAATCAGGTTGGTTTTTTAATGCCATTACTGAAAGAACTGGTCAGAGGCTGGCTGCTGCTAAGCAACATTTTTGTAATTGTCCACAACTTTTTTTATGTTTTAACCTTTTTAAAATAGATTTTGGCCTCCGTCTACTTTCATTGAGCCCTGCTGAAAGGTAGATCTAAAAGCAAACAGACATGCAAACCCCTCACCGGTGCAGCATTCTATGTAAATGCATCTTACCCCGGTGTTTTTTTTAAAGTGTTTTCCTCCTGCCACTTCTCTGTGGAGAACCTGCAGCGTTTCAACACTCCCTGTGGAAGCAGAAAGACTGACTGGGAAAATTAGTCCTTGAAATGCCTTCCCTTCAGTGAGGAATTCTGCTGTCCTGCTCTTACAAAGTGAAGTTGTGTTCCTAGATCCAGTCTTGTAGTTGGTAAGCTTGTCCTGGTGATTGACTTAATGCCTCACACGCACCAGGCTATAAAACTCTTGTCCACTTGCTTTGTTTCTGAGTTTCTTGCTATACTGAAGGTTAGAAAATAATCTTCTGGGTGAGAACTGATTTGGGAAGAATAAATTGGCATCTCTGTAGTTGGCCAAATAATGAGGAGAAATGATTTTAGGAAATTCACCTGTGTTCATTTTCCATTTGCAAAAAGCACAGGGAAGTGAACGCAGCTTAAAGTATAGGAACAAAAGAGCCTTTTCTCAGCATCCCTGTCATTCAGCTCACACCAAACAGGTATTTCTGTAGCCTAGAGAAGACCAAGAAGTGGAGCTGTAAATTTTTATGGAACACTGTGTTTAAAAGTGGTAGAACATTCTTCTGAGATCGTACCTCTGCAAGCCAAAACCCATTTGTTTTGTGAGACAACTATTTCAAAAGGGCCAATGATAAAATGTGAATTAAAAAAAAACCAACAACTTGCACCTATGTGAGCCTTATTGATTATAACCCCTCTCATTTGCTGACTGCCTTTATACGTTGTTTTTATTGAAATGTACGAATGGAAAAAGCTGTCTGATTATTTTTTTTAAGTAGGGTAACATGGTTATATTAGGAAAAGTGACCAGAGCCTGTGTTGGTTTGAATGGCAGCCATTGTTTCATTGTGTGTATTCAGAGTCAGTCAAAATAGAAGTTTCAAGACTAAGTGACTGTATTGCAGCAAACTGTCAAGAATTTTCTTACTATGTTGTGTCCTTTCATGCTGAATAGCAGCCAAACTAAGATGATACCTGCATGTAACTAGGTGCATGGAAAGGGAACAAATCCTTGTGTCTAGTTACCATTCTGATCTAGTTCAGGGAGACTCAGTCTTCACTCCCTGAAAAGATGTTTTCTGAAACTGAAAAGCCTTTCTCTTACTGATAAAGCTCAAGAGATTGTTTGTATTCCTTATCCAGTGGTTTTTATTCTTGCTCCTATTATGAGAAATATACTGCAGACTGTACCTGCAGCACCCAGGTACAACAACAGGCTTCATAAGATGCACTTGCTTAGTGGAAAGCATGAGGAAGCTAATCAGGTGGGGCCAAATCCACAGCTGTTCTTTAAATTGCACTTGTGCATTTAAGTCAATAAGCAGTTTTCCATTTTTAATGGACTTTCATTATATTACAGTTCCTTTAGGCTTACACCCATTCAGAATACCCTTCCAGCTGCTGTAAGTAATTAACATAGCTATAGTTTTGACAGAAATGGGTTAAGGGGTAACAAATCTGAATCTGTCTCAGATGGTGGAAAATTATCCAAATGCCTCTGGGCCCCAGGTGACAGACAGATGGAGAATTACACAGCCACACCAAGCCTCTAAAAGCTCAGATATTCTTCTTTAAAATATTATATCCTTTCATCTAGTTGTCCAACCTTTAACAAGTAGACCAGCAGAAGTAAAAAGCATTTGTTTGCTTCTTATCAAAGAGTTAAATACAAACCAGTTGTAATGATTTCCCCAATTCATAATGCAGCCTAGCTAGCAGAAACTTTTCCCAAATTTATCCTTGTGAGGTGCAAAATTGAGAAGACAAACTCACCCACATACTAAAATTAACAAGCCATTCATGACAGGCTCAGTTCAGTAAGTGTAAAGTGTATGCACTTTATTATTGGTCACAATAGTAGAGATTTTTTTTTTTTTTAAATGAATGACAGTTCAGTTGCCTTCTGTCAGGATGAATGAATGTCCCAGTGGCCACAAGCTGCACCTTCACTTTCTGAATTCCATGTTTCAGTGATACTTCCTTCGACGGTCATGCTCTGTATCAAAGTAAAACAAGAAGTTGCAAGAAAAAAAAATCCATGGATTTCACACACACCAAGAAAGCACTCCAGGGGAAATCTAAGCGTGTAGTTTCTAAGCACCATCAGGTTAAAGAGGCAGTAAGAGCTACACTTCTTTCAACAGCAAGGAAGTATGGGTTATCTGCCAATTAGAAGTATTCAATTTGCTTGCCCAAACAGCATCAGATTGAAGTGGCAACACTTAACATGCTCTTTGACTTAATTTCTAAGAGCAGTTACAAAGTTTAGTGTTTTCACTGCCCCAGGCAATCCCCAAGCTGCACTACCCCCCTTCAGCCATAGTTTCTACTTACTCAAGTGACTGTAGCTCCAGATGTAGCTCACGACAACATACCCTGCAAGCACCATACTGATACCCCCAAGGCCCCCTTTCTTCACATTGATGTATTTATTGTAATACCTCTCATAACCTGCAGAGAAGAAAGGAGGTTTTTGCAGCAGCCAGATGCACAATTTTCTGTGTCAGACAGAAACATGCTGGTTGCACAAGGCTTCGGGAAAGTGTTTCTGACGAAACACCCAAGGGTCTCAGAATCAAGCCTGAGAGAAAGCAACGTGTGTGTCGGTGAAGCACAGAGTCAGTGCCAAGCCTAAAAAAACAGCTAAAAACGATCTTTTTCCCTAAATGTTACCACGGCTCTAACAAGCTCGTGGTACTTCAGGATCACCTGACTCCTCGATACTAACACACGCAGTACAGAGACGCTTGCATCTGTCGCT
The DNA here is from genome assembly GCA_037305975.1 of Chrysolophus pictus. Lineage (NCBI taxonomy): Eukaryota > Metazoa > Chordata > Aves > Galliformes > Phasianidae > Chrysolophus > Chrysolophus pictus. Next base: position 4,438,885 of record CM074589.1, read on the forward strand.
TTTAAGCCGATGTAGCGGCCCGCCCGCACGAACAGCACAGGCGCCGCTCCAACCCGTGCCGGCCGATGTCACCGCCCCGCTCACCTCTGCGGAAGGCGCCCACGATGCCGCCGGGGGTGAAGTCCCTCATAGCCAGCCAGCTGGACAGCTGGCCCAGCTTGACGTCCAGCAGCTTCATGTCCTTCAGGGGAACTGCGGGACAAAGAGACAGAGCGCGCTCAGTGAGCGCCGAGCAGCCGCGGTCACCTTGGCGGCCCGCAGCACTCACCCGGCGGCTGCGCCATCTTGTCGTGCTGTGCGCCGCCGCGGGGCGAGACGGGAAAGGGGCGCGGCGCAGGGGCTGACGGGAGGAGGGTCGGCGGGTGGGCACGGGGCGCCGCCATGTTGGGTGGGGCGGGGCGGGGCTGGAGGGTGTAGATCAATGCTGCTTATCACGGAGTCATGGCCTCGGGCAGCGCCAGGAATGGGGCACCCACCTCTCTGGAAGCAGTGCCAGCGCCTCACAGCCCTCCAAGTGAACCATTTCCCTGCTGCATCTGACCTAAATCTCTGCTCTTTTAGTTTAAAACCACCCCCATTGTCCTATCACTATCAGACCGTGTAAAAAGGTCTCCTGCTGTTTATCGGCTCCCTTTAGGTAGCGGAAGGCTGCAGTGAGGTCTCCCTGGAGGTTCTCTTCCCCACGCTGCACACCCGCAGCTCTCAGCCTGTGCCCACTGCAGATGTGCTCCGCTCTGACATCCCCATACCCTCCAGCAGCTCCATATCCCTGTGCTGGATGCAGTGCTCCGGGTGGCACCTCACGAGGGCAGAGCAGAGGGGGACAATCCCTCACGGCAGCTCTCTGAGCTCCTCTCCCAGCTGTGCCCATACCCGGAGGCACCCAGCTCGCCCCGTGCCACCACGGCTCTGTGAGGGCTCCGGGACGCGCAGCAGCCCGGCAGGTGTCACTGGCAGGCAGCGAGCTGTGCAGCGAGGCTCGGAGCTCGCCCGACCTCTAGAGGTTTCCCATCGAATCGTTCAGCTCCAGAGCAGCGTCAGGTTCGGTTCTTCGCTGTGCCGAACTCGACAAGCGAACTGATGCAGCAGGGAGCAGCGAGCCAGGCAGTACGCGAGATCTCCCAGGTGTTAAACCTGCACCGCAAAGGGACTGCTTCAACAGAGCAGAGACGTGGAGACTAAATTCAGGATGCACAGCTCCTATCTGAACACCATGCGACCCATTTCTGCACCTTTTACTTTGCTTAGGTTGCAGAGTCCCATTCCATAGGATTTCCTGTAGTCATTGCAGGGTCTTTGCATTTAGTCTTAAGCTTACCTGGTACTAAAGGAGCTGACTGCTGTCATTTTAAGATGGCACTGTGCGACTCACATTACTCCGAGGCTGGCCTGGGTGTCCAGCTTGTATCTCAGTCCTCCATCTTACCAAAATCAATTTCTTTACATTGAACAGTGCTCTCCTGTAACATAACAATAAAAGCAGAAGAAGGAGATTACTTTTTTTCTCTGACTTATTAACAGAAAGTAGAGTTAGGAAAGCATAGTGTGCCTGATCACTTGGAGAAAGTGTTCCGAATGTAGTCACTGTTAAATGAGTTAAAAATCCCTTTATTAAATTATCCTTTATTCTATTATTGCAGTTACTGGCAACTGCAGTTTTATTGCAGAAGTGTCCCCTCATGAACTGCTAGGTGGCCTTTTTGCTGCACTTGCATAAAAGCACGCTTTAGACTTGCTTCTCTCATTCTTGCAAGGCAACCTGTAGTTTTAAGTAGGATTACTCACGCAAGGCAGATTAATTCACCTACAGGAGAAAAGCCAATGGCAGGTGCCTCATTTTAAAGTGTTCCCTGCGGAGCACACAGCGTTGTTCAAACCGCTTACAGCAAAGCCTGGGAAAGTTTGATTTGTTACGATAGCAAAGGAAGGCCATAAAATGATCCATCTGCAAAGCAATTAGGGACAGCAGTGTCCTAAACCTCGGCCTGAACTGAGCGCTCTGTTGAACTGAGGGAGAAGAGCTGCTGTCTTTGTGCCATCTTAATCCCAAACCAAGCAGGAAGAGTTAAATGGTGCAGATGTGTGGGAGGCTTTGCAGCACATTTCCTCCCTTTGACCTGTGCTGCTGGCTAACGTTCAAGGTCTCACTGGTTGATTCAGACTGGAGGAGGAGGAGTGATGAAGAAAGGTATTTCTGTTGTGTTTCTGTGTGCTTACAAGAATGCTCACAGCCCTCCTTTCCTGAACACAGAAGAAATCACACAGCTGAGAGCTTCCTTGCTTCCAGCTCCACACCTGTTCCCGGCAGCACTGTGACCCCAAACCCCTCTGTTTCTTGTGTTCAGTCCAGGTTTTGTATCAGTGATTGTTCAGGCTGCTCCAAGCTTCCGTTCCCTGCCTGTTTCAACATGCTCTCTTTCTGTTGTCTTCTCCACCTGAACCATATTATCCATCTACACAAAATCTCTTTCCTTTTAATGTCCTGCCCAAGACTGTCCCCTCTGAGCTTTCAGGTGCACGAGCCATCTTGCACAGTGGGTAGAAACACAGATTTAATGTCTCCTTCAGCGACCCTAAATAAAGGAATGCAGTTAAATCTACCAGTTTCAAGAAGATTTAACCCAGCCTATAGAAATAAAAGCCTAATGGATTGTTGCCCCAAGGTTTTCATCTTGCTCAAGTTCCCTCCAGAAAGTGCTGTGAAGTTTATAAGTAATGGCATGGAAATAATAGTACATCATTCAAAAAACCCAGAGTATTTTGCAAAGGACGTCAGTAAATACGAAAGAGGTTTCCTTTCTCCTGTAGCAACCATAGCACATAATACTGCAGCTTTCACTCCGAAGATGCAGTTGTGGATTGAAAAGTTAAGTAACACTCTTCATTAAAAGGCGAAGCAAAAAGCAGAACACGACCTCCCTCAGACTGTAAGATCTCAGGGGCTGTGTCGTATTTTCAGCCTGGGTGCCACCCTTTGAAATGCAGGGTCTCACCAGGTAGGGATGGTCAGCGATGCAATAGACAGATGCAGACGCAGTGTCTGTAGCCATACAGAGTAGCACAGAGTGGCCTTCAGGAAGGTCAAGAGACGAGGATTTACCTCCCTGATCCTGCGCCCACTCAAACTGATGACAAAGCACCCCGTGCTTTTAATAAAGGATCAAACCTACACAAGTGGACAGATAAAGTTCTGACACACGCGGTTTGGCATAGGATGCTTCTTGGCTCCCAAACAGTTATTTCGAGCCGATGTCTTCCCACTATCGCGGGCTGAGCGGCTGCAGCCATCAAGGAGAAAAAGAAATCACAGAATACAGGCAGCTCAGTGGAGAGCAGCATGTTTTATCAGTTGGCAACTTGTGGAAAAAGTAGCTTGATGCAATCTTGTTTTCAATCTGTATGAGCAGTTTGATGCGGTGAGAGCAGTGCTGCTGTACTGCATAGGTCTCAACCTGGTCCATCTCAAGAAGTGCTTGCAGTGAAAGCTGGCTGCTGGGGGGAATAGGGTGAGAGATGGGTTTGGGAACTCTTCCGTGGCTACACTTCCTCAGGAAAGTGAATTCCCTTGCACTGACAGTGATACCTAAGGACTGACCCAGCAGAAGCAGTTAAGAGAATGAACATAGGATTGTAAGAGGATTGCTTGCTGTGTGTTATTGCAGAGCCATTTTCCGTAGTCAACCTCAAAACACTTTACAAAGGAGACTGCTTACCAATAATTAATAGTTTAGCACGTACATTGCTCTTTTCTCTTTCGCAGCACTTAAGTATTGAGGCATCTTCACGCTTCTCTGATGAAATGTGTAATTGAATGTTATGATTACCTTTCTCAAATGGGGAAATTTAAGCCGTGTGTTCAGGACTGCCCACCTCCTGTGGTCCCATCTTGCCGGCCTTTGCTTGTGCATAGTGTCAGTTGCAAAACCACTTTATTTTGTAGGTCCTTGATCAGCCTGCTGGTTCTCTAAATATATACCTGTGGGGAGATAATTATATGCTATCAGTAGTAAAGTGTAGTAAAATAATTTACGTTAATTAAAACACTTGCAAAACCAAAGCAGGAATTTTCACTAAGATAAATCTGCAGCAGTGACAGCTGTATCTGAGACTGCCTGCTTCCCATAGACAAACATGAAAATAAACCCAGGGACCAGTAAAAATCAGTTTCTTCATGCTGAAAAGAGGAAAGGCATGTACCCACTGGGAACACGATGGTGGTATGAATCCCAAAGGGCAGGGCTGAATACATCTTCCATCTGTGCCTGCATTCCTGAGCATGGGGAAGGTCAGTGTGATGAATCCCAACTTATCACTGTGCCTGTTTTTGAATATATGCGAGTGGCCCAGCAGGAGGGTTGTAAAAATGGGTCTCCTATTATCTGGAGAGAGTTTGGAGACCAATTAAATAATGTGACAGGGGCTGAAAAATCACCTTATTACCATCATTGCACCCACTGTCAGTAGCTCCTGCACAATCCCTGTGCCTTTTCTTTCTTTCTTCCTTTGCCACCTATACGTCTGATGAAAATCCACAGCACCTGCACAGCCGTGTGTGGAAATTGGCTGGCTGGCCTTCCCAGCTGAAGCACTCAATGGCTATTAACTTTTTTTTTCCTGACATTTAATTGACATCTCTGCTAGCTGCTGACATTGAGTTTTAATTCATACCAAAAGCACTCATGTATGTGGGACATTATCAGTCCCACAGCCCCACGGAGGTACCCACTGATGTTGCTTTCTGCAGATGTCAGAATACCGCCAGTCTCCAGTTCAGCCCAGTGTGTCTCCCACTGAGCACACCTGGATTGCTCCTATCTGGGGTTCCTCCTTCCTGATGGCTGTGGTCCCTTGGTGACAGTGAGCAGCAGTGAGACAGATGTCAGATGGAGGCTCTCAGGAGCTCAGAAGGACAGTGATTCATTTACATCTCATTCTTTTACCACTGGCTGAGCTAAGCATCTTCCTAGAAGACCCGAAGAAGTCAGGAGGTTGGTTGGGTTGCAGTGGGAGAGCCACAGCTCAGCCCCCACCAGCAAACTGTCACTGCATATGTTGACCAAGCTTTTCAGTTTTTCACATCTGGAGAGCCAGACCATGCATCTTTCTCCTATAATTCTCCAGTGAAAACGATGTTGTCACCGTTACAGGATTTGCAGCTGTGTTGGATTAGCTGGTGAGTCGGTGCGATACCTACTTGTCAAACCATTCTCTTCTCAGTGCTGCTCTGTGATGCAGTGTGGACGCACACGTGTTTCTTTGCATCATTCTCTCCCCACGTGTAGCTCTGCATTTTGTTGTCATACTTCACTCCCAACCAAACAACTCCTCACACCCCCTTCACAGCTTGCACCCGATCCGATTCCAGTTTTTTGCAGGGTGGTGGAGGAGGCATAATTCTGTCTAATAGCGGCCATGTCATCCCATATACGTGGTGAGAAAGGAGCTTAGAGCCAGAGTGAGGAAGAGATTCCTCTGCAAAGATCAGCTAGGAGGTGGGTGGGATTTCATCCGTGGCTCTGACATTCACACAGGTCACACAGGCACCCCTGTCCCTCTGCTGCCTCACAGTGCACACCACGGGATGGCAAGGCTGGGTTGGGGAGCAGAGCTGGAACAGGGAGCTGCAAAATATTTCATGTCAGGGTGACCTTTAACAGGTGTGGATTTACTGGTGGGGAGGGGAGAGGAAAGTAAGCAAGGGATTAAGGGGACTTTGCTCTCCCTCCCTTTAAGCACCAGCTTGCACAGCATTCCAGCGCTGTGAGATGCAATTTATGGTGCATGGTTTTGTATCTCCTGCCTCCCTTGGCTCTGGGCAGGGCTGTGGTGCCCCTGGTTTTCAGCACTGCTGGGGATTCACTAGATGCGTACAGCTTACAGAGACAAGGTGTGCCTCACTGCAAATATAAACCTGAGGTTGTCAGTGTGGTGGTGTTGAAATTCCCCTCTTTTCTGCAAGTGCTGGGATTTAACCCGAAGTGGAAACACACAATGCAGGCAAACATAAAGTGTGTAATACACTCCCTGGGTGACTTTGCCTGGAGATCTTTTCTTGTCCTAGAGCTGCTGCATGCTGTTGGTTGAACAGCTGCTTTCTTCTAACACAGGGTCTGCTGCATTTCAATGATGGATTAAGGCAACTCTCCATTTTCTTCATCCCTCTCCAAAGGGAGCCATAAAGTTTAATTAATTACATTGTGTAAAACATGATGAGATTCTTAGATGATAAATGTTATACAAATGTAGAGTACTTTTTAATGAGCCCTGCATGAGCAACAACAAAATGCTTGCTTAATCAAACCGATCTGAGCTGCAAAATATCCTCACTCTGCTGCTATCAAGCAGAAATGATGCCAAGCACTCCATCTTTCATGGGCGGTTTGCTTTGAGGGTCCCAAGGCATTTCTGGAAATTTTAACAGTGTGAAAAGGCAAGGACTACATGTATATATATGCATGTATATTATAGATTTTTCATTTTATGTTTGCAGTTTAGATTATATAACAATACCAACAATGCCACTCAGCAACAGAAAAGGGGAAGATCAGTTCACAGCACTAAAGGTAGTTTCCATAACGAAAATCACAGCCTGCTGTAATTGCAGACAGAGTGCCATTACTTTTGCTGGAATTTGGTCAGGACAAAGAGAGTAATTTCTCGAGCTGAAAGAACTGCCTTGGGCTCCTCGGTGGCCTCACAATACCTCCAGAAGGCTGCTTCTGCTGTTAGCAGGATGTTAGAGCATCGGATCATTAGTGAACTGAGAGATACAACTTGAAGAAACATTAAAAACACAGCCTGGAAGAAGCAGTCTATAGATTTCCATCCAGTGATGACGCAGCCCACTCCCACCCAGCCTTTGGGATTCAAGCACGCTTTCAACACAAGAGACTATGGATTCTAGCACTGGTGTTGTAGGAGTGAAATGATGAGAGCAATCAGCCAGAGCCACCTGTAATTCATCTGTTTCATTAAAGCTGCTGCTTTGCAAAATTTGTCTGCTCTGGACCTTCTGTAACCCCTGTTTATTTTGCTCATCTGGAGTTTTCCATAAGGAAAGGAGAAAAAAAGATGGCCTCTGTGCAGGGATTGGCCATCAGTGCCTGGAAGAAAAAAGGAGGCACGAGAAGTGCACTGTTGAACCCATAGAATCATAGATTAGCCTGGGTTGAAAAGGACCACAATGACCATCTAATTTCAACCCCCCTGCTACGTGCAGGATCGCCAACCACCTGACCAGGCTGCCCAGAGCCACATCCAGCCTGGCCTTGAATGCCTCCAGGGATGAGGCATAGTGAGTTGGGAGGGAGGAATGGGACATTTTAGGGAATAACCAACCCACCAACCAGCCCTGAAAGGAAGTTCTCTTTCCTTATTATTAGGCAGCACTGGAGCGGTGAAAATGTAGGACTGTTCTCCAGATTTATGGCCCTGTAGCAACTGCATAGGAAAAAACTGTAAGCACTGAGTAGAGCAGGGAATTAGAAGTACATTGCATGGTCTGCAGCTCAACGAAGCTCTGGTGTGGAAGGAGAATGGTGGAGTTTCAAAGTTGGCTCTTGGCTGCAAAGCTTTCTAAGTCCTGGTGAAGAACTGCTGTCATTTTGGTTAGAGCTGGTGGAGGCTTTGTCATTTATTGATCTAGATAATGAGAGCATCCCACAGCACTGCTTTAACCAGTACAGAGAAAACATCTCCCAGTGCTGTGCTGAGCTCAGTGAGCCACATGCACTTGTGTGAGCTAGAGGAGTGTACAGGACCTGTGACAAGAGCGGGTGCCTATGTTTCCTGCCTGTGAACATATCTCATTACAGCCCTTCTGTATGTACAGCATTTTCTCAGAAACCAGCCTCAGGGACAATTATACATTAATAGCTGCTTCTTTCAGAAGCAGCCAGCCCTGCTCCTGAGAAACAGCTATTTTCAGGCAGTCTTGTTCCTGAGGAACTGCTATTTTTAGTGAGTTCTATTTCTGAGGAAAAAAAAAAAAAAAAAGAAGAAGCCATTTCTGTATCCCTCCACCATGGTCCAGACCCACTGGCTGTGGTTGACTTGCATTTTGCAATAAGCATTTCCTCCGTACATCTCCTTGGCCTGAAGAAAGTGGTTCTCCAGCCATTACGGAGAACAGTAATCTGAGCTGGGGGCTAATTGCAAGGGAGGGCCTGTGGGAGGCAAGCCGTGCTCACGTGCTATAGATTCCATTAGAACGAAGAGAGAGATGTAATGGGGCTCTCCTGGGAGATGCAGGACTTTTAGATACCTAATTTGGAAGTCCGTTCTGGTATCCATTTTCAACATCCCAAGAGTAATGATTAATCCTGTACTCCAGGTTTCTCTGAATCAGTTTGTAGCTGTAGTAAATATGGGCTGAACAGGATAACGTCATTGATGCTATGGATAAATGACTTGAGGCAAGAGATGCTCAGGTTTGTGGCCATTAACTCACTGTGCACAGTCATCTGGCAGCGATTTTGACTCAGGAATCTGCAGCTGAGATAAAAGAGGCTCTGTCAGTGCCGAGGAATGTGGTGTTTTGCAATATAGGGATCTAATGGGCTAAAGGCCCCATAAAGGCACCCCAGAAATGCTGTGTTCTCATTCCTACAGCATCCCAGCAGCGTGGACCCAGAGATCTTCCATATGTTCTTGCGGTCACGGCCTTTCAAGAGGCTTTTGGTAGGTGCAACCACATGAAAATTCCTGTAATACCTTTCTGTTATCCACAGATTCAATGCAAATACTGGTGTCCTAACACAAGGGTGAAGTGATTCTCACCATGCTGAGTTTCATCAGAGCCTGTGCAAAGTTCATCTCAGGTGTGTTAGGATCTGTTCCCTGTGCCTCTGGTGGGTGTTGTGGACAAGGGTAACATATTTCAATACCAGATGCATCACCAAAGAAAATACACTGCAACCACATCTTGAATGTGCTAGTTGGTGTTGCTATCCGGATCCAACGAGGAAGCCAAAAGCTCTGCATGGGCTGATAGGGACAGGACAATGGGAATGGCTTTAATCTAAAAGAGAAGATATTCAAGTTCGATGTGAAGAGAAAACTGTTCATTCGGAGAGCGGAGAGGTGATGGCACTGATGTCCAGAGTGGTGGGTGCCCCATCCCTGGAGGTGCCCTGGAGGTGCCATGGGTGGGCCCTGGGCAGCCTGAGCTGTGGGGATCTGTGGGGCTGTGTGGTCCCTTCCAACCCAACCGTTCTCTGAACTTTAAGGTCCCTTCCAACCCAACCATTCTGTGACTCTCTAGGCACAGAACGGGGCCACAGCAGCAGTGAAAAGCTCCAGCCCTGTTTGCTTGGGGGGCTTCTCTCTGAGCACTGCAGTGTGTGTGTGGCCTGAAGGTCACTCTTTCTCTCAGAGCCTTTTCTTTCCTGTCTGAGTGAGAAGGGGAGGCTGTTAGTGTTCAGCCTTGTAAGCACTTTCCCTTTGCTCTTGCGCAGGCAATACTGATGAATTTGGTCTCTAAGTGAAGCTTATTTATCATGGATTTAACCCTCTACGGATGGGGAACTTGGCTGTGTTTGTCCTGCAGAAACAAACGCTGACCCCCCATCTCTTTTGCTTTAAATATTCCTCCTATGCTCCCATCTCCAGGAAAAGTCATTATCTCTGGACGGTTTCTTGAAACCCAATTGCTTTTGTATTCTGGTCATAAGCAGAGCACTGTTCAAAGCGTGAGTGAGTCGTGGCTGCTTTTATCACAACGACAGCCCATTATTGGCATTTTTCCCTTTTTAGTGCTTCGCTAGAGAAAGGCAGGGAAAAATGGAACAGAAATCTAGGAAAGGAAGGGTAATTTACAGTTCACAAAGGAGCAGTAAAAATTAATTAGCTGTCTGAGGATCCATTCCAACCTGGGCCACAGAGCTTGTGCCAGCACTTTGCATGGTATAAACTGTGCTGTGCTGGGCTGGGCTGCTGGGATTGAGTTTGTGCTGGGAAATCAGGGCTCTGTGCTGAGGCAGGAGTCCTTCAGGGCATGAGAAATGTGCATGCACACCTAATTTGGTGTGCCAAGGAGACACGATGGTGCATATAACTCAGGTCATTACATGCTCAACTGACTACTTATGACGTTCTCTATTAGTTGTCACAGTAACTGCTCATGTAAATTACAGATGCACTTAGCCACATAATTTAGCAGTTTGAAAATGCAGGCCTCATTCCTCTTCTTTTTCCATGTTGGTATCCTCATTGCATCCTCGTGGTCCAATTCCAAGAGGGGACGGATCCCCAGAGGAACCAGAGGGGCCAGATAGGCTGTGGGCCAGTTTGGGACTGCTGTTGGATGCAGGAATGAAGTGACTCCAGCATCTTCCCAAACCATGTTGCCAGCCCTCCAGCCAAGCCTGAGATCTCCACCTGGAAAAAGAACTTCACAAATCAGAAATGTCCTAAATTGGATCCTTTTTTGGTGCATCATTTTCAAAACTGTAATTTCCATTTGAGAACTATTTGTCCTGATCCTGAGCGTCAGCTGAACTCGTTTTTTTTTTTTCAGTTTTTTTTTTTTTTCCTGTCGTTTAATTTAGGCAGCAGATGCCATCAGAATGTTAATGCCTTCTTAATTCTCACCTACATGCTTTTATTCTTATTAATTTGTTATCTGGGGCTTTAATATTCTATTTTTTTTCCTACTTTGATCAGTTGAAATAATTTGATGGCAACATTTCAACAGAGCTTGCAATGGGAAAGTGGGTAATGGTGCATCACCAATATATGTTGCCGTGTATCCTGCAGCGTGCTCAGCTGTTGTACTGAGAGAGCATGAATCATGTGATGTTTTTAGGTGATTATAGAGGAGGCCTCACTTATCCCTGCTGTGAATACCCAGAGAGGGAACAAGCTCACAGGGGCTGTTTTCCTGGCTGAAGATTTTGCAATTGAGGGGCTGGCCTGTAGAAGGGTGGCTGAGCTTACGTTCAACTTATTGGGCAGCTGCCCAGCTGCAGTGGGTGCTTTTGGTCAACACTCTGAAACCATTGGTAGGGGAAGGCAATGGAGAGGTACCCACATGTATCCGTCTTCTTCGCTCAGGAGTGGCAGCAGAGAGTGATTGTTTATGCTTTCATTACCGTTATTTAGGGGATTTCTCTGTGCTCTCATTATTGTTATTTAGGGGATGGAATACACTTCTTGGGTTACCCCCAGACTGCTTGGAAAAAGCACAGGATCAGGTTTCATTACACACCACCAACATTACTGCAAATAGCAGAGGGGCAGAGCAACACCTCATTGGATCCCACCTATAGGATGAGGGGTGTAGAAAGCTGCAAAGTCACATGGTTGGGTTTTAGTAGGGTTACGAAGGAGTTTTCAAAGTTGGAGGCTTGTGTTCAAGTGAGAAATGGCCTGCACTGTGAGGCCCAAACACTTCTGGGTGAAGCCCCAATCCAGATGTGCCCTGCTGACTTAATACCTGACAATTCTGCGTGAGTTTTTGCACAGGATGTGAGATCCAAACCAGGAATATGTTAGCAGTTCTGTGTGCTCAGAAGTACCGACTGCATTCTCTGGAGCACAGTGACTCGGGCTCACAGCTTGCTTGTGCCCAGGGAGCCCGAAGGGTTACTGGAGTGGTTTCTTTCTTGTGAAAGAAAATCTCTGCATTTAGAGCAAAGGCTTTGCAAGTCAGGGGCCAGGATCTAACTGCATCCAACAGCTGCAGTTTGGTGGGAAAAATCTGTGTGGAGTGAAACTGTGCCTTTCATTTGTACAGATGCAGTCCATCTGCTGATAGGATCAGGGATGGGACAGCATCTTTGGAAAGCTGGGATTAGGATGAGCAAGTGGTGCATGCCAATTAGGCATCAGATTATGTGCACAAGAAACGCAATCATTTTTTGGTATTTTGGTTGACTTCCAAGCTCACATTTGAAGTCTTTTCTTTCTGGTGCGTGAAAACCCCAGTGTCTGAGTCCAGGCCTTTTCACAGGCTTTGCCCTGTCCACACCCTTGGAACTCAGTCCCATTAAGAGATGATAGCTTTCTGACTGATGTGAACTGCTGCATGGCACATTGGATATTGTGTATAAAACTTAAAGAGGTCGATGAGAGCCATCTAAATCATTCATTCATTCATTACCCAGTGAAGTAGGTGAATGTCTGCTACTGTCATCCTTGTAGAGAAGGATGCTCAAGCACAAAAACACTGAGAGATTTATTGAAGGTACCTGAGGGAAGCACTGCTCAGAAATAGTACTTGGTTCCATGCTTAGACAATTATTCTCCACCTGTTTCTCTCTGATCATGGATAGGGATTACTGTAACTACAGATGGTCACTTTATTCAGCAGAAAAGCTATAGTGTGAATTTAGTTTTTCCCACTATTTTTTAGAGGTCCACGAATCAGTCACCGTTCGATAAGCTCTCTCTCTTGTTAGGTGTTCTGTGTGCTTGGCAGTTCGTTGGGTCCACGTGGAAGTTTTCCTGATTCTTGTTCAGAGGAAAGAGGCTCTTTTTAAAAGCAAGGAAATCCTAAATTTTAGATTAGTACTCCCTGGGGCTGTGGGGAAGGATTCATTCTCTATGCTTCCTGAAGGGTTCTTTTCTTCTCAGTAGCTTTTATGCTCTCATGAACAATGCTTATTTGTGTTATTATTGCAACCAGACCTTGACTTGGGCACCAGTAGTTTTAGGTGCTGTGCAAACACAGAGCAGCTGGGTGGTCTTCCTAAAGAACTTGTGATCAAAAGAAAAGGGGGTCAAGATGTGCAGTGTGCTGCAGGTCAGGTCTTTCTTTATCCTTTCAGCTCTAGCACAGTCATGAAAGGTACATAATAGAGAGAACAGAATAGGGAGAAAGTCTTCTACTTGAAGTGCATGTCCAAGGAAATTCCATTACAGTGGGAAATATAGAAATTAATATGCATACACTAGTAAATATGAAGGACTTGAAGAGACCTTCTACATATTTGGATGCAACTTAATTCTCGCTAAATCAGACTCAGCAATTCAAGTAGCAGCTAGGGTGGTCTTGACTTCCAACCAGCATAAGAGCCAACCTCTTGATCCCTGGCTCTCTTGCAGTATCTGTTTCTTTCTCTCTTTTTCTTCTACTTTTCCCAGCCTAATGCTCAAGTTTACCCAGAAAAGCCTGTTCTTTTCCCAGCTGGCTGCATCTCGGCTGAGTCTGTGGCCCTCTTCCATTCCAGGCCCGCATGACCTTGCCTCATAACCAGATGTTTCACTGGAGAACTTACACTTGGGAGAGCCTGGGCTGCATTCAGCTGCTGCTGAACTCTGCCTAGGCCAAGCGGCTGTAAACAAAAAAAGCCCAAGAAAAACAAAGCTTTTTCTAAACGGAGTTGGCCAAGGACAGAACTGGATCCAGAAATGCAGAGGGATATTTGTGAGGTTGCAAAGAGAAGCTCATCTGCCATCCTTGATCTTCAAAGCTGTGTTTCATTAGCTGGAATATAGCTTTGGGAGGTTATCTATCTGTCTGTCTGTCTGTCTGTCTATCTATCTATCTATCTATCTACTTACCTATCTATTTATTTGTTTTTTTTCAGATAGCTGGTTTCCAAATCTAGTTTGGAGAACTTGACACGGGGATCACTTCCAGCGCTGCCTGTGGTGCATCATGCTGGTTGCAGCTGCCTCCGCATTTCAGTGAGTTTCTAGCCAAGATCATTTAGAAAGTGGTGGCCTGAAAGTCACAGGACCAGGAATTACAAGAACTCCATAGCAGAACAATTAGTCAGAAACATCCTTTCTTCTGAGAGGCATATCACGATCTTGCCAAGATTTCCCCTCTGCGAGGCTTTCTACTCCGCCTGTCCCTGAACATCTCCTGCTGCTCAGCGGACATCCAGCTCTGTGTTCAGACACTTCTTCCATACTCCGTGTTCCCTCAGAGAGAAATGTGCCATCGCTTGCTCCTATTTGTTTAACTCCACTCCCTGCAGCTCCGTACCAGCTAAAGCTGAGGCTGTTGCCATAAGAGATCTTGAGATGCCATGCCCATGGCCCATGGCCATTTTCTCTACTGATCCACCTCTGGCCTGATAAATCAATTTTAATAACTAGAGGAACCTAATAGGAATATTGAAGCTGGTTGTGGTGATATCTGAGCACCTGCGACTTCCTCAGAGCAGCTAGAATTCAGGCCTGCCAAGCCAATGGTTTTTCCAGCTTATGCTGCACTGACACATCCCTCTTCGGGGTGATTAATCACTTCCAGAGATAGCATTAAGATCAGTTACACCAAGGTAAGGAGGAGATGAACAGGGCTGTGGGGCAGACGTGCCTTTCTAATTCTCAAATTGAAAAGTTTTCTGACTTTCCAGACGTTAACTTCAGCATCTTGAGGAGACATTCCTCTTTTGTAAGGAGTTCTGGGGCTGCATTGCTCAGCACTCTGGGCACAAGGAGAGAGCTGGAAAGAGGAAGGGATCCGATAACGCTATTTTGCCCTCCGTGCTTAGCTCAACACCTCGATCTGTTTTAAACATCCACTTCATCATTCCTGCTGTCCAATATCCCACATTGGCCCCAGCGAGAGCTATTTTAATCCCTCATCATTCATCAGGAGGCCCCTTCCTGTTCCCTTTCTGTCTGCTGCCGCATGCATGTATGTGCATCTCTCCACCAAGAAATCCCCTCCACTAGCTTGGAAAGGTCACCCAGGGATATTAACAAACAGCAGGTGTAAAATTAACAGCTGGTACGGTTCCAATCATCTGGCAGGAAGGAAAACGTTGGACAATAGGTAGAGCCAGGGTAAAGTTTCCAGCTGAAGGTTGATTGCCTGATATAGGGCGGCAGATCGGTGGGCTGGGAACTCTCCTAAGAATGTGAAACCGATAGGGTATTAGCAGGCCCTCTCTTCCCCTCCAACACAATTGTTTTCAGCTTGCTCAAAAATATTTGGAAATGTTACCAAGAGGGACGTGTGGGTGAGAAGGCATCATGCAGCCAATCAGCGGGGGAGATCGCAGCCCTCCCCTTGAATTTCAAACTTTTGTCTTCCCTAATGGAAAGGGAGGTGAACCGTCCATGGTTGGTTTCGGGATCTTAAAGCATTTTGGATGAGTTCCTGTAGTGCAGTAACGAGTGGTGCTCTCGAGAATTGCAGAAACTGGGGAGAGATGGCAAGATAGATGGGTGGATATAGGATCAGTAAGGAAAGTGTTCCGATCCCTTGTTTCTTTAGTTTATCTGCGTGAAACAACGTGATTATTGATGAATAATGGCATCTCCATGGTGTAAGGTTTTTAGAGGCATAAATTGTTATTTGTTAGACCTTGACTGATGTCAGAACAGAGGTTTGAGTTCATGAGCATATGAACCCAGTGCAGAGAAAGAGTTTGACCAGAGGTTTCAACACAGTCCTTACTCTGCTGGTGTTCAAACGCCAAAGTCTTGACTCTGTGGAGTAAGAGAAAGCAAGCAGGGATTGCTGCCTCTGTAGGCCAAATAGCTGACATGTTGTCTGTTCTCTACTTCAACAGGTTTGCTTCATCCACCATGACACAATCAGTGCTGAAAAAGTGTTATCACGGGTCTCTGAGATTACATAGGGACCCCATTGCTCCTGCTTAGCAGGAAGCGCACTCATGCACTGTGCTGACAACGATGGCTGTGCTGAAGGAAGACTGATAGCGCCGTGTAACCCTGACATACGTTGTCAGCAGCACTGCCATCACCAGCGAGAGCAGAGGGGAGGACTGAAATTCTCCTGTGCAATTGGGCGAATCTGACACCTCGTTCTTGTGTCCTCGTGGCTCGGCCACTTGACATTTCTAAACAATCTCAAGCAAGTTCATTGGAAAACTATCCCATGTCAGGAGCTGATGATGTCAAGGCTAATAACAGTCCCGGGTTCCGATCCTCCTGATCCTTCAGGCAAGGACCTCAAGATTTGGCTCCAGCTCAATAACAAGGTCTGTCACGTAGACAGTGGCTTTTTATGAATCCCGGTGCAAGCCGTTCCCAAACAAAGTGTGCTCCTTTGGTTTTCGGTGCAGAAAAAGGCGAGTGGATATCAAATCCTCCTTGTCTGGAGCAGCAAAAATTGATGGGCATGGAACGAGCCACAGCATTTGGCCTTAGAGCAGGAGATGGGGATAGGATAAATCTTTATCTGGGAAATTCTTCTCTTCTCCACTGGAACAATGCAAACAGATTGTCATAATCTCTAAAGAAGATGGGGTTTTCCATGTCCCCTTCCATCATTTGGATGCTAGCAATGCCACTTGGCTGCTTGTGTTCATGTTACAATGGACCCCAGAAAGAGGGAGCTGAGCCATGTTGGGAAATGAGGGAGATAGCAGGGATCTTGTTGGCTCACTAAAGGAACTGTAGGATGACATTTTCTTGGCTATTACATTCTAATCCTGACACCCTGTTGAGAGTAATGCCACTGGAATGGTGTCCAAAATGATGATTATAACCACTTCCTATTTCTAATTTCCTCTTAACAAGAAAAACAATGGTGATCATCCTAGCAATAATGATGCTGCTCTGCCCTTCCAGATATCAGAACGTTATAAGGCACTGGTTAATTAACATTGATGTTTCTCTACAGACCTTTTGCTGAACTGAGGACTCCTGTGCAGCTCAGCCCAGCAGGCACAAACCAGCAGGTACCAACAGGGCACTCTAGAAATGCTGTGCCCACTTTTCTCATGGCCTTATTTTACAGAGGAGCATTTGAGTCACGGAGAAATAAGGGGACTTGCTCTGTGTCCCTTAGTGAGTCAGTGGTAGGGAACAGATTCCACTGTTCACATCTCGCTGTTTTTCTGCCAAATGGCCTTTTTGCTATATTTTTTTTTAGAAGGCATTTGTAACGAGGTTCCTAAATATGTAACCTGATGTTCAGAATTGCTGAGTGCTCACTAGTTCCCCTCCAGGCAGTACCTAAATAAGATATCCATGGGGGAATACTGCCTTGTCCTTAACACCAGCAGCCTCTAAAACTTATTTCTATTCGTGCACTCATGTAACTTTTGCGGGTGGACACCATCTCTGCACACCCATCCAACCTGACACAGCCAGGACCAGCACAAGACAACGAAGATCACATCGGATAGCTCCAGTTTCCTGAACTGCTACTCACAGTGGTGTGACTATTTCACACGTTCATCCTAAAGACTCACCTGATGATACAAAGTCCTTTGGCTGCGAGGGTTCCAGTTACAATTGTCACATATCTTAGCTCAGGGAAATTCGGTCCATGCTACTTGGCCAAGTGGAGCTGTGTTGATGGACTGTTCCTGACCATGGAGTGAGTGAGTTTCTCCATTTGCAAAGCACTTACTTCTTGCTGGCTTGAAGGAATGTTCTGCAGAATCTGTCTCCATTGAAGGTCAGAAGATTTCAGGTACCTCCTGAGATCCTAGAACCATGGCTCTGATGTGTTAGCAAAGCAGAAAGGAGAAGACAGCATGAGGTTAGCAAAACAGTGTTCATGGTTCAGACAGCAATTCCAATTATCCAGCACTTAGGCATCAGGAAGATACAGATAAGAGGTCTCAGATGCAGCCCCTCTCTTTGCTCCTTCTCTCTGCAAGCTGATGTTCTTTTCTCTTTTGTTTCTTTTCTCTTTAAGCAGATAATCAAATCTGTGATAGCAAATTTCGAGATAAAAGGACAAGATTGTCTCTGCAGAGAATGGAAAGAACCATTTTGGCTCTGGGGTAAGTTTAGTGATCCAGCTGGGGCATGGGTGGCTGTCATTCCACACACATTGAACAGGAACTCGTGAGCTTGTTGCAGAGTAACTGGATGAAATCCTGCAGCTGTTTTACGTACAGGTTATCAGACTGAATAGCTGATCCTGTCTGGCCATGAAATATTTGAGTCTGTGATATATCATTTGCTGTACACCCTAACTGAGCTCCTGTTATGCTTCCATCAGGGCTATTTATGTACTGTTAGAATGTAGGAGCCTAGCTTCTGACTTCTGTGAAAAGAGTCAATTGAAAATAATAAAGCTCCTGCAGTATTAGATAATATGAAAACCTTAATGGAAGCTCTGCTTTATAGCTTCATCCATTTGTTCTCCGTTGCGAGCGGCCAGATTGCCAAAACAAGAGGTGTTATCACCAAGCTGATAGGAGCCATCTCCTCTCTTTCCCCGGAGTATTTATTAGTTCCTCTAATACACAAGCTCTCATCTGCTGTTGGTTTTCTCATAGGAGAGCTTCCTAGTTAGTTTCCTCCTCCCTGCACAGCCACCCACTAACAGCTTTGCAGTCATCGGAATGCTGGTAGACCTCCAGCATACAGCAAAGCTTTACGGAGCATCAGCAAGCAACACGTACTTTAATCCAACAGCACAGTGTTGAGGCTTGTATTTATTTTCTGGGATAATGGTCGTCTTCAGAAGAGTTTCTTCCTTAACATCCTGCTTCTAAAAGTCCATCAGTCCATCCAAGCTTGTTTTCCACCAAGAACGATGGCTCTGAGCTCTGTTCTACTTACATACTTCATGTTATAGGGGGTGATGTGCGTGGCACTCACTCATTCTGACTCCTGCTTGTTAGCTGGGTATGTCAGCAAAAATGTCCATCTCCCCATACAGGGTCTTAATACCCGCTGCGAGGGTCAGGCAGCAGAAAGCCTCTGCTTCTCTCAGCCTTTTCTATCTACCACAGAGCTGCTTTAATCTCCCCCTCCTTGCCCTTTGCACAATGCAATAGAGTGGAGAGGAAGCAGCCCTGTGAATCGAAAGCTCTCCTACCCTTTCTTTCCCACACAAACTAACTCCCTGCCTTTGCCTGCTTCTGCTCCAGCCCCCTTCTGAGCGTGCTCTCATTAAGACCCCAGAGGGAGGAGGTGATGCTCTGAAATTGTCTTAATTGCTCTTGTTTATGCTGGTTACGATGGCAATAAGTTGCCATGCAGAGGAGGCTTTCTTCAGATGTGCAGGCTCTTCATTGTTCTGCATTCTGAAGGATTGTCTGTAGGCAGCTCCAAGTCATTTACAACAATAGATTAAGATGAGGATCGGTAATACTCAGTGACTCACAGTCACACACACGCGAGACCCACCAATGGCTGCGACCTGCCACCAGATTTGAAGGAAGGTTAAACGGTGCTGGTGTGCTCTTGCAGGATGCTGACAAGGTAATGCTCTGCACAGTTTCTGCTATCCAAGATTTCCCCAGGCATGAATGGAGAACGCAATTTTGCTGGGGCAGGCAATGACTCCTTGAAGATGACACTGGGATATCCCAGTTGTGGGCTTGGCTTCTTCTTAGGGGTTCAGCTTCTTCTTAGGGGTTCAGCTGGGGCTGACTACATTGGAATTGAATACTTTCCATTCTTATTTTTCTGAGTAGTCCCACATGTCGGTTCAGTATCAGTGACACCTTAGAACCTTTGAACTAACATCCCTTGAACTAAAAAGTCTGTGTGCCACCTTTCATAGAATCAGAGAATCATTAAGGTTGGAAAAGACCTCTAAGATCATCAAGTGCAGCCACCAACACACCAACACCACACCCACTATATCCCCTGTGTCCTTGGCTAGGGGATGTACGTGTCCTCCCACCATGTCCCCATAGACTCCATGCTCTTGACTCTAAAGTCTGTTATGGAGCTGTGTCAAGTTGCTGCAGATCCTCAACTCTGTACCCCGATTTTTGCCTACTTTCAGTGTTTGGATGTTGACAACATCCAAAATTCTGTGTCAATTAGTTGTGATGCTCCATGTTGCGGTACTGCAAGTACTTCAGACAAGGGGAAAAACACTTTCCAGCAGAATGTGGAAAATTGCCCTGCTCAGTCCACAAGTAGTATGCTTCATTGGGTCCAGCTAATTTTCTTCCCCATATAAAGCAGGGCAGTTTCTGCATAATTTTATGCATTACAAAACACCAGATCTCAAGAGCCTGCCGGTGGGCCAAGCCCCAAGCGTGCTGCTGGGCAATTACTGAGTCTCTGCCTGCCTCAAGCTGAAAAAACCTGGGAGCAACAGCTCAAGACCTGACCCCTGATTAGATCTGTGTGCTCTTCCATATTCATAAAAACAGGAGTGTACTTATATGGGGTCAGCAAAGGGCTTTCTGATTTAGTATCCTGTCAGATGTAACCCAATGGTGAGTGCCCAGGAAGGACCAGAAAGACACTTCTTCCATAAATATTCATTTCATTTGGAAGCATAGCTTATATAAATTGTTAGAATTCAATGTAATTAGTAACTCTCTGTGGATTTCTCTTTCACAAAGTTTCCCAGACTTCCCTAAGTTTATAGACACTTTTGGCTTCTGCAGCATCCTGCGGCCAGGAGTCCTTCAGCTCAAGCACACATCTCCTTTCATTAGAGCCTGAAAAGTCTGTGTTTCCTGGAGGTTTGGAACGAGCACCATCTTACCTAGCAGTGGTACACCTTCACTAAGGTCTTGAGTTAGCGACACATTTAGTGGCTAAGTGACAAAGCTCTGCCTTCACAGTCCGTTTGAGCCCACTGGCTGCTGTGAATCTGCACTGCAGCATGGTCACCAGGCTGGAAGGTGAAGTGCAGGAGAACTTTGAGACCTTTGGATGAAGTCCTGCCAAACACCTGCATGAGGCACCAGCAGTGACCTGCAGAGCTGTCCCCACGGAGTCCCCACGTGTTGTCATCACACAATGGTGACATCTCCCAAACTTTGGAGCAGATGGGATTGTGGATCCAGAAGAGGGCAATGGTGACACATCCTCACCGATGCTCTGAGCACCAAATGAGCTGAGGACAGCCATGGTGGGAATACAGCCAAGTAGCCAAACCACCTTGGCTAGCAAAACTGTGTGTTCCTGGCTGTTTTGTGGCAACCAGATTGAAGTGGGAGGCAGCTTTCAGCTACTGTCTCAGGTCAGATGGGACTGTCAGTCAATTGTTAATTATGACTCTTCTTCTTACTAATTTCTGTAACTTCTATCACCATGGTAGCTAACTGCTGTAGAAAGATTCAGCCAGAAAAAGGAGAAGACAACCAAAGTTTTCATAGCGAGGGAACAGGAACTAGCTGCAGAGGAGGAGGGGTGGAGGGAGAGATCTGTGAATTGTTTTCTAGGAGTCTGAACCATGCCTTGAAAGCGGGCAGGTTTGGTTTATATGGTCCTACCAAGGGGAGAGCAAGCTGTGTTCTGACTGCTGTGCAGTTTGTTCTCAGCTCCTCTGGCCCCAACAGGTGATGGATGTACTGTGACTTTTCATTTCACAGGATGCTTGGCACAAGGATTTTTCTCAGTCTACGCCAATTACTAGGAAACTGCCTTATTATCCCATGTTCTCTACCCTGACCTGGTCAGTCAATCAGTTTTAATCTCTGGTGATAGCTGCGTGCCTGTACAGGGAGAGAAAAGGAAAAATTTGACAGCACTTTAAACCTGATTAATTTTTAAACTTCCTCCCTTTCTGCTGATTGCATGGCTTTTGCCCCGATGCTGGACACGTTCTTTCCTCCATGTGTCACTTTCAGAGGAGCACTGTGGAAATGAAATGCCATCACTTGGCGGAGCTAGATGGAAAGTCCAATGCTGTGACCATACAGGACCTTCTTCTGTCACTGCAGTGGGTCCATGGGAATATTATAACACAGCGCAAGAGTACATCCATAACATGGGCATGGCAGCTTGCTGGGGAGCATCAAGGCAACAGCCATTTTCTTGCAGTTTTGCAGCTACACAATGCTATTCTTGCCCAAATGACTCTATCTGGCCTGCTCAGCAACGCTCATTTCTGATGAAGCTTTCCAGCCTGTAGGTATCTCCTTTCACACCTGTCTTACCATTTCCATTTAGAAGGATTTAATTTAGAAACCCATTGTACCCGGTCCTGCACAGCCCGAGCCAATTTATTTTGCATAATGCTTCAGCACCATGTACTTTAAGGAAACAGGCTGTCACAACTGTGTGCTGGAGAGAGGGCTGAGCTCTTGCTTCAGGCACTGATTTAAGATCCAGGAGGAGCAGACCCTGCTCTGACAGTGCCTGCAGATTTCACGAGCCCTTTGTCAAATCAGGTTGCCTCGAACCCAATGTTTGTAGTCTGGAAAATAATCAACACAGGGACTGTTCTCTACCTCTGGTTTAAGAGGGGGGGAGTGGGGGGGGGGTGAATACAGAACCTAGAATGCACTGAAGTCCTTGTGCTATGTACTGCAGGAACAACAGAATGCTGATCCCTGCAACGGGGAGCTTCGGTGGTCAGTGCAAGAGGTGCAAGCCTGCTGAGAAGCAGCAGATAAATGAACAAAAGAAGTAATGAACTGAGGCAGAGCCAAATGCAAAGAGACCCCGGGCACTGCCCACTGGATGATGCTGGCATTTCCATCCACATCGTGCTGGGGAGGAATTGGAGGGAGGGAGCAGAGCACCCCGTGGGCACCTGCAGGAGAACACCCGTGGGTGCTGTCCCCAACGAGCCCGGGGGACAGAGAAGCCGTGATATGCCGGAGGGAGGCGCAGCCACCCCCTGAGAGAGCGCAGCTGGCAGCATTTGATCTTCTCATTCACTCGCCTGTTCTGTTTGTTCTCCAAACGTCTCCGAGCTGTGCCTTGCACATTGCTGTTCCTTCCTTCTCTTTGTCACCGCCACAGCAACATGTGAGCTGGAGAAGAGTTTCTTCTACCCCAAATGGGTGACTTTGCACTGCACAGAGGAGGGGACACAAACAGCAGCAGTGCTGCCCCTCCGCAGACCTGGAGCAGCTCTGGTGCTCCTCATGCACACAGAGCACACTTCCAGCACCCACCTAACCTGCAGAGCGCTCACCAGCCTCAACCCTTCCCCACAAAACAGGAGCAGAGGATCTCAGCAACTCTTGCTTTCTAATTCCAGTGCTGCCACACTCACTGACGTCCTCACTAATCCTGCAGCAGCAGGCTGCTCATCAAAACTCTTCGCTTGCCACTTTGGCATCATTCTGGGAAGCCAGCAGAGCACAGAGATGCTCGATTCCTCCCCCTCCACGCACCTTTCATTGTCTTCAGGACTGACAGCTCTGATGGGGAGCGGTGATAAAAGCCAGCTGATGCTGTCAGGGCCTGGTACAATTGCACCGCAGGGAAAAAGGCGACTGGCTCTGAATCATCATAGCCACCTGGAGCTGGAGATGCCTGGCACACATGCTGCCTGCCAGCATGGCTCAGCACAGAGCAACACACCTTGGGTGGCTTCTGGCAGGGGTTGACTACAGATCTTTGGAAGGGTGATGACCAAATGGTGGCCCAGTGGCTGGCCAACCCTCCAGGCGGTAGAAAAAAAAAAACAACATTGAGAAAACTACAACAAGACTAATTTGCAGACCTCTGTCAAAGTTTTTATCAGCACAGGCTGCCCAGGGAGGCGGTGGAGTCACTGTCCCTGAAAGAGTTCAAGAAACGTGGAGATGTGGCACTGTTGCCATGGTGGGATAGGTTGAGGTTGGACTTGGTGGTCTGAGAGGTGTCTTCCAACCTAAAGGATTCTGTGATTCTAAAGCCTGGACTGAACTTTTCAGGGCAGGGGATCCAGACTTGAGATGCTCCAGGAGTGCCAAACAGAGAAGGAGGTTCTAATGGGGGAAGCCAATCTGTGATGCGAGATTCTGGGTGACATTGAGGAAACAACAGAATGCTGCCCATCCTGGCCAGGTCAGCAGCCAAAATTTCCATTACTGGGTGTAGGAACTCAGGGGTCATTTCTGTTTCATTTTTGAAACTTTTTCCCAAACATCACATTGAATGAGAGGATGAGTTCCTTCTATAAATAGGATCACTCCTGTCACAGCTGGTTAAGTCATACCCTGTGTCAGGCCCATAAAAAAGGTGCCTCTCACATGCACTGTTTACAGGACACAGGAGATACACAGGCAAGTTCAGCAGATCACTATTTAAGCTGTGTCTCAACTCCAACTGCTATTTCCAACACAATGAGCCCAGCTGCCAGTCTGGGCTGAGTTAGAAGCCCTATACTTTCTATTGACTCAGTTTCCTCTGGAGGGAGCTGCAATTACCTTGTGCTTCAGAGCAGTCCCATTCTCCAGCTCTGCGAGAGGCAGCAGTTTCAGTGGATCCATCACAAAATGGCTTTGCTGTGCTGGAAGTCAACTAGCACAAGACAGAGGCCTGGAACACAAAGAAAAGTAACTCTACAGCAAGGGAGTGTACGGGGCCCCTACACCAGTTGCAGGAACATCTGGATGGAGCTGGCCTGGCTTGCAGAGTCACGGGGGTAATGCAGCATGGGTAGCATAGCAGAGCCCTGGGGCAGTAGGAGGTAGTGGTGGTGCTCTCTCCCCTTTCCTTCTCACCCCTGGGAGTTTATTCCCATCTCATCTCCAAATTTGGTGCTGCTCTGGGACTGAGAGCTGTGAGGAACCTGTTCTGCCGAAGTGATGCAAGTATTAAAAATGTATATATATTAAATAAGATCATTTGTGTAATCTGATTTCCCCACAGATCCACAAGCAATTGCATCAGCACAGCTGAGGGGGTGGGAAACCAAAGTGGGGGCAGAAAGGAACAAAAACTTTGCAAGTCAGCTCTACCAGAGAGAATTTCCTGGGGTTCTGCTGAGACCCAGACATCTCAGCCCTTCTGACCAGGAGAGCCTTTGCTTCTCATGCACCTCTCTAAGAGGCAGCCAGGACTTGGACAAGGGGAGAGAAGATTTATTTCAAGCTGAACTGGGAGAAGTTTAGTGGAAAGGGAATTGCTGCTTATTCTGGGATAGGCTAAGTATATCCTGTCCTTGGAAGGCAAACCCTTCCTGCTCTGTTCACGTAATAGATATTATATGGCTTTATGCAGTAGAAGGGTTCTCCTTCACCCTCCCCCATCACCTGTACCACTGCCCCAAGCCCAGGGGCTGATGGAGCACTTCAGGATCCCTGGAGATGGAAACCTTTCCATAAGAGCAGGGTAGAGTTACTCTCTTTCCAGGTTGTTTGGGATCAAACCAAAGCCTGTTGCCTAATGGGAGATAAGTGAGTATAATGGATGTCCCATCCCTGGAGGCATTCAAGGCCAGGCTGGATGTGGCTCTGGGCAGCCTGGTCTGGTGGTTGGCAACTCTGCACATAGCAGGGGGGTTGAAACTAGATGATCATTGTGGTCCTTTACAACCCAGGCCATTCTATGATAATGCAGCCAGTCAATAACTTCATGCACGGAGCCCTTTGGATTACTGATTTCCAAAAGAGTATCCCCCACAAACCCTGCACCACACTGACTCAGCCCTCAGCCTTTTGACTTTGTTCTTCCTTCCTCACACAGTGTCTTGTACTTTTAGTTCTCCCCCTTATTCATTTTTTTTTTTTCCCCCCAGAAAGGTTTTCAGCTTGTCAAATGATGCTCTCCCTGTCTCTTTGCCTCTTGGAGTGGGAGGAAAGATAATAATAAATGAAGCCATTTTCAAATAAAAGGCCCCACATATTACCTGGGAGCTGTCTCCCAGCATCCAAATACCCAATGGGGCAGCAACCTCTCTGTTGGTACCCACCAGGCACTGCATGTGTGGCAATCCTGGGGCAAGCAGGACAAGCTAGGCCTTGTAAAATAGGATTTTGTAACATAGGGTTTCCTTTACATCTCCCAGCTAAACACATCCCTCTCTTTCCTTCTGATGGGGGAAATTGCTCCTCCTGCTGCAATTCCCAGAGTGGAGGAACAGTTCCAGGGATCCGTGCTACCTGCCCCATCTCTCCTTTTCTCAGCATCCTTTGATTGTGCTTAGCATCCTGGTGCAAGGTGGGGGAGCAGGGGCTGAAGGAAACAATGAGGCTGTCAGACTCTGCTCAGCTTCACCTCTCTTCAGAACCAATCCATTCTGGCTGCCTTTTTATGGCCATGAGGGGTAAAATTGCAGAAGCCCCAAGCCAATTCCTGTAAGAGGACCGCAAGGGCTCCCCTGGGCCCATAGATGGATGCAGGCAGGAGATGATGGCCAACTCTGCCTTGCTCATACCAGCTCTCTCTGTTCCCTCCAGCTTCTGCATAAAGCTCATTTGACTTTTATGAGGGCTGGAGAGACCAAGCAAACAAAGCCTGAGGGTTTAGTCAGAGCCAGCGGGTACAGCACATGCCTGTGCCTTTCTCCCCTCCTTTATTTCCACTGACAGCTCCAACACGTGGCCCTGCTCAGCTCTGGAACCTCTCTGAGCCTATTGAGAGGGGCAGGAGAATTTCTTAGCATCTCAGGTGGGGCTCTGTTCTTCCAGCTCCAGGACACTTTGATACCCTCTGAACTTTAAGGAAGGCATGGAAAAAAAGGGGAAATATGCTGGAAGTGCCTTGAAGCATGAGGATGCTCTATGGAGTAGAAAAACAAGTTGCAAAAAAAAAAAAATCTTTCCAGGTAGAAAGAGCACGGTGTTTCCAATCCTTGCATTACAGCCAGACCTCTTATTTCCAAACCAACAGGGATGGAGTCACAGTTCAAGTTGTGGTCCCAGAGCTTCAGCCTTGCCTGAAGGCTCTGCCTAAGAGGTGAGGCTAGGAACAGTGCTTGGAGCCAAAGTAGAAGAGCTCCTGTCCCCACACACTGCTGGGTAGTGCTGACTGTTACTGCTGTGCCCGTGCTCCAGGACAGGGAATGAAGAGTTGCTCATCCATTCATTACAGAAGTTTTGGGAATCTTTGTAAGTGAGCCAAGAACATGAGAAACTGAAATTCCTCCCACTCCAGGCCTCGCCTGACATTACACAGAACCTTTATTCTTGGCTCCTTCCTCCCTCCTAAAGCCTCAGAGAAGCTCTTCCAACAACACACCACCCTGCTCAGCCCCTTCCACTGATGAGCAGCCATCCATTAATTCACCACTAATTAGGCCATCTCCAGAGGCTCTCCTTCCCCAGGTGATAGCCATACCACTTCAGCACTGTAATGGGATGCTAACAGCAAGGTGGCAAAGTCTTCAGCTACAGCAAATGAGAACAAGCTCAAATACAACAGCCACACATATAGAAATGAAGAAAAAAAGAGGTGCTTACCTTTAGAATATCTCAGGTAGGCAGGGATCTCCAGCAAGTGATACTCTCACCTCCACTACCAACCCTTTAATGAGATCTGGGAAGGGGTGGATCCTGATTCTACCCTTCCAGCCACTCAGATGCATTGCACACACCTGAGCTCCCCTGGGTTAGCCCTGCCTTCCCACCAGGTGCTCAATCACTGCTTCAGGCCCTGACTTAGCATTGCCACTGCAAGCACCAGCAAAGATTGAGACTCCAGCTATGTGGAAATGCATGGGTATATACACTGGCCTTTACAGCACCTCTTTTTCAGCTGGCTTTGCAGTGCTTCTGCTTCAGGCTAACAAATGCATTGCTCAGGGTCAGCTCCATCCTTATTGCTGGGAGACCTGTGCTGGCAGAGGGGAACCTGACCATTGTAGCTTTGGTTTTCTTGCTTCCGTTGGGGGATGCGCAGTATCCTGGGGCCAGGTCAGGTGTGAGGAATGAGAAATAAAGAAGAGATCAGCTGCGTGTGTTGTAACAGAGGCTGTTCAATAAAATAAATGTTTTCTAAAGGAAAAATAAAGTAGCAGGAACTACTGGAAGAAAGGGTGTTTCCAGTGCTTGAAGGGAAATCTGAAGAAAGAACGATCCTTTTCAAGTGTATAACGGTGCGGGGAGGAACACAGTCCTGCTGCTTTGATCAGAGCAGGTGGCTGTGCTGGGAGGGCTGGAGGGCTCTCCTAGGGAGGAGGAGGATGTGGCAGTGCTACAGAGGTTCCTTTGATGTGTTCTGGCCCTACAGCAAAGGACACGTTCCTGCCACCTGCACAGCAGGAACCGGCAGCAGGGGCTGCAGCCAGGCACACACCTCTGCCCTGTGCTCAGCAGCAGTGCTGTGAGGCCATGCTCTGGGTCCTGCCCATCTGAGCCTGGAGTTTCCTTGCAGCTTTTCTCTGTGGTTTCTCCTGTTTGTTTGCTCCGACACACGTCCGCTGCTTTGCACTGGAAAGCATCACGATATGACTCCTCTCTGCCTGTTCCTGAGCATATCCCTGTGCTTTGCTTTTGCATCGCTCGAGCTGCAGTTTGCAGATGGTTTATGATGTTCTCTCAGTGCTGCTTCTCTCTAGGCTAAAAGTGGGCTGCAGTGACAGGATCAAGGTGCAGGAGACCAGGCTTGGTCAGGACTGCAAGGCTGTGTGATGGTCTTGCAAGGGAAATGATGAAAGCATGGAAAGTGGGAATACTCCAACCCAGGGTTGGGGGCAGGAAGGGAAAGATTGGTTATGCTGTTCTTTGGCACCTCTTTTTGCTCTTGTCCCCTCCAGCTTTCAATAGGGAAGCTGATATAAATGGGGCTGCATGCGCTTCCACCTCCCGAGAAGATCAGTGGGATGTGATGCTGCACCTTGAGTCCCCAGAATCCTTTCACAGGGTGTAGGAAACTGTGGACAGCTAATTCCCAGTTCCCTAAGGCAGATGCTGAACAGATGCTCCAGCAGTGGTTTAGCCAAACCTCAGGAGCGAGCTGCAGGCTGTGCCCAGAGCCCAGGGATGCAGCTAGGCGGTGTGTGTGGTTCTGCTCAGGCAATACAAAAGGGAAGGATGGGGGGGCTGCAAATTAATTACCGCTAACGATGCCACCTTCCTGCCGAGCACAGCAATCTCAGCAGAGGGCACAAGGCTCGGTGTCAGTGAGTGCCCAAGCTGTACGGATGCCTTCTGGCAGCCCTGTGCTGCCCATGGCCCATCTGTTCACAGCGGGGCCATCAGGCAGCGCCGGATGGAGGCACGCTTTGACTCACGGGGCAGAGAGTCCATCATTCCCAGTCACCTCGTTAATTGACACAGTGAAAGAAGCCACATCTCCTGCCTGATTCTGACCGGCTCTGTAATTGAATTCAGCTCGACATCTCCGTTCCAGCCCCCCGGGGGCCCACCGATTAATGACGGATTTTTTTTCTCGCCTTGGGAATTTCTAGTTGCTCCCATTCTTTTTATTTAATGGGATCTATTGAGAGAACAGATAGTAGTAAACATCCCACCCCCATTTCCTACCTTTCCCAAAGGTGCATTGTGAAGAAAAATGCTTGGGCAGTAAGAGAAGGGCAGGTGAATGTCAGGGACTGAAACCTGCACAGCATTCCTGTCTTTTGTTCCGTCATCCTTCCTTGCTCCTCTCAAGACTTCGGTCTCTCCTTGCAGAACTGCTTGCATGCACTTTGCTCAGGATCTAATGAGACTGCGAGGGCTGAATTGGATCCTTCATTTTCCCCTTGGAGTGCAATGTCTCTTTAACCTTTCTCCCTTGGCATCCGTCTCTCCCAGCAACCTATTTGCAATCCCTGTTGCTGCAAAGAAATCCCAGCTCTGACTGAGTTTAGAACGGGGGTTGCTGGGGACTTGGGCACACAATTCCGGGCTGGCTTAGCCAGCTCCCTCCATTCCTGGCAACATGTTGAGGTTTTTCTCCGCTCCTTGAAAGGGAAAAGCAATTTGCATGTCAAAGAGTGGGAAAGGGCAGGGGACGGCAGCTCTCCAACCACTTTTCCCCTTACTCCCTGCTTCCCCCATGCTTTCCGTTTGGCATTCCTTTGCAGCTAACGAATTATCGCCGCATTAAAGCATCCAGTCACCGTGGGAGAGATCCTGGGGTTTCATCCCCGTTAGCTTCACCCGTCCTGCGGCGTGCAGAGCTGCCCACGCAGAGCTGTTCGGTGCCAGCCCACCCTTCTCCTCCGCACGCGGTGACGCTCGAGGCTGCGCGGGGAGGCGGTGAGGGGACGGCGTGGGGAGAACGTGTCTGAAGCTCTGACTGCTTCAGCGTGCAGGGATGGGTGGGCTGGGCTTGGGGTTACCCAGCGGGGGGCACAGCGGCTCCACTCTCTCCTTGGAGACAAGGGCCACTGACCTCATCTGTGTCCTGGTGGTGGGTGCCTGAGGCCAGGCTGGGTGGGCATTGAGCAGCTTGAGCTGTTGGGGGACACCCACCCCATGGTTGGTAATGGATGACCTTTGAGGTCCCTTCCAACCCAACTGTTCTATGAGACATACATGGGAAAAGTTGCTCAGGCATTCTGGATCTGCTGTAGGTGATGCCTTTCTGTGTGGCTGAAGGCAGAACGTTTTTCTCTCCTCCCCTTTACTCTGTGATTCTTTCCCAGTTTCCAGGAGTACTTTTTTTCTGTGTGCTTTTTCTTCACATGTGGCTGCACAATCTGCGTTTCTCCTTTGGGGAACCATTCACCACCCACATCTCCTGGAGCAGGAGAGCCAGAAATACACTCCTGTACAAGTGTACAAACATTGGGATCACAGAATCATAGGGATTGGAAGCGATGTTGTTTCCAGCCCTGAGAGGCAACACCTGCACAGAATGCTGGGTTTGGTTATACCAGGATCTCATAGCATGGCATAATTCAGTGATGTCTCAAAAACATCTGCGCATGCCACAGCTGGCAAGAGCAGTAATTCACCATGCATGTGCTAAGGCCCTTTTCAGCTGGCCAGGACTGCTCTGGTGGCTGGGACAATTGTACCTACTGCCTGTGTCTGCAGTTATCAGCGCTGAGGAGAAGGGAATGCTTTCTACTTGCACTGGGGAGATATGTGTGTCTGTTTTCTGTTCATGGTGTCTTGCTTTCCCAGGCAGAGAGCAGAGAACCATCTGCAGGTCTCAATTCAGAGCAAAGGGAGCAGGGCTACTGCTCAGAGTTGTTCTCATGCCTTGTTTCCTTTGTGGACAGAAAAGTTATCAGGAGGCTGCACCTGCCTCCAGCTGAGGAGAAAACATGCTTCTGGAGGGGCAGGGGGTGGTGATGGTGCCTGATCAGAGCTCTGGGCTCAGCGTGGTGTAGAGGGATAGAAGGACACTGTGATCTCATGGCCAGGATGGATGGAAAATCATTGTCATCAGCAGCAGAATGAAAGTCATCATCCTGATGGTCTGTAGTACTGAGCCATTGGTGCAAGCATTGAAAATGTGAGCAACCTCAGGCCATCAAGGATATGTCCCCTGCCCGCAGGGCAGCTCTCTGGCTGCTCACAAGTAAGGAGCACCCAGCTGCCCTCATCTCCCTCCCTGCTGCTTTGGAACCTGGCTAGGGCTCTGCTCCTAGGAAGACTCCATTCTGCTCTACTGCATCCCCAGAGCCCTGGGGGCCCAAAGGAGATGTCCATGGATCAAAGCCGTGTGGCCTGAAGGAAGGGAGGCAAATCCATCTGGGCTGGGGGTGATCCTGTTAGCGTGGTGCATTAGTGGGGAAATCGAGTTAAAGGGTTGGATGAGGGATGCTGAGGAGTCAGTGTAGACTTCCAGTCTGCCTAATGGGCACTGTCCCCTGGGTTTTCTGCCCTCTCGTGAAGCCAGGACGTGCCGTTTTTAGACCGTGCATTAACTCAACGCTAAGTGGCTTCCTAGAAGCAGGTGGGGATGAAGAAGCCAGGAGCTGGAAGAAAGCACTGAAGCGTAAGTCTGATGCTGGATCTGAGCTCCTCTCTGCTCCATCTCTGAGCATGATGAAGAGCCTGCATGCTCCAACTGTGGCTGCGACGTGGTGCTGACACAACAGCCCCAGACCTTTCCTAGGATTGCCATGCCCTTGGAGGCACCTTCCTGCATGAGGAATTGGGCAGCAGCAGCACCAAGCTCCCCCCCGGCACAGGGCCCCTTACCTTTGCGTAATGAGGTTAAATCACTGCCTCATTACAGCCCTCAAATTAAGTCACCACCTTGCTGGATCAATACTGTTTTCCATGATGCACTCGTGACACTGAGCCCGGGAGATGGATTGATGCTGGGAGGCTGAAGTGCTGCAGGGCAGCTCCAGTTAGACCCTGGGTTTGTTACTGGGGGAAAAATAACAAATTTCCATGGAGGGGAGAGGCGGGAGGTTGGTGGAGTGGGGTGATGCTGTTAGGTGGGATGGTCCTGCATGCCCATATTTCCCAGGCTCGGGGTTTGCATTAGAGGTGCAGGGCTACAACAGGAACATAAGCTGGTCCTTATCTCCAAGGAAGTCACAGCAGAAGTGATCTCAAGCAGTGTCTGAGCTGGCAGCTTGACCAAAGCGGCCCTCCATTTGCCTTGACACCTCTACAAAGCCATTAACTGATGCCCACCAAATTTGTTCTGGTTCAGCTGGGTGCTGGAGCTGGGCGAGGAGTCCCTGGGCTGACTTCGGAGTGAATTTTCAGGGCACTTTGGGATCTGTACTCTGATCTACAGCCAGGCCACAGGAAATCTGTGACTAGCATGGATCCTGGCAGTCCCAGCCCTGGGTGCATGCAGCTCAGGCAGCTTCCCACGCAGCAGCTCACAGTGGACATCCCATCCCTTTCCAGGGGACAGACACCACCCACCCTGCTCCAGGTGCCAGGGATCTCTCCAGTGGGTAGACTGGAGGCAGAGAGTTAACCCTCCTGGCCCAGTTCTGCCTCTGCAGAATATCTGTGCAGAATCAGAACCTGCTGTACAGCCAGCATTTCTTAGCCCTTCGCTGGGAGCAGAGGGGTCAGAGGAGCAGCATTCCTCACCCCCATCCCACAGAGATGAACTCCAGCTGCCTTCAGGATGCCCACATCTCTGCCAAACCTGGGAGGTTGTTTTTTTTTTTTTTTCTCCTCTTTTTTCCCACTATATTCTCCACTCTGGTCTGCCCTGAGCAGCTGTGGCAATGTGGATGAGGTGATACTGCTATCCTCTGCCACTTGTTTTGAGCCTTATAATCTCTGGCTTGCTTAAAAATCCTTCTTCCCTCGTGCTAAGGGTCCTCTAAGAAGGAGGACCATGGCCAGGAGAGCTGGGGTGGCACAGCCAGGGCAGCAGAGCTGTCCCCAGGAGGCAGAGCTGAGCTCTGTGTTCCTCGTCCCTGTCTCGCTACCAAGGAAGAGAAAAACACTCCTGCTGAGCGTGGCCAGAAATAGCCTGGGCCTCAAACAGCCAAAAAGCTTCCAAGGGGAAATTTTTCAAGGGCTGGGAATTTGGCCTCTTGGCTGTGCTGTGGGTTCCTGTGGTGTCCTGATGCCCGGATAGGAAAAGGCAGAGTCTGAACACAGCTCTCCTAAGCCTTTCCGCCTCCCAGCACCATCCCACTGCCATCATCACAGATCCTGCTTTGTAAGGGCTCTGGCACAGGAGATGGGCAGCTCATCCCCATGTGAAGTGCTTCTGGGGCCCCAACATCCCTAAAAGCCCATCACTGGTGTAGAATGCCCCTGAGATGAGGCTGCCTTGAAGTGAGAGCGCAGCGTTTGGACATGTCTAATGGGAATGCAGTAAGGATGGATAAACCCAATCGGTCCCATTGCCTGTGGGAGGGAGGAGGAGAGGGCCGCTCCTGTCTTGGGGAAAGGCAACTGATCCCTGCACTGTCCAGATGGGATCTGAATCACACCGCCAAGCAAATGGTCTTCCAGTAGCACACATTGGAGGCTGCAGGGAAGATAAACGTTGCTTCATTGCTCTGGTCCCACTGCTCACTCACCCACAGGGACCTCCTGACCGGCGTTTCCATGAGTCAGCATCCTCCGACCACCCCACAGCAAGGGCACTGCACGGCAGATGCTCGGAGGAGGAGACGCCTCGGCACACAGCAGCAGCTTTGCTGCAGATCCCAGGGCGGCTCAAAGCTATTCCATCTCTTTATTTGGGGTTGTGACCCTGTGCATTGCCCGGCTTTGGGCACCTCTGGGCAGCCTGTGGAATCTCCTGTCCCCAGTCGGTCCCTGTGTGCCCCAAACTGGAACTGAGCACCACGCAGTGTGGATACATGCAGGAGGTCACTGAAGACATGCTGGCTTTGCAAAACAGATCCCGTGATGAATATAGGATCGTCTATTTTAAGTTTTATAGGGGGCATTTTCCCTTGCCAGGAGCTGGAGAATAGAAGACCCGGGTACCATCTGCCCAGGGGACTGGTGAATCATCCTATTTTCCAGTTAACCGCACTTGTTTGCTTTGGGAGATCTCCAAGTGAAAGGGGGAAGAAAAAGAAAACCCAACCCGTGGATCTTTTCCCACACAATAAGAAAAATGCTTTTTTTTTTTTTTTTTTTTTTTAAATTTTATTTTGGGGGCTTTTTTTAATATATATTTTTTTTCTCTACTAAACCCAGTGTGTGTCAACTCTGCTTTTCCTTAGCAGTGGGCTGGATATAAATAGGCAGTGAAGTCATGACGCCTTCAGAAGAACCAGGTATGGCCTGGGGAAGGGTGAGGGGATTCAGGCTTGGGGGAGAGGGATCAAAGCCAACTCCTTGAGTTGGGTAGGATTTTTGTCCCATCACCACAGTGGGATGAGGGGAGCTGCTTTCCCTGCTGCCTCCTGGTTTCCTAGTGTGCTGCAATGGGAGTCATGAGACTCTATGATGGATATTCCAAAGTTCAAATCCTCATCCATGTGACCAAGATGGGCTCAGTGAGAACCTAGAGAGGGGCATTTTGTAGAGCTGAGCCACTTGGAGCTGGAGGCATGCTCAAGAGCAAGGGCAGCAGTAGGGAAGTGATGCCAAGGGGCTGGGCTCCTGTCTTTTCCATGACTATGTTCCTGCAGCCTCCTCTCTTTGTTTTCTGCTCAGATCTGTATCTCCTGCTTTATTGCCATACCATGCGGTGAGCACGCTGCGCTGTTTGGAGGGAGAGTGTTTGCATGGGACTTTGATGTCTCCATCTATTCTGGAAGCCGCTTGGCCTCCTGGAGCACCAGAGGTACAGCTGAAGCCAACATCCCAAGTTCTGCTGGTGGGAGGCAGCAGAACTTCACAAAGGAGGTGGGAATGGGTTGGGCTCAGCTGGGCTCCGTGCCTGAGGGGCTGCAGGTGGAGAAGGGAATGTGGCAGCCCAGTGTGCAGCATCTCCCTGCTGCAGGAATGTCTCAGCTGATGAATGAAAAGATCCCAAATTGTCGGTCTTCTTCATTGCAATGGGACTCCTTGTTGTCCTTGCCTAAGCCACCACCACCTCATTGCTTTGTATCCTTGGCACCAAGCGTCACCATAAGTTGCAACTGCAGTAAGTTTGGCTGGCCTCAGCATGACCTTCCATGGGCATTTGTTTGTGTGCTTGGTAACAATGTGGTAGCTGCAAGGAGATGCCAGTTTTACAAAGCAAGAGGATGCTGCACAGCAGGAAGGGGCATCGTGCCCAGCCAGAACCAGGAGTTGGGATTTGGGCCTTTTGTTTCCAGATTGAAGGTGAAGACATTTTCTCCCTTCTACTTAATCAAAAACTTGCAGTGAAAAAAACAACCCATGTGGAAACTTCAGCCTCATGCACGAGGAAGGAACCTTCCATCAACAAGGGGGGAAAAAACATTTTGTTTTCTGCTTGGCTGAGGGCTGTGGGGCAGGAACACCTCCGGCCAGAGGCTGAGCCATGGACTTTCTGCAGCAGGAGACTGGCAAGGAGGATATCTGCATTACTGCTCCATCGCTCGCTGGGAACCAGCACTACTGCTGGGACAATGGGCTCAGCCCACACCTTGCCAATGTGGCTCCACGGAAGCACGGCCGGATTTATTTTTGTCCAGGCTTGGAGCGGGATGCAGAGATCAGGTGACGGTGCCCGAGGAGTGCTTGGCACTGCTTGTCCCGGTGCCGTGTGTGCACTTTCATGGAGCAGCAAGCAGGCTGGCTGGCGGCCGGGCATCGTGCTCTGCTGCCTGGGTTTGCTCCTCTCCGCTCAGCTCATGCTCATGAGATCCTCCCATCCCCCTGCGCTTGTGTGTGTCTAGGGGTCAAAACCTGTGGTTGCCTTGACATTGGAATTAGGACCTGGCAACTAGTTTATGGTGAAATAGAATCATGGGCGTTAAGGGAGGTGACCAAGGTGACATGCAAAGAACTTCCCAATGACCAGAATCCATCACTGAGGTTGCCTCCTTCCAATATGGCTTCCATACTGGGATGTGTTTGATGCCAGTTTGCTACCAATTCCCCATGCTGTCACTGAGGAACCATCAGCCTCCTGGTTGAGATAATCCTGAGCAAGCTCTTTTATCATAGCAGCCAAATCTCAGCAAGCTCAGACATGGTAATAAATGTTTAGAGTCCCTGGCAATATTGGGGAAACTCACGGACACCACACTGGATCCAGTATCCTTAGCATTACAGGGGCACCTTGCATCCAGAACCCTTTCCAGCCTTGTCCAGCCTCAGCAATGAGTGTGGCCACCACCAGCAGGTTCACCCCCTGCTTCCTCCAGCAGCTGGAAATGATGTGCATCACTGGAGGCATTCATTTCCCAGGGGGCTGCAGAGAGAGCGGAGTCTGCAGTTAATCAAAGCCCAGGGAGCATGCAGAGGAAGCTCCCAGGGAAGCAGAGCTGCATTCAGGTGTGAGGACACCAGGGCAATGTGTGGGGCTGGGGTGGCCCTGAGCCCTGAAGTGTGACATGGGTCAGAGAGAGCTACACACCCTGCAGTAAGAGCTGGGGGATGAAGGTGGGAGCAGGGAGTGATGCTGGCCCAGCAGCACCGAGTTCCCATGTCTAGCAGGAACACAGTGCACGTCCTGCCCTCCCTGCTGCTCTGCGTGGTTGTGTGGCATGCTGTCATGCACACAGCAGATGATGTACATTGACACCGTGGCTCCGGGGGCTGCGTTATGGCTTGTGGCATATGGAAATCTGTGGACCCCTCTGGCAACGCTTACATTGAGCCTAACAGTGCCAAGGGACTGACCCTAGTGGTGCCTTTCAGCTGCTTGGATGTCTGTGAAGCTGAGATCAAAGGGCCTCTGTTCTTCTGTAGGATTGGAAACGCAGCAGAAGGGACGCGGGTGCAAAGCACCGTCCTCTGCTCTGTCAGCACAAGTGTCACATCTCTGCACAAGGAAAGTACACAAACACACACATGGGAAATTGCAGATACCACCTTTTAGCCCTTCCATATAGAAAATTGCTCTGCTGCTCTTCTGGATGAAATCCTGCAGCCATTTAATGGAGCTGCCCACATGCATAGAGGGGTGGGGCTGGGAGCACGGTGTGCACCCCTCAAAGCACTGTACCTTTCTGGGCTTATTAGGGAAAGTGTCAGGGACCTTGTGGGGCAATGCCATGGGGCAGCCAAGACTGACAGGCTGGGGCTTCTCCATGGCTGTGCCACTAGTTGCAGCTTTCTCTAATTAGGAGTCAATGCTGGCTGCAAGCCAGGTCCCTGGGGCGAGCTCTGGGCAGTGAGGAGGGATGGGACCAGGGAGCACACAGAGCAGCCAAGGGGCCAGGAGGGTCCTTGGGGAGGATGGAGAGCAGAGCCCATCTGACTCACAGCAGACTCACAGACAGCAGTGATTTGTCACCCCTGACATGTCTTCAATCCAAGCACATGTCTCGCTTCACACAGACAGGGGGCAACAACGTGACTTGGACCTTTCCATCACCATGCGTGCCCTGTTTTGAAATCCAGGGCCCAAGAGGGCATTAATTCTATGCCAGGAAGGATGCCAGCTAAGGGTACAATAAATGATGCTTGTGTCAATGATGGGAATAGAGCCTTCATCCCAAGAGGCTGCAGGAGGGGAGGGGTTTGGAAGAGAGAAACCTGCACAGCAGCTGCGTCCATGGGAGAGACTGCACTCTGTGGGGCATGGATGTGTTCCAGGAGCAGAGCAATGGAAGCCTCCAGCACGGCCCATCCACTGGCAAGCAGGATGATCACACACAGGTTCCCTTTTCTCCCTGACCCCAGCCCAAGGCTAAGGACAGCTTGCAGATGGAAAGCTGGTGTCTGTGCCTGGGCTAAGAATACCTCAGGGAGAAGGTCAGGTGGGCAGCAGTGGGGGCAGCTCCAATTACAGGGCTGGCACACATCACCCTTGGCTGCCGGAGCCTCCGGAGACATTTGGGGACGTCTTGGAGGGGAGCTGGTGTTGCAGTCCATTTTCTGGGAAGGTAACAGCAGCCGAGCACAAGAAGTTCCCCATTGCCCACCACCACTCCAAGCTCCCCGCTGTACACTGCATCCCAATGTCACTGCACAGTGCCCCGCTCAGGCTGTGGGGCCATCCCACCTCAGCCAATGTCCCAGCAGAGAGGGTTTTTCTTGCTGAAAAGCTGCTTAGCAGCTTACGGAAACAATAAAAGTAGTATTATCTTCAATGGCAAGGCAGATGGTATGGATGATTGGTTTGACTCTTAAGCTGGATTTCAGCGACGGATATTCTGATTTTTAACAATTTTTGGCTGGTCAGACTCTGGCAGCATAATCCCCAGATTCTTGCTCTGTGTAAACCTGTATCTGTGCTGGGGGCTGTGGGAAAGATACCTGCCCTGGGGAGCAATGCTGGGGGCAGCATGGGAGGGGGCACTCAGACACCAAACACACAACCTGAGTGCCCTGCTGTGACTAGCAGTGCCACAGCCCGGTCACCATGACCTAGCCAGGGGACAAGGCCCCTCTCTTCTTATTCAACATGGGATGGAGTGTGCTGCAAACCCATTGCTGGCAGGAGCCTAGCCCTGAGCTTCCTTCCCCCCCCCACATTTTCTTCACAATGAGATTTATTTAGTCTTTCTCCTAATTATCAGGAGCAGTGGACTTCCCCCCACCATCTGAGCACTGCCTCCTGCTGATACCCAGCTCCTGTTCTCGCCGTCGCCTCCGCACAGCATCGTTGTGGTGCTGATGGATGGAGTGATCAGTGGGCAATGTCTGGCAGGGAGCTGTTCCAGGGGGCCCTCTTGCAGTGGGAACACATCTCAGGATCTGCCCTGGGGAACAAACACAGGACTGTCCCCATTGGGATTGGGGAAGGGCAGTTTCGTCCAAATCAAAACCACCCCCTAGGTGATGGTCAGCCTCAGCGCTGGGGGATGGGCCTTGCCCCAGCATGGTGCATTGGGCTGCCGGGATTGATCGCACAGCCCGAGCCCCCCGGGCACCTGCATGAGAAAAGCCATCACCCTGCACGTCCTTCCTGTTAGAATCGTTTTTATTTAGCAAATGTCCAGAGCACTAAAATAAAATTCCCTCCCCCCCCCCAAAAAAAAGAAAAAAAACCCAAAAACAACAAACAACCCAAAGGGTCATCTCTGCATTTACATTGAATTTGTAAACTGATCAAAAGAGGAAGACTTCTACAGAGGTCAAAGGTCACTCAAAACATCCCTTTAAGAGAAATAAACGTCATATTTCTGGTACAGTCGTGCACTGCAGTGCTGGTCAGCAGTACAGCCAAGGGTGAGGGAGGAGAAAGGTGGGGATGAAGGGTGAGGTGGGGATGAAGGATGTTCTATGCCGTTTGGTGCAGCCCTGCAGTCAAAGCCATTTCCCTGTGCTCCCTGATAAGGAAACAACGAAATGCAAGATAATAATAATAATAAATAAATAAAAGAATACAACATTTTAAGGAAGAGGGATGATTTCTGTGATGTTTGAGGATGGCTTGAGGGAGGCAACCCTGCACCAGAGCAGGCGGTGGTGGCAGTGGGTACCTGGGAGCAGATTTGGGGTGGGGGCAGAGGGATGCTGATCCCCAGCGCCTTTCCCCTGGCAAAGCAGTGCCAGCATTGCCAGGCTTATCTTTAGCTCTGTTCCCTCCCTCGCCCCCGCGCCCACCTCCTCACCGCGTCCCCCACCAAAACACACCGTTATATAAGAGCTCACAGCAACCATCTGGGGCTGAGTCAGCCACGAACCCAAATGGACAGCGAGCCCACCAGGTGGGGGGCAGCCCCCAGGGAGTGGGGTGGTGGGGTCACCCCGTTGCTGGCACCCCGATGCTGTCCCTAATGTCCTCTCTTGGCTGGTGCAGCCCAGCATGCAGGGGTACTGACCCCACGCAAGTTGCACGGGGTCATTAGGCAGCAAAGGAAGGGAGGGCTTCATTACACACTGATGAAGTATTGCCAAAATAAATGTGCCAGCCGGAAGAAGAGGAAAGCATCAAATGCCTGGGGAAGGGGCTCCGGACATAGCTGCTCTTCCCTTCCCATCCCTTCTGCAGCCTTTCCACGTGTCTTCCCTTAAAGCAGCACCACCGTGCCTGATTTGCCTCCAAATGTGCTCATGTGGGGTTCCTTCCCCTGAGCTGGGGGTCTCTCCTTCAGTCCCTCCAGGAGCTGAGTCGGTTGTGATCTGAACTTGGCAGAGTTGTGCTGATTCACGATGGCTTGTCACACAGAAACTGCCTAAAACCGACAGAAAAAGGGA
The DNA here is from genome assembly GCA_037305975.1 of Chrysolophus pictus. NCBI lineage: Eukaryota > Metazoa > Chordata > Aves > Galliformes > Phasianidae > Chrysolophus > Chrysolophus pictus. The sequence goes on from CM074589.1 coordinate 4,478,925, forward strand.
CGCTGACTCATGTGTTTGCCTTCCCCGAGCGGGGAGAAATGTGAAAGGTGAACAAAGTACTTAATGGGTGGTAATTACATTCAGGCTGTATTAAGAAGCCAGTGTGCTATTGCTAAAAGAGGCCATTTAACAAATAATAATAATAAAATAGTATTTAAGATTTTAACCTTGACAGCGACCTTTTAACAACAAGTGTAAGGAAACGCTTTATTTTGTCCCACTGACACTCATAAATGTGTGTTAAGGAGAAACTCCGGGCGCTGTGCTTCTGGTCTCCCTGCAGGATGCTGGGGGCAGTTCCCCCTTGTTATACAGGGGGATAAAACAGTGTGGGATGGAGAGAAACGTGGTGCAAGGAGACAGAGAGCAAACCCCTCAGTGGGAGAGCTCTCGGTGCTGGAGGAAGGAGTCAGAGAGGGTCCACCTTAATGCAGGATGAAAAAGCAAATTGTTGGCAGGAGAGCAGAGATGCTGCTCCGTTGCTATGGTTACAAGCGAGCATCCCTGGGTATCGCCCTGTGGTACCCGAGCTGCTCCTGGCTGCCTGCGCCAGTGAAGGGGCAGTTTGGGTGGGTGATGGAGCAAATGCAGAGGAGTTTGGGGGGGCTGAGCTCTGTAAGGCAGCCAGGAGGGAGGATGCATCCAGGATGTGTACAGGAGATGTGTTAGTAATGGGGTCAGGGCAAAGCTCTCCAAAATGTGGTGCCTTAGCACTGCTGGGAAGGATGCGATAGGGAATTCAAGGATTTGGTTCAGAGAGTTTGTGGCTGGTGCTGGCCTGACTCGAAGGAGCTAAGCAGCTGCAATAATGCTGCTGCGAGACAACAGCGCCCATTCAACAGATCCCTGTCTAGGAGAAGAAGCCATGGGGCTGGCTTTGCACTCCCAGCTCTTCCCAGCATGCAGCACACTGACCTCAGCCCCATCCAAGTGTGCACCCAGAGCTGGCAGAGCCTCACCAACACCCCTGCCTGCACAAATGGAAAGACCAAAAAACTCTGCATGGCATAGAGAATTTCCCAAGTGCCCAGAACTCAAAGGGAAGAGGCAGAAAGGCAGTACAGTGGTGAGAGAAGAGAGGGTTTTTACCAATTAAAGACAACTTGAGTATTAGAAGTGGAGGTTGCCATCTAAGAACCAGCCCCAACTTTCCTGCTGGCTGCACAGCATCCTTCCCAGCCCATTGGAGATCCCTGCAGGATGGCTGACATCCCTGCCTGCTCCTGCCCTGACAGTGAGGATTGCCAGAGAAGAAACAAAGCAAGGACCGAACACCCTGGGATAATTCCCTGTGGCGGCAGCCTCAGCTCAGCTCCCTGGGGATTTCTGCCACCAGCAGCCACTGAGGGAGGAATTACCAAGGCAGCGCAAACCGTCCCTAGGGGAGCTGCCAACTTCTGAATCATTAAATGCTTCCACAACTAAAACGACGGGTTTGTCGGTTGCAGGAAGAGTCAGTGCTGCATGAGAGCAGAAGCTGGAGCAAGGTGCTCATCCCCAGCAGGGCCCTGCAGGGCCTCCCTGGGGCAATTTGCAGCCAATCTGCAGCCCGTGTTCTGGGGAGGTTTCCTATTACCTTCCCCAACCGCTCCTGTTCTGCTTCTCAGTGAGAGAAAAGATTCCAGAAAAGCATCTGGTACAGATTTAAAGGCATTAAGAGACAGAGATTGGTGGCTTGTTCTAATAGCTAATCATTATTAAAAGATCGCTCCTTGTTTCTAAGACAGATTTGTCTGGCTTCAGCTTCCAGGAAGAGGCTGTTATTATGCCTTTCCCCGGTAGATTAAGTTACCTCCTTGGACTCATGTTTTCTCCCCATGACAAATGCTGTAATCAAGTCACCTCTCAGTCTCCCCCTGATAAATTAAATGTGAGGCGCTCCCACCTCACGCCCAGCGCCGGCCCTACCTGTGCTGATTGCAGTGAGTGGCTGGCAGTGATTTTTCTACATTATGAGCAAAAATCTCTCTGTGAGGGAAGGACTGGGTCTGTCCAGCCAAGCAGCAGCGGCTGGGAGCCGGTGGTCAATTGTCATCCATCCCACATTGTGTGACCAGCTGGAGAAATCAGGATTAACAATTTCTTCATATTGCCCATCCTGCCCACCTACCATGGACCCCAGCAGAGCATCCCACACACTCACTCTGCCTTCCTGAAGCCAGGATGTCCCATTAAAGCCACTTGGTGTCTCTGGAGGAGGCAGTGCCCTTAGGAAGCAGATCCTCGTGCAGCCCAAGGGCAGACAAGGTTGCTTGGGAGAGATTTGTGGGTCAGCCTCGGATGGCTGTGCTCCTTCTGCCTGGTCATGCCTTCCCATCTTCAGGCTCCCCACACGGCTGAGCTGCTGCTATCCACTCCCTGTGCTGTCTCAGCAGCTGATTTCAGGTTGCATGGGCAGCATCCAGTGCTGGATGCACGGAACAGCTCAGTTTTAGGGCTTGACTGTGCTGATTTAACACCACAGAGCCCTGTTTCCCATTCCCCCAGATAACACCCAACCTCAGCATCCTTCCCATCCCAGTAAGCCCACAGCCCAGTGCATTTCCAGCCATCATCTCCCTTTGGCAACAACCGAGACTCAAATTTGGCTTCTTTCTCCTATCTAGATGCAGCAAGAGGGATGTTTGCTGAGAAACTCCCACAAACCTCCCATTTGTATCCAAACCAGCTCCTGGGGCAGTGCAGTCCCAGTGGCCCCAAGGCATGCTTAATGTTTGCTGCACATATAAAATCTAAGTATACTTTAGGATACAACAACAGACAGCCTACAAATCCCATTTCCAGTGCTCTACAGCCACAGTTCTCCATGGTCTTTAAAATACACAGCATGACGCGAGATATTTTAAATAGATCAAAATACATTTATTACATATTTATATTATTTTCTCTATTCTATTTATATTTTTGGAGACTCTTATATATAATATATATAATATATTTAAAATAACATAAAATTGGCCAGTTTTTTTCTTTTTTCTTTTTTTTTTTTTCGTCATTTGAAATACATTTTACAAATATATATATACATTGTCACATATATCTCAAATATATGTGCAATGAGACAGAGAAACTCTGGAGGTGGAGAAGGTACAGAGACTTTCATTGCATCCATCACTTTGCTACCGCTGCACGTCACTGTGTCCCCAGCAAACTGATGCTGCCTTTTACCCCTGGGAAACCAGTGCTCCCAGTTGTCAAACTGGGGGCCAGCCTCGGTCCCCACATTGCATGGGGCAGAGCCTGAGGGAGCCCTGAGGTGCATGTTTTGGGGGTGGAGGAGGAAAGATGGGGCTTTTCCGAGGTGGTACCCACCCTGGGGATGGGGGCAGCGGGACAGATGTGCACAGCTGGAGGGCGTCCGGACCCAGCCCTGCGCCCACCCCCTGTGGCAGCATCCCTGAATTGGGGGGGTGGCAGAGCAGAATCTGGCCACGCACTCAAGCACAGAAATGGGGCAATGGAGTGGGGTTGGGGGGAGGGGGGTTCTTTTGGTTGTCAGCACACAAAGAAAGGAAAAGAGCAGGAGGGTTTAAAAATAAAACGTTTCTGTACTGCCTTATTAAAGATAGAAAAGGTGGCTCTGGATTTCCTACAAAAGGTTTGAAGGTTGAGCAGGCACCGCATCGCGGGAGGTGAAGCACTCAGTGATTGTCCCAGCCCTAAGGACAGAGAAGTGCACTCCGTTGGGTTATGAGGACCCAAGGCTCACACCGACCCAGGGCTGCTGGGGGCTATGGGCACACAACATAGGGTGCCAGGAGGGTGACTGGGGCTGTGCCTTCCTCACCTCCCCATCCTCCAAGGATCAGTGTAATGCCAGCTGTACTCCGTGGTCTTAACAAGGATTGACTGGGGAGTGCACCATCTCAGCTCTGAGCAGCCCTTCTGGGGGCTCCCACACCAGAACCCAGACCCTGAGAGCATTTCAGCCACTCCTTGGAGCACGTTGGGGCTTTTTGTTGCCTTTTTTCCCACTTCTCTTGCACAATGCAATAAAACCACCAACCAAGGCAGCCTCCACTGTGCTCTGTGGTGGTCATAAAGCAACCAGGAGCTCTGAGCACTCACAAAAATAATATCTGTACACCATGTACCAGCACACCCATGTCCAGAACAAGGACTGTACCGTGCAGGTACAACAACTCACCAGAGCTAGAGCCTCACAGTGGGGTTTGGGGAGGGGATGCATCCACACGAGCAGAGGAGAGCCCCAAATTGGCCTCTCTGGGCTCACCCCCCCCACCTCCCTACGCAGTAGTTTAAAAATACTTCTGTATATATTATTCTACTCTCCCAGGTAACACTGTACAATCATATAAGTTCCTTTAAAAGCAATAATTTACTTAAAGACATCTCTATTTCTCTTTTTTTTTCCCCCCTTTTTTTTATTTTTGTACAAATATTTACTGTGAGATACATATATTTATAAAGAAATTAACCCTCTGAGAATCCTACAGCAGCAAGATGTGCACCTTTTAATAGAGTTATTATTTATTCAAAAGAACCTAAAACCACTTAAAAGCATTTCTTTAAAAAAATAAATAAGTAGTGCGCACACAAAATCTCTCTGCCCCCTCCCCGTTGCCCTGCCCACCCCCCTGGATGCTGTGGGGCAAAACACGGGGGGCAAAACCATCCCCGTTGGTGCAAAGGGACCGGCGATGGGATGGCAATGTGTCGCTTCATCAGAAAGATGAAAGTCGTGGATGGTGCCCAATGGCAAGTCCCAGTGTGTCCCCACTTTTAGGGACGGCCCTATTTGGGACACTCTTTGCAAAAATGAGATAGGGATGAGGGCTGAGGACAAATCCTACCTGTGCTGCTGGCATTTAGACTAGGCTATAAGGCCTGGACATGGCTTGCCTGTAGTGGGATGGGGAGAGGAAAGTGCCAGGAGCCCACGGAGCTGAAGCACTGCTGCAGACCCCTCTCCCAAGCCCTTATGGCTGAAGCCGGGTACAGGACCCTAGCCCTTCCTGCAGCACAGGGAGCCATATTCAGCTCCAGCATGAGGGGAGCAGTGAGCTACATCTTCCCAACTTCCCTCCTTGCGAAGAGAGAGAAGGCTTCCCATGCACGGCACGGTTTGCCTCATGGCATAGTAGGGACAAGGTTTGGTGGCATGGTGGTGGATGGGTTGGCGGTTGGAACTGGCGATCCTAATGGTCTTTTCCAACCTTAATGATCCTATGATTCTATGTTAGTAAAAGGCAAACCAGCGTGCAAACAAGACCAGCCCAAAGGGCAGCAGATGGTGGGACAGAGCAATGGGAACAGGTGGGATGGGCGTGGGATGAACGCGTGTGAGTTTGCATCTCTAAGGCACAATCCACCTCAAGGTTGGGACGTGGGGACAGGGTGATGTGCAGGACACGGTGAGTTTCCTGACTGGCATCTGTTGGTTTTGGAAAAGAATCCGCCTCCAAACAGAACTCTCCAGTGAATGGGGAATTCACAAATCCCAGCCCGGCAGAGGCGGCACGGACAGTGCTCACATCCTACTTCTGGGCTACATGAGATGCAACCCAGCAAGACACATTTCACCTTGATCTCCACATTTCAAATGGTTTTTTGAAGGAGAAAACACCACACTGGTTGACGGAATGGGAAAATACCCAAATTCAAGAGCTTTCCAGTCTGCCTTTTGTGCTTTTCATTTTTTCATCCTAGTTCTGGTGGAAGTTATGAATTCCCCACTGGAGACGCAGCACTTCAACAGCTGACGCCCCAGGCCCAATTTCCATCCTGAAGATCAATATTTCCAGAATGTGGCTAATTATTGTGTTTACAAGGGTTCTCTCTACAGCAGTCTGGCTTTTCCTTATTAGCTACTTTGCTGGTAATTACGCTACTCGCTTTCACTGCCACGGACCTGCAGCCACTTACATCTGTTTTCTGCCTATGAAGCAGTGCCAGTGGAAAAAAAATCCACCCCAAAATCAGATGCTGCCTTGGCTTTGAGCTCCTGCATCTACCTAGCAAGTCACCACTCAAAAGACCCCTGCAGCTTATTCATTCCCTTGCTCGCTTTTAAAAAATACCAAATCATTTCTTTCAGATTTAATATTATTATTATTACTAATATTAATATTATTGTTATTATTATTTTGGTAAACAGTCTCCCAAAGGTTATGTTGAAAAAATTAAAAACCCTCTTGCCTCCCTCCCTTCCCCTTTCCCCAAATTAAAAAGAAATACGTTAACGTTGCATGGTATTTCAAGTGTTGTTCTTGTGCAACTGAATCATACTGCCTGCCAGAAAGAGCGATTTTTGTTTTGTTGCAGCTCAGTTATATAAAAAAAAAAAAAAAAAGGAAAAAAAGAAAGATAAAGGTTTGTTTCCTGATATTTCCTCTATTTGGATCTCGGCTCCAAGAAGACGCTCGCGCTTTCCCCATGGGGAGAGCCCAGCCCTACAGCCAGTACGGGACACACGTGCCCCGGGACCCCCCCGTCCTCCCAGGGTGTGGGGAGCGCTGTGCCTGCCCCGTCCCCTCCTGCAGACCGCTCAGTGGTTATTGCGATGAAACTGAAAACTAGGAACAAGACTAATTTCTCAAGCATTCCTATGGCACTTGCATTGTTCTGCATAATTTGAGCGGGTTGTAGGGGAAGAGATTAGAGGAGGAAAAAAAATACCCTCGGAAAAGTCAATGAGAGGACCAAGAGTCATATTTCTGACTCCCTCCGGTACGACCTCTGATCCAACGCTATCGTTGCTTGAAGCCGGTCGAACTCATGCCTGTTGTCTGGGCTCAGGTCGTCCAAACCCCTGCTGTCATCATCCTCCTCATCCTCATCGCGGCTCATGAAGGCCAGCTCGTTCTCGTAGCAGAAGGAGTTGGTGCTGGGCAGCAGGAATTTGTTCTCCACCAAGTCCTTGGCGCTGCAGCGGGGCGTGGACGGGACCTCGTATGTTTTGTGGAAGTGGGAATAGTCTACTTTGTATTGGTTTTTCTCCTCAAACAAGACAGGCTCGAAGCGGTGGCCCCACAGGATCTCGCTGGCCAGGTAGGAGCTCCGAGCTTGTGTCGTCATCGCGGTGGCTTCTACCATGCCTTCGAGGATGACCACAATCTCAAAGTCGTCCGTCTCCAAGTCCTGGCGGCTGATCCCGAACAGCGGGCTGTCTTCGTTGATCTCGTGGAGAATGGTAATGGGGGACACCAAGAAGATACGGTCCAAACCTTTATCAAACCCCACATCGATGTCTATTTGGTCGAGTGGGATGTACTCCCCTTCTTCTGTGATTCTGGGCTTAATTAATTGAGCTCGTACGTGGGCTTCTACTATGTGGCTTTTCCGGAGATTCCCGACTCTCCACATCAGGCAGAGTTTCCCATCTCTCATTGCCACAACTGCATTATGGCTGAAAAGTAACGTCTGGGCCCTTTTTTTGGGCCTGGCCATCTTTGCCATTATTGCACCAATCATGAAAGAGTCGATTATACACCCCACGATGGACTGAACCACCACCATGAAGACTGCGAGCGGGCACTCCTCTGTCACACAGCGGAAGCCATAACCAATAGTCGTTTGGGTCTCGATGGAGAACAGAAAAGCAGCCACAAAGCCATTGACCTGCAGAACGCAAGGCTTGAAGGTATCATCTCCACCTGGGTTTTCTAGATCTCCATGAATGAGTGCAATTAGCCAGAAAATCAGCCCAAACAATAACCAGGATACCAGAAATGCCAGGGAGAAGAGCAGGAGCATATACCTCCAACGGATGTCAACACACGTGGTGAACATGTCTGCAATGTACCTCTGTGGCTTGTCATCCATGTTCGTGAACTCCACGTTGCACTGACCATTCTTCTTTACAAACCTGTTCCTGCATTTCCTCCTGGTGTGGATTTTCCCATTGCCAAAGCCGTTAATCCCTGGCATGGTGGTCAACCTCAGTCCGTCTTCCTCGGAGGACACTATGCTGTAAGGGTTGACCCTGCCTGCAGTCATCCCTGAGCCAAGCCCACAGTGAAGGGGAAGGGTCTTGTGACTCCTGGTGTCCCCCTGTCCCACCCCTGCCCACCCCCCAAATTCTGGTGCGGTGGAAGAGAAGTCCCACGCTTCCACGTCTTGGCAGCCACGTCACCACAAGTTTCCCGTGAGAGGCTCTGCAATGAGAAAACAAAGACAGGGCCATTAGCTCTCGTGGCAAAAATGGGGTCCACCAAGTGGTGGCTGCATGCTGGGTGGAGACCTCCCTCACTGCCTTTCCCTTGCTTCTATGGTAAGGCTGCTCCTCAGAATTACACGCGAAGAAGGAATTAAATTTTGTTCTTTCGTACAGCAAACCTTGCTGGGAGACATAGCATTTCTGAGAACCACAACAACACCAGCAAATGAGAAAACTTGGACTGCGCTGGATTCTCTTAATACTGTTCCCCTTCACATTCCTTGTGAGTTCTGCTGTCAGAGCAGGGTCAGGTTGCTGGAGAGGAGAGCAGAGAGGCCAAGCTGCTCTCCTTCCTCAGAGATATTAATAAAGGTACGCTTGAAAGCAGCCCCATCAGTTCACATCGCCCATGCCAGATGGACCGCTGCCCAGCACATCACAGCAGCAGTCACCCGACCTCCTGAGCACCAGCTCTTCTAGGGTCGAGGGAAAACACAGAGAGATGTGGATATATCCTCCATTCCCTGGCCCGGGGGTGGGAGAGGACACAGCCAACGTGCAGCTGGTTGGAGATGGCCCCGGGAAGGCACTCACTCTGGGCAGATGTCCTGGCGAGCAATTTTCCCAATGTGTCCACTGGGACATGGAACCATCTATGGTAACAGATAGGCTTTAATGTCCAAGTCTAATGAAGGGAGAAGTGGTGCTAGGGGACAAGGAGCTAGTTTGATCCCGTCTGGATGGCCCAGCTGCAGGATTAGGGACTTGCACTTGTCCCATGGTGTGGGAAGACAAACATATCCTGCTATCCCTTAGCACGTCTGCAGTGGCAACAGGGAGCACATCATGCTACAAAAGCAACTGCAAGAAGCTACATCCCAAGCATCCCAAAGAGGTGTCTCCCAAACTGCCTCTGCCATCATGAACACTATTATTTAACGATGTGGGATGTGTCAAGGGAGATGACACCTTGCTGCCAGCAGTACCCCTCTGAGACCCCCACTCCCCCAGCCCAGAGGTGCCCGGCTCATGGCTGTATTCTCTGTTCTGTACCCGCTGGCCTGATCGATGCGCTCGATCCCTGCAATCAGCAGGAGCCCTGGGGACAGGCAGGGACAAGCATACCCTTTCCATTACACACAGGCCAGGCTGGGCGGCCAGCCCAGCATCACTGCCAGCACCAGGGAGCATTGCCAGGCACTGCCTGCCTCGGGCTGCATCAGCCCGGATAGCAGCGATCTGCTGGACTTCCTTTTACATAAATTCTCCCCAAATCCATCCTGAAACTTGAGGGTCACTGCAGAAGCCCAGCAGGAAAATCAACAAACTACCCATACTTCCTAGGTTCTGGTAAAAGGTTGATGCATGCCTGCATCTGGTACACCAAGTCCCTTATTTCCACTTGCTGCTGTCCAGATGAGCAGTTTTATGCTCAAAGCTGATTTTCACCTTGTTCACATTTTGGGGTATCAGCAAACAGAGCGATGGCTCTGGAGGTAAAACTCAGCACAGCTGTGCTGCTGGGGATGCTCAGACATGAAAAGAGAAAAACAGAAATTAAGAGTTGTTAACACTGGTGGTTATCATTAACAATTCCTATTGACAGTTAATATTAACCACCCCATGGACACTGTAAGCTACAAGGACTGAGCAGGTGGCTCAGACAGCCTGGTCCCCAGCCCACGTCCTTCTCCTGACCACACTGCCTACATCTACATAGGTTTTCTCTCCTCCTTTTTCACAGAACTGAGCATTTGGAGACACACCAGGCTGCCTGCCCTCCATCACCCCCCAGCTCGCCCCACAGCCCCGTACGAGCACCCCAAGCAACAACATGCCACATGCTTTTGTCACCGGATAAATTTATTTTTGTTGCTTTTTATTTATTTATTTATTTTTTAAAATTAATTCGAGACGCATTTGAGCAGTGGACAAAACGCAATGAGCTCCCGGTGACCTGTGAGAGGATTAGCTGGGGCTGGATTAGCAGTGCTGGGGGGAAGATGTGCCCGGGTGGTGTGGAGGCACTGCCTCAGCCTGGTGATGCTCTGCAGACCCGGGGCTGTCACCACTACCACCCCTCCACTGCCTGTCTCCCCTTCCTGCTTCCTCTTCTGATCCTTTGTCCCTGCTTCCTTCCTGTCTTCTTCTTTTCATTCCTTCCTATCTTTCTTTCTTCTTTCTCTCCTTCTCTATTTCTTTTTTCTTATTTTTTTCTTTTTCTTCCTTCATCTTTCTCTTTTTTTTCCCTTTCTTTCTTCTTTCCCTCCTTCTCTATTTCTCTATTTTTTCTTTTTTTCTTTTTCTTCCTTCATCTTTCCTTTTTTTCCCCTTTTTTCTTCCTTCTTTTCTTCATTTTTCTCTTTTCCTTCCTTCCTTCCTTCCTTCCTTCCTTCCTTCCTTCCTTCCTTCCTTCCTTCCTTCCTTCCTTCCTTCCTTCCTTCCTTCCTTCCTTCCTTCCTTCCTTCCTTCCTTCCTTCCTTCCTTCCTTCCTTCCTTCCTTCCTTCCTTCCTTCCTTCCTTCCTTCTCTCCCTCCCTCCCTCCCTCTTCCTTTTCTTTCCCTCTCTCTTTTATTCCTTTTTTCGTCCCTCCCCTTCTTTCTCTCTCACCTTTTCCTCCCTTCCTTTCTCTCCCCCCAGCTCCCCACATCCTACAGTGTTTCTCCCCACCCGTGTTCATGGGACACCCTGTGCTGCAAGCAATGCCACGACACCCAACTTTTCCCAGACCAGCTCAGCTCTTGTGGCACTGCCAACCCCCATAACCCCCCACCACGACACGGGATCAAAGAATCGGGTGGGGGAGGGGGGGGGGACACAAACCCACAGCCGGGAGCAGCTCCAGCCCCGGGGACAACAGCAGAAACCCAGGGAAACCACAGCTGCACAGAGCAGCGCAGCGGGGCTGTGCCGGAGCACGCGCTCGCTCGCAGCTCTCACTTTATTTAGCACAGTTTTGTTTTGAAACACAGAGTTTGCTGAAAGCTGAATTTGCTTTTAATTTGAACACCGAGACCCACGCTGGTGCTGCAACCGCATCGAGACTGCCGGAGCATCCCAGCCTGGGAAGAAACTCGCACCTTAACAGAACCCGTGAGCCCCATCCTCAACACACACCGCAGAGAATTAACACAGAAAAACCCCAACAGGACTCCTGTACCCTAACAAGAAGAGGGGCAGCCCCCGGCTCCCCACGGGCTGCGTACTGCGATGGCTGACGCCAGCTCATTAGCTGACATTAGGAGCACCGACGCCTGCAGCCACCCAGCTCCCACCGCAGAGCCGCTTCCCGCAGAGCCCGAGCGTCTGGAGCAACCCGCCGACAGCACTGCTGATTTTATTTATTTTTCTTAAAAGGGGCCTAAACGTTACAATAACGGACAGAGAGAGCGCCGGGAAAAGTTGGCTACAGGCAACCGAGTGAGCTGCTGCGATTTAGCATCACACCTTGCCCTGATGAGCAGCCAGGGTGTGTGGGTCCCCGTGGCACAGCAGAGGTGACAGCCCATGAGTGGATAGGACGGCACAAGGAGGTCACTCCGGGCACTGCTGCCTGCCCTGCAGCAGGAGATAACGTCCTTATCTCCCACAGCAATGCCCTTCATGCCCCAGCAGCGGGGTGGCAATGTCAGTGTGAAGCAGGAGCCCCGATGGAGAAACCCAACCTTGGGAATCTGTAAAACTGTGGGGTCACGGGGCTCCCCTTCATGGCCCGGTCTCATTCTGGGGGAGAGAATTATTCTGCCTGAATCATTCACCTCACTGCCATCCCATCTTTGCGCATTTCCAATTAATTAAGAGCTGATGTGAGGCGAGCCAGGCCCTGACAAAGTCCGGAAGATAAATGTCCCTCTGCATCCCCCGTGCTGACTGGGAGGACGGGCGGATCTCCCACAACGGTGCATTCCTAATGAGAAATATCTGCTCGGTTTCAGCAGGGACAAGGTGGGGAAATAACACCTCTCTCACCAACCTCACTAGAGCCTCACGTTGCTGTCAATGAGCCTAAATGGTGCACACAGAAGGGAAACTGAGGCACGAGGACATGGTGGGACCAGGGCACCTGGCAGTACCCATACCCAGAATGGGGGGCCCTGGAAGTGCCTTGCATGCAGGGATGGGTCAGGAAACGCCACATCACCCGTGGTGACCCTCAGCTTGCAGCCACCCTGCTGGGTCTGAAATCCCATCTCCTGGGATATTTCAGCTGTTTGTCTGTCTGCTCACATCCGCAGCGCCGGATAGCGAGGGGCATGGTGAAGGGTGAGAAGGAGGGCAAGTGGTGGGGGGGGGTGGAGGGGTGCTGAATGCTTTGGCAGGGTCAACAAGCACTGAGGGACACACAAAACCCCAGGGATGCATCCAGATGGCTGCACCCACACACACAAACCCCTGGGGTCCCACAGCCCCTCCCCCAATCCCTTTACTCCATTCTGGGATTAATTCCCCCCTGGTAAATCTTCCCTAGGAAAGCCACAGGGTAAAGGGTCAGCCCTTACCTGGCTTGAGCCTGGGGGGGTCTCTCCAGTGCTCCCCAGCCATGGCTGCAGGGCGCAGGGTGCCCCGTGGCCCTGCTGCAGCCCAGGAGAGAGACAGAGAGTTTTAATTGAATTTCTAGATTATCCTGGGGGAGAAGTTGTAATCTCCTTAAATCCAACCTCTGCTTGAGTCCCATAACCTACTGTCCTGCGCCAGGGAAGGGATTTAGTCAGGGGGAGGGGAGGTTTCCCAGCCTGCTTGTGCCCACTGAGCCCCCAGCCCCACTCAGCACCCTGCATACTGCATGATGTGTCCCACAGGGATCTGATCCCGCAGGATGGGCTCAGCCATTTCAGGGATCTGATCCCGCAGGCAGAACACATTGCGGTTGCCCCTAGAGCCCCCCTCGAGAGGTGATGGAGATGCCTGGTTCTGCCCAGTGCCTTTTGGAGCAAGCCCCTTTCTGGGTACTCGTGACTGGGAGATGAAATGCAATAGCAGCCATCCAACCTGTGCTGGCAGCTTGGGGTCCTGGTGGGATGTGCAAATCCCCAGACACAGTGGTCTCCATCCTCCCTCCAAAAAATCCTCCCTGGACACCATGAGCCAGAGGGTGTTTTTGGATAGGTGACCTTGGGGTGTCTCCACACCCGCCCCATCCACTCCCCTTTACCACGTGGCAGCCATCAGTCCCGCGTGCCCAGCGCGTGCCGCTGTCCCCAAATCGAGATACGTGCCCGGCTCCTCGCCAGGGCATTGTGTGAGCCAGGCTGTGCCCCAAACCAGTGGGACTGGGGGCAGATAATGGCATGGGTGAAATCATCCAGCCCCAATTCTGCCTGTCCTGTGCCCCAGTTGTGTCATTGCCCAGGGACCCGATGGTGACATGAGTTCCCATCGGAGGATGGTGTGTTCTCATCCAGCCCATGCCAAGAGGTTTAGAGGGACAGCACTGACCCTCCTGCCCTGGTCCAGGAGAATCACCCAGCTGCCAAAAAGCACTATGGGAAAATAGGGAGCAATGGGACCAAAAGGACAACTGCCTTCAAGCAGATTTCTATCACTGGCAGAAGGAGATGGGATGCAGCATTGATGGGCTCTGCCGCATCTAGAGGTCATGCAGGAACTGCTGGTTCTATCAGTGCAGGCTGTCGCGGGCACAGACTATCTTAAGAGCCACTGCACAGTGTGATACTGCCTGTGCCATAGGGTCCAGCTCAGGCTCACATCAAAGTCTCTTTCAAATCCCGTTAAGAGAAAGCCCAAGGTGGATTTTCCCATGCTCTCACCCAATGCAAATCACTCCAGGAGCCATCTCCAGCTTGAGGGAAATCAGTGTGGGCAGAACCCACGCCCAGGAAACGTTTATTCTGAACACAGAGTACTGAAGAAAGTGCCATGGGGAAAGTACCACTGGAAGGTGCCAAGGGAAGGTGCCATGACCATCCCACTGGGCACAATGGATCTATCAGCCACAGTGGTACAGCTGCTGCCACTGCGGGGAGAAGAACTTTGAGCTGCGTGGCATCAGGTTCCTGGTGGGAAATCTCTACCTTTCCATGTTCCAAGAACAGATCAGGGATGCTCGAGTCACTTGAACAAATGGAAAGGAGACACGAGCAAGTCTTTGCTATGAACTGTCACAAACCAGGCATTGCCACTTTCCCATAAGCATCCTCCACCCAAGCACTCCTGCTCCAGCCAAGCACCAGCAATTCCTCACCCCCTGTTTAGAAGCACAGCCCATCTCTGTCACCCCACAGCTCCTTTCCCAACTCCTTCACCACGCCGGGACAAAACTGCAATTTCCACCCAAGAAGCGACCACGTTTCCAACACCCCTCAGTATCACACTGCCAGCAGAGCACAAACCACACTCCTCGAGCCCAGGAGGATGGGGACATGGGCAAGGACGCACTGTGCTGGGCTCTCCAGGCCCTACTTACCCCACGGTGACAGCACGAGCGGCCGAGGACGACGCAGATGCTGAGCCCGACGCGGCGGCCGGCGGGGACTTCGCCGTGCTCCCAGCTAATTGCTGCGAGCTCAGATTACAGCTGCTGCTCTTCCCTATATGTCCAGGATCTGGCACCTCGGCTGCGGCCGTGGGGAGCCAGCGGCAGAGAAGGGGACGCTCACCTTCGGGGCGATTGTGAGCAGGAGGGAGCAAAGCGATGTGGGAGACTTCAGTGGTAGAAAGCCTGAGATATTTCAGTGGGAACGTGCCCAGGATGCAGTGAGTCTCAGGGGAGCGGGAGAGGAGCAGCTTGAAAGGGATTGCAGAGGTTTTCGGGAGGGGAAGGAGCAGCATGAAGGATGCAACATATTCAAGCCTAGGGGATTGGACCCCAGACTGGGGCAAGGCAATCAGTGGCCCAAGGCGGGACAGTGGATCTTTGAATCTGTGATTTGATGATTGCCATGCCCCAAAAAACATCTCCAAGCCTTTCTCAGAGAAGGAAGGAAAATCACCCTCCTCTTCCGCTGTGGCTGATAAACACGCAGGATGTTGCCTGATATCTTCAAGACGAAAGAGGCCTTTGCACAGTTTGGCTGCTCCCATCTTTCCCCCCCCTCAGTCTCCTTCGCATCCTCAGACAGTTCCCCTTATGGTGCTCTTCCCATCAGAGGAGCTCTCCTTCCCAGGGACCTGGGCAGGATGCAATACTGAGCAGTGCCACCTTTTTGCCCTTCCCATTGCTGGGCACCCCCAAACTGCAGGAAGGACCCCTTACCCCCATACCCAGGCAAGGCACGGTATTTGGGGCACAACAGAGCATCTTTATCTGATGCGAGGAAGATTTAGTGCAAGAGTTGCATAACGCTGGGGAGGCTCACTGCTCCCCGGCCCCTGAGCCATCAGGGATCAGCAGCTGTATTAATCCCCCTCATTCCCTGCCCATGGGTACCAGCCCAGTGGCCTCGGCAGCACGACGTCAAAGCTCTGCCCAATGTCAGCATCTGCCATACTGGGAGCACGCAAGCCCAGGTCACCATTTGGGTGGCACTCACGCTGCACGATCACATAAGCATGATCACATAAGCACGATCACATAAGCAGAAAGCCAGAGTACTTTTTTTTTTTTTTTCAGACAACCCTACAAAAAACACCATCCTCACAATAAACAGAGGCAAAGTCTGACGTTGGTGAGACTGTGCACTGCTCTTCATGCACACACGGTTCTGCAAGGTGCAGGGCATCGCTCCCCCAGCAAGTGAAATCAAAACGGGAAGATTTTAGGGACAAAAGCAACGACACATCAAAACAGCCTACCTAACCCCCACGGTCCTGGCTTTGTCCATCTTTTGAAGATGTCATGCAGTGGGTGCCCTGCAGCTGGGGCAGCAGCCGGCCTGGTGGCATCGTGGTGGGTGGGATGCAGGGACATGCCCCCGGCGAGCAGCCACGCAGTTACACAACAGCATATTGATGTGGCCCCGGCTGCCCTCCATCACCCCGCGGGGAGGTAACTTTGCATTGGCGTAAATGCAAAACGCCCAGGAGCAGAGGGCTCCCGACCTCCACGGGGCAGCGGCGATGCTTGGGGCTGAGCACCCCCAGGGTGGGTTGTGTCAGGGGGTCTGGGGGAGGAGGAGGGGGATGGTCACATCCAGCATTCTGCAGACACACGCACGGCCCAGGGGTGGGGAGATGAAGGAGCAGCCTGAAGGATGCAGAGCTGGGAAATGTCAGTGGTGGCAGCAGGAGAATGGTTCTTTGAACCCACAGCTCAATGATGAGCATTACCCAAAGAACATCTTCATGTTTTTCCCAGGGGTGGAAGAAAGTCTACCTCCTTTGCTGCTGGGGTTGAAAAGCATCAATCCCCCAGCATTCACACTGGCAGCAAGGAGCCCTCTGCTAGCATGGCAGCAGGGATGTGTCTGTCCAAAGGGAGAGGGAAACTGAGGCACAGGGGCTGGATGGGCATGGCACAGGGACCAGGCCATGCCACCGCCTTCCCCCAGCCTGGCAGGGCCGAGCTGGAGGTATTTATAAAACTGATAAGGGAGCAGAAAGAATTTTCCAAATGCCAAAGTTACATAACCTCCCCTTGCCCTCCGCTGCTGTCATTTACAATTATAGGCTCCCTGGGGTGGGGGGACCTCTGTGGCAGTGCTGGAGAGGGCATCAGGACCACCACCCAAAAGGGCTTCACCCTCCTCTCCTTCACTGCAGGACACCTCCAGAGCTCGGGGGGGTATATCAACCTTTGCCATCACTTGCTGGTCTCCAACTCCAGTGGGCCATTCATGGCATTGCAGCCAGTTGGGGACAGTGGGATGGGGAACCCAGACTTTGGCTGGAAGCTGGGTGACCTTTGTGCTGAGATGACGCACCAGCACTGCCCCTGCTCAACACTGATCCTCCCCCCCAGCAACTCCATGCACCCATACCAGCTCCACTGCCACTATTTTTTGTCCCTTCACAGCCAATGACATATTCCAAAACCTACTCCTTCACCTCCACCACCACCACCGGCCGTGCCTCAGTTTCCCCAGCCCCGCTGCTGACAGGGTACCCTTCCCTGGGGTATCTGATCCTCACCCAACTTGGGCCCAGCAATGGAGCAGGGAGGATGCTGAGCGCTGCTCCGTCGCTGTGGCAACCCACCGCGGCCGTCTCCAGGCGACTGCCGGCACAGGGATGCTGCAGAGCTGCTCTCAAAGCATAGCTAAAGGAACAGGGGTGGGGGAGCTTTCTGTAGGGATGCACCCCCCCAGTTCTGCCCTCCAACCAAAGATATAGCCTGGATTTTGGTGGGAAAAAAAAGGACAAAAAAGCTCAGCATCGCGACAGGCTGGCGGCGATGCCTGCGGGTTGCTCCCAGCCACAGGCTCTGCTGTTTTCAGGGACACCTGCAGGGCTATGGAAATAATTGCTGGTAATAAGCCTGTTAGCCTCTTAACCCTCATTAAGCAGCTTAGGGGGGACACGCGCCGTTAGACGCAAACCCGGAGGTGGAGAAGGGCCTCGGCAGGGCAAAGGGGCATCCGTGCTGGGACGGGATTGCAGCAGTGCCGGGGGGTGGCACAGCCCCTTTGCCCCCGTGTGAGGTCCTGCCCTACATCCAGCCCTTTCTGGTGCGATTTGCTGGCTCACTGGAAGAGTGAGTGGGGATGGTGAGAACGGGGGGCACAGTGGTGTGATGATTGCGGGCGGTCTCTGCTGCAGAAGGGGATTGGGGCGATGCCTGGCCGGCATCCTGCACCACGGATGGGAGCGGAGCAGGACTTTTCTAATTGCTCTGGTTGGAAAAGGTCCCATTTTTGCATTTGCTAAATTAAAGAATGTCATCGTCTGATGTCAAGCACAGGCTCCCTTGGAAATTCAAGCTAATGACAGCTAATGACAGCAAAGAAAATGAGTTGAAACCAGAGCGCAGGCATTCCCACATCACCCAGCTACACCACCACTGCCCAGCCATGCCTGTGGTGGGGTTTTGCCCTGCAAAGCACCAACCATCCAAAAAGCCCCAGTGTTTCACCCCCTCATGAGACATGGCCCACTCCTGCTTCACCACAAAGCTCACTGCTGGTACCCATCAGGATGAGCTGCTGTGCTGGGCTCCTTGGTAAACCCCATCCTCCCAAAAGCTGCTGCAGGCTGAAGACATCCTTTTTTTGTGGATGCAGTGCTCTGGGTATGCGACTCTGGCTCACAGTGGGGTGGCACAGGACCTTCTAAGCAGAGTGATGAGCATGATGTCCAGATTTCAGCAGCTTTGGGGATGGCCATAGGCAGCTCTTCTCACCCAGTATCATGTGGGAAGGCAGCATGTGCCAGCAGGAGCAGGGACATCCAGCACTGTGGACATCCAGCACTGAGGACATCCTGTGCTGCTGCCACACCAGATGCCCAATTCCCCAACACAAATACCTGCGTTGGGTGAGGGCTGCACTCCCTGCTGCTCTCCATGCTTTGCTGAGGCATTTGGTGCTGCAGCTGAGCAAAACCACAGAGTGGTTGGTTGTGAATTTCTGGCGGTTTTTGTTTTTTTTTTTTCCTTCTATAATTTTCTCTGCAAGATAAAATTAAACAAACAAGCCCTTCTGGGAGCACTGCGAGGAAGGGAGCCTGCTTTCCTACAGATGTGCGTGTCCTCAGCGATTACAACCGCCAAATTAAGCTTTGCTCGTGGCTGGGACGATTGCAAGCTCTCCCCCTTCTGCCTCCTGCGGTTTTGCTGGTAGGAGGGCAGCTCTGCAGCCTCCTCTCCATGAGGTTATCACTCAAACACTGATATATGAAGGCAAAGTGAAAGAGAGAGAAAGTGCTTTTGGACACCTTGCTTCCCCCAGGGGCTGCAGAGCAGGGAGTGCTATGGGTCACAAGTGGGAAGCAGGCTCTTGTTGCCCCCCCAGGTGAGAGAAATGGCTGCGGCACGAGACTCACAAACACCCTTCAACTTTTTGCACGACTCAGGAGCCGTTGCCATAGCTCTGCCGACCACTGGTGGGCTTTGCAGCACAATCTGGACCGTGGATCTATGCAAATCCCCAAGGCAGAAGTCTTTATGGAGGCATATGACAACCGAAAAAGAATAGCGCTCAGTGCTCTACTCCCACGTGCCACCCCCCCAGCTTCACCATCATTTAAATCAGCCTTAAGTTGGAAGAATTCAAATCAACACTGTCGTCACAGAGCCAAGCAGAGAGGTGACACAACTTGGATGCTGCCAGGGAAATTGCCCCCTTGAAGCACAAAACCCATCAGCCCATCACTTTCTGAAACCCCATGGAAGAAAACTAACTGGCATCATACCGTCCCCATCCGTCTGTCTGTCCATTCACTCTGTGTAGGTCTGCAGGACAGATTCCCAACCCTCCTTCACATCAAGATCAGAGGGAAGGAAAATATCCAAGCCACGCTGCTGGGGCTGGAGAGCTGCCATTGGAAAGGAGATCAAAGCTTCCAAAGAGAGAGACCCCAGGAGAAGCAGGACATTCCTCCCCGAGGAGGAGGAAGGAGGAGGAAGGCTCGTGGCACCCATCTGAGCCATCCACCTCGCTGCTCCGAGGGCTGCCTGCTCCCCCCGCTGTGCCATGCTGCAGGCACAGATGGCAGTGCACCTACTGACTTGGGTTGTTGCTTTTACTTTATTTTAAAACAAAAACAACGACAAAAAAAAGCATGCTTCCAATCTGGGGGAAAGGTTGCTCAGTCCTGCAGTCAGGCAGATGCACTGATGCGCTCGCAGTGCCCGGACATCTCCCTGTCTTTTGTGGGATCAAAGACCAGCACACTTCTCAGAGCTCCCAAGGGAGAAATTGGTGGAAAACGATGCTTGGCTACCACCAGAAATTCCCAAATCAGGTCCCACTCCAGTACTGAGGATAAAGGATCAGCGGTTCAACCTCTCCTCACTGAAGAGCTAGAAGTGAGCAGGGGAGATCGCCGCAGTCTGCTCCCATTTGCTGCCCAGAAAGCCACCGAGTCAGCCCAGCTCAGTGCTATTTCCACTGCAAATTGCTCCTCCAGGAAGTTTTCCACTTGTGCTTTCCCCCTGGGCAGAGTGCTGTCAACTCCTGCTCTGGGAAGGAGCTATTTGGCTCCTGAAATGCAGGCAGCGGGCTCCTGGGGAGGGTGGGGAAGAGGAGGGCAGGGAACAGTGGCTATACATATACAGAACTGGGAGGGAAAGCAGCATACAAAAAGCAGTGCATCCAGGAGATGGGTCCAGCTATGGCACTCCATGCTCCCTTGCACGATGCACCACAGGCAATGGGCTCCATCATGGCAGCAGTGAGCAGGATCCAACCCAGCAATGAGCAGCACAGAGCCTGACCCCTGGGCAGCACACGTGGTGCATGGCAAAGCCTCAGCTCTGCTTCGTTAAGGAGATAACGAAGAGAAAGGGGAGTCTTAAAATAATGGATTGCACCAATGAAGATTTGGTTCATGGTGTCACCATCCCCGTACACGCAGCGATCCCATCCCCAAGTGCCAGTGGGCTGTGAAATAGCCTGTGCTTCAGGCTGTCATTATTTGCAATCTGTGATCCTGGAGGGGAAAAAAAAAAAAAAGGCAGAAAAGCAACTTATCATTTTTTGTCAATAAACGGGGAATTGCAGAGGCTCAGCAAGCATGGTGGCCAGCGGGTCACCACCGGCTGTGCTGGTGTGATTCATCCTGACCAAGCTGGATTTAGCCAAACCAGCCTGGAATAGCACAGAGAGCGCAGCCCAGAGTTGCTGCCCGGAGAGATGGGACCAGAAAAGCCCAGCCCCACAGTTACCTTCCCCTCCACCTCCAGAAAAATGAATGGAAAGCTCCAGTTCCAGCCCCCGCATCCGCTCCATTGCAGGTTGCCACACTTAAGCAACCCAAATGCACTGCAGAGGGGTTATTTCTTCCTTTTATTCCCTCTTCAGTCCCCGGCCCCAAGGCTTCCAGCAGAGCCAGGCGCCAGGTACTGCTCTGCAGCATCCCCTTGGCTGCTTTCCCCCAGCAAAGTCAGCTGAGCTGCTCCAGCTCTGCTTATGTGTAACTTATTATTAAAGCTGAGCAAATAATTCAGGGAGAAAACTCCAGGAACGACATTTCGCCTTTTCATTTTCTGCTCTCGAGCTGTCTGCAATTTCCCCGGTGCTTGGGGATGATTTAAGGACCTGTCTCCGGCCAGGAGCGCCGTGCTGCGATGGTGGCTGCGGGTGTTTGATAGCCCGAATTTCACGTGGGCAGCTGAGGACAAGCTGGATGTGGAAGGATGGATGAGTCTTTCCTGGTACACTAATTAGGCAGACAAGATTCACAAGTGGACTTTTGGGTGTCTTTCTGTGTCCGAGCACTGCTTTATGGGAACAGCGGTGCTCACGTCCTTCACAAATCCTGCCCGGGACTGCTCTCAGGGTGCAAACCCAAAAAGATGATAAAGACAGAGAGAACAAGGCTGTGAAATGCAAGGACTTAGCTAATGATCACCGCTTCGTTAACCTATGACTGCTTCTCCTTATGGCTGATCGATTCCCAGCCGGAGCTGCCAGCCCAGGCACGAGATGTGCACAGAGCACAGACACAATGCCCGGACACTGCGCTGCCTATCTGCACCCCAAACCATTGCTAAAACAGGAGGAAGATGCCAGCAGGATGACCTTCCAGCACCACAGCCTATCCCAGTGTTCCCTTCCCCATTAGTAGAAAGGTAATGGAGCAGCCTTCCAGAAACACCTCGTCCCCATGTCCCCGCTGCCACCTGCTTCGTGTGCTTTGGGGACAGAGCAGAAGGATCTCGTGAACCTCCCACTGGAGAGAGACCCGATGGAGGTCACATATTGGGGAGAGAGGGGATGCTTCACGCCCCACAGAACCAGAAGGGGGCAGGGACACACTGGGGCCATACAAGGTGGCTGAGTCTGGCACTCCATTGGGCCCCATGGGAAATTCCCGAAGTCTCCGCGCTCTGCTCCCACTTTGCTAAGTAAAGCCAGCTCCCAGTGATGCATCTTCTCCACTTGCCTCTATTCTGCCAAGTTTTCCTTACCCCTTTCCCTCCACCAAAGGACCCAGAAGTGGGAAGGAGAAGAAAACCCAATGCTCACCCCACTCGTAAAGCAAAATCTTCCCCTAAAAAGGGGGGAAGAAAAGCACAGGCTGGTGTCAGGTGCCTCTCCATAACCTGTCCCCTCACGGTTTGCCTGTGGGGGTTTGACAACAGTGCTTTTTGGCTGACAAAATGATTACAGGGTGCCGTGGCAGTGTGTTGCACACGGGCTTCTTCCTGCATTTCAAACAGGGTAAAGACATGGCTGCAAAAACAGCTGTGCTGGGGAAGGGTCACAGCAGTATGGGGAGAGACGGGTTGGCAGAAAGGAGGTTTGGGGAGAACTATGGGATTATAGGGTGGGGTGGAAGGAGGGATTTTTTCTGCTTAGGAGCTAGAGAGGAGTGGGCAGATGGGAACATGCATAAGTGTGCACAGCTAAGGACAAGAGGTGATGCGTGGCCCTGTTGGAGTGCTTGGGGGATGCTCGTGCTGCTGCCTGAATGGGGAAGGAGGGATGGATGCCCCGTCCTCAGCCTCACTGCAACACAGGACTTGGCAGAAGCAGTGCTGGGAGCATTCCTGGCGTGAATAAGGAGTTAGTGGTTGAGGTGCCCGGTGTGGACTTGCCATGCCTGCGGGCAGCAGGTGCTGGGCAGGGGGAGGAGGAGAGGTGGATTTCAGTTCCCAACTCAATCTGTTGGAGAACTTGGCCTGTTCCCCATCACGCTGAAAATAGCACATATGTAAGGACGTGCACACGCTGCTGGCTGCGTCCTCATCGAGCACTTCCTTCCTGCTGTGCTCCGCTGCCATGTCTGATCCCCAGCCCCACTCATGGGCAAAAAGCTCTGGCTCAAGGCTGGGAGCATCCTTCAGCTCTGCGTACAGCCATGCTACAAGCATGCACCAGTGCACAGAAGACAGGCAAGGAACCTCTGCGAGTCCCTCTCTCTGCTGGGATGTTGGTCACGGCTCTGAGTGTGGCTTGGGCAAAGCCTCTGCCTTCCCTGCCTTGAAATATCCCAAAGGAAACATCCAGGACAAGCACCCCAGGATGGAGGAAGAAAAGAACTGAAGTTTATATAGGCATTCCTGGGAATCAAATACACCAGATAATAGGAAGGGACATAAAGGGTGCACTGCTGATGATAGGAGCCCATCCATGGCCAGAGCTCGGCACGGAGCTGCTGGCAGCTGGGACAGAGAACAAGCACAGCTCTGAAATGTGCTCACATTCACCAAAATTGCTCCTGAGCAGCTCCCAAACCCCACTTCTTCCCGAAGGCCTCAGAGGACAGGCATTAGAGAGCGTGTGGTATCGGCTCTCCTGACACAAAGCCATTGTGGTCGAGCCGGGATCCTTATTAATTCTTTCCTCTCTTTAATTTCCCATTTTTCTCAGTTCCCTTGGCAGTCCCTCAGCAGGGGCCCCCTCCACCTCCATCACCCCCCTCATCCGACACCTTTCCCCCTTCATACTCATGTGCCCCATCTCCGTCCTCTGCTGGGATCCCCAAAAATCACTCATTTCCCCATTGCGCCCATCGCCGCCGATGCCACCACTGTGCCCCCAGGGGCCGCACGGTGCCCACCCAGCAGCAGTTACATAAAGCAGAGCTGGGGCTGTTTTCATTTGTGCCGCCTCCAGCGCTACACTCTTCAACTTTATTTGCATAACAACTAATTAATAATAATTAACGACTAGGAGAACGGTGCACATTGCCAGCTTTCATTAATTAGCGATGGAGCGCGGGCAGCAGCCCCATGGCGAGCAGGGGGGCACGGTGCTTTTGGGGAGGAGGAGGGGGATGCTCACAGGCTGTGGGATGCCCCCAGGGTTTTAGTGGGTGTTTGCAAAGGGTGTCAATGTGTGGGTGCCTCGAGGTGGGTGCAGGGAGCACGTAACCCTCTAACACATCCCCATGCCTTCCTGTGTGCCACCGCGCCCTGCTTGTTCCATGCCCTTATTACAGCCTGGGACAGCACTGCTTATTTGTCTGGTGATGGCATTGCTCCATACAATTAACAGCAAAAAGTAGCAGCTCGCCGCACAAAAGCTTTGCTCCAGCTACCGCAGTGGCAGGGGGCTCATGCCCATCATATCCAACCCTTTGCAGGATGGGACCCTCAGAGGACAGGAGATTTTGGGATAACAAGGAGTGCACAGCAGGGTTGTGGGCACAAGACATTCAAATTCCCTGGCCCCCTGGAATCCATGCATGCCCCATCCCAAGAGGGGATTGTCAACTGTAATGCCACCTGTAATGTCACTGCACATATTTCACTGGTTAGAAGTCAGCTGCTCACGTGTTCATTCCTCCATATTTTTGGGTCTTGGTGATGCAGAGGTGGCCCCTGGGGAGGAAAGTCCCCAAGAAGGGCTGGCAATGGGAGGAGTGTCAAGGGAAAGGGAAGGGGTAGGGGAAGGAAAGATCAGCTTCTTTCTTCTTCAGACTGCTCAGGCTCTGGCTGCTGACTTCCATATCACTCAGGACCATTTGTGTGTGCATGCAGAGCAGAGAGAGCAGCAGGACAGGGGAAGGCAGCAGACACACAGCCCCCAGCACCTCACTGGTCTGTGCCAGCCCAGGGGAGCAATGTTCCCTTCTGTCCTACTGCAAAGCTCAGTCCCCTTCCTCCTTTAACCCTTCAGGGCCAACCAGACAAGTCCTCAGTGCCAGCACCAGCATCACTCCTGCAGCAGTTCCCAGCCAGCCCTGCTCCACCATGGGAGTGGAGCTGCACACAATTACGCTTCTCAGCCTCTCCTTTGTAACTGTAATTCCATTGCCGCGCTGAATTGCTTCCCCTTCAGCACCACACATAATCCATTGCACTGTAATTATATGGGAATTTCAATATCTGATGCATTTGTAAGACGCACTTAATTCATCAGCCCCTTTAAGTACGTTGTCATTGCAGCCCTTCGTGCAGAGGGAAGGATGACGAGCTGTCAGATGGAGATTAGTTGGCCCCGAGTGTGATGAGTTGGAAGGCATTCTCAGCCCAGCATACCGAACACCTGGGGGTCCCAGAAGGGCCCCCAAAGATGAGGGACCCACGTTTGGGAAGGCCAAGACTGACACAAAGGGAATAGCTTCTACCCAAGGCTTATTTTTCCTGGCATTTGTTTCGGTGGCTCATTTCCAGGCACGTCCTAAAAGGGAACCAAAGGCCTTTGCAGTGAGGACAAAGCAATGATTTTCCCAGCCCAGGCAGAAGGGATTCGATCACAGGAGCCCTTGTTCCTGCTGCTTCAAGGCACGGGGTCCCTGTGTCACACAGCTGAGAGGGACAGTGAGCGGCAGCTCCAGATGACGCCTGGGCTCCATCCTGCCCAAACACTGACGCATGCACAGAAAGGATGGGGGACAGTCACCACATGAACTCAGTCACTGTGGGGTGTTACAGGTGGTCCCCGAGGGAACACTGGTGGGTGACATCATCTTTTTTGCACTGGTGTCACTCTTGTTTTTCCAGCCTAAGTCGATCTCCTGTCCTCCCTGTCAGCTGTCCCCAAAGGTGACACCCAGGGGTGGTGGCCTCCTGCCCCACCAATGGGGCATGACAGAGCCCTGCCAGATCCCCACAGCACTGGGCAACCCTACACATTCAGAACCGAGCTGGGGGATCCTGCACATCCCACAGCCAATCCCTACTCCTATGTCCCACAAGCTCTGCCAGAGCGGAGCCAGAAGGGGACACTGGGTGAACATTACCATGAGCATCAGGTCCACCCATGTCTCCTGGCTCCAGGGCAGCTCACAGAAGCTGAGGGCAAGAAATGAGCTGTGACCAATCTGCTGTCCCCACTACCCTCCTGTCCCCATGTTCCCAGGTCATGGCATGTACAGCAATACCCAGGTCTGCATCTTGCTGCAAAGATGCTGCACAATATTGCCACTGACTCCCTGACCCAAGCAGAGCTCAGCCTGCAGCAGGGCATCTCAAACCCAAGGTATGCAAGGGGCTGGCAATGTGCCATGTCCCCATTCAGGAGGAAGCCAGTACCTGCTCATCCTTACTATGGGAAGTCTCATCCCACTGCTCACAGACTGCCTCAGTTTCCCCACCTGCACAGTGGGGATTTGATCTCTGAGGAAGGCAGGGAAGTGAACACAGATACCAGCAGACCCCCGCCCACTCTCCCTGACCCAACACCTCACACTGGGACAAGGCCTTTCCTCTTTCCCCCTCCCTGTCCCTTCCTTCCTCAGGGTGCTGCCACCTGGGGGGATTTCACCTCCCTAGGTCAGAAGATGAAGTTGCCCACTCACCCAGCCCTGCCACCACTCCCGTATGGCTGCTGCCCACCCTCAGGGCCCGGAGCATCCCCCTCCCTCCCCAAAAAGCACCGATCCAGGGATGCAGGCTGTGCTGCAGCTCTGCCGGTGGCACTGGCGGCTGAGCAGAGCAGACTGCAGCACGGCCGTTACGTAAGCCCGAGCTGCTCCGGGGATGTAGGACACAGGAGTTTGTCCCCCAGCCCACCCGGGGGTGCCACCATCAGCCTACCTCAGAGCCAGGGCTTGTGGAGACCACTGCCAACTTTGTTTGTGGTGCAAAGGGTGCGGAGGGGCTACGGGTGGGCTTGGGGTTGCTGTGGCCCTGCCATGGGATGGACAGTGGTGGCAGGGGACAGCAGTAGGGGGACGGGTGTGCATGAGGGTTGTGTCGCTGTGGGGTAAGGAGTGGGGCAGGTGGTAGGCACTGTGCCCACATCCCACTGAGCCCCTTTGAATCCCTTGGCCATGAGCACACAAGTGACATCAGGGGACAGAGCTGGTGGCCAGGCTGGGGCTCCTGAGCTTCATCTCCGTCAAGGTGATTCAGGGAGCAGGATGAACATCAGCCAGGACAAAGGATCCCGGCCTCACTCCCAGCCTGCTTCCACCTGTTACAGCTACATCTGCATCCCACCATCCCTGAGTGCAGCATCCCTGGTTCAGCAACTGTGGGCACAGCATACCTACACCCTGCACCCCAGAGGACATCCCTGGGGTCAGCATCCCCAGAGAGTACCCCCACACTATCCTTGGCATTGGCACCCCTGGGGTCCACATCCCTGGGGCTTCCAGCACAGTATGGGGAGTCAGGATTAGGGTTTTGTAGAGCTAACTAAGAAATTCTTCCCTTGTGGCACAGCCCCGGTGCCACTTGTTATGAAGGATGGGGACAGCGACAAGAGACCCCATGACCCCCAGCCATGTGTCCTCCTCCTGACTTTCCACCAGGAGCAGTCTAGATCTTCCATTTAGGGGGAGGGAAAAAAATATCTCAGGCTAAGGCTCCTGGCAATAGGAGCTACCAGAACGGGGAATTAATGTTAATTAATTCATAATGACGCTGAGATAGTGATACCAGATGCTTCAAAAGTCCAACGGGGGAATCTGAAAGAGCTCTGCAAAAAAATCCATCGCCCACTGGCACTTTTGCAAGCTGCAAGCTGGGAGCGAGGGAGTGAGCTGGGAAGCGGAGCGGTGACAGCGGGGCATGTCCCCATGGGGTGACAGGCACACAGTCAGAGCTGTGGGGCCACCCCAGCACCCTGCAGCCCCTGATCCCACCTTTCTCCTTGCCCCCGTCCGAGCTCAGATGCTGCAGTGGAGCTGACAGCTCCCACTGTGCAGGGATGCGTTTCACCCCCGGGGAGGGTAGATGGATAGGGTCATGGTGTGGGATGGGGAAATGAGTCGTTCGCCAGCTGCTGTCCCCATGCTTGGGTGACGCTCCTTCACAGTGGGTTAGCAACACAGGGAATAGGTGAAACAGGGCTGTTTTCTCCTTTCTCCCTGAGAGTCAGCTCACATCACACGTGTGGAGAACCCAAACTCAGCTTGCTGCAAGCAGAGAGGGGCAGAAGAGAGCAGAAGTGGACTGAAGCCCCCATGTCACCTCCTGGGGCTGCAAACCCCAGCAGAACTGCAGGCAAGAACTCAGCAGAAGACACAGCAAAGCCCTAAGCACACCGCACCTGTCTTCCCTTCATCCTTCTGACCAATGCTGGGGGGGTTACACTACCTTCATGGTGATGCAGTGGCACCTGCACCCATCAGGACCCCAAAATGGGCTCAAAGCTCAGAGAGGTGCCCAAGGCCCTGCAGGAGCAGCGGTGCTGGAGCAGGATAGGGCTTACATAAGGTGTCTGTGTGCCACGTGCCCCAGCACAGTGGAGAGGGGGCCAGACCCATCCTTCCCCCCTCCCCCTCCACACAGTGACAGCCCCCCCGGTCCTTCCAGAGACATAGAGCCACTCACCCATCCTATTTCCTCCCTGGTGAGGTTGGGTGAGGCACTCAATCCTGTCTGCCTCCAAGGAGAAAACACCATTTTGAAGCTCACGGTGTCATTCCCTACAGAGTCACTCCAAAGTTCCCCTGCAGAAGGACAGGAACCTCCGTGCTGTCCCCAGGCTGTGGCTGTGCCTGCCTTTTGCTCAGCACACTGCACTGTGCCACCAGCATTCAGCCCCGGTGGGGTCACCTCAGGGCTCCTAAAAAATCCACCTTACATTCGTAGGGAAAGCCTCCTTTTGGGGAGAGAACAGCAGAAACAACGCCGGCTGTCACAGCATGCCAGAGATCAGAGGGGTGAGATGGAAAGTGGCCCTTAAGGCGTCCGCTGGAGAGCAGCTGCTGTTTACTGGGCGTGTGGGGGAATGCTCAGTGTTATTCCAGGCCTGAAAGGAGCAGACGGGGATTTTTCTTTTATATATACATATACATACATATATATATATAAATAAAATTATATCAGCCTTGTTTTCATTATTTTCTGGCAGCTCTGAGGCTTTGTGCATGCACAAAGGGAATCTCACCCGCTGTTCAGAACAAAAGGACGCAGAAAGTTTTCCAGCGCAGAGCAGAGGATGAGGGGAAGGAGCTCGGAGGAGCTGGTGATGATTTTGCAGCAAGCAGTGCCACAACCCAGTCCTTCAGTGCCTGCGGGGCACACGGGGTCCCTGTCCCCATCGGGGCCACCCCAATGAGGTCCCCACATTCCGATTTGGGGTCAGGAAGCACTTCCCATCACTCCGCACGCTGCCAAGCACTCATCATGGGCGCAACACCCAGGGATGGATCAACCCCACAGGTAAAGCTGCCCCACAATCGCTGCTCAGGGATTGTGCCACAGCTTTCCCAACAGCAGAGGTGAACGGTGCGTGCAAACCAAATCCCCGCTGTGCTTTCTAAGAACGGGAATGCAAAAATCAAAGCCTCATTTGCCAGCACCACTGCAAAACAGGTGGTTCCGAACTGCAGGGGCGGGGGGAGAAGAACCCCCATTTGGTGACTGTGTGCTCTGCAAAACTGCCCGGGGATGAATGCTGCTAAATACACACCATTTTCTCCCTCCCTTGCTCTATAATTAAGAGAGACTTCTAAAAATACAAACAGCCTCATGCACCCAGAAAGGCGTGCAGGTGCTGCTCACTGAGGCACTCCAGCACAGCTCATTTT
This sequence comes from Chrysolophus pictus, assembly GCA_037305975.1. NCBI lineage: Eukaryota > Metazoa > Chordata > Aves > Galliformes > Phasianidae > Chrysolophus > Chrysolophus pictus. The sequence continues at coordinate 4,508,470 of CM074589.1, forward strand.
CTGGACGATTTTCCCAGCCTGGCTCTCTCGGTGCCGATACTGTTACAGTGATGCAATCCTGCTGCTGCCGGTGGATTGCTTCGCTTTCTCTCTGCGCTTTGCTTTGAGCCCCCCCAGCTCCCCAGGAATGAGGATCACACACGGGCACGCACAGGGCACAACCCCACACAGACATCTCCCAACAAGCCTCTGTGCAAAAGTTTGGGCTGAGAAGGTGAGCTGCCCCCAGGGGGGTGAACGTGGCACCAGTGCTCCACAAAAGGCAGCAGAAATCCTCACCCTCCGCACTGGGGGGGCCCGCAGCATTGACACAGGCACCACTTTCTTTCCCCCAAACTAAACCCATCGTAGCATTTCGGGCACGGCCATCCATAGGGTTGGGGGCGAAGGTGGGAACTTGATCAGTGATGCTGCTGCCGCAAAACTTCCCCGTGTTATTGTTCCTCCGTGAAGGCTGCGAGAGGTGGAAGTGATTGACTCACTATGAGACTGCTGTTTTCATCTGCGAGTCGGGATCGGAGCTCCGGGAGCTCAGCAGCCTGCGGCCAGCACTTACCTCTCACTGCATCCAGCCCCCCCGGCCCTGAGGTGCAGGTCCTGCAGAGTTAGCTGGCCGGGGACCCCACGTCCGCGCCGCGTCCTCCCAGTGCTGGCGTTCGGCTGCTGCTTCTCAGGCACAGACCCAACCCTTCCATTGCGAACATCCAAAAAAAAAAAAAAAAAAAAAAAAAAATCTTCTTCCAAAAGGAGGAGGAAAAAAAAAAAGAAAAAAAAAAAAAAAAAGAGGGAGTTTGAAAAAATATATCACGTTTTTTTGTCGCTTTGGTTCCCCCCCGGAGAAAAATAATGAAAGAGATAAATCCCAGCAGCCAACAGATCCAGACTCAGGTGCATTTAGCTTCAAACTCCCTCTGCGCTCTCAAAGCCTTCACCCTCAAATGGGCTCTGGAAGATGCTGGGGGACCCATCGCTGCCAAAGTGTCATCAAATATCCTTCGGGCTCAACTCCGCTCCTGCCCAGGGAGGGACGACTTCTCTGCTGTGGAGTTGGCAGGGACGTGCCTGCCTCAGCCCCAGCGTGCGGGGTGGGTGGCTCGCTGGGTTGGTGGTTTGTTGATTTTTTTTTTTTTTTAATTATTTCTTTTCCCCCTCTGCTATTGGTTTCCTCGCTATCTGATCCTGAGCAGCGCTGCAGCTCGGCGCTCCCCTGCTTTTCCCCAGCAGCTTGACAGGGAATGAAACGCAGACACCCAGCGAGACAGGCTCAGGCTTCTACAAAGCTCCACTCCCTCCTACCGCCTTTGTCCGCGAACAGCAACTCCTCCAACTCAGCCCGTAGACACAAGTGAACCTCTGCATCAGCACTTTCCTAATGGCTGCTTCGCCCGAGTCCTTCGGCCCTTCTTCTTCCTCTCCCACACCTCAATGCTTCCGTTTGCTTTCACCAAACACAGCCCCACCGCAGCGATGCTCCTGGCTCAGCTCCCTCCCCCCCCCCCGGGGGCTCACAGCCCCACACTCCATCACTGCCCTTTCTGGGCTCCTTCCACGAAAAATCAATGGCAGGGATGGCTGCCCCACAGCCTTTGCTTGGCTTTTGGCTGCTTTAGGGGCAGGGCTGGAAGGTTGCTTCTTTTTATGGCAGGTGGGGATTATTTTATTTTATATATATATATATTTTTTTAAGGCTGGTCAGAATCCAAGTTTATTTCATGGCGGTGAGTGATTATTTGAGGCTGTATGGGAGGCTGTGGGTGTCTCTGGGTCACCCTGTCCTTATAATAGCAAGGCCTTTGCTGAAAGAGTCATAGCAAAATCCAGCTCTGGCTTCCTCCCCTGGAAGGACAGAGGGTGGGCTCCAACCCAGCCTGGCCCCCAGCCAGAAGGAGACGCACTGCAGCCCCCAGCTGGAATATTTGCTGTATTGGCTTCTATGTTTGGTCACCCACAAGACCCAGAACACCTCCTGATTCTTCCTCTCCCCCTACATTTTGAGATCACCAATCCCCTCTCCTCCTCCCTTGGGCATTATGCCCCCTCTGCCCAGATCCCATCTCTCCATGGACGTGCCCAATGACATTCACGTTTCTCATTGCTGTTTCTCTCTCTCTCCAACACCCCCAAGCTCAGACGTGAGGCCAGACCTTTCCGCACTGCCTCCTTTCCCTTTTCCACCCTACGTTGCTCTAACCTCGCCCTACTGCCTGCACCAACCCCACAAACACTGAATTTTAACCAACACTTCGAAAATGCCTGGATGGGAAGAGATGCTCTGGCAGTAGCACACCCAAACCCCAAGTGATGCTCAGCTAACCACATGCTAACCCTGCTGTTCCCTGCACCCTTCAGTAACAAATACAATTTATCTAGCCTGGAAATTGGCTTCAGGTGGGCAAGGCATCATCCTTAGACTAGGCTGCGGGTTCCCCATGTTCTGGAATGGTACTCTGGCATCACTTGGGGCAGAACATTTCTCCAGGAAGGAAGCCAGCAGGACATGCTTTGGATGTACGGACAAGGGGAACCACACGCACCTTCAGGGTCTGCAACCAAGCACCCTGCACCGTGGGTCAGATACAGCCATGCCAGCTTCACAGCCATCAAAGAAAGAGATGGAGGGAGAAGGGGTGCAGCATGCCATAGTGGGGTCCCTGCAGCCCCCTACTCCCTAGAAACCCCTTCCCACCACCCAGAGCACCAGCACTGCGGCTGCGCAAGGTGATGAGCAGCGAGTCAGCACAGAGCCATTAGGGCTAATTTAATCAAGACGGATGGGCCGGTTGGAGGGCTGCTGCCCATAAATCCCGCACTTGCACTGCATTAGTGTCAGGGCTCCTGGAGGAGGAGGAGGAGGGGGAGTGGGGCTGTGAAACATGCTAAGTCACCCATCCTGCTGGTGGCATGGGTCACAGGGCAGGGCTGGCAGCCCAGGGTACCCAAACATATGCTGCAGGGGGACCCAATCTGCTGGATTCATCCCAGATCCAGGCTGGCACCTTGAAGTGATGTTGTGCCAGTGCACCAAGGGGCTGCAGGATGCCCCCAGAGGATGCCAGCCCTGTTCCTCCCCACCCCAAATAAATACAGCCATTGCCCATGCTATTAACATGCTTTAAGCATTCCAAAGACTGTGAGGGCACCCAGCAAGGGAGCTGACCTGCTGCAAAAGACTTATGTAATAAGGGTGGGAGCTTACTGGGGTGTCATCCGGGGAGAGCAGATGAGGACATGGATGGATGCTCACACTCAGCCTCCCTGTTCAGAGCACCCAGGAACTGTCATTGTGAAGACCCTGTCCCATGAAGAGCCAAGCAGCAGAAAAACCATTCCTACCCCAGAACGTTGAGCACAGCAGAAAGACATCAGTCCTTCTACCAGCTGACAAAACGGGGTGCTGCTCACAGCCAACAAAACTCTGCAGATTTTGCTAATGAAGCACTGCTCCATCCACTTCCCAGCTGGATTTGTCCCCAGCTCCAGCACTGGCACCAAAGGCAGCACTGGCATCCCCAGCGTGGGCTGGCCTTGTGATGTGGGCTTAGGCTCTGCAAATCAGGCACTGGGATCTGCTGCTGCTCTCTGCATCCCAACACCCCCCACGGAATCACACAGCATCCCCAACTGATCTCAGCACTCCAATATGAGCCCCCCTGAGTGATCAGCTTCCTTTGACCCACCAGAGCTTTTTTCAGAGTCCCTGTAAAGAAGCCCAGGCCACATCTGTGGGATAATTGCTTGAGGAGACCCCAGAGAGGTGGTAACCTGCTCCTCACCTGCAGATGTACAGCAGGAAAAGAGCCGGTCTGGGGAAAGCATCCTTACTTGGCATACCAACATCCTAAGATCTGGACAGGGACCATGTCATGCCACGATCCTGCCCAGCAAATGTAGGACGAAGCAAGAGGCTTATCTGCAGCTATCGTGACCTTCTGTGGTTGGGGGGGAGGATTTGGGGCAGCAGCTGTGATCACCCAGACCTCGTGCGTAAGTCCAGTTCTAGCTCATGCCCTGGACCAGCAGGGACAAGCACATCTCTATGCTGTTGGATGCCCCCAAAAGCAAAGCCCTCCACCTCCTCGGTGCTCCACACCACCATCGCTCAGCTCCCTTTTGCTCACCCACAGCACAGATTATTTTAGGACAGAGAGGAGCAAAGAGCTGCAGTGACCAACGGATGCTCATTGCAGAGCAAGGACTAGGCACCCCAGGGAGCCAGCAGCCAAAAAGTAACCAACAAAACCAACCCAAAAGCTTTCCCAAAGGGCTCTCTGCAGCTGCTTCCTTACATAAACGGCCTCAGGACAGCACCCCATGGACCACCAGCTGCTGCAAGGACAAAATCCACCCTGTCCTGAGCAGACGTCACCTAATCAGCACGTTGGCTTCCAACCAACGCGGTCTTGGGACACAGTAAGCATCTTATATAACCACCTCTGGATGGGGTCGGATCCAGTTCAGCCCCGTGATGTCCTCCTGCATGGGGAGGCACAAAGGGTCTGGTGGAAAAGCTGCTTTCCCTGCACAGACCCACTGCATGGCCACGGGACCTCCATCTCCACTGCTCTGCTGAAGGAGATAATCAAGGGTATGGAGAAAATCCACCCCTCCCCAACGGCACAAAAAGATGGAAGAGGGTCACAGCGACAAATGCTTTCCATCCTATATTTATTCGTCCTCCAGAACTTGATAGCTGGATGGGACGTGGAGATAGAACCTACAGAGCCCAGCACTGCCCAAGCACAGAACAGAACCCTCTCCTCTCTTTTCCTCCATTCTGGATGTTGGATAAGAAAAGACAAAGAGGAAGAAGGCTTCCTAGAGCCTGACCCCAGGGGGTGCCCTGGGTGAGCAGAAATGGCTGCCCCCCACAGCACATCCATTTCTTCCCACACGGTGAGGGAGAATTGTGAGTTTGTTTGTCAGGGAGCAAACTGTGCCTCTCCCTGGGGATCTTCCACCACTGTTCCATTAAAGAAAGAGAGGAAACAGCATTTTAAAAATCCAGTGCTTAACAAGACAGCTGCAGGGAGGCTACTTGACTGATTGAGTTTTTACCTGGTCCTTACAGGCAAGCCAAGGTACTTAACATAGAAATGAGGTTTAGTCACAGCAAGGTGTTTGGGATTAGAGCTGGCTGAAGAAACTCTGATGGAACTACGTTCCTCCGGAATGTGCACTCCTATCGGAGCTGAAATGCTTTGTAAGATTGAATAGGTTTAGCCAGAAGTTCATTTTCTAAAGAAAACCAGGGAGCGTGGAAATACGCTGAATGAAAAATTGTGCTTTTTCTTTCAAGTCAGACTGTTGTGTGTGTTGGCTATTCTGAAGTCATGCATTACCCTGAGAAGAACTTGGAGAATTTGTTTTGTCTCTAACGAAAAATTTACCCAAACTCAGCAATTCCCCACTCCCTGCTGCTAGAATTGAAGACATTTATATCTTTGCAAGAGATGCTTGCTGCGGACTGCAATACCAATGATACTTGATAAAAATGAGCTGTCAAACCCCACCTGGAGAAAACCTTGGGAGACAAGGGCAGCCCACCAGGACTCCGACAGGCAGCAAAATTGCAAACAAAGCAATGATGAACCTCTCTAAAGCAAGCCCATAGCAGCGAGCAATGATTTCTCAGCCAGCAGCTCCTCTGCCAAAGTTGGACATCATTCCTATTGGATAAACCTGCTGGCTGAGCCCTACATCTGACCCAGGAACATCAGGGTTGGGTTTTACCAGGAGCTGTGATCCCACCCGGGTCAGACTCGCACTGGGCTCCAGTTTGAGCATTGAAATGGGGATGAGGAAGGCCTGGGGCTCCACCTCCAAGACAGCACCAGGAGGTCAGGGAAAGGCTTTGGGGAGCAGCAGCCTCCTGCCAGCCCAGCTGGGAGGTTGGAACCAGATGATCCTTAAGTTCTCTTCCTTCCCAAACCATTCCATGATATTATACATCTCCATATCACACAGCCCCAGAACCATTTAGGTCAGTTCTCCTGCATCAATACCCACTCACTGCTGCAGGAAACCACAGAGGTTTGTGCAAGCAGATCTGGTGTGTCTATGAGCTACCCCTGTAATCCCAGCTGCATGCCTGGCCATCCAAATGAAACAGTGCTCTTAGGATTTTTTTGGTTTTGCTCCACTCCTCCCTTGCTTCGGGATCAGAAGACCTTTATGAATGACTTCCACTTAATCTCATTGCCAAGCGGACGTCGCTGCGTTCTGCTATCACATCATGCTCTGAAGACAGATAGAGTTTTCTGCCCGAGCAGAAAGGAACATTGTTTGTAGAACAGAGTGAACAACACGTGAAAAAGAGAGAGGGAGGAAATATATATCAGTGATGTTTGTTGGAAGAAGAAAGAAGCGCTCATCTGTTCAGACCAGGATTCTCAGCACGTACAAGCTATCCTCAGAACAAAAAGAGTTGCTTGTTCCCTGCCGTGTTTGCAGGAAGAGTCCTGTAAATATACTCAGAAATACTCAGGGCTGTAGATCAGATTGTCTACCTGAGCATCCCAGCACCCCCACAGTGATGGGTGGGGTGCAGCCTCACACAGCCCCATGGCCCCAGTCTCTTCATATTCCATAGGAAACAGGTGGCACGCTCATCAAGAAAGAGCCACAATACTAAAATTCCATTGGGCAGAACTTTGGTAAGAAAGTTGGCTCTGCCTGACCTTGCTGGTGCTCTACAGGGTGTAGGTCAAACATTTCCATTGCCAAGTCGCTACCGCCCCCACACACAGCATTTCGGTATTTGTATTGCTCATACTTATTCCCTTCTGAACTGCAGGGCAAAAAGAAGTAGCTGTCTGGATGGACAGGTTGGTCATTCCTGCCAAAATATTGGATACAACCGCTGGGGATGGATGGCTGTGACTGCAGGGAGGAGCTGCTCTGTCAACTGCAGTTGTGGATTCACAGCTTTTCCCACTTTCCTGACACAACATCCAGCATCCAAGCACAGCCTGGTGCATGTGGCCACATGTATGCTCCAAAGGCATCTCATCAGCTTCCTGGAACTCATAGCAGAACACTTGTTTGCTTGTCGGGGCTGCAGCTCTGGTGAGGAGAGAACAAGCAAATCGCATTGCTGCTCCCTGGGGAGTTCAAAGACACGGGGTGTGATTATCCGTGATGGAATCTGGCTTGCATAGAAAGCACTACAGTGGGAGTTGAGGCCCTGTGGGTCATGCAGGGACAGGCAGGAGGAAAGAGGGGCCCTCAATCATCAGCTGCAGACCCAGCCATCACCGGCAGCCATGTCGCATAATCCAATTCGGAAATCTATCATGGAAATCTTAAAATGAGCTCCGTTTGCTGCCCTCCCACCACCAGCATCTGCTGCTCCATAGCTGCCCCCTCCCGACAGCACGAGGATGCTCTGCTCCAGGCAGACCCACCCCAGGTAGGCCACGTTCACCCCATATTTTGGGGCACGCAGAGCTCCATGTGGACACACGCGACCTCAGGGCTGACTCCATGACTGCATCTCTAGAGGGGAACAAAACCAGAGCAAAAACTGCAGCATAGAGCACAGCGTTGTCAGGCTGGAATTAAAAGGCCAATTACTTTATAATCTCCTGGGTACAGGGATGGTCTTCGCTCGTACAAACAGGGCTTAATGAGACAAGGTCCTGGCCCAGAGCAGAGATGTTTCTGTAGACCGGAGAGCAAAGATATTTGGATGAAGACAGAGGTTGAGTCACTGAAACTGCAGCGGGCTGAATTCTGCCCATATAGCCGTCCCTGTAAATCCCAGCCAGAGGATTTTCTGGATTATGCGTGCACATTCTTTTCCCTGCCACTTCATCAAATAAGACACCATGACCGCTCCCCAGTGCAGGTTGGGGAACTCACCCCAGGGGCGCAGCAACAAGCCAGCAGCCTCAGGGCTCTCCTGGGAAAGAGATCCTGGGGGACAGAAACATGTATTTGGTTTCTTCCTCCCGTGCTTCCTTGTGGTTGCAACACTTGTAACCCCTGAGGCTTCACACAAATCATTTAGGTTGCACCACGCTGGGATAAGACAGGGCACTGCTCACTGGAGCATCTTCTGGAGGTGCTTCCATTCTCAGCTTCATGTTTGCAGACAGGAGGAACTTCGATTTCTTTCTCCCATTACACTGATTCATGAAAATCTGCTCTTTGGACATCTGATAGCAAGGAATGCCTGGGGCTCAGGATGCAGGAGGATGGAAGAGGCTGTGGAAAGTTCATACCCTTATCTCACAGGGTTCCTCTGCTCCATCTGGTTGCTGCCATGGGGAGCATCCCACTGGCAGAGCCACTTGTGCAACCACAAAACCCATCCCATGAGGATGGCAGGGCACACCAGCATCCTGGACCAGGCTGGTTGCTCGAGGCACAAAGGTTTATTGCTGTCCCATGAGATGGCAATCACGTCAGAGTTCAACATCCCAACCCAGAGCCATTAATTACAAAACAGGGAGAAGAGCTTAAATGCTTGAACATGTTAGCTCAGCCCTTCAGGGAACTTCTGATGTGCCAGAGCGTCTAATCTCTGCAAATCACTTTTATTCTGCCTTGCTCCGGGTTTTCCTTTTTAATCAACTTAATCTTTATTCATGAGGTGTGTTGCTGCTGCGTGACAGAAACGCACAGATCCTGAGCATCAGGGAGCAGAAATTAGGGGAAAACTTGGGGCTTGTTCCAGCCAGGGCTTAAGGTCTGGAGCAATTATCTGGATGGGACAGGACCCAGCACTCCTATCTGCCACTGGGGGCCAGGAGAAGGGGCCTAAGAGATGCACCCCTAAGACTAGCGTGCTTTGATCAGCACATCTCTCTGCTATATTGAGTCCCTGAGGTCCCTGCTCACCTCATCTTGCTGATGGAGCCATTTTAAAAGAAAAAAAAAGGAAATAAAAATAAGTGAAAGGGATTAAAGAGATAAGTGACAACAATGAGAACAAAGAATAAATGAAGTGCTAATATGATTTCAAGGGGAGAAGTGGGGCAGGAATGAACCTTGCTCCAAGAGACACCAACACTAGGACCCCATGATCTGTCCTGCACAGAATCATCCCAGTTCTCCCTCCATTTACATCACATTTTGTGACCCAACCCCAAAAAAGGACCTGGGCAGAGCCGGATGGGGTGGAGCACAGTACGACACCCCAGTTGGCTAGGAAATGCCATTCCATTTTGGGAAGACAGCAGCAACTTCCACTTACGCTTCTCAAGAAGCAGAGCTGTCATTTAGGAGCTCCCAAGAGAAGCTGCCCAAGCGTGATCCTCTTCCTGCAGATCAGCCCCAAAGCACCCCAGTGTGCACAGTGAGGCTCAGCAGCCTGCCATGCCCCTGCTTGCATCCTCCCAGGATCAGTTTCCCCCTCCCAGCCATCATCTAGAGGTACTGATGGGATTGTAATGCTGTTAATGAGCTGTAATTAATTAATTAGCCTGTTAGCACAGGGGTTTTAGGCTTTTTTGGCAAACGCGTTTTATAGCCAGAGGGAGGCTCTTCCCCAGCACAGCCACAGCAGATAAGTCCCATCCCTGCGCTGAGCACATTCACTTTCTGCCCAGCAAATTCATACCCCGCTGCCTCCATCGAAGACTGTTTGTGTCACGGGGGAGGACCCTGGAAAAAGCCGCAGATGTTCCCCAGGTCGCAGACAACCCAGTTACCAATTTAAATGCAGAGGGTTCACAGACATCGCCATCAGCCCCTTGAGGACATCAATCCCCTCCGGCAAATTTCACAAGAAAAACACAACCCAGGCAGAGAGCACGAGATAGCAGGGCTCTCCTCGGTCCCTGCAGGGGGGAAATTCCCTAAAGTACCCAAGCTGTAACTAAAGCAGGCCAGGGTCCAAAGCGACAGCTGAGCTCCACTGAGCAGCCCCAGGATGTTTGGAGCCATACACAGAGCCTGAGCCTCTCCCAGCCCAGCATCTCCATTACCATGCCGGTTAATAATTGAAGCACCAGCGTGGAGGCATTAAAGTTTCAGGGCTGACAGGTCAGGAGCGAGGCAGCAGGCTCAGGGAGCAGTGCCACTAATTAACCCCGCACAGTGCAGGTCTCTGCCCATCCCTGTAGACAAACCCTTTCAGCACCACAAATGTTGTGTTCTCAGAGCTCCTCATATCTGCTTTGCACAAGCATCCATCCCACACCATAGTGGATGCTCGCTCAATATTAGCTATCTCTCAAAATCAGAGCAGATTTTCTCCCCAGGAAGAACGGCTTTCTTTTTAGAGTGCCTAGCACTGCACAAAGCCGGCTCTGCGCAAGGGCTACGAGTTACCTTTTCTGGACTGAGAGGCTGAACAGGAGGGTTATTCTATAGGAGCAGATGGAGCCGATGATCCTGGGAGCCAGCCCAGCGCGGTGACAGACTGCCCCACGCTGCCTCCCCCGCAGCACCGCGCCGGGACCCGGCACAGGAGCAGCACCCGAGGGGCTGAGCACCGGCACGACTCATCCCACTGCTGGGTGTCCCCTGGGTGGACATCAACCACCACACCCCCAACAACACCCCAGTATTCATCTTCCCCTTCATTTCCCCTATTTATAACCGACCCATCCCGCACGTTGGGCAGCAGAGTGCCTCTGCTCTCATTAGGCTCAGCTGGGCAGAGCTCACCATCTCCCCCAGGTGCTCTCAGCAATTAAGCTAATTGCATCCCGTTGGGTAGCTGATGCTGCTTCCCTGATGCTGCAGGCTTTGGGTTTCCTTGCAGTTTAGAGGACTGTGAGGCTGTTGAGTGCAGGATGGGCTAAAACCCTTTAGGCACATTATTGCTCCTTGCTCTTTCTCGAATGCTGCTGCAGCAGAGAGGGCTCCGCAGAGAGGAGCAGCAACAATTGGGGTTCAGAACCCTGGGGATGGAACCCCCATCATCAGCCTCGTGCCACCTCCTGCATGGGGCTGAACGAGGGGTTGGACTCAATGATCCTTCCAGCTCTGGTTCTATGAAGCTGTGCTGTGGCAGGAGGGAGCTGCAGCACACCTTGGCAACCCGAAACCTCCAAAACAACACACAGACACTGAACTCCTGCGGAAAAGTCGTGATTTTCCATGCAGCCATTTGAATTCCCTTTGGTTGCTGCATCTCCAGCAAAAGAGCCGTGCAGTTTGCGTCAGGGCAGGCAGACGGTGGGGCTGTCTGAGCAGAGCCGTGGTCAGGGTTTGGAGCACGATGGCTCAGCAATTAATCCTCCCCCGCGACACTGCCTGGGCTCGGGCACAAGGGAGCATTACCTTGATTAAAAGCGATGCGTTAATGCAGTGCTCGGTGCCCAGCAGAGCAGATCCCCAGGGTCGCATTCAGCTCCCCATGGGCACCAGGTCCCCTGGCCACCGCTGAGCACGGCGGGGTGATGCTGCTGGGGACCGGCCCTCCTTGCCGGGCAGCCAGCAGGCATTTCCCTCATTAATCCAGCATTCGCTCCATGGTGGATGCTCCTGCCCTTTCAAAGCATCTCCCTCTTTGTCAGCTGCCTTTTCAGGCACTGCAAACACACAAAAGCCGTTTTGCTCTGTGCGGTGCCTGGGAGCACACCCGTGCCGTGCAGCAGAGCTAACGATGCTATCGGTCACCTCTGCTTCTCGCCCAGGTGCTCGTCCCACTTCTTCCCAGCCTTGTTTCAGCATTTTCCTCTTACAAAAAAGAGTCTTGGGTAAGTTCTTGTTTGTTTTCCCATGATATTATAAATGTGGTGTCCAGACTGTTCCCTCTCCTCGGCCCCGTTCAGCCCAGCCCTGCTGCAGCTTCCTCCCTTCGGGACCACTCCTGCATCTGTCTCCCCCCGGTGCTGTTCCTGCACCTGCTCTTGTTTGCTTAATACCAGCTATTTTATTACCTCTCTGGAAAGTTGCTTGGGGCCATTTCCCAGCACAGCAAATACTCAGAGCTGCCATGCTTCTGGGGGAGCTCTGAACCTAGGGGGGGTGCACAGCCCTCACCCGCACACCCAGCCCCATTCCCCATGTCAGGATGACAAAGGTGAGCTGAGCTGGCAGGAGCAGGCACAGCACCCAGCAGCTCCCATAATTAATGGCACTGTGAGCAGTTCCCTGCTGGGCCATGAATAAAACATCCCTTCTGAGGACCCAAACTTTGAAAAATCTTTTTTTTCGCTTTTTGCTCTGTTAATTATATTTGATGAGATGCTTTGCTTTTATTATTTTCTCCTTCTGCTTAAGCAGGAGTGAAAATTGTTTTGGGGTCCTGATTTCCTACAGGGATGGTATGACCAGCAGGGAGGCTCCCCCTGAGCCACTGCCAGCCACCCTTGCAGTATCACACCCCACAGGCCAGACACCTAGATTAGTCACGGTGTTTTGGGGCATTCCTGGGTCATTCATCATCCTAAACCTGGAGAAAAGCCTCTCCAGACCCCTTCCATCCCACAAACATTTGTCCTAACCCCCTTTGTCTGCAGGGAGAAAGAAGGGGCTGACATAAACTGTGCAACTTGGACACTCAGGTTGAGCTTCTGGCCCATGGGCCATCACCACCCTGCACCTTCTGCTGGGCAAGCAATTCCCAAGCCATTGGCATGGAGAACCAAAGCAGTTTCTGACCAGAAGAGAGCTGCTATGTGCACATATCCGAGGCTCTGAGCATCTCTCTGGATAAAGGTGAAATTCCACTCCCAGCTCAGTTGGCTCTCATCCAGATGAGCTGCATTAGCAGATATTTGCCAGGCCAGGATCAGGATCAGCCCTGCCATTGCAAAAGTGCCTCAGCCACCCAAAATGCTGCTGCGTGGCCACGCTTGGTGCAGCAAAGGAGGATGGATGCTGCTTCACTGCAAGTACCACAGTGCTGTCCCCTTGGGTTTGGTAATGGCCACACGTTGTGTTCCCCAGTGTCTCTGTGAGCTCCTTGGGCAATGATGGGCATTGCAGTCTGCATAGCCCTGCCCAAAGAGATGGCTGCCCCGTGCCTTTATGAGATATCGGGGAGAGATGGTCATTTCCTGCCCAAGCAACAAGCGCTTTGCTTCTCACTGGTTCCTCTGCCAGGCAATTTTCTCTCTCTGCTGAAAGCACTGGGTTCTGTCCAGCTCCAGCCTCCATCCTTCAGCCAACCTGAGGCTGCAGCCAGAGATCTGCACACGCAGCCCAGCCGGGGCTGATGTCCTAATGAAGGTCCCTGAAATACTCAACTGTCAATGAGGTCTGTAACCCTTAAAGTGCTAGAAGTGCTCTCAGTGGGATGAGCTGGCACCTTGGCCACTAGGAAATGCAGTTGCATAAGCAAAGTATGCTTTACTTGGTGTTTGAGAGGTTGGCCTGCAGAGGAAAGGGACTTCCAGCAGCAGAAGAATAGAGCTAATAAAGGAAATCCACTCCACCAAGGTGGAGAGGGACTAAGGAGAGGGAAATGAATGAGTAATCTAAACACAGCCACTAACAATCCCCCCGTGCTCTTCAATAAAGCAGAGATTAAGAGGAGGATTTGCAGCCATGCTACAGCTGGGCTCAGCTCTGCCACGGGGCTGATCAGCTCCACCACAACCTACACTCCTGGTTCCCTGTCTGGGAAGCAAAGACATCCTTGATTCCCCATTAAAAGCTTAATTTGGTGATGGCTGCAAAGGACTCCAGAGATTTGGTGCCATTGGCTCCAGTGCTGCAGATCAGCCCCAGTCCCACAGCGCACTGGGGGCTGTGGGGGGTTCTGGTGCCCACAGCCCCATACTTAGCATCACCAAAAAAGGCTTCATGTCTTCCTGCATGCTCAAAGCACCTCCTGTTGTCTCCTGGGGTGAAAGCAGCTTTCCCATAGTGGTACCAGGAGGCAGAAGCCTTCCCGAACCCTCCAGGCACATCCCCAATACAAATAATGAAGAGGAATTTGCACTGGCCAACAAAGATGTAACCGGAGCAATCCCAGCGGGAGCATATTTCTGTAAGCAGGGGCTACATGAGAAAGGGCAGGAAACCTGACACGTCGCAAATCACTCTCCTGCCACTTGCTGTAGTCTAGAAATGCTCTATTAAAAATAACACCGGCCTCGGCTGCCGGCAGCGCAGCAGAACCCAGGCCAGGGGCTGAGGGCAGCTCAGGCTCAGGGCTGGCTGCCAGGTGGATGGAAAAGGCTCTGAGGTTTATGGCTGATAAGTGCAGCACTGCTCTGCGGTGATTTATAAACACGGAGCTGCCCGTGACATCCATCACCCATGGAGCACACGTGGTGGGGGGAGATGCTGTCCCAGAGGGCTCTGCTGGGCTGGAGGGTGGGGAATGGGCTCAGGATGCAGCGAGGTCAGAGAGTTGGGAAATGTCAGCGATGCAGCCAAAAAATGAGGTTCTGGGGAAAGGAGAACTCTTTACCAATGCAGCACACAGCAAGAAAATAATCGGAAGGAGGGCAAAAACATTCAAGGGTGTTGGAGCATTTCCGTGCTTCTAAAAGGCTCATGTTTCTTGGGAAGCACAGGTGGCCATTTGCTTTGACATTTTCTGGGTGAGACCTTTGCCATGTATTACCATTTTCCATTTACAAACTCAGCTGCTCTGGTCGTGGAGGTGAGAAGCACCTGGAGAGGATCAGGTGCTTCCCCTGTTCCCCAGCTCCATTGGAGTCACACCACCACCAGACTCATTTTGCCACATCAGAGCCAAAGGCCATGGACCTCTCAGCCCTGAGCATGGGTTGGGAGGTGCCAGGTGTCCCCCGGCTGTGGGACAAGCAAGGTGCCCCCACCCCAGCACCCTGCTGCACAGCACACCTCAGCTTGTTCAAATAAAGCCCCATCTGCGCAGATTATTTACAGGAGGATGTTTGCTCTGCTGCAGAAGCTGATTTGGTCATGAAAGTTTAAACAGGACAGAGAAGGGACACTGAGAAGAGTGTCCTGGAGATGGGACACAGCCCCATGGATCCTTCCCAGAGTCAGATTCCCATAGCAGCACCCCTCAATCTGAACTTCCCAGCAACGCAAGCATCTCATTGGCATTGACGCAGTTGTTGGGATCCACAGAGAGCCACCAGCCCCGAGACAACCTGCCCTGCAGGTTTGAGGAGCTGCAAGGTGACTTGCCCATACACAGAGCAAAAATCTCTGTTGGCCACTGAAAGTCCAGTGGTCTCATCAGAAATAGCCCTATACGTGGGTTATATGGAGAAGGGCACAGCAGGGCTGCATGTGAGCTGGGGAAAGAGCAGAGCAAAGGAAACCCTCCATAAAAATGCTTGCCCCGAAGCAGGTGCCTTGTTGCTTAGCCAAGAAATAAAATCCCCACACAGAGACTGAGCCAGGAAACCACCCCTACAGACACCAAGATAACCCCCAGGCCATTCTTCTTTCCCTGCTGGAGGCAGATGAGGAGCCCAACCCTGAAGGAAAACACCTCGATGAAACTCCTCCCAGCCCTCCCATGTCCCGCAGCAGATCAGTTGTCCCCTGTAATATTGTAATGCATTCCAGTCCCCGTAGCAGGACATGGACTGCTGGGGGTCACTCCTCGGGATGCCCATATACCCCCTCTTAGCAGATGAAGAGGCTTCCTCCACCACTGAGGCTGATCAAGCACAGCCACAGCTGCCACGCACTCACCCATCGCACTCAAACTCACCCATGCAGACACATGCTCACCCAGATCCTCCTTTCTCCACCCTCTATACAGACCCCCGAGCTCTCCTTTTGCTCCCACCCCCAAAGCACTGCTGGAAAAGACCTCACCTCACTGTTCTCCAATCACCACTTGTCTTCCTGCTCCTCAGCTGAGGCCGAGGAGCAGGGTTAGCAGCTCAGTGCTCTCCCAGGGATGGATGAAGAGCAGAGAAAGGCTTGGCAAAGTGGGAGAACCTGCATTCAAGCTTGCCCAACTGCTGGTTAGTGGCTCCACGGCACCACCTTCTCCTGCACACCTGGACAGACATGTTCTGAGCGAGGCAAGGCAGGGAGTGGAGGGAGGCTCTCCTACTCTGGAGAAAACAACCCAAACCTGCCTGTCCTGGTGATGGCAGATCTGCTGGGTGACAAAGAGAAGCCACCCAGGCTTGTCCCACCACAGAGCTCCTCTGTGCCCATGGTCAGCTCTCACAGCTGAGTGCTAGGTGGAGCCGCTGTGCTTTGGGATATTGACACCCATACCCCACAGCCTGCCTCCCCCAAGAGCCTACAGCAGAAGGCTCCTTTCTCTGACAGCAGAAGGTTACTCAGATGGAAAGCATCCACACGTGTGTCATGAAACCAGAGCCTGCTTCCTCCTGCCACCACTCACACCACGAGCTGGGTGGTGCGGCCAGTGCTGGCCATGGGGCTCCGTCACACTTCTGGTGGCCAGGAGCACCTTTATGTCACACCTCTGGGTGGCCCTGCCATGTCCCTCACAGCGTGGCCATGGGGTGGAGGAGATCCCATGGACATGATAAGCGCCATCACATCCTCGAGGGGTCTGTAGGATGTCTACAGGAGGATGCTTAGGGTCTCTGAGAGTAACATCAGCACCCCATTACTATAATGATGTTTTGTCATAATTTTCTCCCACAGTAGGACTTCTGAATAGTCCAAGTGATTGTTCTTTGGGATCTTATTCTTACAGTACCAGCAATCAACACACAGATGTTCAGCTCAGAGAAAGAGGGTTGGCATGAAGAGCAGTCAAAAGATAACAGGGTTGATCCCAGGGTCCTCCTCCATCTGCTGGCATCTTTGGAGCCCTGAGCCCCAGCAGCAACCCCAAGCACATCCACACCCTCCACATCACAGCAATGGTGCTTGTGGGGGCCTTCATCCAACCCAAAGGGCTTGGGGAACAGAGGAGGGCTCATGTGGGTGGGTCAGCACAGCACGGGGTGGCAGCCCCCATTAGCTGTACCTTCCAGCATACATATGGGATATTATGTGGGGAAGTGCTGATTTTGCAAGGAGCTCTGACAGCCTGGGAGAAGCAAAACCATGCTTGGGAGAGCTGCAGTTCAGACCAAGCCAGGAAGCATTTCTTGGCAGCCATGAGTGGAGGAAGGAAAGGAGGAGGACCAGGTGAGCCAGGGATGGAGCACCATCTGCTGCCTGTCTTTGTGGGACACTGGCCAGATTGTGCAGCCCTGGAGCAGAATCTTCTCATTTGCACACATGCGATGCTATCTGGTGAATCCTAAGATCTATGGGATTGGGATGAAAGTCCCCTCAGGACCCCATAGCGTGTATAGGAAGGCCATGAACCACAGGCTTCAGCTGGGTTGGTGACCGCTGAGATCACTGTTATTTGCAGCCAAAACACGGAGAGAGGCAGGAAGACCCCCAGCCATGGCATGCATTGCCAGCAGATCATGTCCTGGGTCTCATTTCCTGGCTCCCCATCCTTGATTCCCAAGCTGGATCTTTCCTCTGACTTACAGCTGGGTTCTTGGTATGTTGGATGTGCCTCTTCATCCCCACCCAACAGTTTGTTGTGTTCTTGCATGGATTTTCCTTCCTGAAGCCCTGGCTTCTCTACTTTTGCCAGCCAGACCCCATCTCAGAGGCCCAGGGCCTTCCTTCCCACCTCATCCTCCAGCTTCCTCCATGCTGAAGCATTTGGGGTTTGCTCCATCCAATGCTGAAGGAGCAGCTGGGAGCACAGCGTGAGCATGGCGAGGCCAGCAGCATGGCTTGCCAAGAGATAGGGGGGAAAAAAGGTTGCTTAGGAGGAGCTGGCCTTTACAATCTGTTTCACTTCGTGCCTCCCTCCCGACCACATGGTACCCTCAGCCAAATGTCATTAGAGGTCCGTCCACATGCTGATCACCTCATTTGCCTTCAAAGCCGGAGTGAAATCCCTCTCGGTGAGAAGCAGTTAGTTCAGCTACACCAACACCTCCAATGGCTATTTGGGAATTGGTTGGTGAGAACTGGCTGATGGACTCAGAGTGGAATTTGAGTTAAGAAGTGGGGAGCAAACTGGAGATTTTGGCTGCCACCAGGTTAATTCCCACCTGCAGAAAGGCAAGGAGTTGGCTGGTGGGAGGGAAATTATAACCCAGAATCAAACCAGTCTCTATCCTCGGTCCACAGTCTTCAGCATTTGGTCTGGCTCCAAAGTTCTGTCTGCAGGGTTTGGAGAAGTCTTATGTCCCTCTCATCCAGCTGTGAACAGAAGCGAACACTGGTGTGGCTGCAGGAAAACAGACAGCTTCATCCGGGACAGCCAGCAGTGGGAGATGAGAAGGGACTTAATTACAGTAAGTCCTTTTGCAGCAAAACTGCCAGGTGCTAAAAGACTTTTTAATTTAACAGAGAAAGGCAGATCGCTGCCGAGCATCTGGAAACGGAACCCAGAGAAAATCCAATTAAAAATCAGGTGGTGCTGCAATTGGAACAAGCTATGAAGTGATGGATTATTCATTTCAGCATGTCTTGAAGCCAAGAGAAGGGAGAATCTACTGGATCCTTCCAGCACCGTACCTGCTGTGATGTACACTCCTACCCAGGCTCTGCGAGCAGGCTGACTTCATGGCAAAGGCATGGCCAAGAGGCTGCCCAGTGCAATGTTCCCCATCCATCACTGGAGGACGACCCACAAGCCCAGCTAGGTGAGTTGCACTGCCTCGTGCTTGGAGGCATTAATAACCCAGAACTAGCAGCCAACTCCATGGAAACCAACTGGTAGTCAGTGACAAGTTCTCCTGTTGCTATAGGAACTAGGCCCAAACAAATAAAAATTACCTATAATTTTTCCTCCCCAAAGTTCTCCCACATCACATTTCCATAGCAACTAATTAGCTCATTAGTGATCTGAACCACACCAGTGGACTGGCAGCAGTGCCCTGCTGCATCTCACCAGGAAGCCCTTAGGACAGCGTGTGCCAGCTCCAAGGGAAAGGCTTGAGCAGAAGGAGGTGTTGTCTCAGGCTGGATTTCTGCACGCCTTCCCTGTGACATCTCCAGCACAAACGGCACTTGAAGCCTTCTATCTCCAGAGGTTACCTCGCCCTCCAGTTTTTCAACCTCGCTGTTTCCTCCCCAGGTTTCCTTCAGCCCCAGCTCTGGGCTGCATGGAGCCTTGGCACCATCCTCACATCTTTCTGGCCACCACACTGAGATCTCTTGGCTTACTGCTGGCTTCTGCAATATCTTCATTGGCAGTATCCCTGCAGGGGTTCTCTCCTCTCGTTTCCTCTCTGATCTCACGAGCACATCCCTCCCTCCTCTGGCAGCTCAGTGCAATGGGTCTCTTCCTGTATTTTTTAGCTGTTTCCACCCAAATCCTAATAGCAGTGGGAAGCCACCGCTCACCTGCATGTGACCAAGCCAATGCCATGCCTGAAGTAGCCATGGGTGCCATTGCCACCTTCGTAGCCAAGGAAAGACCATGGCTTTGCAGAGTTAGGGCCAGCAGGAAGCACTAGAGCCCTCCCTGGATTGCAAGACACCCAAGGTACAACACAAGACCAATGGACACATTGCATTGTGCCAGCTTGGCTGGGCAGCTCCAGGTCACAGGAGATGGTGGTGCAGAACAACTGGGTGCTAAAAGTCTCCTAGGAAGAAAATGTTAAGCAAAAAAAAAAAAAAGACCACAGTGGTAGAATTGCTGTTGACAGGTATTGGTGTAATTAACATGAGCAAGTGCATTCCAGGAGATTAGTTATATTAAAGCACAGTTGCATGCCCACAGAGAGGAGGTGGCACCCTCAATTAGTGTCAGAAACTGGAAAGCAAAGACCAGCTCTGATTGCCTCCGCCGTGGTAGAAATCTGCTGAAACCTGGAATCCCCCAACTGCAGCCGCACGGAAACAGGGCTCAGGGCTTCTTGGTTGTGTTTCCAACGATTTGAATATTTTGACACTTCTCAAGGAGTAAGCTGTGAAAAGGTATGAAAGGGAAAAGGAAACAATCAGCAATAAAAGGCAAGCAGCTGAAAGCCTGTGAAAATAGCAACGCTGAGCCTCAGTCCAGAGCCTTAAATACAAAATGAGATTAAAAGAAAAAAAAAAAAAGAAGTCGGATGAATTCAAGGGAGAACTTTCCTTTCTTTTCCTCTGCTTTTTGCCCAGCCCTTCAGACAGGCACCACTCCTCAGCACTGCAGGTAACAAGAGGGGATGAGTGACCCAGCAGCCCCAAGAACTGCAGTAATGCTGTTTCCTTCTCCCATTCCCTTTGTTTTTGCCATTCCCTTGTTTCTCAATTATTTGCAGAGAGAACAGCTGAATGCTCCTTGCTTGAGAGTCTGGGAAGCCTGCAAAGCTGCCAGTGTCCCTCAAAGCTTTCAGGTGTCCCTCCAGCATGATGATTAGCAAACTGCTCCTAGGGGTAACATGAGCAGTTGTCCCTGGGACAGCTTGACTGCTCAGGTGTTGGGGACTTACAGGGACTTAGCTAAAATTCTTTTCTGAGACTTTGGGTAGAGTTGGTTGTGCTGAAGGTTCCTTCCTAACCCGTTGCATCAATCATTGATGAGTTATTGTAAACAAAAGATCTGAGCGTTGGTTTCATCAAAGGGAAGAAGAATCACTAATTTTTGTGGGTTGGATATCACCTGATCATAGAATCCTTCAACCATAGAATCGTTAAGGTCAGAAAAGCCCTCTCAGATCACCAAGCTCAACCCCAACCCACCCCACCATGCCCACCGATTGTGTTCCTCAGTGCCACATCTCTCCACTTCCAGAACACCTCCAGGATGGTGACTTTCCTAATATTCAACCTGAATGATGCTGAGACTGCAGAAACTGCTGCCTGGAAGCCTGCCCACCTGCATGTCCTCATCTCACAGCTCCTTCTAGTCCAGCCTCTGTTCCTACATACACAAAGCCCACCTTTAGCCCACCAGCCCTACCATGCTCCAGGGGTCCCCAAAGTTTCTGCTTAAAAGGAGTGTTTGGGCACTGGCACCGCTGCCCAGGGAGGTGGTGGAGTCACTGTCCCCAGAGGTGTCCTGAACAGTGGAGATGTGGCACTGAGAGGCGTGATTTGGTGCCATGGTAGGAATGGGTTGGGGTTGGACTTGAGGATCTCTGAGGTCTTCTCCAATCTGAATGGTTCTGTGATTCTATGGCTTCTCCAGTGTCTCATAGGAACCAAGTGGTACCAGTGCAAAGACACGAGGCCAAGCTCACTCCCACCTCCCTCTTGTCATCCATGGAAATGTGATTATTGACGAGATCTCTGGCACCATCAGATGTGATCAAAGCCACAACTCAATTAGCTTTGACTGGATTGAAAGGCGAGGGTTTGGAGGAGGACGGCAGGGTGGGCTCCATGGTGCGGTCACCCATGGGTACTGAAGATGGATAGGGCCAGGCATTGCACCTCATCTTGTAGAGGATCCCAGGTGGGGTAACGTGAGCCCAGCCTGCCCTGAGATGCTTTTAATTCTTTCTCATCTTCTGAAATCAAATAAAAATCTGAAGGAGAAACTTTGTCATCTGAGCAACGGTGGAAAAAAAAAAACACATGTCTGGAGATGAAAGGGAATTGTAGATGGGTATTTCATTTTCTGCTCTTGTAATGAATGTGAAAACAAAAAAAAAAAAAAAAGAAGCAAACAAAAAATCCCAGACGTGGTTAATGAGCTTTGCATTTCAATGCACACCGATGTCACCCTTTGGCTGGCGATGCTCGGTGGGCAAGTGTTGGGTCGTGGGGAATAGCAGCAGTATTTACCAAATAACACATGCGTTTTGAGAAGAAGTTTGTTAAATATTTTAGTGCATCCAGTCTCCTCTTCCCCGCCCATCTACGGACTTACAAAATGCTTTGCATATTTATTTTAGCATGCACTAGATTTATTTAAAAATAGCATCACCAGCACTGGAAACAGCCCACTTGCTTTTCATCTAGATCTTTGCATTGAATCAGTGAATCCAAAATTAAACAAGGTTAGGTGAACTAAATCTATACAAGGACCTATTTGCTGATCAATACAGAAATGGATGCCTGGGACTTCTTTACCATGTGAAATATGAGGACTTATGAGAGAGATATTGCTTTTGTTATTGCATTAAAAAAAAAAAAATCAGATTTAATCTCCACACGTTAAAAAAAATATTTGTTGAAGAGATGCTTTGCCCTAAATAATTTATGCTGGTTGTATAGTACCCAGAAGAGAGAAGTTTCCCTTCTTCCATTCCTAATGAGATGGAAAAAGACCTCAAATATTTTTCTTGGATTCAGTTTCATCGGTGCACGGAGCTGAAACTCTGCCTGCATCTGAGTGTTGGGCTCCTCCAACACTAAGAGAACCACAGCGTGCTGCTCCAGGACGGAGAGGGACTCCAGCACATCTGGGGCCAAACCCACAGCCCTGCAGGGAGCACTGAGCCTTGAGGTCTAGGGGACAGTGATGGGGACTGAGGCGCCAGCACCCATGGGAGAGAGGGGAGAAGCCAATCCAGCATGGCCACAGTAGTGTGCCACGGGGCTGGGCAGCAGGCATTTGGGAAAAAAGGTGGTCAGACTTTTAGCCCACCTTGGGGACAACACCTGGGGCTTGCCTAGGGAACCGTGCCATGCCCAGCTGGGTGCCTTTCCCACAAGCACACTGCAAGAACCGATCCATCAAGTGCTGTACCTGTTTTGCTCTGAATAAATCTGCATATCAGACGCTTCCATGAATGAAAAATGCATGCACCGGTAAATCAGAGGTGAAATAACACATCAGTTGTCAGCACTATTTTTTTTTTTTTTCCCTCTAGGAGTTTCATTAAAAAAGACACATCATCTGATAAAGGTAATAGCGAGGGCGGTCCTCAGCCAGCACTGCTTCAGCAGGGTGTCCATGAGGTCCTTCTTTTTGGGGACCTACCTGGGTGCCAAGAGGACAGGTGACAGCAGTGTTTCTCCCTATGCTGTTCCCATACCACCAGCATTCGGGTTAGCAGCAACACATGGACACAAGCACGCAGCAAAGAGGCAACAGCTGCTTCTCACTGGCCCAGATTGGGATTTTAATTAAGGAAAAGATTTGGGGGAATAAAGGGGAAAATAATTCTGAAAGCTTTAATTAAAGAAGTTCAGGGCGAGGCAGGGTGATGGGAGGGGATGCATCCTGCTGTGGCTGGGGAGGGTGAGCTCTGACCCCATTGGGACACTCAGTGCTGAGGGGATGGGGCAGTCCCTGTGCACCCCTCAGATTGAGCTGCTGCAGACTCCCAGTGAGACCCAGTGGCAGAGAGAGTGTGAGCTCCCACCTGGTTAAAAATACATCAAAAGCCAAATTCCTATTCATTTGGCTCTGATATACAGCAAAGTGCTGCTGGGGCTGGTGAGGGTTCCTATGGTGCACGATGCAATGGGTGCTGGGGCTTGGGGAAAGCTTTGCTTCCATGCTGCATTGCCCAGAGCAGCAGTGGGGCCAGGGTGAGTGCTGTGCCCAGGATGGTGGCACTCATTGCAGTAGGGGTTAATGCTGGTTCAATAAGAGCCCCCAGAGAAGCAGAAATGATCAGTAATGCTGGGTATGAAATGCCATATCAAAGCCACACGGGGTTGGTTGGAAGTGGGGCTGTAAATGCTGCAAGGAAGAAGTGCTGCCTGGTGAGTTATCTTTGCTGTGTTTTGTTTGGAAATGCGTGTTTCTGCTCACAGCAGGGTTTGCAGCATGGTTTGCAGAACACTGTTCCTCAGCAGAAGCTTTGCTCTGAGCACACAGCCAGCCACACGTGCCACAAACCTGAGCTTTTGCTCTGCTTCTTTGATAGGAAGGTGTGAGAGGAGCACAGCTGAACCCAACCCCTGCCACAAAGTGTGGGCACCTGTGTCAGGAACACAGCTGGACAAAACCCCTGCAGCACAAAGACTCCACAAAATGTGTTTCCAAGAACCTGCCTTCATCAGAGGCCACAGCCAGAGCAGAGAGGTTTGGACCCCGTCCTGACACACAGAACTGGGGATGCATCCTTGGGTGTGAGATGCAGCCATGTGCCCAGGGTTGGGGGTTCTCTGTCACTGTTAAATGAAGTTTAGGGGAGAAAAGTGCCACATCAGTCCCTCGGGAGCCCCCAGCAGGTTGTCACCCCCCTGCTTGCTCCAGGCTCCTCAGACCTCTGGTGTGCACGCAGAAAGCTGGTGGGCTTCAGGTCCCAAATTCTATGATTCTGTGAAATAAAGCCAGGGAGAAGATTCCAGCGCTGCTGTTTTAAAGCAATTTTCCTTTTCCCTGGCACATTTGCCATTGCACAGCTCCAGCTCATTCCTCAGCTCCGAAGCCATGCAAGACCTGTTGCAAGCAGAGATGCTGTGAGGGGGCTTTGGTGAGGGTCAGTGCAACAAAGGGAATTCCGAACCCATTGCATCGCTCCTCTGAGCATTGCACAGCTCAAACCCAAAATTCCATCTCAAGCAATCACATAAAAAACCACATTTTGCATAAGAAGAAAGGAACACGTCACTCTAAAGTGATCTCATCATCCCTGAGCCAGGAGTTACACTGAGCAAAGCAAAGCTGCTATCGTGGTAACTGCTTCGGTTTCATCAAGGTTCCCACCTCCTCCACTCCAGAGCAGCTCCGAGATGCAAATCAAGCACAAAAGCCACCTGGGCTCCTCGGCAGCCCTCTGCCCACGTGCCTGGAAGGCAGCAGCCGGTGCCAGCGCCGCGTGGTGTGTGCAGAAAGGTTAAGGCGGTGTGCAACGAGCCAGGGGCACTGCGTGGGGCTGGGAAGCCCTGGGCAAAGCTGGAGGGTCCTGCGTGGGAGGTGACCACCGTGGGGACCCCAGCACCTCCCTGATCTGCTTGCTTCAGTCCTCGATATTTTCAGGCTTTGCACCGCTCTCCTCCTCCAGCTCCCACGTTTCCCCCACCTCTGCAAAAGCAGCAGGAATGTGGAGCCAAGAAGAGGGCAGCACCTGCTGGGCAGGGTGGGAGCTTCCACCCCACCTCTCCTTATCCTTTCTTTGGGGTCCTGTGCAGCGAATCACCCTGATTTCCCAGCACCCCAACATGGGGTTTTGCTGTTGACCCCACTGCAGGTCCCGGGGCAGGCAGCAGAAAGCAGCTCCAGAAATCTACAGGATTTGGGCCCATTGCCCATGCGTGGGCTGGGCTTGCAAACCAGATGGAGAGAAGGGGATTGAAGGTGCTTCACCCAAGACAGGGGTGAAAATAGTGCAAAACTTGTAAACTCACTTATATAATAGCCAATTATCAGGGAGACCACCTGGTTAAACCAGAGCTTTGCTCACCCCAAAACAAAGCACCCACATTCTGCACACAGAGCAGTAGCAGGTGATGCATCCACAGCAGCTCCCATGGGCAATACAGAACTTCCCAGCCCCCATGCACTTCACTTTGAGGCCATTCCTCCTTGATGGGCTGCACCGGGCACCCCGGGGGCCAGTTGGGATGATTTCAGGGCCGCTCAGCTGCCTGGCTGGGGGTGGGGAGGATAATCCATATTGCTGAGGTCTCATTGGTATTCTGCAGTTTCAGCTCATTAGCCCTTAGGTGCTACCAGAACGAGAGCATTGGAAGTTTCTGGGCTGAGACAGCTATTAGGGGAGGATGGAACACATCTCGCACAACCCAATGCCCTGCGTGAGCTTGCTGATTTATGCTATCGATCTTGAAGGTGCCCACATGCTGCCTGAACCTAAAAAAACCCAACCCTGCCCTACATACAGCCCCAGCCACCTTCAGAAAAGAAAGAAAGAAAGAAAAACTGAGCAAAATAAATAACCCAAAGAGCTCCCTGCAATCTGCTCTCCAGGAGCACCACCAGCTCCAGCTCCCAGTGTGACCAGTGAGGCTGATGGGGGGACTGGGCGCCCATCACAGCCAGCTCAGCGCAGGGCAGGGCTGGCTGCCACCCCCTGGTGCCACGTCTGCTCTGCTGGGCTGGCTGAGATGTGATGAGTTGTGCTGTCTGCATTGAGGGGTTGTCCTGCTTTGGGCACTGCCTGCTTGCACCCCACCACGTGCCTGCAGAAATAACCTCTTTGTGCTTGTATTTGAGACAAACGGGGGGGAAGGGGAGGGGGGAATGAAAAAAAAAACAAAAAAGCTTTTCTCCAAACAGGGGAACTCAATGTGATGAATTTTCCTCTTCTGCTGAAGTTCTCTCCTCGGAGGCACTGATACATGTTTAATGGGTCTCGATGCAACCATTAAGCTGCTAATTGAAACAAAGAGCCCGCAAACTCAGCGCTGAGGCCCCCACCCTCCCCCCTCTCCACACACACCCCCCTCCGAACCCCTTCCCCGCGCCGGGCCAACACCTGGGGGCTTCCAAGCCCCCCGCGCACCCCCACCCGTGTCCCCCCGCTTCTACCAAGGGGGGACATAGGGGAAAAAATGAGGATGGATGGGATGGGAGGGGAGGGGATGGGATGGGATGGGATGGGATGGGATGGGATGGGATGGAGCCCCCCCGCTTCTCATCATCCCACGGCTGAGGCTGAAGGAGCCGCGGCCCCGCAGACCCCCGGCGCTGCCCGCTGCCTCCCCCTCGCGGCAGCCCTGGGACGGTGCCCCCGACCCTGTGCTGGTAGCACAGCCCCAGAGCTGCTGTCCCACACGGGGGGAGGGCCCGACACACTGAGCCCCGCATCCCGGCCCGGGGTGATGCTCCGGGGGGGTCTTTCAGCCCGCAACCTGGGGTACCCCCAGTACTGCAAGCAGTATAAAGCACCTGAGTGTCATGAGAGGACCTGACACAACGAGGATGCTCCATCATATGAAGAGGGCACACGGGTGCTTCGGGGTGAATTTTATTGAAAACAAGGAGGGGTTCGTGGGTACAGACTGTGCTCAGTACAGGGCTGGAGGGGCTCTGGGCTGCATCAGAACCACAGAGTCATTCAGGTTGGAGAAGATCTCTCAGATTCACAAACCAACCCCAACCCACCCCCACCATGACACCAAACCATATCCCTCAGTGTCACATCTCCGTGGTTCTGGAACTCCTCCAGGGGATGGTGACCCCACCACTCCCTGGGCAGCAGTTCCAACACACCACCATTCTCTCAGAGAAGAAATTTTTCTTAATATTCTCTCCCACCCTATGGCCAAGCTGGTGGGCACCAGATCTATCATCCCTGTGCATGGCAGGAGGGCACAAGCAGCAGGATCCAATTCAGCACACGGGGCAGACGGGACCCAACTGAGCAGCAAAGCCCCATCCATGGGTCCCAACCCCCCTTCACCATGGTATCACCCAGTATGAGAAAGGAAAGGTGCTCTCCTTCCCCAAAACTAAGTCAGGACTTTCTCCAGGAGGAGAAAAGCAAGGAGAAAAAGGAAAAACAAAAGCTTAACAGCAAATCGAAAGGGATCCAAAGTGACCAACTATGGAAAAACCTACAAGCAAGCATCTCAGCTGCCAAGCTGTCCTACCAGGCTGGTGATGTGCGATTTCAGGGAGCAAAGGATGTTTTGGGGAGTGGGATTAAAGGGGGGATGTGGAGAGCATCAGCCACATTATTGTGCACGAGGAGGTGGGATATGGGCTAGGGGTCAGACCAAAGCAGGGCAGGGTTTGCTCACACTGTGCTGTACCCATCTGTGCTGTTTCCTATGGGCTCACGCACTGAGGGGACAGGGTGAGACAGAGGGGAAAGTCACCATGTGCTGCTCTGAGCCCTTCTCAGGGAGCTGAACCATGTCCTCAGGCACAGCCCAGCCTGGCTCCATCCCAAAGGGTGTGGGGCTGTGGGGTCAGCTGAACACTGCTTCAGCAGAGGGAAGACCCTGACATCCACACCTCCAGGGCAGGAAGTTCAGGAAAAGCGTGCTGGGTCATTATTTTGGGTTTTTTTTGTTTGTTTTTTAAAGATTCAATTAAAAAATAGATGCATTTCTTCTTAAAAAAAGAAATAATCTTAGGGCAGCTTGTCTTCTAGAAACCTCAGCCACTACCCCAAATCTAGCCAGAAAACTGCTGGTCACAGCAGCAGAATTGCTGCTCACATAGACATTCACACCACCATCACTGATTTAAAAATATATAATATATATATAGCACACACACACACAAATATATTAGAAAAGGAAAAAAATCCCTCTGAAAATTCAATCTATTAAAAATAAAAAACCCACAGCGGTACATTCGGTCTGTGGTCCCACACACAGATGGAACACAGCGGGGCTCACAGCAGATTCTTTAGGGGAGAAGGAAGCGCTTCTCCCTCCTCCCACCCACACAGAAGGGCTTTAATTTATAGCAAGTGCAGTAAAACCCGGAAACATGTTACAAAGTCCATTATATATATAGACACAAAATGTACAACTGGCAGCAGCCCCTGCACTGGGCTGTGGGGGGTTGGGGCTGAGATGGAGGCTGTGGCCACAGCTGGAGGCGGTGATGGGGTCACAGTGTGAGGTCTTACATGAGCCCCAAAGGGGGAAGAGGATGGAGAGGTGGGGCAGCATCCTCCTGCAGGATGAGGAGTGGTGGTAGATGCTCACCATCCCCACCTCCTCCAGTGTCATGCAGCCCCAGGGTGAGCAGAGAGGAGCAGGTCCGTGGAGGAAGCAGGAGAACAGGGGCTGCTGCTCATGGTGGGGTGAACTGGGGGGGGAAAATATGCTTTTATTCCTCTGCAGGGGAGCAGTAGATGACGCAGTGAAGGGGATGTCAGGCCTGGGGCTGTGTTGAAGGGTCACCCAGATGTCATCAGGATGGCTTTGTGCGGGGACAGCGGTGTAGCCATGGAGCCCTGCAGCCTCCTGCAGTGCTGCTCAGGAAGATGAGGCAGAGAACTGGGTGAAATGCTGGGGGAGGGGCTAGGGGCAGATAAGGAGGGGGAGAGAAGCACAGCAGCATTTTCTCTTTGCCGGCCCCAGGCAGCAAAGGGGAAGAAAGGCAGAAGTTCCCCACAGACCATGCCAAGGTTGGGCACCATCCCCTCCCTGTGCCCCCAGCATTTGAAGGGGGGAAGGTGTTGGCTTCTAAGGCTCTTCCTCGAAGATTTCAGGCAAAGAGAAAAGAGGCTGCGATGGGGCTGTGCCCAGAGCTGTCCGGGGGCTGAGAAACACAATTTGTGCAAACCATCACGAATTCAAGTCCGCATCTGCTCCGCTGCGGGGACTGCACGGAACAGTGGGGCTCCAGTTAAGAGTCATCCCCGAGGATCTCTGTCACAAAGGAGGCCATGTCAGTCTCTTTGGTGTCGTGTAGAGTGAAGAAGGGGTGCTCCTGTCAACAAGAAGCAAGGCATCAGTCATGCATGGCCCAGCAGGGAACAGTCCAAAAGCAGCCCCAGGGGTGTCACAGCACTGGCCAAGCAGGCAGCAGCATCCCCTGCAGACTCCCATGGATGTCACAGAATCATAGAATCACTCAGGTTGGAAAAAGACCTTAAAGATCATCGAGTCCAACCATGACCTAACAATACGACCTCACTAACAACCCTCCGCTAAATCAACTTAAAGCTGAACACTTTTGGGTTTAGTGTTTCCAGGTTAAAACCCAGCTTGCACTACCATCATTTGGGGTGGTTGACCTAAACTCTCCAAGAGCAGGTGGGACAGAAGGAGAAAACACCTAGAAAGCTTGGCCTTGATCACTGAATCCCCTTAACACCCACAGAACTCAGTACACCATTGCACCTTACACACGCTATGCCCATCCCACCGTGTGCCTGGAAGTCACCCGTGTCCTTCCGTACCATTTGTCCAGAACCTTTTATCCCAACACATTTCATGTACCAGATGAAGGCCAACAGAGATGGCCCCAAACTTACCATAAGTTCTAAATAGTTCATTCGCTCAGCGGGGTTCTTCCTTAAACTGAAGGGGGGGAAAAAAAAAAAAAGGCTGTAGGATCTTTTCTTACTTTTTTTTTCCTCCTATATGTGGTCTATCAGAAGGGACCCCCCCCGTGCCGAACCACACCTCACTTTGGGTGGGCAGCACCCACTCCTCTCCCTCTGAGCTGAACCACGTGGCCCTGAAGCAGCCAGGAAGGGAACCACAAAGGCAGATTTGGGATGTTGCCAAACCCAGAAGCATGCAGCCCTGCTGGGAAGGAGAGGAGGTGGCTTCCCACCACCCATCCCACAGCTTGGTGGTACCTACAAACAGACCAGGAGCAGAGAGAACCTGAAGGGAACAGCTCCTGCATGGGGAACCCACAAAACCACAAACCAGGTTCACCCAGAGGCACGCAGATGCTGCCAGAGGGCTGTTCTACCACCACACTGCCAGAACCCACCAACACTTGAGCAGCGCCAATGGTAAAACGGGAAGAGAAACCTCTGTGCCTTCCAAGCAGCCTGGCTGAGTCACACTGAGAACAAAACCCATTCCCACTGCAGCAGATACATCAGCTCAGTACAACAAGGAGGGGAGAAACAGGCTCCAAAGCCAACTCCAGCCCCATGCTTTGCTCACACGTCAGCCCAGCCTCTGGCACACTCACCACTGTGCTGTGAAGTCCACGAACTCCTTGGAGAAGCGCTCAGCAGGCAGCTGGGGTGAGGGCTCCTCCACCACCTGCTTGAGCTGCTGGAACGGGGTGCCCCAGGACTCGTAGGGGAAGCGGAGGATGGCCAACTCGATCTGGGGACAGGGACACTGTGAGACACCAGGGCTGCCCCACATCAGTGGCTGCACAAGTGCAGGTTCAAGATGAAAAGCCTCCCTCCTAACAAACCATTTTCAATTTGGGTCATACTACCTTCCCCCCCCCCTACACCCACGCTTTTTTAAATACGAAGACCTAGAGGCAAAAAAATACTTCCTTTTGAGGTCTGCTCAGCAAATTAATACATTTACAGAAAGCAGACAAATATATGTAAAACAGGGTTATTTAAAAAGATAATCAAAGCAGAGTAGATGCTACTTCTGCACTGGCTTCTGGAGTGCTCTTCTGAACATAACTTGCCCTCTGGGCTGCAGGCTTTATGACCTGGGCACAAAGAGATCCATGAGCCCAAGAGAAAGCAAGTTTAGAATATAACTTAAGATGATCTTTATCAAACCACTGCAGCTAACCCTGATCATCCATTCCAGCAGGAAAAAGTCCATCACAGCTCTTGGGCATCCCAGGCAAAGGGATGGGATATGAGAAATGAATAAAGCTAGGATCAGCCCTGCAGCTCAGTAGCCATAAATAGGGCTAGTCTTCAATCAAACCTCTCCAGAAATAAGTAAACAAAACAGGAAGCCAGCCCAGGAGGAAGATATTAGAGGGAATGAGGTTGGGGCTCCATCCAGCTGCAGGCTGGCAGGCTTTCAGTAAAATCCCCTCTCCCATTCACTGCTGGAAGAGTTCAGGTTTCGTCATTGCCACAGTTTCCCATCACACAGCTTCCTGCATCTCAGAGCAGAGCTGGAGCTGATTGCTTTTGCAGCAAGCACAGCTCTGCTCTGCACAGCACAGGGATACCAAGAGGGAGTACTTGTCAGAGATCTATGCAGCACCACACACAGATGCAAGGAGACAGTGTCCAAAACAAAGGTCACAGCTAAAAAGGTGCAGGAAAACTTTAGGGAAATGGTCTAAGCAAGAGATGCAGTCTCCTGGAAAGCAGAACTGTTCCCAGGCAGCATTCCCTTTGAGCCAGCAGCTGGGATTTCCTTTGTCCTCCCGTGCCAGAAGACTTCAGCTGCTTTCTGAAAGATCCATTTCTTGCAGGAGGCAGAGGAACCATCCTGAGCAGCTGCAATTTTGGAACTGAAAGCATTTCCCCTTCCTGTTGGCTGCTGCGAGCTGCCCCACAGGCAGGGCTGCTGCTAACCACACACACCACCTCAAGGTTGGAGCCCCTAACACAGACCCCAGCCCACTCCAGCATCACTGTGCTGGCACCCGCCCTCTGCATTACCATTGTGATCCCCAGACTCCAGACATCCGACTTCACGTTGTAGCCCTTCTGGTTCAGCTCAGGATTTATTCTTTCTGGCTGCAAAAGCAAAACGGAAGATATTACAGTTCTGTCTCGTTTTCACAGTGCAAACCACACACAGCCGATCTCTGGCTCCAAAACCCAGGTTGGGTAGATTCCCGTCTCACATCCCCACAGAGGCAGAGTTTGAGGTTACATCTGCAAGCACCAGTGAGTGCCACGTCCCACTCCACATCGCCTCCACAAGCACTCATCCCCACAGTAGGGTGCCTGCCCCAGGAGCAGGAGCTCCCCCACACCACTGTCATGAACTGCAGATAAAATGATCCTACTAAGGAAAGCCTCAGCATTTTCTAGCCAAGAGCAGCCTTCCAACCCAACGGGGGGGGTTGGTGATTGGATTAGATGATCTTAGCGATCTTTCCCAGCCTTAATGATTCTATGATTCCACCCACTACAACCAACACCAGCCAGGCTTTCACCCTTTTGTGAAAGAAAGGGGGCACAGGAAGAGTCTGCTACTACATGGACACAAATAGGGCAGTGATGGAGTCCCCATCCCTGGAGATATTCCAGAACCATGGAGGCGTGGAACTGAGGGACACAGTTTGGTGTCATGGTGGGATGGGTTGGCATTGGTGATCTCAGAGGTCTTCTCCAACCTTAATGATTCTGTAAGTCTATTAAACAGCAGGGCTTATAGGGAGGGGAATCCCATCCTTGGAGGGCACTGCTGAGTCAGGAAACCCAGAACACACTTTCAATCTCAGGACAGAGGTGAGCCAAGACCAGTACCAGTTTCTAAGCAGCCTTCTCAAGGTGAGGCTGGAAGGATTGCACATAAGCACACTTACAGCCATGTATGGTTTGCAGCCAGCATCCATTGTCTTCGCCACTGAGTCCACCAAGTAGCCACTGATCCCAAAGTCACACATTTTCACATGTCCCTCCTTGTTGATGAGCACATTGGAAGGTTTCACATCTACAACAAAGAACATGAGAGAACAGATAGAGCGTTTGTAGAGGTATCATGGGGCCTGGGATAGCACAAGCAACTCCCTGATGACCCTGATGAGAAGGAATGGGAGGGATAGCAGTGGACAAAACAAGAGAAATCCCCCACTCTGGCCCTTATGCAGTTGAAATAAAATGCTAAGTTTTACACAGAACATGCAGTTCCTCAGGAGCAATTTATGTACCAAACACAGCCTTGAAAACTCAACCAAGCTCTCAGGACAGCTCATCTCAGGCCCATCATGACCTGTGTGCAAGTACAGGACAAACTGTGTTAAGATGAAGAGCAGGACCTGGCTGTTATGATGCCCATCAGTGATTTGCAAGGTCTTCTTCAGCTCTCCCCTTGCCAGAACTACCCAGTCAGGAAGGGTATGCGATTTTGTCCCTAAGTGCTGCCTGCAATGCATCTCAGTACTCAGAGAGAGACAGAGATGCCTACAGAAATATAGACAGCAAAGAATTCAGTCATTATATCCAACCCCTCATGTGGAAAGGAGAAAGAGAACATCAAGTAAGCAGATGTGTGAAGGCCTAGGGCATCTAAGTGTGTCCACCACGGCCCCAAGTGCCACCAGACCCCAACTGTAGGCATTCCAGAGGCACACATCACACATCTCCTTGGAAGGAGCCTTCCCATAACATATTGCAAGGCTGGCACTGTAGCACACTACATGAATCTCACTCGGCACACCCACCTCTGTGGATTACGGACAGTTTACTGTGCAGATGCTCCAGAGCTCGTACAATCTGCAGACAAACAGAGCAAGAGAGCACCATTAGCCACACGTAGCTCAGCACTCAGCAAACCCCAGTAGGAGTGCAAACCACAGAGCATGAGTGTGCAAAGCTTGAGGGGGGACGGGGCACAAGCACTCACAGACACAGCCATTTTCCCCAGAATGTCTTCTGGGATGGTTTTCTTCTTCTCCAGTACTTTCTTGTAGAATTTATCCAAGGAAGTGTCCATGAGCTCCATGCAGATCCACACGTCACCCTGCAGGTGGAGAGAAAGTAGCTATAGGAAATCCTCCAAACCCCCCAGGAGCCAAAGGACACAGTGGGGGCAGACAGAGGGACACCACACTTCCACCCATGGCAATCCAACATCCCCATGGTGCAGCCACTGCCAACCACATACCAGCATGCACCTGATAACAATGGGCACTGATGTGGGGGTACCACCAATAGCACTCCCAACAGCCACATCCAAGAGTGCCCTGCTTGAAATCCAGCCCAGCCCACTGCCAACATGCCTGGGCACCTGCTGCTGCAGCATGGAAAGGGACCTGCTGCCTCCTGCAACAGCTGGGCTTTGCACCACCTCAACCAGCCCACTTTGGCTGTAGGAAACAGAGGTGGTTTGAGACAGTTTTGTGCATTCAGAGAACACACACAGACCCAAGGAGCTGTGCAACAGTAGCCTCTCACCTCTCGAAATAGGGCTCCATAGAAAGTGACAGTGTAGAAGCAGTCAACCGTCCTCATGGAGATGTCCAAGTCCATCAGCAGCCTCTTCTGCTCCTGAGTGTTCACTGTGGCACGAATCCTCTGAGAAATATTAAGACAAAAAAAATAGAAAGGTTTTGATGTAGGTGGAATTCTGTAGCCAGCACAGCCCCCAGAGATGCCCAGATGACCTCTTACAAACAACACCACAATGGATGACACCACCTAAGTGCCACGTTGGGCTGCAAGGGGACACAGGAAGGTACCAAATCCAACAAACCCCCATCTCTGTCCCCATTCTGCCCCACAGACCCTCTGTCCCACCAGGAGGAAACCATCCTCACCTTCACAGCCATGATGGTGCCACTCTGAGCATGCCTCACTTTCTCCACCACACCATAGGCCCCCCGGCCCAGCTCTGAAATAGTCACCAGGTCATCAGCTTCCACCTCGAAGTTCTGTAAGGAGAAAGGTAACGAAAAAAATAAAATAAAAATAAAAATCAGGCAGGAGCACATTTTTTGTAAAGGCAAAGTTCACTGCTTGCACTTCAGCCACACAGAGCATGCCCAAACCACCTACATGATCCCAGCAGCCCACCACACTTAGAGCAGATGATGTATTTTTGGCTCCTTTGGGACTCACTGAATACCCCTTTTAAGCTAGAGATTGGGATTTGCCAAAGGCACAACGTCTCTGGAAGAGGACCAAGGCTCAATATGCCTCTCTGCCAGTGAGTTTCTCCACATCACACAGACAAGTTCCCCCCAACACACGTTGCCCTGTAATTGTCCGCTCTGCTGGGCAGGGCATACACTGCTGGAGTGAGACATGGGCTATTTTTGGAGGCTGCATTCATCGCTCTTAATAAGTTACAGACCTCCTTTCAACCAGGCAGGACTTCATCCAGCCTGCAGCTTCCCTCCGGTCCCAGGGAACAAAAATAACACTGGGATGCCAAACTGACCCAGCAGCAGCAAAGGGTGGGAAAAGCACTGCGCAGCATTGGAAGCAGTGTTGCACCCAGAGCAGAATGGCAGCGGTGTGCTGGGAGTCAGGGCTACCAGGTTGGTGGCCACGCTAGCCACCAGCCCCACTAATCTGGGCCAGATGGGAACGGTGGGCAGCTGAGGGAGGTCTGCTGAGCTCAGCAGGAAGCTATGCTGCATGGCATAGGGAAGTCGCAGCCTGTCCCAGGTGGGACAGAGGATCCAATGGGACTATGGGGCTCGTGCAGCCCCCACTTCACTGCCCTGGGCAGAGGCACAGTGCAGGCTTACAGCTCCTGCAGGGGCCTCCAGGAAGGACTTAGTGGTGCTTTTCAGGACACGTGTTCTATGATTGTTCCAGGGCATTGTGTTTTTGTTCCTGGCATTTACCCGCAGGCTTCCCCAGACACTGGTAGTTCCCAGCACGGCCCTGCCCAGCTGCAGAGATAAAGAACCAACAGAACAGAACCCCACACTGCACCCCTTACCCTCTGCTCTGCATGGATCAGATGGACCCGCAGTCACCCTTCATCTCACAACCCAAAGCTGTTCTTGCACCCACCACTCCTCCATCCCATGTTGTGTTGTTCTGAAGCACCCAGAGCAAACCTGAGCTGCAGATCTCAGGGCAGGCAGAGCACAGATGCAGAATCCCTCAAAACAACGCAGGGAGGGCACAGTCTGCAGAGCTGCCCCCAGGCTGCAGCTCTCCCACTGCACACTCTGTGCACAAGCTGCTGCACACAGTCTCTCCCCAAGCCATTAATACATAAGACAACAGCTAGAACACAACACCAGCAGCAGGGCTGCTCCCTGCACCCAGCCCAGGCTGCTTGTCTCCCCTCAAAACCTAAAACCTTGCACCAAGGATATGACTGACCCAACACCCCGTATTTTTAGGTCACTTGCAGCCCCAGGAGAGCCTGTAACAAGAGAATGAAATAAAAGGGAGGCGGCAGCTATTTCTAGCAGTGTTTTTCATCAGGCAGCTTGGAAAGGATTTGGAGAGGAGCTCTGAGCCCAGCTTCTGGTGGGATGCCAGCAGCAACAGGGACAAAGGGGACGTGGGCTGGGACAAGAGGGCACAGCCAGGCTGGGTAAGAGTGAGAAGGCTGCCAAGGGAGCAGGATCCCACTAAGGGCAAAGCCTCACCCTACACGTGCCTATCTCCCTGATGCTCTCATTACTGGCACAAACCCACAGCCAACAGGGGAAAGGTCCTGCTTGAGGACACCTCATCCCCCTCCAAAGATGCATCCCATGAGGCTGCACCAGGAGGATGCACTGGAGCTTAAAGGATGCTTGAGATCACAAAGATCCAATCCGACAAGCTGTCATGGCAGCGTGATCCATGCTACTCCCATACAGGAGGCAAGCAGAACTGGAAACAAGAACATCAACACGTACTTTGTCTCCAATGGTGATGAAGGTTCTGGAGTCCAAGTTCCTTGGTGGCCTGCAAGGAAAGAGGGAATCAGAAAAAAGCTCAACGTCAAAACCCCCTTCTCCAGTGCCAGGTTTCATGTGCCCCCAGGTGCTTTCAGCCACTGCTTCCCACAGCGCATTGTTAAGGGTGCACACCAGCCCCCTCCAAACACTCCCAAAGGCTTTCATGGAGCCACCACCAACCACAGAGCCAGCAGGAGCCCGGGGAGCAGCGAGGTGAGGCTGCATCAAAGCTATGAAACCATCCCCATGCAGGGAGAGGAGCAGCTGCTGTGTTTTGACAGGCAGGTGTTGTAACAGCACAGCCACGTCGCCCCAAACACGCCTAGGAAACAACAGGTAATTCCTCTGCACTGAGTCATTTGTGTACACTTGACAGCCTGTTCCAGGCAGCCTGGCATGCAGAGCAGCCAGCAGCGTCACACTTTGCACAACACCATGTAGGCAAAAGTCTTCCTTTATGGATTTTTCCCCTCCTCGTGGCTTCCCATTCACCCCTATTGTCAGGATGGGATTTAAGGCACGCATTGTCCTTTTGATCCTGCCCTGCTCCTGTGCTCAACTCCTCTGACACTATCAGCTGGAACTGTGCAATCTGCTCATCATCTTCATTCCCATCAGAGCACTGCAGTAGCTTTAAGGAAGTGCTCAGGCTTGCAGCAAAAGCATTGGCACTGTGCAAATATTTGCAGTGTGCCTTGAAAAGTGCAGAGAAAAGGAATGGTGGGGGCCTAGAACCAGTCTGAACAGGAGTGCTCTGGGCATGCAAGCACCCTGCAAACTGCAGCTGACATCTGCTCCAGGGGAAACTCAGATACAGAGGGAGACAGCTCTGCATGCAGGATTCTATCTACACACCAGGCTGTGGGCTGTAACAGGAGATCCTGGCTCCAGGCAATCTGCCCTGCCTGAGGATGCAGGGATGTGCCCCCAGTGAGGGATTCACTGCTCCCCCAGAGCTTTGTGGCTCTCTGGAGAGAGCAGAACTTGGTGGTGGAGATGCATCACAGAGGAGGAATTTCAGCCATCTGCTTTTTGTCAAACCTAGCACTGTCACCCTGGTCCTGCCTCCTCACACACAGCATAACAACATACTAAGCAGCAGCAAACAGGGCACAGAGAAATCCCAGTGCCTGAGATGCAGTCAGGCACCAGCCCCAAGCACAGCAGGGGGAAACAACAAGGCTTCCACATCCTCCTTGCACCAACATGGGCAACTCAATGGGTTCACAGAGGCCAAGGCATGGGGCAGGGGATGCCACCAACTGAGGGCAGGGGCTGCTCCACAGCACCCAGCACCTTCACCCCTGCTCCTGCTGCAGGTCCTAGCCCTGCAGGCAGCTCCCAGAGGCACACAGAATCTATGCGTGTGCACAAGTGCAATTCCTTCTCATCACTGAGAAGCCAGAGCTCCAGTTGAAAAACCCCAACCAGCTGATGTGGTAACACTTTTATGGCCACATGGCCTGAGACAGCTTACTGCAGCTCCTAGAACTGGCTGCAGGAGCAGGCACTCACGTGGTGTTGACAGGGGGCTGCTTGATGGGAGGACATGTTATCCTCAGCTTCTTCTTGCCCTTCACTGTAAGAGAAGATGCACATATAAGCAATGGGCATTTTTAAAACTTTCCTTCCTTTCGACACCCCCACAACTGCAGCCACCAGGCCCAGGGCTGCAGCACATTTCTGCAGCTCTCACACCCTGCCCTGCTTTCAGCCACCCCCACAGCAGCCTTCACCCCCCGTGGCCATTAAGGGTTCCTCTTCTGGGGGGGATTTAAGTTGTTGGCATTTAGGAGAGGGGGTGAAGCTGCTCTGTCTGTTGGGCACTCACCTGGTTTGTGTGGCTCCAGGGATCCCTTGGAATCTGGAAGAGAGCAAGGTGACATCGGGTCAGTGCTCACACTCCAAAGCACTCAATACAAACCATACATCCCTTATGGTGCCAGACAGGAGCAGAAGAACACGCCATGGGGTAGTTGGCACCCAGCCCTGTCCTGGGCTGCACAGCCACCAGATGTCCCCATGCCACTGGCTGTGCCCAGGGCCACAACAGCACCCCAACGTGCTCCCAGCAGATCCCACTTTGGGAAGCACTGATCCATTTCTCAGCACACTCCCAGCTGGGCAAGGAAGGGACAGATCCTGTGAGTATGCTGCAGGAGGCAGGGGAGCAGCCAGCCCTGCTCTGTGCCATCAGGACAAGGGCCAACAAGCCTCACATACAGCAATTGGCAACTCTGTCCCTGAGAGGGAACACCCCATGTGACACCAAGGGGAACCACAGGGCAGGATGCTAGCCACAACACTAGGATCAGTGTGCACAGGTTGAGACCTTGCACTGAAACAGGAAGGAGCTGGAGCCCTGCTCTGCTGACCCACAGGGATATGGGGGGTTGCTGTGGTTTGCAGCACCAGCCCCAGAGCCCTGCAAGTCCTTTGTGCGTCTCAGCACCTGCTCCATGAGGCTGCTCCCAATTCCATACCCAGCTGGGATGGGACAGGGAGCTATAAATAGCCCTGCACTGCAAAATACCTGGCTGTGCAAACACAAAGTGCAGCCAAATGCAAGATGCTGCCCTCTGGCTCAGCAGTGCCTTCTCTTCCTGCAGCCAGGGCAGGGCACAGAGCTGGGATGTGGGGCTGCAGCTTCCTCCTGCAGCCAGTGGGAGGGAGACCTCCACAGGGCACGCAATCCCATCCCAAGATGCAGACAATAACATGCATCGCCCTGTGGATGCAGAGCTGCTGGATGCCCCCAGAACAACCCCAGGTTGGGCTCGCAAGCACCTCCAACTCCTGTTGGCTCAATGCACCCCACATCCTGGGCAGCACCAGCTAAACGCCCTCCATCTGCTTTTTCCCTTCACACCAAACCCTGAAACGCCCCCCATCCTGGCTGCTATTTTACAGTATCTGTTTGCTCTCCCTCTCCCCAGTTGCCATAGTAACCCCCAGCAGGAGCACAATGCTCCCTCTGTGCAGCTCCCTGACAGCACTGGGTCAGAGCATAGCGGTGACTCACGCAGGGGGAGCAGCATCCACGCTGTGCCAGAAGCTGCAGCATCAGCCCCACAGATCGGGGTCACAGGGAGCTCAAGGTCAGGATCCATGCACACACCCTTACGCACACAGCATCTGCAAGCATGGGTGAGTGGCTCTGTGCAGGATGGGGACATCCCCTGTGTAAAACCTCTGCACCACACAGGAGGATCTCAAGGTCTCTGTACATCGGTCACACCCCACAGAGCAGAGCTCAC
This sequence comes from Chrysolophus pictus, assembly GCA_037305975.1. Lineage (NCBI taxonomy): Eukaryota > Metazoa > Chordata > Aves > Galliformes > Phasianidae > Chrysolophus > Chrysolophus pictus. The sequence goes on from CM074589.1 coordinate 4,548,331, forward strand.
ACTTTGCTGTAAGGAGGGCCCTGTACCCTGACAGCCCCAAAGCACTGCCCTGTACTCTGCAGCACCACTTTGCAGGGCCAGCAGCATATCCTTCCCCATAGTTGTGCCCAGCCCCCAAAAGCATTTCCTATAGCTGCCAAAGCAGGGCTACAAAACCTACCTCAGCACATCAGCCCACACCAAAATAAAATACATTGCTCTCCTTCTGGGATGCTGCTCCCAAACCCTCGGGAACCAAAGCAGGGCTGCATCTTGCTGCTCTCCCTGTTCCCACCACAGCACCCCACATACCTGCAGCCCCAGCCCCATCCCACTGCCCTGCTCCGTGCCCACTGCCAGAGGAACGCTGCACAGTGGGACGGGCACAGCACGACCTTGCAATTCAATCCCAGTGTCCCTGCAGGCAGCTGCTCCCCGCTCCCCAGCAGCTGCCAGCTCCCAGCACCTCCCTCCCACGGCTGGGATGAGGAGAATGCTCTCCATCGCCTGTAAGCAAAGGGATGCTCTTGTTCTGCAGGGTTTCTGCAGAAGAAAAGGTGCAGCACAGAGCCTGCGAGTGTTACCCACTGCTCACAACAGCTTCAGGCCAATTCCACAGCTTGAAAGTGACAGCACGTGCATGGGGTAGACCGGGGACACGTTCCTGTCCCTCCCAGCACTGCACTGGGAACACGAGCTGACCGAAGTCCCCAGTGTAGCCACACTTGTCACCACGTGATGCCACGAGCACGTAACTACATCCTCTATGCTAAGAAAGTCCCCATTTCCTCCTAAAGAAAAAAAAGAAACTGGCATTTTCTTTTTCCCCCTTGCACTGCAGTCTCCACCAGCTAAGAGCAGACCTTTCCTGGAACCGCATTCATTCATCACCAAAACCCTCATCTCAGCCACCACAACTCCAGCCCGGTTCCCCCACACCTCTCCCCAGCAGGTTTCTCTTTCCCACTCCATGTGGGTGGAGAGAAGCAAGCAGGACAACCCGAAGCACTGTCAATACGGCTGTTTGCCTGAGCCGACCTTTGAAATCAAACCTCCCCAGCACCAGGCTCCAGGTCCAACCCTGCTGCAGAGCTGTGCTGGTGCTGGGAAAGGGGTTGGAGCATATCCAACCCCCCCCTCGACCCACAGAGAGCTGAAGGGTGGGTCCCAGTGCTGCAGAGGGAAAGACAGAAGGAAAGAAAAGAATGTAATAATAAAAAAAAAAAAAAATGATGCAACCTCCCCCCAAACAAAGAGTGCTAAGGGAATAAGCTTTTGGGCAGCAGTGAGCTGCCTGCAGGGAGCAAGGTGCTGGCTCTGCTGCAACAGGCGTGCAAGGCTGCTGGGAGCAAGCGCTGCCCTGTGAGTTTCCTTGAGCACTGCTGGCTCTGTGCAATGAAGATGCAGTGTTTCAGCCCCATGCAAAAAAAAAAAAAAAGAAAAGAAAAAAAAAACGGGCAGGTTTTGCAGAGCTTTAAAAATAGATGTCTGGCTGCAAAAATAGATATGCTTGGCTGCAAATGCAGAGCTTTCCCCCCCACCCCCAACAAGCAGAAAGATGGAAATGTGCATGGATTGAGCCCAAGGAGTTGCACCGTCCCTTCTGAGCACCAGGACCGGCCCTCCGCTCGCCCCCATCACGCCTTTCGGAGGTTGCAACACATACCTTGCTTCTTGTCCATGGTTTCCCAGAAATGAAGAACAGAAACGGCACACACCCGGCAGTGGGGAGCCCTGGGGGGGGTGAGGAGGTGGGGACAGCAGCGGGCAGGAGCAGGCTCAGGGCGCTCAGCTTGCAGCAGGGCTGCACGGCTGGATGCAGCCTGCAGTGCAGGGACCCTGCGAGCTGAGGGCAGCGGCTCCACTCCAATACACTCAAAAGCTCCAACAGTTGTACAAACTGCAGCAGTGAAATAGTGGTGACGTCAACAGGAAACCGGGGGGGGGGGGGGGGGGGGGGGGTTCCAGCAGCTCCAGGAGCCATTGAAGCGCAGCGCTGGCACCGCACATCCCAACCCAGCCCACCCTTCTTGCACAGCTCCACTCCATCCTGCTCCCTAAAGACCCCCACGGTGCCCCTGCCCACCCCAGCACAGAGCTCAAAGCAATGCAATCCCACGGCACTCTGCAGAATTACTGCATGCAGAGAGAGGGTCATGGGGGATGCAGATGCTTGCACCCACGCTCGGTGCCCACAGCAGCGGTGCTGGGCAGCACAAGGCTGGGTTTCTCAGTGCTGCAGGTGCCGCGCTAATTGCTGTGCCACTAACAACCATTACCACAACAAATAGTGGAAATATTGTTCCATGACAATACCAGCAGCTATTCCCGGCTGACAACTGGGACGGCGTCTCTGCTGGCAAAATATAAACGGCTGCATGGATTTTGCTTGGAGATAGTGTGTGAGGGGTGGAGAAATTGCCCGCTTCTCTGCATGCATGTGCACAGAGCATGGCACAGCATCACTGCTCTCCCTTTTTCCACTCTAAAACCAGCACTGCTTAGAGCGGGCACAAAAAAAGTCAGAGGTCTAGGTGAAGGCACATACCAATGTCATGAGCAGCTCTGAGCTTAAATAGCGCTCATACGCATCCCAGGAGGACCGTGGGAGGTATTTTCTGGGAGCTGTCCTGCTCCTGGGATACGGTTTCAAGCAGAGATCATCAGCACACAGAGGATGCTGATACAGAGCTGCTCTTGGGTGGCACTGCACCCGTCTCCGAGGGGGACAACACTGCCACGTCCCCCCTCAGCACCACGGCTGCTCCACAGTGTTGTTTCCAGCACAGGATGGAGACGCTCTGTGAATTCACACAGCCCCAGAACAACGGCTGGGAAATGCCATTTCCTCAGAGCTGACCCCACTGGGCGTTGGTACCCACGGCCACCGCCCCACTGTCGGGCTCTGGGAAATCAAAGCTCAAAACCTCACCCACCGCTCCCTGCTGGGCTTCAATGAGGGGAAGAGCACACCCTTAACAGCAGCAATGAGCTCAAGCAGCAGCCCGCTGCCAGACTCTCTCCCACCCATCTCCCTGCTCACACAGGGATGTGTGATGGGGCCAGGGGCACCGGGTGGATGCTCTGGACTAGCAACAGAGCCTGAGACCCAATGTCCCACAAGAAGTCCCAAAGCACACAAACCCCAACAGCTCATGGAAACCTACCAGCACAGCCCAGTCTACTCTAGGGGAAGTCAGAAGCAGCCCCCAGCTGGATTTACACTGTGGCAGGACTGGACACACTTCATGTGCAGCCAAACCTGTGCAAAATTCCAGTGCAAAGCAGCTGCAGAGCATCTCCTGGGAGCAGCACCCTGCAGGAGCTGTGCTGGGAGCACCATCCATCACCACCAGCATCACCGGTGGGGCAGGAAATCCCATTGCACCTGAACCCCACCTGCAGCAGCACATGTATTTCTGCCTTGCAGACCTGATGGTCTCATCTGCTGTTTTTAGCCCCACTTCTCCCCTGATTACATCCATGCACAAGTGAGATGGAGGAAAGGAGCAATGCAGAGTGCACCCACTGCTCACAGCACTGCACTCTGCTTCATCCCTGCCCAACACCTCCTGCCCTCTCCCCACAGCTTCTCCATCCCAGGGACAGACAGACACCCACATCCCATCCACGTCAGCCCCAGCTGCTGGGGGAGATCAAATCCCTATCAGTAAGTGCTGCAAAATATGAGCTCAGCAGGCGTGCAAAACTCACAGCAACCATTCCTCCTACCTCCCTCATCACACAGCTGAGCACCGCCCCCAAAAATGCCCCTCTTTGCACCATGGCAGCCCCAGTGCCCACCAACAGGAAGGACACAGCTCCCATTCTGGCAGATTTGATTTGATTTTTCTCTGCACCATTCCCAAAGCTCCAGTGGGAAGCACCAGTGCCAGTCCTTTCCAGCAGAGTACCCAAGAAGTCTGCACCCCACACAGGAGCTGCTGCTGAGTATCCAGCTCAGCCCTAGTGCTGACTCAGTGCCCAAGTGCACTCAGTGCTTCCAAGAACCATTTCCACTTTAAAACGGAAAAAATTAAAAAAAGAAAAAAAAAAAGGAAAACACCCCTTTTTTTTTTTTTTTTTAAACCCCTGAGGGCTGAGCCTGAAACCAGTGCTTTTGCTTTGGGGAAAGGAGCAGGATGTAACACGGAGCTGGGAGGAGACGGTGCAACGTCAAAGCTGCGCGACGCAATACGGGGAATAGCTGTAAAACCCCAAGGGAAACCCCACAGTCACCCAATGAGAAATGCTGCGGGGTTCCAAAATTGAGGGTGAGCTCCTGCAGGAGTGTGGCACGCAGGAGGAGAAGTGACACAGGCAGGAGAGCAGCTGGAGGGGAGCACTCAGAGCATGCATCAGGCTGATAACCAATTGCTGTGGAAGCGCACTTGTGATTTCCAGCAGCACCTCCTTCAGTCACCATCCCCATGCCAAGCAGCAGCACAGTTAGCCAGCCCAACCGCCCAACCACAAGCTGCTAAGGGGCAGAGGAGTGCACAGCCCTCCAGGTGTCAGCTGCCCCCACAGCAAGCTGAGGCTGCTTAAAGCCAAAAGTCATAAGGGTTGACCCAAAACATGGACAGGAAGGCTTGGAGAGGCTGCAAAGCTGCAGTATGAAGCATGCTCTGCTGCCTCCTTTTTTGGCAGCATGCTGCTGCTTCCAGCCCTCGGGGAAATGAGGGCTGCCAAAGGGAGCACAGCACAGAGCTGTCTGTGCACATTGCTGCATGCACCTGCACCCTTCATGCTGCACTGTGCTCAGCAACAAACTGTAGCAGTGGGGACAGTAATCCATGGGGTGTGACAGTGGCACAGGGCAGCCAAGGTGACAACAGCAAGGGGTGATCAGGTTTAGCTGCAGAGACCAAGGAAGCCTCAAAAGCCTCTGAAACAAGCATGTGAGCACTAAGCACGCCTCGCAGCTGCACAGCTTTACAAGCAGAAGTGGAATGGGTGCATGGGGCTGCTGCCTTACCCCAGCGGCACTCCAGCACCAGACCCTTCCTTTACTTTTTGGCTGAAGCACAACTTGGCAGTATTTCAAGAGGGAAACCGAGTGCTGCACAGCAGTGAGGGATTTCTAACTCCAGAAGTGACTTTCTTAAAAAGGCTCTGTGGGGAACACATCCGGCTCGTGCAGAAGGAGCCACGTCACTTTTGGTAGCTGCACAGGAGCCCTCGCGCCCGCAGGGCAGCAGGCAGAGCTGTGGGCATGGGACGGTGCTCACCCATCCAAGCACAACTGGCCTCAGTTTTCCTGCAAAGATGAATCTGCCTGCAACAGTGAGTTTTAATAGGAAAAAAAACGGGGAAAAATTCTGCAGGGGGAGCCCAGCAAAGGGGCACAGTCTGAGCACAGCTCCGCTCACTGCACCGCTGGAGGGAGAGCAGCAGGACCCAAGCTGGGTGCAGATGGTTTGTATTCTTTCCTGGAAGTCTGAACCCTCAGGATGCACAAGAAGTGATAACGACAAGCTTTACATTTCCTAATAATGTCAGCCACTCTGAGACAGAGAGCATCCTGCACCCAGGGTCAGAGAGACATGCAGCACATCCATCACACAGCTGTATAGGACAGAGGCGGTGACAGCAGTGCCAAACCACAGCCCAGGTCAGCAGCCCCTGGCAGCAGCCAGCCTACAGTGAGCACTCTGCTTCCTCCTTCCCTAAAGGAGATTTTTTTTGGTGGTGGTGTGAGGAGCAGGAAGGGTGGATACTCCACAAACAATTCCTGCTAAGTTTGTGTCTGCTCCTCATCCTGCTTACTCTTCCATTCCAGTTGTGTTTTTAAAGAAAATTTGTCCTTTGAATATCTATATTTTATATAGATTTACACATAAGCATTTCACCTGAGATACTCAAGCATAGGACAGAGCTGGGGTGACCTCGCTACAACCCATGGGGGACAGATCCCCCCCCCCAACTCCTCTCCCCCCAGCAGCTCCCAGGGGTGACAGTGACAGCCAGCTGCTACCAGCTGCTTTGCTATGAGGAGTCATGAAACCACGGAGCAGAGGACCAGAGATGTGGGGACATCATCACACGCACCCAAGGTCACGCATTCCTGCTTTGGAGAAATCCAACCCCAGCCCTTAAAACCAAGCTCAGTTGTCCTGTTGGACAGTCTGGCCCCACTCATTTCAAAGCTGTGGGGCTGCTACAGCAATTCCTAGAAGCAGCACTCTGACCTCCAGCTGCCTGCAGCCAGCACAACGCTCACCATCACAGCATTCCCCTAAACCAGCAGCACACGAGGGCAATCCCTACAACAATGCCCAAAGTGACGTCCATCCATCCGCTCCTGCAATAAGGATGCAACAAAGACACTGCAGCTCACCCCACAGAGAGAAATGCAGGCCTGATGTCACACCTGAGCTGTGAGAGGGGGTCTGCCTGCACCCCCTGGCCCACAAACCCCCATCTCTGCTCCACAAACCCCCATCCCCACTGGGGACAGGGCAGCAGAGCCCAGGACCCACTGCCAAACAAGGCCAGCAAGGTGCTGGGGTGGTACCTACAGCTGTGCCCAACTGTTGGCATGTTCCTTGGGGGTGAAGGACCTGCAGCTGTGCCCCTTCACTGGACGCTCCTTGGAAAAAGAAAGAATAGGAAGAAGAATAGGAACTTCCAGTTTCCACCATAAAAAAAAAAAAAAGCCTCTGGCTCAGCCTCCAACTGCACCAAGCCCCATGCATACCCACAAGCAGCACTGAGTCAGGCTGGTAAAACCCCAAACTTTTGGTTGGTGGATTAAAACCTCCCCCAGACAACAGGTCCCATTCCATACCGCTCCAGCGAGCAGCCTGCCCATATCAGCATAGTAACAGCAAAGCTATGGGGTCAAATCCCCACAGTGCCCCCCAGCCACAAAATCAGGCCAGAAAGCAAAGAACCCGACTGACCCCAAAGGGCCACACAGCTCCTAAAACACAACCTGAGGCTGCGCTGCTGACGTGGGACAGCTGGGAGAGCCTGGGCACATTGGAGCAAACCCCAGCCCTGCTGCTCGGCATTCCACGTTATCTCACATCCCTTTCCCACACACCTCTCCCCGCGAGGGATCAGATCCGGGCAGTGGGAAGAGGAAGAAAGCCGAAATGCTGGCACTAAGCCCTGTGTAATCCCCACAAGGTGTTTATCTCAGCAGCTATGTTTAGCGCGAGGATTGCTCCCGCCCGGCACCATTCCTATCACGCGTGTCACGGGCGGCCACGCGCAGCCCCAAACAGTCCGGAGGCAGCAGACGGCCCCGTGACTACACCCGAATGACGGCAGCGAGGTTTGGGGCGGAAGGATCCGACCTGAGAGCCGCGGACAGCGCTCCCCATTCGTTACCCTTTTAACCCGAGCACGGAACGCAAAGCGGCACGGTCCCAAAAGCACCAAACGCCCCTAAAAGGCAGCGGGTCACGCTTCGGGCTGCAGATACCCACAGCCATCCCACCAACAGCCCTAGAAAGCAGCCAACAAACCGTCTGCGGAGCAACGAATAGCAAAGGCAGAAGCAAAAGGCAGCGATAATCCCACGGACGGAGCGTCTCCGGGAAACAAACGGCCCAACCGCGGTGCGTTGCGCATCCCGCTGCGCTCACCTCGGCCCTCCATCCACGCGCGCTCCCGGCGGGGTGCGGGCCGGGCGCGCTCCCGAGCGCCTTTTGAGCGGCCCCGCAGCGGGCACTGCCCGCAGCCGTGAGTCAGCAGCTCCGCTCGCAGCGCCGTAAATCGCTGCTGATTCACACACCCCCCCCCTCCACCTCCCGCTTACACAGCAAACAGGAAACTCAGGTCCACATTCCCTCCGTTTAAGACACGGATCATTTGGGGGGAGGGAGGAGAAGAAAAAAAAAAAAAAAAAAGCAGTCACGCCGAGGTGCGTTCATTGCTCACATGGTGCCTGACCGCGAGTTTCCAGGGCATCGCTCCCCAGCGAGGAAAACCCCCCGTATTTCATTCCGGTGATAAGCGGGCACGCCCCGCCCCGCGCGTCCCCCACCCGGCACCAGACAGACCCCCTCCCTCCCCCGCTCAGGGCTCACCTGGGGGCAGCGAGCGGCCACCGCCCGAGTGTCACCGGAACACCGCCGAGCTGCTGGAACGCCGCACACGGCCACATTCAGCAGAGGGGGGTTTGAACCCACCCGTGTCCTCCCCGTGGGTGCCACGCATGGGACGGGGATGCTCCGCGCCGAGCACCGCGCTCTGCCGCTTCCAGCCCCGCGGCACCGAGCCCCTTAGCACACAGCGTGGGCTGCAGGCGCGGAGCACGGCACCCACAAAGAACCGCACGGAGGTCCAGCCCGCAGTCCCCGCAGTCCCCGCACACTCCACCGGCCCTCCCCGCGGCCCCGTTCTTACCTCTGGGCACAGACATGACTGGCGGCGGCCCCGCAGCACTGGGGCACGGCACGGTACCCGGCGCTATCCTACCCTGCGCGGCGGCGGCGGGGGATGAACAGCGAAGGGGCGGGGCCTATAGGTCTTGGTCACGCCCCCTCGCTGAGGAAGCGCCGCGGTGATTGGGTAGAACGGGAGAGAGGGTGGGGCTACCGCCCTGCCCGCCTCTGCGAGAGGAATTCTCTGGTTGTCGTGCAAGGTGGAGAGGATTAAGTGACTAGGGCGGGCAAAAAGGGAACTGCCCTGCGGGAGGGTTGAGCCCAGCGGGGCCAGCAGCACCCCTACAACATGGGACCCTCACATACCTTTCCTTTCCGTTCAGGAAACCCGCTGCGCTTCTTGGGGCTTTACTCGCATGCGCGCATCACTCTAATGCCAAGGGAACCTGGACTCCCTTGTGCTCCCTCAGCTCCCAGTTACCTCCGTGCAAGTGCAGGAGATGGAAGCCTGCTGGGAGCAGCCAGGGCAGGTGCAGGCAGCACCCTCCGCCTCGAAGGAGAAGCCGTAGTTTGTAACATCCTGCGTCCTGCTGCAGGATGTTGACCAATACCCGTGCACTGCTTTGCAGACACTGGACTCCAGCATCAGAGGTGTGGGGCAGCTAGGACCCTCCACAGCCCCTTTGGAAAATCCCCCAACTATCTGCCTCTGCGTGCATCAGGCTCACCTGCCCGGGCACGTGCTGCCGGCAGGGCTGATGTAAGGGGGGACCCGCAGCAGCCACGTCACCCCGCACAGGTGTAGTGATGCCATCTCATTCCCATGGGATCTCGCTCCTGGGGTCTCCCATGAGCCAGCCCTGACCTATCCCAGCAGCATCCCTGAGATCTGCTCTATGGGGAGCAATCTTTTCTGGCAGAAATTCCCAGCATGAGCCAAACGGTTACGAAGGAGGGGGTGGAACCGAACGCAGCCCTCGTGCAGTCACGTGCAGTTCCGATCCGGGCTGTGCGGAGCATTTTTTTTATCGGTTTGAGAGCTGGAAAACGTGTCTGGAATAGGGATAGGAAATATGGGTCCGGGGCTGCACCTATGCCCGGGCTGGACCCAGTGACAGTGTTAACATCCAGCAGCTGGAAGTTGAAGCTAGAAAGGTTCAAATGGGAAATAAATCACAGTTGTTAATAGTGGGAGTAATTACCTTAATGAGAGACGTGGCAGATTCACCGCCTTTCAGCACAGCCTGGGAGCGTTCCCAAAGCCCACGTTCGGGCTGCGGGCGGTGACGCACTGCTCGTGTCACGGAGGTGGGAACGGGATGGGCCTTCCCGGCTTTGTGCCATCCCAATCTGGGAAGCAGCTCCGGGCTTTGGGCTCCAACGATGGGATCGGGTTTGGGACGAGCAACGGCACACACTTGGAACTGCAGAAGTTGCCAGCGAGCGCTTCACACAACCGCCTTCAAACCGCTCCTTATGTCTCCGCGGCAGCAGGCGGCACCGCACCGAGCTCGGGGCAGCACCACCGACACCCAGCGCTGTCCGTGACCGCACCGCCCACGCGGGGGCGCCGGGGCCCGGCGTAGCGCCGAGCGTGGAGCGGCCCCTTTAAGAGCCGGGCGAATGTATCAAAACAAAACGGCAGCGCGGCCATTGGCTGCGGCGCGGGCACGTGGCGCACAGCTGGCTTCCTGCGGCCGCGCGCCGGTGGCAGCTCCCGGTGCCGCCGCCACGGCCCGGCCCGGCCCGGCTCCGCCCGCCGCCCCCTCCTCTTCCTCCCGGTGCCCGGCGGCTCCGCGCTCCCGCACGGCACAGCCCCGCGGCCCGACCCGGCCATGGCTCACTCGGCGCCGCTCGGCCTCCTGGAGCAGGGCTGCCCCATCCAGGTGGAACACGATCGGAAGCGGCGGCAGTTCACCGTGCGGCTGAACGGTAACGGAGGGGGGAGCAGCGAGCACAGCCCCCCCGCTCCCACGGTTCCTCTCCCCGCTGTCCTCAGCCCCCTCCTCCCGTGCCTCTCGGGGCTCTTCTCGCTGCCCCTCAGCTCCTGACGGTGTCCCCCCGGCGTTTCCGTACCCCTAAATCGATCCCGGGGCCCTCGCCGGTTCCCTGCCCGTGGTACGGTGTGGATCCCCCGGGGGAGGGGGGAGCGGGCACCCCCGGCAGCTCCCCCAGCGGTCAGCAGAAGGGACGCCCGGCTGTGTGCTGCTGACACCTTCCTACGGCCCCGTGACACCTTTCAGCCGTCCGTCCTCCCCACGGCCAGCCCCGGGACCCCATCCCTGCGTGCCGGGCAGCTCTTTTTAAGCAACTGAGAAGAAAAGAAATCATTCAGAAATTACGGCTGGAGGCGTTTTCCATAAACACCAGCAGCCGGATGGGGTTATTTTGGCCGTTTTTTTTTTTTCTTCTTCTCTTTTAATTCCAACCACTAATTACAAAGCGCAGCAGGAGGAGATGTACGTGGAGAAGATGCTCCCCCTGATTACTCGCTGCCAGCACTGGGGTCAAATGAGGGCAGCCAGTGCTGTGAGAGCACGGGTGGGACAAAATGGGCATTAGGGAAAGGAAATCTTTCATTCAAAGGGTGGTGAGGGGCTGGCACTGCTTGCAGGGCAGTGGGTGCCCATCCCTGGAGGTGCCTGAGGCCGTGGGTGGGCCCTGGGCAGCCTGAGCTGATAGGGCAGCCAGCTTGTTTTCAGAATCTTCCTCTGCTTTCATGTATGCAAGAAAATGAGTGGTGCTTGGTGTTTGCACTTCATCCCCTTCCACTGAGCCCACAGTGCTATGTGTGCTTCCTAAAGCTGATAGAAACGCCTGTGTCACATCAGCATGTTGCCTTTTTCCTTGTGTCCTGAAAGCAGAAGCAATGAGAGAGATGGAAGTAAAGCAGCTCGTGGCTGGGACTGACCAAGCTTTGTTCACCTCTTGGAGAGGAGGGCAGAGAGAAGACCGATGGGATAGGATGAGAGGGAATGGCCTCAAATTGTGCCAGGGGAGGTTCAGGTTGGATAGCAGGAAGCATTTATTCTGAGAAAGAGTGGTTGGGCACTGGAGCTGCTGCCCAGGGAATGGTGGGGTCACCATCCCTAGAGGTTTTTGAGATGTAGCACTGAGGGATGTCGTTGGTGGGCAGTATTGGTGGCAGGTTGGACTAGATGGTGATCAGGGAGGTCATGATTTGTCCTCAGTTTGTCTGTAGGTAACAGCACAGACAGCCAACACAGCCCCTTTGCTCGAGAGCATCACTGAGCGTTTCCATGGGAAAACTGGAGCAGGTTGTGCTGCTGGGATGAAAGAGATGAGATTGTGCTGTGCACCGAGATGGCACCGTGCTTTCCCAGTGCTACAGTCACCAGAGCTCCTCAGCAGGAAACTGCAGCTGAGTTGGGCCCCCCCATGCTGCTCCAGAGTGGGGCCGTCGGGGACAGCTGTGCCATCTCCACTCAGCTGCATGCGGTGCTTTCTGTCTGTAGGAACGTGCCACACAGCCTGCAGGGCTGCCTGTGTGCCTGGGGACGGCTCCTTGGGATTGCTGCTGTGCCATCCTGCCCTGAGAACTCCTTCCCAGGGAATCGCTTTGCACAGTCCCCTTTTTCCCTGCTGAGGTTTGCAGCTATGGAATGATGTTAAGATTGCATCTGGGCTGGATGGTGGGGAGGAGGTTCCCCCCAAACCACCACGCCAGGACAGAGAGGGCATAAGGAGGTGTTTTCAGCTGAAATGCAGCAAAAGTGAATGGACGGAGCTCAGCTGAGGCGTGCAGTAAGTGCAGGTGGAGGTAGGGCCCTTCATCCTCCAGTAAGCACTGGGGGGAAAGGAAAAAATTCTGTTATTTTAATTGAGTTTGTCTCATCGATTGGAAGCTTCTGTTTTGGAAACTTAAATATAGAAACCCTCCAGAAATGAGTTGAAGCTGAGTTTGGGCTCTGCAGATGGAGACAGAGGGGTATTATTAGCTCTCCTCTGATTTACATGTGTGCTGAAACTTCTTTCTTCCTCTATCTAAAGCGGTGTGAAAATGTCAGGGTGTTGCAACAGGAAACGTGTGTGTGTCAGTGTGCACACTCACACCCCTGCACACCTGTATGCACTTCCCTATGGGATACCCATCTGTTCTAGTGTCTCCCCCTGGTCCTTACAAGGTCCCAAATGCAACACTAGACCTGGAAGCTTTGTCCCACGTTGTGGGGACAACAGAGGGAAAGGAACTGGTGATCCCTGGTCAGATTTGGCAATCCCAACTTCAGCACTCTCTCCCATCCCCAGGTTGCCACGACCGAGCGGTGCTGCTCTATGAATATGTGGGGAAGCGCATTGTGGATCTGCAGCACACCGAGGTGCCAGATGCCTATCGGGGAAGAGGGATAGCCAAGCATCTTGCAAAGGTACAGCTGCTGCCCCTGGGGGAACTGCTTCTATCCGATAGCAGGGAGAGCTGTGGGGAGGTTAAGTGAGGCCCTGGAGGAAAAGGAGAGCATTTTGGGGTGGCTCAGCACTCGAAAGGGAGGTGTTAAGCCTTCCTCCCCAGGGCTGGAGGGCTGGATGGAAACCTGTGGTCAGATGTTCCTATTTCTGGCTGCAAGAGGGGCTGGGTGAGTTCCAGCATATCCTCTGCTCGTTCTTTCTCCCCTGCCAGCAGCCCTTGCTTCCACCCTGCTCCCCCTTAGGGCTGTTCCAACATCTCCCCCAAGCTGGACTCCCTCGTCCCAAAGCTTCAAGGCCCACATGTGCCCTTTCTCTGCCTTGGGCCCCACTTTGGGGGCTCGCAGCTGTGGGGCTGCCAGCACAGTGTGGGGGCTATGGGGGGCAACACTCTGGGGTTATGACTGCTCCTTGTCCCCACGGCAAACCAGTGGCAAAGGTGACATTTGCATGATGTGGATGGGTCCCTTTTGTGATGCAGCACACACCAGGCTGTATGTCAAGATCTCAGCTTTCCCCTGCTTGAACTGGGAACCCCATGGCACTGTGGAGGCCGAAGCTGCGCTCCCTGAGCCCTCTGGCACAGGATTCTGATTTAGGGGCAGCATGGGCTGTTTGTAACCCATCTGTGCTCTCTCATAGGCAGCCCTGGACTTTGTGGTGGAGGAGGACCTGAAAGCTCACCTGACTTGCTGGTACATTCAGAAATACGTCAAGGAGAACCCGCTGCCGCAGTACCTGGAACACTTGCAGCCTTAAGACAGCACTGCTCTGACACCAGCGCTCCTGTTCAACGCGGCCTTCGCTTCTCTGCGGTCTCAGGAAACCCCTCCCACACTCACAATTCCCTTTTTTTTTTTTTTTTTTTTTTTTTTAAGTGTGTCTGTGTGGTGCACGATCGTGGGCATGACCTCCTCTTCCCTGCCCGTGTCTGAGCATGGCAGTGGCCACAGGCTGGGCTGGCTCTGGGCACATGTGCCCCCTCGGTGCTCTTTGCCCCAAGCCAGGAGCTGGAAGAGGATGATTTTTCCCACCAAACTCCATGACAAAACCAGGGGATACATCTGTACCTCATCCTCTCTCCTCTGCTTGGCAACAGTTGTGAACTTGCCAGGTGATGTTGGTTAGGGGAGGTTGTGGGGTATCAGCCCCCTTTCCTCCTGCAGCTGGGAGAGATGCTGTGGATTAAACCTCAAGGACCAGAAGGAGGTGCTGGAGGAGCCCCAGTTCTGTGGGGTGCCAGTGAGACCATGGAGGCTGTGGTGGTACCACCAGGACTGGCTGCAGAGATACTGGGATGCTGAGATCTCTGTATCTGGAGAAAGGAGCTATGTGAGGAGTGGGCTTTGTCCATTGCAGCAGAGAATGCAGAGCATGTGCACAGAGGAAGCAGTGCAGCTGAGTTGTGGATGCTGCTCTCTGCAGGTGCCAGCTCCTGCCCAGCCTTCTGGATGTTGCCCCTCATGATTGTCAGCTGCCATTCTGCTCCCTGCCGCAGCAGTCACAGCTTGCCCAGGAGAAAAGCACCCACCGGGGTGGCTTCCTATAGCTGAAGAAGAAGGCTCCTCCCATCTCCCTCGGCTCCAGCCCTGCACCCAGCCTGTGCCCCATACCCTGAGCTCCAAGCCATCGTCGTATCCTGAGAGCAACAGGGGTAAGACTGCTGGGATCTGGTCCCCTCTCAAGGGCTCAACGCTTGATCTGCCTACCTTGGCATGGCTGCTGTTCACTGTTCCCTATGGCCTTTGGGAAGCAGCTGTGCCATGGGGCACTGCCTGCCTGCTCACTACCCCATCACAGCTCTGAGCCTGAGTGCTGGCAGTGGGGTGGAACACCCTCACCATGTACCATTACCTCTGCAGATGGCAATACAGCATGGTGCAGCATTGCTACTGTCAGACATAGAGGTAACAGTGTGATGGCAGGGTGCTGCCTGGCTCCTGTTTACCCCTTCTCCTGCCTCACACAGGCTTTACTGGGCTAGACCTTCAGAGGTTTTCCCCCAGAGCTGTTGGGATTTTGTAGTGCCCTGGGGCTGGGCTGCATGGGGACAGCTGTAACAGGCTCAGCGAGCAGCCAGGCAGAAGTAGATAAGGAGCCTTTCACCTGGAGGCCAGATCCAAATCTAGTTTATCTCTCAGCAGGGACTAAAGTTTACAATCTGTGCCACAGACTGAATGAATCCTGGGCCAAGCAATGGCTCAGCCCTTTCCCAGAGCCAGCGCAGAGTCCATGGAGGCAATGGCAAAAGATCTGAGTAAAACCTCTCGAGCTCTGTCCCTGCCCCAGTGCTGTGGGACCCCTGCTTGTCTGCACCGCACACTGTGGCAGAGACCTATGCCCAGCTGCTGCCCCATTGCCAGCTCGTGCTGCTCAGGAAAGGCACTGGGCTCAGCCTACCCCACATCTCTGCTCTCTTGCTGCCTATTTCAGCCCAGCTGCAGCCTTTGGAATAGCTTTGAGGGACTGGGAGAGCGTACAGATAATGAGCTAAAGAAGACATCTGGGCTGCTAAATGCTCACTCTTTAACTTGCAAACACCCACTTACATCTGGTTCCAGGAGCAAGGCTGGCTCTGTTATAGCTAAGTGATGACAGAACCATCCTAAAGTGAAGCTGAGCCATCTCCTGCAAGCCAAGATAAGATGCCATTGTATCTGCTGCAGCAGGGCTGTGTGCTTGAAGAGTGCCTCGTTGCCTGCTAGGAGCAATAGTACAAGTGCAGTGCTGCACTCAATGCTGGTTTGGTTCTGGTTCCCACTGTGGCAGTTCCCAGAAGTTTCAGCTTCCCAGCCTGGCCTGGAGCCGTTCATGCTGCTCTAGCAGGATCCCTGTGCTTCCTGGTGCTGGATCACAAGCGGCAATCGCTGCCTTAAATCAGGCACAGCACTTGGTTTTGCTGCTGCTTCCCTCTGAGGTGCTACAATTCCTCCAGTGTCTGGCCTGACAGAGATGTGCCAGGTTCCGTGCCAACTGTTTTTCTGCTGTACCCGTTCTCCTGCCCCAGCCCCACAGCGTTTGATGTCAGCAAATAGCAATACCCACAGGTCACCAGCAATGCTGCCATCCCTTGTTCTCCCATGAAGCACTCCCAGCTCACCCCTGCAGGAAGGATCTTTCTGAGCCCTGTGCTTCGCTGGGCTGCCCCTTGGTGCTGACTGAGCCTGGAGGAGCGGAGATCCTGGACTCTCTCCAGCAATGGCAGTGTGGAAGTGGTTTGGTTGAACAGTGAGGTCCCCAAATGCATTTGAACTGCAGACTTCAGTGGGTGGGGAAATACGTATTGCTGTCAAACCTGCTTCCATATTGCCCAACTTGAAACACCCCCCTCCCTTCTCCACTTTCCAGTATTGTCTTCCTCTGTCCAAGGTTTCCGTTCTGTTGAATTCAGTGGTTACAATGTGCCTTTCCTTCTCAGGACCTGTTACAAATGACCTTTTTGCTTTTGTTTATGTCTAACATTTATCTTTATCCTTTTCTCTGTCATACTATAAAACACAAACATATTGCATGGATTACAATAAAAAGTGTGGCTTAGCTGAGCTGCAGTGGTTGCTGCTCAGCGCTTGCTGGGCTGGAGGTGATCAGGGGACGTTGGGCATCCCTGGCTCTGTCACCTGGTTTGGGTCACTCAACCAGAGCCTGCTTCACGGGTCTTGTCACAGCTCTTCTTTCCAGTCCACATCCAGGGTCATTTTTGCTGCCTTGCTGCTGCTGGTTATTTGTTTTCTAGAAAAGTAAAACAATCTTTCTCATCCCTCCACCCCAAAGAAAACAAATCTTCTTACAATTCTAACTCCAAAATCTCCCAGCCATTAACTACGATGTGCACTGATGCCTTGGAAAGGATGTGGAGAAAAAAAGGCTGGAGGTAGCAGATTTGGGGGGGGGGGGCTCCCTGCTATGTACATTGGTCTATACAACAGTTACCCTTCTACTGCTTGAGCTTCCTTTCCAAAACCCCTTCCTTGCAAGGAGAATCTTGTGCAGAAGTGACTGCATCCAGGTCGTCAGAGTGATGAAGGGCTCTGTTCAGGATGAAGGCATCCTGGTGCTGGTTCCCTGCAATCTGGGGGCAGCTACTTGTTCTTTCATCTGTCATCCAGGTGACTCCAGCTTCCTCAACCCAGCTCAGAGCTGGTAGTGAGCAGGGAGGCTGAAGCTGGTGGATTTCATTTTGGGTCTTAGGGCTGGCTGTCTCTGCAATGACTGCACAGAGCTTGAGATGAATCGGATCACAACCGGCTCGTCACTTTTGCTGCTTGATCCTCCCCTGCTCACACAAACCAGTCCTTGAGATTTCAGGTCAAACAGCCCTCGGCAGCAATCCTGCAAATGCAGCCTCTCCTGAGCTGGCATGGAACGCTTGCATTCATCTGTTTAAGATGTTTGAAAACATAGGCATGAAAACATTTCAGTAGCCAGTTAGTGGAGTCACTCTGCTCGTGCAGAGCAGGGCAGGTGAATCAGAGGAACGTGAGGTGCTTCCCTGCTGGGCCCTGCACTGCTTAGCTGGGAAGCACAGCTCCAGCACTGCCCCTCAGGCTCCCTGCCAGTGTATTTACGTAGCTTCCTACAGATGGGTGCAAGCCACAGAGGCTGAGACTGGAACTGCAAGAGCCAAAAATCCCGAGGCTACTGGAATGGCGGGCAGAAGGGGCACTGCTTTTTTTCAGTCATGATTTGACCCAATATAACAAGTGACATGTGGCCCTGGGTTGCAATTTGAGCAGGAGGGAGCTTGGCATTAGGTCCTCCTGAGGGACAGCGCAGTGGTTGGGGTTATAGCACAAAGCTGGGCTGTTGCTAGTAACACGCTCTGTTTACATTCCACATTCCAGAAGGTCTGATGCTCCGACCTGCCCCAGCAATACTGCACGCTCCACTGCACTGGGAACGTTTCCCAACCACCTCCTGCTCATGCAAATGTGCTATTTACCTCCGCTGTAAGAGCCGAACCCCAAATGATGGCTGAGAGAGCAGAGTGCAAGATGGCCCTGCGGTTTGGAAGCATGGCTTCACAGTGCCTGGGAAGATGTAGGCAGTGATGGGTTTGCTCTATTTAGTTACATTACCTCACTTGGAAATAATGTTGTCAAAATGAGGCATTTTCTAGGAAAGGGAGATGCAGAGACAATGCCACTCTTCTGAAGCGCACTGTCAGTCATTGCACACACAAGGCCCCTCTGATATGTTCCCTTCTCCTCCTTTTCAGAGGTTTGGTGGTTCCTGGGGAAAAAGCAGTGAGAGTAGGATGTTGGAAATGAATGGGAAATGGCACAGGGTGGGCGCTGGGGCTGGAGGAGAGCTGCTCATGCTTCTTGATGCTTGCTGATGGCAGCACAACGTCCCTGAGAGGACGGCTGGTTGCAAGGGAAGGCCAATTCCTGGAAGAAAGCCTCCTGAAGAGAAGCACCAGGACCACAAAGCGGCCCCAGAGAAGTGGGTGAATGGCACCACGCAGCTCCTGGAGCGCAGGCACAGCAGCTCCCCTCGCACAAAGCTGGCAGTCCGCAGGCAGCCACGTGCCGTGCCGTGCCGTGCCGTGTCGTGTCGTGTCACCCGCTTTCCTCTCCTCGTCCCCGCAGCGCGAGGGCAGCGAAGCCCTCACTGCAAGCCCAGGCCGCCCCCCTGCGGCTGCCCTCATGGCGGGGCCGCGGTGCAGGCCGGGACTCAGCGGCGACGCTCCTCCCACGGGCTCATGGCTCCCGTCAGCAGAGGGAGTTGCCGTAAGGAGTCAGTCGGCCGACGGCCGCGCTGCTGCTCCGCGCTCCGCAGATCCGCGCGAATGCCGAGCGGCGCCCGGCCCGACCCCTCCGCACGCACAAGGGACTACGCATCCCAGAGGCCTCCGCGGCCGTGCGGCGGCGCGGGGCACTGTGGGAGTTGTAGTCCGCGCGTGGGCGCGCCCTTTCTCGCCGAGCGGTTCCGGCGGCCGCGCGCACTTCATTTCCCGTGAGGCAGCGCGGCGGGCCCTGCGGCGGAGACATTTGCGAGCCCAGTGTCTCCAAGATGGCGGCGTGGGGAAGGAGGCGCGCTGGCCCCGGCAGCACCAACAGCGGCGGCGGCGGCCGGGAGAGGTGAGCAGGCGGTCGGGGCGGGGGACGAGGCGCGGCTGGGGGTTCCCCGGGCGGGCGGGGAGCGGGAGGAAGCGGGCTGTGGCGCTCGGGGCTCCGCACGACCCTGAGGCAAGGGCGGGGGCGGCGCCGAGGAGAGCGCGGGGCGGCCGGCGAGCGGGGCGGGGGCCGCGGCCCTGCTGAGGGGAGGGCGGGCCGGGGCGCCTCATGCTGCGGGCGGCCGGGGCTGCGGGCGGGGAAGGTCGGCGCGGCCCTCCCTGCGCGGGCACCGCGAGGTGCGGCGGTGTGGGCCGGGAGGGGAGGAGGGCCGGGGCGAGGGGCCCCTTCTGGGCTGTCGGTGAAGGCACGGAGAGGCCGCCAGGGTGACCTCCTGCTGCGGGCAATGCGCTCGGGCTTTGCTCGTGGTGTCGGTCCCTGTTTCGGGGCTGGGAACAGCTGTAGGACTTCGGGAATCCCGGCTGTAAAGAGGAAGGAAGGAGCGAGAAGAGGGAGATCTCGCTGAGCCGCTTTAAAATCGGTCCTCGCGGTCGGTTACCTGCTTGCAACGCCTTGCTGAGCCCCGTGCTTCCTCACGTTGGCGTTCTCCCTGTTCTGCCCTGGGGTGACTGATGTCACCGGCTGGGAGCCGAGAGCAGCTGCGTGCTCTTTGTGAGGATCAGAGAATTCCCCAAGGTTTGCTTTTGTCCCTCTGCTTTACCCAGAGACCGATATCCCTTTGGTTTTTATCGTGAAGTGGGTTTTGCTTTGTTTTGTTCCCTTGCTGCAATCCAAGAGGGCTGTATTTGATGGTGCTGAACCTCCCTAGCTGAGGAGAGCCACGAGCAGCCCTTAAAATCACAGCACCAATGTGAAACACAGAAATGCTGCCTCTGTTCAGGGAGTTTGCAAGTGATTGAATTGAAAAAGCTGATGGAATTACTACCTCAGCATGGCTTATATAAACAACTCAGAATGCTGCCGAGCACGGTGGTGTGGTGGTAGAGCTGTCTGCACCCATGCTGGCGCCTGCCCCAGTGCTGAACCCATGAGGTGAGGAGATCTCACGTTATAGGCCTGCTCTGCCAAGGAGGTGAAGAAAAAATATGGGAAAGAGCAATTAACCTCAGTGAAAATTATTCTACCAGGAAGAAAACTGATGCAGACGTAGAAGTGAGTTGTCACCCCATGACTTTGTCTGTGAACTATACGGTGTTCCCATAGTATAATGTCACTGGGGTTTGTGGTGATTTTTAAGCTATGATTACTCTTGATCTTGTGATCAAAAATACTTATTCATAAACATGAGGTACTTCACGAACCTCCAGCATACCTTATTTTTCCTTTTACAATGAGAAGTATGTGGTTAAGTGCACAAGAGCACAGAAGTGACACATGGGGCAACAGGTGATCTGTGTGAACGTTACACCACTGAGCAGTGTTTCACAATCCGTATCAGAAGGCAGTGGTTCTGTTAGGTGTCATCCCATACAAACCTGCCAGAAGATACTTTTAATAGGTGCTGGGTGACGTCAGCTAGGTAGCATGCCTGCCTTGTGATTGCAGAGCTACAGATGTGTGTGACTGAGCCACTGCCTCTCTGGATCAGGGATTAATTCTCCATCTCACCTCCTGGTCTTGTTTGGCTGCTGGCAGGTTGTGGAGATGGTGGAACTGACAGACCCGATGACATCAAATGATGACACAGGCTTTTTATAAGACAAATATGGTTTTCTTAACAGGATTCTTGTCCCAGGATGCATTCCTTTCAACTGAGTATGCTAATCCAGCTTTCCTCATAAATGAGCTGCTTCAAGGTGTTTTTGGAGTTGTCAGCCAGCTAGTCTAAAAAGACATCAGTGTGTTGGGAGGAGGTGTCAGAAGAATAAAATACTGTCTGCTACAAGGAGACTTGACCAGCTTTCACTTAAAAGTAAATAAATTCATTTTTAAAAGTCCAGCGTCTGCCTGTGGAAATTTGTATCCCTTCCTCAATGACTTCATTGATACAAAGAAGTCTGTAATTGGTCAAAAAGTGCTTTTCTCAATAGGACTGAATGTAAGTACCTTCATTTCAAAGGATGTTGGCTGTGAACTCCAGCTGGCTCTGTGGGGGTGGTGGGGAAAAACCTGAAGGGAACCAACTAAATATTTGTTTTCCTTCATTCTGGATAGACTCTTTAATAGAGACTATCTAAAGGGGATTGTTAATTTGTGCAGCAAAACAACTTTTTATACAGAACAGACACTGAATTGTACTTGGGGTTTTTGTGTAAAATGCAGTGTGATGACCGCCAGCACACAAGACAAAATGCCATTTGTTCTGCTTGGAGATGTGCTAACAAACTCCAGAAAGAAAGGCTCTAATGTCATCACTGCTACTTGCGCTGTCCCCTCTGCACCCTTAAGGAGCTCTCTCCTTTCACTACCTGTGCTGCTCAGATTTCTGGTACTCTGTTTGCTTACAGCAATGATTGACCTGTTTCCATTAGCCTAGCTAATCATTAGTTGGCTTAAAAATGACGTTTCTTTTTGATCTAGTGGCTAGAGTTTGTTTTGTTGTGGTTTGGTGATGTTTCCCTTCGTGTTGTCTTCCCTTGCCAAGGCTGCTCGAAGATCAGGCTTACGTTCTCCTGTTCTGTCCTATTGGTATTTAAGGCACAGCCTTTGATTGGAGGTCTTGCGTTACTGCTGTGCTTTTCCTGCTCTTCCTCCACTTCAGTGCAGCCATCATCAGCCTGTTCAATTGGCCTTGAAACCTGACAGCAATGGTTAATGGCCTGAGACTGGCAGATTGTGGGGAAATGACTGTTGAGGTGTTTCAGCTTGGATTTGTTAGTACTTTGTGTGTCCCGTATTCTGGAGCTGTCTTGGGCAGAAAAATACTCTGTTGTCAAATACAACTTTAAGTCTCAGCAGGAATGCTCCACCTCAAAGCCAGACACAGTTCTTTTTTTTTTTTAAATGAAATTCTGAGAAGGATTTAAGAGACCAAGGGAAGTTCAGTGTATTAGAGTATGAATTTATGTTGCCTCAACTTTTTGACATAGACTTGGATGAAATCTAATGATGGCTCCCAGATGGGTGTGCTTTGGTCATCTGTAACATGCTTTTTCCTGCAGTTAGCACACAGTCAGCATCAGGCCCCTCCATTGCTCTGCTGCTCCAGGTTTTCTGCATGTGCTACTTGTGACAAGTGTTATCACGCTGCTGCAAGCCTCTCCCTGCTTATTTATTTATTTAAGTACTAATCAGACTGGTTTGTCTTCATTTATAGTTCATCTGAATGCATGTTTGGTGCTGTGAGCAATACTGTTGTCAGGATCATCCTTCTTTTAAAAACAAAAAGCTCTGCACAGAGGGACACCCACGCTTTGTGCAGATGGAGATTGTTTCTAACCATGACCCTGAGCATTGTGTGGAATTGAAATGGTTGGAGACCCTGAAACCCAAGCCAAGGAGAGCAGGAGAACATGAGTGTGATCTTCAGGCAGCCTTGGTAAGGGAAGACAACAGTAAGGGAAACATCACCAGATCATAACAAAAGAAACTGTAGACACTAGAGCAAAAAGAGAGGCATTGGTGCAGCTGGCAGCTGGAGTCAGGCATGTTGAGTTTCTCAGGAGTATGAAGCTGCAACTACTTGGATGTAAGATCCAGAACTGCTCTTATGGAATTCATATGCAACCTTTTAAAAACAATTCAATTGAATAAAATCATTGGTGGTGATCTGTCTGGCAAATAGCCTGCTGGGCTTCTGAACATTTGGGACTTTTGAGACTAGATCCTCTCACACTGGTTACTGATGAAGCTTTTAAGTAAAAAGGAGCTACATAAAGTGAGCAGTACTTCCCAGCTGGTGGATGCCAGTCTGGAGCAGATTGCATAGTTCTGCATTTTTGTCATTGCTTTGGGGGTGGGGTGGGGGGCAGCATGGCGGCCCTGAAAGGCAGACTGTGCAGCCTGCAGTGTTTCAGCAAATCCAAGTGCTTTGATTGGGTTTGTTCATGTGCAACTGCCGTGTTCAATTGAAAGGCTGTGTCAGGAGAGATCTGGCTTGGGGTCCCTGGTTCTGCTCTGCATGCCAGCAAGCTCTGAAAACTTTTCAAGCCTGCATTCAGCCCATGCATCTCAGCTGCATTGGGATTTCAGCTTTCCTTCCTCCGGGGCAACCAGTTCTTAGTAAAAATAATAAGCAATATCCCACTAGTTTTGTTACAGAAGTGGAGACCCTGTTCTTGCGTTGCTGACTAATTTTTCATTCTTTGCTCTTTATTTTTTTGGTTGTCCACGTTGTCTGTTGTGACTCCAGCACCATGGTAGAAATTTGGTTGAGTGTTGGGACTGTTCTGAAGAAGCCCAGTAAGGCGGGCAGACTCTGCCAGAAGTGATGAAATCTTTGTGCAATTCAGTTTCCTATGATTTTTCAACAGAAAATATTTTAAGCTCTGCTTTTTCTCTCTGCTTAGGAGGATGGTTTTTATTTTTTGGCTTTATTTTTGAAAAGCCACAGAGCTCCAGGAGAGATGGTCAGTGCTGCCTCTGGCTCATGTCTGAGTGCCTGCTCTCTTTGGCAGGAGGCTGTGGCTTGTGATATCTCTCTGCTTGTGTACACTGTGGTGAAGGTAAGGTGGGATGTTCGGAAGGAAGAACAAGCAGGATCTGAGTATGACTGATGGGTTAGTGCCATTCTGATGGTGCTGAGATGCTGTAGAAATCCTCCGTGGTGTCATTGCTAGAGTTGGAAGCTCAGCCTTTATTTCTTCCAAGTGGTTTCACGTAGTGGTGCTATTCTGCAGAGCAGCCTTAACCCTCCGTGTGTCTTCTGAAATGAAACTGGGATTTTTCATTTGGCTGAAGCTGCACTTGGAACAGTTCTGGTCAAGAAAAAAGTCCTTGGCAGAGACCATTTTCAGCTGTGTCCTTAAGATATTAGTGCAACACCTGCTTAATTAATTCTGCCTTACATGGAGAATGTCCTTAATGTTAGCTGGTACTTAGCCATGCTAGAGATGTAGTATTCCATTAAAATTTTCAATAGGCACTGCCCTTTAATTACGTTCTTTAAATTCTTGCCAATTCACAAGAGTTCACTGCATCTATGCTGAAAGAGTCATCGCCTACAGAATGTAGTTTCTCTTGGAAAGGTTACCTTAGAAATCTGAGCGACATTTGACAAGATGATGGCCTTACAGCAGTCCCTGCCATATTCAGCATTCAGGTGGAATTTTATTTTCCTTTCCCCCTGTGAACAGGCCTAGGGGGAAATGCACTGCAGAGAACTCAATAACTAGCTTGTAAGTGGAGTTTTCCTTGTGGTTTTTGTTAATACCAGCCAGACTCTGAAAACTGCTTATTATTCTGCTCTGAGAGAAGCCAGTTCATCTGATCTCCTGCTGTTTGACGTGTTTGCCACTGTTCACAATAGCAGCCACTTCTGGCAATGGCTTGTAATTTAACAATATACTTGATTACAGACGGTCAGTGCACGACACCCTCTGCAGTGTGAGCAGAGCTGCACATTAAGGGCAATGTCTGGTACCACAGCAGCTTGCAAGTGTGTGTTTTCTCTCCATTATTTTCCAGTGCATGCACACAAGTACCATTGTGCCAATGGAGCCCAAAGTGCCAGCTTAATTCTTCGTTTCAGCCCTCTGGCCTCCCAGCACGAGGAGGATCTGAATGCAGTTGGGATGAGGCTGTTTTGTCTGCTGTGACGAGGTCAAACTGTGTGCAGTTCGCTCTCCTCCTGCTGAAGGAATCTGCTGGTTCCCTTTATCCTTGAGAGGCCACGTGCTCAATTTTGTTCTGGTTAACACAACCAGAACTAGTTAAATAGTTGCTACTTCTCAGAGGGAAGGATTTTCCCATGTTCCAATGGGGTGGGTTTTTACCCTTTCTCAGTGCAGGTAAACAGTTGTAATCTCAATTCTCAGCTGTCTGTTACATTAACATAGCTAAGATGATATGTATGAAGAGGGTGGAAGTGGAAATTCATGCAGTTTTTTGGTAACTAAGAGCTGGCACTCAAATGGTGGATGTGGAGGTTTTGTGGATCCGCTGTTGGCAGGGAGCCTGTTCCAGGGTAAAGGAAGCATCTTTTTCTTTGCTGTTAAATCCTACCTTGGTTTGGAAATTAAAGAAACAACGTTTGCTTGCTGCTCCCTGTTTGATCAGAGGGAACATTCTGTAACAAATGGATTGCTGTGCTGTGCTGCCTCTTGCAGCTTCACTTCCAGCAGCGTTTCTCAGCCCTCATCGTCTCTGTAGGCTGAACTTACTGTGAAGGACTGAAGAGCAAGCTATCTTTGTGGCGAGGAGGTGATTATTCTGGAGAGAAAGTCACCTTCAAATAAAAATGCTGCTTCTCAAAATCTCACAGTACAATTTGCCTTTCTGGTGAATGAGTTGTTCGCTGTGACTTCGTTCATTAATGGTCTAATGGTCACTAAGGTGTAGTATGTCCAGCACCTCTAGAGAAACTGCGTGAGGAGCTGATTCAGGACTGCTGTCAAATTCCTGCTTTCTCAAAATGTTGTCATCTTCTCCAAGTTAGGAAGATGTAAGGAAAAGTTAATTGCCTCAGTTTGCGATGACTTCCTATGTAAAAAGCATAATTAGCCGATGTAAGACTAATCTTGATCTGAAAAAGCTGCAGTGCCTGAATGACATTGAAGGGCTGCCCTGACTTCAGGTACTTTTCTCTCGAGCTCTTGCAGCCATGTGGATGAAAAATCTGTCTTCAAGTGCTGCAGTTTTAATTCTGTTTTTCCTGTTGACAGGGTCACCTTGTCCTCCACAGACTGTTACATCGTGCATGAGATCTACAACGGAGAGAATGCTCAGGACCAGTTTGAGTACGAGCTGGAGCAGGCCCTGGAAGCACAGTACAAATACATAGTGATAGAGCCCACCCGCATCGGGGATGAGACGGCACGCTGGATCACCGTTGGGAACTGCCTGCACAAGACGGCCGTGTTAGCAGGCACCACCTGCCTCTTCACCCCTTTGGCACTTCCAGTAGATTATTCTCACTACATCTCGCTGCCTGCTGGTGTGCTGAGCATGGCTTGCTGCACCCTTTATGGTATCTCCTGGCAGTTCGATCCTTGTTGCAAGTACCAAGTAGAGTATGATGCCTATAAACTTTCCCGCCTGCCCTTGCATACGCTCACCTCCTCCACTCCGGTGGTGCTGGTGAGGAAGGACGACCTGCACAGAAAGAGACTGCATAACACGATAGCACTCGCTGCCCTGGTGTACTGTGTAAAGAAGATCTATGAACTCTACGCTGTATGACTTCGGCAGGGAAGAGAGAAGCCTACAGAGACAAGTGTATTAAGACTCCCACAGTAACATTTTGTTTTTCCTCTTTGAGAAGCAGTGGAGACTGGCAAGGAGTTGGTTTAATAGAGCTGTTATTTTTAAAATAACACATCACTGGTGCACCAAGGTTTTTCAGTTCTTCGTTACACTTAAGATTTGGATGTGTGGTGACTTGAGAGCTGTATGTTAGCCATGGGGAGTCCAGTCCAGCAGTGGAGTGTCAATGAAAGAAAGATAAAGAGGGAGGGGAGGGTGAGAGCTTTTTTTTTTTCTTTTTTGAAACATTTAAGTATATTGTTTAATTGTATTACACAGAACCAGCCAGACGTTATCATTGACCATTAAAGGATGAGAATTTCAAATGATTTTGCACTCTCATTACTGTTAAGATAGCTTCCTTTTGGGTGCTGCTGTGGTGATGATTATATCCTCATGCCCAAACCCAGACCTGACACACCTCTCACCCGCTGCACATGGCAGCAGCATCCAAGTTGTCTGTTGAAAGAATTGTTAGAGTGTGGTGGTGCTTTTTTTCTTGCTTGACTAGTTGTGTTTCTTGAAAGAAGGTGCACTAATTAGGCCAGTGTTGCTATCTTTTTGGTGGTCACATAACTGTGGATGCTGGGCGCTAGAGATATCCAAACCCTCTGCTGCCCTGCCCTCCTCCAGCTGTTACTCCTTTGCACAGTGGTGATCTCAACACAGTTTCCAGCTAAAAGCACATTACACTAAATTGCTGTACAAGTTCTTCCTAACATGGATACATCTCCATTGAAGTTTGCTGTACCAAATGCAGCTCAGGATTGCCAAAGTGGGAGCCCAGCTGTTGTACCTGTGCTTTTTCACTGCCACTTGGACAGCTGTGCCCTGACCACACAATGCCACTGGTCTGGCTTGGAACGTGAACTAATGCAGCTGCTTCAAGGCATCTAGATGACTGTATCTTGCCACTGTATTATCTGAAATTCTAGAATTCAGTCTACTGCATGAATTTAACTTTTACCTCCAAGAAGGGAAAATGTTACTGTTTTGCAAGATCTGCCACTTGCTTGTTAAAGACAGGAGCTTGCTTTCTATCTATTCTCCTCCTACCAGATGGAAAATGGGTGTGGCCTACTTTTATAATGCCAGCTTAGCACAGCTTCAAGGGTTATGATCTGAATACAGCAGCAAAGGCCTGTAATAAAACCTACCTGCATACAGGTGTGCTGCTTCATTAAATAGTATTTGGAGTCTGATCACCGCATCTGAAGCGCTGACCTTGGAAGGGAGACTCGTGAGATCAGAAACCAAATTCATTTCTCTCTTCTCAAATCACAGCAGCAGGCAGTGTGATGTCCCCCTCACTTCCAGGCTGCAGCCGTACCCGAGCAGGCATGTAGGTTAGAGGGAATTGCTGTGGCATCAGGAGCTTTCTGTGTTTAAAACCTTGGCCTCTTTTGCTGGTACAGTGGATGAGTTGCCTCCCCTCCAAGGTTAAAAGAAGCTGAGATCCAGAGCGTCTCTATTTATAGCAACAACATACAGTTGCCTTGGCAGAGAGGAGAGGAAGAAATGCAATTACTTCATCTTTCTGCAGTTAGCCTGAGACTGCTGGGCAGGCTGCTTTTCAGGTTCTGATGTTGCTTGTTCCTAAAATCCTGCCTATCTTTTGGATAATTTTAAACTAGCGGTGGATCTGCTGCAGCTAGTATGTACTTCATTGCTGCAGAAGGCCCCCAGGTATCCTTGTCCTAGCCACACAAGATATTCCTGTGCTTGCAGAAGAACTGTTAGGGCTGTTAGCTTCCTTTCTTCACCCAAACCCAAAGGTCCTGGCACCTTTTGTGGTGTCAAGCTTTCCCTTGCCTGGAATGATCACTGTGACAGAAGAACTAACTTTTGGGAGGCTCTTTAAGAGCACAACTTGCATCAAATGCTCTGCAGTTAAAAATCAGCACGTTTACTGTGGTCTCTTACTGCAGAAAGAAAAGTGAAAAACCAGCTGTTGCAACAGGTAGGCCTGTTTTAAAAACACACCTTTCATCACATTCTGAAGTGGAGATGTGGGTTCTTGTTTTCAAGTGCCCTGCATGCTTTGCTGCCCATCCTGACCACCAAGGAGACGCTCTGAAATGGAGAGCGTTGCACTCCTCTCGCTGCAGAGAGGAATTTTGCTCTCAAAGGGGAATGTGCACACCCTTGGTATTCTGACTTGGAGCTGCAGTTCTGTGTACAGTAACCACAATAACTCCCCTGCATGTATTTTTTTTTTCCTTAGGCCTGATGCATTATATCCCTCAGCACTCTGGGAGATAACACAGAAATGCAAAGCAGCCCCTTCCTCCTTCCTGAGCTGCCGTGATTAGAAACATCAGCAGACAGCAGCTGGACAAGACTGGCAGGACTGCTGTATTTCACTGTGAAAGACCCAAGCGTGCAGAACATGAAAGGGAAAGCACGAGTAACAATTAGAGAAGCTCTCCTTGTGGAGAGAGAAAGGAGGTAATGCCTTGGTTTTGTAATTTAACAGGAAAAAAAAAGATTCCAGTCTTTAGTGCCTACACCGGAGAGCTTCTGCTTGTAATTTCAACTTGAAGCTTTCATATAACAAATTGACAGCCTCCACCATAACAGTGGTGGACATCCAAACTGAGCAGCAGTGTTGTAGTCATTAAACGCATTCTGGTGCTCATCTGAATTGAAGTTCTCAGAGATTGATAATAAACCTATTGGGCAAAAATAGACTTTATGAAGAATGTCCTGCAGACCCTTTGCTTCTGTATCAGACTTTTAACTTCACTAATCCTCTGTGGATTTACACTGCCTATTGTAAACTAGCAGGTGATAGAAAAGAGGGCTGGGATAAAGTATGTTGTTTTGCATCTACTACTGGCACATAACACCTCACAGAAGCTGTTCTTTAATGCTTTCCCTTCCTCCAAAGTTACCCCTGAAGTGAGAAGCTGAAACAGAACACAGGGTGCAGTTTATGGCAATGTAATTTATTTGTCATCAGATACACACTCACAGGCAGGACATACGAGGCAGTACACGGGGAGAGTGCTGCTAAGTGCATGGAGGTGGCAGCAGGGGTCTGGACTTCATAAGCTTTCTTTCAATTTATATATTTCTGTTTTCTGAACCATCTCAGTGCAGCCATTTATTTTTCCCAACGTTGCTGGGATCACACAGGGCAGGATACATCTTCTCTGGGAGGAGGAACAAGTTTTATGCAGTGTGGAAATGCAAAGGGGTGAAGAATGGAGTATGGCATGCATTCAGGCTGAAGAACTCCTTGAAACCTGTGCTATCTGTACAAGCAGCTCTCCTCCTCTCCCTGGCTGTGTGATCCTAACTGGCACCTGGGACTGTTTTAAGTCAGGTGAGAACTAAGGGTCTGTCTCCTGCATTATCCACCCTACACACAGATCCTTCTTGCCAGAAATATGGTGTGCCTAGCATCTAAAGAATCACACTTACTCTGTGTGCTAGGCAGGCAGGTGGACCAGGTGTCTATCAGCTAATAGCTGCCCTGTTATTTTTTATCTGTCTGATGCTACTCCTGCATTAATCTGTGTTGTGTTAACACTGTGTTGTCAGGTGGCACAGAGTGTCACAGCCTCACACCTCAGTAAGGCATGAATCAGACAGATAACATCATTTCCAAATAAAACCTGCATTCTACATCAGTTACTTTTTAAAAATGGCACTGGACTTAGCTTTAGCTTAACATATCAGATGGTTTGGCACATGAACAAGCAGAGGCTCAGAAGTTTTCCACTTCAAGCAATGCGTTTTGGATGAGATTGGAAGGAGTGGGAAGGAGACACTGATCATGCGAGCTCTCAGCTGGGGACTGTATTTTACAGAGGCCATGGGGGTCATGAAGGCAAACCAAGTGGGTTTTGTTTGTAGCAGGCAGTAAAGCTGAGCGTGCCTGAGGTGAGGTAAAGTGTCTTTCAGCACATGGGCTTCTCCTGCTGTGAAGTGTGTACATACCTACAGTTACCCTTCCTTGCAGCCTCAGCTCCCACACTTTTCCAAGCACCCTTCTTCAGGGAGGTTTAGGTGCTGTATTCTGGCATGTGGGCCTGCCCTGTCGTGGGGGACACTGCTTCTCACTCTCCATGCAATGGTAAGTTGCAGCATTTAGAGAAAGGTTTTTTCCCACAGGAGCACTTCCACTGATGTCCCAGCCAAACTGCAGGACGTTACTCTCTCCCTACAGTTACTGCTCAAATGAGCTGAGCTCTAAGAGTCCTTTGTTTTTCTCTCCTTTTTTGCTCTAGTTGCCATTAAGTTGAAGAAAAGCCTGGGAAAGAGGTTTCGTAGGTATACAGCCAGGGAGGGCTTTAGGCCAGCTACGAGGACTTCCTTCTTCTTCTGCCCCACTGCATAGAGAACCACCTGAGCGACCTCTGCAGCTGTCTGGCCTTCAGCAGTGTTCTTGTCCATAACTGTCAAAGCAAAGCCAAGTAAGCATCAACACTGGAAGGTAAGCCCACACTTAAATACCCTTCCAAGGAACGCTCTAACTGTACATGGTTGCTGTTCTACTTCTTGGTTTTTACACAGGCAGGTATAAATCATGGCTGAGCTAGAAATGAGTACGTGCTCCTTCCAATACCCAGGCTGCAGTACACAACAAGCCTTGTGGCCTATCTCACAATTAAAGTTTGGAGTCAAATGCTCCAATATGTCCTTCTCTTACTGAGTGTTGATTCCAAATGCACTGAAAGCTTCAGGAACAATGGCAGAGTCCTTCAAAGACAATGCTTAGATTGATCTGCCCTATAAAATACCTTGATAACCTCAGTGACCCCAAGGTCATTGCTGATTAGGAAGGCTAGATCCAAAGGTTTCTCTTGATACTTCAGGGCTAACTTACGTCTCCACCAGAGGCCATATGCTGCAAGCATGTTTTGGAGTAACTCAGTGAGGTAGAAATGTGTTAGGTATAGGACACAAAACCATATCTCACCTCCATAGCGAGATCCATCTGCTGTTACAGCATTGAGAGAAAGGTTTGTTTGAATGTATCCAGGGCTTATAACTGTCACATCAATGTCATACTGCTCAACCTCTGCTCGCAGACAATCAAAGAAGGCCTGGGTAGCATGCTTGGAGGCAGCATCTGAAAAACAGGACAAAGGATATGTGCTAAAAGAAGATATGGGGAACAATTTATCCCCAAATGGGCTTTTCACAGGAATGCAGCCACTTCTAAGCAAGAATTCAGCAGCTGTTTGCTAGCTTTTAATTGTTTTTAGTGAATGCCAGCAAGAGGTAGTGGAATTCAGAGGCAATTCAGGTAGGCAAAAATGTAAATACTCAAGTTGGAAACTGGCTAGAATTCTGAACTTATTATCTCACAGCCATGCCAAAGCCACTATGGAGTGAACCCAAGTGGCTTCCCACTCATGATAAAAGAAACATGAAGGCTGTCTTGGGAGGCACTGGATAAGACTGGCTGAGGCTGAGGGAACACGATGCCCTGTGTGCACTGAGCATTAAGGACTTCAGAACTTGGCTGCACACCTGATCACACAAGCACATAGCGTGCCCTAGGGTAGGATTTTCCTGTTCAGTGGATGAACGGCTCCTTTACTTGCTTGCTTTCCATGTGCACTTGGTTGACACTGCTGTGACAGCCATCACCTCAGCATGGTTCAGGGATGACAGCAACAAGCACAGAGCTCAGTACATGCTCTGTCTGAGGACCTATAAGCAAAAGCTGAGCTTCATGCTGCTTGACCCACACAGCTCTGGTCAGTCTGCTAGCATTCTGGAAGCTGTTCAGAACACACATCTTGCTGCAATCATACCCACACCATCTGCAAGCCATGATGGCCCAGACATTCCAAGCTCTCCTTCACTCAATACCATGCTCTACTACATGTATATCACCTCCACTGTATGTTTTCTTCTTCCTGTTTATTTTCAATGATTTACAGATGCTTTTATGCCAAATACTGTTTTCTTAGATCCTCTATTTTTTCCAAGACTTTTTCCAGTAATCTCACCAATGTAGTTTATTGATATATCTGATTTAGTGTGCAGATTTTTCTGGGTCCAAGGTAACTGTTTAGGTTTTCATTTTGCTATCAATTGTACCATGGCACTTCATAACTTAAGCCAAAAAGTTCTTACTTTTTTATAGGAAATTAATCAGACAAGTAACAAGGAAAAAATATAATAAAATTAGCAAACTAATTACTCCCGAGGGATAGAAAATGTACAGGACTCCCAGATAAGGGAGAAATAAGGTAGAAATATGAAACAGTTTGCAAGACTAGAATTCTAAGCAAAAAAATCACATTCCTTATTCTCCTCTCCCATCTTCAAACATCTTCAAGACAGGGCTTTGTATTTGTGTGTGCCTTCCTCAACAGCTGCCACAGGTTTCTTAGTGTGGTCACCACACAGATTCACAGCCCTGCCTTCTCTGCACACAGCCAGCTGCATGGAGAACTAAATGTGCAATCTTTCATTCAGCCTGGTGCCCCAAGCATGTCTTTCCCATCTTCTGTGGAGGTACTTACATGCTGATCTGAAAGGAATGCTTATTTTGCCTTGAACACTGCTGATAGCCACAATATGGCCTTGTCTCCTCTTGATCATGGAAGGGAGAAGTGCTGGCAAGAGACAAAAAAGAATAACAGTCTGACCATTATTGCTGTTGAAAATGTATGCTTTCAGAGTAGTGCTTCAGAGAATCCTAAGTGAATACATGACAAGATCCTCGTTCAGAGCAGGGGTTGGGCAAGGCATGGTGCTTGGAATACTTGTAACTGAAACTGGGACATTCACATTATTGGGTGACTTGTTGCCAATGAGGTTGCACAAAGGCCTTATAGTTGCTATGGTAAAGAGAACTTGCTCTCTTCTGCCACCAGTGCATCTTTACAGTTCTTACAGCTGACACCCTCCAGGTTGAACCTTCTATACGACCAGAGAAGCCTTCTACGAAAGCTTACAGCCTCACCTTGAACCCAAACTCCATTCCCCCAGGATTTCATCAGAGCAGACAGACTAGCCAAAGTTCCTTCCAGACTCAAGTCAGGAGGTGTTTTAAACAAGGTATCATCTCTAATCCTGCACCTCCCATACATTCATACCCACATATCAATGTCATATGTGCCCATAAAACAAAACTCTCCTCCCCTCATACTGTATTCTACCAAACACAATTACAAACAGCAGTTAAGCTGTTCTTAATTGTGTTGGCTTTCATTAGGTGTAAGCTATTGTGCCCCTATAATGTGAATGATAGGTACCTTTGGTGAGGGCTATGGGACCAAAATAATTTGTTTCCATCACTTTCTTGTCCACATCCAGACCTGTGTCTACAATTGTGCCTCGGTAACTGATGCCTGCATTGTTGATCAATATGTCCACATGACCCAGGTACTTCAGAATCTCTTCAGCAGCATTTAGAATGGTTTTAGTGTCTGAGAGGTCAAACACCACAGTGTGAGGTTTGTGTATCTGAAAAACAAAAGTGAGCAGAAAGACCGTTCAGGGTGTGCTAAATGTGCTCGTGCTCATGACTCAGAGAGAAGGCCATCCAAACCTCCTTCAATCAGTGTGGTGGTTACTGCACAGGAATACGTGACAGAAGCAGCTTGTACTCTGGTCTTTTTCTGCTCATGTGGCCTGTTCCTTACATCAGATAGAAGAAAAGGACAAGTGAGATCTTCCTCAGGTGCACAGTTTGTTGTTGTGTTACCTAAGAAACTGTATCTAATGTAGTAAAAAAATGCAACTCCTGTTTTACTTCAGAAGCCAGCAATGTCTTTCTTATCCACAGCCAGCAGAGCTAGACTTCAGAAACAAAAGCAAAGACATAGCAAACCTCGAGAAGTGACATCATAGCGTACAGATGCAGTAGGTCTTGGGGACTCTACTCACTTCATGTGTTCACTTCCATAACAAGGTAAGGGTCTTTCAGCTGGCTTATTTCTGTAGGCTTTTTGCAAACTTGGACATGTCAGCTCAAAGCACTCCCATAGCAATATCTATCCCCAACCACAAACTATTGCTCAACAGAACAACACACAAAGCAACTCTAACTTCTGTGCTAGCACAAATACCAACCCCAGCGAGCCTTTCTTCCTCGTGCACTTACATTCTTTCGGTGATCAGTCATGGCAGAAAGTTCCTGTGCCAGGTCTTTGAGTTTCTCACTGTCTCTGCCACAGAGCACCAGCCTGGAGCCAGCTGCATGGAAGGCCTTTGCACACTCTTTGGAGGAAGCAAGAAAAAGAGAAAAGTGGACATCTGAATGCCAGAGACAAACAGCAGATCCACATGACATCTTGTAGGCTAAAACCCTTTAGGTTGGCAAGGGTCTAGGGCAGTGGTTTATTATTCCTGAGAAGGAAAAGAGTGGAAAGGAACACCCAGCAACACTTCATCTGCACAGCATATCACAGCTGGAAGGTCTCCCTTGAGATACCAGCTCTTTTTGATGAGAAATAAAAATTATCTTTCTGCTATCAGCCTTTTGGTTCTGACAGGCAGAGAGATCAATTCCATCTCCTCGCCATTCAGTTACACCTTTGTCCTTAAGGACAAACTCACAAGCAAATGCAGCATCAATTTAAGCTCTGCTTGTTCTCCAAGAGTACTCATCCTAATGAAAGGCCTTGATGGCAGAGTGCTTTTTTCCCTTCAAGAAGCTTTTTAAAGCAATTTTTCTATTTAAATTAAAGCAGAGTTAGAAATGTATCCACTCACATTAAAAAAAGTGTTTGATTTGGAGGAAAAAAAAAGGGGGGGGGGGGGGTTTATTTGGAAAAAGGTTGTGTTAATATTGCCAAGAGTTTTTAAATTTCTGGATTTATACCAGAAGAGAAAAGGTACATAACTTGGGGATGAGGGGAAAAGATGACAGGGCATCCCAAAATGCAACAACAAATGCAGAATGCTAATTCCTGGGAAGATTTAGAGAAAAAGTTTGACTTCTTGGCTTTTTCAAGATTTATAGAAAAGGCTCCTGGATGGCACGAAGAAGCACAGTGTGTTTCTTACTTTGATGGGTTCTGCTTTATATAGGGTGGTCAGAATTTTTCTCTAGAAATGCTGGGACTATTTTTGCACCAGAATTAGCAGTGGCTGGTTGTAACTGCCATAGCTGTACCAGCTCTCTCTCTCTCAAAGATCAAAACGAAAGGAACTTTATGCTCATTACTGCTTTATTCCAGCAGGACCCCCTTCCACAGCCCGCCCTCTGTCCTGCCTTTGGCACCCTGCTGTCCATACCTACCTTTTCCCAGGCCAGAGGTGGCCCCTGTGACCACCACCACTGCTCCTCGGAGGTAAGCGCGCATCCGCATCCACTGCAGCAGCCGGAAAAGGGAGAAGATCCCCAGGCTGCCAAAGAGCAGTGGGATGATAACAGTGGATGTGAGATCCATGAGTCTTCCTTTCTGAACAGCCTTCCTAGGTGAAGGAAACGGACTGTTTTACCAATAAGAGAATTAGCAGAGGCTTGAAAACCAGGGAAATGCTTTTTCCTACCCCTGCCTTAGACCACCAATAAACCAAATCCCATACAGAGTCGTCTTCAACTGATTTCCTCAACCCTGCATCTAGAGCATGGCTGTCCAATAGTTTGCCTGGGCTGCACTGAGGGAAGAGGAATTGTCTTGGGCCACACATAAAACAGGTAACGTAGTTAATGTACCTAAATAACAACACCTTTTTAAAATATTCCTTTTATTAAAACATAAAACAAGCAGGTTGGACACATGATCTACAGTCTAGACTTTCAAAAGATCACATCAGTACCCAATTATAGCATTAAAATGCACATACGAACATGTGTTCACTTCCATTACAAGGTCTTTCAGCTGGCTTATGGTCTTTCAGCAGGACGTTTGGTGTTGGATCCTATAAGTTGGACCTTGTCATACAACAAACCTGGATCCACAGACTTTTCTCTTTTGCTCCAAATTCCCTCCTTGTACAACTGTGTATTCAAATTTAAAGCTCTTCAGGGCTGGGATATATCTCTGCATGCTTCTGATTGTTATAAAGAAAGCTACCTTGCTGAACCAGTAATGAACTATCAAGTATTTCCAGAGGAATAGCTAGAACACTGTAAAATAAGACAAAGATAGCTAAGCTAGCTCTAAACAGGCATGATGAGGTCTAAAACAAAACCCATCAAACTAGTACACAGCTTTTCTCTTGCTGCTATGGAACTTCCCATTACTGAGCTAACTCATGTATCTCTACAAAGCACTTCATTGTGTAACACAGTGCAGATGTCCAGGCCGTGGGCTCCCTTGGGGCACAGGGAGTATGCCCAAAGTGGAAATCAGAAACCCAGAAGGGGGATGAAATTAATTCCACTGAAAGGCAGTGCACAAGCACATCACCCAGCTGTTCAGCATCTTATTTCTTCACCTCTTTGTGTTGAATGTGCACACACTGTGGCTATTTTGTATTGATTTACAGGAGAAGACAGATTTAAAATGAGAAGAGTGCACATCCCCCCAGAATAATCCTTGGAAAGGAGCTGTTTAGACATAAGGTCACTGCCCTTCTTTAGGCTGGATAAGCAGGGGGTGCTGCTTAAAGCATTTAAAGCAGCTGCCTCTTTAAATTGTCCTTTTTTGCTCAGAAGGGTCTCTTGAGATTCAGAAGACAAGAGGTGGGCAGGGACAGCAGGTGCTGACATTGACCAGTGTGCCTTACAGGCCCATTCTAGAGTCAAAAATATTCAGCTCCCTTTTAAGACCTTTAATTATTTCCAAAGTGGGAGCTGACAGGAAGGGTGGCAGTTCCTTTACGAAGCTCAAGTTGAAACTGACACATTTAGAAATCTGGCCCTGACCAACTTTGCTTCAGATTTTGGCAAAATGCAGACAGCAGCATAGAGCAGATGAGAAGCTAACCAGGAGCTTTTCTGACTCCTGCCCTCACTAAGCCATAGCAGGAGGTGGGAGAGGTTCCCATGTTTGATTTCAGCATGATTCCTTCCTGTTCTTTGGCAAAATGCAGACTGAATTTACACCCAACTCTGCCACAGGGGCTGGTGGAAAAGAACCCCCATGCCCACCAGCTAAAAGCTAACTGCATTTTGGTCATGTAGCATCCATCAGTCATCAGTGTGAACCTGTTCTGCCTGCCTAACTTATTCCATAATCAAATTGTTTATTATTCATCTACTTTCTGAACAGAAAAGGTCTGCACTTAATCTCTGTTTGAAAATCTTTGCAAGTCTTTTATTGCTTTTCTTTCTCTTCTTTTTGTTCACATCACACACAGGAATGGGGCAAATTTGCCAGTCTCTGTCTGAAGTTTGCAGCAAATCAACAACTACAATCCAATTCTGTGGTTTGAAACAACAGATAACAACAGATAACACCCTCTGTGTAAAGGGAGGGGAAGCAGAGGATGAGGAAGAGCAGGAGTGAGAAGGAACAGCTAATCAAAGGTACAGATCCTTCTTAATTAGGTCATACAGCTGTAGGTATCTGTCATGGAAGGTCAAACAGCTCCATAACAGAGCCCCAGAACAAATAAAGCTCAATCAAGCTAAAAAGAGAAAAGAAAGAGGAGAACCTATAGCTGAACTGTTTTGTAAAGAATAAAGAATTCCTTCAACACTTCATACCAAAAGCAACAGGTTTTTCCTTGCTCTCATGTACTAGTTCAAAAGTTTGGCTATTTGCATTGAAAAAAAGCAAGGATCTGTTATTTATAAACATTACCATTAAGAATGATATCAAGTTATCTGCAGCAGAGAAGCTGCTACTCATTATTGGTTCAAATGAACTCCTGAAATTCTCAGTTCTTCATCCCAAGACACAGGATTGGAATGTACAGTTTATTAGAGAGAAGAAAAAAATATCACTGATAATGGAAAACCAAACACAGATGACTGGAAACCGTTGGAAAGGCTTCATGTAAAATAAATCACATACATCTGTTAAGAAAAACATTCCCCTTAAAACAAAACTGGATGTAATCCTGTAAAAGCTGGGAGGATTTCAGAGGAAAAAAGGAGGTCAGTAAGGTCAAAAGTGCACTAAAGGCAGCAATGGTGAGATCAAGTGCTAATAAAAAAAATAAAAACCAGAACCCCCATAGTTTCCTTAAACAAGATCTATTCTCCTTTAGTTTTGGCCACCTAGAATCACATTGTGACAAATGGCAGCAACTGGGAGGCTATTTTCAGAGATCAAAAGGTGTCATTTAAAGGGAGCTCAGGGAAGGAAAGAAAAAAAAAAAATCATTTTTCTTAAGGAAGAACTCATCCAGAATCACAACAGCTCTAAGCTATTACTGACCCACTTTAGTCTGAAGAAAGCACAATATCGTACCTTTGAAGGGGCCTCACTGCCAGTGCCTCTGTGAGGTGGTGTCTCCTTCTGGTCTTTTCACAGGACAGATCTGACTTCAATTACAAAATGGCAGCAATCCAAGAAAGTGTGCACTGCCCAATGCAGGCACAGCCTCTAAAAACAAGCCTCAGGAATATGCTCTGTGACCTTTGAAATGTGGGGGTAACTTAACCCACACATGAAAAAGACAGAGCCGTGTTAAAAAGGTAAAAATTTTTATGATCATCTGATTATTTCTAGTATTAAATAATCTCCAGTGCTGACTTCAGAGCATCCACTAAATATTCCTTATGCACTCTACAAAAAAAAAAAAAAAAAAAAGAGAGAGAAAAAGAAAAGCAACTCATAAATAAGTTGTAACTCTTATTTGAATTAGTTTCAAGGCATACTCTGATTTTATAGTTGTGGAATGCTAAGTCAGGGCCTGAAGCAGTGACTGAGCACCTGGTGGGAAGGCAGGGCCAATCCAGGGGAGTTCAGGTGTGTGCAATGCATCTGAGTGACTGGAAGGGTACTCAGGATCCACCCCGTCCCAAACCTCATTTAAAGGTTGGCAGTAGAGGTGGGAGCATCTCTTGCTGGAGATCCCTGCCTACCTGAGGCCTTCTAAAGGTAAGCAGCTCCTTTTCCTTCATTTCTGTATCTGTGGCTGCTGTATTTGAGCTTTTTCTCATTTGCTGTAGCTAAAGAGTGCTATCCTGCTGTTGTCATCCCATTATAGCACTGCAGTAGTGCGTGTTCTAAAATGGCTGCTCTGCTAATTAAAAGAAAAAGACTTTTTTTTCTTTCCTGAGAATTCTTGAGAACTTTGAGCCCAAGTGAACATACAGAGGAGTTTTGTACCATGTGGTGCATCAGAACCTGGTATTTATGAGAGAAATGGGTGTTTTGTCCCACTGACCAAACTTACTAAATCTTTTTCAAGCCAAGAGAAGTGAAAACTACTTGCATCACCCAAACATTTTCAGTGACCCAACTACTTTAAAAAGAAACTACAATCAAACTTATAGATGTTTAGGGCAGAGGAAAAAAAAAAAAGAGAGAAAAAATCAGTGATTAAATATAAGCAAACAGGAAATGTGCTGACAATTTTTCTGATGCAAAAGATCCCCATAAATGGTAGAACAAGTCTCAGAAACCTCAGCTCAAGTCTAACGAGGAAAAAACAATGACTCCATTCAACCAACTGAATTAATGAAACACCAGTCTATGCTTGCAGTACTTGTTTTTACTCTTACAAACAGAAAATCACGTCAAAAATACACAAATATTAAGAAAGAATCCAGATGCTGGATAGAACTGCTCTGCCTGAATTCCTTCATGTGAGAATTCAGAGTGCCTGAACCCAGCTGGAGTTCTCAGAAGCAGCAATGGCAGCTGTGGCTGGGAGAAGTGCCACGGAGCAGGCAGGGCTCTGCAGCTGTGAGCTCTGCTCTGAGCTGGGGGCACCAAGGGGCAGCCAATGGCCTGAGGTGTGCCCAGGTGGGTAAACTCGTGTTCCAGTAGTTGGGGTTAACTTCTAACAGCGCAGCCTCGGCGTGCCGCCGTTTGACGGCTGTTACCCGAAATAACGTAGAAGAGCTGCTGTGTTTCAATAATAACTGAACGCGGTCATAGAAAATTGTTAGAGCAACCTTGCTCAGCGTCACAGAAAGAGGGGTAAAACACACTTCTAGAAGCCGCGCTGTATTTGACGAATATTTTCGCACAAATCTTCCCACCTCTTTGATTCGGTTCGAAGCTTCGTTCCCACCCCCAAATCCCGGCACCTACCCGCTGTTCTCCCCCCCCGCACGCGGCCCGGCCGCTCCCACACAGCCCCTCCCGGCCCGCTTCCGCCTCTCCGAGTCGCCCCACGCTCGCCCTGTGGAGCCGAGTTGGCCGGCCGCTGAAGGGACAGGAGGAGCCCCGGGGGAAGCGTGAGGGCACGGCGCGTACCTGGCAGCCCCCGTCACCATGGCCACAGCCGGAAGTGCCGCGGTGCTGCGCGGATGGTACGGCTTCGGGAGAGGCGGGATTTCCGGTAGGTTACCCAATGGCAGATCGCTCCTCTGAGAGGCGACCCGGAAGTGGTAACGGGGAAGGGGCAGTGCTTGCCCAATGGGTCCCCCGTGTGCGCGGTCCGGTCGAGCAGCGCCGCTCACAGCGCCGCGTTCCGCCTCCGGCTTCGCTGTGCTGCTCGCGGGGCTCCGTCCCTGTCCCCGTCATTGGGAAGCGCCAGAACTGCTCGCACGTGGGCTGGGGGAAGGTCAGAGATGGGGAAACAGGTGAAAATGGAAGGTGAGCGCCACCTGGCTCCACAGACAGCTCCATTCAGCCTGTGCTCATGGGCTCGAAGCAGAGAGATGGTGCTGTTCTGAACGCTGAGCTGGGCGTCAGGGGAACGTCCTGCACGGGGCAGATGCTCCCTGGTGAGCTCACACTGCTGCCATGTGCTTGGCTCATAACACGGATCTAAATTCTGTTCTTTAACCCCTCGGCGTGAAGACTGAAAATGGAGAAATGGTGCAGTGTGTGAGTGAGGAATGGTGGGTGCTGAACTCCTGCAGCGTCCCATGAGCAGAGATAACTGCAGCTCCTGCATGGGCTCTTTGTGGGGGTGCTCACAGGCTGTGTGGCAGTTCTGGTGATGAAGTGGGACCTGAATGACAGCTTTATAGCTTTATGTGTCCTCGTTCAGTGATGGCACTGACGGCAGGCCATGGAGTGCTACCAGGGGACAGCACAGCTCTGCTCGTACCTTTAGGAACCAAAGTCCCTGTGATCCCAAAGGCCCGAGGGACTGAGCACTGTGAGGACCTCCATCACCACGGGAAGGGTGCATGCCTTCATCCCGGTGCTTCCTTCCCATTGCCATCCCCATGCTGATGTGTGAGCAGAAGTTAAATTGACAGAGGCACCATCCAGAGACAAGGGCAGGTAATCCCGGGTGTCTTTCCCTGAGATAAACAGTAGGGTTTTATGACAGCTATTTGAAGGATGGTTTACGTCGGGTAACAGTGTTTTGTTCCTCTGCAATAAGGGGAATACGCTGGAGCCTGAGTTCACATCAGTGTGTTTGTCATTAGTAGTGGACCAATAGTTCTGGAAAAAGAAAAGAAGAATTTGGGATCTTCCTAAAAAGTCGCATTCCAAGAGGTCTGATGGTGGTAACAGTTGTCTATCTCCAGGGCCGCTGTGGAATGGAAGGAAGGAGTCAGTAATTTTATTTATACAAATTAAACTGAAAAACAAAACCAAGAAGCAGTTGCTTTATGTCACGGCAGCCTGACTGGAAGCTGTGGTCTGTTCAGTCTCCTGAAAATCAGAGCTGGAAAAAAAAAAAAAAAACCACCAAAAAAAAACATTTCAAACCATCCTTCTCACCAAAGTGGATGAACTGTAGACTGATGCATTGTCTTTCTTATAGGACAGTAATTACCTGACAGGTACATCCAGGCTCCTGTGCTAACTTACCTGGTATCTGCCAGCTCATTTATTTTAGCAGGTAATAGTCAGTGTCACCAGACTGGCAGGTGCTAGCAAAGTTGATTGAAAGCAACTGCCCTGTAGTGGTTGAGTGCAGAGTCACGCAGCAGGGAGTCAGTCAGACTAGATTTGCAATTAGAGAAGAAAATTCATTCGAATAAGTCTTGATTTTGTTGCTTTGATTGGGATCTGTTTTAGTACATGAACCTGATCTATGTAATTAGCAACGAGCTCACCTTTGATTTAAACCTGCTGATTCACAAATTGCATATTAGTGAGATGAGTAACTTGTGTCAACATGCCTTTGTTCTTAGGAACATTAGAGAGGAGTCTGTCCTGAACCTGGGGCTTTTGTTCTGGAGACCGTGCC
Source organism: Chrysolophus pictus (assembly GCA_037305975.1). Taxonomy (NCBI): domain Eukaryota; kingdom Metazoa; phylum Chordata; class Aves; order Galliformes; family Phasianidae; genus Chrysolophus; species Chrysolophus pictus. The sequence continues at coordinate 4,590,626 of CM074589.1, forward strand.
GCCTGAATGCTAAATGTTGGTGTAGTCTTTTAAAACGACGCCTGTTGTTTTTATTAGCGCTCATTGTCTCCTCTTTTCTTCTCTTTCTCGCTGTGTCAGCCTAGAACTGCAGAGGACTGGAATCCTTTTAGCATTTTAACGCTTCCTTAGCAAACATCCTGCTGTTCTATTGTTGCCCTCCTGAAGTGTGGGAGCTCTTTTTTTGAGGGAAAATATCTCAAAACTCTAGGAGCTGTTTGCACTTGTTTGGTCACATCTGCTTTGCTGCAGGCATCGCTGAGTGCAAATCTTCAGCCTTTTAACCCTATTCTCTAGGGCAACAATTTTGTGCTCTAGTTCTTCCAGGCTCTTATTTGTCACCTATTTTTCAAGGGGCATGGGGTGTAGCTTCTCTTTTGAGAAGAGCTCTGAATGCTTACCCTAACAGCAACGAGCCGTGCAGAAATCCCCACAGGGTAACAAAACCTCCAGGAGAAACATCCATGAACTAGTTTGAACTGAGAGCTCCCAATTTCACAGTGCGCCTTCGGTTGGAAAATGTAAATGTTCAAAGAGCTGTGGCATAATTAAAGATTTTCTTGTCACAGCTTCTGAAGTAAGGGTGCAGTCTCCTCCTTCCCTCCCTGTTTGCATAGATTGAGTTTTGGTCGCACCTAAAAACCAGCCTAGGATGTCTGTGTCCCTTCTGGGCAGTGGGCCCAAGAAGACTGGTTGTGTTTTTTGCCCCTTTGCTTTTTGCCCAGGTACACTTCTGATTTGGAACCTTTGGAAGCTGGGCTCTGGACTCCTTTCAGAGAGCTCTCAGTGGAGGCACTGGGCTGTAGCCCCCTCACTCCTATCTGGCAGAGTTCTGCTCCGGTTCAGCTCGCTACGCTACAGGTTTTTGCACCACCTGAATCTTTTTTTTAAGTTCATTTCTATGGAGTTCGGTTCCAGTTATTCATAATTATTGCCTTTTCCAGGCACTGCACTGCAGCATTTCCAAGCTTGCTATGAAAAAAGTGTAGACTTACTGAGCCTACAGATACGTTATGTGGTCGTGCTGCAAAGTCCTGACTTCTGCAGCCAACCCAAACGCTGGGGAAGAGGGAGCACTGAGATCTTCCCCTCCTGCACTGAGAATAATAAAATGTACCACAACCATTTTGAACTGAATGCCTCTGAGGGAGACCGTGATGTTTTGTCACACACACAGGTGGAGATATGGCAGTGCTGAGGTACCGTTCCCATACAGAGGTTCTAATTGTGATTGCTGTATAGAAGTATCAGCCTTGCTGACCTCGAGATACCCAACCCTGTCAATCCCTGCTGCCTTACCTCTTTGTCTTGGTGTGGTGCGAGCAGTGAGGTCTGAGGGCTGGTCCTGCAAGGCAGCAAACACACGTGCAGAGGAGTGCCTGCTCAGGTAGGAAAGAGTTAAAGACAGCAGAGGGCGAGTGCTGTGCTATTGTTCAGGCATTGCTCTGCATCCAGGGCTGCTGCTCTCTATTCCCGGATCTGCCTCTGGCTTCCTGCACGACCTTGGGCTGCTCACCCACCTTCGCTTTGCTTTAGTTCTCGAATTGCAACGTGGAAATCCTTCTCTTCCTGTAGTGCCACACGCCTTGCTGGCTTTAGGGAGGCTGAAGTTCTCAGGTGGGAGGAGAGGGGAGGAAGAGGACACGTTTCCACTGGAGAAATAATTACGTAAAGCACAGTAATTTCTGAACGCTCTCTTGCTCACTCAGGCACAGCCAAGTGCACGGTGCTACTTGTTTTTAAGCAGGCCAAAGTCACATTCCATGTGTCGTTGAGGCAGAGCAGCGTCGGTTGCAGTGTTCCCTTTTCTCACTAGATGGTGCTTTTGATCAAAGATACGAATAACTGCAGCGCTCTGCACAGAATTCCTCTATTTCTGTTCCCTGTCTCCATTCTTCCCTCTGCTCTTTCTGTGCTCGGACACTATGGGGGACACTTAACGATGCTGGATGTTGGGTAAGGCTCATCTGGCAGTGCTGCTCCCAGCTCCCACCAGCCAGTTGTGGCTGGGCTTGGGCTCTTGAAGCACGGGTCGGTGCTGCCGGGCTGTGGCAGAGAATTGAATTCTTTCCGTGTTTTCTATTCCCATAAGGAAAAGGCTTCAAAGAGCAGGTCCCCTCCCCCTCTCTGCTGGTGAAGGGCATTTAGGGAAGCTGGGAAAAAAAAAATCCGGCTCTGACAGATACATTTATTTAACAAACCACAGCCTTTCCTTACCTTAGCAGCAGATTGGTTGTTTTTTTTTTCTTTTTTTTTTTTTTAAATAAGGAATTGCTGTTTTTATATCCATTTTGTATTCAGTAGATAGTTACCTAGCCAAGGTCATTGCTGCTGCATGCCAGCACCACGCAGCAAACCAGCTCCTCTCCCCTGAATGAGCACTGCGAGGCTTTCCCAGGTAAAGAATGGGAGTGAATCTGCCCATGCCAGGTCCCACGCTGCTGCAGGGAGCTGCACGCACAGCCCTCCCTGGTCTAAAAGGCAGCAAAGGAGGTGAATGGAATTGTAATCAAACACTTCCTGCGCAGACGTGCACGGGACTCTGTTAAGAGCAGTGAGAGGCACAGCAGGGTGTGCGGTGCTGTGTCTCATCACACCGTGCTGCTGGAGCCCCCCTTGGCCCCCTCCTGCAGCTGCCTTGGGTCGCTGTGCTCAGTGCTCCCTGCGGTGCCCGGCTGAGCTGCACACTGCGGAGCTGCACCCCGCTCCCATCGGGTTGCATCACACCCAGCTCCCTCCCCGTGGAATTTTACAACTATTAATGAATGAGGTTGGAGCACTGCTGTGCCGCCGGGCGGCCGTCTGTGGATTTATGGTCTGAGGCCAGCAGAGTTTGTGCTCCTGCCTCTGGCACTGCACTGGTGACAGCAATGCTGTGTGTGTGCCAGCAAGCCTGCAAGGCCAGAGCCTGCAGCACCCTGTGCTCACGTGCTGCATGTTGTGCAGGGACGTCATGCCATAAGCACAGGGACACGAGCTATGCAAATCTGCAGTGTGACACAAAACTCCTCTCGGGACTGGGAGCTGACAGTGATTTCTTTGTCGTTCCCCTGTTGTCATCTTCCCCACTGCACATGCATTTGTTCATCATTAGTAAGATATTGTTGATGACTAAAGCCTGGGTCTGTATCGCAGTCTGCTTGAAGGAGCAATCCAGAACTGCAGGGCTCAGCTCGTGAGGAGTGAGGACAGTGCATTTCCTCACATCTATGGGACGTGAAGAGTCCCTCCTGACTGACAGCGAATTGCATCACTGCTTGTACAGATATTTTTCTCTGCAATGTGCTTGTTGTGTTGTTTTCCTCCAGTGGAATTTGCCAGCACGTCCCAAGTTGTGTGGTTCTGAAATGGAGAAGCAACGTACCTGTGTGGGGGAGAGAATGAGTGGTTTTTGCTTCGTTCAATCTGTCTCTTCCCTCCCTTCTCCCCACATCCCCATGTGTTACAAAGCCAGCTGCTCCCAGAATAGGTTGGGAATGAAATGTCACCGTTTGAAACTGGTGAGTCACACTTTTTGAAGCTTGGGGGGGGAGGAGGGATGAAATCCTGCGGTGTGGCAGAGCGTCTCCTGGTGAGCACAGAGGGATTTTGAAAACCACAGGCTCCCTGATGGTGGAGTCGAGGGGCTTTGCATACAGGCTGCTGGGTGTGTCTGTGCTGCTTTCTGCAGGAGGATGGCAAAACCCGCTGCAAACTTCAGCTGCCTGCTGGAACATACCTGCTGCAGCCACATCCCAGCGCCTTCCCGACAGGACTGGGTTGTATCTGACAGCGAACCTACAGTGACTCTCTTAATTAAGTCTCCCTGCACTGCTGTGAGGTATGTAATTACAGTGAGACCTGACTTAAGCAACCACATGAGGGACTAACAACAAAAAAAAACCTCTTTACCAGAGCAAGGAGGAACAGAATTATACTGTTGCTTCTTTATAAATATATATATACTTCAGGGGAAGTTTATTAAACCAAATATGTCAATTAGTCTGGTTTCTTCTCAGTGTATCCCAGTATTAGGATGATACTTTTAATATACTGTATGTTAATATAAGCAGCCTATTTCCTTCCAAAAAGATCCTTGAGATTGTTTATTTTTTTAAATAGAGATTTCTGTAAAAAGCATCAATTAATACAAATGGTGACAGTGGTCTTGTGAGAGGAACTGTTCTTACCAGAAGCTGAGCAGTGGTTCTCACTTCCCAACCCCCGTCCAGGGGTAGAAATGTTTAGTCAAAGGGTGACATCTGGGATTCCTGCTGCAGCCTATGGCAGCCATGCATTTCCACACTGCATGGCAGTCCTGCCTTGTAGGTGCTGAGTTGTGCACCTTGAGCTGAGGAGGTGTTAACATCCTGAGCAGCCAACTGTGGTGGCCACAGGGAAATCGTGCAACTCATCTTACAGCCTCTGCTTCGGCCTTACTGACCTCCAGCCGAAGGGCAGGAGGAAGCTGGAAACAGCAATACCACGAATGGTCGCACGGTGAGCCAGCTGCAGTCCTCTTGAGTCCCCATTCAGTGGGGTGCTGAATACATGCTGTGAGTAAAGCTCCCCAGTTACAGGCTGAGGGACACAGCTAGCTTGCTGGGGATTTTGCAAGAGTAAGCCGTAGGGAATTTGGTGCCATCTCTGTCTGTTTCACTTTAGAAAACTGAGCTAGTAACAGGAATTTATGAAGTGTGCATTTATATCTCAAATTTTAGGTAGTGTTAACTAGAAGCCCACATACTGTCGTCACTGGGTTTGGAAAGAAAAAAAAAACACAACACTGGCTGCAGAAAATTTGCTGCAGAGCTTAAGATTTCATTTAAGACAAAATAAAGCAAACCCTGTGCATCATGGCCTCAGAGACAACCTTGGGAAGTCAGATCTGGGTGACATTCCACATGCCTATTTCTCAGCAGCCAGCATAGCCTCCTTATCTGCCCCACTCTTTATCTGTGTTGCCCTTTTTTCTCATCTCAGACCACTTCAGTGAGTTTCCTTCGGCTGTGGTCGGTGAGGAGTTGAACCAGCAATGTTGAGGGTAGTTTGCCTCCCCAGATCCTGAATGAGGATTCCTTTTAGCTTACAGGCTCTAGCAGATAACTAGCCCAAGATAATGTTGGGTACGATTGGTTCAAGTACAAGTTCAAGTACTACTGAAAAGCAGCTTATTTCCTAGAATGAAGTTAGCGTAATTTCTAACCGAGCAACGAAAGATGAATCGAGCACACAGCTCCAATACAATTCAGTAAGCATTTGAAATTTCAAAGGTACATGATATTTCCTTTTAAAACTTCATGGGTTTTTTTCCCAAATCAAAGGATTTTGATGGACTGCTTACTGTGGGATTTCAAGGCTGCCTGAGGCCACGCATCCTCAGCTCCCAGGCCTTGGCAAAGCTCATACCTAACGATGGAACTCTCCCTAACATGAATGAGCATTTCAGCTCACTGGGACAAGCCAGTATTACTACTGAGTTGGTTTGGGAAAAATAAATAAATAAGGAGGGAGGTGGTGACCAAAATGACGTGGTTGGACATTCATTAGCAAAGCATTGTCAGGGAACAATAGAAGAACAGACAAAAGTCAGCCCAGATTCTGTGGTATTTCCTGAAGGGCTCCCTCTGGCACACGGCTGCTCCCTGCCAATCCTTCCGTATTGTTTTTTTCTAATGAATAGAAGCTGAACAGATGATTGTTGTATTGTATCCATTAAGTGATTCATTTACATTAAACACTGCTCAAAAGGAGGCTTTGGGTAGACTTTTTTAGTCACTCCAGTTATTTATTTGTACAATTTAATTGCCATCTTTTAATTCTCCACTGTACATAATTATTTCCTGATTGCTCTGGCTAAATTACATGGGTTGTAACTCCTCAGAAGTCAGTGGTCCAACAAGCCCTGACATCAGCAGCAGCATCTCTGCATTTTCAGAGATGCTTAAGTTTGAACAGTCATCTGTAGTGAGCTGCTCCTTCTTGGGGAAGGTGCTGAGGTTCTGCAGCATCTGTCTGCAGGTGCCTTGTGCCCCTGGTGCCTGGCTCTGAACAGCGGTTTGGCACAAAGTTTGCTGCATAAACCATCACGGTTTCATTGATTTCCTCACTATCTCCCATCTGCATGCCTTCACCAGATTTTCTTCTTTAACCCAGGCCTTCCATTGCAATTTCAGGCTTTTCTTATGGATGTCAAAAGTGTTGTATAATGTCATGTTGTTTGGAAAGGCGTGACAGATGTAAGAAGTTTGAGGGCTTATTGACACTTATTGCAGTTAGAAGAACTTCACTGTAAGAAGGCGTTTAGTCCCAAATCCACATCCAGAACTGCAGGTACTTTGATCCACTGATTTGTGTGTACTGATGAGTAGGGGAGAATGACACATCCTGAAGGATTTCTGATGCTGAAGAATGTAAAGAAATCAGCACTTCTGGCTTTTCCAGCTCCTGGTGTCTGAGAAGTTGCATGACTCTGCGTTTGTTGAATAGCTGTAGTTAAAGCTCAAAAGCCCTGATTTCCTATGCAATCTCTGTTCTGTTCCCCCTTCCCTGTACCACACCGAGAGGTTCAGTGTGGGCTTTTGGTTATGCCTGTGTGAAACAGATCTTAAAGTCTGAAGTGGGGCAGCAAAAGAGTTAAGCAGAAGGGGAAAAGAAACAGCCCTAATAGCGTTGAATTGTTCATGTAATAGGGCCTAGGTTTAAGTCTCCTAGAACAAAGCAAAGCAGCTCTTTCTGATGTTTTTTTCAGCCCCTTTTCCATCCAGTCATGAAAAAGTAAATCACCACTCCTGTGCCGAGGTATGAAATAAGATTTTGTTCTGGAGAGTTTATACGTCTATACCTGTCAAGGTGAGATGTGGAAAAAGACTGACCCTTTGCAGTCAGTTTCCATGAACTCCTAAGTCAAAAGCATGGAGGGCAAGAGTGTGCCAGTATCCCTGTAGCCTTACAGCTGTGAAAGGCTGCACTCTTTGCCATTCTCTGCTGCTGGAATTGCTGAACCTGAGCAGAAGTTCCAAATGGCTTCCAAAGGATTCAGCTTCTGAGCATGTTCCATCTCTGTTACCTCGCTTTGGGAACTGCCTTTGATTGGTCTGTGCCTAAAGCAAACTATCCACCCATTATCATCTCCCTGTGCTTGGTCTTCTTTTGGGCTCTACGTAATGGTTAGAAACCCAGATAAAACTGGGCAGGTACACAAAGAAAGCCAGCCCTCCTCCTGCCATAAAACCACAACTGCCTCTATTACCACTGCTTCCCCTGCTACTTTCCACTTTAACCCTGCAGCACTGCTCTCCTTGTGTTCTTGCTCTCCCTGGAGCCACACTGCTCTGTGTTTAGTGGCAGGCGATGAAACCATGCATTAGCAGCTCCATAATAGCTTTGCTCAGTGGAACCCAGCTTCCTTCACTAATCCAGAAAATGAGAGTTGTTTTCGTACATTTGAGAAGCTAATTATTTAAGTGCTGAGAATTAAGGCTCATCAGATAGTGGAGACTGATTTTGGTTTTGTTTCCCAGGGGAGGAACAAGCTGGAAGGAAGCTGCTTTCACACAGGTGTGCAGCATGGTAGCTCCCAGTACTTGGGGTGGGGAGCAGCAGTGTGCAGATCCCTTTCTATAGCCTCTCTCTGTACGTTTCCTTTCTCTCAGACATCATTTGATGGTTTTCCCCATTTGAATAGACTTTGAAAGTATCTTCTGGTCAAATAATGTGATAGCTTTATTTTTACAGCCATAACAAAGATGGACCCCATTTGTGGCTGACCTGGCCTGAATATTTTGCAATAAAACACCACCTTGTCTCAGGAGTTTTAGAGAGGGAAAGTAGCTCACATCAGTTGTCCTCCTGTGAGCAGTTATCCTTCAGCCTTACCTTTGATCACAAAAGCTGAGAGGGATTTAGGTTGAATGGCTGCTGTCTAACCTAGGAATGGGCCTTCCATTCCTAGAAGCCTGGAAAACAGGAGATGAATGGGGTGAAAACCCCAGTGTCTGTGGGAAACCGAAGATGAGAGCTGATATGATAAACAAAGGTTTTACAGCACAATGACTTTTACACGTAAATGGATGCTTTGGACATTTCTTCCTGGAAGATGACAGCTATTGCCAATAGCTGTATGGTACAGAACGGAGACGTGGTTCTGGTGGTAGCACTGGATGGACTCCTCCTTGTTACAAGCAGATTGCCAGGAATAAACGTCTTATTTTTTAATGAGATCGGCAGTGCTGTGTTGTCTTCAGAGACTAAGGAAGTGAACTTTTCGGTGTGTTTGGTTGAAGTCAGATGTTAAAGGATTGTCTGGATATAGCTGACTTGATAAATAGCAGGGGTGATATTTTAGCTCCGTTTAAGTCAGTGGCAAAATTCCTACTGAGCTCAATTGAGACCAAGATTTCATTCCATGATGGTGCCAAAGGGAAATCTAAGAAATGATCCTCAGAAAAATAAGTGCAGGCATTCTGTTTTTCTAGGACTGTTTTTTTACCTAAGGGGCATGAATCCTTGGAATTCCATGCACTACTTTGGAGAGATCCGCAAAAGATCACGAAGACAAGCAAGTGTATTGTCAACAGGTTTAAATTAGCAATACAGGGGCCAGTGATTCCAAGGGAAAACTTCAGGAGTCCATTATGAAATGCTGAGTCAGCTCAGCCCACTGAATTCCACCTATCTTTATGCTCCATGGACTGACAAGCATCCTTCTGTCCAGACCTGTGCAGCTGGACTGACTGCCACTGAATGCTGTGGATTGAAGCAGCTGCTTCATCCCCTCTGCTCAGATGTAGGCAGGGGAAAGCCTCTAATCTGGCAGATGCTTTTACCAATGGACTGGACCGAAAACAAAATCTTTGTTTTAGGGAGGGTGGTGTAGCTGGCACCATATAAATCTGTTTTGTTGTGAGGTCAGTAATTGATTAATGCTGGAAGTGCCACCTTTGGGATGACAAGGATTGAGGATACAGTCGCTTTTCTTCCCCATGTGGAGGAACACTGCATCTTCCCAGCTGAGCTATCATGTAACACAGATGACTCTCTGGAGGAAGAGTTTGCTGCACGTTTGCAGTATGTTTCAGCTACTATCAACATTTATATTCCATTGTCATTTGGGGGTAAGCGCTAGTTAGCATAATCATTAATGCTTCAAAATTAAAAATTCCTCCAAGAGATGCAGGAAGGATTGAAATGGTTTTCTGCCCCCAGAGGCAAATCCTTTCCCAAGCTATCTACTGCACCAAAAGGTTTTATTCCAGAAACATTCCCAAGCCATGCCCAAGAGTAAATTAAGCTACAGCAAACTTATAAACTCTCGTGTGTGTGTGTAGCAAGCAGGCCCTGATTTAGCAAATTACTACATGACGAAATGTTGTAACTATTTTCTGTTCCTATTTTGGAACTGATGTGCTTTGTTGCTGTGCCACCTTTACTGTATGGGCTGGCGCAATCAGGAGGTATTTGTAGAGTATGAAATTTTTATTCTTCACAGGAAAGATTCTGGTGTCTTCATCAGATGGAAAGCAAAGGACTTGATGACACTGATACCTTCTGGAGCTTGGTTCAGGCTCCTCAGGTAAGGAATTGGCTTCAGAAAAAATCGAGAGCCATTCTTTGTCTTTGTAATTTTAGAATGGATTTCTACTTTGTTACCAAAACGATTCACTGTCAAAGTGAACCTGAAATCAGATTTCTGGCTCAAAAAGCTCCCTCCCTTTCTGGAGAACAAAATGCCAGAAAAACTTTGGGGGGACCTTTAAGTTTGAAAGGCATCGTCTGTATCCGTGGAAATGTCCCTAAGAGTCAATCTTAAAATTTCAACATTTATCCTTTGGGATGTGATGGAGAACCTCAGCTGACAGTAGTTGTGGTTACGGATGGATTTTGTGCTTGTGAGTGTGTTATCTCTGAGAATGCTCCACAGATCCCCAGCAGCTCCTCAGGGGGTGGGCCATGGAACTTCAGGAAGCAGGAATGGTTGACTGTTGTAATTGTTCCTGATCTGGCCAGAAAGAAAAAATAGTATGTTGCAAAGGAAGTATTTATTTGGGAGTAGAACAAATTGCAGGTGTTCTCCCTTCTTAAAATGAAAGAATTATGCTTTATAAAGACGCGATTATTTTTATTTCTGAGTGAGACAAATGCTGCTGCACCTTAAAGAGTAAACATGATGACTTTGCAAGAAAGAGCTGCAAAGAAATCTCAGTGAAAACTTCAGTATCTGCAAAGCTTTGAACACATGCATTGTCTTTTTGATATCCTGTTTCTTCAGAGAGATGGACTTAAATTTCACAGACAGAATTTCTCTCTTTTATCTTTATCTCCTGTTTTGATGTGGTAGCCATGGAGAAAAGCCCAAGATCAGTAATAGCAAGTTGTTGCAGAATAAGAATAGCCCTCCACTTGGATTTAGACTGCAGTAATATTGGGGGTTTTGTGTAACGGGAAGATACTCAGATTCATTAGAATAAATACTACGTGCTGTTAGGACGTTGATTACCCATCGCATTCATTTAGATACAACTTGCTGTAAGATTAACTTCCCTCTGTGCTGAGGGATGTTTGAGTGGCTCTCACAAGGTAGGGGGTGGGTGTCTGTGCCTATTTCTTTTGTCACAACGGCTTCTCCTCCTCGCAAGTTCTGCACATTGAAGCAAAGGGCAGGACAGCGGGGAGGACCTGGTACACCTCGAGGTTACAGCTCCCGAAAGAGCCTGTCGATAGGAACGCACAAAAACACTGAAGCGCTGCCTTCCCCGCAGCACGGCCCTGCAGGGGTTGTGTAAGAGCCCGGCGTGACGGAGCTGCACTCCTCACACTGCTCCATTCCCATCTCCTCCTCTTGCCTCACTCCGCTCTTACACAACTCCGCGGCGTGCCTATGGCACCGCAGCCGTGTAAGGATTCCAGTGCTTTTCACTGTTTTCTCATTGCCTCGTAGGGCTGTTTATAGGAAGCGTTGCACTAACACCAGTTCTGGTGACGGGGTGCTTTTTGGGGTGCTTTCGTTGCTGATCACTGGGCGCATCAGGAGAGAGCGGCGGCTCCCGACAGGAGCACGGCCCTCAGCGCGGCCTGCTGCACCCAGCGCTGCCCCCCGAGCCGCCTCAGCTGAGCGCAGGCCGCTGCGGCCTCACAACCCTCAGCCGGTGCCGAGGCTCCCGGGCAGGGCTTCCACCAGGCGTGGAGGCGGCTCTGCCCCGGCTGCGACCCGGCCGCCGCCGCCCCTCTCCCCTCAGGAAATCGCTGAGGTAAAAGATCGAAGCAGCCGGGATCAGCGGATGTGACAGCACCGCTGGCCCCATAGCCCAGGCTGTCGCTGGGCGGGACCGCCCCGCAGCCCGCCGCCGCCAATCCGCTCGCGTCTTGGAGCGAGAGTGACGGTGGAAGCGACCAATCATTGCGAGGCAGTCCTCGCAAACGTGCCGCCCTTTCTTTCCATTGGTCGGCTGCCCTGTCGATCCACTGAGCCGTTCCCGCCTCTTTCCGGCAGGGGGAAATGCTAGAGAGGAAGGGTGGAAGGGGGGGGGGGGGGGGGAGAAAGAAAGTAAACCAATGAGACGCCAAAGACGGGCACTTCAGCGGCGGAGTGACAGGCGAGCGAACCAATCGCAGCGCTTCTTCCCTCCCTCTCCGGCTCCCTCCTCGCGGGCGGCGGGGCAGAGCGGGGGTGCGCCTACCGCCCCTTCCCCGTTGGTCTGTCCCACTCCGGGCCTGGCGGGCTGGGTTGAGTTAGCGGCTCGGACCATCGCACACGGCGGGCGGAGGGGGGGAGTGCGGGAAGAGGAGAGGAGGAGGAAGGAGACGGCGAAGGAGGCGGGGGGGGGAGGTTTAAAGAGACAGGAGCCGAACGGGCGGCCGGCTGGGGAGAGGGAGCGGCGGCGGGCGGAGACTCGCCCCTTCCCCACACACGCGCTCCGCTCGCACCGGGGCCGCCGCTGCCGCTTCCAGGCCCACCCCCCTTCCTTCCCTTCCGCTTCTATGAGGTAGAAGGGAGCGGCGGCCACTCCGGGGGCGGCAGCGGCCGCTCTCAGCCGCCGCCTCCTCCTCCTCCTTCGCCTCAGAGAGAGCCCCATCTTTGTGTGCGAGGCAGGGAGAGAGGGAGGGGAGCGCGCTGCCCGCCCGCCCGCCCGCCGCCTCCACCGCCGCGCTTTGTTCGGAGCCGGGGGCTCTATGTGCCTGCCGCCCGCCCAGCAGCCCGCGGGAACGGAGGCGGCGGCGGGAGGCGGCGTGAGGAGGGGCCGCAGCCCCTGAGGGCGGCGGCGGCGGGGAGGGAGGGTGGGGTGGCTGGGGGGGGCGCGCGGCCGCCCCGTGCCGTGCCCGCGCCCGTGCCCGCGCGGCCGCCGCCGCCGAGGGGGGGAAGGGGCCGGCAAGCTGCCCGCCGGCCCGGCCCGTCGGCGGGAGGATTGATGTGGGGGGGTCTGACATGAGTCCGCCGGCGGCCGGGTGCTGCCATGTGACCGGCTTCAAGGTGGAGAACTGGAAGCAGAACCTGAGGGCCATTTACCAGTGCTTCGTGTGGAGCGGTTCGGCCGAGACCAGGAAGCGCAAGGTACCGGGGGCGGCCCCATCCGACCCCCCTGCACTCCCTTCCCTTCCCCTCCCCTCCCCTCCTCTCCCCTCCTCTCCTCGGGCCCGCGGTTCCCGGCACGCGGTCGCGGGGGTGGGAGGAGGAGGCGGCCGTGGGTGCCCCCGCGGCGCGGTGCGGGCACGGCTCGGTACGGCACAGCGCCGGGGCCGCGCGCCGCCACCTGCCCCGCGCCGCCTTCCCCCTCCCGGGGCCGTTCCGCAGCGCCGCCGCCCCCCGGAGGTGCGGAGCCCTTTTCCCGGAACACGGCGGAGGCTGCGGGGAGGGGAGGGGAAAGAAGAGGGGAGGGGGGGGAGGGGAGAGCCCCGGGGCGATGGGCACGGCCCGGCCCGCGGCGGGGCTTTGTGCCGCAGGGAGGGGTGGGGGAAGGAGGCACAATGGCTGAGAGAGGCGGGGGGGAGTTAAGGGAGGCATTTCTGGTGTTTATTTACATATATACGTATATATATATATATAGGGTTTTTTTTTCTTTTTCTTTGAAGATTGGTGGTCATCCGGTTGCAAAATGGGATTCTTGGTGGGGTGAGGGGGGGAGGGAGAGGAGGAACTGGGAGGGCGTAGGGCACGGAGGGGGGATAAGGAGCGAGCTGGGGGTGCGAGCGCTCGGGGCACGCGCTGCGCAGCGCCGCAATCCGCCGCGATGAGGGCAGACGTGCCCGTCCCACCTGTGTGCGGCAAACCCGGCCCGGCCGTGTGAACGCACTGCTCTGGAGCCCAACCAGAACCGCCCGCTGCCCTCCGTGCAGTCAAACTAGTTCGTACTAACAAGTGACTTTGCAGATTTCTATGGCTGGTGATGTTAATGGCCGAGGAGGGGACTGCAACAGACGGCGCGGCTGAACTGCGGTCTGGGACGGCACCGCGGGGCTGTAGGCAGCTCTCAAAGGGCTGGAGGTGTGCGTTGGGCTGCGGGGCTGAGCGGCCCGCTGTATGCGCCTGGGGATTCCCATCTTGCGTTGTTTTACTTAAAGGGGGGGAGAGGGGGGAATGGAATCGCTGAAGAGAAATTTCAAAGTTAGTCGCTTGTTTGAGAGCCCTGCAACGTACAGCCAAAGTTGTGTTCTGCATAGCTAACCCGCTGCAAGCCAGTGTGGTGAGGTATGTTAGTCAGAATTTGGTTTTATTTAAGCTTTGGTGTGTCAGCATACAAATGGGTTTATGGGACAGGATACTTAGGGCTTAAATAGAGGGGAATACGTACAAGTGCTGCAGAGGGAAAGAAAGAGTGAGGTAAGAAGATCTCACAGAGAAACATCAGTTGTATTACGTGGGAGAAGGAAACCCAGAATTCATCAGCAAGGTGAATGCTTTAGCTTTCATTATTTTGAACGAGGAGCATCCTTTACAGCCCTGGTCTGCTGTTTGTTTGGTTTCTTCAGAAATCTATCACTAGTGATGGACTTACTGTTGCTCAAAAAACAGCTGGCAATAAATGCTCATTGTAATCAGTCTGCGCTCCCACCTTTATCTCTTTGGACAGGCAGACTCATAAGGCAGAACAGGATGGTTGCAAAATCATCTCATCAAAAGCATCCCTTTCCCAGAGAAATGCTAAAAATGCCTTTTGTTTTTAAGCAGATTTCCAGTCTGAAAATAGTTGGATTCTGAGTTCGGCCAGCCTGAGATGTGTGAGAGTAAATCATCACATACAGGGAAGCGTTCTGTGTACCTGGATTTGGGATAAGTTCCTATATTCATAAAGGTAGAAGGAAGTATATGAACAACTACGGTGCTTATCTCCTATACGTGGATGTGAAACCTTCCCCTGTGGAATTTTTCTTTGCTCTCCATGTGTATCCCATACATATTTTACGTGTCAAACTTCATAGCAGCATTTTCTGGTTTGGGGCATGTAGTGTGATAACTAGAAAATAACCCATTGTCCTTTACATAAGATCACATATGTCTCTATATATACATACACACAGTGTGTGTGTGTTAGGAGCACAGCCCTGACATGGCGAGGGTACCAAATATTTCTTGGTGAGCATTCTCATTCTTAGCTCTAATCAAAGCGATGAAGTCAAATAAAGGTTTGGTAGAAGCTGATTCTCATTTTCTGTTGCAAAAACCAGGCACAGTTGCATCCTTCATTTGGCACAGCAAACGCTCACAATATGTAGTTGATCATTAATGGAAGCATTGATTAATTTAACTCTTATTCAGATGAACTTATCTGTAAAACAACAAGAAAACCCAACCATTTTGGCTGTTGGTGCTTGGGAGCCAGATGTGAAATTGTTGGGTCTCTGGGCTGCTAATGTTCCATCCCTCCTAGGGCTGTCTTAAATATCCAGATAGCAGTAGGAACTGCAGGGGGCAGAAAGTGTCCGCTGCTCCTGTTTTACTTACACCGCTTACTGCATTATGCTTTGGAAGACCATTTTGACACTTCTTGCTGCTTGCTATTTGTTTTTAATACATACCTTTCCTGAGAATAACCTTTTACGAGCTGTAGCCCTCAGTTCACCGTTCTTCACATCCGGAGTTTTTAATAAAATAGCTGCAAAGCGCTGTTTGTAGTTGGAAAGCCATTTCCTGTACCTATATTTGAATTCCCAATCAGAAGGAAGAGGTAATTACGAGCGTACCTTTGTTAATGCTGGAATTCTGGTGAAGGGTTTGGGGGTATGTTTGCTTCCAAAGCGTTGTCAGCAGTGGGATTTCAGCTTCCAAAGTGTTGTTCTGCCTCCATCCAGGGGCTGAGCTGTAGCTTTCCGCGCTGTGGCCGAGGCGGTGAGCGCAGCAGTTGTGCTACGTGCTGTTGTAGGCAGAGCTTTGCTGTAATGCAAACATGCTGCTGCTGGTAAAGCCTAAGGGAAGACAAAACCTGAGCGTTGTGTTGTTTGAGGCGTGGAATAGGAGAAGGGCTAGAGGAAGAAGTCTGAAGAACAGGTGTTGAAGTTGTGGTAATGATGATTAGGAGCTAGAACCAGCTTTCGGCACTCATGTAAAGTGGCAGAAAATTGGGGTTGGTCATCTTGGCTTTGGGACTTTGATCAGTGACTTGATTTATTTGTGATATAATGCACTGAATGGATACATGAATACAAGCTTTGCCATCACCTTCTGTAGGTCATGGGCTTTACCTGGAGTATTTTGGTGCGAAAAATACCTCATCCTTAAAGTCCTCTCATAGCGTTACTTAGGTAAATGTGACACCACTGCTTCCCATGCAGGAATTATGGACCAGACAGAAGATGCTAAGAATACTTACTGCCAGCCCTTTTGGATCAGCTTTTCCCTTTTTGTCTGTGGAGTCACGCTTCAAAAGCTTTGCTTATTCCTTTACAATTACAGATGAGAAAAATCGGTTTTGCAGTGCTGAACAGTTTCAGTTCTCCATCAGAGCGTGTTTGGACGTGTAGATGCATCGTTGTCTTGGAGTTAGTAAGTAATGGCTTCATTACTTGAAGGGCTGCTGCTTTTACAGTTCAGTTCTGTCCTGCTTGACCACATACCTCGGAGGAAAGCTTTCTGTCTAGTTGTGAATGGTTCTTGCTATCACTGCTCTGAAAAGGTGCTCGATGACATGAGTATTCTGGTGGTCATGAGCGCAGTTGTGATAGGCACAAGGTCCTGTCTGAAATGTCAGAATGTTTGTTCTGTGCTTCTGACAGCAGATCCAAGAATAATGGGCTGTTGGAGATTGCTCTGCTCTGCTCTCCTTGATGCTGAGTGCGTTCTAGGTTCTTTCCTTACATTTTAGAACTTCTCTTGTTCTTCTTTTATTCTCTGCGTGGGCACTCCAGGCTATTGATGCTCTCAGGTATGAAGAAACATTTTTGAATGTAGGTGATGAATTGTCTATAGATCTCTTCCTCATTCACATGTATGCACTTTTGACTTCGCGTGTGTCCTAATAATTCATTGAGAGTTAATTCATAGATACTGGAATCTAAAATTACTTTGGTTCATTTTTTTTTAATGTTTGAGGGGAAAAAAAATCTCTCAACAAATAAATGCTGTGTCATATTTTCAGTAGCAAGTATTGTGGTTCAGTCTGTGTTGCTGCATTAAGTTCTTGGCTAAGATGACCTTATGTTCAGAGGGTGAGCTGGTGCTGGGACTTTCCGCTGAGTGCCAGCTGAGGTGTGCTTGTTTTCCCCTTGCAGCCTTGCCCCACGTACCTGTCCAGGAACAGGGAAGTGTTGTTTAGGCAAATGCTGAGAGATGGGTAAGAAACCTTACTAAGCTGTGCAGCCTTCTCAAACTCAGTATTTTGATTTCTTAAGCTAAAATGTCCTTATTAATTTTTCTTTAGTACTTCTAGCATATGCACTAGACTTCTGGATTACAAATCCTATGGAGAATTTAACAGAGGAATCCAGGATTCAAGAAGCTCTTTTTCAGCTGCCTACTCACTTTGGCTGCCCATGTGACCTATGGTTCACTCAGGAAGGATGTTCTTGCCATGTGTCGCGGGGACTGCCTTCTCCCTGAGGGCCCATAAGGAGTGTCAGAATCAACTGCAGTCTTCATTGTTTGGGAGGTCTCATAAATGAGCAATCTTCTGTAGTTCTTATCATCTGAGGAGTGAAAAGGTCCTTAAACCTGCTGAAGGTAATGCTCTCTTTCCTCTTGCTGTGCAGATGCAGTCAGTGGTATGTGAGGTACCCAGGCATTAGGTCTGCACACATGGACTTCTGTTAGCAAAGCCAGACTGGCAGTGTTGTGCTGCATGTATGTTTCTGGCTTTGGAGAGGACTGCAATACAGGTCCTTGCTCTTACTGGTGGCCATGCCTGCTGTGTGTCCTACACCATGTCTGTATAAAGAAATAGTTGATTTCTTGGCCAAAGGTTAGGGATTGGTCTTGTGCCATGAACTCTAAAGTGGTGAATAACATTTTTGGGGCTGTGGGTTCAGAACCATCAGGACTTACAGAATCCTTACTTGTCTCTCTTCCTCTCAGATCAACGCATGCAGTCTGGTACAAAGGTTATGGAGATCCCTATCACTGAGGCTGACTAATGAATAGTAGTTCTCTATTTCTTTTTGATATGAATGGAGAGACAAAAGAGCAAAGAAAATGAAGACTACTTCCGTATGGAGGAACTTGTATTTCCTTCTGCAGCCATATCAGGAGTAAAAGTTTCCTGATAGCCAGGTTGCTTTTTTGGGGGTAGTGGTGGCATCTCTTTAAATTTGTCTGAAGTCAGTGATCTTATTTGCTACAAGCCTCCTGAAATCTTCAGAGCTCTAAAACCAGAATGACTGCTAATTGTGTGAAGGCAAGCAGAGCAAAATTGGTTTGCTTAGTTGTTGGACTATCTGTTGAGCTTTATTTTAAGCCATCAGAGCTTTAGACTCCAAACAAAGGCTAGCTGATATCCTCATTTTTGTTTCAGGCCTTAATTTGTAGCACTAACGTGAAACTGGAGCTGCAATCATTTCTGAACCTTCTACCCTCTTTCTTTTGTTTTGAGGATTTTCTGTCTTGGTGAGCAGAGGAACAAGTCAGTGTGTGAATGCTGCAGATGGACAGTGCAGGTTGCTGCTTGTGGCTTCTTCTGACTTACTACTCTTTGAATCTTTAAGCAAACAAAAGTTCAGTTTCCTTTGGGATGTGCTCTGGGGATCCTGCTTTGTAAAAAAAAATGCTGTAGTAAATGTTAGTGTAAACCTTGTGATGGCTCATCTGTTTTAAACCAGAGAAAGATGAACTCAGTCGTTATGCTTGTGTTTCTCATATTAAACCTAGCACCCATAGGTTTTTCTTGGTTTTTGCATGATTGACTTGGGGCTGAGATTTCTTGCTCCTGTTTCCTGGTAGGTGGATAGGCATAGAGCTCTTGCTACCCGTTTATTAAATTTCCTTTGATTGATGCCTGCTTGTTTTTTTTTTTTCTTCTTGTGTGTTCATGGTTCATTCTTGGTTCTCCAAGTATTTCTGATGCGTGACAGCATTGAAAGTGTGGAGAAATATATATGTTTTTTTGCTTACTTATCAGTTGTAGCAACACAGTAGGAAAGGCAATCTGAAGGTGACCTGTATGTGTCTTGCTGGACTTGCTAGAAATATGTTGTTACAGGAGAGTCATCTTTGTTAGAGCCTCTCTGGATGTGGAGACAGCAAGAAGTGCCTTGAGCAGCCATCTCCAGCCTCTTGTTAACCGATGGGCAGTGGAGCTAAGTGAGGGAAAGGCTGTGATGACATGAGGGTTTGCTGTGTGAGCCCGGCCTGTGTTGTCAGCAAGCAGCCCTGAAGTGTAGGGTGGGCCATATGTTACCCAGGGGGGCTGAGTTGGGAACCTTCCTGCAGCAGAAGCAGTTCTAGGAGCTGATAGATGTATTCTGACTGGTTGAAAGCTGCGTCTTGGTAGTTGTATTCTTTTGCATATTGATTTGGCAGTCCTTTATGTACAGCCTGCTTAATTTCAGAGAACTTTGCTGCTAGTACAATCAATGCTGTAGGAGTGAGTCACTGCAAAGTTAACCTCTGTTCTGTCTGATTCAGAACACATTTCCAAACGGTGGTACCACATTAGTGCAGCTTGTATAGCAGCTTCAGAGTGGTGCCTGGTTTGCCTCAGTGCTAAGGCAGCCCATGCTGTGATGGTATCTCCTGTTTTAGAAAAATACTCACTTTTATCTATTTCAAGACCTATTTGATAATCAGCAAAGTGAGCTGTTACCAGACACCAGTTGACTTAAAGTAACCTGAGATTCACTTTATCAGTAGGTAACAGATTAGCAAACAGTCTGTCTCCTCACAATCTTTTGTGTCTGAAATAAAACAAATACTCAGTCTTTTTGCAGCCATCTAGATGTGCAGAGCATTAGTCGAGATTTTCTCAAAGCTCATCAGTTATTTGTAACACTACTTGAAAATTCCCATTTTTTTCGTGTGTCTCTGCTGCTTTTCCAAGTAAAGAGGGTTAGGGTAAAGAGGGTTTTTTTTTTTTTTGCCTTCTTCCTTTCCTGTGCTTAATGGAGCTTGAAATTAACATGACTCTGCTTGTCTGTCTTGTGCACAGTTGGTGACACCAGCCCATCCCTGGGAAACACTCCTGTGAAGGTCCACAGTGTGCTAAATCTGTCATCAAATGAAAAAATTGGGTCCTGGGCAAGGTGACACTGCAGGAAGGGTGACACGGTACCAGAAGTTGTTTGCAACATGTTTAGCAGATGCAGTGTCTTTTTTAGCTTAAATATTGGGGCCAGGGCAAATTGTGATGTCCTGTAACAAATGCTGACAGCAATAAACATGTCAAATCTATTAAACATCCTCGCAGGATCAGCAGTGGTGAGAAGCAGCTGGTTCAGCTTGGTGCTGCCTTCATGGTGAGTGTGACAAGAGCTCATGTACCACCCCAGCCCTGCTCCTCTGCCATGCTGCTGTGCACTGGTGGTTGGCTGCCACTTGCATTTATTCAGCGAGATGTGTTTATGTAGAATTAAATTGTAGAGATGATTAATCTGGGTTTCATTTAAGAGATTGTTAGAAAAATCTCATCTTTTTTGTTATACTTCTAGCCTGAAGTACTGTGGTGCAGCTCTTGGCCCCGTATGTTAAACTAATTGTTCTTGTTCATGCACATGTCAATTCATTATTTAGAAAGTAATATGTATAACTCTAAAAATTACAAAATGAGAAATAACAGTGATTCCTTTTGGCTGACCCCACAAAAGGCCCAGTAATGCTTGGATACAGTTGGGTGGTGCGGTTGATGGGGGTATCAGACACCGATGTGACATTGTGTTCCATCCGTAGTGATTGCACTGCAGTTTCAGTCAGCAGTGTGTGCATCTGAGGCCAAATCCCTACAGAAAAAGACCACTTAGATTTATCTTTCTGAATTTAATGTCAAGGCACATGTGTACATTTTGCTTTTGTTTTCTATGAAGTGCAGGCATGAATTGTCTTAGTGCAGTGTTTGTTGGTGCAGAGAGAGAAAACAGCATCCATAACCTTTGTCTTTGCATTTACTTGCTGGCATCGCAGTCATTCCTACGGGAAAAAAAAATCCCCAAACTAAAAAGCCATTCTTCCCCTTCCCTCCCTATGCATTCAGATGTGTTCCTACACACAAGTTAGATTTTAAAAGACATTCTTTTGGATAAACTTGCCAAATAAAAGTAAGATTTATCTTGCGCCAGATGTATGACAACTCTGTAAGTGAAGACAGCTGAGATAGCTGACTCATTCCAGTACCTCGTTGGTGTTAGGTGAGCTTTTGTGACCCTGTGCCCTCTGGTGACAAATGCAACGTTTGTCTTAGGGCTGTATGTTTTTCTTTGCCTTGCTGTGCTGTGTTATCCTCGTAGTAGTGCCCAATTTTGTTCTTAAACTTTATTGCTGTCCTGCTTGGCTGCTGTTGAGCAGGGTGAAATCCTCACATAGCCATTGCTTTCTATGCATTGCAGATTTGTCATGCTTGCTTAGTAGGTATTCCCCCCCACCCTGTTAATTGTTAGGTATGTTTAAAAATTGTGTTAATTCTTTGCTAATTCCTGACAGCAGTTTGTGCTCATGGTGGTGGGGTGATCTTAACAGTGATGTGGAGAGCAGAACAGGCAAAGGAGTAAAAGTAGTTCCATGTGTTCTGTGTGTAAAGAGGAACAAGGCTTTTTTCTGTCACTGTAAGGCTGTTCCATGAGGAAATTGAACTTAAACTTCATCCAGGAGAATTTTATATTAATACCTGTAATGATTTTTGTTGTCACGTAGTAATTCTGTAACTTTTGACTTTGTGATGCCCCCAGTAAATCCACTTTTCTGTCTGTATCTCTTTCCAGCTTTCTGCATTGATTCGGTTATCAGAATCGATTCAGACTTGCACATGCAGAGGAGTTGCTATCCATCACTTGTTTGCTAATTGAAGGGGCCTGAATCACAAAGTACTGTGGAGTGTTTCCAGAGTTCATAAATGCATGGAGTAGCAGTGTGTATTTGTGAAATAGTGCCAAGTTTAAAAATGAATAATGCACGTGGAGCATTAATGAGCTCACTTTATGGTGCTAAATAATGTTTTTGTCCATCCACGTGGTTAAGTATTTAGCTAAAAGGAAATGGAAGGGAAGAGATGATACATCTGAACTCCCAGAAACGTGTCATAACTGGAGCGCTGTTTTTTCAGGCCCTTTCTGAAAGATTTTGGGCAGCAGGAGGTGGAGTTTTGTCTTCCTTGAAGGGCTGTGTTCTGCAGAAGTCTGACTGTAGAAGAAGCATTCAGCCGGAAACTCCAGTTCAGCCGTAGCCTGAAGAACGACTGTATTACAACAATTCATTGTAAAGCAAGCAGTTTAGTTCTGTAAGCACCTTGTACCTCTGGGTTGGAGCTGTTTTGCAAACAAATGATTTTGAGCAGTGGTAAAAAGAACACAGAAAAATGATGGCAAGGAGGAAAAAAAAGTAAGTTAGCAAATCTGACTGACTTTAAATGCTTGAGTTAGTGTGTAATAACTAGTGATACCTGTGGGTGTTTGCGAGCCACAAATGTGTGCTGGAATTGGCAAATGGTTTGAGTGGAAAAAGAGGCATTCAGATACAGTAGGGATGTGCAGTAGCCAGGCAGTATTTGACTCGAGGAGTGTCTGGACAGTGCTCTCAGACACAGGATTTGGATTATGGTTGGTGTTGTGTGGCGCCAAGAGTTGGACTGGATGATCCTTATGGGTTCCTTCCAACTCGGGATGTTCTGTGGCTCAGTGACTCACTGGAGGAGCAAGAGATGGGAAGTTTGGAGCTTTCTGTGCTTACTGCTGAAGATTGGCCGCTGGGAAATTCCAGTGCCTTGGCTGTGGGTCTGCCTTTCCTTAGCAGTGTAAGGAATCACCAACACCTGTCTGCATGTTACCGCTGTCACACCGTGTGGTGCACGTGTGCCATGGACCAGAAAGGACAAGAGATAAAGATGGGGAGAAAAAGCCATTTTTCTTAATATTTCGTCTGCCTTGGAAATGTGCTGTGTGTCAGTGTGGGGTTGAATGGGAGGCTGCACAGCTGGTAGCTGGAGGGGAGGAATGATGGGAGAGAACCCAGGGTTCTGGGATTGCTGATGCACGCCATCCCTGGAAGTGCCTGAGGCTGTGGATGGGCCCTGGGCAGCTGAGCTGGTGGGGATGGCTTGCTTACGGTGGGATGGGGCTGGAGGGGCTACGAGGTCCCTTCCAACCCAACCTTCTGTGGTTCTCTGACTTCCAGCTTTCATGCTGTGGTTGCTTTTGTGGGTGTGCTAACGTGCTGAGTTGGAGAGGTGAAACTACTCTGATGTTGTGTAGTTGTGAGAACTTTTTCCTGTATGCAAATAATTTGCTCCTGCTCCAGTTTCCTTGTGAAAAATAAATGAACCAGAGAGTGTAGAGTGCCTGCAATTTGTGATCAGCTATTACAGAAAATCTGCTTTTTGCATTACATTTAATTTAATGAAATGAATAGTGTTTTTCTGTGTAATCAAGTTATGAGCACTTGTTTCCCTCTTTAACAGGCCTGCCTCTAACTTCAGATTTTATCCTTTATAATCAAACCCTGTTAAGATGTTTTAACTTTCTTGAATAATGATGGTGATATTATTTTTGTTTAAACTATCTGGTCACAGAGCACGTGGCTCGCTCCTGCCGCATACAGTTGAGGAGGATGGGATAATGGGATTGTAAATTAGCTATTTATGGTACTGGCTTTCCTCTGGCCTACTCCCTTGTGCAGTCTAGAGCAGCCTGAAGGCCGTTCCAAACGGTGCCAGCTGGCTGCAGCCCTGGGGGATCACTGTGGCAGATGGAGGCAGCAGGAGCAGCACAGAGCCCGATGCGTCCTGGGGTCAGGGAGAGGTGTGGGCACCCACAGCCCCACCAGGGCAGGGTCAGGGCTGGTGCTGCCTTTGTCCCTCTGGGGCTGGGAAAGCCTGGGAGGGCTGGGAGAGCCCTAGGTTCTGCTTTTGGGATGCGTGCTATGAGTTTTGGCTTTTGATGTGTTTTGAGTATGTTAGCACCTCTTTTTTTTTTTTTCCTAGTTTTATGCTGCCTTCCTATATTCTGAGTGCTGCATTCTGCAGCTTGTACAGCCAATCAGATCAATAACTTAATGTTGAGCTGCTACGATGCTGCCTGTTTTTTCCTCCACTACTGAGTAATACTGCTATCTATCTACACAGAAAATAAAGTTTGTTAACACCGATGCATTTTCTTTTCTATTTTAAAAATACCCTTCGTGTTGCTATATGAGGAACTGCTTTAAGCGTGCTCAAAATAGAAGGTTTCAGAACTTTTTATCACTTCATTTTTTGAGGTGACTTTCTAGTTCTCACAGAAAGTTATTCTGCAGAAAGCTGGAGTGATCTGTAGCTGCAGCAAGTAGGCCTGGTCCAGCTCAGCCCTGCAGCTCTGTTCATACTTGGGAATGAACTCCAGGACAGCAGTCTTCCAGCAGCAGCAGAACAGCCTCACCTGCAGATGTTCTTCATGGAAAACATGCGTTTGATTTCAATCTAGTGCAGGTGAGGGTAGCAATTGTGTGAAACACCTTGAAGAATCCCATTACCTGATGGCTGCTCAAACAGGAGATGTTTTCTGGCGGAGCTCAGAGATGCAAACTACCTGATGCTTCATCGTTCTCTTGCCCCAGAAGGCATTAGTCTCATTGCCTCATTAATGCAGATGACACTTCTAATCCAGCAGCCCAAGATAGCTGTCAAGCCTGGATTTTACTCTGATGGCATTTGCTGCACAGATAGTTGATATAACACAAGATTCTGACCTCCAGCCTGGGGGGGTGGGGGTGGAAATTATTTTTGTCAGATTTCTTCAAGTATCTGATCTAAATAAGCCAATAAACTCAATACAATAGTATGTAAAAAGGCTTTCATCTCCTCAGAACAGTATGCAGCCCTTGAGAATTAAAAACAAACCAAGGCAACACAGTCTTCAGCCTGCAGGAGGGTGTGGGTGGTACCATGGGCCCAGCATGAACGGCCCTGCCATCCAGCTGCCCCTCCAGTGACTGTGCTGGAGGAGAGAGCTGTAAGTGGATGGACCACATGAAGCATTGCCTCATGTCTTCTCCTTGTATAGCATCTCCTGCTGTTGGAGACAGTGCAGTAAGTTTTTGTTGGAATTGATGAGGTTTGTTTGGTTTTGTTCCTTTGAGTGGTTGGTTGTAGATGGCAGCAGAGAGTGCGGTTCGTGTGAAGGCTGTGAGTTAGGTGGTGCTTCATCAAGTTGTGTTCTGGAGCAGTCCAGTGAAGATGAAGGGGTAGAACTCTGCCCCAGAGGACTGAAACCCGTGGGTGCTGTGCACGGAGCTGTGCCCTTAGATGAGCTTTGGTCTTCCCATCCAATAGTGTTGACTTTATCATTGAAAGCCAGCATTCAGAGCTCTACGTGTGCTTCCCTGATTCCTTTCCAAAGCAGATTATCCCAAGCTGACTTCAGTTAACAGTCTGCTTCAGCTCAGTGATTACTCCTCTTTGCTGGACATTTTTGCCACATTGTTACATGGTGATGCTTTAAATCTCAGGGAATCTAAACATCCTAGCAAGATAGGGGATGAATTCTGATCATTTGCTTAAAAATTTTCAATATGTTTTATAATGCAATTCACTGGAATATTCTCTCATTTGAGAGTTCAGAGGTCTGTTGTATCTACTTGAGGTACATGTGATGCCATCAGGCTGTTCCT
The DNA here is from genome assembly GCA_037305975.1 of Chrysolophus pictus. Lineage (NCBI taxonomy): Eukaryota > Metazoa > Chordata > Aves > Galliformes > Phasianidae > Chrysolophus > Chrysolophus pictus. Next base: position 4,615,827 of record CM074589.1, read on the forward strand.
GTCACTGTAAGCGTACTTCTGTATCCAGTTTGTACTAATTGTAAATTCAAGTATCTTTATTTTTTAACAGGTTGAATCCTTTTGTCCTGATTTTCCTCAGCATCGAATCCCACAGCCTCACCTATTCATATGCTGCAAGTCATGCAGCTTAGCTTCTGGGGCTTCAGTATTTCCTTCAAGTTAAGATATTGGGATTAGAACACTTAATCTGTGAAATCAATTCTATCAGTGTTAATATTTTATATTTCTTCTTGTTCTTGGCACAAACTAAAGCTGTGCTGTAGGTGTAGCTGATGCTTGGTGGAATCTCTTCATAGGAAAAAATCTTTCAGATGAGATCACAGAGCAGAAGTTGTGCTTTACGGCTCTGCCAATTTTGCAAAGCAAAAGGAGGTCTCAATACGATGAGGCTACAAGCAGGAAGGAGGTGGCACCACGATTTCCTCGGCTTCGTGGCTTTTCTTCTGCTTGTATTTTTTTTGTATTAACTTCCAGTAAGAAGCTTTGTTGTCAGGTTTCTTCTCTTTGTGGACCGTTTGCTGGAAAAAAGGGGTGGAGGGCTGTGAGTCTGCCAGGCAGCAGCCTGTAGTGCCATTGGTTTTGGTGTAATGTGAGCTGTGACCTCCTGTGAGGCTGGAGCTGGCTTTGTTCTGCGAGTAACTTGCAGGTAATGGCACGTGGTGCTGCGGGACACAGGTCTGACAGACACTGTAGGTAGGTGTGAGCAATGCTCCATATTGCATTGATTGCTTCTCTCCACAGATTGCCTGTGGTTTTTGGAGCAGTGAACGTCATGTCAAGTTGGTTTGTCTGGATGCTCAGATGTTTCTACATTAGCCAGAAGCCTGTTGGGCTGTTCTCCTCTGTAACTCTTCTTTGGAGCGTATCCTCCGTTACAGGCAGTGTCTTTCTCCTTCCATACCTGGAGTTTCACATGATGGCCTTCTTCATCTGTACACTGCCTTTCTCCCTCAAAATTGTCAGTTTGTTTACAGTTTAGGCAAATGTCTGCATTTCTGTGCTATTAACTCTTTACTGCATGTTCACCCTTTCGGGTCCAATCCCACAGTGCTGCTCCTGGCACTATCTGAGCACGCTGCTCTTCGTGCCAAGGTTGTAAGTGTTAATCTTGCTGCAGACTGGGGTGATAATTCAGTGCTGTCACAGCAACACATGCTTAAAGTTGCTTCTTGCCAGATATGTTGGCTATATGCTCACCAGAGAAAATTATTTCAGGAGTCTTATTGCGTAGCCATGTGCTGTAAAACTCATGCAGTCAGCCTCCCTTCCACCTGTTTATGGTTGTTCTGACTTTGGGGAGAAAGACTGTTGTCCAGTGAAACGCATTCCTGTGGAGCATGAGTGAAGAGGTGGATGAACTTCTGGTCATGGGTAATGCTTCTGGTTGTGCCTCGAGGGTAGCTGTATTTGGTGTTTGGGCTGAAAAGGACAGAAGGCTTTTAAGGTAGGTTGGGTGGAATTGAAAAGGGAATTGAACAGTGCCCCCTGTGCTGTTTTGGTTGTGTGGTCTGCAATAGTTAGGTTTTGTGAAAGCTTTACATTTTCTTTAAAAATGTGCTAGTAGATTGGTTTGATTCTGAGGAATTGTAACTTTTCCTGCCCCCATATCTTTACAGTTTTCTGAAAGATGTTTTGAGAGCTACTTCTTACTTACCAGCAACTGGCGTATCTGGGTGCTGGCCTCTGAGAGACTACTTCAGCTAGGTTAAACTCTTCTAATGTGACCTCACTTTGAATGTTTCTTCTGTAAATGCCCAAGGATACATATCTCACCCCTCCTATTTACGGCTATAATTTACAGAGGCTATATTGTTATTTGGACTAATTGGAAGATGCTGTTGTAACACAGATCACAGAGTAGAGGTCACCACTGTTACTTGCTCACATCTGTTCCTTGTAAGTATTGTGGGGGCATCCACACCAGGGGCTGTTCTGTCTCTGGGACGCTGTAGGGCTATGAAAAGGGAAATAGATAGATAGTGGACCAAAAAGCTAAGGTTACCCAGAACAAGTTAAGATTTGCCCTCGTGCTGTTGATAAATGTAGGTTACTTAGTGTGGAACTTCTGAGGGGGGGGGGGAGAACCCACAAAATCCTGCAGAAAGTGTTGATTGATTAGCAGGGAAGCGAGGCTTGCCATTGTTCAGTACCAGGTAAACTGACTGATGCTTTTCCCAGCATATTTCTAGCATCAATGTGATTATGTGCAGTGGTGAAGTGTTGCATTGCTGATAACTCCATTGTATCTTACTTTTTAGAGAAGTTGCTGTGGAAGTTAAATTATTCTGAATGCGCTCCTGTAGGTCAAGATCCAGCAGAAATGAGGTCAGGAAGGTTTGCTCCAGCGTCACACGTATTATATGTGTCATGCTACCTTCCCTATTCTACGTTCTTGGTCTTAATTATTTGCAGCGCTAGATTGTAAGAAGCACTCTTGAAAACCAGAACTGGGTGAACCACCTCTTTACTTGGCAGGGATAGCTCTTAAGCAACTTGAGATACTCTTGAGAAGGCCTGAGGCAGTGCTCTCGCATTCTTTTTCTAATCCTGCTGTAAAGCATAGACAATGTATTTGTCCACAGAACACTGCGTGTTTATAACCATAGAAACAGAGCAAGAGATCAGAACTAGAAATCTATATGGGATCTCATTTAATGCTTTTGCTCTCATCCTTGTGAGATTACTGATTTGCAATTGTAATAGTTTCCTTGAAAATCCCCTGTTCGTACATCAAGCTTTTAACTATTCTTTCAAGTGAAGTATGCCAATACAATTCAGGTTTTTGCTCAGGTAGAAGGTATAAGAATTCACCTTTTCTCCTTCACTCTCGTGTTTTCTCTTGTTATTCCCATCCTGATGATGTAGTCTGTGTGTGTTTATTAGATGACACTTTTCAGTGTGCAGGGGTTTTACGAACTCAGCCAGCTTTATCCTGCATTTCCCTTTGGAGCTGGCTAATGAGAGAGGGGTTGAATTCTCTGTATTATTTCTGGCCCCCACTGCCGTGTCTGAGTGAATGATATATTGAGGTGGAACCTGCATTGCCACGTGCATTATGTATGATAAATTAATTACTGGTGTCGTTTCTGTGAGTGCAGGAACGGGGGTTTGTTTAGAACAAACTGCAAGATGAGTTCTCTGTTCTTAGCATGAGACAGATTGCACTGTGGTTATTTTTAATACCAGATGCATCTTCATTTTCTTTTTACCAATGTTGAGCATGCATAAATTTTTGCTACTCTGTTAATTTCAGGAAGAGGTCTGGAGTTTTTAATGAGCCATTAGTATACCAGCCAGCGCCCTAACCAGCAGATAGTGTTGGTGCGTATATCTGCCTTTAGGAAACAAGGAAACAAACTAGTAAAGGACACTGTAAAACATACCCCTCATCTGCCACTGAACATTTGTTGGGATGATGGGAGCAATAATTAAGAGTTCTCAAACTGTTGATGTTCTTATAGTGTGGGAAAGAACAAGGAGAGAAAATAATGATCTTTATGTTCAGGTGTGACTATGCCTTTATATCTCAAACATGAAATATGGTTTTGGCTCGATTCTGCCCATAGTGCTCCTGGTGGTACAGCTGGCCCTGTCTGCCCTGTGCATGTGGCAGAAGTTCTTCCTGCACGGGATTCTCAGCAGGAGTCCTTGGTGCAGGCACTCTTGGCCAAGTTTCCTTTCCCCAGAGTATGTAATTATGTCAGGAGTAATTACTGTGTAGATTTAGCCTCCTGCTTGTGTGAACACAGATCATTCTCATGGATGGACCTTCATTTTTCCTTAGTGGTGGGGTTATTTTAAATACTTACGTTCTGTGCAAAGCACGTGCATTTGCATCTTAAAAGTAACTGATAGCTTCCTCTGTTGGCATGTGCCTGTGCTGAAATTCAAATACAAATCTCTTTAATAGGAAATTTTATCAGTCTCAAAAGCTGGAATGTGTCAGTGTGGCTGCAGGTCAGATCTGCTGCTGCCACCAACCTGCTTTGGTTTTTTGTTTCCTCCAAATCGGATGTTTTCTGATGGGAAGCCAGTTGGAAGTAACTTTTTTTTAATTGGAAAACCAAACGAGTATATTTTTACTTCCCTCAAAAGCAGTGCTCGTGGTATCTAATGTCTGTTTATCACTTCTTAAGAGAAATTATGGAAATACTTCTCAATGTACTAATTTTTTATGACTTTTTTTTCTAATTACTCCGTTGATTTCAAAGTGTAAATTTGTGGCAAAGTACACCAGGGTATATTTGAACAAAATACGGAGCAATAAAACTGTAATTGTGATCCGTGTCTGATGAAGGAACAAAGCATTAATGTTATTAATTTTGCTAGCAGCCTTTTGCTGAGTGTGGCTGCTTCGTTCTGAGGCTGCGCTTCGTTAACCTTCTTTGCCCAGCTCTCATCTGCAGGGCAGTGCCCAGCATCGTGTTTTTTTTGGTGGTGTTTCTGACTCTGAGCTGTGTTGGTGTTACCACGCAGCGACTTCATCTGTGCTGTTTTACTGAAAATGCAGATAATTCCTGTAAATGGCTTTAGAAACTATTTCTCATTTCAATACCAGTCTCATGGAGGAGTGCTAGAGAACTTTATCTCTTATCACCAGAGAACAGAACTGTGTGATGAGAAAATGTTTTGGTGTTTAGAAGCCTTAAGAACACGCGTTTATTCCTTTTGGTGCTGCTGCTGCTGGTTGTAAATCAGGCGTTTCAGCTGCTAGAAACGTTTCCAAGTTTTCTTTTTTTTTTCTTTCTTTTTTAAGTCAAAATTAAAATATCACTGTGATGGATTTTTGCCTTCGGCTAATTTCATTTCTGTGTGACTGTACATTTTTGTTTGGCTGTGTGTGTGTATGGTCAAACAATGGTGTATGTGTATATAAAAAATGAGTCCAACGACAGTAACGTGATAATAGAGTCAATGCTAATTTGCTTAACCTTGGGAAGGAGAAGCTGAGAATGGTAATACAAGATACTTATGATGTGTGTATCCAGTGTAATACAGAATCTTCCTTCTCTCCCTCTTAAGGATCATGTTCACTGATTTAAAGGTTAATTGACAAACATTCATGGTTGTCCATGTTTTGTCAGAGCAGTGTGCTCTGCCCACATACAGGACTATTTTTCCCTTTATCTTTCTGTGTTCATTTCTTTGGATGTATGTGGCTGTTGGTGTTCTGTCTCCTCTTCTTTGGTTTAAAGAGGAACTTAGTAGTATTATTATTGTTAACTGTGTAATATTAATGGTTACTCTGAATTTCTTTTCCCCTTTAAGAGACTGTTTGCCAACATAAGAACTGCCTCAATCGTTCTGAATGCAGAACTGCTGTCCATTGAAATAGCTGCTGTTTCTGACTTTCTTTTTCCTCAGTAGAAGCAGAGTCTAGCTGCCCATGAAGAGAGAGTATCTTCTTTTGCTGTAAAGATGGAAAGATGAAACTGCCTCAACGCAAGGTGAATAGAGCTGGTAGTGTGTTTGTGAATGCGTGCACCGCTGCACTGCCCGTACCCTGAGAGTCCATTTCAGAACCATCGGAGTTGTGGTCCTGCTCACATTGCTGTGCTTTTAGGGTGCTGTTCTTTGCCTCTTTCAACAGTGTGCCTCAGGAAGAGGAATAAGGGAGGGCACGGAATTGTCAGGCTTCTTCCCCAGTTGTTTCAGTCAACTTTGTTTGGAAAAGCTTCGTTTTTGTCTTGAGTGTTAGAGACAAAGTTTGACCGGTTTCCAAAATACGAAAGGACGCAATTTTGTAGTTGATTTATGGCTGAGATAATGGAGGGTTTGTTGTAATTCTCCAAAACCTTGTTTTATGCTGAAAGCGCGGTGTAATGGTTGGTGAGGATGAGCTGTGTTCTGAATATTTATCAAACATAGCAAATCTGTATTTCAAGGTGTTGCAGCTGACCGGCTGATAATGCTTGCAAATCCTTTCTGGTAATAATAATCCCTTCTCTGAAGAACTGCAGTACGATTCGCTATCTCCAAACAGACTTCTGGTTATTTCAACCTATTTTCTGCTCATCTGATGGTCTTAGATAACTGAAATTGATTGTATTTCCTCTTCTTACTTCTCTTTACTTTACCTCTTCTCTGTTTGAGTCCTCAGATACCTGACTTTTGCATTCCAAATAGATTATTTGAATCAAACTATTATTCATACAACTTGTCTCTTCTGTTCTGCTTTATGTTACAGTGCATGCACACCCAAGTACTCTTGAACTCTTCTGATAAGATAAACTGTAAATTACATTTGAATAGGTTTTTTTCTGAAAGCATTCTGTAGCTCTGCTGTACAGATGATCTTTTGGTAAGTGAAATGCTACTTCTCTTAATTACTAGTGCTGTGAGCCCAGTGTTTGCTGATGTCACCAAGAATCTAAGGTCTGGGTTTTTATGCTTGTCAGACATGCAGTAACTGCAGTTCTGACTGTCGTCTGAATGCATCCGGCTCGTCTGCACGAGTGCTTTTATTGGCAGTCAGCTGTACTGCACAAGCAGACTGTCTTCATTCCCTTCTTTAAGCATGGTCTGCAGGCAGCGTTATTTCTGGAGCACCAACCACTACCGATTTATTTGCTGTGTGTGCTCCGGGAGGCTCTCTGTAGCTGATGAACATCTTGCAGTTTTTGTGCGTTTATTTCTTTTTGAAAGATCTGCCTGCTTTTAGAGAAACTGATAAGCTTCTGTCCAAATGCGTGATGAGAACTGCCAAATGTCCATAGCAGTAATAGAAGTAGATGTAAATGGAGCAAGGCCTCTGCAATAACATACACTTTCCCTTCACACAAACTATATCAGGGTTCACATAGATACAGATAGCGTGTAAAACTTGTGAAGACTTCCTGGAGCTTTGTATATTTAGTCAATGTTAAGAGTTTATACAGAACCTTCTGAAGCCATCTTTGCAGGAAGTTGGGATTTCTGTCTCCTCTAAGCAGAATGATTACATTCGTGTGTGTGTGTATATGTATGTGTGTATACACACAGGATACATATAATGCTGTATTTCCATTTGATAAGATCAATGTAAGGGACAGTTCTTCTGTACGACTGATGGAGGAAAAGGATGGTGTGAAAGAAGTGGGCTGATGTGTTTCTCATCTTGCAGTTACTCCTATTTTGCAAGTTATATTGATATTTTTTCTTTTCTTGAAGCACAGAATCTAATGGGTTGGCTTACAGAACTTGAATTTGTATGCAAATATCTATTCCTGCTTGCTTATCTGTGTTATAATGGATATTATTCGGGGATTTTACTGTCTCTGTTTTTCCTAGTAGTTTAAGTTCAGAGGGCAGCCTGCACGTCTCTCCTAGAATTGCATGTAGGCAGCACTGTCCCCCCCCTCCGTCCTTCAGTCCCCACTGCCATCACTGCAGTATCTGAAGTAGCACTTTCATCCCAGGAATTAATTCACTGCTGAGAAATGCCAGTGCACAGATTCACGGTGCTGATGAAAAACACTTGAATGTGCCTGGAAACTTCTGAGAAATCTCCCTTCTCTTAGAGAACCTTTTCTCTATGTTCTTAATTTATGTGATTAATCAAAGAATAACTGGAGTAATTCATTAAGTTTGACAAGCAAATTGTCTTCTACATCAAAGTACTGTTTTTGTAGCTCTCTGGCAGCGAACGAAATTAAATTTCTAATAGAAATTTTAACACTTTCCACTTACTTTTGATGAAGTTGTTACGTGTTACGTAGAATGCTACCTTTTCTTGCCTGCAGGGCACAGGCATTCTGGCTAATAGAACACCTGAAAGGTGAGAGTATTGTTTGAATACTCGTGTAAGCTTTTTTCCTTTGCTGTCTTGTAACTTGTGTTCTAGTACTTTAATTTGAAGAGCATTCTGTTACACAGATGTGAAGTAATGTGTGTTTTATGAGCTTAAGTAGTGCCAGAAAAGTGCATTGTGAAGAAGTGGCATTGGGTCCAAAGCTTTCCGTATTGCTGGATCCTGTTCTACAGAACTTCAGTTTTAAAACTGCAGTATTTCCCAGGCTATTTTAAAACTTCTTAGCTGCAGTTTTCAACACGTTTTGTAAAAGCAGTGCTCCTTTCAAAAGATTGCCTAGAGTAGTTTGGAGCTGGTGATCCATTTGCTTCTCAGAACTCCCCAGCTGTTTTGTAGAACGAGTCTTTACCCTGTGAAAGTCTCTTTTTGTTTCTTTCTTACTTAAAAGGAGGTTTAGCATGTTCTGTATTTGCTGATATGAGGATGGATCTTTTTTTTCCCTCACTGGGTTTGGGTAGCATTTAGGCAGAATGTCTTCCTTTTCCATCTTTCATATTGTAATAGAGGCATTAAGTAGCATTAGGATTTTAGGAAACATAAGTAATTCAGAAAGAAACCAGTGTTTATACAGGCAGGCTGTATCATGCTTAAGGATGCTTAAGGCTATGAATATGCTCACATGGTATCAAAGAAGGAGGGGATGATTCTGGTTCTGAAAGTAATGTTATCTTCGCTTAATTTTCACGCTTCCTTTTGTGGCCCTTCCAGCACCTTCCTTTGGAACAGTATGGGGTATGTGAAAGGTTTTAGGGACAAACTTCTCTTTAATACATAGCTGGTAAAATAGCAAAGGGAGAATCCTCATTGTTTCTGTTTTGGTTTCCCCTCTATAGAGCAGGGAAAGTAGGAAGAGAGATCTGTTGCCAGTATGCAATAGGCCTCCACTGTAAGTAGTGGCCTGGTCAGCAGGGCATCTGTTCTTGTCAAATCTCTGAATATTTTACTGTAGGAGATTGCACTTACTGGAAGCTACCTGTGAGTTTATTTCTAGGGTTGCTACAGTCTGCAGCTCAGCCCTCTGAAATTTAAGTATGGATCACAGAATGGTAGGGACTGGAAGAGACCTCTGGAGATCATCTAGTCCAGTACCCCATAAGGTCTTCAGGGACCCCTTGGTCCAAATTAAGAATGAAAGAATAAATACTAGAAGAATGAAATAAAAGCTCAATATTAAAGTAGTTGTAGATCAGGTTTTTTAAGTCTTCAAAAGTTAAGAGTGTTCTTCATGTATTTGTGGAACTTGAAGTCTTTTTTCTTATGCTTCTCCTTCCACGTGATGCTTCTGTGCTTCTGCTTTCCCTTCCTTTCATTGCTCCTTAATCTTGTGTAACTGCCTTACAAAGCTTGAGGTAGGTAGTATCCACCAAAACCGAATCAAACTGAAAACCAGCCTATCAACAAAACACCTCTTCATTTCCCTGCCTGAATATTCATTCTTACAGCAGTAAGGACAGGCTTCCTTTCATCCAGTGAATTCAAATTGTTTAAGGCTGCAGTGCAGTGAAGCTGCTCCCTTTGCTGACAGGGTGAGCAGCCCCTGACCTGCACACAAACTCTTCCCTGTTTCCTTGTGGGCAGCGGTCTGAGCTAGGTCAAGATGAAGACTTGCATCTATTTGATGGTTCTCAGCATTGCTCGTCAAAGAACTGCGTTGCACTGAGGCTCCAGACATTTTTTTCCTTAACACAAATGCCAGTGGACAGATTTAGGGCCTGGACGTCAGCTCCATTCACTTGCATGTTTGCCTCATGTTTATTAAACTGAGCCCAATCAGTATCAAAACAAGTTTCCTGAAGTCAAAATGACTGACAGCCCTCAAAAAGATACAAATAGTTGCATTTGTAATTACACTTTTATATATACATATATATAATTAAAGCATAATTTTACATGTAATTAAAAAAAAATCCCTTCTATTAGCATTCTTTTCAGTACTGTGCAGAATAGACTTAGAATGTCAGGGATAGATTTTTCTACACTTAATTTAATCACAGTGTTGAAATTTGTCTGAGTCTTCTGAATGAAGCTCTGATGCTAATGTGTGAAATGTAATCCATTAATGGCTTACAGGCATCTGCGAGAACAGAATGTATGGATTTTTACTTAATGCTGCTGTTAGGAAGGAAAAAAACAAAATATTGTTGAATTGTTGGATATTACCGGGAAGAAAATAGGAGTATGTCGAGGAGATTGTTGTCCCAACTTCTCTGAAACTATTGAGAAACATTTGTCCTTGCTGCTCTGATTCTGCTGCAGGTCTGTGTTTGCAGTGCTCTATCATGCCAGGAATCAGGGAGTGTAATGAGTCGGAAAGGACCTGGGGGATCACTGAGTCCAGCTCCTGGTTCCACACGGGACCACCTTAACCTCAAAACATAAAGATTTTGTATTGTATCTTTGGTTTAAATACATAACTGGGTAAGGTTAAAGGTGCTTCACATATAACAGAATGCTTTTTCCTGTCTTAATGGAATTTTGGCTTTGAGATAATTAACATGGCGTGTTTCGGGGGAGTGAGCATAGAACTGAATACTTCCATGTTTCTACAGAAAGGCAAGTATTTGTTGTGGCAGCTATGGTGTGTTTTGGGGGTGTTCTCCATTTCTGGTAGGGGGCAGGATGAGGGTTGTGCTGTGTGGGTTTTACGGTGCGTTGTTTTGTTTTTTTTCTTCCTGAGCCCATTTCAAAGATTCCCCTTTTCTGTCCATCAGAAACATGCCCTGATCTTGAGAGGCAGTACCAATCTTACTGCTTCTCCTCCTTGCCCCCAGTTCGTTTCTTTGGGCTTCAGGTGAAATGAACTTAGTTTACAAAACAAGTTAACATTCCAACTGCATCGTGAAAAGTTAAAACAAAATAACTGGCTGTACATCCTGGTAAGAGACAAGCTTTTCACTGAGGAGCTATTGCCCACCTTCCTACACACATAATTAACGATTAATCTTTGAGACTGCAGCAATTTGCAGATTCCTTAATGGATGCAGGATTGTCAGAAGAATGCCTGTTTCCCAGATATTTTTATTTCTGGAGATGCTTTCATTCATCTTCATGACTTTTTAGTTTGAGTGAAAAATGGAAACTACTTTTCTCTTCCAAAATTTGTCTTGTGTTCTCATAGCTTAGGAAAGCTGTTACCAAAGAAGATCTGCAGGGTTCAGAACATTCATCTGTGCGAATCTTCATTCTGGAGGCTGAGCTGCAGGTCTCTGACCACTTCTGCCTCGTCTCCATAACTTCAGCTTTGTGAACGCACCTGAAAATTTTCCAGTGAATTAAAGACCTCGTGTTTTGCTCTTGTAAAATGAATTATTAATTTGTTTTGTACTGAGGTATGAGGAAGTAGAGCTTCAGTTTACTAGATTATCAAAGCACGTTCTGTGTGAGCGTACTGAATTTGCTTTCATTCTCTGAATGTTCCAGCCACTAATGTGCTGCTTGGCTTACAGTACTCCTGTACATATGTAGCTGTATAAACATGAATATTTCCTTAGATGCTGAGGTTTTAATATCATTGGAGGCAGAAAAGCTAAATTTCTAGTTTGGCCATTATGGGTCGATATTATGCATCGTGCTATGAAGAAAGCGAAAGCACTGATGTTTGATACCCTGTGAATATTCCATCTTATTCTATACAAAATGTTTGCTGTGCAGTTTTATAGGACTGACTTTTCTACAATGACTGTTCAGTGCATATAATTTAATAGTCTTTTCTGTGTCAGCTTACGTTTCTTGTAGGATTTCAGGGGGGAACGTGCATTTTGTAAAAGTTTTTTTGGTCTTTGAAAGCAGAAGCAGCGAATGTTCTGTGTAGCTTTCATGCAACTGAAAGGGAGATTTATTTTATTGTCTTGTAACAGTTTTTCTTGTGGACACTGTTAGGGGACTAGAACTTGTCTTCAGCTCCTGTTAGACAAAAAGGAAGTTTTATTCTTATGGCACAGAGTGACTTTGGCTTGTATGACTTGTTTGTTGTATGCATAATCGAAACCACAATTGTCAGAAAACTCCTCAGCAATTGGGTTAATTTCTGTGCTACCAATAGGCTTGTTTAGCTACAGCAGATATAAAAATGTCATACGTAATAACTCTTAAAGTCTTGACAGAATGGTGTGTAGCTCATAGGGAGCTTCTAAAGGCAGGAATTTTCCTGCCATACTGCTGCCTTTCTGGTTAGGCTCAGCAATGCTTCTGCCCTATTCAGTGCAGCATTTTTTCTTTTTTATAAAACAAATAGTTGTTAATAGATGCACTCAGTCATTTGGTTGCTGCTCGTTTTCTGCTCATCTCCTTTTTTGCTGAGTGTATTTTATCTCATAAATAAGTCATGCCACAGAAAATTTGTGCTGTAGCATTTCCCAGCCATCTCAGAATTGCTTTGGCTTTGTGGACTAATGAAGTTAACATTTCTTATGAACATCTTAGGGTGGTTAAAAGAAATAGAGCTGAAAAATCTGTGCTTTTCTAAACTAAGCTGTAGGACTTCGATCTATGTATCCTGAAGTTTCTTTTTTGTTTTTTTGTTTGTTTTCTGAAAGGATGCTTTCTGGAGTATCTCCATCAAAGCAGCGTGGCAAACTTCCCGAGAGCACACCTGCTTTCATAGGAAGAATCAGATGTCTGTGCAGTGTTAACAGGGCAGAATCTCCCTGCAGCACAGGCGGTTGAATAATGCTCTCTGCACAGTGCTGGGCAGGTCTGTCTGTTCAGCTTGCTTCTTGCCTGGCTACCCGAGTCATGTGCTCACAGATTAGATCAATACATTACCTGATAGGTCGGTTAAGAACGTTTCCCCGATTTGCTGACACGGGAGAATAGTGAGGTAAAGTAATAGATTTTGTACTACATCTTAGAATACACTGCTGCAGTATTGGCAACCCCTTCTTCTCATGTGAAATTCGCTGCTGCAGTGGTGCATTGCAGGAAATAGATAAAAATCAACGCTGCGCATATCCACACATCATTCATATTCTGTGGGAAGAGGCCTGTGTTTGAGCCTTAAGCAGCTTACGTGTTTTCACAAGGCAGGTACGCTTTCCGCTTTCAAAAAAAAATGATACTGTAGAAGAACATGCAATTTAATTTGAACGAGATCCATTATTTAAATTGTTTAAGAACGCAGTAGGCTTTTAAATGCATCTTTCGTGGAACGCTGGAGGAATCATTTAGACTTGTAAGCGCTGCTGCTTGGGGTGAGCGCTCACCAAAGGAGAAGCAAATGAGCAATTTCAGCAGAGTCGTTTGAATTGAGGAGCAGAATTGCTTTTGTCTTGTTGAAATATCACTCGTTACTACTGTGACTTCATGTAGGAAAGCTGGGATTGCTTTTTTTTTTTTTTTTTAGGGTATCTCCCTGTTTTTCCAATGTCCTGTGCTTTTAAATTACACAAGTTCTTACTTTTTTTTTTTTGTTATTCCGCTCCCTAAGTTTTATTTCAGTGTTGCACCTGCTTTAGAATTCTGTGTGAAACAAATTGGAAATCGTTGCGTTGTTATTTTTAACACGACAAAAAACACCACAGCAACAAAATCTGACTCATTACTGAGCTTTTGGCATGGGATGTGATCCCGAATACGAAGAACAGGGGGGAAAAAAACCCTCTGTGTACAGGGCACCTGATGACTAGTGAAATCTTTGGTGGAATTTAGAACAGTGTGTGAGGGTGAATCAAAGTACCCAGGTTTCTGACTGACTCACACTGCTCTCCTGGGAAAAGCCCTTTAATCATAGCATTGTTGTTAGCGTTTATGCAGGCTTTGGATGCTGCACTGTCCTCATTTAAGGCTGTGTTCACTGTAGGCTGCTATGGGTTGGCTGTGGGCCGCCACCAGGCCTCCCCTCAGCAAACCAGGGGACCTCAGCAGAACTCAGCTGCTCCTCGTGCTCCTTGCCCCCAGACCCTTCCCCATCTTCCTAGCGCCCCTTCGAGCTCTCGGATGGCTTCATTTCCTTTTCGTACTGTGGTGCTTAAAACTGCACGCAGCTCTTGAAGTGCAGGTGTTCCTCACCAGCTCCCCTGTGCAGTCACCTGGGTTAAATGGGAAAAAGGTGTATTAGGTGCAAATTGTGTGATACAAAACAGAGCAGTTCAAAACAGTTCTTTTGGTAAGAAGGGTGGGATTCCTGATGCAGCCTGTGTTGGGAAGTGAGGAAGAGTACAACTCCACAATGTAGGGATCCCTTGTGCTGTCGCCACTGCCCATAGTACTGCTTTTGTTTTTTGTTGGATCAGCATTGTTCTTTGTGGGGTAACACAGTATAGAAGACCGAACAGCTGGATGGAAGAACTTTTGCTGTGTAGATTTAGATTGAGCCATCTAAAATGATACATAAATACTAGGGGAAAACTCTGGTGTCAGGAAGTTGACATCTTCGCGTGAATCCAAGATCTTACTGAAAAAATAAATGAAATCTTTTGTGGGAAGAAACGTCTCAGGAATGACTTGCTTGTACGCTAATAGGAAACTGTTTCATGGGGACAAATAAGATGAATTCACTGATATTTTCCATCCTGCCTTCCAAGACTCATTTGAGCTTTGATCTAATTGAATGAAAGGCCACATAAGAGCGAGTCATTATTTTAGCTGTGTGTCCTTGGGGAAAAAAAAGTGACTGACTTCAAGTAGTTGCTCACTTCAGAACAGGGAAAGGTCACTTTAGGATAGGGCAGTCCTAGCATATGGCTGTATAACAGTGTGGTGGTAACAAGCAGATGAAGTGTGGTAGATGTGAACTAGATGGAGCCAGGAAGAACCAAGCTCTAGGCTAGCAGCATGCTTTCAGGAAGGCTGTTCTGGCTGTTACAGATCAGTCTTTGCATATATTAATTGCAAATCTATATTCGTGGTTGAGGAGGTTCTCTTACTAAAAATACTTTCTGAATTTTTTCATTTTTAAAAAAATTTTTTTTGCTTTACTGATTTCAGAGAAGCTATAGTATGTTTGGGCACGGTGGAAGATGGTCTTCAATACTATTCTAAAGTGTTGCCCTCAAGAATTTAGAAAAGCACATGCAGTCATTTAATAAACAACAAAATAAACCTGCTATATTATCTGATACATAGTATAAGGTAGGAGCTTTCTTAAAGCTTTGTGTGTGGAACCTGTTTGTAAGGTGCTATTTTGTTTGAGGGTTTTTTTGTGAGTGTACTCTCAGCAAATCTGTTGTTGATACCAAAAATGAGTCGTGCAATTGACAAAGTAGACGAGAGGGTTGCCATTCAGAGGGACCTAGACACACTCAAAAAGTCAGTACCCAAGAATCTAATGAGATTTAATGAGGCCACGTGCACTGTATTGCTCTTGGATCAAGGTAATCCTAGGTACGATACAGACTGGGAGAGGAACTTGTTGAGAGCAGCCCTGCTGAAGAGGACTTGGGAGTCTTGATGGGTGAAAGGTGGGACATGAGCCAGCAGGGTGCTCTTGGGGCCCAGATATCCTAGGCTGCATCAACAGTGAGGTGGTCAGCAGTGAAAGGGAGGTGATTGTTCCTCTCTCGTCTGCCTTTGTGGGGCCACATCTGGAGGCCTGGGGTCCCCAGCACAGGTGGAAATTAGATGATCTTTAAGCTCTTCTCCAACCTGAGCTATTCTATGATTTGTATGCTCAATAATTATTTAATATCTGCTTCTTCAAGTTCACTTTTTATATTGGATCCGTTTTCAGCTGCTGCTTAGGGAAAGTCTTCCTGTATTTTCCTTAATTGTGGTAGGGAATGAGCTTTTGCCAGTTTGGTCCTGTTATGTTACTGAGTTATGAAAGTAACCAGTGTTTGTGCTCTGGAACAACTCAGTGATACCCATTCCTGTTTTATGGTACAGTTTGGAGAAGAAAAGTCAATGGTTTGGCTGTCGGTTTGTAAGTCAGTTGGCACTGGGTGGCATCATTTTTGTGAGAGTTTCTTCAGTTACTTAATCCAGACTTTTAATCTTTCAGTGCAATAGATGGTGTTATTTCACCCTGTGAGCGGGAGGATCTGAAGGCCCTGGACAAAATACTTCCAGGCTCGCACAGTCACGTTATGGTTAATTCTACATTTGTAAGGATACGAGCGTCAGGAACTGGAAGCAGCTAAGTGGGCTTCTTAAAGTTTCTTTCTCCCCTCCCTGCAGTTCTGCCATTGTGATTTCTCTGTCTGGGGATCCTGGTCCAATTGGAATATTGGTCCGCTCCATGTGTGTGGTTCCTGGTGGGCTAACCATGCTGTTGTGGCACAGCATCACTGCTGGAGGAGGTGGCTCTCACTGTCTGTTCATTAGGATAGAGTTCCATTCCCCCCAGCCCCCAGAGAATTCGTCAGCCTGGCATCAGAGCACTGCAGAACACTTAGCACAGCCTTGTCATTGCCAGATGAGCAAATTGTGATAATTTGTCAAGTCCAAAAAATATAACTAAAAAAGGAACGGGATTAGCATTCTTCTATATCCTTTAGACAAGAAAAAAAAAAACCCACAAAAACTAATTAAGCAGATCATTCAAAGTACTCTGATATTGGCCTCCAACGCTTTGTATCATTTCCCTTGTGTGGTTGCTAATGTTTCTTCCATGAAGACAGAAGGGAAAAAAAAAAACAAACTGAAAATAAAGGCAATTAAAAAATGCTGTCAGAATTAAAACAAAACAAACATACAAACAACAAAAAAAAGCAAACAAAAAAAAACAGGAAGCAAAGACTGCAGAAAATACTTAATGATTTTTTTTTTCCCTCTGGCAGCAGTGTTTTGCAAACTATTTTCAGTATTGGGGTGAAAATAAGATAAAATGATCCCAAGGTTGAAGCAGTTAAGATTAATGCTCATATAGTTTGCCTTATCAACAGGGAGGTAGTTTGTGCCTTTGCTGATGTGCAGCATCTTAATGTGTAATGAAAAAGTTTCGTCAATTTGGAAGAGAAAGAGGAGATGGTTTGATAATGGCTCTTCAACATCTTTTGTGGTATGTTCAGCAGCACATCATTTCCTTCAGTTTTTCCCACCTATAGGCAAAAGTATATTCATTCAGAACTAGCCTTGTGTTTAATCTACCTTAGGGTAGCAAACTGCTCAGATAGTCGTAATGGTGTATTTTTGTTTAAACTTGAGAGCTGTGATGTTGCTTAAGCATTTCAGCTTTCTAATTTTGAGTTCTCAGTTGTTGCATCTGTGTTGAAACTTGTGCAGGGATGGTTGCAGCCAGTCTTCTGTTCACAGAACTGGAAGGGCATCTTCTGTCTGCTCTGCCAGTGCAGGAGCCAGCAAATGCAGCAGTGCACAGCAGGCACCTTGTATGGTTGTATTAAAGGTGGCTGTTGAACAGGGATGAAATAGTTAACTGTCTTTTTCTGCTGCTTTCAGAGATCTAAATAATTGTTTGGAATAACCAGGAATTAATAAGTTTCCCATATTTGGCCTGTTATTTTTTTTTTGAAGGTGACTTTCTAAATATTTGTTAAACTCACAGAATGTGACTTGCTGCTTTGCAGCCACTAATAAACCTTTCATTAGGACCCCTGTCCTTAGTGGAATGGGAAACAGAACGTACAGTATTGATGGAATATTATTTAAAAAATCATTTCCAATCAGGCAGTATCAGACCGAGTCTTAGTTGCAGGAAGTGAGAGAACAATACTTAAGTTGATATATATATATTTTTTTTAGTTTATTGACTGCTAATGTGTCAGAAATGTGTGCTTACTCAGGGTAACTCTGAATCATCCTATCAGTGTGTGGAGGAGTGATCTATATGCCATACCACAGAGGAGTGCAGGATCAATCCCTCATTTCTGTTTCCTGGAATCTAAGAGCTCTGCTCTGAAGTTGAAGTATTGAAATGTATGCAATATCCCAGGTACCATATTAACTGATGGACCACAGGTCAGTGATGCCTGCCTGGGGAGAATTAATCTTGAAGTAAACTGGGACCAAGAGCTGGTATCAATCTCTTAAGGCAAATTCAACCCCAGCTGGTTACTTCTGAGGTGCAAATGGTACTGTTAAGCCTACCAAATCTTGTCAGCTGTGCTTCATTATTGGCTTTCTCCTCCCACATGATGTATGTCTTGTTTTACACAAACACTGACTTAATTTCCCCCAAAGACAGGGAAATAAAGTGTGTTTCTGTTAGGAAGTTTTTACTTTCCAAATAGTTGTGGTTCAGCGTGAGCACTTGGACGTGATAAAAACACCTGCAGGGATCATGGCTTAGTGTATCAGCAGTGCGTTCACTGCACTGAAGTTAGCTTAAGAATATGTTTTTCTGCTTTACTTATGAACGTGTACAGTGTGCTACAGCTTCCTTAGGATCATTTAACCTCACAAGCCTTGCAAGTGCTGTGTGCTACCTGGTTCATCTTTTCCCATGGATCTTTGTGGTGAGTCTGGTTTGTGGAAGGTAAAAGGTGGTCTTTGGCTCATGGTTTGTAACTGATAACATCTCTGTTCTGGAGGTGCTTTGACACAACTTGGTTTGAGCAAAAGAGGCAACACTACTGAAATACCCTAATGGAAAACTTACTTCTAAAGATATTTTCCTTTCATTTACAGTTAAATAAAAACTGAGCTTCTAAAGCTACTCCTAAAATAGTTAGAAATACAGAAGAATGATATGCAATAGCCAAGGACTACGTATGTCTAATTTTTTCTGCACAGTTTGATTTGCATAAATAGTGTGTTGCTATTCAGAATGCCATCCGTGGATTTGAGGAGCCAACACTGTGCGAAGTTCCAGCAGGTTTGTGGGTTTCTGTGCACCTGCCCAGCATGACCTTCTCGCTGGAGGGGAAGCCTGTGCTGACCCAGAGAAAAAGATTTGGGGCTGAGGATGTCAAACACTGAGCTCCCAAGGGAAAGCACTGCGAGGGGAGCATGCTCATATTTTCCACCACTCTTTTGGTGGTAGGAGAGTAAACTAATATCAAGCTGCTCTGGCAATTTGGATAGACTTGGAAGTGTCAGCAGTCTAGTTAGCTGACCTACTAATGCCTGCTGCTTTTTTAAGTCACTTCTTGCAAATCTGTGAACAGTGTCATGAGCAGGCAGCCCTTTAGGGAGGGGGGGTTCTGTTGAGCAGCCCCACCAAGTGATTTGTGGTTGGGTCCCTTTTATGTTTCACTGGTCAGCTTCCCCGTAGCATCAGGCCATGAGCAAGGCCTGGTTTGCTTTCTGAAGAAGTTGAGATTTGTTTTAAAGCAAGCTTGCGACTTTATGGATCCGACTGATTGTGATTACTCATTTACAGTATTCTGTTTTGCCTTAGTCAGACTGTGGCCTCAAGAGATGTAAGTGGGGTGGGAGTATTATGAAACGCAGTAATTTGATTATTTGGGGGGAGGAGGGAGTGGAAGCTTTGTCTTTAACTTAGAAAATTGCTTAAAAGCGCACAGAGATGATAAGAAGACAGCTAATCTCATTAAAAATAGCCGCTGTGCTTTTGGTATTGATTTTTTTTTTTTTTTTTTTCCCTCACTGTCTTAACGTTTTCTTACAATTTTAGAAAAACAGTCTTGAGCTGTACTGAGCAAATAGAGGACATGGTAAAATAGCTTCCTTTAAATAAGTGATTGAGCTCTTCTTTTAATTAACCACTTAATTTTTACACACATACGCTACTCTTCGATTCTCATTTGAATGAAAATTGATATCCCAAGAGTTTGTCTTTTTCGCCTAAAACAGTTTTTACACACTAAAGTCATCTGTTTACAATGCATTTAATGCTAGAATGATTATTTTTAGCAGGCTAAGTGAAATAGCGAGTTGCTGGAGTTGTCATAGCAGCAATCTTAACAGATAGGCTGATCCTATTTAGCTTTTGCAGCCACAGAGCAACCGTTAGGCAACAGTTTGACAGTTCTGCAGCATTTCTTCTAAAGATGGAATTTGTGCTTCTGGTGGTGATGTATTTTTTTGGTCCTGCTTTAAAATATTTCTTTCTGTAGGTGTGTGGAGTTTTTAATCAACGGATCTATTTTCATCAAACAGCTTAGGAGGACTTTGGATACACAGCGTGTGGAATTCAGAATTTGAGTCTTAATTGGTAGAAGTTTGAAATGGAATTCACAGCACAGCATATTGCAGGAGTCCTTGGTTTTGTTTTCTTTTAAAAGCCATGAATATTCTGGAAGAAGCCAGTCTACAAAACAGTATTGTGCATCGTTTATACAGCTCTAATTTTAAGTTGTGGCAGACTGTGCCAATAACGCTGAAGAACCTTGGGGTTTATCTTGGATTAAATACATTGCTTGGGTTGCGGAAATTGTTTCTTAATATTCAGTAAATTCTGATTTTATTTATTTTAATGCGCTTCTACATTGAGCAGAGGTATTTATAGCTCTGGGCTGTTAAAGAAGTTCGGTTACTCTTAAGCATACACTTCAATCCACTTGTCTGAGCGCAGTGAATTTGTTTGGTATGAGGGACTTCTCCTATCTGTGTCTTCTAGTTGGATGGTTTGGACTTGAATTATTTTCGGTTTGCAGAACAGAAGGCTCATCCCCAAACTCTCTGAAATCTCTGACTGGATAGAGTAATTTTTTAGAGGATCTATTGCAGCACCTGAGTTTAATGCCAAGAAAAAGCTTTGGGTGTTCTTGGCTTAAAGATAGCTTTGAATGTGATGAGAGCCAGAAAGTCTGTGTAATCTTCTCGTTGTTTTCTTCAGGCCCTGCTTTTTAAAATGTATTTTCATCTTAGGAATGCAGGCTCTCCTGTCAGGTTTATGTGCTTACTTCAAAGAAGCATCACACCAACTCCCATCCCCAAAGCTCCCATACTGGATCCCTTGGGAACAGTCAGACTCGGAGAGGCAGTGCTGCAGGGTGCCCAGGAGGGGCAGTAGATCTGGTCCAGCACAACAGCTTCCAGGCTTGAGCACACAGCTCTGCGGGTTTCTGTGCTGATGCTGGGTTTGTCTGGCACCAGAAATGCAGAGGTGGAGTGAGGGAGTGGTAGGATTGTGTCCTGGAGACGCAGTGCCTGTTACCTCTGCTTGGAGTCTTCTTTAAGCTTTGAGAGCTGTAACTGGTTCAGCTGTCAGTCAGGGCTTGGAAATATATTGGATCAGCTTAAGAATTTTCTCTGTTAACGTCTTACTTGGTGTTTTTGTCACAGAATCCTGTTTCCCCCTCCTGAACCATTCAAATACACCGAGTAAAGACAGAACCAGCAGCTGGATCTGCTTCTGTTTAGTTACATTTGGATATGCGTTTCTGTTGTTCACGTTGTTTGTCTGTTTATCTGTTTCAGGCAAAGTCGTGCATTTGTCATATGTGTGGTGCCCACCTGAACAGACTCCACTCTTGCCTCTACTGTGTCTTCTTTGGCTGTTTTACAAAGAAACATATTCACGAGCACGCAAAGACAAAGCGACACAATTTAGGTAAGCTGTTTTTATTTTTTTCCCCCCCCCAATCCCACTTTGAAAGGGAAAGTCAAAATATTGTTCTTGATTCTTAATGGTATTTCAGAGTTACCAGAAAGGTGCAGCTTCTATTTTAAATTTTATTTGGAGTTGCTTGGAAATTTAGCACTTAGCAATCATGGCTGTAAAGGTGATAAACAAATCACACAGGAATGTGTTTGCTCACTTGGTGCGTTGATGTACTCAGTGTGTGGTTACACACCATTTTAAGTCTGCTGGTATTAGAAAGTAAACGTGTTACAAAATCTAAGATTTAAAAACTGCTACTACCATCTAGAGATGATGCTTGTTTTCATCATAAGCTGTATGTATGAAGGGAGGGCTGAACATGTAAGGTAGGCTTTCACCTTTTACAGGTGGCCCGAGGAGGTTATGGATGCCCCATGGATCCTTGGAGGCATTCAAGGCCAGGCTAGATGTGGCTCTGGGCAGCATGGTCTGGTGGTTGGTGACTACCCTGCATATGGCAAAGGGTTGGAACTAAGTGAGCATTGTGGTCCTTTTCAACCCAGGCCATTCTATGATTCATATCTTGTCTTTTAGGCTTCTCATTATCATTTGCTCACGCTTCGGAAACTCACTGCCCTAAATATTCAGCTTCTTTTGAAGAAATTTCATTCAAGTGCTTGTCCTTAAGTATAGTAAACCCAGATCTTCTTGAAAGATGAGGGGAGTAGGGCACACTGCGTAGAACATCTTTCGTGAAATATTTGTTGGGTACGGGAGAAAATAAGACCAGGAAAAAAAATGTGCATTTCATGATAGTACAAAAATAGTACAAAAAAGGCATTCCAGTTGCATAGGGCTGTTCAAAAGTGCTCTGAATCAATTGCACATCATAGCAGAATCCCTAAGAATTTTTCCTGTTAACATTATTGTTATAATGCAGACAATTTTGTATTAAAATTCTTGTTACGTTGAGGTGGATATATATTTGCTTTTATCAGGACTACAACTGAATCAAATTTTGCTTGATTTACAGCATTTATCTTCAAATGAAAGTACATTTTTGGTAGAATAACAAAGAGGAAAAAAGGCATTATTTCGTGGAACAAATGTCCCTTTACTGTTTTGGCCATAGTTTCATTTCACTTAATCCTAAGCATTCACAGAACAAACTGTTTTCATTTTCCATGCAGACAAAGGTGTTACAGAAGACCAGCAGTGCTGTGTAATCCCGTGCTTAAGAAACTGGCATATAAATTTACTATTTATGAAAAAGATGTCTTATAGCAAATTTTCTTCATGTGTGTGCAGAAAGAATGTAGGCTTTGTGGTGGTATAGCTTAAGACTGTAGATTCCCTGAACAGTATAGTACTGAAAAACAGTACTGACTGTCTCCAGGGATACTCAGAAACCATCTGGGTGTGGGTCTGGGCAGCCTGCTCTGGATGGCCCTGATGGAACAGGACAAGGTAACCTCAGAGGTTCCATTCAGCATCAGCTGTTATTTTAATTTTCTTCTTTGCAGCAATTGTGGTGTTGATGGCATAGAAAGAGTGAAGGTCGGAGTTGGGAGGTAACCTGGTTTAGAAATGCTGGAAATAGCAGTAGGTCAATGTGCTCGTGCTCTAGGACAAAAAAAAAAAACAACAAAACACACCACCCAAACCCAATGGAAAAACCTGTGTGATGCTTCTTATCGCTTTTTATGAGATGCAGTCTCAAAGAGCTTTTGAACTCAGTTATTGGATTAGGTTGCTTGGGAATCCTTACCAATGCAGAAGTAGAAATTTGTCTAGTAAAACTCTTATCTAGTAAAAATCTAAGGATTTTTGGTAGAATATACGTATGGAAAAAATTACTTCCAGTTTAAGCCACACCTAGTTTAAAAGATATGTATACAGTTCTAAATTGAGACCATTATAAAGCATTTGCCTGTTTATCTGTGGCTACTGTGTAAACATCGTAGTATTTTTACTGTTAAGCCTACTATATTTAAGGAAAACTCTTTTGAAAGAGCCATTAATTGTACACGTAGTGAGCTGCTCTTTCAGCCATGTGTTTGGGCAGCCTGAATTCTTCCACGTTAACTTCTGTGCAAGGTAGGGTTTGCTGAGATCTGCTATAGTGAAATGTCTCCTGTTGCCTTGAATGGAAAAACAAAACCTGGACGGAGGAGGGAGATGGTTTGAGAAGGATGTGCTCTTGCTTGAAGGCTGTTGTAGTTATTTTAGTGGTGCTAGATAATTAAGAATGTGTCAGAGAAGGTACTTAGCAAAAGATGTACAGCTTTTATGTCAAAAGCTGATTGTACAAGGCAAAACACAGAGTACAGTGTGATCCCATTCCAAAGAACTATTAGTTTGTGGTTAACTGTGAAGTATGTAGTGCACAAATGCATATAATGTGAAGATAATACAGCTGCCTGCTTGATTTCTAGCTTTGGAGTTTACTTTTTTATTTTTCTAATGTATGTTTTGGTGTTTAACTTCCAGCTGCATGTGAAATGAGCTGTAAAAATGCATAGTTCTGCTCGTACTTTTTGTTGCTTTCAGTGCTGCAGTTTTCATTGCAGAAAATAACATCTAATAGGCAAAAACGGGTTAAGTGCTTAGAAATTTCAAAATGAACAGGAATTATTTTAAAACACTTGGTGACTTTTTGCTGAGCCAACATCAGTCTCCATGGAGACTAGCAGGAGTTGCACACTTAATCACAGTTCTAAGAAATATCATAGATTTCAGCTGTAGCAGCTGTCTGAGCACTGGAAGCAATGTTTTTGCAGCTAACTGCTCAATGTTTCAGGAGCCTTCAGGATCATAGTCCAAAGTGTTCTTAAAATACATCTCTTGTTATCTCTGCTTCCCTGAGCAATATGAATTAGGCACTCACATCCTGACTGTATAGCAATACCTGTGCTCTTGCAGCTGCTTGCCTGTTCAGTCCTTGTTATTAATACCGTACTTGTTTTAATATGTTCCTTGAATTGTGGGTGAAAGGTGGGTGATGTAAGATCCTGCTGTATGTGTTGGTTTTTTAACATTCTGCATTGCTCGGGCTTTGTTAATTCATCACTGCAGTTAATACTTCTGCTGTGTTAGGAATAGTTAATGCAATATGCAATTTCTTGCACAGAATATGCAGATGTGTTGATTTGAGCTTGATAACGTGCCACTACTATGTCACACAAACTCCTAAGAGAATTAATTTTAGTCTAGGTAATATACTAAAATCAAGATACGAATTCAGTTTAGTAATTCCCAGAGCAGAATTCTGTGTTGCTGTGTTTTGTTGTCCTTCCTTGAAACAGTTATTCCAAGGAGGATGGTACCAAAGTGTGGATCACAGGTCATCTCCTGAACGGTATATTGTAATGAAACATGCCATATTCAGCCAAACAGCATTAGTTCTGTTCACCTGGGTCTTCCAAAAGCTGAACATAAACATTTCTTAGTCAGGTAGGATGTGCATGTGGACCCACTGTGTTACCTGCTTGTTTGTGTATTGTTTTCTTGTTCCCACTATCTCTGGCCTCTTAACATTTTTCACAAGGACATCAACGGATATGCTTGGCAAAGCAAAGCACTCGAGCTTGAAGCACTTTACATGGCTCCCAGATGGAGAGGATGAAGACCTTTTGCTGCCTAAATTTCAGCTTTCATCTCTGAGTTGTTGCCTTCTGAAAGTCCTCATCACTTGCGCCGCCTGATAAAGTTGCTCTCCTTCCTACGTTCTCTTCTCTGATTCTTCTTCAGATTGATGCCTTTATTTTTAAATGGCGATCTTTGACTTCCTCCTTATTATTTTTTGCAGCTGTTTAGAGTTTTGTATAAGAAGGGGTATGACAGAAATGACTAAAAGTAAATAGCAGCCTGTTGTCAGTATAGAAGGTATAGAAGCAAAGAAGAATGGTATTTTGCAAGAGGTCTTTTCAGTTACTTTGCTGGTGACCCACACGTATTTCGTATTTCTGAACCAGGAATGCAGAATAATACAATTCAGTAACATGACAATATGATTCTTTTCAGCTTCTTCTGGCTCTTTCCTATGAAAGAAATGAAAGCACTTTTATTGGATGCATACCTTACTTCCATAGTGTCATCAGTTGTGTAATTAAGTTAAAACGGAATTAAAATACAGTGATAAGAGCTAATTAAATGTTTGCTTTGATTTTTTGGGAGAAAATAAAATGATCTGAAGGTATCCTGAAACTCGCGAGTTGGTTCTTGTGATCAGAGGGGGGCAGTGGTAGTGCTAGGAAAGCAGACAGCTGGGAGGTCAGGGAGGCAGCTGCCATGGAGGAGCCCAGTGAAGGGACATCCATGGTGAGAATGTGGGGCATCATGGCAGAGCTGGAGGTGGTCTAATCAGGAACGTTGAGGTGCTGGTTCCAGGTCAGTAGTTCCAAACTTTCTCACGAATTTGAGGTCTGTTTCTGTTAATTCTGTGATCTCAAGTATTAATGCAAATAATAACATTTGTTGTGTGTATTTGCATACTTAACTGTTGGGATGTTTTTTACTGGGTTTTCTGGTCAAAAAATCCGGTTTGAAAAATCAAGTTGTGCTGATTGGAAAAAATCAACTGAGAAACTTTACCAGGAGACTTTTTTTCTCCAAGGATCCTGGAAACTGAGCAGCTGTCTTTCGTCTTTCATTAGAAATTCCTGCCCTTCCTCTGCATTGCAATCAGGCCTGTATAACCTCCTTTTTATTGGTGCTTGAGGTAATTTGTCCAAAACCTATCGCAGTCTTTTTAATGACATAAAAAGTGTTGGCATATATACAGCTGTATTGTTCACATAAGTATGCTGAAGAGAGGACATTTTTCTCAAGGGTCCTTAATCAGGCAATGGACAATTACAGCTTTTACTCAGCCAGTGTTTGTGTTAAACTTTCTGATTTACATCAGAAATTCACTCAGCTCTGAATAAGTGGCTTATGTAAGGTGATCTCTTGTTGGGTTTCATCTTGACATTTAGCACTCACACGCATAAATCTACAAAGTTTGGAAAAATAAGAAAGCACAAAGTATGACTGCCCATTCTGATGGCAGATTGAATGTTTCAGTGCTCACAGAGTGCCCCATTTATCTCATATTCTGCTAGAATCTAATATTGCAGCCCTGCTTTTTTATTTAATTTCACTGGGTAAGGTTGCCTTTCAAAAAATAATAATAATATGGAGGACAATATTTGATTTTTGTATCGAGACCAATTCTTTGAAGTTTCAGATTCTTTGATAGCTGTGCTTGACTCATAGTACATTAGATAATGGATTAAATATTGTAACTCTATAATACTGTGCAGCTTAATTGTGATTTTTTTTTCCTAACATGGCACAGTGTTTTGTTTCTGCTCTCCAGCATAACTGAGGTCCTCCTTCATTTTTGTGATTATCTGTTAAAGGAGTTCATTTCATCCTCCTAATAGCTGGGTGGAAATTGTGGTGCTTGATGTTACAGGAGGTAATGCAGACAGCCCTTAGCTTCTTCCACAAGCTGTGGTCCAAACAAAGCCAAAGAGTAAAATAATGAAACACATAAAGATGATTAGCTGTCATCTAACAGACGTTATGCAAACTTCTTTAAAGTTACTGTTTTCTTTGTTACTTGTTAGAAGTAACAAACAACTTGATGTAATCACTGAAAAATTGATCGAGACGGAGGAGGTTTCCTTTGTTTAAAACAGGGCTGTAGAGAGATTATTTTCATAATATTATTCATCTAGAAATAAAAAGAACGTAGATATAGAATAAATGGGGCATACACTCTGAAGGGAATGCATTTTTCATCTGTCTGCTACATGTAGCTTGTAATTTCTTTTTTTTTTTAACTTCGATTGTGGCTTTTTTCTGTTCCAATGTACTGAAAAATCAGCAGTTTGCTATGATTAATTCACACGTTGCTCCTCCCTTGGTCTATCTTCAAGCAAAAGGTCATTTCCCAGTTAGCTGCTTTATTTTGTTTGTTGGCTTTCTTTTGTTTAGGGTTGTGAAAGGAAAATATTTGTAACGTTGCTCAGTGTTCAGATGTCCATTTAAAAGGGAACGCTTTAAACAAGGCAAACTGTGAGGCACCAGATCTGTGCAATAAACCAACTTGCTCAGGGATGACAAGTATCTTTCCTTTTCAGTGTTGTCTCCTGTTTGAGTTTTCATTTGTGTTTTAAGTAGCTGCTTTCCAATGATCTTAGTGACCTTGAGTAGAAATTATGCATGTCTTAGGAAAGGACAATTCAAAGTAATATATCAAGCCTTAAGATTATAACATGATATTAGTGTATAGCAGCCTCTGTGATTACGCCTTTTGGTTCCTTATGTTTGAAAGGTGTATTGTGAATTACAAACAATTCTGAGGCATATGCTTTATGTTGCTGTGCCAGAAGCAATTGAATAACTCATAATTGGAAATGTTTCCCATTTATTTTTCTTTTTCCACACAGATTCCAAGGTACAGATATTTCCTCATGGATTATGTGGAAGATGGTGCCTGACTTGAAAGCCTGCTCATAAAACATGCATTAGTTTATGAACTCACGTTCTCTTTCTCTTCTCCCAACTTCCCTTCTGTTTTGCAGCCATAGACCTTTTGTATGGGGGTATATACTGCTTTATGTGTCAAGATTACATATACGACAAAGACATGGAACAAATTGCCAAAGAAGAACAACGAAAAGCTTGGAAATTACAAGGTTTGGTTTTCCTGCCTGAATTTCTTGTTTCTGTTTTTTATCATACCTGTCCCTCCCATTTTGTCAATGGCAAAACAAAGTAAGGGGAAGAAAGAGCTCTTTAGAAATAGCTGTGTAGGCCATGGGAGACAGAGAGATGTTTAGATAGTGCTTTCCAGGAGCTGCTATTAGTTTTTGTCATGTGCGCCACACCTACTTGTAGCAAAATTATTTTTAATTGCAAAAAAAATATATGTATATCTAACATTAATCCTGCAGTCTTGCATAGTATCAGTCAGGTCTGTACTAGGTAGAAAATGTAACCATCTGCTCCTTCAGGCTGTTGTAGGTGTTATGGGCAAGAGGTCTGTTCCCCTCACGTGAAATGCCACCTCTGTGTGTGATTTTTTTTTTTCTAATAGAACGTGCCAGCTTACTTGCACTCCTGTGCTTTCACAGTACACGCACAGTATCTATGTAGAAATATTGACACACAAATATATGTACACACATTTGTTTTATTATTCAGTTTGCTTTCCCTAATTTTTTCTTTTTTAGCCTTCACCCCAACAGTGGTTTCTCACTACCAGTGTACAATGACAGGTAAGAGGCGTGGGCTGGCGACGCACTTCACTAACAAGCGTCCCTTTGCTGATTATCCTGCCATTTTAGACATGAATCACAGTTTTATCATGCAAATTGTTTTCCTCTTGTTTGGATATGTTCCAATGAGTGCATAATTACAGCAGACTTAATTTTGTGTGCCCTTCCCTTGACAGAACTACTCCAAAACAAATATTTTCTCCTTTTTTTTTTTTTTGGAAGTGAAAGGAAGTAGCATTTATCTCAAACTGAGTAGTTTTAAAGCTTCAGTTGTAGTAGCTTGTCATCTTCCATTTCCAGTGGCCTCTAGGGGTATGTTTTCTTAAAGTGGAGAAGTCTACCTTTAAAGACAGACAACAACTGTCTAGTAAGGTCTCTTAGTGAATCCATGGCATCCTGTTTCAATGTGACAGCCTTAGTAAGGGCTGATATGACTTCAAACCATTCTTAACCTCATTTCCAATTTTAAAAATAGCGACTAACATGGTATTAACTAGAGCTTTTCTGATGGCCTATCAAAAGTATAACTGCATTGGCTTAGTTCTTACTACAGATTGCATTCTGCTTTCTGTTAATGCCCCATTTTGAAGGTGTGCAGGCATAGGAGGGGAGGACAGTGAGGTTGCCAGCAAGTTATCAAGAAGATACAGAATAAAATGCTGTAGCACAAAGCCCTTCTTTTGAAAGCAAGACACAGCAGAGGTGTGGTTTCAGACCTTGTGTTTAGGCTGTGTGCCTTTCCTGAAAGCTCCTTCAAACTTTTCTAAGATGTGTTTTGTGTCCCAAACTCACCGGCCACAACAGGGTAACTTTTGCTTAGACTGCCTTTGAAGAGTGAGGCACCCCAGTTCCTGACTTCTGAATGTGTGCATTCAAAGAACGTTTTCTTAACTATGATGAGTGTTGGTGCCTTTCGGACCAAGATAGAGCTGTTTTGTTCTCCAATGCACTCCTGCCTGGGTTCTGAGGTAACACAGCCAGCTACTTAGTGGCTTGCTGTGTCCTCTTAAACTTCACAGGCTTGTAGTGAAGAGTGTGCATGTATATACGTACATACACACCTATATACGGATGCATATTTACACCAGTACATACATTGCATCTTCTGTTCCAAGACAGCAAATCCGTAATGACCAGTGGAGATACAAAATGGAGAAGTTTGTTTTAGATTGCTGCAGTACATGTCTTTCTTTAAAGCTGTGGCTTGGGAACTTTTGTATTGTGGCTTTGCTTTGTGAAACTGTTTCTCAGCAAATTTATCTGAGGAATGAGAAAGAAATGGGTTTATGAGTAGTAGTAGAAAATTACGTCCATCTTTCTCCATTAATACAATCCATTGCCTTGTATGTGAAAAATCATGAAGTATGAAATGAGAGGAAACCCTCCTTCCTCTAACCAGGATAACAAGATCAGTATTACACTAATGTACGTTTCCAAGCTTCTACCTATGCTTGAAGAGTGTTAAGGTAAACTTTACAGGATGTTCACATAACAACATGATGCCTGGAGAAGAAACTTTAAGAAAAACCCCAAATGTCATGAAATTCATTTCATACTCTTTGTAATGTTAACTCCTAGCTTGATGATTCCACGAGCATGACTGTAGTTCAGGGTTATATGATATAACACTGAACAAGTTGCAGCTCTTCCTTTTTTTTTTTTCTTTTTTGTTACTGAGTAGTCTTTAATCACAAGGGAGATGAGCATACAGGGAGCCCTTCATTCTGTTTAATGTCTGTATTTTTGGGTGGGAATGAAGTGGGATTTTCTGAAAGATAGGAAACCAAACAATCTATGCTAATATTACACGCAAAATTGTGGGTTTTAGAAGTTGGGTCCTGTCATTATCATCATCTTCACTCATCCATGTGTGATAAATTCTCTGAAAAATGAAAACTGGGGTATTCAACCTAATAATATGAATTGTTAGCTGGAGATTTCACATGCTAACTTGAGTCTGGTCATTTTGTAGCATCATTTAAAAAAAATGATGAACCTTCACTCCAGTAACACTGCTTTCCTTTAGTTGTAATCTATGCATGTTTTGCAAGTCTTTGCTTAAGGTAATTTATATTGGAGTTTTTGGCATGTCCCTGGATCTTACTACAACTTTATTATTATTGAATTTGGTAACCTTTAAACACTGAACCATCCGTAGAAAGTGGATCTGGTTTTGTGCTTTTTTTTTTCCCAAATTTTCAAGGATAATAGACTGTTCAGCAGAAGCAGAAATATTTTTTTTATTTTTAAGTTTGACTTGTGCTCTTTCTAATGAAAGGCTTCTGTAAGAAAGTGTTCTGTCTGTCTGTGCTGTGTTTTTGTGGCATTAACCGTACGTGGTTGTTGTGTTGATCTCGTTTATTTTAACTGAATAGTGTCCTATTTGTCCAGAATCCTGCCCAGCTTGTCGTGTTTATCTTTACTTGAAGAGCTGCTCTCATGAAATGCTTTAGTTGCCATCTTCTATAAGCATTTAAACGTATAATTATATATAAATATATGAAAATAAATTTGAGCAGTCTAACTGATATGTGGGACTATTGCATGCTTTAAGTGGAGCGCACGTGTGTTTCCAGGTGTTAATTTTATTTGTCTCAAAAAGCAACAACAACAAAAAAACACCAACCCACAGGATTTCAACATATCTGAGAATTTTCTTTGTTTGTTTTAATTATTTTATGAGATCTCATTTGTGAGATTTCATCTTGCTATCAGGCTGCACCAATTTGGGGCATAATTAAACTATGGGGAAGCTGAACACAGGAATCAAACTTACAGTTGGTGAGAGCCATGGTTGGTGCTAACAAGTGTTGAAGATGATATTGAGATTTTAAACAGACCAATTTATATAAATTCCTAGGGGAATATTACAGATGTGAACAGATTCCTGAAGACGTCCAATATAAAACTTAGTGGAAGTCAATGTTCTGACATACGTGAACTGCCTTTATGTGCTTCTCTGGAGCTGCTTCATTCAGTGTGTGCCTACTTGTACTATATAGTGTATTCAGAGCACTGTGCCTGTTTGATCTCATCTATCTGTTATGCAGTAATTAGTTCCTTTTCTGTTTTCCTGGGTGTGTACCTTGATGCTGAACCTTGGATAAAGGAAAGGGACTGTATAACTCCGCTATTTTTTCTTATGCTTCTCGCATAAAATATTGTTGAACCCAATAAAATAAAGGGATGCATCCATGTAAATATGAATTTTCTTGTCCTCAGGAATTCAAAAATGAGACTTTTTATTGCTAGAACCTGGAGGGTCAGTAGTAACTATGAATTGAACAGTTTTGGGTGGGTAGGTTGTGAAAAGCATAGCTATTTCTGAAAATGAAGATCAAAGAGCTATTAAAATTTAATGTATATTATGCAGAATGTGTAAGCCTCTAGCTATATTTTCTACTCTTCTTTTCATATGTATGATTTATAATTTATTTTCTGTAGCACAGCACTACTTCTGCTCCATGCGTTCCATGAAAAATAACACTTAATTGACTTTAATCCTCAGTTTTAGAATAGATTGCTTGTCATCTTATTATTCTTTATTTTTAATGCCCAGATGCTTTTGACTCACTATAACTGACCTTGCATAGTAATTTCTCTGTGCTACATAAGGCACTGCAATGGTTCTTAACTGATCAGCACATGAGTCTTTTCTGGTCTGTTTTTCTCGTATCAGATTTACACTGAACACAACTGTGCTTACTTCAAATAAATTTGCTGTACTGCTTAACTGACTCATTTCTACTGCAGCTTCTTTTGAGCACTGTGTCATAAATACAGCGTTGATGTTTAAAGAGAATACTGGCAGATTACAGCTGCAGTTTATGGGAAGGGTAGTTGAGCGTTAGGAAAGTTTAGGTTGATTGGTTGTTGTTTTTAAACCTACTACAAATCAGATTTTTAGGTATTGTTGTATACGTCACCAAAGTGAATCTCAAATACAGAACTTGCTGATATCCAGTGCTGCATAAGAAGTCATGCTTAGTCACAGTACATCGTAACACAGGTACTAGGAGAATATGCTGTTCAGTATATCTGAACTAGTAATTTCTGCTGGTCACCTATACTATAAAGAATAAGATTGTATTTGTCCATTAAGTTGGCTGAGCTGTGATGTATTTAATAACATGTCAGAGTTTGCTAATGAGATTTCTTGGCTAGCCATTATCTTCTTATAAAATCGTTGGTGGTGCTGTCATCCTCTGAGCACAAAGAAAGTAATGGATTTTTGGGTAACAGTGGCTTTACTCTTGTGCTGGAGTGTTATTTTTATTTATTTTTTTAATTGGAAGAATAGTTGTCTAATAATGGAAAACTTACTTGGGCTTTGGACGGTTGGTTGCAGTCCTTCTGAACTTTTTTTATTAAGAAATCAGTCTCTTGTACATAGATTGATTCTAACTTAATGGACAGTATGTTGGAAGTTGTAACTTGAACACAGTTTTTAATACTTTTACTAAACAACTTCCTGAAAATTTCTTTTCGTGTGCTTAGGCATTGGAGAGAAGTATTCAACATGGGAGCCAACCAAACGAGAGTTAGAATTGCTACGACACAACCCCAAGCGGAGAAAAATAACCACAAACTGCACCATAGGTAAGCTCCAGAAACCCCTTCTGAAACTGATACTCAGCCACTTGAAAATTTTGTCATATTTTTCTATAACGATTTTTACCCTGAGTTCCCTTTCTTAAACTTAAGTTATTATCTGACGGATTATTTTATACCACCTTTTTCTCGTGTAAAAGGATATCTGCTCTGTCACTTCAGCTACCGACAATAGTTCATCTGTCTAACAGCAACAAAGCAAGAAGCTTTTTCACAGTATGCAGTTAAAGACTTGAACAGGGATTAATGATGTTATCTCAAGTCAGTCTTTATCAGATCCCATATAGGTGCGTGAAAGGAAATCCTCTAGTTCAGATATATCTTTAATTATAGGAGCATGTAAGTAAATCTGTTTTAGCAGATAGAATAAGCAGGGTGACGTCTTCTTGCTTTGTGTTTTAAACTCTAAATGGAGTCTGATTTTTGTACTGACTCTGAAATGATGTAATTTGTTCTCCTGCATGTGTCAAATGGCAGTTTTCAAATGCATATCAATACTTAATGCTTAGAGTTCAGTAGTTGGGAGCAAAGAACTCTGAAATGCCAGTGTACCTCCTTATGGCTGGAGAGTATTCGGGTAAGAGTGATGAAAATAAGTGTTTTCCTATTTATTTCTCGTTGTGTTTTGATTGGGCAAGTAGAGGAGTAGAATCGGCTTCTTGACAACTCATAGGTGACTGAGCATTTTCCTGTCCTGTTCAATGCACAATGACATTTCAGAGCTGAAGGTACAGGCATGAAATGGCGTAAAGGATTTTTCCTAATTTTGAAATTTCTTTTTAATCAGAATGGATCGCGTTTCAACGCATTTGCTGTTGTCAAAATACGCTGAATGTAATCAGTACAACTTTCATGCAATGAAACATAATTCAGAAAATCATAACCTAAAATACACTAATGTTCATTTAAAATAAAAAGGAATGAGGAGCACAGTTTGTAAGCTGAAAACGTGGATAGCTTGTTAATTTTTAAGAGAAGACGTATGCATTTGTAATGGTGGAGCCGGAAGGATATTTGAAGTTTCCAAAGTGCAGATGTTTTATCAAGCAGCTTGGGAAAAAAATAACGAGGCAGAGATTGCTTGTATCATGTTCACAGTAGGATTCTGTGTTCTGTGAAACTGCAGTGTATTTTGTAAAGACTGCTGAAAACTACTTAAATGATAGAATTGCACAGGACAAAAAAGAAAAAGTTGGCTTGATAGAATTCTGAAGGTGAGTGTGACCTTTCTGAGGAGTAGAAGCACATTTATGTGTTGTTTCCAGTTTGAAAGAATGCTTGCTCTTAAAGGACTTCAAATTTTTCAGTCTGTTTAAAAAGGACACGTCTGGTTGCATGAAATCTCATACAACACTGGGTGGGGGAGTGCTCATAAAACACAGGGGATAGGGATAAGGAAAATGACTGATCTCTTTACTTCTGCAGGCATGCTTTTAATAATTTCTCCTACTGAGCCCTGGAGCTGTCTGTGTGCTGAGATTTAGAAAGAGAAAAAAATCAAAGCACCCAGGAGACATAATGCAGTTTTGGGCTACAGTTAAAAGCAAAAGACTAGCTTTCTTTCACAAAAATACATTGGAGGTTTAGCTGAAGGAAGAAAAGACCTGCCATTGTCCTTGAGCCTTTTCTCTCCATCTAACCTGCTACTAAATATATATCTGCTTCAGAGTATTTTCCCTTCGCTTTCCTCACGTTGACTTGTCTGTTTGCAGTTTCAGATCAGTGAAGAGCCTATATGCAGGCTGAAATGCTGCAATTATCTGGACATGCCCATTTCTCTTTTTCTAATACTCAATTCTTTTGACATCAAGTTTTATCAGTTCCATAGCAGATATTAGTGAATCCAGATAATCTTCTGAGGTAGGTAAGTGGTTCAGAGAATAGGCATCATGTCCAATTATTGATTCTGAAAATGAGGATCATGTTAGTAGCCATCTGTGAGCATTGCACATCTGTTTACAAAAAAGTTAAAGCATAACCCGCTCCCTTTTACACATAAAATGCTTTCTACGAAATTATATTAAAAGGAAGATCGGGGTGTTTGCTTTATTTTCTGTTGTAACCTCCACAGGTACACTGAGGGCAGTCAGGAGGCAGCACGTTTTAATGGTTCATTGACAACCCTCTGAGATATTCTTTTGCTGATAGTGATTTCAGCATTTGTAGATGGCAAGTGTATTACTGTAACAACTGAAGGAGGTGGGACTCCAAAACCCTGACAAAACATGACATGAAAGAAAGGATTTGCTTGTTTATGAAGATCTTCCATGGGATTTCTAGCTCTAATAACAACATTTATCAAAATTGATGTTATTCATATCTATAACACGCTCAAGTGATAGAAAAACTGCAACAAAATACATTCTATTGCATGTTTATATGACACTTTTACAGGTGAATGTTCTGCTCTGTGGCATAACTCTTCTTGTACAAAGTAATTTTTTTAATTCTAGATTTCTAGCAGTCTTGCAGTGCATCTCAGTGTTTGTGTGCTGCTTTTCTGAGCTGTTTGAACTCTGTACAGCTGCAGGATTCATCTTTCATTGGCATAATAAAATCTGTCTGAAGAATACTCAGTCATGAAATGAGTGTGTTATAATGGAAGATTGAACTGGTAATTCATTTAGAGGCAAAAATTCTAGCTTTTGATTTTGATTGAAATGTTTCCCTTTACATGAGAGTATGAAACTTTTTGGAGAAAGGAAGAAAAGGTGTTATAAATTCTGCTAGGTTCTTTTTAAAAATGGTATGTTTTCCATAAAAATGGTTTGGTTTCCATCTTGTATATATTTTTCCACCTAGCAAGAAGATAAACTAGGTAACTCTGCTCAAATCATTATCTTGCAATGGAGTAAATTGCTCTTCAGATGAAAACTCATGTCAGGCTCTGCTGTGCAGGCCACAGGAGCTGTGCTGATTCCTTCGTTTTGGAATCTGGAGGAAGAACTGTTCCCTGTGTTGCATCTAAGTGTTTCAGAAGTAACTTATTGGAATTTATTATTAAGCAAGTGGGAATGTTGAATATCTGCATCCTGAATATCCTTACATGCAATATCCTTACATGTGGTAGATACCAACAATGCATGCATTGTGTTCTCTTGTCTTATCAGACTTGAAATGCAGAACTTCCATATTTGAAGATATTCAAGAAGAGTGTATGGTCTGCTCATACTATAAACGCATGATATGCTTTTTGGTAGCAGTATGAGCTGAAGACATTCTCACACCTTCTGGTGACCTGTGTGCTGTAGCGTGCTGCTTTTGTCCCTGTGCTGGCACAACCATTTTGGGGTGAAAAGGTGGAATATTGTGAGGAATGCAGAGGGAGGGGGGGAAGGAGACATTTCTTAAAGGTATTAAGTGTTATTTCAGTAGCAGTAATGTGTCGTGGCCTAGAGTAGTCTTCAGAAATACTCATTGTGATTTTGGGATTGAAGTTGGTGCTTCTGGTGTCCTATAAACACCAAAACTTCTATATGGAAAACAATATAAAACTTAAACAACTATTACATTAGTTTCTAACAGCGTAAAAGGAAGGTATGATTTTTCAGTCTCTTTCTTGTGAAGACGCTGCCTTCAATAAATGAGGGCAATGATCAAGCTTGAGTTAACAAGCAAGTTCTTTATTATAGAGTCAGAGTTGAAGTGAAAGTAATACAGCATCATTCAGGCACAATTTTTCAAAGCCATTCTTCCTCTGTTGTCATTAGTACCCCCAGAAGATGAGTTCTCTTGAGTACATGAAGTATGAGCTTGGGATCAGCTGGTCTCTCATTAGCATATGAAGTGACTTTGTGGCTAAAAATTGGTACATTAACAATGGGAAGAATTAGACTCCCAAGGCACATGGGTAATTAGCAGGAGCCACCTGGGATTAGAAGGCAGAGGGTATAGCCTTTACAGAAGAGTGAGCAAATCCTTTTCAGAATGAATGGGAGACATGGGGGGGATTGCAAAAACCAACAGGCACAGTGTGGGAGCAGGTGGTAACCTGCAGCTGCGCAGCACGGAACATGGGATGTGACAGCAGCAGGATGGGAATAAATACTGCAGCAGAGCTCCTGCGTGAAGGTAGCAAGGGAGGAGGAACAGGGAGACCTGGAAGATACTTGTGGTTCTCTTGAAGCACTTTGTGATCCTTCAGAGTTCTGTAAGTTGTTCGTGGGCTGTTGATGGGCAGAAGTAATGGTAACTTGGAGGTATTGTGCTTTGGAGTCTTTTGCGAATGTGCTGCCGCTGGGTTTATTCAGCGTGAAGTTCTTAGCTCTAGCTCATATTTAACTAACTTATATTTAAGTTACTGCTTTGTAAGCAGTACTGGGTTTATATTTGAAATCAGATCCTCAAAAAGTGCACCTTGAGTGGGATTTTAGGAAAAATGAGAGGTGATGGTGAATCTCAAGAATTCTGAAGCGTAAGTTGTGATTTACACAGTGGGTTGTAAAGATTTGCTTTCAGAATGTCTTGTGGGGGCTTTCAGAGTTTTGCCTGTTCAGCAAGATAAAATATAAATATCTCTCTCAAAAAAAAAAAAGCCTTTTTGTGCATTGATAGTCATTTGGCTGCACATCACTTGATTTTTCCAAAGCTAATGCCAGGTAGGAAGTCATGGCATCTTT
Organism: Chrysolophus pictus; assembly: GCA_037305975.1. Lineage (NCBI taxonomy): Eukaryota > Metazoa > Chordata > Aves > Galliformes > Phasianidae > Chrysolophus > Chrysolophus pictus. Next base: position 4,653,477 of record CM074589.1, read on the forward strand.
CAGCAGATGTATTTCCTGTTCGTGTTTTGTTGTCTTGTCACTGTTTCTATGGGGTGAGTGAATGTTGAGAGAACCAAACCCTAAAAAGCATTTTTTATGAAAGCATTGCTGAAGACTTTGATCTTTTCCCTCCTCCTTCTCTCCAGGTTGATGCTTCCTTTTAAGCAAAAGAACCAGCTGCGTATGTCTCTCTGATACCGGCTAAGGGTGAAGATGTTACAGCTGAGGAAAACAGCTTTCCTCCATCAGGGAATCGCCCTTTCCTTTTATTTCACCCTTGTGTATTCATTCGCTCCCTTAATTCCAGCCATGTGATCCCACCCTCTCCTGGGCATTCACTCCGGCTGCTCTGTTCATTATCCTGGCAGACGGCATTGTGCTTTTTGTTGGCCGTGCTTTGGCAAGAGCAGAGTTCTCCTGTGTTGCTGCACTCAGCAGCTTTCAGAGCTGCTGGCCCAAAGCAGGGATGCCTCAACCTGCACAGGCAGCAGCCACGCAGCATCCGAACTGTTCTTTCACTCACCTTCCAGGAAAAGCAATGGAGACAAAATGCACTTGGACTGGCACTTCAGTGGGCTTGAGCTTAGAGTGAACCAGGAAGTACATCTCAAACAGAAGACAAGCTTTGCAGGCTTTTTGTTAGTCAATATGAAGAAGACAGAGCAGCATTTTTTAGAAGTTAGCACTAGTGGTACGCTACTGTGGCCTCTACTGTTGCTTGTTTAGGTGTTTTCTATTTTTATTTTTTCCAAAGTATTTTGCCATTATGGGTGTTCTTTTTAAATCAGCATTGTAAGGCTGAAGTCTGTGTCCGTGTTGGCTTATGCCATTCACCATTCCTGCCGTAGTGCATATGGATCACTTCAAGGCTTATGGCTCTTCATTTTCAGCCTTTGTCTGCAGTCCTCCTCCTCAGGAGGAAAATAAAAAGACAACTAGAGGTAACTAATATAAAATTTGGCCTTTTTTTTTTTTCCTAAAGATTGGAGAGTAGTTAAAACTTGCAGGGCACATTTTTCAGCTAGTAAAGATTAGAGAAGGGTGGATACTGATTCTTTTTGCAAAGCACTTTTTGCCCCAAGGCTGTAGTCCTGCTTTCAGGTGAAGGATGCTGCAGCAAAGGGAAACACAAACCAATAGACAGAACATCTTTTCTCCTAGGGAATACCAGGCAGCTGCAATGGGAAGGGAAGTACTCAGCAAAACTGACTTGGGCCATTGTTGGGCCTACCTCTGTTTTTTCAGTTGATTTTTTTTTTTTTTTTTTTTGCAGCCATGTATGGGTTGCTGAAGAAGCTAACAGACTTCACTAATGTAGATGAGGAGCATTCTTACCAGCTCTTAAAAGTAAGATACTTTGATTTTTGGGATATCTGTGTGCAGAAATAAATCCTACGTGTTTTCTTTCCAGTAAAGATTAACAGAATGTCAGATATAGTTCTGAGAAGTTACCTTGATGCTTCAGCCTGGTGGTAGGTTGGCACTGAAACCAGCTTTAGCAGGGATGTGCTAAATGTGTGATGAGGAAAACCTTAGTCTCAGGGCTCTTCGTGAAGGTTTTGGTTTGCCTGGCTTTATGTGGGAGTGGTTTAATTCGCAACAGAACAGCAGGCTGTGTATCTGCTGGCTTGAGGAATAGTGGTTTTTCATACAGCTTTTAAAGAATTCTTGAAAATGTAAATGTTTTTGCTTCTTTTGTCCTTCTTGTAAGTCTTGTTTTGCGTGTTTTGTTACTAGGGGGATAAAATCAGTGAGACACTGAAGTGTAGGCATATGTGTAGTTGCAGTAATACAAAATACTGCTGGTGAAGAAATGTTTGAAAAGCTGGAATCATAAATCCTGTGCATTTGCCTCCAATTCAGCCCATGAAGACAGCAGTACCAAATTAAACTGTGCATTAGGCAGGTTGGAATTGGGTTGAATTTTTCTGTTCCTTCTTGGGAAAACTGCTGTCCATGTTACTCGCACAGAAAACATTTTAATTTTGGAACTGTAGGTGGCTCTTAGGGGTTTGAGACAAAGAAAGCTACACTGAGTTCACTATATGGAATTCCTTGGAAGACAGTTCTTAGTCCTGGACTTGGGTCACATTCCAAACTTCTATCTCAAAGCTGATTTTCTTCCTCTGGGTGTTTGAAGGCAGACTCATAGTTGTTACAGATGCATACACATCGCTTTTATTTCACAGACAATATTGCAATTTGACTTCCTAAAACTATTTTCTGCGCCTCTTCAGATGCAGCTTCTTCATGTTTGATTCCAGGTAGGCAGGAGCATGGAAACTCCCCCTGCTTTATGCCAGTTCAACTTTCTTGTAAGATATTTGCTGACTCAGTTATTTGTTACCTCCCTTTGGTGGTACAGTAGTTAACTTTCTTCCGTGCTGTGCTTTTTTCACTGTCATTATGTAACTTCAGCACGCCGTCAAAACACTGCAGATTTCTAGCATGAAAACTGCAGTGAATGTTGATCACTTGTCATTATCTCCTGGAACTTTTTTTAATGGGAAGGGAGGTTTCTTTCCAAGAAAACCCCAATTGTAGCATATAGCCCTCTGAACGATGTATCTTTATCTAAAGCTGACGGCGGGTGATCTTTTAATTGTTTAAAGTTGAATAAAAGTTAGCAGGGCATTTCTTTCTAGTGTTGTTCAGTTGAAAATAAATAAATAATCAAAATAATGGATGCTTTACAGGAAAACAGATGTTAAAAATGCTTGGCTTTCTGCATCTGCCCCCCCTGTTCTCCAGCAGTCCAGAGGTCAGCAGATGCACCTCCTGTTTCCTTGAACACAGCCAGCATCGAGCAGTGATCCTCGTAAAAACAAAGCCTTCATTGAAATGGAAGGTAAATTCTTGCTATGCAGTGCTGCAGTCAGTGCAAAGGTAGTGCTGTAATCTCTAAATCGAGAGCTGAATGAGGTTCAGAATTAACCCACATAGCTACACTGACTGCTGTGCCTGTCTTGTCATGGGCAGAGAAGTACCCTCAGCATAAGGAGATACTTTTGTTACTGATAAAAATAGATGGAAGAAACAAAAAAAAACTTTTGGTTTGCTGCTGTATTTCCCTTTCTTAACTCCATGCTGTCGGGGAGCAAGACGTTTTCACTGAGGCCAGCAGTCTCCAGCTCAGATTTGTTGATTTGTGGATCACTGTTGGATTGTATTTACTCTAACCTTCCATTCTGTTCTTTCATATCTGCTCGCAGTGCTGGGCTTTGTGTGGACAGAAGGTAGATGCAGTATATACCCAAACGAGTACTGTGCACAAACAGCATGTGGCATGGTTTGTGTGTCGTGGATTGCTGGAATAGCTCTGCGCCAGTTCAACAGTAATTTGTGCATATTGATATATCTGGGTGCATTAAACTTCATTGGCAGTTATCCTACTCCTTCAGTTATTAATTTGTGAAATCTGTTTTGAGGAAGGGTAAAAACTTGTAGGCAGCATATGGTGTGATATTGGGGGGAAAGGACGGCTGCGGGTGTGAATTTGATTTTGTCAGTTTGGTGGGAGTACCTCTTGTTCTTTAAGGATGCCATCTGCACAGGATTCTCACTGCAAGTCTTATGCTTCTGTGCAGCTCGTACAAGAATCTCACTGAGCTTTGAGTTTCACTGTTTTGAGGAAGGGCAGAGTGAATATTTAATTTTGTGCTACATTTTGATGCATTTAATTTTGTTGATAGGCTTTTTTTCTTTGCAATCATGTTGCCATATAGACCTTTCAAAAGATATGTTTACAACCTAACTGGCGTCTAAAGGCTAGTTGCCTTAAAGCTCTGGATCAGTCATTCAGGGTTCTGACAAACACAGTTCTTCACTCACTGCTGTTTTTATTTTTATTTTTTTTTTAGATGTTGAATGTCTCTTCCCTCTGAGCTTCCTGCAGTTAGCAGACAATCATTCTTCCTGTGCTCTGATTCATGGGACGTTTGTCTTAAACTTCGTGCTGTATGGTGTTTGAGACAGGACAAGCTCCTCCCTGAATCTCATCATTGCTTTAGGGCTCCTCCACGCCTTTATTCAGTTCATTCAGATTCATTTAGCTCTGTACATCGGGGTGTGCAGTGAGCACTGCTGCAGTTGTAGGGGGTCTGGTTTCACTGCTAAATCAAGGTGTGTTATGTACTGGATATACCTGTGAGGGGCATATTATCTGGACACAAACAGTCACTCCAGCTCTCAGTGTGACGGTATGTGCTAGAAGTGCACCTTGTTTTGTCCTCCTGCTGATTGATCTTTAGGTGTCGTGGGGCTCAGATAATCAAAGACACTGCTGACTATTAGAGCACTGTGTGATAATTTCTGGTGCCATGTTTGAAAGACATTTTTTCTTCTGTTGCTTATTGTGACAGCTTGGGATCCAGATTACATGTGTTCATTCCTCAGCGCGCTTCACTCCCTGCTAAGAGATCTCAGCATAGATTGGATCAAGTCAAAACCCAACAGACAAAATTACTGTCTTGGCATATCAAGACCCACTGAAGAAATTCAGGGAAGTTTAGTGCAAGTTCTGCTGCAGAACTTAATGTCTTTTCTGCTTTACTCATTTTGAATGAGAGAGTCAACTGGATGGAGATGATTGCCACAAGTGAGTCTGTGCTGTATGGCTTTTTTATTTTTTAAGAGCGTGATGCATTGGTTTCTTGATGCCTGAGATAAAAATAATTTTGTGATGCAGATGGTCAGTAAAAATGCTGAAGATAATAAATGACAGGAATAAAAGCTATCATTTTTCTTAGGAAGAAGAAAGCCTTTATGTAGGGGTGGATTAAACTGTTTCCCAAGTTTATTTAAAGGCCTTGCATGGCTTTAAGTTCAGATTATTCTTCATACTTAAAATACAAGGCAGCCATTGCTTTACCAGGAACAACATAGCTTCACGTCGTTGCCAGCAGAAATTGCTCCTGGAATACTGAAGTCACAGAGTATCTACAGGGCAGTGAAATCAGAGGCAACATGCCCGATGGTGAAGAATGGGAACTCGTCTGGGTTGTGGAATACTTCATTTTTTGGCATCACCTTCTGTTCTGGGCATCTCTGGTTTGGAGTTTATTTCATCTTCTGTGCAACAGTAGTCTGAAACGCTGTGTTTTTTCATTTGTTTGGTTATAAGTTGCTTGTGTGTGTGTGAGTGTGAGTGTGAAAGACCAACCTGTCTCTTTGAGACAGAACCTCTGGTAAACCCTCCTTGGTAGCCATTGTACTGAATCTCATCATCGTTTGCTGCTGTTTATTCCCGTATCATTGCTAGAAATTCTGTGTTCAAATAAGCTACAAATCCATATCTGCTATGCTGAGCCTTGACTGCAGTTTTGTTCAAATATTACACCATTGCTTTTAATTGGAAGTACAGCATGATTCACGGCTGCTGCTGAGCTCCTATGGAGCTGATTTATAGCACTGCTCATAAATGCAAACTTTTTCCTTGATCCACACGAGCGGGTGTGACACAGAGGAAATGAATTGAAGTACCAGATCCTGATGCTGACTGATTTTTGTTTATCCTCTGACTTTATTCTTGCATTACTAAAATGAATGATGCGCTGAGCCACAAATGCAAAAGCTCATATGCAAAATATCTATGCAGCCTAAAAATGGCATTGAGAATAGTTAGCAGTCCTGATTCTATAGCAGCAGTGGTTCTCTGTTCTTTCCTGGAAACAGGGCAGTTAATTTTGCTTCCCAGGGCCATATGGTAGGAATAGCAATGTGTGCATTAGGGCTGTGGCTGTTTTGCTGCTCAGTCTGTGGCTTCAGACAGCTGCCTGCACTGGAGGTGTGTTGCAGCAGAGATGTTCTGGGGGCAGGAGGGTTGGCTGCCTCTGGAACTGACACTTCTGCAGCCCCTCCTGACTTCGGCCATGGCTTTTTGCTCTGACCTCTGCTGAGCCGCTTGAACCTGCTTGAAGGGTCAAAAGCTCATCACTGTCTGCAGATGATGCAAATCCTTTCAAGGTGAGACTACTTTTTCTGCCAGACTGTCGTGTTAAACCATTTCACCATGGAGTCAAACAGGTGCCAGCTCAGTGCAGCAGGAGCATCCCCTTTGGCATCACTTAGCTGGGAGTTTGGATGAGCTGTCAGGGGACATGCCCTGCCTTTCCCACCTTGTCAGAGGTGGTTGCTGCGTTCTGTGTCGTGCTGTAATACTAATCCGGATATGTGAACAGCCCAGTGAAAAGGTGGAGGGGTCACTTCATGCCTTCTCTCAGTCTGGGTCAGGTGTGTGAGGCCATTACTGACAACTCAGAGCTGCTTCTGGAACAGCTCCAGCTGCAGGGAGTCCCGGACTCCCCTGTTGCAATGTTTTCTAACTGTGAAACAATTATTTTTAATATCTAATTAAATTTCACTTCTTGTGAGCACAGTCTTTTTTTATTATAGCTTGGATAGGCCACAAGAGTTAATTACAGTCCTCTTTGCAGTTGCCTTTCACATATTTGAAAATTGTCAGCCTGTCTGTTCCTCCATTGGCACTATCTTTTTAATTAACTAACTCAACCAGTGGGTTCTTCAGTTAGTTTCTCAAGTCTCATGTATTAATTTCATGCAAATTTTCACTCCTATTCTTGCCTTCTCCTTGGGTTGAATAGATCTCTTAAATTGGGTGCTCTATTCTGGGCATCATCAGCAGGAGCCTTACTGTCAGCAGGGCAGAGTAACCTCCTCTCAGCCTCTTCAGAAGCTTGTTGAGTTTCACAGTGTACCATTTGCCCTTTCAGTGCAGGATTATGTCACTTAGGTTGGGTTGCTATAATAGCTGTTGCTTCTTATTTCCTCTTTGTGAACTTAAATTTTCTCATTTCCTACACCATATTCTTTTTAATTGGACTTAATTTCACATAGATTTTCCAATATACTGAGTTGCTTTTGAATTGTTGTTTTGTCTTCCAATTGCATTTAAGCTACTTTGATGTAGTGTATCTCTTCTGTAAGTCTATTTTATGTGATTTTATTTTGAAGCTGTTAAATAAAAATGCCGAATGCGATCAGTGCGGTCAGGAGGGGCAGGATTTGCACTGAATGTAATTGAATTCAGCTTTGCTGCTGAGCATAGGACAGACATCACAACCTTTGGTGTGGGTGTGTCTGAACAACTTAATGTAGGTAGGCTGTGACTTATTGGTAACTTAACTTTTTTTCAGGCACTTTAAGGGGGAAAAATGTGGAAATGGTAAACTTTGAATGGCGTTCCTCACACAGCATAAAAAGGGATGGATCAGGAAGGTCTGCATGAAGACTGAGGTCACTATGGAGCTGTCCCAGTTGTACAGAAATGTGCCAGAAGTTACTGCCAAAAGACTTTGGGTTGTCATGTGAACCTGAATGAAGCAATTGAGCACGCGTTTCAGTGCTGCTTCTCTGTCCTAACACTTAATGGGAGATCTGTCTTACAGCCTAACTGGGAAGTACCAACTGACACATTGCTCACGTGTGTTTTGTTTTTTCTTTGAACCATTTGGCAGTCTGAAAGGTGAGCAAGTGCCTCTCTCTAATAGCAAAGCAACTCTTGCCCAAGACCTTACAAACAAACAAAACCAACAGAGACAAAAGCAAACAACCAGAGGAAAAAGAACAACCGAGCAGTGAACTGCAGAACATCTTGTGAAGGTCTCAGCTTTGGTGCATAGGGTGTATTTCCTGGTGTGTTTTTTGTGGTCTGTTTTCATTGGTTGGGTTTTATTTTGAGTTGTTACTCAACTGTAGAAGGAATCACATTTAGTTAATCTCTGGTAATTAACTGACCAACCCTTCTTTCTCTCTGAGTAGTTTTGGTAATAGGGTAAGCAGACAAGTGATGAGGATGAATTCCACTTGCTGTACAGCAGTGACATACCAAAACAGAGAACTTTGCAGGTTGAGTGGTGCGTCCATCTAAGTAGTCTCTGTCTCCTAACGCTGGTGATACATGCAAGGAAGAGAGCTCTGTTCAACTTAGCAGTTAATGACCTTGCTGTATGTGTGCCCTTCATGGCGTAGCATCCTCACCTCCAGTGTACCATCTCTTGTAGCTGGACTTCAGGGTTTGGAAGCAGAATTAAGCACAGTTTATTTCCATCCACATAAGCAAACTTTTTTTCTAATAAGTAATTTATTTCAAAAGTAATGAAAAATACACACTGATCCAAAATCTTCTGCCAGAAATTGGAAGATTAAAGACGGATTTTCATTTAGAATACAAATGCTATTTTTCCTGAGAGATTTCTTTTTCTCCAGAAAGCCTTTTCTGATGTGATTGTCGTTCTGCCTCTGTAGGTGCGGGTAAACTTGTGATTTATGGCCCAGTTCATAACGCAGCGGATGCAAATAAGTCTCCAAATAAGTTTTCTCTTTATTAGCAGTACTACTTCATAGTCTTACGCTGGCTCGTTCTGTTCTTCAGCTGTTTTCAAAAAGTGAATACTGAGTGTCATCAGTGAGTTTGTAAAATACTTGAACAAAACAGTTCTAATTTGACTCTGCTTGTGCTGCTGTATGGGTTCCATGCAGGAACTGAGAAGGTATTCTTCATAGCTGAAGTCCTGTGGAATAAATCCAGTGCGACGTCACGGTTTTCTGATTACTCACATGGCCAGTGGTGGCACAGAAAATCACGCCTTTACTGTGTAAGCTTTTGTAGTTTCGTTTATTTGCACACTGCTGCTCTCTGAAATTGGAAGATTTATTTTTTCTTCAAAAGGAACTATCTTTTGTGAATAACTGCTGCCACTGACCCCTTTAGCAGAAGCCATGCTGCTTCTGGCATGCAAATGGAACAGTGGTGTGTTGGTTGTTTGGGACCCATATTTGTAACAGCTGCGTTCTGGAAGTGTGCAGTGTGGTTTCTACCTGGGAGCTGAGAGGTTTGGGTTCTTTTCCCCTCTTTAGGTACTAAGAAGTAGGGCAGCTCTCCCTTGAGATACATTTTCAGAAAGATGCACTATAAATATGTTCTTGCTGTATGAACATAAGATGGAAAAACAAACTTAAAAAAAAAAGTTTATTGCTGTGCTGCACTCTATTTCCAAGGGTTATGTTGAACTTGCTTCTTCTAAATATTTTAGAGATAAGAGCACTTCTTCAGCTTGCACCGACTTCGATGGAGCTTCAGGGAATCGCTGACACAGATGGGCAACTGGGAGGGTTGGGGTTGGGGCCAGAAAGTTGCTCGCAGGTGGTGCTGACCTGTGCTTAATGTAAAGAGGTTCTTGAGCTGGTTGTGCTGAACAGTTTCCTGATTCATGTCACAGTTACAGTATACGCTGACCTACGTTTTTGCTTCCAGAATCTTCATTCAATTACATCACAGGTTTTTGTGGTAATATTTGTTCAGACTGGTTTATCTGTTCTTCTTCCAATCCCAGCACCAATCCTAGCTTTTGAGACAAACCTCTTCAGAGGGGCGAGTTAAGCACCGATCAGTTTTCAGTCTTTTGTGTTCATGTGTGGTCCTCTCGTTTCCACCTCCCCAGTGCCCCCTGCCCCCTATGAGAAGTGGAATTTCCTTACCTTGTGTTGGTGTTTTCATCTCACCTGCATGGGTGGACTTGCAGAACTGCTGTTCTGGACATTCCCACATCACAGGAGCACACTTGCCCAGCATTGCAGATCAATTGCTTTGAGCATCTGAAAAATCAAAAACCGTTACTGGAAGAAGACGGAAGAACTGAAGGTGACAAAGGTAAGCCTGCTGCTTAGAATACAGCTTTGAGAGTGAGTGTAAAAGGAAATTCCTGCACAGGATTATGTCTACTCAGGGCATTGCACAAGTAGAATTCCTGCTGCTTTGTTTACACCCTGCCTGCACGTGACAGAATGAAAACAGTGGTGATTATGACCAAATATTTTCTTTGTTAATATCAAGCAGGATAAATTTGTCTTGACAGCAGCAGTATTTATTCATTTCCAATACTTATATTTTTATCTGTAAAGTTGTGAAGAAAGTAGTGCTTCTGTGCAAAACAGGATTACTGCAGGAGCACCCGTCTGCATTTAGAGTTGAGGTATTTCACTGGTTGCTCTTGCTTGTTCTGAAAACAGTTCATTAAAATCAGAGATGAAGTTACTACTAAAAAGTGCAGCAGAAATCTACAGTGTACCACAGCCTTACAAGTGTAGTTAGATCTGCTGGGAATCTTAGCATCAGCCCACCCTCTATACAAGTACTGTCAAATGATTAGATTCCGGTGGAGACTACTGATTTTCATACTAGCAAAAGCAGACTGCTGCATTTAAGATTCTGACACTTTATTTTTCTCTTAGTTTATGACTGTTATGTTTCAGTGCTGTCTCTTCCAGTTAAATATTGCCAGACTTTCTTAATGGAGAGGGTGTGGCAGACACAACTCATTTACTTTCTGAATATTGCATTGACTAGAATGCTGCGTGGGCTTTGGTTTCTATCTGCTTCTCTCCCATAAAACTCCTTTTCCATAAGAGTTCCATACAAGAGAATGTGTCTTTCTAAGTTCAGTCAGTTCTTCAGTATACATGCATCAAAATTTGATGTTTTTAGGATGCTCCAATTAGTTATGCAAAAGCTTAGCTGTAGTTCAGTGCATTGTACCTGTTCCATTTCAAATGTCAGTCTAAGAGGCAGTTTAGCTGCAGTCATTGCTCTCTCAAGGATAAGAGTCATATATCCTCCTTTACCGTTCTCCCTTTCCAGTCAAGTAAGTTCTCATGTTTTACTACATTCACCATTTTCTTATTTTTATAAGGGTTTGAGGTATTCACATTTCAGCCTTGTCTGTTTTGCAGGTGGTTTTGTGTTGGTTCATTCAAGTGATGCCATAGCATAAGAAGCACCTTTTTTTTTTTTTTCCTACCCATGGAAGACTGACACCGAAGACCGATCAAGAGCAAAGCAAGAGAGCCTGTGGAGTTGTAACTGGTTGTCTGGTGGAAGCTTTGAGGAAGATTGATTCTTCTTGTGGTCACAGGGAAACAAGGTCCAGCCTCAGGCATGTAATAAATGATGTTTAATAAATGATTCCAAAAAGCTGCCTTTATGTGTTTGCTTTTACTTGTGATTTTTCTACTAGATATCAAGGGAAAAAAAAGATAGGGTGAGTCTCCAGATGGACCTGCTGGTTTCCCATTTGTCTTCTGTGCTGCACAGGCTGACTTTGAATGTTGCTGCTAACCAGTGGAGCCAAGTCTTCCAGAGAGAAATAGGCAGAGAGTTTTCTGCTCAGAATACCCTGGTGCATCTCAAGCATGTCCAGGGAGCCTCACAAGCATCTGTTGGCACAGATTGGTTTAAATAAAAACAGTAAGTTTTAAATAGATGATAAGGGAGAGAAGTAGGCAGGAGATACCAACTGAACATTTCTCCAGTAGCACAGCATGAACATCTTTCTGCTTGATATTGTTTGCAGAGAGGTGTAGACTGGGGATTGACATAGGACTCTGTGTACAGTGTTGCAGCATCACACTGTATTTCAGACTGCTACACCAAATTAACTATTTAACACTTCGTTAATGTTGTGCACACATTTGTTGCCTCCCAGCGTGAAAATAAAGCGGATGATTGCAATGAGCTTTCTGCCCAATAGAAGTTACTGCAATATACATGAGGAACTTTGTCCTGCACTGTGAATAAACAGAAGCACCAGGAAGCTGTTGGATGGAGGGCTGTGTTTCATTAGATACAGAAAAGGAGATTTCAGAGGGCTCTCTATCCATCGCCTGCAGCTCAGTGTGCAGCTCCAGCTGATGTAGTGCCGTTTCTCTCTGGTAACATAGCAACTGGACCACACCTCCTCCTGCTGAAAGATGCTGAAGAGCCCTTTGAGCACTGTCTGGTGTATTGCAAGGGAACTGCACCATTTTTAATTAGCACAGCATTGCCAGCTGATACTTTTCTTTATTTTTTTTCCCTGTAGAATGGCAAGGCAATTCTTTGTTCTCTACGTAATACATTTTTTCATTCATGGTTTATATAGTAATTCTGTTTATATCGCAAAAGAGGACCACATTTTAAATTGACAGCAAAATTGTATGTGTATGTCAGGGCATTTTTTTCCTTGTTTCAGAGTAAACTTTTGATTAAAAAATCAGCATTCTTGTCCACCTGATGACCTTGTTCACCACTGCTGTATGGTGGCAGTACATTAACGTTTTGGAAGAGTACTCAAGGACTTGAGCATCTTTTTCTTCTCACTTAGACTTTGCAAATGACTGAAAGCTTTCCCCACTCCTAACCTTTCTTCCGTTGTGCAACAAAAGAGCATTCCTTTAAGCACCTTGGTTTCCAAGCACAAGAAATCGTCTCTGGGCATTACTGAACGTTTGACTTAAGGTGTGATGAATCCTCTTATGCCAAATTGACTTTTGTGATGTGTGCTGTAGATGAATATTTGATGTAGTTAAAACACATGAGTGGAAGTAGCACTGTTCAGAGTTGTTCTTTAAGGGTGTTTTGTTCAGATCTCAGGTTTTGAACGGAAAGGAGGAAGCACAAAGTCTGTACTGGATGTCACAGCCTGGCTTTTTGTTTGGCTTATATTGAGGCCGTTTCCTTTGCTGCCTGTCTTAGGAAGATATTTGTTGTATTTTGTCAGTAGAAAAACCTTACTTTGACTTTGTGACCTGCATGAGGGAAGGCCTCTTAAATGATCTGAGAATGAACTGATTTATTTTAATATATCATACTGTTGCAGTTTATCAGTTGTTGTTGCCTCTGGGTTCGAGCTTGAGGAGGGAGCACGTTTTGGTGATGTTTGGAAAAACAGCCTCTACAAAAATAATGCTGTTGGTGTTGCTGTACTTTGAGTTTTATGTTCCTCTAAGAATTTAAAGCAAAAAAAAAAAAAACAACAAAAAACAAATCATACTGTAGTTAAGAAAGCTTGTGGTAGTTTGTGACTTGAGTACATCAAAACCAATAGCCTATCTAAACATAAAGCTGTGTACTTGGAGCAACGCATACATAGTAAATCTGTTGACACCACCGTGAAAACTGTATAAAAATGCAGATAATTTAAATGTACCATTTTCTAAATACAGTAATGCTTACGCATCCCCTCCCCCTTCTGTCTTTATAGGTCTACGAGGGCTAATCAATCTTGGGAACACATGTTTTATGAACTGTATTGTCCAGGCACTTACCCACACTCCACTGCTGCGAGATTTCTTCCTCTCCGACAGGCACAAATGTGAAATGCAAAGCCCCAGCTCATGTCTGGTCTGTGAAATGTCTACGCTTTTTCAGGAGGTGAGTGCTGTTTGCTGCAATAGCATCACCTTTCCGCAGATGTTGGCTGTTTTGTATCCCAAAAGGGATTGTGTTCTATTTGCAAATGTAAAAGGAATGCAGATTCTGCTTCCCCTTGAGGTTGCAAATCAGAGCAGTAGAGACTGAGATCCTGCTGTCAGAAATACCTGACTGCTGAAAAGAAAACTCTTGGCCTTTGAAGACTTGTGCTTAAGTCATCATTGTTTAGGCAGTGCTGGTATTGGACATAATACAGTGCTGCCTGCTTTTCTGAGACTGACCTGCAGTTGTTTGTCTTAAAGCTGAATGCGTGTGTTAATCAAATGTGCAAGTTGTAACTGGAAAATGTGGCACAGGCTCTTCTGGCAATAATGGGAATAAGAATAAAGCAATATGTGGCCTTGTGGTTTGAGGAACTGAATTGTGTAGGTTTCTGTAAGTATTTTACTGATGTTGATTTCTGTGCTTCCTAACAGAAAACCCTCTTTGCTATTATCTCTTATGTGGAAACAAATTAATGGCTGGGAGGACGTAGGAAGGTGGATGTGTTGATACAGTTTGTACCTTGCGTATACGAGCAGCGGTTCTTTTGTTTCTCACTCAGGTGACTGGCCTTGCAAGTACATAGTGCCTTTCCCTAAGTCTAATTTGTGCTGCGTGTGATGAGCACATTCTTGTCCTCAGTTGGTAGCAGACAGGCTTTACTATCGTAATTAAGGGCTATATGGCTAAATGTAAGCTTCAGGTTTTAAAAGGAGATGTCTTTAAAAACAAGCTCACGCACGCACTCCTGTCCTGTGCCTTTCCAACAGTGGCAGATCTGCTTTCTTGGTAAGCAGAGCAAAACAGGGCCACATAGTACGTGTTGGTACAAAGCATCTTAAGTAGCTGGGGATGTCTGTGTGCAGCAGCTTGGTGCAGGTGAGTTCAGTGTATGTGGAAGGTGAAGTCCCCTTAGCCTTTCCAGTATAAAGTTGCTTTCTCATCATACTCAGCACTCGCTGCAATCTGTAAATTTTCATGCTGCTTATCAGTCATTAGCTGCATGCTGTACTTCTTATTTTTTGATTGATTTTTCAATTATTCCTAAGCCTGTCTGGAGAGGAGGTAAAAAACTAAAGGCAGGCATAGCAATAGGTAGCAGCTACAGCATTATTCAGACCAGACGTGGATTTAAATGGGGAATTATCACTAGACACAAAAAAAAGTATAAAAATAGTGCCTAATAATATAGAAATGTATTTGCTTATTAAAAAGGAAAAAAAAATACTGCTATGCTCTTCCATCAGATTGTTGTTTGAAGTCTAATTCTGATTAATTTTGCCACGTTCTGTTTATGCACGTGCACTGAAAAAAGAAATCCCTTGGGAAAGGAGGAAATGAGTATTGCGTTACAGATGGAGTGGCTGGAGGAAACATCAGCACTGCCTGAGCCTGGTCTGTGCTTCCTTTCCTGTATGCTCAGCCCTGCTGATGGCCTGAGATGCCTTTTGCTAGACTATGTACAAGCACGTAGTAAAGAATGGGCAGTTACAGTAATGGGGCTTTAAGTGCAGTCTTCTCATTAAATTTAACTGTAATCAAGCTTAATTTCACGCACAACTTTGAGAATCTCAGCCTTCATTTTCCCCAATCAGAATTCATGCCTACACTTGCATTAGTTCTAATAATTGATGTTCTGTAAGATGCATGCAGATGAGCAAAGAGCCACCTCTGATTTTAGACTGTGGGAATAGCAGTGCAGTATTCTGTACAGCTATTGCAGCTAAGTGCTGTGGGAGGAGAACAGAAGGTGGCTCCTCAAAGTAAAACGAGCACTTTGTATTCCACAAACAAAACTGTTGTGTCACATCCAACTTTATTGATTTTAACAATAATAATACCACATTGTGCTTATAGCTCTCCGAGTGCTCACTGCAAATTTCTGTTTCCCATTCAGTTGAATTTCTGCACGTGCAGAATTAAAACAGGTATCTTACAGTCCTGATCTGGTTATCTTTCACATCCCAAATATATGGCATAAGATTCTTCATTCTAACTATTCCATCTCTGCAGAGATAAGGTCTGAATGAAGGACAGCCAACTAATGGAGATCTCAGCACTGCGGTTCTTAAGAATTCCTTTGTAATTGAATTACCAGGGAAAGTTTAGTTCAGGTTCTATCTTGTTTTTATGAAGCTTTCCCACCAGGATTAACGGATGCAGTTATCCCAAGGCGCCTTACCCAGTGACAGGCGATCGGGGCAAGGGTTAATTTATTTCATCTCCCCTCCACCCTTTCTTTTTCTGAAGGTGTGATCTTAGGCAAATGGAATGCCAGGGGATCTGAAGAATGCATGCAAGTAGGAATTCTTGTGGAGAAAGAGACCAGTTTGAACATTAAGTGAAACTTAGGATGTGTAAATAAGCAGATTTTACTCTTCTGCAGTTTAATAGAAATGAATTTCTCCCTACTTTTTATAAAATAATAAAAAAAAAAAAGATCATTTAGTTATATAGGTTATATCAGTGATTTGTCTACATGAAGTCTAAAATTCTTCCACCTTGTAGTGGGTTGGTGGTGAGTGCCTGCCAGCTAGTTCTCCAGACGGAGTTCTCACCTTGAGCTTTTCTTGCAAGCATGCAAAGCAGTAATCTCAGGGTTGGTCTGTTTGTTTGTTTTAATAACTATCAATGAACGTTCTCACTTGAGCTACTTGAAACCTGTTTCTCAATGTAACCATGACATGAATTACATGGCACAGGAAAAGGAATGAAAAGGATTTGGGAATAACAGCGGTGGAACTAGATGAAGGGAAAACGGAGCATACAGAATGCTCACGAACCCTTTTTGCTGAAAGGGTTTGTGTACTCTTCTACCTACTGGTATTTGTGTTTTAGTTTTGCTTTACCAACAAAAGTTCATTCCAGGATGGTCCACATCCCAGTGTTAGGTAAGTTCATGTGTGAAGTGACCGCTCAGTGTGTTAGGATGAGTGGATTTGTACTCTGTGACTGGAATAGCAAGAATACCTGGGAATACAGCAGAATGCAACACATCCACTCAGAAATGTAAAGAACAAAGCCTTCTTTGTTCCCATCGTTAGTCACCCCCAGCAGCCTATCGAAGTGCCCAGCACAACTATGTGAAGTTGAGAAGTGAGGACAAAAAGGAGAAGAAATGAGATGATGTATGGTTTTGATGTCTTGAGATTGGGTTGAAACAGCTTGTATATAAAATAAGTTGCAATGGAAGTACAAAGTAGAAAAGTGGCTGGGACCCTTATTGTAGACAGAGACCTTGCATTTTGTAAGGGAAAATGCAAATTTGGGGCCTATTTAGTAAAATCTCATCTCTGAAATAAGAATGGAAAATGCACAGAGCCTGAAGGTATAGCTGCCTGTCTGGTTCCTTGAAGCTTTACATTTTGTTGGGAAACCTCTGTCGGTGTTGTTATATTCTGAAAGATGTTACCCACTCCCTTTATCCACTCTAAGCTTTCTGTACAGTTAAAGTCCTTTGAGAACTAATTTCTAAGAGGAGGTGTTAGCTTTTCAAATTGGACTGGAGCCTGGGACGGGATTTATGCCTGTAAATTCTTGATTACAAGGGAAGTGTTAAGTTGGTATTTGTACAGGATACATCAGATGCATCTGTTTGTTCACAGAATTGGGGAACATCCTTACGTTTATTTTTGGCAGGAAAAAGGAGTGCAGGTGTTTATTTTGGTTTTTTTTTCCTCCCTGACGAGTATTGATATATTTTTGGTAACAGTAATGCAAAATACAAAGCCAAGATTCTTCCAAGTCAAGTGTTTAAGTGGGACAGAGAAACACGGTTCCTTGAGTTGTGTGTGAGACTGAGGGCACTGCATCCTGTTCTAACACAGAACAGCAATTCAGTAGTGCCTTACCAGTCATTTGCAAGTTGCTTGAAGTAATTCTCTTTGAAATAAACAACTCATACTGTTGGATTGAAAACATTTTCAAAGAGAAAAATGTTTTAATTTCTGCTTGGAAGAATTGTGCCACTGAAGTCTTTTAGAGGTGACTTACAAAGACAACCATTTAGATTTGCACAGTTAACAAAAAGCTTTGTGTAATAATGAATAAATAAGGCTTTAAATTGACTTTTTTCCTTCTGCTTTTTATCTTTTCACGTATTGGATCAGTGCTGATAGGCTGGTCTTTCCAGCAGCAAGGAAACAGCAGAGTTGGAATGGATGTTTTATACATTTATACAATACTGCTGCTGCTGAACACACTCAGATCCTTTTGTTTCATTTTGGTGTATAGAATGGGGAGTCTTTTCCTGCTTCTTCTGCATACATGTATGGTCATCAGAATTCTTCCTAGCTGTGTTTCTAGTTTCTGTGTGATAACAACCAATAATACGATAAAGCTTCCTGTTAGGTTCTTCTCATCCTGATGAAGCACAAGAGAATGTAAAAGCTGCTGGCAGGTCCAGTGTCTGCAGTGGAGTAATTATGGAGAGTGCTGTTGGTGAAAATGACCGGCGAGCTCTGGGACTAATTGTAGGAGTGACAGAACAGAGAAGTTTTATTGCTGCAGTTCCCCGAATTATGTTGAGCAGCAGCTGTGTCAGCAGATTTCAATTAGCACACCACCGCTCCAGTCCCTTGGTGTCATTCTTGTTGGCATTCCAGTTGACTATTGATCTTCTTATTTATAGAAACACTTTGTGGTGGTTGGCTGCAGTGGTATATCTTCTGATTTGGAAGAAGGGGAGCTCACAATAATTAAAAATATATGTATTTTTATGGAAATACACTGAAACGTGGCTTTATGAGTAGATGAGCCTGTTCTGGCACCGTTTGCCCTCAGAAGACCAACTGTGTTTGTAGCACAAGGCCAGTGCTTGCACCTATAGGAAATAGCCAGGCTAGGTGAGGGAGAACTTGAAACTGGGAAAGGAAGCCTGCTTTTCCAGTAAGAGTGAGAAATGACAGACTGCTGGTTTTTTTAACCTTATTTTTGTTGTGTGCGTTTGCTGCTTGCTGTATTTATTCTGTGTTTGGGAAGAGGAACTAAAAATAAATGTCTGTAAGTTTGGTAGGATCGTGGCAAAATGTAATTGTGGTGTTGCAGGCACCCTTTACTGGCAAATAGTTTTTTATAGGTTAGAGAAGGCAGAAGGCCCTACAAATTTCCAACTGTCAAAAATATTACCCTTAAACACTTCCTTTTTTAACATTCCTCAGTGAAATACCAGTTGGATCAATACATGTTGGTACATTGCCATGGGGAAGTTTGCCTTTGCAGATATTCTGTCCTCGTCGGGCTGCAGACCAGTATTTCCAAATCCAGATAGAGCCTGAAGCCCAGCTGAACAAGCTTGTCTGGGCTTTCCCTCATGCTCTGCAGGAGCATCAGTAGCTCTCTGCATTGCTTTTGGGACCAGTACCAGGTGCAGCAGTTCTTGAACAAACACACAAGTCAGCTGGCTCAGGGAAGGCTGCTAGCTTGCTGGGGTGCTGGAGTTGGTGTCAGGAGTTCGGAAAAGGTGATGGCAGACTCAGATGAGATGAAAGGAGTTGCAGCAGCAGGGCTTGGATGAAATGGAGAAGAGTGAGGAAGGACCCGAACCTCAACCCAGGAAAGCAGAGACCATTACTGGTTTGGGTTATTTATTTATTTATTTATTTGCTTATTTATGTAAAGTGGAACGTGGCAGGTTTTTCAGAAAGAACCAAAACCCAGCAAACCCACAAATTCCTCTTTCAGTAAAAGCCATCGATATCAGGTTGTTTTGAGAGTTTTGTCCCTCTTTTGTCAATGCTAATCCATAGCTAAATGAAGGAAACTTCTCAGTTCTGAGACTATGTCTTCAGTAGTCTGTGATTAAAAACTGTCTTTTTCATTATTAAGACCATCAAAGTTAAATGATTTAAATTTATTTGACTAATTGCGCTCATAAAGATTTTAATAATTAAATGCATTAAGGCTGTGTAACTTGTTAACAGTCATGTCCTTTTCTTTGCTTTGAGCAGTTTTACTCTGGGCACCGATCTCCTCACATTCCATATAGGTTATTGCACCTGGTATGGACTCATGCACGGCATTTAGCAGGGTACGAGCAACAAGATGCACACGAGTTCCTCATTGCTGCATTAGATGTGCTACACAGACACTGCAAAGGTAAGGCTTGTGCCAAGTCTTCAGTCAACAAGGAATGTTGGATCAAAAGGAGGTAGAGCAAAGAGTATCTTCCAGTAAAGCAGTCTTAGCAAGTTCCTTTTAAAACATCTGATAGGCTTAAAGGACAAGACTGTTCTCACTGTCAGAATTTCCTAATTAGAAGCAGACGAGTTTTTGCGTTGGTTTGAATGACCATCATGTTCTTCTCATACTGGCTAAGAGACAATCTTTTCAGTTTCCATTTTAATTCTGTGTATACTTGAGGTAGTTGGAACTCACTGTATCATCACTGATGAAAAGAACATAGGGGAGGCTGAGGCTGTTTTGCTTAAATATTCCGTTGTTTATGCTGCCCTATTGCTTACAGAAACGTGAATAAGGAAAAAAATGAGTATTTGTTTTTGATACTGTGTTTATTAATACATATACAAAATATGTAATTGCACAATACAGTAAAAAACACTCAGTGGCCTGCTTCTAGGAGTGAACTATCTAAGGTGTAAATCAATGGATTGGTAATACTGTATGGAATTATGTATTTTATGTTTGTTAATTGGATAAAATTTTAACTGAGGATTCTTTGATTTGTTGTTTGATCTAACTTGATTCTCTTACTTGCACAGACATTTTCTACTATGCTTGTAAGGGAAGATAGTAGGGTTGATGGTAACAAAACAAAAAAGTTTCTTTGTCACTAAAGATAAGATTTAAAGCACTCAAATTTCCTCTAGTGCTCTTAGAAAAAGCTCTTAGAAGTTAGTTCTGTGGCTTTCAGTGGACTATCAGAAAGAAGGCTGCTATTGCTTCCTTGAAACGTTTTGAAGTCTTGCTTTTCTCTTTGAGAGAGCCTTACAGAGTAGCAGATGTGCTTGTTCAGTTTCATAATAGGTGTCCTTCTAAAGAGCCTTCTCCAAAGCTAATACTTCCAAGCAAAGGTGTCCACAGAGCAGTCCTTGTGCAATCATTAATATCTGTCATTCGACAATCACTAACGGAAATTCAGCAAGCTTAATGAAACGAGTGTTGAAGTGCTGTAAGGAATGGAGTCAATCCAGGTACTCACCTCTCTTGCACTGTGTATTAACAGTGGAGAAAACTCAGCTGCAAACAGAAATGTTTTCTTCTTGCTGTAACATTTCTGAACTGTTGGCCTAACAAATCTTGAAGCTTTTTCACCTTCTCTGATACAAAATGATGCATATATTTCTTGCATGCTTCAAGTTCATTTTGTGAAGGAGTAATATTTTCTTAGAATTGTAAAGAAAAATCTTGCAACCATAAATGTCCCTGAAACGGAGAAATAACCTGAGAGAAGTTTGGTTTTTTCTTACATGTGTTTTGGCTTTAAATGAAGAATCTCTGGAGTTACCAACAAAATGGAGCTTTCTCAGCTGTATCTTTACTTTCGTTCTGTTTGGCCTTTCTGGTCCAAGTGAAACTGAAGCTGTGAAGAAGATCTGTGTGACACCCTGGTTGGGAAGGGCATATGCATGTGCGTGGATTGTTCTGCACTTGGTTGGAGATCACAGATTTGTTGACAACACACAGTTTCATAGCACATGAAGCGAGCTCAAACTAGGTTTTTTAATCTTTAGTGCTGAGCTTTTGTGGCTTGTGGTTACCAATGGCATTCAGTACAAGGACTGGAGTCCAGTTATTTAATTAAAACCCTCAAGTTTGAGCTATTTGCATGAATGTAATAGCATCATCACAGCGCTACCAGTGGGAAGGTGTTGTCACGAGATCCTTGATATCTGTGCTCCCAGCTTTTAGAACATCTGCTTCTGAAGAACTGGAGAGAGACTTGCATTAAACTATGGTAAATAACTTATGCCACATCAAAGCCATTTAAAAGAAGTGGTTGAGCAGTTGTGTGGGAACCAAACCAGCTCATGTAAACCAGAACTTCAAGTACGGTCATGATAAGGCACCTTTGGAATGAGTTGTTATTTAGCAGCATAGTGAGACTGCTTGCCCACTTACATGCTTAGGCATGCAGGCAGACACACATGTAAAATACACATAAGACAACATGTTAGTAAGAATACATCCTAAAGTTACGGTAAGCAAATAATGCTTTCTCCCCCAATATTAAAGATTTGTTTTATAGAATTAAAAAACGTCTTAAGATTACACTTCATGGTAATCAAGTTCAGCAGTTAGAACACCGTGCAAATTCAGCAGTTAGACACAGTACTGTCATGGGGATAATTGTGTTCAAAAGCCCCATCTTCTGGACATCATCCATGATCACCATGGATTTAGGTACATAAGTAAATGAAAGCGCTCCTTATGTTAAGAAGGATAAATACCCCATGATGCTTCTTTGGCTGATGCCAGTCATCACTTTTCCATTCCATTTACTTTGCTTTCCAGGAAATGCTCTAATGCAAGTCAGAGAATGCTGTGAATTCTCATTATTGATCTGTCATTACCTAAATTTGGAAAATGCAATTTTGTTGTGCATTAAAAGATAAGTTTTGTAGTGCTGCGTCCTACCAAGCACAAAATGATCTGCCCTAAAATTCATGTATGGGCTGGCCCAGGTAGTCACAAGGAAAGTTGTATTCTTCTGTGGATTTACTGGAGTCCTTGTTTGTCTTTTGCTTGGCCACCCCTTCTATTTCAAGAAGAATGTGACTGCAAGAGAGCAAACTCTGTTCTGTCTGTCTAATGTATATGCAAAGGTGCGTGCACCCCCTAAAGCTGATAGAAATCTTCTTTTTTTTTTTTTTTTTTTTATGTTGACTGAATAAATACTTGGTTTTAGTTAATTGTAGTGAAATAATGAAGCTCAGGGTTCCTGCGTGGTCACCCAAGTAAACCACATCTCAGGGGTGATGGCTCTCCTGTGCTGACACAGTTGTGCTGAGCTGCAACATCTGTGCTGGGCACATTCTGATGGCTAACGGAGCTGCTGTGTGCTGTGCAGTGACACCGGGTATTTCTGAAGGAAAAGGAATTGAGTTTGTAGTGCTTATGCATCATATTTTTGCATTTCAACAGCTGGGAAAGGGTGAGTTAACTGAAAAGTAACATTTTGGTGAGGAAAAAAGGGCTAAGCTGTTAATTCCTCGTTTCTCTACCATTAACCCAACTGTGTGCACAGTCTGTTCTTAAAAGCCTCCTCCAAGTGAAAATGCAATGTTTTTTCAATCTGAATTCTTCCAGCATTGCTACTGAAAGGTGCTGCTCAGGCTGTGCCTAAACCTTGTGCACTTCGGACTCTCAGGCTGGTTTATAGAGCTCAGAGTTCTGCGGTGCCGTTGCAGGTTGGCATTTGTGGTCCTGCTCCCCACAAAAGCTTCAAAATGAGATTCAGAGCTCACTCTGCAGTCATATATTAGTCTCTTCGCCAGGGTGATGCTATGGAAAGCTTTGCTGTGTAGGTGATGGCCACCTTCTTTCTATTGGAGCCCAATCGTTCACCTGGACTTTGGCATGTATTGACTTTGATCTTTCAGATGCACAGCAGCTTTGATTTTCAGTATCTGAATGTGTTTGGAATATAGAAGATGCTGAAATGATTGGGCATTGATCTGTTGCTTCCTGCAAGCGTTCTTAGGCTGTTCAGTGAGTAACACACAGCAGATAACGTGCTGTTAGTGCAGGATCCTCCAGGAGTTCCACGCTTCCTCATTTTTTAGAGGAGTGTCGTGTAGGGCTGTATCTGCCCGTCTGTGTAGCAGAAGTTCAGCTGTTAGTTGGTATGGCAAGCAGGCCATCAGTGCTGTGGGAGAAACTCACATTTATAATTCCACAGACTCCCGTGATGGCACAGTTCCATTCATCCAGGTACATCCCATTTTACTAACCATGTCTTGGACTTGCTCAAAATTGGAGAAACTTAGGCCAGAATTGTTGAATTTTTTTTATTTTTTTTTTCTGTACAGAGCAAGTCTTCAGTTGAAAAGTTCATATTCAGCCCAGAGAAATTACTGGCTGTATTTTTTTTCTTAATAACAAGAGCAACACTGTCAAAGAGCAGTAGATATGTACCTTTCTATGCTAAGATTTGAAAAGCAAGATAAAAAAAAATTGAAGTGATGCTGCATTTTGATCCCGAGCTTTATTCACCCAGTGCTGCCCAGATCCCTAACAGCAACCACAGAAAGTGATGGTTTCAAGTTGGTCGTTCCTCATTTATCTGCTTCTCATGAAGCAGTTTGTGTTCATCTTTAACAAGCTCTGCTACAAAGCAAATCTGAAGCCTGGTGCTGAGGATCATGTCAGAAAGAGAATGCTGTGCTGAGATTTGGGAGCAAAGCAGCAGCCTGCGCTGTGTGTTGTGCAGGATATTCTTAGGAACTGGTAAAGCATGTGTCTGTGAAACATGTCATCTGCTGCAGTCTGTAGAAATTAATGTGTGCAGCTTTATGATGGAGAACAAACACGGACGTGTTCAGAACAGTGGGGACCAAAGCAAAGCAGAACAGTCAACGCTTCTGTCTTGTTTTGATAAATGTCCCCATGTAAAATGTTACTAGTTTTTAATGCCTTTTTCTCCTTTAAAATATGGAAACCAGAGGTAAAACTAATTTATTTCAAAACCACACTCCAAGTTAAAAAGTAATCTGTAAATCTGTTTTTACCATAATTAATTATGATTTAACTTCAGTAATATATCAGATGTGCATATGTTTGAGCACAAGTTAATGTGCTTGGTTATTGCACAGCCATGGTAACAGTTTGGTTTTTTAAAGTTTCATTTAATTTGAATTCAAGCTTTTAAACTAGATTTTCTCTCCTTCTCTTAACTACATTAGTATGAGTATTGATGTAGTTTTGAATTTAGTTTTAGACTTGTTCTCACCAATCCTTTACGAGCTGCTGATTTCTTAGTAAGAATTACGAACGGCTTTAAAAATCAAACCTGGAAAGCTAAAACCAACTTTGTAAGATAGAAATGTTACAGGTAACCTTAACTTGAGCACAACGACCTCACAGCTTCCAGTTCTCAGCTGCATAATATCCCTCCTCTCAGCATCTGTTCCATATTGACTAGTGTGAGTAGGTGGTAATCTGACTTCCCTCCCTCCCCCAACCAAATGTCATGGGAAACAATGTAGAGTGGGTAATGCCCTTCTGTTTTGCTGTGAGCAGGCTTGCAGGATATTCTTTTGAGACCCTCTGTTACTGATGCTAATTGCCTTGTGTAATTGAAAAGGGAGCTCTTGCTCTCCCGGAGGCAGCGATGGCTGCCTATTACAGGTGCCCAGCAGGGATGTTACCTGCAGTCCACTGATACTCTTGGATGCTCATTCTCTGCTTCTGCCCTCTTGCTACAGAGGGAAGGAATCAATCTCATTTTCTAATTCCTGAGATTAGAGGAATGTAACAGTTGTTTTCTTTTTTTTTAATGGAGCATTAAAAGCAAAGATAGAAAGCGTAGGGTTATATATATATTTTTTAAATCCACGTGTAGTCATTAAAGCTTACATGTGATCTTTTTGTAAAGGTGAGGAATGTCTTGTACGATCAGTGTGTGCACTCTGTCCACTCCTTTAGCATAATTCAGCGCTTCTGAGGATCGTGAGGTCAGTAAGATTCAGCAGAAATGCTGACCAAAAAGTGTCTGAGTCCAGGCCACCCCCCATGGAAGCTTGCACATCTCAAATGTAATTGCAGAGTGTTTTGCTCAAGAGCCATTTTAAGGAAACAGTACGCGATTCTTGGCAACTCAAACAAAAGTTGTAAAGCAGATGGATGAGAGCTTGGCTGAGGCATTTAGGATCTAATTGACTCAGGTGGCCAACTGCCATTGGTAGGTGTCACCCATGTCGTTATTTCCATATTTAGGATCAGGTGGAACATTAGTCAGTAATGTCTTCCCACAAACTTCTGAAGTATCACGTAGAAGAAAGGTTGTCCCTTCTTAAGACTGCTGCAAGAAGACTCCAGTAAAGAAAAGCTTACATTGGTTTGTTTAGGTGGTTTTGGACACACTTGTCTAGAAATTAATTACTTTTGAGTAATAGCTGTGATTTGAAGAGTCAGCAGCATAGTGCTTGATTTCTGAAATGGCAATACTTGGTGGTAAGTAAAAGGTCCCAGGAAAGCTGGCAGAACTCTGTTGTCTTAGCAGTTTCTGTTACAGAATATTGGAAGGCACATGAAAATGTACTTTACAGAATAATTAGTTGCTGCTGTGAAATAATTTGTGTGCATCTGTTGCAGAGCAAAACTGACTGCATCTAACCTACCTAAGGAAGTAAGCATAAGTCTCAGAAATGAAAGGAGAAAAGTGCCACTCCTGTTTTACCTATGGAGAGTAGAAGGAACATGCTTCAAAGCTGAGAACTGTGCCAAGAAGTTATTGCTTATTTACTTCATCCTCTGTTTAATCTAAGAAAGCTGAATTGGCATTATCTCAGTGCTGATCAGAAAAATGAGTTGCTGCGCTCCTTAGACCTGCAGTGACAGTTCATAGGGTTTGGAAGATAGGTGTGTGGCCGTGGTGTCCCTTGGGAAGTTAGAGGGTTGTCTTTGAAGAATCTTTCCAGTTCTGATAAGAACATCTCTCATTTTCTGACTGGTGAAAACTTGAATGGAAGGTAATTGCTGGAAGCCCAGGGTGCAGGCAGCAGGCTGATGGTCTCAGCAGCACTCCTCTCCTGCACAGCCCTCAGGAGTTGAGGGTGATAGAATTAAAAAGCAGCATTTGCTGATGTTTCTCCTCTGTGTTCATTTAGGAAAATAACAAAACCCTGTCTAAGCAGAAATTAATGCTTTGTGGTAAAGCTCTGGCCATTTGGGTAGCTGCAAATGTTGCACGGTGGCCCTCTTAGTGAAGTTTAGAGAGACATTTTCATTAACCGTTTTGGCAGTTCTTTCGTTTTAGGAGTTGATCTTCACACCAGATAGCACAAAGCACATCTCTGCAAAGGGAAACAGGGCTGTGCCATGAAAAGGGATTTGCTGACACTGTAATAGCTTCACTTTTACAGGAGTTAACTGCATCTGGTCACCTTCTGATTCTCTTTTATATTTTTTGTAGTTCTCTTTTTGTCTCCTCATTTTTATTTGCACAATGTTTTCAGGGTTCCATATTGTCTTTGTGAAGTATGTTTGAATTTCATTATAAAGAGCTACTGGAGACACAGTCCAAGACAAACTACTATTTCCTAGGAGGCTTTTTGACTTCTCAGTCTGTGTTTGCATTCCTCCAGGTGATGATAATGGGAAGAAGGCCAACAACCCCAACCACTGTAACTGCATCATAGACCAAATCTTCACAGGCGGACTACAGTCTGATGTTACCTGTCAAGTCTGCCAGTAAGTGTTTTTATTCCAATTCTGCGCTCCGGTTTGAAGCTGCACGCTCTCTGCTGCAGCAGTGTACCAAGTTCTTTCTTGAGCATCAGCAAAGTAACAACAAAATTCCTGCAAGATGAGAACTGTTCAAATACAACAGCTGAATGCAATAAATTGCCAGTTAACTATCATATATTAAGACATACCAACTATAGAAGGCTTCACAGACTTTATAATAGAGATTTCTTACTACTTTTAAAAGGTGGATGCTTTCCAAGTTTGTGAGAGAAAGACTTCCCAGATCTCTTTAGTTCCAGAAGTGTGCAGTTGTCACTGCATTAGAAGAAAATTCTGATATGCAACCATATTTTTCATCAGTTAGAAGCCCCAGGTATCTTCAGAAGAGGTTTCAAAGAGGCTGATGTTAGGTGACTTCAGGCAGCAGCAATTGAATGTCTTACAAGAGTAAGAAAAATTGTATCTGATGTTCTGCTTTGTACTGAAGCAAGCTGACTTCTCTTTTAAGATGTTTGGTATCACCACAGTTCAGAAGTCAGAATTCCTGTTTTATAACGTTTTTTTGGCTTGTATTCTTTATAATTATTTGCATTGTCCCACAGATGGACAGTTGTGCTGTGCTTGGTTGAATCTGTTTTTATTCTCCATTTCCTATAGAGATTTGCAGGAGATTTGCTGTAGGAAAAAAGTGTGAACTTATGTTCTTAGCCTGGTAGAGCTGCAGAATCCTTGTAGTAAAACACTTGGTGTGTTGTGACTTGATATTAACTTGGAAGAAATCTTAACAAAAGAAGTTTTCTTTTGAAAATTCAAAAGTTTTGCACAAATGAAGGAAGGAAAAAAAAAGTTTTGCACACAGAAGGAAAAAAAAAAGGCAGAATATTGTAGGCTTGGTGAGATCTCCTAGTCAGAGTCTACTTTTACAAGAAAAGAGAACTCAACAACAACAACAAAGCATAATGAATGCAATCAGAAAATGCTTCCAAGCTAGGGACTTGGGACAATGCAGAATACAATTTTGAGCAGATTTCTCCATAGTCTAGCTGTTGGCTTGTCTTCAGCTGTCTTCTGCAGAAATTTCTTTGAGAACGTACGCTTCTTGGTGCGGTTATTCTTTGGCCTCTCAAATTCCAAATTCTACAAGAGATTGTCATTTGAAACTGCAAAGCTTAATTCAGTGCAGTACTGTGTGGCAGAAATATTTGGTCCTCTTTTTAAGTGCCTTTCAGCACCATCTTCCATGTCTTGAGCAGAACACCAGACTTCTAAACTAGTAGAGCTGCGTGCAGCTGGTGCTGTTGGTGTTAGCTGGTAGTATGAACAGAGCATCTATGTCTAAGTAACCCAACCGGATCACAAATAAACATATTTTGCATTGAAATACATTTCCTAGAACACAGAAAAGTAATGAATTGTGGGAAAACACTCTGGAGCAACTATATATATGTATGTGTGTGTATATATATATTTTTTTGTCATCTTTGAGTGCCCTCTAGAGGTGATGTAGATCCCATAGTTCTTAAGAGCAAATATCTGGTTGGAGTGCAGTCTCAAGTGAGGGAACCCATTCATTTTATTTCCTTCAAGTATGTATTAAACTCCTTTCTTTTTCACAGTGGCGTTTCCACAACGATAGACCCATTTTGGGACATCAGTTTGGATTTGCCAGGCTCCTCCACCCCGTTCTGGCCTCTGAGTCCAGGGAGTGATGGCAGTGTCGTAAATGGGGAAAGCCATGTATCAGGCACCACCACTCTCACAGACTGCTTGCGAAGGTATGAATTCAGACAAATATCATTTTAGTGGGGTAAAAAGAATTCGGCTTCATTCTCTTCTCCACAGGTGGAAGTGAACAATGGGAGTAAGTGATGCTTTGTCATGGCATAATCCCCAAACAACATGTTATACGTATTTCAGGTTATGCACAAGGCAAAGTGGGAAAGGAATAGAGGAGCAACAGAGGGCCTAACAATGAGCAATCAAATGCAGTTGCCATGTGATGCAAAAAGATAATTTTATACTGCCTGCTGCAGGCAGTGTGGCTTTCCATGGTTGAAAACAGTAGTGTGTGTCTCCATGTCATCTGAGCTTTGACCCTAGCCCTGGAGGGCTACAGGCACAGAGTGTCCTGCAGAACAGTTTGCAGCTGAGCACAGAAGTCTGTCTTTTTGCTTCAGAATTTTCAAATCATTGTGTTTTGGTTTTGAAAGCAGAAGACCTTTGCTGTCCATCTGAAAATTAGCTGTCGTGTTGAAGGAGGTGAATGAACATTTAGCTCCTTTCTCAGTTGCTGATGCACTTCAGTGCAGTCTGTCCAAGTAGAGCAATGATAAATGTCCAATTGGGGTATCTGAACTGTAGCACTTAATGTGAATACCTCCAATAATGTGAATGTGGATGGTGTGTTTTTTTTTAAATTCTTTTCCCAAAATGTCACTTAAAAGCCATGAAAGGCTTCTGTTGAGGTGCTGGAAGATGGGAGTAACAGTGAAAAGTGATTTCAGCATGTGTGAAAAAGTCTGATCATACTGTGCATCCTTTTGCTTTTTAATGTATTTTTCAGGTTTACAAGGCCAGAACATCTAGGAAGCAGTGCCAAAATCAAATGTAGTGGTTGCCATAGCTACCAGGAATCTACCAAACAACTCACTATGAAGAAATTACCCATTGTGGCCTGTTTTCATCTCAAAGTAAGTTCACAGGGGGCAGACATTGCTCAGGATGTTTATTCCTCTTTCAGAGGGTGAGATAGAAGATGACTCCAGGAATTTATCTTTCACTGGCTCTTCTTTTATTATATCAATTAATATGAAGAACAAGTTGCATGCCCAGCTAGATGTTCTATTAAGATACCATTATATTACCTGTAACATAGCTTTGCAGTACATCTCTGGGAACCTAACAAGAATCTAGAACTGAAGTGGAAGGGCTAGTATGATACCTGCACCAGCCTAAAAACCAGTCTCCAGTAATGCTTATTCATTCTGTGCAGTAACATTTCTATGCTTCTACTTGAAGGATGCCTCAGAGAAAGCTCTGTGCTGAGGGGAAAGCATGCAGAGGTTGCAGTGAGGAAGAATTCTTTTATCTTCCCAACTAATTCACTGAAGATTACTCTTCAGTATTTCCAATCCAAATTATGTCAGATGGGAGATATGTCATAGTTGGTGCCCTCAGCTTGTTAAGTCCTATGTGATTTATGTCTTAAATAAAAAGAGCATGACTGTGGTGCAAAGTAAGCATCTATCATAGAGGATGACTGTCATTCTGCATCAGCAGGCAAAGGGTCCTTGAAAGCGATGCCGTGGGCCTCTGTGGGAGCAGCCATCATGTAATTGCATCTTTGATCTGCATGAGCTTTTCAGATGCAGACCTCGGGTCTCGAGCGTCTCCTGGGACAGAATGACGGAGTCCCATCATTGCTAGGCAGCAACTGATGGTCACTGTCCTCAGCTCTAGCAACTGCCTATCTGGTGATAGTAGTATCAAGTAAGCTACATAAAGGAAAGCAGTATTTTACCCCTGGCCGTGGCAACTGGAAACATTTTGAACAGCAGCCTCTGTGCTGTGTACCAGTGAAGGCTTCTATTCCTTCACTTTCCAACCTTTCTCCATATGCTTCTTGTGGCTAATAAACTTCTGGATGATTTCTAGGCTTTAAACCTCGGTGAAACATGTGAGGAGCTTCAACAGTTTTGGAAATAGGTCTTTATCACATACTTGTCGTGGCAAAGTAAATGTAGGGTTTTGCTGTAGCAAGCGATGTTTTTTCAGGTTCATTTTCCAGCAATCTCTAAACTACTTCTGTACATTCATACTGGAAAATCTAATATTCTGTGTAACTACGGTGTCATTGTAGCACCGAGCAACTCACAAATTGTATTCAAGAAATGATTGTAGCTTGGAACTGCTGAATATCATAACAACTCCGTATCCAGCGTAGCAGCAATTTAAAATTTATTTTCAAATTTTGGCTCATTGATACAGAAGCTTGTTAATGAAAACATGAGATGCCACAGGAAGGTTTGCATTCAGGAGAAGAGCTTGATTCTGCTTTCCAGTAGAGAAAGGGTAGCGCAGGTGGGAAGAATTCCCACTTGTGTAACTTACTGGTCTTTTAAGACTGTGTGGGACAGTCGTGCCTTCAGGTGGTCATCCTCATAAATACCAGCATTCCCTCAGTTACATCTTCCATGTTAACCAAAGCAATACACAATGTGATAAGCCAAGTTAGTACCCTGGGTGGAATAGTCACACTGTTCCTTTGTTTTTCTGTTCTTCCTGAAGGCAGTTCTTGTATGGCTGGCTTGAGGTTTTAAGAGTTTTTAGCTGGCTGCTTGGCTTTTGATTTTGTTTTCTTGTTTGTTTGTTTGAGAAAGAGTTTTGGGGTTTGGGGTTTCTCTTCCTTTTTTTCTATTCTCTTTTTTTTCTCCTTTTTTTTCCTTTTTTTTCTTTAATGCAAAGTGATGGGCAAGATGTGTAGGTGATTCTGCCCTTTGGACTAGATAGTATCAATATGCTGAACCCCCTTCAGTCTTATGCAGAATGGCTGAAGATATTTTTGAAAATAAATTATTCTTTCTGAGTGATTGTGTTTGCATCCAAAATGCAAATTTCATTTCATGTTTTGCAGCAAAAGAGAAACACAAAAGATAAGAATTCTGGAAGTCTTCGCTTTTCACGTCTGGGTCTGTTGCTAGGGAATTGTTATGGCACCACAATTGGAAAATAATTAACTAGAAGTGTAAATAGAGCAGAATTTCTGAGAAATGGATAGGGAAGCTGCCTTTAAATAGAAACTCATTCATGTCTTTCTGTTACTTGTTCCCATTTCTATTTAATGTTCAATCGACAAGATGAAGAAAGGGCGGTGGGCACTGCAGGCTGCTTTTGGCTGAGGGACAGGGCTCTTTTATGACCATATTCCATTTTTGCCTTAATTTGAATTGATATTCCTGTGCAGGCTTGACTTGTGTTATTTGAGATGATTGGATGGGTGGATTGAATGTGTGAATCTGATAGCAAGCTTTTACTGTCACTAGTTTTGTATGCTGAAGTAGGCAGCAGCTGCAGTGCATTTGAGCAGTGCATAGTAGAACTGAACACTGTTCTGCTTAAAGGCTGTGTTTGCTGTCTTTTCAGTGTATTTTTGAACATCGGTTGGAAATGAATTTGTGTGGATACACGCTAAGATAAACAATCAAATAAATATTGTTTTATTTTCCTTCCACAAGTAGTGACTTATTTTCCTAGTAGAACATGTTTTAGCATTTACCTGGGGGATCCCTGTCCAGCCAGTTGGTAGAAAAAATCTGGGGGTGTCCCTAGCTGCTGACCTCTGGTATGCTTTTGTGTAACTGTACCTCAGCTTAGGACATTTGTAATAGAGAGGCTTTGTCTATCTCAAATGAAAAAACAGTTCTTCCACTTTGTCCCCAGCGGTTTGAACACTCAGCCAAACTGAGGCGAAAGATCACTACGTATGTCTCATTTCCACTGGAGCTGGACATGACACCATTCATGGCTTCCAGGTATGTACCAAGGTCTAAATCCCCCAAAGACCTGCATGAAACCTTACCAGTTCCATACACGTGCATCATGAACCATCCTTGAATCGAGCTTATAGAGCAGTATGTATAATGGTACTTCCACTGTAAGCTTCTTCTTGAAATGTATATCTTTCCTAAGCTTATTTTAGATAAACTATTTTGTGTGCCAGAAAGGACTTAATATTTCAACTTTTTTTTTTTTTAAATTAACACATGTTATGTTTTCACTTGCATATTAAATTTGTAGATTCGGATTCACTGTTATTTCAGACTTTTAAGTTCTGTTCTCTGGTCTCCATGACCTGAGAGCCCACCTAGCAGTCATCTCATGTTCCAGTTGGTGCTCTGCAGTCTAGATGTAACCCAGTGCCCAGCTGGACATCTCTGAGGCTATAAAAATCTTTCCTCTATTACTGTGCACATGCAAGCCTGGTTGGTTTGTACCTTCAATTTTTTTTTTTAAGAAGGCTTCAAGAAAAGCACATGGTTCAGGTTGAAACAGGTGTTTCTAATGTGTATTTAAACAAACAGGAAGGCTTCTCCCACCTCCCAAGTGGACATAATGTTTATATTGAACAAAACTGTAAAGTTTTTCCTTCCATAAGGAAGACATTTAATCAGTTCAATTAACGAGTATTTATCAGGTATTCCCTTCAAATACACAAGACTACGTTTAGATTTAATTTATATCTGAAGCAATGCAGAAAGCCCCAAAACATGACGTCTCTGAATACAATATCTATTTGATACTGAAATGTTCATAGTAATTTCAGACTTTTTCCCTGAAGAAAAATAGATCCTTCTTCTAGGAGAGAAAGGAGAGCCCTGAAGCTCTGTTAAATACTGTTATATTAAGAATATATGGTTTGTTCCAGTACCTTCTGGAGATTTGGAGACTTTTCTGTTCCTCTGTGGTGAATTCTCTATGGATGGAACAGGCTCTGCTGATGAAAGTTATCAAGCATAGTGGAATATAGAGGGGATAATCATGAGGCATAGCTCAGTAATCTGAATTTCATCGCCTATGAAATCAACAGCATAATCCTATTGCTGCTGTCAGAACACAAAATGAATTTACAAGTCAGAGCCAGGATGATTGACCCATCAGAGAACAAGGGATTGTTGTAATTAGATATTTTAGCAGGTGCAAAATACAAATTGTTTCTTAACCTTTTTTTAAGCTTTTTGGATTGGACATTTGACGTAAACAGATCTGTATTTGCAGCACCAAAGCCTTGACTGGTGCTTCCTATGTAATGTTGCTGCGAGAACAAATAAAGCATCTTTAGCATCCTAATCAGCAGCCCTTCTCTGCTGCTAAGCAGCACTGTGCTTTCGAATTAGGACCTGGATTGAGCAGACAGGCTGTGTCATGTAAAACCTATTTCCTGGGTTTGGGAAGCCACTGCTTTAAGTGACTGAATTTTTGTGTGTGTGTTGCAGTAAAGAGAGCAGAATGAACGGGCAGTACCAGCAGCCGACGGATAGTCTAAACAATGATAATAAGTAAGTGGTACATTCCATGACTCCTACTGTGAAGGGTGTAGTTGGCTTCTAGGAGGAGATATACAGCCTGCTGCATGTCCTGCAGCGCAGAGTGCGTTACCGCGTTTGACAGCACAGTAAGTCTGAAGTGTTGCAAAATAAAGCTTGGTTTGCCATGATTGCATTCCCTTTCGTGGGTTTGTGGCAGCTAATTTACTGATCTGAAGATGGGAACCCCAGTAATTGATTTGTGGACAAAATTAGCAGTTATGGTTCTGATACCCAAAGGGCTGCGTATTGCCTTTAGATGTTCCTGTTTCTGTTGCACTAACAAAAACAAGTCCCAGAGGGCTGAAAGTAAGCTCTGATGACTTCAGTAATCAGGCTGGATTCTAGTCAGAGTAACAAAGTGGCTGATTCAGGACTTGCTAAAGAATTTGAGGAGAGTAATTGAAACCAATAGATTTAGCTATGTGGAAAAAGAGACTCTAAGACAAACTTTTTAAAAATAAGGTTGCAGGTTCATGTGCTGATGTTGTGTATTTAAATTCCTCAGTGAATTCCTCAGATTTCATTTGGCACTGAAAGTTTCTCTAAGAAACTGGAATCACGCAGTAGATTTTAACAAAAACCAGCAGTTAACTGGGTCTATCACAGTTGTCACAGAAGCAGATACCAATCACGTGTGCCCCAAGTGGCCCTAAAGGAATTGACTCATCAGATACATGAAAGAAAACGGAATTGATCATTGTTGAGGACTGCACACATGACGTAGGTTGAAGAAGTTGTTAATGAAGAAGATGATAAGGTGATTAGGTAACAGCAGAGGTGTCTGAGTTGCTGAGCGTGCTGCGTACCTGTGAAGTGCTGTTGCAATCCTAGAATCCTCCATGCAGGGGAGATGAAGGACTCATCTCAGAAGAGGATGACACGGAGACATCTGTGGCTCTGTGGGCACTCAGCTGGAGTAGGAGCCGTGCTGCAGCACTGCTGTCAAAAGAGCTCTGTAGATTTTGAAGATAAGTAGGACAGTATCAAGGGAGATTAGCGAGCTTATTTTACCATTGTGCAGCTGTGTTTGTTTGTAGGTTGGAGGGATAGCATTGTAAGAAAAAGGTAAAGATTGGAGAACGTTCCGGAAAGAGCCACAATTATATTTGTGGCAGGGAGCAAAATCTTAGAGCAAAGAAGTTAAAGGCAGCCTGATCAGTGTCAGTGCCTTTCTTTGAGACATATGTCTGCTGGTTTTCAGGCTAGCGAACAAATGCACAGGAGCATCTAGAAGGTGGAAGTAGAGGCTGAATGTAATATAGTATCTAATATTTCAAAATAGGTGCAGACTTTCCAAAGTAAGGATAATTAATCAGTGTAGCACTTTA
Organism: Chrysolophus pictus; assembly: GCA_037305975.1. Classification (NCBI taxonomy): domain Eukaryota; kingdom Metazoa; phylum Chordata; class Aves; order Galliformes; family Phasianidae; genus Chrysolophus; species Chrysolophus pictus. The sequence goes on from CM074589.1 coordinate 4,688,507, forward strand.
TCATTGGAAATATCTTAAGATTGGCTAAACTGAAGACTACCTCCTCTTGTACCCCTCGAGTATTTTTTCTGGCTCACTTGAGTTAACTAGTTCAGTAGAAGAAAGTAGGTGACTAAATAGTGGTCCTCTGTGGGGATGCATCAACTTTCACCTATTTTAGAAGAAAAATCTTCAGTAGCTTGTATTGGTGAAGCTGATGGCTGTCATCAGAAGGGAATGCTGCAGCAGGAGCAGGAAGAAAAATGTTCCCTTTCCCTGGGCAGGGATAGCCTCTTCCCAGTTAACATTAAGAGCTGGTGTTTTATTGATGGATCTGATCCATCAATATTTCTGTATGTATTAATGGATGTAAGCTTTTGCCTCTTTAAAATGTCAGTTATTTTTGCCCCTTTGATCCTTGTATTGACTGACTCTTTTCTGTTCCAGGTATTCCTTGTTTGCAGTAGTTAATCACCAGGGAACCTTGGAGAGTGGGCACTATACCAGCTTCATCCGGCAGCACAAGGACCAGTGGTTCAAGTGTGATGATGCCATTATCACCAAGGCTAGCATTAAGGATGTACTAGACAGTGAAGGGTAAGTGAACTGTGCACAGTTTGTGGTGCCACAGTGTAAGAAGGACATAAAACTATCAGAGAGCCCAAAGGAATTGGCCATGATCCTTGTGAATCCCTTCCAACTCAGGATATTCTGTGATTTGATGATCTGAGGGAATCACTGGGGATTGGGATATATTTCAAGAATAAGGTTAACTTAAAAAGTAAAGTCTTCATTTTGGCATTTTCAACTGTGGGCTTGCTACAGGAGAGATAAGCCTGTTTGGGTTTTGTTTTAATTATTCATGACATTTATGTTAATTCTTGCAGACACAGATGTTCAGCTTGCAATTTTTCAGACAGATTTTCCTGTTTTCCTTTTCTGAACTTCAACTGGGAAGTTAAAAAAAAAAAAAGTCTCCTGTGATATCTGAATTTTGCTTTGGTCAAATCATGTAATGTTACCTTATGCTTTGAGGTCAGCAGAAGAAATAAGTTTGTCTCTATTGAATAACGAGGGTTAGCTTTGTCCCTGGGATGGGATACATCTCCGGAGGGAGCTGCCACAGGCAGTGAGAAGAGGATCTACAACACAACCACTGCACATCTGGCTCATTACGAGCTGGTTTGGTCTCTGATCCGTTTCCCCTGTTCAGATGAGGGCTGACACTGAATAGACCTGCGCTGTGCAAAGGGAGCTCCATAGGACTGGACACAGAACAGTACTAATTGGAAAGTCCACAAATTGCTTTGAAGCATTTCAGGCAAGTTATGTAGTGAGCCTGTCAGTGTCTGGTGTGCAAAGAGAGCACTGAGATCAGTGTGCTACCTGCTAGCATACCTGCCCGAGGGCTGTGTTCTGTTACATAGCAGTACACTACAGTAATTAAGGACAGGAAGAATTCTGTCCTGCTAAAACACCAGATTTGAGTACAGATTGAGACATACATGAGTCATGTTTGGTTGGGACACGTGAGTTTTCACCCACATGCCTGGTTCTTTCTGTTTGTCAGATAAATGGCAGGCAGTTTGTGGTATCCTAATGTCTGATGCTCTGATTATGGGAGTCTGAAGGAACAGTTGCATCTTAAAGCACTGCAGTTATATGTTGTGCCATGATGTGTTAGATGGATGAGCGTCAACACTGTCCCATCTTCCAGAGCTTCCAGGTTCTAAAGTTAAGGTTCAAACAGCACGAGGGTTTGACTGATGGACAAATGTTCCCTTTCCTGAGTCACTGGTGGAATTGTTTCAGCTGCCTTCTCCTGTGGGTAGCTGGCATATCCCTGGAATTGCTTCAATTTGAAAAGAATAACAACATTAATAGCTCTCATTTTTCACAGTTGCATCCATGGAAATACTGATCTGCTACAATGAGTGGCACAAAGCTGAAATTGTACCTCTGCTTTCTTGCAGATATTTGCTGTTCTATCACAAACAGTTCCTGGAGTATGAATAGCCTTATCCAGCAGCTTGTCAGATATAAACAAGGAAGAAAATAAGCAAGCCTTCTGAATCGACACACAAACCTACCTGAAATAAAAAGACCCATTAAAAAACAACTAGCACTGAGCTGTAACAGGACCTACTTGACACTGGCTCCAAGCCTGGCGGAGTGAGAAATGAACAATGTCCAACGTGTATGCGGTCCCGCAAGGACAGAAAGGGGGAAAAAGGAGGCTGCAGTCAGTCACTTATCAGAGGAAATACACAATGAAAGGAATGCTCTGGGTGGGGGAAATGGGAGCAGAGGAGTCCGGGCACTGGTACATCTCCTATGTTCCTCCAAAATGTGTGTGGGAAGGCGAGGGGGTGTACTCTCATCTCCATAAAGCATCTTCTCCATTGGTGCTTCAGCTCCAACGACCAATCATATAACAGTTAAAATTTAAAAAAAAAAAAAAATCCAAGCCCATTTTTTATGCATATGGATCTGAAAGCAGTAGAGTGGAGGAGGAGGGAATGACACAACTAAAGGACTTTGCAAGTATCTTTTTATTTGTGAATTTTAGTTATTAAATAAATACAGTATGAAACTATTAGGCTCTTTTTTTTCCACCAACAAAAGAAATCCTGAATTGTGGAACTGAAGCTACAGTACAGACAGGTTTCCAAGCATGCCTGCTTGCACAGGTAATGTTCAATGCCATCGGACTGCTCATCCAAAGCATCAGCACAGATTCATTTCTGTTTGAGCCCTTTGTTTTGTTTTCTATAAATAGCTATTTTCTTAATTTTTTTCCTTTTATTCCCTTTTTTTTTTTTTTTTTTCACATGAATGAAATTCATAAATGCAACCATCAGTAAAAATGACTGAATTGGTGTGTTTATACTGTAAGAGTGGTCTGGGTTCTTTTTTTTAAATGTTGTGGATGCTTGAATTTCTCAAAATCACTTGTTTTGTTATTGCTGGTTTTGGTTGATGCGTTTTTGGTTTTGTTTTTTTTTTTTTTCCCTGTTGCTTTCCAAAGGCGTTTATCTGTGTGATACTTGAAAGAAGCTCGGTATTGACAAATGTACCATCTGTTGGAAATGGTTGCTGCTGGGGGCAGCAGTGAGCGATAGATCTGCTGCTATTGAGCACTTCTGCAGTGCACTGGGTTTTTAAGTAAACAACACGTTTTCCTGGTATGTGCTAGGCTGGTATTGGTTCCTTGTACCCTCCCAAATGTATTAACTCCTCGCGTGCTCTTCTCTTTGCAGCCTCCCTGGCTGTGCCCTTAGCTCATAGCAGCTGGTGCACCAGCTTGCTTTTGCTTTGTCACAAATGCAGTTTTGTTCCCTTTTCTCTCCCATTTAAAGCGGCTCGTTGGCCCGTCTGGATAGCAGCAGTGACTGCTGGTGTGCTCTGTCTTGCTCCCAGGAGGCCAGGCTGCGGATTGAATTGCAGCCCATGAGAGAAACCATTCAGAACACAGAGCTAAAAAGAGCAAAAATAGCGTTGCTCTCTCTTCCTTATGGAGCCTGGAGAGAGCTGCATTGAGGGTTAGGCACTGCATCCATTGGTGTGAGGGCCCCACCGAAACAACCCCGAGCCCTGTGCGTGTATCCAAGCAGCCAATGCTTGACTTAAGTGCAGCAGTTACAAACGTGGATGTGTTTCATCTTTTAGATCTGTGCTCCAGAAATGGCTCTGGGTGTCTGACCTGCGTGAGGGGTGCAAGGCAGCAGAGCAGCAGGCATCGGAGGAGAATCAGTGAAGCCCACTTTGTTTTTTTCAATGAGCATCTGACGAGAGAGAGAGAAGCTACACAAAAGGATGGTGGAACTGCAACTGAACTGTACGCAGACCAGAGAGCACGAAGTGCTTCGGTACAGCGCGAGATTGCTGCGACAGCTTGCAGGAGGGAAGGGAGAAGCAGCCGCTCATTGAAGCTCCCTGAATAGCAGCACAGCGAGCAGCCCGTGTGGGAGCACTGATTGCTACGGCAGCGATGGCGTGTGCTGGTTTCGTAACCCATCTCTCCTATCGGCATGCTCGAAATAAGGCTGGCTTGTAATCGGGTGCTGCAAGATGTAACCCGCGTGCTCTTGTCACCAATGAAAAATGGCTGGAGAAACGCAGATGAATGGTGCAACCCGCAGAACGGGGGGGGCCTCCCTCCCTCCCAGAGCTGGGCACAGCACCGTGCAGATGCTCGGCGACGTTTCTGCTTTTAATAATGCAGCAAGCTTGCAGAGGGAGCCGAGGAGCAGCCCTTCATTATTCCCGTGGCTGCAGCCGCATCCCCGCCTGCTCCGCTGCCGGAGGAGCAGTGCCACCGCGCGGCTGTGCCCGAGTGCTGCTTTCTCTGCTGTGCTGGGGCTCACGGCGGCTCTCCATCCACCCTTTAGAAACAGACTGCGTAGGGATAAGGCCAGCTATCTAAATCAGCCTGATTCCCCCCCCCCATCTCCCTCCCCAACCTCTCTCAGCTGCTGGGAGCTCTGCACCAGTGCAGGTGGCTTTCAGTGGGAGATGGGGAGTGAAGGGAGGTTTCAGGGCTCTGTTTTGGTTTCAGGAGCACAACTCCTCTGTATTAAATGCTGTTCTCTCTCCCCAAGTCCCTCTTTGGGTTGAACCCTTTTGCTTCCAGCAGTAAATCAGCACAGGTTGCCGGGGAAGCAGAGAGCATTTTCCTCCTCGCTAAAAATGGAAGAACAGCCGCTGCTGTACAAGCAGCACAACCCCTCCTTATGGCTCTCCCAAACGCAGCCTTTGCCTCAAACACTGAGGAGCAGCCACGGGGCTTATCCACTACAGAACAGGGAGGTTTCTCTGCAGAGCTCTGAACGTCACCTTTAGGAGCCCGCTGGCCGTGCAGCACGGTGCTGCTGGGCTGATCCCACATTGCCCCCCAAGTGCTGCCCACTGCTGCAGCCATCGGCCCTGCTGTGGCATTGGGGCTGAATGCTTTGTGCTGAGGTGAGGTTTTATATCGGCACAGAAAGCTCGCTCTGTTACAGAGAAGCAGCAGAAGAGATGACTGAAAGCAAAGATTGCTGCTAATGCTGACGTGTATCTCCTGCTCACACACAGCGATGGCTCCGTGCAGCACAAAGCCAGCTGGATCATAGCTGTTAGTGGGACAGCCATGATCAGTTTTCTTGTTGCTAGAGGGGCAGCTTTCCGTGCTGGTGGTACCTAATGAAAACTGGAGCAAAAGCAGCATTGTGAGGAGCTGCTTCAACCCCCACGGGATGCTCTGGCTCGGAATCAGTGCCTGTAATTCCCACTTGGTGCCAGGGTTTGACTGCTGGTCCCACTTACAGTGCCCTGCTGATAGAGGAATGCTGCCAATGTGGTGACGATCCATTGATTCCTCCCAGTTCTCCAGCATCTAACTGCTCTATCTAGGAGCCTGCATATATTTTTACTGCGGATTTGACCAAGTCGCTCCCTGTTACCTTTGCTGATAACTGTATTTATGTTTCCAGGTGGGGAGGCCACGTCTGATGGTGAGGAATGTTCCCTTCCTGCTTATCAGGGCTGGAAGGAAGGAGCTGGCTGTGGGTGTGTGCGCTCCCTGCTTCCTGGGGCATAGATGGCTCAGGGGCTGCTGCCCTCATCCATTGAGGGTTGGGAAAGGAGGCTGGGGGCTGAGCACCAGCTGAGGCTCAAAAAGGGGAAGCTGAAGTGGTGCAGAGTCTGAGCAGTGCCCAATGGGGGAAGTGAGGAGCTCACCACAAGTGGGGACTGAGGAGCTTTGGGTCAATGAAGAGGATGTGAGGGGCTGATGGAGGCAGAGCAAGAACTGAGGCTGAGTGCTAACACAGGCAGAAGTGCTGTGCAAGGTTGGAAGGGAGCTGGGGGCTGAGGAAGGCTTTAGTTTGAACAGAAAAGGCTGAAGGATTGGGGGGGAGAGGGGAACCAAGGAAGAATTGAGGATGGATAAGAGTAGAAGCAGAGCTGAGGCTGAGCGAGAGCAGAGGCTGCAGGGGTTGCTGGGAGGCTGAGGTGGATTTGGGGCTGTGGAAGCACCACGTCTATCAGGGTGGGAGAACCAGGCTGTAAATGCAGCACCACGCAGTTTTCATCCCTCCCTCAAAAAGGAGGAGACCAAGAAGTGCCGCGTTGGTTCCTGGAGATGAACTCAAGCTTTGCCCTGCTTATCAGCCATGAGGCAAAGAGAGGCTGTCGCTGCGCCTTCAGCCTCCTCTTGCTCGTTCCACTTATGATGGGTTCCTCGTGGCCCTGGTGCTCGTGTGCTCTGGGTGCATCGCAGCAGCAGCTGTGCTGTGCTCACCCTGCCTGCCTGCCTTAGAGGTGAGACATGACAGAAATGCATAGCAGGGCAGGGAAGGACTGTATCTGCTCACAGTTTCTCCAGCTGTTTATTTTCCCATCACCAATTCGTGCATCTGATGACACTCCCATGTATTCTTTCAAGTCTCAAGCTCTGGTCTGAGAAACTCAAGGCCTTGAATCTCCTCTTGAGAGTCATTCCTCACCAAGCAAAAGCCCCGCACCCTCCTATAGTGAGAACTTAAAGTTACACGCACTGAACCCACAGTTTTCCATAGCAGCTTTCAAGCACCACCGTTCCCAGCTGTCAGACAGCCCCACCAGCAGCACACCAGAACTCGGAGCACTTCAGAAACTTCTCAGCCTGGGATGGCTTTTCACATCAGAACCCCGTTCCAGCAGTGATGCCAGTGCCCAGCACAGCTCCTCTGTTCTTGTGTGTGAAGAAGGCTCTGTTAAAGGTGAAAGATGAGAGTGTGGCAACGGCTGCACATCGATTCCTTCGGCGGAGGCAAAGTGGTGCTGATGGAGGAACCGGGATGAGCAGGACGTCAGCCCCAACCACTGGATGCACAGAGGTGCCTGCAGAGGTCGGGCAGGAGGATGGAGTCACTGCTAACCGGGAATTTGGGTGAGTGGAAGAGAACAGTCTGCGGCCTACAGCCCTTGTGCGGAGGCTGTGCTTTGTCCGCCCGTCCTGGTGGAGGTGGGTACTGGAGGCAGAGGGTGAAGCAGCTGTGGTCCTGCAGCACGGGGAGCAGCCCTCCTTTCCGGCCCCGTTCAGGAGCGCTCCCCGCAGTCACACCATGGGTGTCTTCTCTTGTGAAGGGGAACATATGATTTTGAAGTGGCCATCGTTGGGGCTGGGGATCGCCCCGGCACTGCCCATGCTGCATATCCCAGCGTGAGAGGCAGCAGCTCGTTCCCCTGCGTGGCAGGAGGGGCTGTGGCACACTTTGGTCTCCTGCACAGCGGAGCCATGGCCGGGGAAGCAGAAGCCGCAGGTTTCCACCGGCTCTGAGACTTTGCTGCCTGTGGATCCCTCACCGACGCTGCCTGCTTCCACCAGGTGATCTGCAGATAGAGCCATGAAACACTCTGCAGAGCTGCACCACAGCCTGCAAGAAGGCAGTGCTGGAAGTGCAGAGTGTAATTACATGCACTGCTGCTGTGCTTGAAATGCATCGTCCGCGTGTGTCCTGCTGCCCCGAGAGCAGAGGGGTAAATGGGAAAGTGCCTAGGGCAGGAAGGCTGCAGGTGTAGGGCTAAAGCAGCTGTAACATTTATAATGTTATATGTCAGTTGTCTTTTCTTAAGTGCTCCTTTTGCACATGTGCAAATGCAGTGGTGCAGTGCTGTACAAGACACAGGGGCTGCTGGCTCGAGAGCCACACAGCGCTGCATGGGCTGGTGAAATGCTCTGCCCTGTTATCTGTGCTCTGACAACCAAGGTTGAGCATGGGGCATTCAAAAGCAGACGATAAATCCCTTTTCAGCTCTCAGCTGTCCTTAAAAGCAAAGGCTGAACACCACAACATCCTCAAAGCCCTGCTCCTTCCCAGGCTGTGCGGCCCATTGCTGGGTTTGTTCCCTCCCAGCCCTGTGCACAGTGTGGCTCTGCTTTCAGGTGACAGCCCAAACCCAGCTGCCCATCCCCTCCCAGTGCCCCCAGCACTCACCTTTGGCAGGGTCCTCCCGGCAGTGGCAGGTCCCGGTGCTGGCCTGACAGGAGCCCACCTCCCCCTTCCTCCGCAGGTGTGTCCAGCCCAGCACCAGGGAGCAGACGAGGGCACAGAGGCAGAGCCCCAGCAGTAGGTACACCACCAGCCACGGCTCCTGCTCCACACACAGCTTCTGCTCCAGGGCAGCTGCAGGAGGTGATGCTGAGATCAGGGCGGCTGGCGGGGAGCGGCTGGCGAGCAGAGATCCTGCGGGGCAGACAGAGAGCAGAGGGCAGAGAGGCACTGAGCAGAGTGCCCAGAGCGGTGGGTGCCCCATCCCTGGAGGTGCCCGAGGCCACGGATGGGCCCTGAGTGGCCTGAGATGGGGGGGCAGCCAGCCCACAGCAGGGGTGGGGTCCCTTCCAACCCAACCGTTCTCTGATCTTTAGGGACCACCTTTCCAACCCAAGTCATCCTATGATTCTCTGATCTTTAAGTTTTCTTCCAATTCAAAGCATTCTCAGATTCTGTGAAACCTTTCTGCTGTGTTGCTCACGCTATCAGCTTTCTGATAGGGAAAGGATGCTAACTGCGTGCATGGACTCTGCTTGGGGAGAAGCTGGAAGCAGCCCTGCAGCTTGCATGTCTCAGGGCTGGCAAAGGAGATCTTCTCAACCCCAGTGTGGGCCTTGCAGCTCACCCAGGTGGGAAATGCAACAGCTGCATGGACTGCAGCCACACCCTCTATCAGGACAAAGGAGCTGTGCTTGCTGCCTCTTCCTGAGCTTCTATCCCATAAACTTTGCACCTCTTCCACCCCTCATCCCCCAGCTTACCTCCGCATGCTGCATCGCACTGCTTGGGGTGCTGCCCGCACACTGTGCTGCAGTTGATGCATTTTTTCACCAGCTCGTCGTAGTAGAAGCCAGCTCTCCTGTTACAGACTGCAGACTCTGCAGGAAGGGAAGGAGAGGAGCAGAGCTCACTCTGAGCACATCCATGACCCACTGGGGAGAGATGGGGCCACGCTCATGGGTTTGCATGCAGGGTTTGGGGGCAGCGTGGCTCTGCTCCCCTCCCCTGCCCTGCAGAGCTCACAGTGCAGCTTTGCACACCTCCTGCTTGAGTTTGTTTCTACACACTTAAGCTGCACTGATGTGTCCCTTCATCAGGTGACAACTGTGGGTTATTGGTGTTAATGCAGCTCCAGAAAGGCTCCATCAGACCCCAGGAAGGAGTAGTGCAGGGACATCACAAATTGGGATTGGAAGGGCCCCATCCCCTTGGCTCCTGCCCTTCAGATATTGGTCAGCACTGATCAGATCCCTCTCAGCCTTCACAGCCCAGGGCTCTCAGCCTTTCCCATCAGGAGGTGCTCCAGGCCCCCGCCATCTCTGCAGCCCCCTGCTGGGCTCTCTCCAGCAGTTCCCTGTCTGCTGGGGCTGGGATCCCAGCCCTGGGCTGCAGATGCAGCCTCCCCAGGGCAGAGCAGAGGGGAGGAGCACCTCCCTCACCTGCTGGCCTCACTGCAATGGGAACCATTGGCCTTCTGGGCCACCAGGGCACCCTTCTGGCTGTTGGTCAACTGCTGGTCACCCTGCTGGCCACAAAGACACTCAGCTCTTCTCCGCAGAGCCCTTCCCAGCAGCTCAGCCCCAACCTGTACTGATGTGTGCAGTTATCCCTCCCCAGGTTACAGGGCTCAGCACTTGTCCTTGTTGAACCTCATGGGTTCCACTCCGCCCAACTCTCCAGCACACGATGACACGGACAACTCTGCCGTACTGCACCGAGCTGCTGCCAGAGCCCACTGTCAGAGCCCACTGCTGTGTCCCCCAGCACTTTGGGGTTGCAATTCAACGCCCCACTCACCGCACAGCGCCGTGCACCTCCGTACAGCCGAGCGCCCGCACATGAGGCTGCAGGGGATGCACAGGCACAGGAGGCTGTCCCAGTACTGCTGGTTGGTGCAGTTGTTCATGGTGGTTCTTCCCAGGCACGTCCCATCCATGGCTGTGAGAGGTGAGGGAAACGTGTGCGGGGTCGGTGCGCCCTGCAGGGGGACAGCCATAGTGACCATCAGTATCAACTGCTGAATCGGTTTGTAACTCTAGAACATTCTGAAATCCTCTGTGGCCCTGGGGCTGCTCCTGCAGCCCTGCACATAATTTCTGACATCTCACTTCGGTGTGTCAGCATCATACCGAAACCCACTTCTGATGTGTCGCATTTTCCTAAGCAGCAGAAAGAGCGGCGTCCCTCGGGGGCAGCTCTCAGCAGCACACGGGGGCCCCGAAAGTGGGAGTGCTTCTGCTGTTCCCCTCTCTGTGGCTGTGCTCGGGGCTGGGGAGAGCAAAGGGATGCGATGCTGACGGAGACAATGATGGGAGCAGCAGAAAAGCTTGGGACGGATGAAAATTTAAAGGATGCTGGCTCTGTAAGGGTTTCGTTCTTAGCAGCCCTTTGCTGATGTGGGCACCCACATCCCACTGTGGAGCCACAGCTGTTTCCTGTGGGTCGGCTGCTCTGGATATGGGGAGCTGAAATGTTTGAGGCTCTGACATGCAGCGCCGAAATCTGTGCAGTACCTCTGCCAGGGCTGCTGCCTTCATGGAGGCACAGTTTGATTTCAGTATAGAAATACTCCTGTGCTCCGGGAGGGGTCTGTGTCTCTGCAGTGAGATACAGCCCCTGTAGTCCCGGTTGTTCCATCCACATTGCTATGAGCTGGCTGACAGCAATGTCTGCAGCGCAGCGTGGCTCAGGCCTGCACTCTCCTCCAATGCACTTTCAGGACTTTTTGTCCCCCAAGTGATGTCTCCCATGGATGGAGGCGAGCTGAGCGCTGTCCTGCAAAGCCAGGCCATGCATCCCCCTGCACCCACCCAGGGCCCAGCGCCCAACCTCCAACCAAAGCATCATGCAACCATTCCAGCCCCACAGCACCAACCATCCCCACTGTCCCACGGTGCTCTCCTCTCCCTTCCAGCCCCTGCAGATGCAGCCCCCAGGCCAGCAGCCCCACCCGAGGGTAACTCACACTCAGCTCTCCAGCAGTGCCTATTGTCTCCCGGCTGCTGCCATCGTGCTGCCAGCTCCAGCCCTGCGCACTACTCTGCAGGTTTATAATTAGAGGTAGATTTGATTAATGCCTGGGCCATGTGTTTCCTGGGGCTTCCCCTTATCCCTTCGATGCAAATTGGCCACGCGCACAGCGCAGTGCATTGGCTCCTTGAGCTGCTCGGGGCTCAGGGATGGGGGGGAGGCACAGAATGGGGATGTCCTGGATCTCACAGCAGGGAGAGGTCCCATGGGGTATGCAGATCTGCAGCCCTGGCATCACCCATTTATCTTCATGGGAGCTCTTCCACCTGAGGGAATGGCGCAGAGTTGTGTCAGGGCCGGGTTGGGGGTGAGGGGAGGCTCTGTGCCAGAGGGCGGGGGCATGGAACAGCTCCCAGGGCGATGGGCTCAGCCTCACACTGCTGGAGCTCAGGGGGCATCAGGGCACTGCCCTCAGACATCAGGTTTGGGTTTGGGTGGTGCTTTGTGGAGTGGGAGTTGGACTCCATGATCTGTGTGGGTCCCTTCCAACTTGGGATGTTCTGTGATTCCACAGTTCTGCTGCTGAGCAAAACGGACACCCTGGGATGGGCCAGCTGGCACTGTGTTGTTGCTTTCCCAAGCTTTGCAGAGGAAAGGAGCAGCAATGTGAACACGGGGCTGTGCAGCCAGAAGGATGGCACAATGCGCACTGCAGGTGGGGAGGAGCGATGCTCCCACCCAGGGGTACCCCCACACTCCGTGGAGCCTTTTTAGAAACAGCAAACCAGGCTGGGCAGCTGCTCTTTTCCCCTTTTTCTATTGGTGGAGCATTGATTTCTGCCAGTTTCTCCCGGTTTCCCACAGCACTGCAGCACGTGGCGGTGACTCAGCTCAGCCCTGGGGACGGTTCTGCAGAAGCAGCAGCTGGAGGGGAAGGAAGGAGCGATACCTGCTACTTTCTATAAACATCAGTGGGGCAGCGTCAAGGGTTTTCCGTTCAGCACAAAAACTCCTGCTCTGTGTGAGTGGGGCCACGAGCTGGTGGGGCTGGTGTTGGTGGGATGGAGCTCATCGCCCATGGCAGAGAATGGTGCAGGAGACAGCTCTGCTGGGAGCATCTCATGTCAGGACAGACATCCCTGCTGCAGGAGTTCCCATGGATCTACTGCTCCGACTCCAAAGCAAAATCTCAGTTGATGGGTGCATTCCCCACCATGGGATGTCGGAAGTGAATCTCTCAGAGAGCAGAGCAGCCCAGCACCCACGGCTGCGTGCAGCCCGCAGTGATGCTGCAGCAGGGGAGCTGTGCACGTATCACAGCTCTGCACGTGTGGCTGATGGTCAGGGTTATGGTCAGGGTGAGAGCTGTAGGAGGGGAGCAGAGATACACCTGGGATAGAGCAGCTGCATGGCTGAAATAATGCTATGGAGCCTGGGGAGGAAAATGTGCCCTTTTCTGCACATCGCTGTCGTTCATGCTGCAGCCTCAGCCCGTGAGCTTGGTGCTCTGGGAGCCCATGGGTTGCCCACCTGCAGGGCTGGCAGAAGAGGAAAATGTGATGTTGACACTGTGAGTGTGACAGAGCCAGGCCTGGAGCTACAGCCACATCTCTGCAGCTCTTGGGACTTTGCAGGGGAAACCTGCCTCTGCAAATAGCAGCAGGACACTTGCAGTTTCCACTCTGTGTGCCCTCAAGAGGGAAGTGAGAAGCACTTGGGGGTGCTTTGTCCCTCCTCAGTGAGCAGAGGAAGGCCCTGTGAACTCAGCTTTAAAATTCTCAGCTCGTGCTGTGACTGGGACTTTGTTCCCTGGTCGGGTACCTCCAAGCAGCACTGGTCCTCCTGTGGCCTCTGAGGTGGCACATGGCTCTTAAGTGCTGCCGAACACCAGCGCCCAGAGCAATGCTTTCCTGGGCTGCTCAGGACTTGCTGCTTTCTGCATTCCCTGTGCTCACACAGGGCTGGACCTTGGCCAGGGCATTTCTTGTACACATGCACCCTGTGAGATCCAAAAAAAGGCTGGGAGGAGGGGGGAGGGGGGAAGAGGAAGAGGAGACGTTTGGAATCGAAACCGAGCAGAGCACAGATGGTGCCGAGCTCATTTCTTTCACCCTGGTTTCCTGCAGACACCTCTCGAACGGCCGCGGCCGCGATGCGGGCGGTGCTCCACGCGTCCCCCAGGGATGCTGCTCCGCGACCACAGCGGCGCAACAGCCCACAGCCGCTCCTTCTGCTGAGCGGCTCCGGATCGCCACCCGCAGCCGGGAGCCCTCGGGGGGACGCGGAGGAGCGACAGCGCGAAGTGCTGCTCCGCACCGGGAGGTGGCAGCCTCGGTTCGCTCAGTTCCGCGCTGCGGTTCCCGCAGCCCCGCAGCCCCGCAGCCCATACCGAAGTGGGAGATTCCGCAGCCCACGTGCGGCTCGTTTTGCATCACGGCCTCGTTCTGCTGCCGTCGCGTGGGAGCATCGCCACAAGGATGCTCGGAACCCATCCGTGTCTCCTTGCTATGGGGTCTGACCCAGCAGCTGTGCTGGGTGCCATCCCAGGGCCAAGGTGCCTCGCCAAAACCCAGTGTGGAAGAGGACAGTTACCAAAAATCAGGCTGGCTCCCCAAACCTGGCTCCCTTTGGGATAAGTGTGCCCTGTACCAGTGCTGCTACAGAAACACCATGATGTGTGCCAGGACCAAAGCACCACGATGCATACCAATGCACCATTGATGTGTGCAGCATTTTCATGAGCAAATCCTCACCACTGCCCAGCCCCACACCCAGCATTCAGAGGGCACCATCCCGACAGCCCCAGCAAAGGGCCGTTCCCTGCACTGGGCTGAGGGTGTTGCAGGAGGAGGGCTGCTCCTTGCAGGAGCAGGCTTGCAGGATGCCGAGTTAATGGAGTTAATTTTTAATGGTGAAAAACCCTGGGGAAATTCCATGGGGCTGGAGGGAGGCCAGCAGAAGCTGAATGGGTAAAGGGGATAAAAAGGCCAACCCTGGGAATTACAGAGCAGGTAGGGCTGGTGGCGGTCCCCGGGCAAATGACGGGCTGGGTAACTGGGGACAGTGTCAGCCCAAAATTAGAAGCTAAAAATATAATTAAGGTCGTTAGTTTGGTTTCATGGATGGCAGCGCCTGTCAAGTGAGGCGGCTCCGGGTTTGGCACGGCTCTGGGCTGGCGGATCGCTAATTGCGTGCTGCCTAACGACTGTCTGCAATGCAGCTCATTGACGGCCAGGTGATGTTTCCCTTTGTAAAAGCTGCACGATGTGGAGTCACCGGAGCACACCTGGGGGGCAGCCGAGGGGCTGTGCATGGGGTGTGCCCTCTGTGGGGAACATCCCTAGTGCTGATGGGGACGGAAGGCTGGTGAGCAGCACAAGAAGGGGACGTGATGGGGATCTGCTCTGCCCGGGCACCCAGTCAAAATCTGGGGGAAACAAAAGAGCCAGACTTTCCCCACTGAAGGCAGGAAGCAGGTGTGGGATATGGTCCCTCACAGCCTGACTGGGAGAGTCATTAACCACTGGCCCAGTTTTAAGAGGAGAGTATGAACTCGCACTCACTGAATGAGAGGAAATCTCTGCTTGTTGGGATGTGGTTTAACCCAGCTCCTGGGCTGTGTGCAAAGCAGGGGCTGTGCAGGACCTTTCCAGCCCTGTGCATGCTGCACTCTGCTCTTGGATGCAGCAGCTGCAGCTGAGCACTGTGTGTTTCTCCCAGAGGTTCATGTGGGTCCTTTGGCTTTCCCAATGGGAAGGCTGGGTGCAGGCTTTAAGGCACCAGAGGCTTTGCTCCATCCGTGAGGCTGTTTTCACCCACGCACATTTTCAAGCAGCAGTTTCCCTGTGTCAGATGCATGGCTTTGGATGCTGAGCCCTCCCCTCTGCCCTGGGCATCCATCCGTCTGGCTCCATGTAATGATGGCCGAGTGGAGGTGCGGGGAGACAGGCTGCCCCGGGTCATGCATGCAGAGAAGAGCACTTCTGGGTGCTTCTTGGGCCACGTGTCCCACATCCCCATCCCGCTGATGCCCTCCAGCCCTCACACTGGATGCTCCTGGTGGCACCTCCAGGCAGTGATGCGGCTTTCCTTTGTGCTGGGCATCCCGGTGCCACCGAGTGCCTTTCTGGAGCAGGAGGGCTTTGTGCTGCCCATCCCAAAGCAGGACCTGGTGAGTAACACCTCCTGCTTGTTTACCTGCTGCTGGGGCTCCACTTGGGCTCACTGAGTCACGCAGCTCCTTCCCCTTCTGCCACTGCAGCTCCTGACGAATACTTTCCATTTTCCTATATTACTTTAATTGCCCTACTTAGGGAAAACTGCTCCAGACCAGCTCTGGGCTGCTATGTCCCAACCGAGTGTCCCGAGATGGGGATGGTGTGGACATGGCATGCAAAGGAACAAACACCCCATGCCATGGCCGTGCCCATGATGGGGTCACGTAGGAAAAGTCACAAGTGATGGATTCTCAGCAGCCCTGCTTGCTGCGCACGGCCAAGGCAGCACGGCTGAATGCAGCCTGACAGGTTCATGGAGAGGCCTGTCCTGTTCTGTGGGATATTTGGAGAGCTGCAGCCAGCCCAGCACCAGCCCCAGCACCAACAGCATCAGCCGCATCCCCACAAGCTGTCGGCCCTGGCGCCAGGTCACAGCCCCGAGCCACCATGAGTTGGGCTGGCACTGCTGGGGACGCCAACCCCATGTCCTGTGGTGCCCGGGGAATCACAGCCCCCGCTCTCCCTCAGGGGAGATGCTCTCCCCTGCATGGCATCTGGGGACACAGCAGCCCCCTGCAGTGTTTGAATGCACCCCACGCTCATCCCTGCTCCATTTGGGGTGCACGGGGTGTAGGGTGTGCCACGTCCCATCGACATCATGGGATAAAAGGAGGGCTTGTGGGCAGAAGAGCTTTTTGAGGACACCATCTGTGCTCCGAGGGGTCGTGGCTGGTAAGGACACATGGTGATGGCATCGGGGATGCAAACACAGAGGGCGTTGTTCCTTGCATGGCGAAAGGAGCTCCTGCGGGCTCCCTGCTGTGTGTTCTGCAGCGCTGGGGTGAGGAGGAAGGTGAGAATCGCACCCAAAGCAGCAAAGCGTGGCGGAGCGCACGGCCCCCCAGGAGCACTGCGAGCAAGCAATGCTGGCGGGAGAGAGAACGATGATTAAAGCAGCCTTTGATGAAGCCCCAAATTAATAAAGCAGCGAGCCATCGTGTCGCTCTGTATTTATTGGAGGATGAAGACACGGAGCCGGCGCGGCGGCCGAGGCCGGGACCCACATCAAACAGCGGGGCAGCGCCGGGCGGGGATCGGCGGCTGCGTCCCCGATCTGTCCCCAGCCCCAGCCCTGCTTTAGGGCCCACGCACATCACAACCCCTTACCGCCACATTAACGCGCTGCTCTGCGTCGGGGTTGGGCAAACAGAGGAGCTCCTGGGGGCCGCAGGGCGCTGGTTGCACCCTCATTTTGTCCCCGCACGCTGCAGAGCGTTGGCTCTGCCCCCCCCCCAGCACTGGGGTGTCCTGGAGGTCGGGGCTGTGCCCGAGGTTGGGTGAATGGGGCAGAACGGGTGCGTGGCACCGCCTGGGGTACGGCCCCGCACCGCCCTGCCTGCGGGGGTCCGCGCACAGCCGGAGGGTCCGGGCGTGGCGTGGAGGGTCAACAGGGCGCGGAGCGGGGCTGGGGGGTCACGCAGGGTGGGAGGAGTCCTGGCACGGGGACACTTATGGGGTGGAGGTGGATTCAGAGCGTGAAGGTGGTCCCATTGGGGGCCACGCACGGTGCGGGGGCAGCGCGCAGCGTTTGTTCAGGCCGTGCCCGGCGGGGGGCAGCGCGCAGCTCCTCGCACAGCGCAGGGCCCCACACCGCCCCCCCGCGAGGCCCAGCCCCGCCCCCGGCTGTCAGCACCGCCCCTCCCCCACGCCGCCGGAGAGGAGGAGCCCGCAGGCGGCGCGCCGCGCCCTCTCCTCTCCTTGCATCCCATTGGCTGCAACGGCCTTTTGTTACCGTCGTCTTCCCTTCGCCATTGGTGGGGGCCGCCGTCCGTCAGCGCTGTGGCACCGCCCCCTTCCCGCTGGCTCCGGAGGTGGAAACTTTGGGGGCAGCGCAGCGTCGGCCCCGCTCCGTTCCGCGCCGCTCCGCTCCGCTCCGCGCGGCCCCGCCCGCCCGCAGCCCCGCCCCGCCCCGCGCGCCCCTTCCCCGCGCCGCTCGGCCCCGCGCGTCCGCTGAGCGCTGCGCCCCCGCTTTTTCAATTCCCTCTTTTTTCCGTTGTTGTCGTTATTATTTTTATTTCCGATTTTTTGTTCTTGTTAATTATTATTACTATTTTTTTTTCGATCCCACCCCCGCATCCCGAGTGTTTTTTCGTGGCGGGTGGCGGCGGCGGTTTCGATTTTTGTTGTTGTTGTTGTTGTTCGAATTCCTCCTCCGGATCTCCGCTCTCCCGCCGAGCCCGGCTCTCCGCGCAGGCCGTGGCCCGCGATGGGCGCGGTGGTGGCGGTGCGGCGGTGCGGGCGCTCCGCGGGGCGCTGAGCGGACGCGGAGCGGCGCGGGGCGCGCCATGGCCGCCAAGGACAACCCGTGCAGGAAGTTCCAGGCCAACATCTTCAACAAGAGCAAGTGCCAGAACTGCTTCAAGCCCCGCGAGTCCCACCTGCTCAACGACGAGGATCTCAACCAGGTCGCTTTTTTCCCCCCCCCCCCAAAAAAAAAAAATCCGCTCGGCTCTGCCCCGCCTTCTGTCCCCCCGAGTGCCGTGTGGTGGCTGTGGGAGCCGTGGGTATCAGAGGGTCCTGTGGTGTTTGGTGGCCCTATGGGCAGCAGAGGGTCCCAGAGGTGCTTGGTGGCCCTGTGGATAGCTCGGGGACCTATGGATGGCGTCGGGTCCTGTGTGCGCCTGGTGGTCCTATAGATTGCTCACCATACGGTTCTTAGGGTCCTGTAGGTACTTGGCGGGCACACGGATAGCTCAGGGCCCTATGGACAGGATAAGGTCCCCGAGGTGATTGGTAGCCCCATAGGTAGCACGGGATCCTATGGATCCCATACGGTCCCATAGGTGCCTGGTAACCCTGTGGATAGTTTAGGGTCCTATGGGTAGCGTAGCGTTCCATGGGTGCTTGGTGGCCCCATAGATAGCTCAGGATCCTATGGATTGTATAGGGTTCTGTGGGTGCCTGTTGGCCCCCTGGGTACAGCTGGGGATCCTATGGATAGCATGGAGTCCCATAGGTGCTTCCAGGACCTGTGGATAGCCCAGGATCCTACAGATAGCATAGGGTCCCATGAGTACCTGGTGGCCCCATAGATAGCCCAGGATCCTACTGATAGCATAATATCCCATGGTGGCTGAGTGGCCCCATGGATAGCTTGGGGTTGTATGGATAACAGAAGATCTCATGGCTTTGTGCTGGCCTCGTAGTTAGCAGGGAGTCCTGTGGGATCTCTGGGGGTCCCATGGATAGCCTGGTGCCCCATTGGTGCTCCCAACAACAACACGGGCTGTTATGGGTCCCACAGGCGCCTGCTGAACCCATGGATGTGCTGGGGCACATGGATCCCATGGGGGGGATCAGGCATTCCATGGCCGATCCTTGCTTCCATAGTGTGTCTGAAGATCCAGTGGGGATCCAGTGGCCCCATGGATAAATGGAGGTCCCTTTGCCCCCCTCTCTGGGTCCATGTCTGTATTGGGGTGTAAACAGCACAGCCCCCCTGGATCCTCTGGGCATGGCCCCCTGCCCTGTAGCACCACAAATTTCCTATGAGAGGGCAGAAGGTGGCTGTAGGTTTTGGGGTTGTGGAGGGAGAAATGGGCCTTCCTCCTCCTTCCCCTCCTCTTCCTCCTCGCAGCCTTTGCACACCCCCCGCGGGGCAGCACCCAGCCCTATGGGGGGGTTTGGGGTTGGGGGGAGGGGGGATGCAGCCCCACGCTGCCCCCGTCCGGCACTGTGCTGGGGTGGGGGCTGCCATCTCTGCTCCCAATCCTATTATGGCAATGAGATCAGACATATTGCTGTGCTTGCTGGGGGCGGGGGGGGGGGGGACACCACATAATGAAATCTGAGGGCTAATATGGAAAAAATGTAACTGGAAAAAATGCTGTGCTGTGTGCGGGAAGGGGCGGGCGGCCGTGCCCAGACAAAGGAGCGTCCTTGGGGGTGAATGGGGTGAGACCCCCAGGGTCTGGTTGTCCCCTCCCGCTGCCCCTCGTGGGGTTCCACTGCCATCATATTGCTTTTAGGAGGGGGGTCACAGCGCTGCACGCTGCCCCCTGCAGTAAAGGGTGCAGGGGATGGGGGGAAAGTCTCCCGGCCCGCTTGCTTTGTCCGGGGGGGTCCGAAAGGGGGGTGGTCCCAGAGGTCAGGGTCACCCCGGGGATCAGATCTGTGCCCAGGGTTGGGGGTTTCACAGGGGGAAGCGTTGCGATCTCACTCAGCTTCTCCCCCGCAGCCCGGGCAGAACGATCCCACCGCTCCCGGTAAGATGGAGGCTCCGGAGCGTGTGATGCACGCAGCCGCGGCCCCACTGCTTCCAGCGGCGCTTTGGGCTCTGTGCTCTGCTGTGAGCACCCATGTGTGGTGGGCTCCAGGCACCCGGTGTGTCAGCATGGTGCAACTCCTCATCTCCACTTCTATTTATTTTAGTATTACTATTATTATTATTATTACTATTATTATTATTATTATTATTTTGGTAATCATTATAACTTTTAATCCCCACGCGGGTGCCAGGAGCCCCGCTGCCCATTGGTGACCCGTCGCAAACCTTTGGCGTTGTTGGTGGGTTGGGATTGGTGCCCCAGGGGCAGCCCCCAGCCCTGGATTAGCTGCAGCTCCCGGTAATCGGGCTTCAAAGGGCCGCGGGGCTCTAAGTCCCAAATCCCCCTCCGTTCACGAGTTGTTTGTGTGGGTTCGGTGTGATGTGGGGCGGCCCCATGGGTGCCATGGGAAAACACGGGTAGGGGTTGCTGTGCTCCCCCCAGCGTGAGCTGGAGCCCTGATCTCAGTGCATGGTGCTGCCTCGTTCCCTGTGATCCCCATTTTGGAGTTTCCCAGCTTCTTGGTGGGGTGCACTGACACCCGGACCCCCTCAACTCCTGTGTTCCATGGGGAAAATGAAGCCCCACGATGGGAACTGACTTCAGCATCACACTTGGCCTGGGGGGGAGGAGAGCAGAGCGCAGCTCCGTCACTTTAATTCTCCCTTGGGGGCACAGGACTGGCACAGAACAGGAACTCAAGGACACCCTCCCTGCTCCCCGTGTCTTATTGCCCTTATTTTTGGCATGGGCACCCCAAGGACCACCCAGCAGGAACGTGGCACTCGCAAACTTTTCCCAGCACCATCCCCAGCAGTGAGTTTGAATATTTTCACGGCCCTCCTTTAGACATTATTGCTTTCCTTCTGTTCTGGACACCAAACAGCCAGATGGGAAGCGGCAGCTCCGGGTGCCCCACTGCCGGCTGTGTGAGCACCAGAACTTTGCTTTAGGGCGTTGTGTTGATGCAGCTGTGCAGGCAGAGGGCTCATGTCCCTGGGGATGAGTGGGGCTGGTGAAGTGTGCTGGCCCCAGTGCATCCCCCCCCCCCCGTGCCTTTGCACCTATGGGGCTGTGTGACCCCAAGCCCCAGCTCTGTGTGTTGCTGCAGGGCAGCAGGGGAGGGGTTGCGTCCCGGGCACGCTTTCACCTCCACCCCCTACTCGGTGTGGGAGGAGAAGCCCCCTCGTTCCTGGAAAGCAGCCCCCGCTGGATCATGCTGCAAAAATCTGCCTGTCATTCACTAATGGTTGGAACCAAACAGGGGAAGGTTCTCTGCAAATGTCAAAGCTGCCCGTGCTGGCTGCTGCTGCTGCCGGCAGGAATTTGGGAGCAGGGCAGTGCCTGGTGCCCCACGTCCTGCACTCCTACACTGGGGAGCCCCGGCCCCTTTGCACGTTTACACACTGCTGTTGGTCTGCACGGCGCCGCTCCTTATCTGCTGTGGCACCCGAGGAAGCGATAAATCCCCGCTCCAGCACTCGGAGCTGCTGCTGCTCAGTGCTGGGGAAGCAGTGCTGCAGGGCACGGCTGTGTGCCTGGGGCAGGTTTGCAGAGTCCTTTCCCCCACCCCGTAGCTGTGCCGTGCAGATGTGTTTTTGTGGGAGAGGCTGCATGCTGCTGTGCCTGCTTACCCAGCTGCCACCACTCATTGGGTTGCTGGGGGGTGAAGCAGCAGCACTTGCAGGACCTCCATGGGCTGAGTGCTGCAGGGCTCTGTGGTCCTTGCTGCATCCCCTGGCAGCGTGCAGAGCACAAAGCAGCACCCATCCGTTCCTGCGAGCAGTGCTAAGGGGAGGGCAGCCTGCTTGGCTGTCATTCCCACCCCAATGCTGTGACACCTTCCCCATTCCGACTTGCCCAGAGAGACAGATCAGCTGTGCATAGCTGCAGGTGCCCGGGTTCCCTTTGAGGTTGGTGGTGGTGACCTCCTCTTGAGCTGTGCCAGGAAAGGAGACCGCAAACAGGGATCTTGTTGTTGGTGCCCAACTCGTGAGATTGCTTCTGCCTCCAGAAAGGCTGTTACTGCTGTTTGGTTTTAGGGGAGATGTGTGCATCTGTGTGGGCTGGGGCTGATGGCTCAGCTCTACCTGGGGCAGCAATGTCCTCATGGTGCCAGCCTGTGTCTGGCCCCATCACCCAGCTCCACGTGCTGTCACAGAATCATAGAATCGAATCACAGAGTCATTAATGTTGGAGAAGACTTCTCAGAACACCACGTCCAGCTGCTGAGCCGTCCCCACCGTGCCCCCAAACCTCGTCCTCATGCCACGTACACACAGCCTCGCTCCAGGGCCCTGTGCTGCCCATTGGAAAGGAGTGACCTGGCCCTGCCCCGCAGCGCTGGGGATGTGTGAGGGTTCTGCATTACCCCAATCCTGGAGCTGTGCTCAGGAGCTGTGCGTGCCCATGGAGCACCAGGACTGAAGGACAGACAGACGCAGGGCAGGGTGTGGGAACCCTAGAGCAGGTGATGGGCACAGCACAGCCCCCCAGCAGGGCACCCCACCGGGCTGCGAAGCTAAGCAGGGCCAGGCAGGGTGGGGGGCGGGATGGGTACCTGGGTGTGCCGCAGAGGTGCGACCGGAAGCGGCACGGTGACGCTGGGGCGTTGCTGCCTGAGTCAGCTCTGCTGGTCCCACGGGCTGTGGGGCTCCCACCCGGCACAGCACCATCCCTGTGCCCCTCTTCACGGCCAGGTGGCTCCTTCGGCACCCCCGGCCCGTTGGCTTCATCACTGGAGAAACTGACTCTGGCCTTCTGCCCGCCCCAGGAATACCAGGATTGCTGCAACATTACTCTCTGGATCTGCTCAGATAGGGAAGTCTCGCTCTGAGCCGTGCCCACGGACCTTATTTTAACCCAATGCAGGTGCAGTGGATTTATTCTGGGCACAGCATGTGCTCACATCCTTCTATTTGTGCCTCTCCAGGCACCGCTTTTGGCAGCAGTTTGTTTGGGTTTGGCTTTAAAAAGCGCTTCTCTGCGGGGGGACAGAGCCGGGCTGCCCATGCGCTGGGTGCTAACTTGTACCTTGTGGCTGTTTTGGTTTTGGTATCTGAAATTGGATGTTTCTGCCCGAATAAGTACGGTCTTCTGATTGTGCTGTGTTAGGGTTGTGTATTTCAGGTGCTGGAAAAGGCTGTGGCAAAATGGGTCAGGTGGGGCTGGGTGAGACCAGGAGGGGTTCTGATCCCAGTGGTGGTGGTATGGGGTTATTTCATCCCTGTGTATGGGTCTGGTACAGTGGGGGTTGCTTGTGGGGGTGGCTCTGAGGGGTTGGAGGGGGACATGGGGGGCAGAGGAGGGCTCGGTGCTGTGGTGGTGATGCTGGGGACATCGTGTGCCGCCTCCTCCATCCTCTTCCTCCTTCCTGGCCATGACAGCACCTCCAGAATGGACTCAACGTGTGTGCTTTTCGTGGGGAGCTCCGTGCCCCATTCCTACAAGCACAGACTCACCTCGAGTTACTCAATATTTCGCAATTTTGCTTTTTTTTTCCCTCCCTGCTCCAAAGTCCCGGCGTGGGCACAGGGCTGGGTGGTGTCACAGCACCGCTGGGTGGGGCTGTGTGTGGGGCAGCGTGGGCAGGGGGTGGTGTGGGGTCTGTGAGCCCCTGCAGTGCTGGGGGCAGCAGTGCCATCGGGGCCATTCGGTGCAGGTGATGCTCCAGGAGATGCCACCCCAGAAGGGGCAGTGGGCTTTAAGGGGTTGTGTTATTACTTCCTGCTTTACAAAGAGTGAAAGGACTGCTAATCTGGTTTGTTCCCACTTTGCTTGCTCGGTGCTCCACGCGTTTGGCTGTTTTTGGTGCATAGGCTGTTTCTTCTATTGTTCACAGGGATTTTTCCAGAGGGGAAACTATTTTTTTTATTTTTTTTCTTTAGCATTACAAAACCACAGCAACTGGCAGGAGGGATCTCAGGGAGGTACTGCATTGGACACCAATTTAAGGGAAAAAATAATAAAAAGGAGAAGAATGAAAGCAAACAGCTTAAACAGAGTGTTTCAAGAGGTGGTGGGAATGTGGAGTTCTTTGCCCCTTCCCGTGTGGCAGCTCCAGCTGATCCCTCTCTGCTCTTTTCTTTCAGGCCAAACCCATTTATGGTGGCTGGCTGCTGCTGGCCCCCGAAGGAACGGACTTTGACAATCCTGTCCATCGCTCTCGGGTAAGGGACACCCTGTGGCTGTGGGGAGGTGGGACGGGACGGGGCGGTGACACTGCACCCATCCCCTTGTGCAAGCCAGGGAGGTTTCCTGCTGCAGGGTTCTTTCTGCCGGGCATGCAGTTTGCTGGGCTGGAGCACCGCAGAACCTGCTCCATTCAAGCAGTGTGATGTTACTGCTGGCTGCTGTTGTGTTTTGGTGCCTTGATGCTCAGCTGTCCAAACTGCTCAAGCCTTGCAGCACTGCAACTATGTGAGCAGAGTTGGAGCATCCTCTGCGTCCCTGCCCTGTACTGCAGCTGGAGGCTCCCATTGCTGCCACCAGTAAAAATCTCTCCCCCCACACTGGATTCTGGGTTCAGCCCAGGGTACGTGGGCACTATTGGGAGTCATGGCTCGTGAGGATGTGGGACTGTGGCTCACTGGAACCTCAGTGGTTTTGCTGTCCCTGTGCACCTTGGACTTTGCCTGAAGGGCTGAGAAAAACAAGATAAGAATTGCTGCACTGGGGCTATGAATCTGTGATTTTTTTTTTTTTTTTTCCTCCTTCAAATTTCAGCCTGCTCAACCAGTTTTTGCTCTGGGCTGCAAACAGGCTGGCACGCACAGAAAGGCCCTTTCCAGCCAGATCAGGGCTCCAATCTGGTACGCATTGCCATGCTGAGTGAGGGCTGGAGGGGGCTCTGCATCATGCTGGAGCTCTGCTGGGGGATGTCCTGCATTGTGGCCCCAGCTCTGTGGGCTGGCAGTGCCATAACTCCCTTTACTGTCTTCTCTTGCAGAAATGGCAGCGCCGGTTCTTCATCCTCTACGAGCACGGGTTGCTGCGCTACGCCCTCGACGAGATGGTGAGTGCCGCGTGGCCATGGCGTCGCTGCTGGTGGGAACCTGCAGTGGTGGTGCTGCTCGCAGAGCGTGGCATCACGCTGGTGTCCTGTGCTGTCCCGTGGAGCTGGATGGCCAAGCCCAAGTGTTGGAGGGCTCAGCGTTGGTGTAAACCAGCAGTGGGAATGTGCTGCTGAACAGATCCAGCACTGGTGTGGAGTGCTGATCCTCAGGTGCCCCCCGGCTCCTTCCCATCCTGCTGCTCGGTGCTGGGGAGGGTTTGGTGGTGGGGGATCGCCATGGCTGTGCCCAGGGAGGAGGCTGTGTGTGGTGCTGGTGTAAAGTAGGTCAGGTGGAACGCGGAACGCCTTCGTGCTGCTCATCCTTCCTGGGAGCCGCATCCACCCGCACTGCTCTGGGAGCAAAAGGAGGAAGGAGGAAGGAAAGCAGCTCTCCCATCCATTGCAAGCTGCCAAGTGGGCTGCTGAGCCTGGGGAAGGTCAGCCCTGCTGTGCCCACCTGTGGCTGCCTATTGGCAAAATGAAGCACGCAGCAGATTGCATGGGGTTTGGCACAGCACAGCCTGATCCCGTGTGCTGGGATGCACCTGGGTGAGAGGCTCGTGGAGCCGGGTGCACTGGGGTGCAGGGCGTGCGTGCACGTGGGGTGGGGTGTAGGAGTGCAGAGCATTTCTCTAGAGCAGTGCCTTCTGTTGTTTGTTTGTATTTTTTCTTGGGGTTGCTCCAAGTCCCGTAAATAATTTAAACATCTCCATTCAGAGCTGCGGAGGCTTTTGATGCATTTGTAGTGTGACAACAACCTGTGCTGGGCTGCTGTTTGGTGTCCTACAAACAAAGCGCAGAGAAATGCCTCGAGGAGAGAGTTGGGAAATGTGATGTTTGTGGGGTTTTTTGCTGTATTGCGTCCCGTCATGACTGCCCGTGGCACTGCTGCCCCTGGGCAGGAGCCGCATGCTGTGCCCTCATGTTCCCATGCTGCAGGAGAATGTGCTGAGGGCTGGGGGAGCATCGTGCAGTCCCTTGGGCTGCCTGGGAGGGAAAAAAAGTGGGGGAAAAAAAAAAAACAGCAAAAAGGGCGTGTGAGGGGAGTGTTACCTCTCCTGCTGGCTCCTTGCACTGAGCACCACAGGAAGAGGGCAGGGAGTGTCCTCACCGTGGCCATAGATGGAGGAGATGGAGCTGCTCCCCTGGGGAGCAGGGGTCTGACACATGGTGTAAAAATACCCCCCTGACCTTTCTGCAGATCACGTCCTTGTGCCGGCTCTGCTAATGCCTGTGGCACTGGAGCATCCCTGCTTGCAGCGTGCCCCATGCCAGGGCAGCACTGCACTGCCAGCGCCAGAGCTGTGTAGGGAGGAGCTGATTCCCTTGGGATGAGACCCAGAATGTGATAGCAGTATCACCCCCTGCTGTCCCTTGTGACTGAGAGCATCAGCTTCCTCAGGCGCTTCCCTGCATTTGCTTTGCTCTGGTGCGTGCTGCAGGTTCCCCTGTGGTGGTTCCCAGTGTGTAGCTCAGATGATGTCGTGGCTCTGATGGGTTTGGGACCCTCTCCCACCGTGTCAAGGGAGGCTCAGGTTGGATGTTAGGAAAAATGCCTTCTCTGAAGTCAGGCATTGGAACTGCTGCCCGTGGAGGTGGTGGAGTCACTGTCCCTGGAGGTGTTCCAGAACCGTGGAGATGTGGCACTGAGGGACATGGTTTGGTGTCATGGTGGGGATGGGTCAATGGTTGGACCTGATCTTAGGGGCCTTTTCCAACCTTGGTGATTCTGTGATCCCACAGCAGCAGGCAGGGATGACTGAGTAATGGAGAATGGCCGAGTGCAGGTCAGAGATCCTATGTGGGATGCAAAGACTGAGCTCCATTCCTGCCCCCCACCTTGGACTGGAATTGTGGGGGGACACTTGTTTGTTCTTGAGATCTCATCTATGTCTATGGCTCCACAGCAGAACCAGGGCTTTTCCCAGGGGGATGCTGCTGTTTTGCTCAGGGAGGGATCTCCATTGCAGGAATGATTCCCCTCACTGTGCTCCTGGAGGTCCCGTGGTGGGGGGACACAGCAGCGTGCTGGGAGCTGGACGGCAGCTGGGCAGGGACCTCCCAGGAGGTGGATTGAATTGCTCTGCCTTGAACCTGTTAGACATTAATTGTGTGGGTTTGGCAATTTCTGCTTTATTGAAAATGAGGAGGGGAGGAAGGCGTAGGATGCGGGGGGTTGGGGCTGAGCTCTCCATTGGCAGTGCTGGCCTCCTCTTCCTCCCCCTGACCATCAGCAAAGGGCACATCTGGTTCTGAGCTGGGGTCAGCAGCTAATGAGCCACTGTTCTGCAACAGTGGAGCGGGGCAGAAGGCCGTGCTGGGATCCCACAGCTCACTGCTGGGGTTGAGGGGAGCTCTGAGGATGACCCAGGGGTGCACTGAGAGCAGATGCCACAAGCACTGGGATGGGCCAAGCGCCTGGAACCTCCTCTGTGCACCAGGAGCCCCAAATACTGCCCAAATCCCATCAGTGGGACGGGGCGTGCATGTGGGAAAGGCACCGGTTTGGAAGCAGAGGTCTGAGAAGTCTGCTTTGGCACTGCGATCCCCTGCTGAGCCACTGGCCAGACTGGGGCTGTTTTGGTTTTTTTTTTTCCCCTCTTTTTTTGCTTTTTTTCCCTTCTTTTTCTAGTTTGCAGCCACAGGCGGCTGCGTGCTGTTTTTACAACTGACCCAGACAGTTGCAGTGCACCCACAAAAAGCAGCCAGCCTCAAGCACCCCGCTTTCTGTACTCCAGCATCAGTGCACACGGGGCTCACCAGGACCCTGCAGGGAGAAAGAATCCTGTGTGTGCCCATCTCCTTTTCCTCCAGCCCCGGTGTGCAGCAGCGTGCCAGCAGGCTGCTCCCAGCTCCATGAGCCCTGGGGAAGCTGAGCCTGCTCCAACCTGCACGCATTCCTCACTCCCATCAGCAGTGGCTGGGTGCTCAGGGTTTGCTCAGGGTTGCATTCCATACTGCACAGCCTCTCGGTTGCTTGCACTGTGGTCTCCTGAGCTGTGTTCCCCACTTTCCTCTCTGAATTATTTCCTCATAGTTTGAAGTTAAAGGATCAAGAAGTTCCAGGAATTAAGCTAAGCCAAATGCACCAAAGGCATTGTTCTGGAGGTGAAAGAGGCACCCAGGAGGAATACAGAGCTTTGGTACTTTGCCCTTGCTGGTTTCAGACATCCTGAAGCCCTCAGCCCATAGTCCTGTCCTGGCCTGGGGCTCTGCTGGTACCCAAGGGGAGGAGCAGGAACCCATGCCATGGTTCTGTCCCAGCACCTTTTGTCAGAGGGGGGGTGGAAAGTGGACAGCATCCAACAGCAAGTGCGGTCCGATTGCAGAGCGTTTGCCCCCTTCTGTTGCAATGACTGCTGCCTATAATTAGCTGTAGGTCTATTAATAGAGCCCTGCTGCATGGGAATGGTGCGGTGGAAAGGCAGCACGGGGTGGGCAGGGGTCTCAGTCCTACCCCTTGCTGGGCTGTGGGTAATGCCAAGGTGAGAGCATCTCCTGGGTGGGCTGGCGAACCAATGGGCATGGTTCCTTGTGCCCATCCCCAGCATGAGAGGGGTTGGGGTCACAGCAGGAACCCTGCAGCTGTCTGCCCCTAGGAGCCTGCACAGGAGCTGTGGGTGGGAGAACACAGCCCAATGGCAGAGAGGGACCCAGGCAGGAGGGATGTCCAAGCATGATGATGCGTAGCTGCGTGTAATGACTATTTCCTAATCGACCACCTCCCCAGCACACCCCAATTTTTCTTTCTTCAGAAGTAAAAGGGCACATTTAAAAATGTCACCCTCAGCAGATCTGTACCATGTTCATTTTTGTCCTCGCTCCCCCTCCTTTGTCACCAATATTCTGAGAAGCCAAGAGAGTCTGCGTGTGTTTTTTCCTCCTCGTTAGATCAAAGCGATTTACTTCAGTCTTGGCACGGAATGGAAATTCATTGGCAGGGATTAAAAAACGAACCTTCAACATCCTGGCCCCTCCGTCCTTACTTTTTTTCCACCCGTTTTTTTGCCATTGAAGCAGTTCCAGGCTCGCCCTGCCCCCTCCGCCGAGGAGCACAGGGTTGGGTGAGCCCATGCTCCCTTTGCAACGCGGCTTTTCCCCCCGCAGACATGGTTTTGCTGCTGCCTCTGCTCGCCAGATCTTGGAGACTTTCAGTTTCTGTTCGGCATGAAGAGCTTTTGGCTGCAGTCAGAGCGCGTTTCGGATTTCAACAAGCTGAGACGAAAAGGGAGAGGAGCAGAGCAGCTGCGAGATGGGCAGCAGTGGTGGGAAGAGAAAGGGAGATAATGCGTTTGTTGGGGGGAGGGAATGTGCTGTGTAGGGAGGATTTGCATGGGATGTTGAGTGCTTATGTGAAAAGGTTGCATTAGAAATGGGGAAGTGTTGGGAAGATCCAGGAGGAGCAATCTGTTCTCCTCCAGGATTGTTGGGAAAGGGAGGGATCAGTGATGTTGGGATGCAAAGGATGAAGAGCAGCCTTGTCAGAGCACGTGGCACTGCTGCCCAGAGTGATGGGTGCCCATCCCTGGTGGTGCCCAAAGCCATGGATGGGACCCTGGGCAGCCTGGCTGGTGGGGGCACCCAGCCCACAGTTGGAGTTGGGTGATCTTTAAGGTCCCTTCCAACACAGTCATTCTGTATGATTCTCACAATGGCTCTGCAGGAGGCGTAGAGGTGGGTGATGGTCCCAACAAAGCTCAGAGGCCTTTGGTGAATGTTGTGTTTAATGCCCAGTTTTGCTTTTTGGGAGAAAAACCTGGAAGCTACCAAGAACTACCTGCTGAAGTCAGGCCTGAGCTGGGACCCAGCAGAAGGGTGGGAGCTTTGGAGAGTTAGCAGAAATGTGGAGCTGGGAGAGCAGGATGCAGCCAGTGACCTCCTCATTAGCTTGCAGCTTTGATGACCTGGCCCAGGTGCTTCCTTCCTGGAAACAGTGCAGCGCTTATTGTCTTCTGCAGAGCTGGCTGCAAAGCTGGAATGGCTCTGAGGATGAGAAATGAGCCCAGCTTCAAGTGGCTCTGTCCGTTTTACTTTTTGTTCTGCTCCTCTATCTCTTGAGAGCTAGCAAACCAGTTCATTTAGAAGAGACGTGCAGGAGCAGCGAGGGAAATGGCTGGATTTTAAATCCCCTCTGTGTAGTTTATGGGAGATGGAACGATACGGGCACTGAGCAGAGTTGGGGTTTCTTTTTTTGTGACTTGGACTTCACACTGTGACCTCCAGCTTGACAGCAGGAGCTGGGTGGAAGACAAGTCGTGATGTGCTGCTAAATGTCAATGCAGAAATCAAACCCGCCTCTGGTGGCATTTAGCAGGGAAGATGTCAGAGCTGATGGTGAAATGACACAGCTAATTGCCAAGCACACAATTACCCTCACGTGTCCCCATCCCTTGCATCCCTGCTGGCCTCTGACCTGGCTTTGGTCTGGTCCCATTGCTCTGGGGACAGCCAGCAGATGGGAGCACTGGGGTTTACTGCTGGCAATTGCTTCAGATGCTTTTTTTGTTGAATAGCAATGGGGAAACAAACCATGAAGCCTTTGGGAAGGTGCATTTCAGTGCCTTCCCAAACAAAGCCATATTTTAAGCCCTGTCTGCTCCCCTTTTAATGAATTAGCCATCCCAGCTTACTGAGGGGAAAACATAACCCTAGGAAGTGGTAGCAGCATGTTTTTGTCCCACTGCTGTTTGGTGCTGTGGAATGCATTGGCTGTGATACAGCCCTGGGCCAGCTGCTCGCACTGCAGGGCTGCTGTAATTCCTCTAGTCCCACCAGGGCCACCAGCTGAGGTCCTCAAGGACCACCAGGATGCCCTGGGCTGTGTGTTGGGTGGCTCTGAACTCAAGCACTTGTTTTCCCATTGCACTGAAGTACTCCCTCGGAGAAGTGGCACCCAGCAGCCATCGCATCGCTGTCCCCAGTGAGGGTCCTGCTCTGCTGGTGGCATGGGGCACCCTGACCTGCTCCAGTGGGACACAGCCAGCTGTGTGACAGCTCCTGTCTGCTTTGAAAATCAAAGCAAGCTCCATTATTATTATTATTATTATTATTATTATTATTATTTCTTTTCCAAAGAGACCCTGCATTCGGTGCCTGCTGACATGACATATGCGGGTTGGAGAGAGGCAGCAGCAGCTTCTGGCAGGGGAGGCAGGGGCCAGGGGGGGCTCAGCAAGCTGAGCTGCTGATTACCAGGGGCAGCAAATAGCTTGCAGCTGCCTCTGCTCAACATGCTCTTTGTGGGGCTCGCAGCCACTCTTTGGACACAGCTATTTTTAATTTCCCCGAGCACATGTGCACAAAGCAAAGGGGTGGGCAGTGCTGCCGGCATCCCCCTTTCCTGCCCCCCCCCCCCCCCCCACTGCTTCCACCCCCCTTCCTGGCTTCCTCTCATCTTCCAGGGAACATGGGGATGGGGGGGGCCACCCCGTGCCTCTGTGGTTTTTGTTTTGTTTCTGGGAGGGGGGGGGTTGCTTTGGGAGCCAGCCTCAGCATCCCCCCACCCTGCGCCAGTGTGTGCGGAGAGCTGGGAAAATGCAGAAATAAATAAATAGTCAATTAGGCCGGCGTCCAGCTGAGGGTTTGGGATGGGGCGGAGGGGGGAGCGCTGCAAAAAGAGGCTCTGGCCAAATTTTGGAATGCCTGAGAAAGCGGCCAGAGCCGCGGGCGAGCGTGGGGGTGTGGGCTTCCCACCACCATTCATCCTTGTGGTGGCCCCCGAGGAGGAAAAGGAGGAGGAAGAGGAGGAGGAAGGTTGCCTCCAACCTCGCTCCTGGGGGTGGGGAGCTGTGGTGTGAGGGGGGGCTCAGCGGGGCCGTGCTGTGGGTCGGGAGCAAACTTTCCTCCGGTGGTTTTGGAGTCGAGGTGTGCGCTCTGCTGAAGCAGCAGCACTGTTTGGGGTTAATAAATCACTTATTTGCAGCCCTAGCTTCTCTGTTATGGTAATGATTACGAATATGAGATTTCTGGTTTACCCTGGCCATGCATTATTCATCAGCCTGTGTAGAAGGGACGTGGTCAGGTTAAAACTTGTGTGGAGACGGGCTGAGGTCTTGGTGAGGTTTAGGAAGCAGCTTTGCTCAGCATTACTCAGAACAGGGGTTTTGCTGAGGTCTTCCTCTGCTGCTCAGTGCTGTTGGAGGCATTTCTGAGGAAAAATGAGAATTCCCAGGCAGAGTGTATGGCTCCTTGCTACCTCAGTTATCATAGGCTGCAACATGGGCAAGGCAGGGAAAAAAAACCAAAACACTGCTTGTACATGCCAGACATGGTACTTGTGTGAATGTACATTTGCTATTAAATATTCTGCAAGACCTTTCTGTTGGGCTGTGTCCCTTCAGAGCTGCAGAAAGGACTCTTCCCTGCAGTTGCTTGTCTGGCTGCAGACAGGCAGAAGGATAGAGCAGCTGGCTAGACGTGCTGCAAGGTATAATTACTGCAGGTAATCACGTGCACAGCCCCAGCATCACCCCTCACCTCCTTCCAGCAGGATCTGGGTTCTTTGCTTGCACGTATAGCACCATGCCTTGCAAACTGCCACCTCTCTGCTGGTCCCCAGGGGTATTTCATGGCCATGCATTGCCTGCGGGACATGGGCTGCACCCTGTGGTTGCCCCTGCTCCTCACTGGGTGCCCAAGTGCTGATGCTTCCAGCATTCCCTTAGCCGCATTGATGATGGGGTCCCTGGCATGCATGTGGATTTTGGATGTGTCCCAAGCACCCTCCACTTGTGCAGGATTTCCCCCTTTTGTGATGCTGCAGGTGGGGAGAAAGGGTGGGATTTTGAAGCGCCTCAGTCCTTTCCTCTTCATTTCATCAGCCCTGATGCAATTCCATCAATAAAATTTGCCAGGGTGCTGGGGAGCTACTGGGATATAATTAGGGGTTTGGTTTGCTTTTCTGGCTGCTTTCCCATTAGGGGAGGGACAGCGAGGATTATGGACTGAGCAGATGTGTGCAGGAAGGGGACGTTTTGCTTCCATGGCTGTTAATGCGGTGTGCAGGCTGAGGCAGGAGGTTTGGAGAAACCTCCCTGGGCTCATGCCCCTTCCCTGCACCAGCACCGGATCACTTCTCTGCTCTTTGGCCCACTCCCACTTTGCAGCTCCAGCTGGAGACCCCCGAGCCCTGGGAGCCCAGCCCTGTGGTATTCCCAGCCCAGCAGGAAGTTCTGCAGAGCTCATAAGAAGAGCACTGGGGAGTAATGAGCTTTCCAGGCTAATTTGGCAGGATTCAACAACTTCCACTGGAGCATCTGCGCCTGTGGGAGCTGCCTCAGCTTCCAGCAGATTTGGAACTGTTGATCTCTAGGGGCTGTTTTAGCCTTGTTTGCAGTCGGTGATGCTCATGCAAGACTTGATGGTTCTCGGTGAAGGTGAGAGTTTGGGGGAAATCATGCATTGTGTGGCTGGTGAGGTGTGGGAGAACACACCAGCTGCTGACCAGGAGACTTGTCCCTTCAGCCCCTCTAGGCTGGAAGGGAGATAGATTCACTTTAGGAACATTTGGGGACTTGAATTGACCACACTGCTTTCCTTGGGCAGCTCTTAACTTGGCCGTGTCCATCCTTGGTGGTTCAGAGAAGACAAAAAGCTCCCAAATTCCTAGCCTTGATCTTTCCAAGTTGCTCAACATTCCTACCCTGGTGCCATGTGCAGTGAGGTAGTGTGTAGGGCTCGTTCCAGATTTCTGCAGGTCTGTCCTTGTGATGAGACACCTACAGAGCCCTGTGGCAGTGTCCCAAAGAGAGATATGGCTCTGGGAACTGAATCTCTGCATGGCCAACCCTCAGAACCCCTCTCTTCTCTTGCCTGAGCTTCCCCTAGTCCTGTCACCTCTGTGGCTGGCTGTCTCAGCCTGGTCTGTGTGCCTCTGTATGTTCCTATGGTGCCTGATGGCATCTCAAGAGCCACGGTGAGCGTGCTCCTAGAAGAAGACATTGGAATCATTCTAGCAGTACTTGTTGCTCTAAATGACATTGGAGCCTAAACCAGCTGCAGTGATTTTCCTGCTTGGCGAGAAAGCTGGCTCCAAAACCAAGCAGCAAGCAAACTTCACCTGGGTTCATTTCCTAAGCTGTTTCCCAGGCAGTGATGCTCTTTTTAGTGAAGTGCCTTTTGCACCTTTTTGTAGCTTCCTTAAGGATCCTGAGCAAACTGGAGCAGTGGTCCCTTCCCAGTTTTTCTACTTCTAGGTGCTTGCAAGGGCTCCTATCCGTCATGGCAGCGGCCTGCAGCTCCCTCATGGCCCCCTGTCACAGCAACCTGTAGCTCCCTCATGGTAGAGTTGCATGGCCAGTGTGGAACTGTACAATTTAAAGCACAGTTTGCCAAATGCAGATGGAATCCCCCTTTCCCTCCCACCCCC
The DNA here is from genome assembly GCA_037305975.1 of Chrysolophus pictus. Classification (NCBI taxonomy): domain Eukaryota; kingdom Metazoa; phylum Chordata; class Aves; order Galliformes; family Phasianidae; genus Chrysolophus; species Chrysolophus pictus. The sequence continues at coordinate 4,722,436 of CM074589.1, forward strand.
CAAAACAGCTGCGTTCCTTTCTTCCAAGCTCCTCATCCCCTGCTGTGCTGTTGGGTCCTGGGGAGCAGTCTCACTGGGTTTTTGCTGTCGGGCTGATTGCCGTGACAGCCCATTGAATACCAGAGATAGTTCCTCCCCTTTTGACTGGGTGCCTTTGCTGCAGGGAGATGCCATGCTGGCAGCTGCACACAGATGGGGTCAGATCAGTATCCTGCCCTCCCCCATCCTTCTCATAAGGGTGGGGAGGACATTTTGCATTTGAAACTCTGATTGCCCTCGTGGTGTATCCGTGTTGTGAGGGGAGTGGGGCGTAAAGATAGGATTGTGTTGGCAGGGCTGTGGGATGGGGAGTTTGACCACGGTTTGGTTTGTTCCATGAAGTTCTGGTTCATGAAAGGCCACTTCAGGAAGCTTGGAGCTTCCACTCAACCCACAGCCCAGCTGGGACCGCACTTTTGTCCTCAGCATGGTGTCAGTGCTCTCTGCATCTTCTGTCCTTCTTCCCTTCCAGCAGGGTTGGAGATGGAGATGTGCATGGGTAACCGCCTGGTGACCATCCCAGGTGGGTAAGGGACGTTCACCGACCATCCCTCCCTGTGCTGACACTTGTGTGGCCTGCAGGGACAGTCTGCAGCCATCCCAGCCATGCATGACCCTTCGGAGGCTCTTCAGCAGGAAAGAGGTTAACAGGAAGGAGGCAGGCGAGGAGCTGGCTGCCAGCTCCAGACCCCGCTTTGGGGTGGGGAGCAGCTGGGAGCTGCATGCACAGCGCAAGAATCGCCTTATAAGGCCAGGACAAGCCAGCTCCAGCCTCCCACTCCGCTCCGGCACTCGCTCCCCAGGCAGGCGCCCACTGGGGATGGGGATGTGGAGGGGATGTGTGGTCCCCAGCACTCTGTCTGGGTGCCTGCAGGGTTGGTGCATGGCACCGGGTGGGTGAGGAGCCCGGGGTGCTCCTAGCCGGCTCGTGGCCTTGCTCTGTGTTTAGACTCGCTGTCGGTGGACGTAAACACTGGTTCTGTGGAGAAGTGGCCCCTGGCTGAACTCTCCTGCCCGATCCGTGCGCCGTGCCCCCTCCCCAAACTGCTCCGGGGTTTGGGGGGAGGAAGAAAATTCTTTCCGCCTGGTGAAAGCAGAGCTGAAATTGTTGTATCTCCTGGTGAAGGCTTGGGAGTGTTGTACAGGGGCCTGGTGTGCAGGGACACGCGTGCACAAGGCATGCACATTCGTCCTCTGAGCTTTGAGCGTGTTCCTTGAGGGGGTGACCTCAGGGGTCTGAGCCTGCTGGAGGTTTCTCAGCAGTTTCCATGAGCAATATCTGCCCATACGGGCAGGCTGCAGGTGAGAAAGGTGTGCTGAAAGCAGATACCTGCCCACCTGCTGGGGTGGTGAGTGGCTGGAAGCTGCAGAGGATGGGCAGCTCTCCCAGGTGCAGGGAGGTGCAGGAGGGAGAGCACAACCTTTGCTCTCTTTTGATGGATGGCTGCTCCCATGCATCCTGTGCAGAGCTTGGAGAGGTCATTTTCATCCACCTTGGTGTAAATCCAGGATTCTCTGTCTGCTAGATGATCTATAAGTGTAATAAAATCCTCCCGCAGCAGAACTCTGCTTGCATTGTGGCCACACTGATAGCATTCTGTGCCTAGTGGCAGGAAGCATGCAATGCTTTGTGCATTGCTCCATCCCACACGGTGTCCCGCTCACTTCCCACCCTGAGCGTGGGGCTGAGCACCAGGGACAGGCAATGCTTTTAGCAGCTCCCTTTGCAGAGCACTTAAGAGCACTGTGGATGAGCAGCCTGCTCCTCGGCAGCCATCCTCATGAATATTTTAGCTCAGAGAATTAACATTTGTCAAGAAGCATTTATGGAGGCAGCCTGGATGCTCTTCCTTAGGTGTGCCCAACTCACTGCTAATCTGGGGCAGTGCTGGGAGCCTGAGCAGGGCAAACCCATACTAGAGCCCTTTATGTGCCACACTGGGGCCAGACAGAGGAGCAGGACTGTGGGGAGCAATCAGCCCCCATCTTCCCTCCGGGCTGGCCAGGCTCTGGTGCCAAGGCAACCAGCCTGCCATGCGAGATAGACAAATGGTAGTTTTTTTTTTTTTTTTTCTTTTTTTTTTCTTTTTCTTTTTCTTTTTCTTTTTTTTTTTCCCCTCCTAGTTCTTGGCAGAAAGTAAAATGTCTCTTTTGTTTGGTTTCCTCCTCCCCCTGCCCCATCGCCTTTCTTTAAAGGTTATGTTCCAGATTTCACCAAGTTGACGTTGTGTAACGGCCTGGGAGCATGGCGTGGGCACGGGCACTGTGCCCCCAAGGCTGGGATTTCTTCTGCAGGGCTCCTAAAAGGCTTCTGCTTCCTCTTTCTCTCCTTTCTGTTCCGTTCCCCTCCATATTCATTCCTCACACACCATGGGAAGTAGGTAGGGAGTGTGTGGTACACAAGTTTGCCATGCTGGGGTGCTGGGGCTGGGCACGGTCTGGCTCTGAGCATCACCTGTTCCAGTGGATACATGAGCAGAGTGCAGAGCCTCTTGGGTTTGCTTCCCATAGCACAGAATTTAGGATTTCCTTTTGGATTCTCCCCAGGTGCTGCAACAGAGCTCTGTCTTTGCCCAGGGGGTCTTGACAGTGCTTTTGGTGCCATTTGCTTTGGTGTGTGCTTCCACCTTGTTTGCATCTCGCTTGGTTTCGAAGTGCCTGCATCAGCAGCAAAGAAGGAAATAAATAGATGTAAAGGGATTTAAATCCCAAGCAAGCCAGGCTGCTTGTCTGTCAGGTTCCGTCGTCTGCCCAGAGCTATGAGGTGCAGGGGTGCCTCCTAGAGCCATCCCCAGCCTCTTTTCCTCCCTGTCCTGGCTGTGTTCCCTGTGCATAAAGGCTGTGGGTGGAGAAGGGGTTGGACCCATGCGGCCGTGCAGAGTTCATGGTCCTGGAGGCCTTGGCACAGCCAAAGGCAAGGGAGACAAAAATGTTTCTAAGACTCCACTTGGAGCTGGGAGAAAGTTTTTCCGTAGGGTTTTTATAGCTACCGGAAAGCAGGGTTTTATTTTTGTTGTCTAAGACAAAAAATCCTCTTAGGAGTTGACTTCCCGTGGCAGTGAGCGGGGGGGGGCTGAGCTGGAGACCTTCTGGGCTGTGCTCGGCTTTTCTTCCCCTTCCCCCTGCAGGATTTCTGGACACTGATGTTGGTTTTCATAATCAGAAATAGGAGGTTTTGATGTCCCTGATGTAAGGTTGGTCCCACTGATATGCCAGCACGGGGGCACCAGCACCTTTATTCCTGCATGGGGTGCTCACACTCCCTCCTTGACCCATTTGGAGGCACAGCCATGGGGAAAGCCTTTCTCCTGGTGAAACTGGGATATTTCCCATATCTGCATATGGATAAACTGGGGCAGGGGTCTCAGTGAGACCAGCTGAATTCCCTGGGTTGTAGGATGGGGCTTTTGCAGCTCTCCCTGGTCACATCTCCTTTGCACGCTGCTCTTGGATGTGGTTTGCTGGAGCCTGTTTCCATGGTAAAAATCTTACCAGCATCTGCCAAAAACTCATCTCCCTGTTGGCCTGGCCATCTGGAGGATGAGAGGGGGCTAGCTGGGGCACAGAGGTAGCCGTAGGCTGTGTGGGGTGCTCCTTTGGTGCTGTGTGCAACTCAGAGGGGTCCCACTGCCCAACTCATCTGGGGCTCATGCTGGCCTGCAAAGAGCTGCTGTGGTGTGGGGGACCCCTGTGTCACCATATCTGGCAGCAGGGCACAGCAGGCTGGGGATGGGGACAGCAGGGATGTGGCATTGCCACTGTAAATCGGATGAGCTGGTGCTGCTCCAGATGGACCTGTCAGCTCTTGTCAGCAGTGACACTGATCTAAGTCCCTCCGTGTCCCCTTGGGTTGGGGAGGCCACACTCATCTTGCTTAACTGCATCCCCTTGGGGCAGGGGGACCAGGAGGTGACACCGTGCTTTCCGAAGCTGTCAGATAAATGAGGTCCCCTCCATGCCATGACCCTGCAGAGCATCCCAGTGACTGGCTGGGGAAGATGCTCCCAATCTCCATGTTTCACTAACTTCAATGGGCAGAGCTCTGCTTATGGACAGAGCACTGGGTGTGTAGAATCCTGGTGTCCACCTGGAGAGGTTTGAGAGATGTGCCCATCTGCTCCTATCTCCTCACATATCCCCTTTTTCCTTCCCCTTGCAGCCGACGACGCTCCCACAGGGCACCATCAACATGAACCAGTGCACAGACGTGGTGGATGGGGAGAGCCGCACAGGGCAGAAATTCTCCTTATGCATCCTAACTCCAGAGAAAGAGCACTTCATCCGGGCTGAGAACAAGGAGATCATCAGCGGGTGAGTGCAGACAGACCCAGGGCTGGCTGTCAGTGCTGCCTGGCACTCAGCTCCCCTCTTCTTCTCCTTCTTTTTGGCAAGGTTGGCTTTTCTTTCCCCTTCCTGCATCCTGGCCTGACGGATCCCTTCCACCTGCAGCAGGGCAGGAGCCACCAGATTCATGGGGTTAGCATGAGCAGCAGCGTGAGTGGATGATTTGAGTCCTTCCTTTGTGCTGTGCCACAAGACTTTCCAACATCTGTACACCTTGCAGAGCCAGTAACTGAAGAGGCTCAGCCACTGCAGGGAGCTTCAGATCCTAGAGCTCCCAAGCTGCTCTTTACTTCTCAAGGCCATCATTCCTAGGTCACTTTAGACCACTTAACATGAGCATATGGCAGTAGATTCTCCAACTCAAGTGCTGGATGCTGATCTAGAAGCATCCCCTGACATCTTCTTCCTGATCCGTCCAGAGGCATGGTACCTCCTGTATGCTTCCTAGCCTGGCACCAACAGAACTGGTGCATCCCATTGGAACAATTTCTGTTTCCAAGCACTTCCCTTGGTTGTAACTCCCCCATTTTAGTAAGCAGTGGTTGAAATAGGCATTTCTCTGGCAAAAACTTGGGCTTTTGCTCAGATGAATGTTGGCATGGGACAAAAGTTCCCTACTCCACTGAGACCAATGAGTGTGAGTGACACCAGAGGGGGGCTGGCAGGGTGGATGCAATGATTATACCCCAAAGTATGATTCCTCATGCCCTGCTGCGTTCTTCTTCTCCCCACGCTCCCATTCACAGCTCAGCCTTTGTTCCTGTCCTGCCAGCAGCACGAGGGAGCAGCATTGCAGAGCAAGGTGGGGCTGATTTATTGCTCATTGGCCCGGCGTTAGATTTTGAAGCAGCGCGTTTGCTCCTGACTGCAAGCATTAATCATCCCCAAGCAGTCTCGCTCTGGGCCCAAGCCAAGCGGGTTTCATTTGCAGTTGCAGCACGACAGGAAGATTTCCCCAGCTAGGGGAGAATTTGTTTTACGTTTGTTGCATGCTTCTGGCATTTATTGCTTAACCAAAACCCACTTGATGTGGTCATCTCAAAGTGCTTTACAGCAGCAGTGTGCGAAGTGGGGGGAACAGGAGGGCAAAGCATTGGAGTCTGAAGCACAAGCATTTTCCAGCACTGCAGATCCTCTCTGAATTCCCTGAGTTGCAGGAGTGGCTGTGGGAGAGCCAGAGAGGGTGCACTGAGTGAGAGGCTCATGTGCGGGATGGGCTTCACAGTGCTGAGTTCATGTTGCTCTTTCTCAGACAAAAGTGCATTGTGTGCAGCGTGCTGGTGTTAGCAGCTCTGGAGGGAGAAGGCCCTCTGGTAGCTCCGGAGCTCTCGGCTGGCTTTCAGGATCCTTGAATCCCTGCCCTGTGCTACCCTCGGCCGTGACCTCTCTCTTGCAGTGAGTGGTGTTGAGCCAAAGCAGCCTGGAGCTGTTCCCTATCCTTCCTCCCCTGCTGCCCTGCTCTGTGAGTTGCTTTTCTCCCAAGTCTGGGATGATTGCTGGGTATCATGGTACTCCAGCCCAGCTCAGAGGGGTGAGTTCGTCTGCATGCTGAGCTCCAGCTCAGGATAATACTGACAGCCCGACTACCAACCTCTGGATGTGCAGGTTTGGGATGGGGGCTGCTGCTCCCTGTCTCTGGAGGAAGCAAAGGGATGGCTTGTGGGCAGCCTGTCCTGGAGTGCATCGGCCTGTGTCTGCCTGGTGATGAGATCAGAGCCCCTGCAGTGTAGGGAGCACTGTCTCTTACTCCCCACACCTGGGAGCGAGTATTGCTCCTGTCCTGCCTGCTGTTGTCAGCACACATCTCATGTGCTGCTCTTCTTTGCCCACAGGTGGCTGGAGATGCTGATAGTCTACCCAAGAACGAACAAGCAGAACCAGAAGAAGAAGAGGAAGGTAGAGCCCCCAACTCCACAGGTAACCCTGGAGGGACACAGCATCCCAGTCCCTTGACTCCCTCCTGGGGAGCATTGCTCCCAGCACTTATCCCTTCCCAAACCAGGAGGGGATACTCGGTCTCCTGGCACCAGCACTGCACATGCTGTCCCAAAGCCATGTGGTCCCAGGGGCCCGGGAAGAGGTGCTGACCACTCAAGGGGCCTTTTCGGTAGAAGTAGGATGAAATTCCATCAGGCTCCGGTTACCCTGTTGGAGATGACCTTGGAGATAATGTAAATGAAAGGAAAATAGTAAAGGCCAGGGCTGGGCTGGGAGCTCCAGGGGCCGGAGCTGCACTCCCCAGGGACCCGGCGATGGCTTCGCACTCACTTTGACTATAAATGGTAAAAACCGGGGCCGGCCATGACTCATTCGTTCCTGCCAAGCTCCCACGTGGCCGGAGTGGGGGAGAATCCCACTGATTGGGAACGTGACCCCAAGGCTGTGCTTGTCCTTTGCTGGGGCTGAGAACTGCCGCAGCTCTGAGGCCATCTGACCTCTGCAGGGATTGAGTGCTGGGCTCCTCTGTGGGGCTGCTGCTGTCAGGAAGGGAAAACCACCTTGGGGCTCCCCTGAACCCCAGTTTTCTGGTCCCCAGCGCAGTGGTGTCTCCATGCAAAGCTGCGTGTAGTGTCTATTTGAATCAAGTTTCCACCGCTCCACCAGATAAAGTTACCTTAATCAGTAGGAACAGAAATAATGAGATGAAATGATGCTTTTTCTGCACTGTGCTGGAAGACTGAGGCACTCCCTGCCAAGCGATGGGATCATCACAGCCCCTTGAGCATTGGCTCCAATGATGCTGCAGGGGAGGTGTCTCCTCTGTGGCATGTTACGAGTTCTTTGGCCTCAATCCTGCTGCATTTGGGGCAACCCAGTGAGCTGGTGCAGCAGGGCAGGGAGCCCAGCCTAGCACTAAACCCAGGCTGGGTTCGGGAAAGGGGACAGAGAGAGGAGGAGAAAGGGGCAAGGAGCCAGAAAGACATCATTCTGGGTTGCATTTCATTGCCATGGCAACTTCTTGGAAACCGTACAGGATTTGAGCTCCTGAGCACCAAATAAGGGAAGCGGCTGTGGGGAGGACAGCAACTCCCCATGCATGCAGCCTGACTCCCCATGTGCTTGGGGATGGGGTGAGCATGGAACCTGGTGACACTTCTCCCACACTGGATTGAGGCACAGCATCTCACAACCTTGTGGGATGCCATCCTCCAAACCTCATCCTGCTTGCAGCTCTCTTTCCACCCTCTCCATAGAGCATCCCATTGCTCCCAGCCCTGCGACAGCAGTGGTGCTACTGGAAAAAAGCTCAAATTCACTTTACAAATCCAACCTCTGTGTGGGACCTGGTGCTGGATGGGTGCTTTGCTGTTGCAGGTGCTCATGGTCAACCTGCAGAGCCAGAAGGGAAATGTGAAAGCACCTTTGCTTCTTCCCTCGAATCGTGCCAACGCAGGCAGCAAATCAATGCCAGGGAGAAAACCAGCACCAAATCCCCCTCTGTGAAATGGCTTCTCCTGAAGTTGGCTGCTGTTCAGCTCTCACTCCGTGTGCTGTGGAAAGGCTGATTTCTTTCTAAAGACGGCAGCACACTAATCCGGCAGCGGATCATGTCTGAGAGCTGCTGAGGGAGTGATGGACACCTTTGTGATTTAACGACAACAAAAAAAGAGAAGATATTTAGGATATTTCTGCCTGTTCTTACTCCCATGCCGTTTTCCTTCTCCCTCTTACATCAGGGCTTGGCTGTGCTCCTGGGGCACGAGGCTCATTTTCAGCTCGCCCCATTGTTTTGCACCTTCACCCTGCTGAATGCTGGGATGGGAGCAACACGAGTGAAGCTGGGAAGCTGGGAAGTGAAGCTTGCGCCAACAGCCGCAGTTTGGGCATGGGTTGCTAGATGCAATGCTGGACTTGTTTTCACCTTTACTTTGCAATCAGCTTGAGGTCTTCGGAGAAATGGGTCAGGTTTCTCTTTCACTGTTGGCCATGCAGGGGCAGGAGGAGCATGCTGCCCTGTCTGCTCTCAGCTTCTGGGAAACTGAGGCATGATCTGAGGCTGAAATCTGGGGTTGGAGGTGCTGCCCTCTGTTTCGGGTTTACTTTGCACCAGACTGTGTGAGATGTGTGTAAGGACGGCACGTTGTGGTTTTACTGCAACTGGGGATTGGTTCTAATGATGTTGGGACACGCTCCTTTTTTGAGCCGTTCATTCTGGAAGACAAAGAGTTAATTGTGCTGCTTGTTTATAGAGCGCCTTTTGGCCCTCGTTTCTGTGTCTAATTAAATACATATCTACAAATAATTTTACGGGGGCGTGTGTGAGAAGTATATAAAGATATATGTCTGACGATCAGCTTTGGGCTTTTGAATCAGTGGACAGAGCGTGGCTGAGGCTGGAAGGACCATGGCAATGTCCGACCCCTCCAAGCAGCAGCACCTCCAGAGAGTTGTTGCCCTCCGGATCATTTACCTCCAACACTGCATTCCTTTAGGATGAAATTTCCGAGGGGACTTTTTTCCATACTGAGGTCATTTGCTGATACGACAAGAGCAAAACATCTGCTGAGGAACAAAGCCAAACCCCACACGAGCTGGGAAAGCTGCTGTGCATCTAACCTGGGCTGCTGTGGGGAGCCACCAGCTGCTGGCACAATCCACTGTGCAGACCCCCTTGCTTTTATCCTGATGGGTATTGTTCTAAAGTAACCTCAATGCAATACTGTATTTTCCTTTCTAAAAGCAGCATCCTGCTATGCAGTGGAAGCACCCGGGAGGGACACGGTGCTGGATGGTTTTTCTATTTTGTATCAATGGCCCATAACAAACTGGTTGTGACAAATTAAGAACGCAGCTGCTAGTGGCAGGGAATTAATTTTTTTCTACATCCAATATCCTTTCACTTGATTTCTAGGTTGCTGTTTCTTTTTTTTTCTGATGTAACATTATGACAGTGAGCAAATTCATTCCTGGCACGTGGACCTGGCACTGCTCCGTGTTTGTGAAGCCTGCAGACAGAGCGGGGACACGCAGATGCACACACAGAGGGACATGGGGAAGGCTGTGCCTTCTTTGCTTTGGTTACCAAGGCTGCATTGCCCCCCCAAACTGCTGTAGTAGAAATGCTAAGTCAGGGCCTGAAGCAGTGATTGAGCACCTGGTGGGAAGACAGGGCCAACCCAAGGGAGCTCAGGTGTGTGCAATGCATCTGAGTGACCAGAAGGGTTGGAGCCAGGATCCACCCCTTCCCAGACCTCATTTAAGGTCCCTGCCCACTTGAGGCATTCCAAGAGAAAGCAGCTTTTTTTCCTTTGTTTCTATCCATAGCTGCTGCATTTGGGCTTATCTTCACTTGCTGTAGCCTGCTCTATATTGCTGTGCTTTCTGTCGTGTTATAGTGTTACCACTGTAAATGTGCAGGGAAGGGGCAGGGCATCTCTGGGCACAGAGCCCCTCTCATCTGCTGTTCCTTGTCCACACCAGGAACCTGGCCCTGCGAAAATGGCTGTGACCAGCAGCAACATCCCCAGTGCTGAGAAGGTCCCCACCACCAAGTCCACATTGTGGCAGGAGGAAATGAGGGGCAAAGAGCCAGCAGACACGAGCAGCAGCATCAGCCCAGCACAGAGCCCAGTGCAGGGGGCTGCCAGCTCCCTGAAGGATCCCATATTGGACAGCAAGGAAGGTAAGGTGATGCCACGTGGCCCTGGGCACCCTACCCTGGTGTCCCTGCTTGAGCAGGAGTTAGAACAGGTGGACCCGGAGGTCTCTGCCAACTTCAGCTGTGTGATTCTGTCATTCTGAGATGAATATTGTGTCTCGTCAGCACAAACTTGCTCAGTAAGACTAAGCTTATATGTTAAAATGCTCACACAGGGCTCCTGGGGGCCACCTGTCCTCACATGGGGAGGAAAAGGGGGGTGGGGGGGGGAATGCTTTCATAGCACCTCTGTGGCCCCCTGGGGCAGCCCATAGGGTGTGGGGGCTGCCAAGCCCTGAGTGCTGCTTCCTCATCCGGCCCCTGCAGCAGGGCCCTGTTTATATTTGGTCTCCCTGATTAGTCCATGGAAGGCGCCTGGGGCCACAGTATTGTTCTCCCTGAAACAATAGGGGCTGGGGATTTTTCCTGCCCTGGGCTGAGGATAAGTTTCCTTTATCTGCATGATGGGAGCAGAATAGAGCTGCTTTCTTCCTGCTCTCCAGTGCAAAGAGTGATGCATCTGTTGTGTTTCCTTGGAGCTGTGGCTGCTGCTTGGAGGGACAGAGGTGGGAATGGGTGGAGGCTTTCACACTAAGCTTCCCCCCCCAAAAAAGAAGTTTCCCTGCTCATATGAAGCCTACTCGGTTTCTTTGAAACAAAAAACAAGCAGAAGTGAAAAGTGCTAGAATTCACACCTTTCCTATGCTTTTTAATGGGAGAGACTGTGAATGTTCATGCTGTTCCCACCTGGGAACACTGTCTGTGCCACCCCACACCTCACTGGGATCCTGTAAGCCCTTCAGGTATTCTGTGCCCCCAGGATTGCCAGCTCCCTGCAAGCATCTCCCCTTTTGCACAGGCCAGAAGGATTGGAATTGGTGTCAGGGTGGGAGAGACTGTGATGCTGAGGGACTCGGACTGTCCCTGCTCTCATTTCCTGCACCATTCCTGCTTAGAATTGTGACATTTTTTTGTTAAAAGCAAAACTCAGACTTGAAACCAAACGTGTTTTTCTTGTCCCTTAGACGAGAGCTCCATGAATGGGGACCGGATAGACTGTGGGCGGAAGACTCGTGTTGAGAGTGGCTACTTCTCCTTGGAGAAGACCAAGCAAGACTCGAAGCTGGAAGAGCAGCAGCTGCCACCACCGCCGAGCCCACCCAGCCCCAGCACCCCAAACAACAGGTACAGTTATCCTAAATCGCCCTCACAGGAGCATGCCCAGCCCTTTCCTTCCCCAGGTACCCGATCAGGCGACCGAGTGATTCACAGCTTTTCTCTGAACTCCTTGGACTCGAAGAGCAGTTGCCCCATGCACAAGGACTCCAGCAGAGATGTAGGAAGGGGAGCTGAAAAATCGGGGCGTCCCCTTTCTTTTAAAGCCAGCCGGCAGTACACCACCCTGGCCGACGTTCCCAAGGCCGTTAGGATCAGTAATCGTGAGGCCTTCCAGGTGGAGAGGAAGCGGCTAGAGCGGAGAACCCGGGCACGTAGCCCTGGGAGAGAAGAAGTGGCCCGGCTCTTTGGCAATGAGAGAAGGTAAGGGATGAGTGGTTCACCTCCCTCTTGCATGCTTGCAGCATCGGTGAGGTTTGGGGTCACCCTCCCAATGCAGCCCTGGATGGGAGGTATTGGCAGGCTGTGTTGTGAATCATAGAATCGTGGAAGGGTTGCGTTGGAAGGGACTTCAAAGCCCATACAGTTCCAACCCCTGCTGTGGGCTGGCTGCCCAGGGCCCATCTATGGCCACGGGCACCTGCAGGGATGGGGCAGCCACCACTGTCGGCAGCAGTGCCAGCACCTCACCACCCTCTGAGTAAAAAAATTCCCTCCTGACATCTAACCTAAATCTCTCCTCTTTTACTTTGGCCCCTTTGCATTGCAGCGGTTGTGGATTCTGGGGCAACCATGTTGCCCATTCACGCCATCCAGGCAATATGGTGGCCTTAGCAGTGGATGTCAGCCTGGTGACATCTGGATGCCACATTTGCAAGCAAGCCCACCCTCCCTGTCCCCTCCCCGGCGCAGCACGCGCAGGCAGCTGGCACCATTAATTAGGTTAGCTCTCTAAATGGTGCTAGAGCTGGGTGCGTTATGCAACTGCTTAATGAGCTGAGAGAGGTTTCAAAATGTCATGGCATTAATCTGGGAGAGGAGAGTTGGGTGCGGGGCTGCAAACAAGCTTAGTGCAGAGGAGGTGAGGAGGGCATCTGCAGGCATGCTCAGCAGTCATTGGGTGAGGTGAAGGATGTGTTAGTGCAACGAGGGCAGCAGAGCAAACCAGGAGATGGGCCCCAGGCGAGAGGACTATCTGCCAGTCTGATTTTCTCGCCTTGATTTTCCTCTGGGCATGTTCTCTCTAGTGTGATTTCAGCAGCACTCCCAGTTAGTTTCTTCACAGCCCCTAAAGGACTGTTTTCCAGCCTGGCATCTGAGAGTTGGGAGCAGGTGTGGGAGCTCCGTGCCCATGCTGTGGGTTGGCAGCAGGATCCTGTCTCTCCTGAACCCATCCAAGCATTGGCAGCATGCAGAGGTTGGGGCAGAGGAGCAGGGCATGGGATTGGATTTCTCCCTGCCTTGAGAGTTCAGAAGGGAAGGGTGCCAGGCAGGACCCCTGGTCACCCCAGCTGGGGACAGGCTGATAAGCTCAACTTGTAGGGTGTTGGTTCAGGTACGGGTGACATTGTGTCCCTATGTGGTTGCTTGCACGGTCCCCAGTGGAGTCACTTGCTCCAGCCCCCATGGGCACTGTGCAGTTTTGGGATCTGACATGCCAAAAGGAAACTGGGATCTGCCAACAGGACAGAGAAGGCAGAGTTTTGCATGCAGGTAGTGGGAACTGCAAGAGAACGTTTGCTGCCAGGGAGTGCCTTTTTTTAACATTAGCCCCAAGCACTTCCTGCTGGCAGGTGCCTTTTACTGGGGAAAATCTGTTTCTACCAGCTCAGCTGGACTCCTGGGGCCTTTAGCAGGAATGCATTGCTGCACTGAAATGGGCAAAATGTCTCCTATTTCTCAGAGCTGTACTGAGAGATGAGTGGGGGTCTTGCGCCCATGGAGCTGACCCTAGTCCAGCACAGGGTGTGGAGTCTGGGGGTGATGGATGCAGCTCTGTAGGGCTCAGGGTGTTTGGCACCCATGTCCAGATGGGCTCAGCAAGGCACAGAGAGGCAGTTCAGCATCGCACCAGAGAGCTCCCATCTGCCCTGCTCACCTTGGCTTGGCTGCTTTATAAATACAAGTTCACTGAATGCACAGATTCCTATCTTTTTTTTTTTTTTTCTCCCCCCCTCCAAATTCAGGCTGTGCTTATCAAGATTTAGCAAATACAGTAACTCACTTGCATGCTGCAGGGTCTGCTTCTCCTGCCGGCTTTAGCACTATACCTAATCCTCCTCCTCAGTAAAACACTAACACATCTGTGAATATTTGCCTGAAGTCCTTTACCCACGCATGAACCCCATGGGCACCATCAGACATGGCTCAGCTTTGCCTCTGGACTCTCAGTGCAGCCAGACAGGCTTGCTTTGATTATCTGGGTGTATTTGTCCCTTCCTTCCATTTCCTTCTAACCCACTGTAAATCAGCACGGGAATGTCAGAGCTACGGCTGGAAAAGGGCTATGTTACTACCTGGTGCTCCATCCTGAGTGACACACCTGTGGTCTGAGCTCCAGATAGAGCTGTTTTTCAGGCTCCTGCCCTGTCTCCCCATAGTAAGCGCTGTTACGTGACTGATGCCCATGACTGTGCTGGAAATATTCCACGTCGATCATTTATTCCCAGCACTTAACTCCACGCCCCATGCAGACGTCTGAGCTTGTGGTTGCTTCTGAAACATGCATCAGAAGGCAGCCCCAAGCAGGAGATATCTATGGGATTTTGGCACGTGGGGGTCTGTGGAGTGCGAGTTCCCTCTGCTGGCACACACAGGGTGGGGCCACGGCTCTGCAGCCCACAGGGATTGAGCCACATCCCTGCTCCCTCATCCCAGCCCTGGGCAGGATGGGGCTGTTTCCAGGCAGTGATTTGGAAACCCCAGAGATGAATTTTCAAGCCCATTTTGCACAGCAAAAGGGGCTGTGGCAGCTGCAAGCTGAATCCCGGGGTTTTGGATGTCAGTCCCTGTGTGTCAGCAGAGCAGGGATAAATCTCAGTGCATCTCAGCGGCTTTGGAAGCTTTGGGGAGGGGTGTTGGTGTTGGAGAGGGTGTCCTTGGGGTGCAGGAGCCCGGAGCTCAGTCCCTTGGCTTTTTCTTGCACGCTTCCTGCGCTGCAGCCTCTGAAAATGCAGCTTTTCGAATTGCCCCCCTGCTCTGCTTGTGCTGGCAGGAGCCTGCTGTGTCAGAGTGCAGCCAGGGCTGGCGAGTATTTCTAACTTGAGTAAGCAGCAGAGCTACTTTTCTTTCTCAAATTCCTTCTCTGGAGCTTCTTGGGATGTAAGGCTTTGCTCTGGATGCTGCTGCAGCAAAGACAAGACTGCCTGCTCTAAAACAGAGCTTTCTTTTCCTTTTAGAACTGTCCTCTTTGTTTTTGTGTACCTTTGGGGGAAATTCCTTGGCCTTTTCTTGAGGCTCACTGTCTCTCTTGCTGCTAAATAATGAATGAATCCACTACAAATAAGCCCTTTCCTCCAGTCAAAGAACACTGCTTCAGTGACAGCTTGTTGGCTGTGAGAGCTCTCCTTCCCCCTGCACACACACCCCCAGCTAACAGCCTCAACCTGCAGCTCAGGTTTCATGCCTGGCAGAGACGAGCAGCCTGCAGAGATGAGCAAAGCTCCCTGGGATGAGTTCCATAGTGCAGCACCAAGCAGCAGCACAGCTTTCCAACTGCTCCATCCCTCCCTGCCTGCAGCACAGCACTGCCAGCATGGAGCTGCATTCCCAGGGACCCCTCACGGTAACCTCTCTGAAACACTGAGCTGATGGGACACATGATTCTTTCCTGTAATCCGAATGATATTAACCCTTGGGGCTGTGATTGGGTTGCAGTGATTTTTTATTTTTTAATTATTCCCTCCTCCTTTTTCAATGATGAATTACTGGAATAGTTTTGATTTTGTTTTGTATGTAGATGCGGATATATAATTTCCTCTTCTGTTCATTCATTTTCCAGCCTTGTTTTCTTCCAGGTCTTGTTGCTCTCCACCTTCTCCTGCTGTGTTGCTGTGTGACGTGTCCGCCTTTACTTCGCCTGCTTCGCTACCATCTCATCTCAATCTCAAGCCGTAGAACAACCTGGTGGTGCAGCCCCTTTCATGAGAAATCAACCTGCTTTTGATTTTGTTTTTATGTTTTTTTTCTCTTGATTTGTTTTTCTTCAGGCCTTCATCTGTTAGGGCGCAGATAATGTTAATTCATGAAACTCTTCCTCCCTCCTAAACTGAGTCTCAGAGGTTTGGGCTGGGGTGAAAAGGGGATGGCTGGGTTAACAACTCATCTCCAAAACAGTTCTCCGTGTGTTGGTGATGGAGGCTGTGGGTTTGTGCTCTGTGAGCTGGGTGCTGTGACACGCATCTCACCTGAGCAGAACATCCTGGGGAGATCAAGAGCTTGCACGAGCACTGGGATCTGTCTGCTCCCACTCTGCAAACTGGGAGGCAGTAGGGGCTGAACAGATGTCCCCAGAAACATCAGAGATGTGAATTTAAAAAGCAAAGCTCCCCCCAGCCCAGTTCAGTTCCTTGGTCCTGGCAGCCTGGCTCTGAGCAGCAGCTCACACAGGGCTGAGATGTGCTCGGAATGTGTCTGACTGATGGGATTTGGTGCAATATTAGTTTAAAACTAAACATCTCATGTTTTTTTATTTTGTTTTTTAAGTTCTAATCTGCTGTTCCTTTTTTTTTTTTTTTTTAATTGTGAAAAGTGTTAAAACAAAAATGTTTTTGGATGACCTGTTTTCCCTCATGTGGTTGCCCTTGTGATTTTCATGCATGTTGAGGGTTCCTAATTTTAGGTGTCCAGATGCTGTTTCAGGATCCTCTCCAGACTGAGTGTTTTGGGGAGGTTCAAATGGGAATTGAAACCTCCCAGCTTGGGGCTCAGCTGATTTGTGTCCTGGGATGGATTACTGCTTTGGTTTCCCAGGTTGTGCTCAAAGCCCAGAGGTTGGTCCTTGCCCAGACCCCTGGGGGTGCCAGTTTGGGACCAGCAGGTCCTTAGAAAATTCTGTTATTTTCACTCCTGTGGGTCAGCAGACAGCTCTTCCTGCTGAAATGGCACTTTTAATTCCGCCTGCAGAAAGCCTGTTCTTTGCCTATTGAAAGCATCCTGCTATAGGGTGTGTGCTGCTCCATCCCGGAGTTCTCCATCCTGGGAAAGCTGGGTGCTGTGATGTGAGGGGTGCCCAGCTGCAGGTAGGGGCCAGGTGTGCTCCTGCTCCCTCCAGCTGCCTTGCAGGCCATATTCAGCAAAGGGCATGAGTTTTGTGAGGAATGCCCATATAGGATGTCCAACTTACAGCTGGATGAACCTCCGTATGCTCCAGTTTAGTGCATTACCTGCACGGACTGAGGTTTTACAGGATACATGCAGGGTGATGTGGAGCTGCCCAGCTCCCAGTGGGGTGTGATTTTTGTGCTCTGTAGTCTCAGGTTGTTGGTAGCTGCAGCATTATGCTGTAGGAGCGATGAGTCGAGCAGTTGTGCAGTGACCTCAGGCAGCCCTCGTGCATCGGGACTGTGAGCTCCACACAACTCTGCTCGTGGTTTAAGCAGCTCTGCCTTCCCCTTTCTCTCTGTTTTCCAGGCGATCTCAGGTAATTGAGAAATTTGAAGCATTAGACATCGAGAATGCAGAGCACATGGAGACGAGCGTGCCAGCAGGAGCTGCCCTTTCCAGCGAGACACGGCAGGGCAGGAGTGAGAAGAGGGTTTTCCCACGGAAACGGGTAAGCAGTTTCTGTACAACCATGGCACCGCTGAGGTCTCATGGTGGGGTTTGGGTTGAGCACAGTGGGATCATGTGCAGAGCAGCACTGCTGGCTCAGCCCATGCAGGTTTGCTGCTCAGTGCTTGGCCCAGCTGCAGGTCAGGGCAGAAAATCAGGTTGTCTCTTTTCTATCCTCCGGAATAGAAAGAGGAAAACATCAGATCTGGCACAGCAGGACACATCCTCATGGCATGAGATAACAAAAGAAACAGGCAGTCTTGAGACCCAGTTGTGCTTAGATGTATTGGGAGCAGTTTATTCCCTGAGAAACCTGAAAAAAGATCTTGCCAGTGAGGTGACACTTGTTCTGAGCCTGACGTGCCCCTGAAATATGTGGGTTTTTGTGCCACGAGCCAGGGAGCAGGACTTGCTGCCCTAGTTCTGTGCTGACCCAGGCTCTGCTGTCTGCACAGGACTTCACGTGTGAAGGGACAGCCATGGGCTCCATCCTGGATGTGTCTGCATCTCCACTGTCCCCACACCGCCGGGCCAAGTCACTGGACAGAAGGTCCACAGAGTCCTCCATGACGGTGAGCCACCGGGGCTGTGGGTGGATGCCAGAGCCTTTCCCAGGCAGCTCCAATGGAAATCTCCTCATCTGCTCTCCCCTTAGCCAACACATAGGGCATCTGCTGTGGCTGGTGTTGGAGCAGATAGTTGGGTTTGACTTGAAACAGGTGTGGCTAATGCTGAGAGTTAGAGCTCTGCTTTTTGCCTTTTTCCCTCTACTGCTGCAGAAATTAAAACAGGCAGTGCTTCGTGACTGGTGCATATCTGAGTAATGGGTACCAAGCCAAGTTTGCATTTGGTTTGGTAAGGAGAGCTAATACATGGCCCAGTTTTCCATCAGTGCTTCCGTGATGTTTGTGCAGTTGCAAGTTGGTGTTAGTGGAAAGACAAGATCTTCCATTTGCATGTTTGAAATGCTCACCAAATCTGGAGGCAAACAGTGCAAAACAAGCATGGAACACCCTCCACTCTTTCTCTCCACCCTTTGTAGGAACAAAATAAATACACTAATCTCTGAGAAGGATTACTTAGCCATTGTAAATACATGATATTTACATTTTTCATGGATGGACAGCTCGTATTCAAGGACTTCTCAAAAATGCAGTAGCTTAGCATTTCTGTGGGGCTTTTCATGTAGACTTGTACTGTGACAAGAATGACTTTAACATTCTTGGTAAAAGGTACAAGAAGTGCATATCAAGTGACAGTGCACATCATCTAATGTGCAAGAAAACCTTGCAGTCAGTGGGAAACATTCTCTGCATCCTTCCTGGTGCTGCTGGGAGTGATCCCACGCTGCCGAGTGCTTTCCTTGCTGGCTGCAGGAAGTAGCAGGTGCTGTTTTTGTGGCACAGTGCTGGGATTCCCAGTATTTCCAGGCTCTGAACATGGGAACTCAGCCTGGTGCTTGGTCCGTGCATGGAATTGCAGGTCCTTTTTCCCTCCTGGTAGATAACAGAGGAACAAAAATGCATGCAGTGTTGCTAATTCCTTGCTTCTCCTTCCATTGTAATTCTGGTGCAACAGTAGGAAATCACAGCTGCTAGGAAGGAGACAGCCTACATAAATCATACGGCAGATTCCTGTGCCTCCTTGGAGCAGACATTTAGCCTCCACACAGTGCAGTGACCAGCTTCACTGCTGCTGGTTCCTTTGATTGCTGTGCTGGGTTTTATACCCTGTTGCCTATTTCCAGGCTGTATGTGACAACTCTGACTGCCTCTGTCCTTTTTTGCAGCCTGATTTGCTGAACTTCAAGAAGGGCTGGCTGACAAAGCAGTATGAGGATGGGCAGGTGAGTCTGGGGCAGCTGCCACCTGCTCCAGTGTGCCTTGTGCCTGGGCAGGCTCCATATGTGTGGGTTCCTGCAGCCTGGCTGCAGTCAGTCCTGGGGCACGGGTGGCAGTAGGAGTACATGCAGAAGATGTACATGTATAAAACAAGTGCCAGGAATGGGCTGCAGCTCAGTTTTTAGATATCATGGATAAAGCAAGAGTATCATATTGCTTTTTTTTTAAATTTAAAAAAAAAAAAAAAAAAAAAAGCTTTGTCTTGCCAAAGGAGCTCGTGGAGGGTGCTTGCAGTATTTCATCATCACTTGTGGGGTTGAAGCACTGCAGCATCCTTTGTGTTGCTGCCTGCTACTCTCTCCCCAGCCCTTTGGGAGGACTGTTTGGTGGAGCTGGGAGAGGAGGGGCTGTTGGTAACTCCCCTGTGCTGGTTGTTTTGTAGTGGAAGAAGCACTGGTTTGTGCTGACTGACCAAAGCCTGAGATACTACCGGGATTCAGTGGCGGAGGAGGTAGGTGTCACTCTGTGGGATGAAAGCCATTGCTGCCTGGGCTCTGTGCTCCCCGCAGCCCTGCTCATTGTCTCTCTGTAATACATCTCACCAAACCCTACCCTGCACCTCCTGCACAGAGCCATGGTGCTTTTGATTTGCAGTGTGTTACAGCATCCTTTCTCTCTCTTCTCTCTCCAGGCAGCAGACCTGGATGGAGAAATTGATTTATCAACATGCTATGATGTCACTGAGTACCCAGTTCAGCGGAACTACGGCTTCCAGATCCACGTAAGGATGGTGTGGGGGCAGGGATGCTCAGGGCTGGGTGCTTGGGGTGGCTGTGGGATGTGTGGGAAGGTGCTGGTGGGAGCAGCCCACAACTCTGAGCCGATCCCTGCTCTCCACAGACGAAGGAAGGGGAATTCACCCTCTCTGCCATGACGTCTGGCATCCGCCGCAACTGGATTCAGACCATCATGAAGCACGTTCGCCCCACCACTGCGCCTGATGTAACGAGGTAAGAGGAGTCACGGCCCCTGCACTGGTTTGTTGTGCAAAAGGAGCTCTTCCTCATCCCTGTGCTTTCCTCTTTATGAGCCTGTCTGTCCCTGGAAGCTCTGCCTCTTTCTTACACCCCTCTCTCTGGGCTTGTTCTGGATATGCTTTGTGGGCGTGCTGATAATTCTGAGTTGCTCTTACGGGTGCAGTTTTCAAAGAGGGTTGAAAATGTGGCTTTAATTTGTGCGTAGGAATATGAAATACTGTTCCTATATCAAGGCTCCTCTGGATTCCCACCAGGTATTGTGAAACCACTTGGATTCAGCTGTGCTGGGTTCCCCCTTTCCTCTGGCTACTGTTCAGCATGAGCTGCCTGGCCCTGCTGTGGGTCACAGGGCTGGAGGAGAAAGCTCTTTGGCTCTGATAGACTTTAAACTCCATCCAACAAACCGCCTCCCTTCCCTTTTGATATTCCAGCTAGTAGCAGCTCCTTCCCCTTGCTCTTTAGCAATGTCTGTGTCTCCTCTTGCCACCAGTGCCAGAGGAAAGGGCCCCCTTGGTTCCCTGTGAACCAGCTGTGAGCGCTTGAGGCTGAGGGAAAGGGTGTTTGAGCCCCTCACAGCTAACCAACCATGCCAGCCACACTTCCATGGGCTTCCCAGCCACAGCCACAGCATTCACTGTCTGCTGTCTTTACTGTGGCTGCAGCCAGTAGGGTTTTGCCAGGTTTGCCCCTGCCTTGGTGGCATGGCTCTTCTCACTGGCTCTGCTGGCTGGAGATGCTCCAACCCCTATGCCCACCCTGCTTGGCACCCATTCTCAAGCTCCAGTGGGTTCACAGGATATCAGGGAAGCCACCTCTCTCTTCACTCCTCTGTGTGTTTGATTTCCATGCAATCCCAGGAAAAACTTCTCTTTGAAACTATCCGTGCTGAAGCCCAGGTTGGAAAACTGTGTTCTCTCCTGTATTAACATGTTGTGGTTTGTATATCTTGTGATTCACTGCATGCTCCTCCTTTTCTGCACCTCGGATGGGAAGTTCTGCAGTTTTCATTTGTTTTTCTTTCTTTTTTTTTCTTTTTTTTTGTTTCCCCCTTTATTTTTCTTTTCAATAAAAGCCAGAAAGAAGGGAAGAAGCAACCTGGTCTTGACACTTGATTCCCCCACACTGGTACCTTCCGATGTGACTAGATGTGAAGATGAAGACCAAGGAAATTTGAGGGGACCTCTCAGCCCTTTAAGAGCCATATCTATGCATAGCCTAGCAGGTTACTGCATCTCGGTGCTCCTGTGCTCACTGTCTGCTGCTCTGAGCCCACGTGGCATGGTTTGACTCGGCTTTACCCCACAGAGAAGGTCTGGGTGCTGGTCGTGCAGTAACTTGTTACGCTGCATAAACAGACAGCAACTCTGAACCCCGAGCTGATGATGAGGGCTTTATAGGTGCACTCATGTTGTTTTTCACTGGACTGCTTCCAAGTGGGGTGCACGTGGGGTTGAGGCACAGCACTGAACTGCAGCTCTGCGTGCACCAGGGCTCTTTGGCAAGCCCTTGGGCTGCGGTGTGAGTGCAATGTAGCACAGCCCGTTTGGTGTCTTTGATGCACTGTTGGCATCCTCACCCTGTGAGCAGCTTGGAATGGGGCTGCTGGCTCCCATCGCCCTCTTCCACGTCTCCACTGGGCCCAGTGCATGCTTCCTTGTTACTCAAGTCTTAATTATTGTTTATATCCTAGCGTGTGGCAGCACCCCGGGGGGTGGGTGCTGCCCTGCTCCCTGCCCTGCCATCTGCAGAGGTGCTAATTACAGCCATGGCCATGCAGGTGTAAAGCACACAAAAGGAGCAAAGAAGCTGCTCCAGCCCCTCGTTGAGCTCCTAGCCCTGGTGCCCCCCAGTTCCCATACTCACCTTGGAGTTTGCACCATGCTCACAGCCACCCCTGTTAGAAACCAACTCTCTGTTGCCTGCCCTATAAATCTCTCATCTCCCCTTGCCACAGGATGTGAATTTATCTGGAAGGGAGGAGGTACAAAATGAGTGAGTAGCATCAGTAGCCATGAAGTGCTGCTGGGAAATGAAATGCTAAATTTTGGTGCTGTCTGCTGAGTTTCCCAGCACTGTGCCCTTTGGGATCTGTGCTGGAGGAATGGGCTGGCAGGATGTGGCACCTCTAAGCATGCCGAAGTTCATAGAGTCCTCGGATATCCCGAGCTGGGAGGAACCTGTAAGGATCATTGAGTCCAACTCCTGGCTTCTTCCATGTGGTGTTCAGAGTAATGTCCTTTCTGTTCCCCAGCAACATCCAAGGGACCTCGGGACTCCCTTTCTTCCTACTGCTCTTCTCCATTTTAAGACTTCATCTCCTTTCTGTTTTACTTATTTAAAAAGCAATTGTAATCACTGACTGACTGCACATTGAGCACCTGGCTGGGAGCGTGCTCTGGAGTCGTGCAGCAGCATCCTGTGGGTGTGGAGTGAGTTTTCCATCATGGTGCCTTCTGGGTTTGTTGAGGAAGGAGTTATCTCCAAGCTGGTCTCAGCCAGTGATGGCCAGAATTTCTTGAAACCCAGCTCTGTTGAGCCTGTGATTTGATTGTGGATGGAGGTGCATTGGAAGATACTGGCCCTGGACCCATGCAGTTCTGCTCCAGTCTTTGTTTTGCGGAGTGGGATTTAATCTGTGTGCTGGAGGAGCCCTTCTGTGCTGCTTCCTTTGGGATCAGTGGTGCGCATGAGCTTGTGGAGCACTGTGAGCATTGATCTGCCTGCAGTGAAGGGCCCAGACAGCTGCCCTCTGGCTCTGCTCCCTGTGCCCTTCTGGAAAGCTCAGCCAGACTGTGCTGGAACCCTGTGGTTGTGCAGGACATGGGGCCCAAGGGCTGTGCTGCAGGAGGCATCTGGGGGGATCCTGGTAGCACAGGGATTGGCAAACACCTGCTGTTCTCTTGGGAGAGGATTCCTCTGCAAGGTTAACACACAGCTATTCTCTTTATTTTAATTTTGATCTGCATGTTCCCAGGCTGGCATGTCTGCCTCTAATGAGCTAGTATTGCATCATGGGCTGCCCGTAGGTTGGAAGGTGGTATTGCCCTTCCCTGTTCTCTTTCCCTGCTTGATGGGTATGTCTCCCCTCTCATCCCTCTAACTCAGCACTGAAAACCATTCCTTGCTTGAGAAACAGTGTTTTAGGGGATGGCCATGGTGTGTTGTGTAACTCTTTCTCTCCTCGCTGCATCAACTGTGGCACCTATGGCAGATACGTGCCTCAGTGTTCATAGTGAAGAAGTTTTGGACCATGTTCACAGCCTGACTCTGCTGAGCTTGAGGAAAACTGGACACCAGTTACCAAAGGCATCTTAGAGCGGCCCTGTGCTTCTCCGCAGCGCTGAAGCCAGGCTGACTTTGTTGGAACTGGTGGCATCCTCCCTGCTATCCCATGATGTGGCCATGCTGATTAGTGTGTGCACGTGGGCAGGTGCTGGAGGAGCGCTTGAAGCCTCTCCCCAGCCCATGAGCGTGTTTTGGGGCCACTGCCGGCCTTGGGGTGGCTGCCAAGGAGGAGTGTGGTTGGGATCAGCCACTCCCTAGGGCCGCTTGCACTGTGGCTTTGCACGCCGGCACAACCTGAAGAAGGGCTTCTGTGCCTGAGAGGCGATGGGAGATGGAGGGGCAGGGGGGCACACACCTGGCTTTGGCTTGGGCTTCCGCAGCCCCTCTCCACCCAGCTCTTGAAGGCATGCGTGGAAGTGCCTGGCCACCTTGAGCACCCGGTGACACTTTCTTTTGCTCTCTCTCTGTCCCCACAGCTCCCTACCAGAGGAGAAAAGCAAAACGAGCTCATCCTTTGAGCCCAGCCCAAAGCCCAGCGAGAAGCCAGATGCGGAGCAAACTGAGCTGGACTCGGAGCAGAAGCGGAGCCGCGCACGGGAGCGCCGGCGAGAAGGACGATCCAAGACCTTTGACTGGGCTGAGTTCCGCCCCATCCAGCAAGCCCTGGCTCAGGAGCGTGCCAACGCCGCCGACTCCTCCAAGAGTGGCACCACTGCCTTCTCCAGGGACAGCAGCACCGCCGACACCGACCCAGGCGAGCTGGAGCGGGAGCGGGCCCGGCGGCGCGAGGAGCGGCGCAAACGCTTTGAGATGGTTGACACGGTGGATGGAGCAGGGCCAGAAGAGACACTGAGGATGGAGGTGGATCGGATCCTGCCTGTCCCCGCAGACATCAAACCGCAGAACGTCCACGTGGAAATCGAGCAGCGGTGGCACCAGGTGGAGACCACCCCGCTACGGGAGGAGAAGCAGATCCCCATCGCCCCCCTGCACCTTGCTCACGCTGAGGACCGGGAAGAGGGGCTGTCAAAGCAGCACCTGACCACACTGCTGGAGAAGGAGGTAAAGCAGGAAGCCTGAGCAAGGGTAAAAAAAAAAAAAAAGCTGTGTTTATTCCTGCTTTGGGATAACAGTAAGCAGAGAGGTGCTTTCAGGGTCTCTTGAGACATAGGTCCATGTCCATTCTCTGTTCCCAGTGCTGCTCTTGCAGGTAGCACCCCATTGCCCTGTCCAGCCCACACCAAGCAGAGATGCTCCTGGTGTTTGTTACCCTGCCTTCCTCTAATGAGATGAGCACAACTGAGGCATATTAACCAGACTCTAAATTTAAGCTCTTAATCCTGTTTGCCTCTGCAACTGTAGAGATTTGTGTCTACAGTTATGCCTACAAAATCATAAGTGGGCTGGAATTGCAGTGCGTGCCACAAAGGTTCCCTTCTTGTGAGCCTACATCAAACGATCTCAAGACTTTAGGAAAAGAATAGGAGGCTCAGCTCACTTGGAGGAGGTCCACATGTGGGATAACAAAGGTCATTGTTAGTCAGGATTGAGGTGTATTAACTGGAATGAAAGGGGTGCAGGCGCAGAGTAACCAGGAGCATCGCCAATTTGAACTGGGGCGGGATTTGCCTGGGCCATGCCTGGCACGAGCTGGTGCCATTCCTCCTTTGCCACATTGAGCTTTACGAATTAAACTCAAGCACAACGCAGTTCTTTCAGGGGGAGGGAGTTTGCCTGTTAAAATGAAATTCTGGTTGCAGAGCAGTGCTGTGGGAAGCCCCGTGCTCTGATGGCTGAGCCCCTGCCTGCTCACTGGACTCTATCTCTGTTCATGTCCCTCCAGCTGGAGCAGAAACAGAAGGAGGCCCTGGAGCTCCTGGAACAGAACCGACACCTGCAGGACCAGCTGAAAGTGGCACTGGGTCGGGAGCAGAGTGCCCGTGAGGGCTACGTGTTGCAGGTAGGAGAGCTGGGAGGAGAGGGAAACCCATCCTCCCCTGCATCAAAGGGACACCACTGTGCTTTGGTGCAGGCACACCCCAGTTCATGGTGATGCACCTCGCTGAGCAGGCTCCAAGAGATTTGACTTGCTTGGAAAAGTTGCTAATTCTGTTGATTTAGAAGGTTTGCCTGTTTACCAAAACAGTCTGGTTTGGTTTGCAGCAGGCAGGAGATATTGCTGCCTGTTGACTTCCCCAGGAAAAGCTGTAGATAGTATCTCAGCAAAGCCCATCTCTTGTCCACTCTGTACTATGTTTGCCTTTGCAACAGCTCTGATCCCCCTTCCTGAGTCCCAGGTGTTCCTGTCACGCAATAGGACAGACATAAGGCTTTCTGAGCATCTTGTGGCCCTGTGTTTTTCCTGGCTAGGGAATTTGTGTGGTTGTTCCATGGCAAACCCAGCAGATGCAGAGGCATCAATCATCCTGGGCAGCATCAGGATGTCACACCAGGACAACCTGGCTGCTGTATTGGAGCATTTTGGTGGTTTCTTCTCTTGCAAGATGCCTTTCCTCAGGAAAGCCTGGAAGGGTTTTGGAATTTTGGCGAAAGAGATGGGAGAATCTTTTGGGAAGCCTTTTCTCCCCACCTCCAAACATTGGCTTTTGCCACCTCCTCCTCTGAGAGCATTTGCGTTCCAGAGAAGGCATGAAGCCTGCAGGGCACTCCTGGCTCTGCTGGTTGGTGATTTGAGCTGCTTGCCCCTGGTGGGCCAAAGTGATGCTGTGCTCCTGTGGCAGCAAACCTGACATCCTTGTTTGTTTCTCAGAGGAGAAATTTCCCCTGAGGAAACTGTCAAGTCAGAGGAGCCAAGGAAACTGTCAAGTCAGAGGAGCCAGCCCAGGCATCTTGCCTTCCTGACTGGTGATCTCCATGGAGGAATTATTAATGCATTTGTTCATTTTGGAGCCCTCAAGCTACAGTGCTCGCAGGGAGGAGTGCTGTTTTTACTTGGCAATGTTGGAAGAAAGTCTTTGGGGACTAGAAGCAGAAGAAAATTACATGGAGCTAGCAAATAAGTCAGGGCTAGAGAGACAGCCCCATCCCGTTTTGAACAGCAGATTCAGCATCCATAGGGCTGTTAGGTGAGATGGGTCAGAAGCAATGTTTGTCTGAGGTGCAGAGAGGAACTCCTACAGGGACAGGTCTTGCAAAGCTGGATGCTGCATCCATCTGCTGTTGTGCTTCCGTGCTGAAGTTGGCCCTAGCACGTAGGTACAGGGAGGGAATGTCTGTAGGGGAATTGTTCCAACCTTTTCTGCACTGAGAAGTGTCCCCAGCTCTGACCTAGGAATTGGACATGGTATTTGGAAGGGTCACAGGGTCTCTTCCTTGGGATTTCCCTTGCATTCTGTGGGAGCAGCAGGGTTAAAACCACACCAAACCCTACTGGGGGTGAAAAGATGGAAGCAGGTTATTATTTGAGCTTTTCTGCAGCCCCAAACTACAGGCAAACATCACAGCCTTTTTTTTTTTGGATGCACTCTTTGAACTTGTCGCTCCCCCATACCTCCATCACCTCCAATTTCCAAGAGGTTCCTGTGCTGACCCCGCTCGCTGCCAGCCCGTCCCTCCCGAGCCGCCTGGGGGCACCGAGCCCCGTGGGGACACAAAGGATGCTGTTCCGTAAGGCAGCTGCTGAGATAAGCGCCCCAATGCATGTGCTGTGCACTGCAGCCTCTCTGCCCTCCTGTAACAACCCTTCTTTCGCTCACAGCATTCTTGGGACATGGTGCCCAAGCGGGGGGGCATGGCAGGGGCTCAGACTGCCCCGTGGTTTCCCCAGCTCTGGTCCCAGCGGGTGGGAGGGGTCACATACTAACCTGTCCCTGGGCGGATGTTCTTGCATGGTTTTTTTTGGTGTAAAGCATGAAATTTAACTTAACATAACTGAGTGTCACATCTGTGGGCTTTCCTTACCAGCAACCAGAGTACAGCAGGGCAGGCCAAATTCCTAGGCTTAACGCTGTGCTTTTCTTGCCTCTTCCTGTCTGTGTATTTTTTTTAAAAAGATACATAATTTCTGTCGCCTATTGCATGACTCTCTGTGAGTTTTCTCTTTGCATGCTGCGTTGCTTTGATTTGAATCTCACAAAGGTTGGTTTCTTTTGTTTTACATTCTCATCATACCTTCCCCCCCCACCCTCCCTTCACTTGTTGGGCTTTTTATTTTGTCCTTTTTTTGTTCTTTGTTTGGTTTTGTTTTTTTTTTTTTTTACAGGTAGAGAACTTAGATCCTTCCTAGCCTTAAGCTCTAGCATAACAGCATCTCTCTAATGCACTGAGCAGCCAATAAGTCCTGTCTGGCAGCCCCTGAAATGACATCGCCACGCCGGCTGTCCTGTCTCGCTGCGTTCTGCTGGGAAGTGATGTCATTTGCTGCCACCTCACTTTCTGTCGTTGCTTTTGTTCGGTAGGACTGTGGTACCTGAACTGTGCACTTTTTGTTTCATGGCAAAACGAACCAACACACTAAAAGCAGTTCCTTTCTTCTCGGCCTGTCCCCATCCCTTCCTTCTCACCCGTCCAGTTTTTCTCTTGTCTGTCTGTCTCTGTTTTACTGCTGGTGTTTCTTTTTCATTGTTCTTTTTTGTTTTCTGTTTTTTGGTTCCGTTTGATTTTGGTTGTTCTCCTTTTAGCCTGTGACTGTACAGCTGTTTTGACGTTACGGTCCATATTTTCTGTTACTGGAAAGCAGTTGTTGCTCATTAAAAAAAAAAAAAAAAAAGTTAGACAAAATAAAATTGTGCCAGGAACAAATCATCCCAATTGGAGCTTGTGGGTAGCAGCCAAATCGCTGCGAGGAGCTTTTCCATGGCCTGCCTGGCCAGAGGTGTGACACTCAGAAGGGAGAGCCAAGAGTGTTACTAATCTAGTATTTAATCGATTTTTTTAAGACCGAGGTGGCCGCCTCGCCGTCAGGTGCCTGGCAGAGGCTCCACAAAGTCAACCAAGACCTCCAAAACGAGCTGGAAGCGCAATGCCAGCGTCAAGAGCTGATCAATCAGCAGATCCAGTCACTGAAGCGCAGCTATGCCGAGGCTAAGGACGTCATCCGGCACCACGAAGCTGAGATTCAGAGCCTGCAGGCGAGGCTCAGCAACGCGGCGGCCGAGCTCTCCATCAAGGAGCAGACCCTGGCCAAGCTCAGGAGCGACCTGAGGAGCGAGAAGGAGAAGGCCAAGGAGCAGCTGGAGGAGTGGCAGCATGGCGAGGCCGCGCTCAGCTCCCAGCTGAAGGCCAGCGAGCAGAAGCTGAAGAACGCTGAGGCTCTGCTCCTTGAGAAGACCCAGGAGCTGCGGGACCTGGAAATGCAGCAGGCTCTGCAGAGGGACCACCAGAAGGAGGTGCAGCGGCTGCAGGACAGGATCGTGGAGCTGAGCAGGCAGCTGAATGCCAGCGAGCAGACGCGCATCCTCATGGAGGAGAAGCTGCAGAAGAATTACGAGGCTTTGCTGGAGAGCTGTGAGAGGGAAAAGCAGGTTTTAATACGGAGTCTGAAGGAGGTGGAGGATAGGGCCAACGAGTATGAGAATCAGCTGCAAAATAGCGAGCAGCAAATGGAAATTCTACAGAAGGAAAAGCTGAGTGCAAAGTTCGAGGGCAGTGAGCTTGTCCACCAGCTGGAGGAGCAGCTGCTGCTGAAGGAGGCCAGCATCCAGAAACTGGGCGAGCACATCAAGGAGCTTGAGAGGGAAAGAGATCAGATCAAATGTCGGTTCCATGAGCTCATGAATCAAGTTGCTGAGTCAGATAATGAGGTTGCAAAGCTGCAAGCCAAGTTGAAAATGGAAGAGACCAACTACCACAATCTGGAGCAATCGTTTGAGGAGGTGTCAGATCAGTTCCAGGGTGTGCAGAAAGTGCTGAAAGAAAAAGAGGAGGAGCTGAGGCATGTTAAGGAAATGCACTTGAGAATTGTGGAGAAGAAAGATCAAGATCTCAGCGAGGCTTTGGTTAAAATGGTTGCTTTGGATAGCAGTTTAGAGGAGACTAAAGTAAGGCTAAAGGCCAAGGAGGAGGCTTTAAGGAAATTAACCAGCGTAGGTGCAGGGCCAAGTGCTGAGGAGGCAGAAGATGTTGGCTGCCATCTTGAGGCTGACGAAAGTCACCCATCTCAGCTGGGGCAGCCTCTGCCAACTCACGATGCCCTCCCAGCTCTGACCTATGCGCTGAAGGAGGAGGAGGTCCTTGAAACCAGCCAAAGGCAAGCGGAGGAATTTGACTCCCCTTCCAAAGCTGCGGAGCTCCAGGACCAAGAGTTGGCTCAGAAAGCCTTAGCAAAGCCTGATGTAGGAATCATGGGGGCCAAGAGGCAGAGAATCCGTTTCTCGAGCATTCAGTGCCAAAAATACATCCACCCAGATGGATCGGAGAAAAACTGGACGAGCAGTACCTCTTCTGACACCAGCCAGGACAGGTCCTTGTCTGAGGAAAGCATGTCTTCGGAGCCGGCTCCTGGCTATCCATCATCAGCGGCAAGCGACTCCGAGACCTACCTCTCCATCATCCACTCTCTGGAAACCAAGCTGTATATTACAGAGGAAAAACTGAAAGATGTAACCATGAAGCTGGAGAGCCAGCACGGCCATAACCAGGAGACTCTCATCGCCCTGCACCACCAGTGGGCCAGCACGGAGTCTCAGCTGCGGGAGCAGCTCCAGAGCAGCTTATCCCAAGTCAGTGCTCTTGTCTCGCAGCTGGAGAGCGAGAGGCAGGAGAAGCTCAAGCTCATAGAAAATCACGTTAGCGAGCTGGGAGGTTTCCAGGTGAAAAACGATCAAGCGCTGGCTTGCTTAGAGAAGTGCAGGGAGCAGCTCAGATCTCTGCCCAAGTCAGATAAGGAGCAAGAGAGCGATTTGTTCCTTGTTACTCTATCCAGCATGGAAACAACCTTATCGAGTGCAATCCAGGCCTTGGGAGGGGCACCAGCCCCGCCTGAGCTTCAGCAGAGTGAGGGCCTCATTGCAGGGTCCCCTGCATCAGAGGGGGGGGTGCTGGGTGACGGGGAGCCCGTCTCTGAGGAGCAGCCAGCGGGGACGTTTGGTGCGGGCCAGTTGAGGTGGCTGTCTGAGAAAGTGGCCTTTGAGGCCTCTCTTATCAGCCAGATAGCAGAGTCTCTGAAAAACGCAGGCTCTGAGATATCGCAGCTTCTCAGGGAGATCCAGGGGACGGCGGAGGTGGCTCTGATAGAGCCGGCAAGTGCTTCTCGCACAGCAGTTGACTTGGCTGGTGTCCTATCTAAGAAGCTGCTGCTGGAAGGAGAGTTCTGGAGCCAGGTGGAGGAGCTGAGAGTGCACCTGAGCACCAGGGAGGGAGAGGCAGAGGGCAAAACAGAAGCAGCAGGTTTGGGCTTTTCTCCGTGTTTTCTCAGTGCTGTAGCAGATGCTACATTGATCAAAGCAGAACTTGGGTTTGTGGCACAGAAGATGAGGGAATCTTTTCACCAGAGATTAAAAGTGATTGAAGAAGACCTCCATAACACCAAAACAGCTCTCCAGCAGCACAAGTGCATGTTGGAGGAAATTCTCAAAGCTTACAGGACTCCTGATTTTGACGGAGTTGTGCATCAGATTTCTGAAGCACTTGAAATTCAGAAAGATGCTTCAGAAAGAGCCCAGATCTCCTGGGATGGGAGCTGCCTCCAAATGGGACCGTGCCAGGAGGGGGCCAAGATGGAGGAGGTTCGTGGCCTACCAGGCCATAGCAGTGGTGAAGCTCTTGTTTCCATTCAGGAAGATCTTGCCCAACAGCTAAAAGACAAATCCAATGTTCTTAAGGAAATCTCTGTTGCCTTACTTTCTCTGCCTCCTGAGGAGGCCATGAGAGATTGCCAGAAGCTCTTCAAGATATCTCAGAGTCTTTCATATCACTCATGCATGGAAGACCTGCAGCACTACTCCTCGTTGTTAGTCCAGGATGCAATAGTTCAGGCTCAGGTTTGTTACGCTGCTTGCAAGGTCCGCCTGGAGTACGAGAGAGAGCTGAAGTCGTACAAGGAGTCCTTGCAGAGCATGGATGCACTGTGCCAGGAGCGTGTGAAGACCGTCTCCCTGCTCCGGGATGAGTACGAAGAGCTGCTGAGGAAGCAGCAGGGTGAGTACGGTGAGGTGATCGCCATGCTGGAGCGGGAGAACGCTGATCTCAAAGCCAAGGTCTCCCAGCTCGAAGGTCAGCGGAGGCTTTTGGAAGAAGAGGAGCACAAACACAGCAAAACTTTGAGCGAGTTGCAGGGCCGGTACGAGGAGGAGATTCGGAACGTGATTGAACAGCTGAACAGGACGGAGGATGCTCTGAAGGCTGAGAGGACGGAGGGCCTCAACCAGCTGGATGCCATCGTCCGCGACAAGCAGGACATGGAGCGCTACCACCTGGAGCAGATGCAGATGCTGGAGGACAAGTTCCAGGCCAAGATCAAGGAGCTGCAGGCCATCCACGGCGAGGAGCTGCAGGCTCTGCAGGAGCACTACAGCCAGAACCTGCAGCGCCTGCAGCACGCCCTTGACGAATACCAGCAGCAGCACCCAGATGCAGTCCCTGCGGTGGGACCGGGCGGTGGGGATGGCTGGGGGGCCGGGGAGCCGGGTGACACCGGGCAGGAACCCGGCGGGGACCTGGATTCCATGCACGGCCTGCGGGAACGCATCCAGGAGCTGGAGGCCCAGATGAATGTGATGAGGGATGAGCTGGAGAACAAGCACCTGGAGGGCAGCGCTTCCATGCTGAGGGAAAAGTACCAGAAGGACTTTGAGAACCTAAAGGTTTTACCACGTTTCGTGCTTTATGGTATCTCCCGCTGGGCGTACTGGGAGGGTGCATGCAGTCCCAGTGTTTGTCTGGCCCCAGGGGCATCCCCTGTGCAGGGCATCACATCTAAGTAAGCCCCAGAATGTTAAAAAAAAGGCCTCTGTATAGCATGGTGTTTTATCCATGCTTCCTTTCATCTGTGCTGGGGTATTCTAAATGCATTGCTGAGCAGGAGGGGGGAAAGGTACTGGAGGGAGGCTCAGCATCAGGGCTGCTGGAGGCGTAGGTGGAAGGAGGGTTTCAAAATAGCTCCATACTATCAGGCTCTCCTTCATTTTGAGCACTGTAGTGTTTCTCCTTGTGCCCGAGGCACACTGTTTGTTTGTGTCTTCCCTTCAGAAGCATTCCTGAACTCTGTCCTTCCCAGTCTGATCAAATCTCCAGTCTGTCTCTGCTGCCCTCAGAAACATGAGGTGAGGTGGAAACCTGTGCTCTCCTGCTGTACCTTCCCACAGAAGGATGCCAAATTCTGTAGCAAAGCAATCGCCTCTACGTAGGATGGCGTGTGCCATCAATTCGTAACATAACAAACAGTGCACAGTTACTGGAACCCCAGATTTAGGAGCAGAAAGCCCAGAGTGCTGTCCCTTGGATTGCTCCAGCACTCAGGGTTGGTTGTGGAGCCAGTCTTGTAGGGATGGTTCCTCTGAGCCAGATGGAGCATGTAGTGTCAGTAACACTAGGTACTGGTTTGTATGTGTTCTCACGTCCTGGATTTATAGCAATGCATTTACAATACGTTAATTACGGAGTCTCCCACCCTGTGGAGGAGCACCCAACCTTTTCCTCCACATGCAATGTTAAAGGAGTAATGAAGAATCTTGCAAGCCAAGTCCAGACAGGTTCTGGCACTGAGCTGTGAGTTTCAGAAAAGAGGGCTGAAGTGAAAAAGGAAAAATTCCTCCAGACTGAAACATAAAGGGGTGGGAAAAGGCACTCAGCTGAAAACTGAGGAGGGGAGTGACACAGGTTATGTAGAACTATATAACAAAGTGGTGGTGATAGAATGTACATTAGTATAGGTCAGTAGCTGTTATGTTTTTATCACTTGGGGAGTGAATTTGTCCCCCCTTTAATCACCCATGGAATCCCAGTGGCTCCCAGAGAACAGTTCTGCTGTCTTCAGAAATGAAAGAGGAATCCGTGTGGGGCCAGAACCCTCCCCCCTTGGGGTCTGACTGGGGATTGACTGCCCTGGGGACTTCAGGGCCAGCAGTGTGGGTTTCTGCTGCCCCACTGCCATCACAGTGCCTGGGGTGTTACATTTGCCTCCTACAAGCCATGAGCAGGATCTGTGCAGGAAATCCAGCTGGGATTTGAGCATTCACAACTGGCAATTCCCGAATCCCCTGAGCACTGCTCCCTAATTCCTGGCCTAAACTCAATCCTAGTCATTGAATTAGGAAATCATTTCCTGTGCAACATTTCAAACGATGCTCACTTGTGAATTAAGGTCCACTGCTGTCATGAGCCGTCTGCTTTCCACCCAAAGGTGGGTACACCTGGAAGCACGGATTGCAAAGAACAGAAGGGACACAGCAATCTTTTTTGCTGTTTTAACATATTTGCCTTCCCTGATTACATCTGACTCCAGACCTCCCCTTGCCTTTCCACTGTCAGGGGTTGAGGACAAACCCTGACCCTGTGAGCTCCATCCTCAGCTAGCTGCTGTGTGGATGGGGAGGGAGAAGACCCTAGGATGGCAGCCAGGCGCCCTCCACCCACTGTCGTGCTGCTCCCAGCTCAACCCCATCCCCTCATCCCTCTTGCAGGCAACATGTGAGAGAGGCTTTGCAGCCATGGAGGAGACGCACCAGAAGAAGATTGAGGACCTGCAGCGGCAGCACCAGCGGGAGCTGGAGAAGCTGCGGGAGGAGAAGGACCGCCTGCTGGCAGAGGAAACAGCTGCCACCATTTCAGGTATGGGGACAGCTGTGTGCTGATGGGGGAGGGTGTTTGCTCCGGGATGGAGGAGCAGCACAGGCGGTGGGATGAAGGCTGGATGGGGATCACAGGGAGACAAGGAAGTGCTGGTGTTTTGGATGGAGTTCCATCTTCTGGTTCTTCTCCAGGCTTGGTATGCATCTCACTGCCTGTAACAGCGTGTGATCACTTTTCTGTTCCATCTCAGAAAGGCATTAACCATTCATTGCTGCTCCCACAACAAATTCCTTGTTCAGTGCCGTTGGGACTTTTAAAGCACTCAGGCTCAGCGTCTCTGCATTAGGAGTCCTGCAATTCAGGAAACAGTGTGTGAATTGGTCAGTTTTTCGGACTTCCACTGGACAGTGGAATTTGCAGAGCCGTTTTGCCACACTGGGGTGAAGGGACTGAAGAGCAGTAGGGTGGCTCACTGGGCCGACTTGGTTTATTGTTCCTTTAAGAAAACAAACCAAAGAGGCCCTCTTCAACTCTGTTTCTTGGGCATTGCAATGCCAGGTGCTAACGCTGTACCACCCCTGCAGCCATTGAAGCCATGAAGAACGCACACCGGGAGGAGCTGGAGCGAGAGCTGGAGAAGTCGCAGCGCTCACAGATCAGCAGCGTTAACGCTGACATCGAGGCCCTCCGGAGGCAGTATCTGTAAGGCTGGCTGGGTGGTTCTGTCCATCCATTGCTGTCTTTCATGGTGGGGTTAGGCATCTGGGAGGCCCCTGGCTCCTCTGTGATTTTGGCAGTGAGTTGGAGTCAAATTGGCCGTCACATGGGCTTCTTCGCTCAGTCCCAATCCAGCTGCAACCATAGGTTCCTGGTTGCCTTTAATTTGGGGGCTTCAGAGGCTCAGTGTCCCCACGCTACCCACTGTCAGCAGCTTTATGGTCACCAGATGTGCAGAGGTGATGCTGCTTTTCTTGCTGCTGTTACATGAGGACAGCTGGGCCACATCTGACCAGGCAGGGCCAAAGCACTGAAGCCAACCAAAATGGTCAAGCAGCTTTGTGAACCCTGATGCATCTACACTAGGTGTGTGTGGGTGTGCAGGTCTACCCATTCCCGTATGCAGGCTTGATAGATCTCAGCCCTGGTTTTGGAAACTTACCCACCATCTAACCTCCTGGAAGAAGACCTCCTTGGGTTGGTGGCCAAGCACCAGTGTGCCAGGAGAGGGAAGGGTCGGCTTGCTCTGCACTCGAGGTTTTTCCCAAAGGGAGCACACAAATCCCTATCCTCAGTCCTTAGATTGTCCTGGACAGGGGTGGGGTGCTGGATGAAGAGCAGGAACGTGTGTGCAAATGGTTGATGTCTCTTTTTGGCAGGGAGGAGCTGCAGTCGGTGCAGCGGGAGCTGGAGGTGCTGTCAGAGCAGTATTCACAGAAGTGCTTGGAGAACGCCCACCTGGCGCAGGCGCTGGAGGCTGAGAGGCAGGCCCTCCGCCAGTGCCAGCGGGAGAACCAGGAGCTCAACGCCCACAACCAGGTGAGGACAGAGGGAGCTGGGAGGGTGAAGATGGGGGACAGGCGTGGTTTGGTTGGACGTGGTGATATTAGAGGTTTTCTCTAGTATTAATGATTCTATGGTTCCATAAAAGAAGGCATCACGTCTTTGCTGCCCCAAGCTGGCTTTCTCGTGTCCAGTTGGGGTGAGGGTGTGAGGTTTGTGATAAAAGATGCCCATAAATGGGTCCATAAGGCAACAGAGAAGGCCCTGAGTGGGGCCAGGGAGATGTCACCATCTCTCTGCTGAGCCCTGGCTCATCCTGCAACGTCTCCCCCTCTTCCAGGAGCTGAATAACCGCCTGGCTGCGGAGATCACGCGGTTGCGGACCTTGCTGACCGGGGAGGGTGGAGGAGAGGCTGCTGGGTCGCCTCTCACCCAGGGCAAAGATGCCTACGAGCTGGAGGTGAGCACCTTGCGCTGGGTTACAGCAGAACTTGGGGTCCCAGTTTTCCTATTTTGTACCAGGCAGTTTGGTTTTGTTGTCTGTGAAGGTCTTGGTGTTTGTGGTGTGTGCAGGGTGTTGTCACGCTGCTTCTGTCCTTCCAGGTCCTGCTGAGGGTCAAAGAGTCAGAAATCCAGTACCTGAAGCAGGAGATCAGCTCTCTCAAAGACGAGCTGCAGACGGCACTGAGGGTAATGTCGGCTGCAGGACTGCTTCTGCATATCCTAAGGGCTGTGCTTGTCTCCCCTGTGTGCGCTTAGATTCCAGCTTGCTTCCCCCTGGATTTGAAACAGCATTTCATTTTTGCCCTTAATTAAACTGAATACCCATGTTGGTGTTGTCAACAAAGCCTCCCACAACTCTGTCAGCCCAGGACTTATCCTTTCTCCCTTCTTGTGGGAAAACATCTCCCTTGAGTGTTTTTTCCCTGTGCCTGTCATATCAGAGATCTGAAATGGCAAAAATAAATCAGCCTTAGAGACCTCCTAACATTGGATCTGGTCCACTTTGGACCAGATGCTGGACTCTGAGCTTTCTGTGCATCTTGAGTCCTGCATATCTGCTTGGTGCAGCTCTGAGCACGTGGCTGGCATCGCTGCCCGAGGCTCTGAAGTGCAGAGCAGGGGACAGAGCTCCTCGCTGGGTGAGCAGGGCGCTGCTCCTCCTCTGACTGCTGGTGCTGAGCTGCTCCTCAGTGCACTCTCCTCAGCTCTGGCTGTCTGTCTTATGCTCTCGGGTTGTTTTTGTTCCTTTGCCAGGATAAGAAATACGCCAGCGACAAGTACAAAGACATCTACACAGAGCTGAGCATTGTGAAGGCCAAGGCAGACTGTGATATCAGCAGGTTGAAAGAGCAGCTGAAAGCAGCCACAGAAGCTCAGGGAGAGAAATCCCCTGTGAACACCACTGTATCGGGATATGGTCAGTGCTCTTCCAGCCGCTCTAAGCCATCTTTGGGTTCCTGGTTTAGCACCTGCATCCTGGTGTCTGATTTCTTGTGAAGTACCTGAGCACAGGGGTTTGCGTGGTGCTTTTTTTGCCATTTCATGTTGCATCCCACCTCTGCTCCTTGTGGAAACCTCACTGGGGGCAGCAAGAAGTGGGCAGCCCAAGCACACCCCCCTCTTCCCTCGAGCTGTTCATCCTTTCAGCCTCAGGAGAGGAAGGTAGTGGATCTGAAAACCCTTCTGCCACCTCCCATCAGGAGAGCCTTGTGCTGAGAGCCCCCTGCCCAGGCCTGGCTTGTCGGGATGCAGAGAAGCCCCTGTTCCTTGCAGGGAGCACTGCACTAATGCTGTCGTTTTGCTTCTCCCCAGATATTATGAAATCAAAAAGCAACCCTGATTTCTTGAAGAAAGACAGATCCAGTGTTAGCCGGCAACTAAGGAATATCAGGTCAAAGGTGAGCTCACAGCTCTTCCCCTGCAATGCAGGTGGCCAGCATTACTCTCCGGTGGGGATTTAAGATGAGAAGAAATGGGAAGGAGAAGAAAATGGAGAATTTCCCAGTCACCAGTGCTAACCTGGATGGCAGCTGGGAGAGCACTGAGCTGGCGGATGGGATGTGGTTTGCAAAGCCCACTGCCTTGGAGTGCCCTGATATGTAGGGGTGGAGCTGCTCCTCGCCTGAAACAAAGACAAAGTTCTCCTGTTCTTTGGTCTTTCACAGGTGGACTGTCCCAGAAATTGCTCCCCATTGTCAGTTGAAGTTTAGGTGGTAGAAATGCACACAGCATTCCGGGTTTTGCAGTGTTCATCACTGTAAGATTGTGGGTCTTTATATGGAACAGCAATGTCTGGAAGCTGGGCATATTTAACACACGCTTTCCTTGTGTGTTAACACAGCACAGATGGCCCTGTGTTTCTCTGGCCCTTCTGTATTGCTATTGGTCCCAGATGCCAATAATTCTGCGTAGTGCTCCTGCTTGGCATGCTGGCTGCCAGCATTGCACGCTGCCTGGTGCTGTGGGACCACAGAGATACGAAGGGCACACAGAGCTGCTCACAAAGCATCCTCACATATGGGTCAGTCAGCAGGATGATCGACATGGGCACATTACTTTGCCTCTCCCCCCCCAGGCAGTGGGGGCCTGATGCTGATGTTGGAAGTGGTTGGGACTTGGGGCAGAGTGAGAAGCCAGCAAGCAAAGGCTTCTAGCTTGGGAAACAGCTGGCATGCAGCTCTGCAAGCAGCAGGTGTCAGCGTGGGGTGTCTGCGCTGCCCCAGGTCAGCAGGGAGCAGCTCGGGTTGCACCCAGACCTGCAGGCTTGCTGTCCCAGGTCCGAGGGTTGGTTCCCCATCACCATTTCAGCTCAGAGTACTTATCTTGCTGTGCTCCCGTGTGCTGTTGGTTGGGAAAGGAGGGCTGTGGCAGGGCACTCTGCCTGCTTGCATCGCTGTGTGGGGAGGGGGCGGCTGGGCTGCGCGGACGCCAATGCCTGTAGGATTTATGAGCTTCTTGTTTTTGTTTTGTTTTCTTTATTTTGCTTTCTCCTCCAACAGTCCGTTATTGAGCAGGTCTCATGGGATAACTGAAATGAACCCGAGTCCAGGTTCCCTGCCACGTAGGTAATCACACCAGCACCCACCGAGCGGCACAGCTGCCCACTGGAGCGGCCCTCGTTGCATGCACTGCTCACACCTCCACGGCAAATGAGAGCCCTTCTCTTAATGACCTGTTGGTTCATCTGTGGTTAATGATAGTATGGGAGGAGGGGAGGAGCATTCTCTCTGCTCTTCCTGGGGAATATGGCTTTCTCACCTTCCTTTTCCTCTCACCCTCCCCAACACAGCAAACAGCGCGGAGAGGATTTGGACGCAGTGGGGCACATTTTCCTGTTGGCTTTGTTGGGAGTGTGGGACACTGAGTGTGCATGCTTGAGTGACTGTGCATGCCTCAGACTAAACTTCAACACCACCGGGGTCCTGTAGGAGAACCTTTTTGCTGTTAGCCAGGTGGAGGAGTGGATCAGTGCTGCCTGTAGATGCATTTCCCACTGAGGTCTATAGTATGCAGTAGTGCTCCTCGGCTCAGCTGCAGAGGGGATTTCCACGCTGCCCACAGTTTTCTCTGTAGCTGCTGCTGTAGGTTGTTTGGGTGTTTCCTTGCCCAGTGACCTCGCGCTGCTCCCCGGTGTCTACCCACTGCTCATCAGCACTTGGTACCACACATCCCACAAGATTCCAGGGCCATCTAGCAGAGTGGTGGGAAACAAGTGTGATCCTAATGGCACAGACAGTGAGGAACTGGAGCAGTAGTTAATTTTCCTGGCCCACGGTAAAGGTTGAGGTTAGGGAATGATGAAGGGGATAACTGGAGAGCCGCAGGGGTTCTGGTGGAAGATCCCCTATCACAGGCTTCACCCTGCATTACTCTCCCCTCATCAGCAGCTCAGACGGATCGTGAAATCCCTAAGGGCTGAATTTGCTGGAATTTGTACCATGAGGCAGAACAGCCTAATGGCTTCTGGTGTCTGGTTCTATATAATTAGAAATCGAATGTGCAAACTGGAATGCATGGGTTGCTGCTCATTTAAATAGCCCAAAGCTGACTTTCTGCAGGAAGGACATGCTCAGACTTGGGTCCTGAGAGGCTCTGCTGTCAATTGGGAAGAAAGAATGCACTGTGTGAATGCGGAGCGTTGCAATGCTTCATTTCCATGCTGCTCCCTGATGCTGTTCTGTATTTGTGAGCCTGAGGGAGGAATGTTAAAAACAGCGATTATGGGAATGAGCACAGCTTCTTAGCACTGTGTCCTGCCCTGATAAACCCACGCTGAGCAAAGCATGGCCCAGAAGTGTAGACTCTGTGATGGCCAGACAGTGTGGTCAAGGAAATAAAGCAAGAGGGAGCATGGTAGTTACCCATTAGCAGAAGGGTTTCCATGTGGGTCTGTG
The DNA here is from genome assembly GCA_037305975.1 of Chrysolophus pictus. Taxonomy (NCBI): domain Eukaryota; kingdom Metazoa; phylum Chordata; class Aves; order Galliformes; family Phasianidae; genus Chrysolophus; species Chrysolophus pictus. Next base: position 4,762,094 of record CM074589.1, read on the forward strand.
CCTGCTGGAGCTGCCATGTGCTGCAGAGTGGGTTGGTTGCAAGATGAGTGGTAAGGCTGCTGCAGTTCTTGCATTGTATCACCAGAAAAGGGCAGCAGGATGGAGGGAGGGCTGACTGCCAGCCCTGTGTGGCTCCCTGGAGTGACTGCAGATTAAATCTGTCCTATCAGGGCCAGATTTATTTGCTCATAGGACTGCACCGCTCGCATAGCTCTTCTCCTGTATTTCCAAGCTCAAGCAACAGCAGATTGTATAAATAATGTTGCTGAAAGCTGGCAAGGCAGGGTTTGGTTGGATAGCTGCATTGAATCTGGATGCTGAATCTGCCATCACATCCTGCTAGACCCAAAGAAGTGAGCCCTGTGTCCCCCCATGTGGCAGGAAGGGCTGGGTACTGAGAGATGTCATTGGCACTGGTGACAAAATGCAGTTCTCGGGGCTGCTTGAGCAAAGTGCGCAGGAGGAGCGGAGCCTGCCCTGTGCTGCAGCCCTGCAGGTATATGGCAGTGAGTCCTGGTCCCTGCAGGCTGTGGGATTGCACCCCACACGGAGCTAACCCCATTTCCAGCAGCATTCACCTCACTCATCTGCTTTGGTCTGTACCCGGTTAACCTGCACTCTCAGCTCTCTCCAGGCACCGTAACCACACCCCATGGCTGCTGTCTCCTCCAGCATGCCCCACTAATCTCTCCGGGATGGCCTCCCCCCTATGCTGCCCACATCCCCCCCATCCGCGTGCCCCCTGCCGCCCGCCCCATCCCACCTTTATCTGTCTTTTTCTCCCTCCCAGAGCCTAAAGGAAGGCCTGACCGTGCAAGAACGCCTGAAGCTTTTTGAATCCAGGGACTTGAAGAACGACTAGCTCTCCCCGCTCCGCTTCACCACGCGCACCTCCCGGCTTGAGGCAGCACAGCACCAGCACCGTTCGTCCCACGCCGCTCACCGCCGTCCTTGCTGACGTTTGGCCCCACGGCCCCCTCACCACCCCCCTTTTCCCCGCTTGTGAGACGCTTCTGAGACTCTTGAGAGGGAGAGGAAGGGATTGGGCTGTGGGTTTTGTGGGTTATTATTATTATTATTATTTTTTTTCCCCTCTTCAGCGCTTTGTAGGAGATCCCTTCCTTTACTGTAAACCATTACACTAAGTGTCAGTATTAAGGCTCAGTAGCCTGTGAATAAGCTAGCTCCGTCGTACCAACAGCTTGGTATGCACGCAGGGCTGGGTGGCGGGGGCCATCCCTCTTACTACTGTCACGAACCCCCAGTGCTCAGAGCACACCGGGAGCTTCATTTGCCGTTGATTGCGTCGACTGCATCTCTTGCACCTGCAATAGGGGAAAGCCTGTGGGATGCTGCAGGGGTGCCTGGAGGAGCCACCCCGATGCCTGGCTGGCAGAGGACACAGTGCCCGGGCACCAGCATTGGGTAGGGGCTGCCGTGGGCACCTGGTGTGCAGGGGGAGGGGGGGAAGCGTTCCTGGGGCCGAGCTGTGAGGTCACTTCTTGCCTCTCCTAGATCCAGCCCAGCACTGTTTTTTTGCTGTTACTCCCTTCCTCTCATTGAGTCCCGTGTATCTTAGGGTCTGTGCGCATGTGAAACTCCTTTTTCCTAGTCCAAGGAAAGTAGAGTAGAAAGTAGAGCCACTATTGACTGAAAATGCACAGTGCTCAATGCATATAATGCTCCTTTTTTATCAGCTTCTTGAACTCGACTCTTCCTGTCAGCAGGGCAGCTCCTATTTTAATTCGTTAATCTTTTCCTGAAATAAAAGTCTGAAAACGAGTCTGTGCTTCAGACCTGCTCAGTCACAGCAGCTTCTGTATGCGGAGCAGGCAGTGCCACGAGGTCCATAGGTGAGTGCAGAGCTCGGTGCTGGCTGCAGGAGCATCTCCACGTGCTTTGTGCACCTACAGAGCCCCGGCTGTGAGTGGGGTGAATCATTGCCCCATCGCTCCCCAGTCTGACATGGCTGCGTCACTTCGGATTTTGGGAGATTTTTTAGGTGGAGCTGAGCTGTTTCTTGACTTCTCTGTGCTCACCCGAGGTGGAAGCAGATGTGTGTGCTCTTGTGGCTAATTTGGGTCTCGTTGGGCATGGTGTGTGGCCAGCTGGGAGGTCCATCTGCAAGGATAGAGCTCTCACTGAGTGCTCCAGCAGTGCCACCAGGCATACTGAGATGTTCTCCTGTGCTGTGCTTCTGTACCTGGCTGTGTGTGGGAATCCTGGAGATGGCAGCAGGGATCCTCAGCCACTTGGATATGAAGGCTCTTCCCTCTTCGGCAGGTGTCTGCCCTCTCAGATGTTCTGCTGTGCAGCCTCACCCCAACCTGAGCTCACCGTAGTGTTCTCCATCATCCAAGCACTGGAGGAGCCTTGGTAGCCCAAGCCTGGAAAAGGGACTTGCTGATCAGGTGTGTGCATGGGCCTCTGCCAGCGCCTTGTGTGACTGCAGGGTGGGCTGGTGGCACTGGTTTGCACGGGCTCTGCTCTGCTCTTGGGACGCTTTCATGCCCTGTGATCTCCTGGCACATGGAACAAGGATGGCACGTGGCATCATCACTGTCACCACTCATCTCTCCCAAGGCTGCACTGGATGCAGGAGAATGCCTTCCTCCTCTTGAGAAGCACAGTAGGACTTTGTCCTTCTCAGCCACCTGAGCAGAACGTGATCCCCCTCTTGCCATGTGGACTTCAATCATTCTTATGTTCCCCAGGAAAGCCTTGCTTTGCTTTGCTGACTTCATTATTTTAACCACGAGCACCACAAGGGCCACACCTTGTTATCTCACTGCACAGCACATGGGAGCTGTGCAGGATGGGCACTGACTGATGCCACTGAGCACTGTAACTCCCTAAGAGAGGATGCTGCCTGCTGCCCACGTGGTACCCAGCCCTGGCTGTCATGCCTGGTGTGGGTGCTGCAGGTGTAACCCAGTGCAGGGAGACCAGTGCCAAACAGACTGACCACGGCTTTTGGCTCAGCACACATCATTGTGTTCATGTGGTTTGTGAAAACAGGTGATGAAGGGCTAAAAGATGCTGCAGTGGAGATGGAATTGGGATTTGCTGGGGTTACTGCTATTGGGGAAGCTTGACTTAATGCACAGCTGCTCCAGTTCTTCTGGGGGCTGATGGAAATGCCCCGGCGGCAGCTTCCCTGAGTTCTAAAGTACCATAAAGCAAATTGGGGATGCTCTGTGCTGTACCTTCCTGCAGCAGCACCATCTGCTGGGGTGAGCATCCCTTAAATGGGAACAAAACAGGAGCACCGCACAGCTGCACAGCAGAAGCACTCTGGGGCAGGGCCTGGGCTGTCCCCTGGGCTCTGCTGAGTGGCATCTCTCCAAAGCTGGTGGCAGCCCTCTGCCTCAGTGAGAGAGAGAGGAAGGGCAGCTCCAACGGACAGTGGGGAATGGGGCGATTCCTGCGGAGAGAACAAAGCCAGCCAGAAAGGTGATGGCAGTGATCCGGAGTTCTCCTGCTTCTTCTCTCCTGCTCTGGGCATCATTCATCCTCTTGCCACTGAAGTGACACAGCTGCAGGTGCAGACAGTGCCTGTAAGAGATACTAGGACTTATTTTCATCTTCTGCATAAAATCCTCCCACCCTCAGCACTGCCATGCAGCTCACAGCCGCTGCGTTCCTGTGCTGCCGACGCAGAGCTGTTTGCTGTGACCACTTATGCACACAGCACGGCTTGCTTTGCCTTTCCTCTTCCCATCTCTCTTTTTTAAAAACAAAAACGCTTTGTTATTCTCTTTTGAACGTAAATAATTTAAAAGCTGTATAGTATTCCAAGTACGCAGTGTAAATATTTGTGACTCAGAAGTCAGCAGAGGGCTCTTTTGTGACAGTGTTATGGTTTTGATTTCACTGGCTGGGTGAGAGCTGTCACCCCCTGCCTGCCTGCCCTGACGGGCTCTGCTTTGCACTGTTAGAAATAGCTTCTCACACCTTTTCTGCTGACCTACCCTTGAGTTTCGATGATACCAGTCTGAAGAACGCACACGGTTGGTTTGAGAACTGTAACTTCACTGCGCCGTAAACTTTTTTCCACCCTTGAACTGAATGGCACCACCACGGAGCAGAGCAAAGTACCGCGTGGGGCAGTGCATGCAGTACTGCATTTGGGCTCCGTGCAGGTGCTGTGCAAGGCAGCAGGGGCTCAGCTCGTCCTGCATGGACACACAGCCTGCAGTGCAGCGCCGGGCTGAGTGCACCAGTGCACAGTGCTGCACACAGCCCCTCAGCAGCAGATGCAGAAATGCAGTGAGTGAGGACAGGGCAGGGAGGGGAGGCTCACCCCACAGCTGCACTTTGAGACAACCGAAAGAAGGCGCGGGTGTGGGAGTTGCTGGCAGAAACCTGATAAGCCCATCAAGGTGGTAACAGCTGAAGGCAGCCAGCTGGCCATGAGCTGGCAAGTAATTAGTGCAATTACAAACAATTATTTTCTCATTCTTCCTTCTTTACACAATGATAGTGCACAGGATGTGACAAGAACACTAACTCTTTGTTCTAAACCAGAGAGAGCAAAGTATGTTGCAAAATGCTAAAGGTGATGGCAGGTAGGCGACAGATCAGAGCGCACAGCCCTTGACCCGTTCCTGGGACCTGGTGATGCGGATGGCTCCAGCTTTTAAAGAATCAGTTATTTGAAGGGATAAAGTTTTGGGGAGAGAGAAAGGACTGCTGCAATCTTTGGGTGGCATTAGCAGCAGTCAGCACTGGTGGTGCACAGTTTAAGCCACTGCCCAAACCACAGCTGAAGGGACTCCTGCATTACAACACATGGCGTGCTCTGCCCTTACACTCAAGAGCTCTGTGCTCCTAATGGAAACGATGAGGGGCTGTGAGCAGGAGCTGAGCACAAGGTTATGTGCCCAGACGCAGCAGCCAGCCCTCCACACTAACCTGCATTTGGCAGCAGCGATGCTGCAGCACGCACACAGCACCTGTGTGGGTGGGGACACTGCTGCTGGCAAACCTGTGGCTGGAGCCCAGCACAGGAGGCCAGGGAGCAGAGCCGTGCTGCAGCTCTGGCTGTATGCAGCCCCAAGGGCCTCTCTTGCATCAGATCCATCCAGGAAACGATGCATCGCACGTGATTCCATTCCCTCTGCCAGGGGCTCCTGCTTCTCCGTGTGCACGAGTTCCTCGCCTCTTCCCTCCTCCTCTCTTCCATTTTATTCACTGCTTTTCGAGGAATCACTGTTCCTGGTAACTGTTCTCTGTAATAGAAACATCACTTTTTTGTCACTGTATTTATTCCTTACACAACCGTGTGCGTCATGCTAGGTTCCCATGGATGTAGCTGATCATTTTTATTTTGTAAATATAATTACCTAACTTTACGTAAACGATATCCTAATAAACTATTTTTGCACCACCCTTGGCATGCTGTCAGTGCAGTGTGTGTTTGTTCCAACGGCGAAACGATGCAAAGAAAGCAGCAGAAAGCAGAGCCTGAACAGGGTGAACTGTCTGCTTTTATAGTTACATTTCACAAAGAAAACACAACAAGTACCATTTTAACAATAAAATATTTAAAGGAGCATATATTTAAACCTGCTGAACCAGACTTACTACAGAATAAACTGCTTCAGCTCCTTCCCCAGCTGCTACATCACAGATGATAAAGCATGGTTTTGCCTCCCCACACCCACGCCAACTTTCTCCAACACAACAGAACAAACCCTCACTCTGTGATGTTACCCCCACATCCTAAACAACACCCTATGGATCTCCAGGAACTTGTAGTGATTTGGATCTTGGAACCAACCAACCCACCAGTGCCAAACACTCCAGGTGATGTGGAGCTTGCCTGAGAGAGCGGCATGTTAACACTGCGAGGTGCAGCATTTGTAGGGAGCAGTTTAAGCTCTAACTAGATCAGCAGACACAGCTGCACTAAAAATAAAGTTGCAGGCAAAGCTGCAGCTGCTCCTCAGACGAGGCCAACTGTGCCCACAGAACAGCTTCAGTTCTTTCTGAGGACTCCCTGCGCTGCAATGCAGGAAGATGAGCTGGCACTGCTATCTGCTGTCACACATTTACACCGGAACTCTACTAACCTCAAACCAGAGGAAACTCATACACAAACCAAAACTTCCTATTTCCCAGATTTCCTTTCACAAACTGTCAATAATTCATGCAAACAAAAGAACAGCCACTGACAACCCCACCTACACAACCCCCAGTTTTGCTGCAGCCCTCACAATCCTCCCTTCAGGGTACAGCTCCATCCCACAAGCTGGAGAACACCGAGCTCCCTGCACAAGTCCTGAGCGCAGTGCAAACATCAGCTCACCCACTGCAGGGCACAGCAAGGAGCCTGCCCACAGCATCCCATTGCTTCTGTCCTCACAGAGCCCAGCAGCTGGGACATTACTGCTCGTTTAGTACACGAGGCACCTGTGGCAATTTAGGGTACAGAGCACTTCAGCTCAGGAGGAACTTAACGAAATTACAACCAGATGGGTAATACAGCCATAGCTATAGATAGTAATAAACCCCCCTCCAGCTCAGGGAAGCCGCTTAATCATTTTCTTTAGGAAAAAAACGTGTAGTTGCCAGGGTTGCACTCTTCCCAAATCCTCTCAAACTCATCCAGAAAAGGCCGCACATACTCTGCATCCTCCGTGATCACCACGTTCTCCTTGTTGTTATGGATGGCCTCCATGGTCCAGTTGAGGGAGCCCGTGATGAGCACCTTCTTGTCCACGATGGCAAACTTGTGGTGCATGAAGGCCACGTCCTGGTTGTGACGCACCTGGATCCCTACAACGATACGACAAGGACGTGATGGGCAGGGATGGCACCCAGCACTCGGCAACGCGAGCCACAAAGGCAGCACCTGGAGAAGTGCCACCAAACGGAAACGACGAGGGGCTGCGAGCAGGAGCTGAGCACAGGATATGTGCCCAGACACAGCAGCCAGCCCAACCTGCATTTGGCAGCAGCGATGCCGCAGCACGCACACAGCACCCTGCAGCTGGGGACAGTGCTGCTGGCACACTGCGGCTGGAGCCCAGCACGGGACAGCAGGGAGCACGGCCGTGCTGCAGCTCTGCGCAGCCCCAAGGGTCCCTCTTGCATCAGATCCATCCAGGAAACGATGCACCGCGTTCCCTCTGCCACCAAACGAGTGCCACCAGCCGGGCCTGGCTCCAGGCACCACGGCAGGGCCCTGAGCGTGCCACCAACGGCGGTGCCACCAACGGCGGTGCCACCAACGGCGGTGCCACCAGCTCACCCAGCAGCCGCAGCACGCCGATCTGCGAGCCCCTCAGCGCCATGTACTGCGAGTCCGTCACGACGCGGATGCGGACGCCGCGGCGGTGCAGGACGCAGACGGCCCGGCCCAGCTCGAGGCTGGAGAAGGCGAAGAGGCAGAGCTCGAGGGAGCGGCGGGCGGCCAGCAGACGCCGCAGGAGGCGGCTGAGGGAGCAGTCCGAGCGCGGCAGCGGGCACGGGCACGTTGCGGGGCGGCCGTCGCAGCCCTCCGCCTCGGCCAGCAGCTCCTCGGTGCAGCAGGGCCGCGAGGGGAAGAAGAGCACTTCGCGCACCGCCCGGCGCCGCCGCGCCGCCAGCAGCCAGGCCAGCCCCAGCCCGACCCCCAGCCCCAGCGCCAGGCCCGCCCGCATCGCCGCAGCCCCGCGCCGCGCCTGCGCGCCCGGCACCGCCGCGCCGAGCCCTCGCCTCGCCGCACGCGGCGCCGCGCAACCCGCGCCCGAAGCGCCTGGCCTTAAGGCCGCCCCGTGCGACCGAGCGCTCCGAGCACGTGCCGGGCCACAGCGACGGCGAAGCGAGCGGCCGCGGCTGCGTGCGGAGCTGCGGGAACCTACCTGCACCGCCCGGTAGGACCGCGCCGCCTCCGGAGCGCATCCGCGCGCTGCTCTGTTCGCTCGGCAGCGGCGCGCCGGGGTTCGCGAACTCGGGCGGCTGCCGCCCTCCTTCCTGCAGGCCTTTCTGTGCAGGAGCTCCATTTTGGAGCAGCTGGGAGCGCTGCCTGCACCTCCCCTCCTGCTCCGATGGAAGCACAGCGCGAAGCCTGACGTTGGGCTCGCCTTCGTGCTGTTGCAGGAGCCGCGTCTCTGCACGCAAACGTGGACGTAGGACGTAACTGAGGGTTAACGCAGCTTTAAGGCTTGGAAGAACGATGCTTTAGAAACCAGGCAGCTCAGCTGTCAGAACATCTAAGTGCCAAACATCTCACCTGTTGTTGCACAGCAGAACAGCTTCGAAGCAGAAAAGTTACTTGACCACACAGAAGGTAGCCACAAGAACAAGCACCAACCTTGTACTTGAGACCCTGACTCACTAGTCCATGCTTTTCTACTTGCTGCTGCCATTTTTGTTTCACGATCAGTCCACTGATAGTGGGCTTTACCATATTTATTACTCAAAATTTCCTGTGGGTAAAGCTTGCATACCTTTTCTCCCTCATTTCCTTACTGACGATGGGAAAACGCCTTTCTCAGAACCCTGAAATTAAATAACTGGCTGATGAACAGGGTAATGCATTTTTTTCTCTACGTATGTTTGCTGTTTGAATATCCCGATGTTATGCCCAGTCAAGCATTTTCAATTAACGTAGCAGTAGCTCTTGTTCCACACATGTAACAAACATAAAAGTTAAGAGGCCCATTAAATGCTGCACATTAGATCTGGGCCAAGGTGCAGGAACTTGTGAATCAACTGCTGCTTCCCCCAACCCCAACACATACACACACTGAAATCAAGACAAAATGAGGCTTTGTCCATTTTACAAAAATAGCTCTTAATGAGATTTAATGTCTGTCTCCATTTTACAGATGTTCCAGACAAAAGCAACCTGCGTATTTTATACAGAACAGAACTGGTTACGAGTTGGAACACCAGCTCTGAGCTCCATTCTTGTCTGAATGAGAGCAGTAGGTCACCTGGGTCAAACCTGCCTCCAGCTCGATGCAAACATCTGTGGTAATGTCAAGTTTTCCCAAGAATGATCCAGGACAAAAACGCCATGACTTCACAACAGAAACAGTGATTCCTTACAATGCAGTTAAGGAATGTCTGTTTAGGTCATATAAAAACTGCACCAACATTGTCTTGAACTATTAAGCATTCAAAATGGCTACTATAGAGTTATATAAGAAGGGAGCACCTACAGGTTGGATCTGCTTAACTTAATTAGGTAGCTAGAAAACTATTTCTGAAGACAAAAGAACACACCAGAGACCTTACCCTGGAGAGGTAATCTTCATTATTTGGAAGTTTTGCAACACAGGCAAAACAAGGTATTGTACCCTCTGGAGGGCCGAGCAGACTGCATTTTGAGACTTGTTCTATTACAATTCTCCCTCCCAGACAGGATTTCCAAAGCAAATGCTGAAACTGTCTCAAGTCAAGACATAAATAAATAGAAGCGGAGTGACGTGACTCCAACAGGATACTCCTGACTTTTGCTACAGCAGAAAATAGTCTCTTCATAAATCTGAGTGGTTTTAAATAATTTACACGTGATCCATACCCTGTGACATCACTTATTTTTTGGTTCTTGTCTCTCAGACATTTAGGAGCTGTATGTGAGATTCAGAGAGGTTAGCTACATCCATTCCAGGAGTTCTGGATGCTGTCACAGGTCTCTGAGTCTTGCCAATGAAATCTAAAACTGATTAAGCACCATAATGCTTTAGGATGACAGCACGGGATTTTAATTACTTCACGCTGATTCTTTGAGTGTTGCTGTATTTTAGTCTTGAGCGTGCAGGTCTAGATTTAGAGTTTCAGGACAGACAGCAGCAGTGTTTATTAGCACTTATTAGTCCAGTCTCACAGCAATTAGAAAAGACTCAAGTGACTCTTCAAGTTAGTTTGAGGACCATTAGAATAGTGATGAGGTTTCACTATCCTCCTAATGCACATGCTGCAGGCTCAGCAGTGGTAACTTGGGGTTCCCTGCAATTATCTGAAGGCAGCAAGTGAGGTTGGGCACCCTTTAGTTCCGAGACTCCGAGGATGTCGGGCTGCGAACTGTTGACATCAGGTGGGACTTGTATGTCTTGCTCAGGCCAGTCATCCAGAACTTCAGAAGCTTGACATTGTCTTCCTCTGCAGCTCCCAGAATGCTCAACAGTTTTTGGGTATCTTCCTTGGGTCTGCTGTCCACTTTGGTGAATTTAAAGAGGACCTTCACTTTACTGCAGGAAAGAGGAACTCCTGTCACTACTACAATTGACTCGTATGCATCAAACAGGCAATGAGCACTAACTGTAACTTCTCTCAGCACCCACTGCAACTACACATTAATAAATGTCTCAAGCAGTATTCCATGGAGACTATTCTCCAGCTTTAAACAAAGAAAGGGGGGGAAGAAGGGCACAAGAAAAAGGGAGATTAGTTAAGGGGAATTAGTCATTTTCAGTAGTAATACATGTGATCCTACTCTTTTTCATTCTTGTTAAAAGTAAAATAATTAGTTCTGACAACTGGGAATCTCCCTGGGAGGCACATCCAGTGCCCATCTGGCCTTCAGATAATTTCTCAAAATCATAACATTCTGTGAATTATTTCACATGACTGTTTGGTCTTCCTTTCTAACTACTTGCATCTTTGAAACGTGCTGCCTGGAGGCACAACCATGACATCTATTTGGCACGTTATCTGCACTGGAATACAGGGTTCACTGACAGGCTTATATGTTTGCATTCTTAATCCTCATAATGTGTATAAGACCGACAAGTATTGTCACGTAGGTAAACTCCAGATGCAAGAACTGAAGCATAAAGGTTAAGAACTGCTGAAAGCCAAAGATGAGAGGATCAAAGTAGAATTCTGACACTCTCATCTCCCATTAGTAAAGCTGACTGCTCTCAAGACTGAAGTAGAAGTTATCTGACTACAAGTTTGCCCTGTACTCTAGTGGAACCCTTTCAGGATTCATGCTAAAGCTGTTTCTCTGACTGCAGCAGGAGCAGTACTTACTTCATCCACTCCTCTTTCAGGCAAACAAGGCACTGATCCACAACATCTACAGAAAGGTTCTGGTTGGTCAGAGCAGCTTCGATCTTGTTCAAGATTGTAGGACCAACTGCAAGATCAGAAAGAAGGGAAATGGTGAGAAACAGTATATGCAATCTATAGGTGGTAACTGACAGCTTTACTGGTAATATCAAGGACTAACCCATTTATCCTGAGTACCTGCTGGAATTACAGATGAATACATGTTTGTTCCACCCTCTTAGTCTGTTAAAGAGTTCTGGTTTGCACTCATTTTTCACCAGTACTTTGACCTGGTGCATCAATGCAGTTTCTTTCTATATGCAGAAAGCTGAAGTATTAATAACAGCACAGCCAGTTTCAGCACAGAGCATTATCTCTGAACTAATCAAGCCAAATTCCTTCTCAAGTCAGGAACAAATCTACCTCCGTGGCCTGTCTTCATTTCACATGTTTCTTAGAGGGTATAAAAGATCATTCTACTAAGAAAACCTCTGACCCAAGATGCAACACTGAATTTTGTACAGGATCCTGGGACATGCACATAGGTTCAGGGGCCCTTGTTTTTAAGGCTCACTTTTCAAATGAAATTAACATGAGATGTATCATCACATATGCAAAGTTATGAAAAAATCTTCATGCTGTTTATTATATACATATATATAAATAAAAATATACACAAAAAAAAGCTAACCAACCTGAAGCGTTCCTTTCCTGCACAATTTATAGTATTCCCTAGGAGGCTCTTTTCTCAGCTCTCTATTGCCTAGTAAGCATGATGTTGTGATAAAATAGCCTGTCCTGGACAACTTTGTCCAGAAGCTCCAAGACATGCCATTAATTAGATGGAAAATAGAAAGTTATAATTATATACATTGGATCTACAGCAGCTGCTGCAGCTCAGAAAGAACTCTATAGAGGGAGTGAATCTTTGCTTTACATTGTACCTGAATGTTCAGTGGACACAGTTAACCACCTGCCTGTGTGTTTTGAGACAGAAAATGATGCCAATGCACTTAAGTTTGGACTTCCAGAAAATGTGAGATGGGTGGACCTGACTAGAATCACATCTACTTGCAAGTGCTCAAAGTCACTGAACAAAGCAGGTAAAGAAAGGTCTGCCAGTTCTGTATCAGTCATACCAGTCTATCAAGTGGAGATAATGAGTAACATGAGTCCTTACATGTTTAGTAGATTAAACTAGAGACACTCAAAATAAACCAACAAGTTCAGGATAAAAAGTGTTTGTCATAGTTTTCAAAAGAATTTCCCTACAATTGCTACTGAATCCATGTTACAGAGTTTGTTTCCCATTTCTGAGGATTAATAAGCAAAACACTGATTTGCTAAAAAGACTACGGTAGACCTAACCTAAACAGCTGTAAATTCTCAGCCCCTGTCCTATAGTGATTTGGCTTTCTTCTCAGACTTACAGGCCAGCACTTAAGCAGCATAAAAAATGGTTGAAGATCAGGATTCTTATTTTATTCTCAGTTTCTTCAGTGTCCAAAGCACCCACCTCGATCTGCTGCAACAGGACTGCCACTGGTGACAACAAACTCATACTTGTTGAGGGACTGCTCATCTTCAAGCAGAGTTGGGTAGAGAGTGGACCGGGTAGCAGCGCGAACTTCCACGAGGACTGCAAACTCTAGAGCAACAGAAGCCCAAAACATTACCTACAGTGGCCCAGATTCTAAAACATAGCTGCAAACTCTGCTCCAAAAAAAATACAGTTCTGTCAGCTTACAACACTTGGTCAGTAGCAATCAGGACTGTCAACTATGGTGCTATTAGTGGTTACAATAGGTGACACACTTTCAACAATTGATCAGGCAGGGATATGGGGAAGAGAAGTGGTAAAGACTGTAGTTCAAGCAGCATTTTTAGACTATCTGATAATTTTTTATTGAAAAATATTAGCACCCCTTAACAGAATACGATATGGAAAGGAGAGTTCTTACCAGATGACAATATGTGGGATGGGATTTGGACATGTGGGCTAAGCCCTAAGAAGTTACACCGATATGCCTCTTCATACTGGTCACTGTAGGGGATGATTCGCACACAACCAACAGGCAGCATGGTCTAAAGAAAGAAGGAAACTTGCTGACAGAACCATTGGATATAAATCAGCAAAGCAGTTTTTTACCCAGCTTTCAAGACCAGCCAAGAATTGGAGGACTGCTGATGTAAATATTCTGCTGATCAGAAGGGAGAGGGGAGATCAGAAATATCTCACTCAGCTTGAAAGACAGACGACACAGCTGCTATCTATGGACAACCACAAAATCCAAAGGTTGAACTTTTTTCTCCCCTCAAAATCATGTAATTTAGAACACATTTTCCACAAGATTACATTTTAGAGGCAGGTTATTATGAAAGCTGGACCACTCAAACATATGTAAAAACAAGCAGCCAAGAAAAAAAAGGAAAAGGTCTCTACCCGTAGCACATCAAAAGCAGACTGGACAAGATCCATGTCTCGAGCTTTCCAGATGACCTGGTTCCCCATCAGAACATGCCAAGCCAGCATGCGGAATGCTGATGCCCCAAGAACCTGAAATGAACCAAACTGTCCTGTTAGAAAACATGCCACATAGGAAGCTGTCTAGAACCAAACAGCAGGAATGAACATGAAAATTTAGCAAACTGTGTGTATTGACAGCAGTTCAAAACCCAGCACCAAGACTAAATATTTCTCTGACAGGTGCTAAAGGTGTCAGACTCATGCAAAGTAATTTCTACCCCCTCTTACAGTTTCAAGAATAAACAGCAGCAAAGTACCACCTTGCCAACGTGCCTAACCAATGATTCGAGTCAGTGTTAAGCACAGTAAGAGAACAGTTCAATTTCTACACTCTCTCAAATTCTTCAGCTCTCTGACAAGATTACATAAATCAGCCTGCTTCTTGGCCTAGTTAGTGGGTTGGCAAGACAAATACTGACCTGCTTGGAATGGAACTGAATGACTTCTATTAGGAGATAACTTTCACCCATTTCTCTGATCTGTGTTATGTTCATAACAGTGATTCAGGCATGAAAGATGTAACAATTTTCTTAGATAAGCCTCTAAAGGTGGCTAAAATTTGCAATATGGTGTAGTTTAATAGCTTCTAGCATTCCAAATTAGGAGAAAGGAGAACAAGTGGCAGATGAAGAGATAAAGCAGATCAAGATGTCAAGAGCATCCAGGAAAACAAGCTGGTGTAAAAGTAACTGTGGGTGTTATGCACAAAGCCTTCTCTCTCAGAGTAACTGGAAGCACTGGTGACAAGCTAAATCCACACAGACTGAACCATTTGTTCTGTTGCTCCCTTTTTTTCTTTTTTTTTCCCGAAACACTTTTGTTGTAAGCAAACAATACTTAGCTTTGAACATGCTGCATAACTGCATTTACTGACATTGCTTTTGGGAAGGACAGAAGTGCAGAACTTGAGAGAAATCACATGATCCCATCCACATGACAGATGATTGGAAGAGGCTCAGGACAAACAGAGCCTGACCTCAGAGACAGCCAGAATCTCAGAAATGCAGTTAACACTGTTACTAGCTATGTAGGCACTGCCTTGAACAGGAAACAAATGCAAACTGCAGGAAAAAATGTATCCTTTTCAAAATACAGTATCAGAAGAATGAGAAGTTATTAGCTTGTGAATTCAGAATCAAAGTGAACTTGTTCCTCTCTTACCTGTCTCATATGCCTGAGAGAGCGGAAGACAGACAACCTTCTGTGAGCTACATTCCATCTGTTGCAATCTGGCATCAGCGATGTTTCAGGAGAGCATTTAGAGAGCTCCTGCCCTTCTGCAACATCTGGCTGGGAAGAAGGCTTCTCTTCTTCCTCAGAGCCATCCCAGCCTTCTGATTCTTCTTGGAGGTCTAGCAAACAAACAGACAAAAACGACCTGAGTTCTCATTAAAATTGCTGCTATCTAGGACTGGGAATTGCCTCAGAAGTGCCTACACTACAGATAACTGGTTTTGGCTGTATGTGAGAGAGATTGGAATACAGTAACTGAAAACAACAAGTGTCATAGCCTTAAAAGTATAACTAAGTTTTGCACCTCAGATATAAAATAACCATTGGAAGGTCAACAAGGAATGTTCATCTTTTACAGAACAAAACATCACATCCCCCAGCCAGCTGTGCATCCTCTATTCTTGCTTTAAGGGTCACTGCCACACTTTTAGGGAGATTTAGCAGATTCTTTTCTAAATAGAGTAATAAAATCATTAAATATGAGAAGAACTTAGGATTCTTAAATTTTAGAAATTTGATAGGAAAAAAGAGCAAGAAGAAAGCTCCATATTTTGATGGATTTTGATTCTTCTGGCTATAAAGATTCATTGGGAAGGCCAGCCCAGCCAGAGAACAATGATGACAATGATGCAATGTTCCTACACAAACAATAAACAACGTAAGTTGCATAGAGCCTACAATACCAAAGGCCTTGATTTCACATTCCTGGCAGTCACAGGCATAAGGGAAAGCACATCAGCTACTGCAGGGCTACCATTAAGGTGAAGTCCAAGAGAGACAGTTGCACTTACTATGCTGGCAAAAGATTTTGGTGTTTTACCAGTCACAGCAGCTCTGGAAACTCTGACCTCACCTGCAAGTTTTTCCATCTGAACAAGGGTGTCTTCAGTTGGAGCTCCCTCCAGAAGTTTTTCTGTAAGCCGGCTGCCACAAGCTTTCAGAAGCCTGGAAACATTGAAAAACAAGTGGAAGCAGATTTAGTAACCCTGCTTGCTAAGTGACAAAATTTAGAAAGAAATCTGGTGTAACAAAATATTCAACCATTAACCAATATGTGTTTTTTATTGACACACCTATACGTGCCTTTGTCCTAACTACCAGTGCATATTACAGCTGAAAGGCCTACCTTTTGCAATTACCTTGTGCAACACATTTATCCCCATTCAAGTCACATGCCAGCACTGCATCCCTTTCTATGGCATCTTTCCAGGGAATTTCGATGAGCAAACACACTGAGGTGTGGGAGTGTCTTTTCTTGCATTTTCCTTGCTTTTCCTCGTACTTCAGTTTTTCTATAAGGAGCCTTACTTCACAGCAACAAGAACTATTTTTGTCCTAAAGCCACCATGAGGCTTTCTGTGCTTAGCTTCCTCTAACTCAGAGACTTCTTAGCAAAGCCCAGCTTACTGCATCAAGAGAAACAACCCAAACATTTCCACCCTTTCAAAAAAAATGGCAGTATTTTTCTTTGTGAAGGAGTTCTCGAAGCTAGAAACACAAGTGGCATTACCAAGCAAAGGAAGTGTGTAAACATGCCCACAGGTTCTCATCGTTGGTCAGTGATGTTAAGGAGCGGGCTGCGTTGCCGTTGCGCTGGTGCAGGAAGGGGGTGAATGCTGTGTTCATCCGCTGGGCACGCTGAGGGCACCCAAACTGCTCTGCTTCAAACACCTGCAGCACAGAAGGAGGACAGTGTGACAGTCTGATAAAGTGCTGACAGAAAACTAAAACCACCAAAACGCTAAGGAACAGCCACTAGTGAAATGGGTGCATCAAACACAGTCGTTCAAATACGCTGCAAATAATGAGGGAAGGAAAAAACACCTTATTCTTAGATTGATTAACATTATCATTGAGTAACACATCCACTCCCAAAACGTTGTCCTTCACTGCTTTGGGTATTTAAATTCTAACAGAGCTATCGTGTGGCAGTTTGGAATCTGAAAAACATCACAGATGGCTTAAAAGGACAAAGGTGGCCTGTCCCCTCTCTCCTATACACACAGATACACACAGTCCTTTTATTCCTTGTGTCAACCTTAAGGACTAACCTGACTGCAGCTTTTGCATTAAGATGCAAAAAACTACCACAATGCTGTATTAATGCTGAGCCAAAAGGACTCACTTGCTGACCCACCTTAAGTGCTTTGCCCTGAAGCTCATCGATGATGCCTCTGATTTTTCCCAACAAGAAAGGCCATGAGTTGATGAGGTAAATCCGGTCCATCATGATAGTGATGATGCTGTACCAGCGCTGGAAACCTCGGGCCAGGCTGTCTTTGATAAAGAAGGTGTGGCTGAACACAAAACCATGCTGTTCATCTCCAAAAAATATAGGCCCTTCACGTCCTGGGCAGACCTGAATGGAAGGGACATACAGACCAAATAAGCTCAGCTGGATGAGTAATGAACTGTATAACTAAAGCTTGCTGCTATTTAACAGACATCTGATGAATAAAACAAGCTTTTTTTTTTTTTTTAAGGCTGCTATCCAAAACCTGTGGTCAAGCAGACCTCTACAAACATAATAAAGCCTTCAATTTGACTTTATTTTACACATTTAGCTCAATTCATCTACAAAATTGTGGAGAAATCACAAGAAATTGCTGATCCTGGCACACAAACACTAGCCTGTAAGGCTCTCCCTTCACTTATATGAGATGCTGAATGTTGGTGGTCTGTAAAGGCCCATTATTTCTCAATACAAAGCAAGAGATGCCAGCATTTTTACACAAACAATTTATCAGTTTATATTAAAAACACACAAACAAGAAACAGCCAACAATAAATGCACAGGAGTGAAAATAAGAAAACTTTAACATCTCAGAAATCAAGAGGAGAGCATCCCCAAGGTTATCAAAGATCATCCTTAAAAATTCCCACCAATCCTAGAACAAACAGACTTTACATCTTTCTTTCCACCTCCATTCCCTCCTTCTTCCAGACTGAACAGTGCAGCTAAGATCAGCAAAGCAGCATATTGGATTTGAAACAGAGTGCAAGGACCTAAACAGGATTTCTTCCTCTACTCCTAGAGAGTTACCTCACAACTCAGACTGCGAACGCAGGCCTGGCGCACAATGCTGAACAGCTGGGGGTGGTTGGGGTGTTGGTGACTGACATACTTGATCGAAGTCTCCTTGTCATGGCTGACAAATCCAGGATGTCCTCCTGCAAGAGAGCGGCAACCCTGAAGACAGAAAAGCAAATCCAAGCATAAATGGACATGCAGATGTCTAAGGTTTCCAACTGCCTCTGCATTTTCCCTTCAAAACATAGGGTAGCATTATTTACACACACAAATATAAGCTCAAGCATTCAGAACACAAGCAGTTTGAGTCAGGATCAGCTCTTAGACTCAGATCCTCAAATTGCACTCTGTGCAATATATTTTCTATGTCAGTTTTCCACTCCTGAACTTGATTGTGAATTTGATGGTGATGGCTCTGCAAGCAGTACAAGTCAGTTAACAGCACCTGTGAAACCAACTGGCCAACAAAAGCACTGGCCTAAAAGAAAGTAAATAACAAGTAGCTCAGATCAAGTGCTAATAGTAGCCACACAAAAGAACAATTGAAAACATAGATTTTCTCTACCATTTTAATAGCTTTGAGGTTTTTTTTTTTCCTGTTTGACATTGCTGCTAAAGATTACAATCATCAATGTTAGAACCTGGTCTAATGAAGCAAAAACCCCTGAAGTCTGAGGGAAGCATTTATCAGACACATGAGAATCACACACATAAGGCCTAAAAAGACCTCAACAAAGAATCTCACCAAAGTCTATTTGCTTAATAACAGTTCCTTCAATTTCTGTCACGGGTCACTGCAGTTGGTAAGGACTTTTTTAGTACCATCAGCTACATGAAAGTATAGGAGTAGTTCATGTGTGCTTTTCCTTCCTCCTAAACAAAGCAATTTGAATCAGAGAACCCAAGAGCCCTTTAGTGAAGCAAAGAAACACTGACGGTCTGTGCACAGGTATTTACACTTGCCTCACACATGTCTGACTTCTTTGGCCCTGGACTGCTGGAGTCAGCGCTGGCACCTTCAGCTGGGCTGTGTGAGCGGATTCTGCTGCTCATCTGGATGCCTCCTTCCTCCTCTTCCGCTTGCTCATTCTGCCCAGAGATATCCCCGCTGCCTGCACCTTGAGGGAGCGGTGAATGTAGAACCTCAGTGCAAAAGAGGGTGCGGGGACCGTGGAGCTCACAAAAATGGCAGAGGGCAACAATAGCATTCATAGCGAGAGCTCAGCACATCCGTCGGGGTCTCCTGCAGATGAGTGATAAAATATATATATTTATATATATAAATACAAACCGGTGACAAGAACAGCTGTCAGAACACCCCCTGGGCCTGTTGGGTGTGAATGCTGATCTATGTCCTGCCAAGAGCTGTTCAGACGGTGTCCAGCACAATTCCACCCTGGGGTTGCTCATACCTCAGGCCTTCACAGGACGGGCCCAGAGCAAGACAATCACCCAGCATTTAGACACCTCAGCCTTTGCTGGGATGGGACTGGGCGGGACCGACGCTTCTGTGCCCAGCCACCCTTAAAGACCTCCCTGCAAGTTTGCCTTGGCCAAACTTGGAACGGCTGAGGTGAGAAGGGACCTCAGAGCTCATCCAGCGCCACCCCTGCCACGGGCTGGCTGCCCTCCCAGCTCAGGCTGCCCAGGGCCCACCCGTGGCCTCGGGCACCTCCAGGGATGGGCACCCAGCGCTTTGGGAGCAGTGCCAGCGCCTCACCGCCCTCTGAGCGAAGGATTTCCCCCTCGCATCTAACCTAAACCTCCCCCCTTCCAGCCTAAAGCCGTTCCCCCTCGCTCTAACGCCGCAGGCCTCCAGGCCCGGCCAGGCGCTGCGTGCCCACCCCGGCACCCCGGCTGCCACCCGGCCGGGCCCGGCCCCGCTCAGCGCCCGGTTCCCTCAGCCGCAGCCCAGCCCAGCGCAGCCCCCGCTCACCCCCAGCTCCGCTCCCCTTCCCGCTCACCGCGGCTCCGGGCTCCCCGCCCCGGCCCGTCCCGTGGCTGCGGGCAGCTGACACACGCTGACCGCCGGCCCGTACCATGCCACCGGGCCGCGGGGGGTGGCTGAGGGGGAGGGCGGGCAGCTCCCCGCTGCTCAACGGCCGCCAAGGAGCGGCGAGGAGCGGGACGAGGATAGAGACGGATCGGGGCGAGGAACGCAGCTGCCGGCCGGACGCGGGCGGGCCGCCAACGAGGCTCTCGATGCCCTCCTCCCCCCCGCGGCAGCGGCAATGACTGCGGCCCGCAGCCGCCCTGTCACGGGGCTGGGCGCAGCCACTGCTCGGAGCGCAGGGGGGTGACACGAGAAGCTCCGGCCGACCCTCCTTCCTTCCCTCGCCGTACCCCAAACTACCGTCGGGTCGAACGCAGCAGACTATAACGTTCGACATGCGGGGCCGGCCTTTGGCCGCCGCCTGCGCTCCCGGCCGGGCGCTGCGGGCAGAGCGGTGCTGCTCCCTCCCCCCCCCAAACCCCCGCCAGATGGTGCGGCCCGCGAGGTCACGTGATCGCTAGCCACCGGGAGAGAGGGCGGGAAGGGGCGGCCGTGCGCGTGCGCAGTGCGCTCAGCCCGGCGCTGAGGGGCGGTGCCTTCATTCCATCAGTGCCGCCTTCTGAGGGCGCAGAACTTCGGAAGCGGGGGGCTGAGGTGCATCTGCCTTTGTCGGCAGCTAGAAACGTACGCGGGTAGCTCCAGATCCGAGAAAGGGAGTAGACACCTCACCTGTGTTAAAAGTAACACTGTGCTACGATGCTGGTCCTCTGCTGAGCAGCTCCAGCGGTGCCGCAGGGGCTCAAGGTCTGGGAACGGGCAAAGCAGATCCTCAACATGGAACCTTTGGTGCTTTCCAGCCTCAAAATAAGCAATTGCTGCATTTCTCCGCCAACCTTTTTATATTGGGGTCGATCTCTAAGATTCAAATCCTAAAGGCCCTCGCATTACAACCAAGGTCGTTCTGCAGAGCACATCTTGTAACACTGCAGGGCAATTAAATCCTGAGGAGCAGCAGCCAGCGCTGCTACTGACACAGCACAGCTCTGGGTACCAGCAGCCACGTGTGGACAAAAGACTTGACCTGCTGAAGAAAACAATACTCAGCTGGTCAGACGGTCAGCTCTGAACACAAAAACCCCCACGTGCTGATCCAAAGTCCACCTGATCCCAGAGCCAGTGCTGGCCAAGGGCCTGTAGCAGCACTTTCCAAGCAGACAGACTGGGCAGAAAAATGAAACTCTTTGTTCTACTCGTTGAGAGCTCTGAGAAGCCACCAGAGCAGTTCCTGAGCACAGGGCAGTGCTGGACACGGACACCTAGCAGCCTCCTGCTGCCAGCCACAATCATGAACAAAGACCCCCCCCCCCAAAAAAAAAAAAAAAAACCTAGAGAAAAATGCAAATCCAAAAGCCCTACTATCTCATTCTTTCAGGCCAACCATTTAAGACAAACTAAGAATGACTCATTTGTTATCTTTATTTTCCAATAGTACATTTAAACAACTTCTCAGGACTAACCTCCTCAGCTGGTGTGGCCATGCAGAAAACATTTCCTAAGTTACACAGATCACCTATGACAACACACACAATGGGTTGCAGTTGTACTGTCTAGTAGAGGTGGGGAGTTGCCTTAGAAGGAGGCAACCTGAGTTATGCAGAAGCATGTGGTGCGATGGCAGCACTACAGGTGTGTTAGCAAAGGTCAGTAACTAGGGCTCTCGTGTGAAACAAAAACAGAAGAGGTGCTTGTATGCACATTCTAGCCTTTCTTCTTTAAGAACAACAAAAAAAACTTCCACATCATTTTATTACCAGCTAAGCATGACTGAACTGGACCCCCCTCCTGTGGCTAAGAACTGTAGTTGCAAGTCTAGGGCTCCCTTCAGAGCTGCACTTTCTCTCTTCGCAAATTATGATGCATGACATTATGAGTTAGATATAAAGCATGCACTCAGGATTTTGTGAGCACATCTTTTGGCCATGCACAATAGGAAGAACTAGCCACAGGCCTTCTGAGAGTCTGAACTTCAGAGAAGCATAACACAGTGTTCTTACATTTGATCAAGAGTCCTTCCTTGCAATAAATACAAATTAAAACCAGAAAGCTCAAGTGTTCTCAAAGCGTCTCAGCTCACCACAGTCCATGCAATTAGTTCCAAGACTTGAAGGAGCTTCTTCATTAAAAATCTGACTTAATTTCAACAGCATCTCAAGACATGCAGATGCTAGACCTTATGCATTTAATCAAACCATTACTTAAAAAGCCCTTCCCCAAAGCACTTTTGGTGAATACTTCCTACAGGTGGGACCTGACTTCAAATTTTCCAACAGCAACTAAAAATGTGCCTCCTTAAAAAAACAGATTAAGAAAAATAGTGTCATATATCATTTGAAAATACTACATAGATCTGTCTACCATCCCTTTTGATGTGCAGTATTGGTTTATTTTATCTATGTTATGAAAAGAAACAAAGGAAATAGCTGCTATTTGCCAGGTGCATCTACTAATTTGCTTGTAATTCCACAGATATAAAGCCATTCACCAGCTCTCAGAATGTCCACACTTACTAATAGGAACCAGCAATACAAAAGCTCAGCCACTGCAGAGAGAACATTTCTGGTTCTTCTCAGGCTTCACGAATGCATTCTGCATACGTTCTTCTCCTGGCAGGTGAGCCTTTGGCAATGAAATGTGAGCCATCACCATTTTTGTTTACATGGCAGTTTGGGATCAGTCATTTGCAGTACTCTACTGCACACAATTGTAAACATTTCCATAACCCAGCTTCGTGCCTGAGCCCAAAGCACAGCTCATCAGCGTTTAACACTTCTACAGTACCAGAGCAAAAAGTTGCATAAGCATTTTCAGCACTGAAATCACTGCAGGATTAACTAGGGGAAAAAAAAAAAAAAACACACTAAAAATCATAAATATATTTAATTACAAGACCAGTAAGGCGAGTTTAGGTGTAAAATTTGCCTTTAAATATGGAAGTCAGTGATAGGAAGCACAAATTCTCAATGGTGAACAACTAACACTATGGACTTATGCTGTGTTCACTACTAAATTGCTATTTTATGCTTTTAAAAACTTCATTTGCCACCTAGAGAACAACACAGTTGTCTTCTAGAAAGCGTACCACTGCCACAGAGGCTCTGCTAGAATTAAGAGACCAGTTTTAAATGAAAACCCCAACAGTTCTGTATCTGCACTGGAAGCACAAATGGGTTATTTTCAACCACGGGTGACCTCAATACAGACAAATTTAACACGGCAAGAGCCAGAAATGCTTTGCTCCCACTTTGACACCTGACAAAAGCTGGCAGGTTAGCAGTAGCAAGCAGCTCCTATTCAGATGTTTAAGCAGGAAGCAGTAGATGCTGAGCTTCACACATTCTGCCTTGATGACAGGTTTATGTATGCCTGATAGTAGGAGATTTGCACTGATGTGAAGTATCTCAAAGGTGTTTGAACAGTCAGAATCTTCAGATACGCGAGAGCTACAGAAAAATAAAAATCCCATTGATTTAAGAAGTGAAACCCTTAAAGAATCCAACAAAAATCTATTTGTTTGAAATAGTGAATTAATAACTAGATGTCATTCCAGCAGGTTAGTTCCAAATAAAATTGTTTTTTATGAGTTGTATAGAATTCCATCAAGAAGAATCATTTTTAGAAACAAAGAATCTATAGCACGGCCTTCACTTAGAACTGATTTCCACCACAGAAAAACAGTAGCGCATTGAATACCTTCATGCTGATTGTATAGGAACAAAAATTTAAACTTCTTTCAGCGTGAACAACTTGATATCCAGCATCCTCCAGAACACCCAGGTCTTCCAATTATCCTTGTTTAGGCCTAGTAAATTTGATCCAAGAGCAAACATTATTAGGAAGTATTTTGTACCAGAAGTTTAAAATCAAAACAGCTCTCATGTATGGTTTCCCTAAGGCAAATTTCACTTTTCAACAGCCACCTACCAAGGACTTGTTAATACCTTTCAAGAAGAACATGGTTCTTATTTCATCATTTGAGACAGCAGCCAACTACACTAAGTATATGCAAATTATGATGTAGAGAATTTTACTTAAGCTCCACCCCTCTCCCCCCCACCATACATATATCTGCCCTTCGAGCCAAATTTTAATACAAAACGAACCAGTAATTATCCTGTAAATGAACCAATGCTAGTTCGCATTCTTCCCTGAATAACACTTTTTTTTTTCCTGCAGAGGAGGAAAAAGGACTGCTACAGAAACACAGCAACATTCAAAACCTTTAAAACAAAAGGTAGATTATTTAATGCATTAACGATGTTAATCTGAAGATAAATAAATCCACAACAGACTTTTAAGTTTCTTTTGAGATTTCCTTTTTCTTTGCGGAGAATATTTCTGAAATTATACAGTACTGAGAGGGTGTTCTTTTATTTTCTCAATGTCCAGGTGAAAAGCAAAGCTCAGTTCTCTCTGCTCTCTTCATGGAACTCCTCAATGCCCTATTCCAGGCGTGATTCTCTTAAGCTTTTACTTGAAAGCGGAGTAGTGAGCAACATTAATTTCAGGAATAACTGGATGGTTTGGTCCCTGAGTCATCTTCTTGAGAGCCCATACTCTGAAAGATAAAGAGTTATTTCTTCAAAAACAGCTCTGAAGAATTACCTTTGAGACAGACTTCTCTTTGAACTTAATAGGTATGGAAATTAAGTGGATATGAAATAACATGCACTTCCTTTTTATTTTAAAGCACGATGTTTATGCACATTACACTGATGTATTATTACTAGCACTATGAATGCAAACATTCAGTACAACGTACTCACTACACTCAATTTCTTAAATATTCTGACAAAATGTTAAATCAATTACCTTCTGCACAAACTGAGGGTTCACAGTGATCTCTTGATCCATGGCTTTCAGTCGTTCATCAAGCTCTATACATTTCAGCATCTTAAAAAACAAAAGAAACAACAACAGAACATACTAAACTGATTGCTTTGTCCAGCTTGTAAAAGATCTTCAAGATGCTTCATGGCTGTGCTATGGAGAGCTAAAACCATTTGCCATCGCAAAAATTCCATGTCAAAATGCTCTTTGAATTCATCTCCTAAATGAAAGCGTCACATCACTTTTTATTCCCTTATTTTAATTAATATCATCCCAACAATCCTTTTTAAAGCCACTGATTTAAAGCCCCATGAGGGTCAGTGACCTCAAACTACAGGCATATCATTGTCAACCAAACTGAGCCTTGAACAGTCCTTCTAATCCAGCCAGTTTAAAGAACTTCACATCATCAACAATAAGCAGTCAGTCTATTGAAATGTTTCAAGCTGTACAGAAGATAAAGCAGGAAAATCATAACTAATTACTATCAATCTAAAACTTAAATTCTGGTACTGTGAAATAGTAACAATTCATAGTCCTCCATCCCTACGTGTAAGTTACCTACGCTGACTTCTCCCAGCATCTGATTTCAGACTATTCAGTAGGAATTAGTTATTAAAAATAACAGTAGTTATTCAGTAGGAATTCCAGAAGCATTAAAAATCTTGCAGATTTACCTCCTGATCAATGTTATGAAGCATAGCTGGATTGTTATACTTCTCAGGATTATCGTGGAAACAGACCATACCATCCTTCTGATTAATACTTGCAAAGATTTCACCATCTTCTATCTGAAACGAAAGAGTTTAAAATAAAGTATCACCAAGAACAGAATTTCAGGTATCTACAACTCCTTGCGGGATTTCATTCAACATGAAACAGAACCATTCTTCTGCCAATCAAACACACGCTGCCAAATGAGACAGTCTTACACTGGATCAATATTTAAGTTAGGACAATTTAGTCAAGTTACAAGTCTTACCATGTGGAGGACGTACTTTTCTGCTTCTTGGGGCCCTGACAGCTGAACTCGACTTGCCATGTCTTGTAATGACAATGTTAAAAATGTCTGAAATTAAGAAAACACCAAGCCACAGAAATTATACACTAAGAACTTCTCTTGTCAATCCTTCATGGCCTAACAGTCTTATTTTTGAAGTTGGATGGGATGAAACAAGCAAAACGCATACCTCTAGTTACTTACAAAAGCACCATGACAGCAGTGCCAGTTCTTACTCCAAAGATTCTAGTTTGCTATACTGTGCATGAATGCAGGCCAAACTCGTGGAGTCATTACTTCATTTCTGCAATCTCTTTCTGTCCCTTAAGAGTTGTGATCATGTCCAACCTCTTACCCCACATTCAAACTTAAATAAGGCAACTGTCTACCCCTTGAATTTCCATCAAGAACTGCACTATATACTGCACTACTACCAAAGTTACTTCTACTGCAGCAAATATTGTTTGAGCTTAAGAAAGAGAGAGCTTCCCCTGATCCCTCTTAAGGATTAATCACCTCTTCAGCTAAGGACCAGATCACTACATTACTTCTGCATTTCTTTTACCTGACACTTCCAAAATCCACGCTATTCACTCATTCTCGTCTAATGAAGTTCAGGTTTCCTATTTTTTAGCAAAGATGGAGATTACAGGTTATTAGTGTTCATGACTTTTTTGATTACGTGTTGAATGACCATGGGCTAAGCTCTCTCATTCCCTGTAGCAAAACCGTTGACTTAGATCAGAGTATTGCCACAGATAGTAAGGTTTGGAAGCTTCTGTGCAAAAAGGAAGCAGGTAAGCAGATATACAGCTGAATACCACCATCTATGGCTGAACACAAAACCCTCTGATAGACACTTATTGAACCACCTTTTCACTAATGTTCAAGCAGCTAATTGAATTGGTTTTCTACCTAAAGCATCTTAAAGTCTCATAATGGTACTTCACTCGCATGAATCTGTTTCAGTTGTTTCACTGTGACACGACTATATCATCATTTTGCACAAATGTGAATAAATTTCAACCTGCACATCTTACACATCTTACCTTGGTTAGCCTCTGAATATTCTTTTTGTAGAGAGATGACAAGCATTGCTTAACCAGCCCCATATTGTTGTCCCTTGTGAATGTATCACTGTGTTTGTTCACCAGATTTCGAAGCTCCGAGGGTTTATTGGTAGAATAAACTTGTGCTAATTCATGGTAAGCATTGCTAAGGGGCTGCAATTAGAAAAATGAGAACTCTTCTTAAAGAACATGGTGCTCAACCAGCCTTACAAATTCAAGTCACTACTTCAACATAAGAAGCCATGCAGGCAAAAAAAAAAATTGAAGTAGCTCAAGTGCCTCTCAAAACATAGGTGATGCCCATGCAGGTCTGTAGGGAAACAACAGATCCTTGTCCAGTCAATCTGTATTAAAGCAATGTAAGACCTACTAAGCACTGTTCAAGGACCAGCATATGACAATCTTAGTAATTAAAAAAAAAAAAGCAGGAAAAGAGCCTTTAGTTGACTATCAGATGAAAAAAGCTGAGTCTAACTTCAGTAGCATAGCATTCACAGTTTATTCATAATATCTGTTCTAATCTCTAAGACACTGTCAGCTCTGATCCCAGTGAATCACAGCATGGACAACACAACCATATATTCATACTGAATTGCATACTGAATGCCAAGTGAAACTCGTCAACTTATCTTTGAGTTCTAAAGTAAAAGGTTATCAAGGGATGTGCAATATCAGTGAAGAGAATACTGGTAATTACAAAGTCCTATTCAACTCAAAAGATCTTTTTCTCTCTTTTTTTTTTTAAACAAAAAAATATAAAGATCCTTATTTCCAATATGAACAATACCATTTATAATCTTTAGCCACAGTAGACTAGAAAAACAAGAATGTGCAACATTGAACAGTATCATCAAATGAGGGTAGAAAAATGCCTGCAATATAGTTTTTTATTATCCACATGCATTGCTCTGTGATTTAACTGCTTTTGCAAGACTTACCTTAATGAACCTACCAACTATCTGGGAAGTATATTTTGGTAGCTGTTGAACTTTGCCAAGTAGTATCAAAGAAACTAGAATATACTTTTTATATGATTCCAACATAATATGACTAACTGCCATGGCTGGAGTAGTTATTGCCTAAGCAAGAGAAAAAGAAATGAAACAAGTTTAATGTTTGCATCGGTAAATTGCAATAGCTACATTAACAGCATCTCACTTTAAAACTGTATGTACAAAGGATGCATTGTAATGCATTGAGCATTACAGCTTAACTTCTATCAAAGGTAATTATCTAAAAACATCCTAAAAAAAAAAAGTTCTATATGAACTACTCAAAACATCATATATTACAGTAATGCCTAACTTAAAAAAACCCTGTTAAGATCAAAGCAAAATCTCTTTGTTTGATATGTATCTAAAGTTGTACTGTAAATCACCAGTGGCTACTTGTTACAAGGAATGATTATACGGTTCCTGTAAGAGCTGAATTTACACACATCCTTAGAAAGATTTCATAGAGATTATATTATGCAACCTCTTATTTAACCATGATGGAAGAGGCTTGCAGAACAGCAAGAAGGGATTTTAGTTCACCCCAATACTGCTACTCAACAGCTCACCCTTGCTTACAGAAAAATGCTGTAGCAGTTTATTTTGCACATCTGACAAAAGTTTTTCTTCACTGAATTTTCTGAATTTTGTCATTCTCTCTTCTTTCATAGAAGAGAGTAAAGCTGTCATTATTATATAGGCACAAAGTGTAACTTCCATCAAAAAACTGACAGAGGTCAGAAGCAAAGCCACAGTGCTCTTTGAAAATACACAGTTCTGAGCACCAGCCTGTTTCTATGTCAGCAGTAATAAGTGAGCACTTGAAAATATTTATAGTGAGATAAATTTAACATCAACCTTTGAGTTGCATAGCTTTATGGTACATTAGTTGCTTGGCTGGGACTTTCTAAGAAGATAACGCTTCTAAATTCAGTTTGTTACTTCACTCTGTACACCAAGAGTATCATTTAGTCGATACTCTTCATGATACAGCTGATAAATGAAAACAAACCCCAGTCAGTTTTTATGCACAGTTATAATGCACACACATACAAAAGCAAAACCTGTGTGAATGATGAAGAGAAGCACAGATCTATTAATAGAACTGCATCCTAAAGGTTAAGAACGAAAATAATCAGACTGCTTGTACTTAACACTGGGTACACAGCTTTCTATTTGTCCTTCGTGGCAATTCAAAGATGACTCATTATCTCAGTGGTATCACACATCCCACTTTTGCTTTTCAATTCACCACAATTCAGACTGATCAGTTTTAATTAAAGTTACCTGTTCATAGAAGTAGAGTGCTCTTTCAAAGTTCTTTAGCCCAGTGTATATCATCCCACCATAGTAGTAATAACATAAAAAGTGCTTTGCATCGTATGCCCCATTTTCTTTACAAATATCCATCATGTCCACATCTAGATACGGGAGGGCAGGTTTAAAGCATTTTGCTAACAAACAGAGCTACAAGAAAACAAATCAAGTTTTTATAAATTAGCTATTTCAAATATCCATGAAGATGACATTGAAATACAATTCATTCAGTAGTATGTAATACACCTCACTCCTCTGAAAGTTAAAAAACTGTGTATGTCACAGTAGAGGCATAACACAGATTATACGTTGTATTGTGGTGTTTGGAAAAAACACAGATAGTGAACTTCTATAAATCATTTGAATCCTAAAGAAATGAGACTAACCAGTAAAGCAGCCTGAAACTCCAGGCCTTTCAGACTACCGTGCTGGCAGCACTCAATATTGCACTAAATATTCTCATCCAACTCTAAGTCCCAGGAGCCAAGAATGAGACAGAAGTGCAAATCCAGGCCAAAGACATGGAGACAAGCATGCCTTTTGTCAAACTCGAGCAAACAGTATTTGGCCAGCACACTTACACTGTCTAAAAGAAGCTGTGCATGACTTCCGGCCCAGAGAGAAGGGTTTTCAGAAGTCATGAACAAAACCAACGACCTGGGGACATGTGCTGAACATTTAGAAGGAAGAGAAGGGAGTTTTATTTCAGTATGCCGTATTACTGACTACTGGAAAAGAATTAAAAAACAAAATCAAAAAACCCCAAACCACAATTAAAAGCTTTCTTTACACTGCAATATGTAAATGTGCATTTCTCAAATAGCTACAGGTAATCTACAAGTTTTCACTCTCAGAATAAAACCCTCTGCTCTCCTTACCTGGCAGAGATCTGCATGTATTGAGGTCAGCTGGTTTGTGTTCATCTGCATCTTGTCTATGGCTTGTCTGAGAATGCTAATTCCTCGCAGGGGCTGTCAGAAATTACATCTCTTTCAGATAATTTCTCATAGATGGCAGCACATTGGATCTTATGTTGACACTTACAAATGAAAAATAACACTAATTGACAGGTTCCAGTAAGTAATAATTAACCTGTGGTTCCCTTTTTGTAGGATATTGCAGTCACTCAGAAAATAGAATTATCCTGTGGTGTATAAATTCTCCTAATAAACTAAACAAAGTCACCAATTCTGCTCCACAAAGACAAGTCCACCAGGAAAACAGTAAATTGTATTGAGTAAACCTTTTCTTGACTCCATGATTACATCTAAATTCCTAGCAAATAAAGGCAAAGCTCCTGCTTCACTTCACTTAGTCCAGATTTGATTTCTTATTTCAAGCTACATTTAACTTACTTTTCCAAGGCATTTTCAGCATCTTATCCCTAAAAACAAATGTCCCCTACATTTTAAGGCATTTCATTAAGCACACTGCATTAGACTGGTGAGAATAACACTGAAATATATCTCTGACTCATTGGCTCTATTAGTTTTTGCAGCTCTCCCCTCCTCACACACACCCACCCCATCTGAATAACATACCTGGTACACCTGATTTCCTGGTTTGTGTGAGAGAGCATGTTTTTAGCTAACTCCTCCCCCAAATTTTAATGTATATTTTCCTTAAGGAGGTTTTAAAATCTTCTTTTAGGTTCATTACTGCTCAGTACCCTTAACATACATAAGGAACCACACAAAAACACTTTGCGTGAAGTTAGCAGTAAATCTTTATGAAGCAAGTAACATCCCTCTTAAGAGCCTGGCTTTGTAGGTTCCTTATTTGTACTAAATGATACTTGCTCACCTGCTTTCTGTCCACAAGGGCATTTGTTAACTGGTGGCACAGGCCAGCAACTAAACAGAGAAAACAAACAAACAAAAGAATTCAGTAAAAAAAGAAACAATACCAAACTATATCAATATATATATATATTTTTCTATAAAGTGCTGAATTAACTTACAAGTGTCTGTTGCATATCTAATGTGTTCCCCATTACAAGTACTGATGAAGAGCTGCACCTGTGAGAATAATGTTTCGAAGTCGGGGATGCTGGGCATAGAAAACTTCACGAACCTAAAACAAGACCCCAAAAAAAAGTTTAACACACAATGTTTAGAGATTAATTAAAGAAAAGTTTTATCTTTATCAGTCTCTGCAGATACAGGTAGCTGCTTGCAAGATGTGCCAAAGTGATCATGACAGATGGCATATGGTTTCTCCAGGAGCTGCACAGCACTTGGGAGTACACTTCTCGTGCATAGTCCTACTATGAACCCAGTGAAAAACTAGTTTGGAACTAACTATGGCCAACAAAGATCACTTTATCTGCTAAATTACAATTCACAATACATTGCTAACAGTGAAATTTTTATACTAACCATATAACTTCTCCAGACACCTGCTTGAATGCGTCACAGATTTTTCAACTATTAAATAATTAGACTTGTATGTCTTGTTAAGAGCTCCTTCTCTCCATCCCTGCTGGCTCCTCAGTACCCTACAGGCTGTAGGCTGCACACTGCTTCTGTTATGAGTTGTGATTACACTACCTGAGTGCAATGAGAACTCTGCACATGGCTTCATGCTTACAGTTTGGCTCACTCATGTCCTGCCAATTAAAAGTTTTTGCTGAACTGGTAGGTAAAAACAGTCATACAGACATAAACAAGACAACTAGACACAGCCTTAAGGAAAACAAACCTCCACCATCACCATTTGGCAGTAATGATATTTTACAGGCTCCAGATTTTTTTCTGTTGGAAGTACAAATTTGCTTTAACATTTTTTCTAATAAAAGGCATATCACCAAAGGAAACTAAGCACTATTCTACAACAGACTGAAGATACTTATGTCTGGTTGGCAATTCAGCACGTAGCTTGAAATTTTGATGCTAGAGTCTTACTTAAAGGAAAGCCACACTTACAAGACAGCAAGAACTCCTAACGAGTGTTCCTGCACATCCAGGGCACCAAGCACTGTATCCAGATGGGAGAGGTTTTTTGCTAGCAGTTCTCCACTTTTATTGATCAGCTCACAAAGCTGGGTCATTTGCCCTGAAATAAAAAGCATCCTTGTCAGACTCCAGTTAGAAAACACAAACGCATTCCCATGCTTCATTACAACTTGATTCCCTATTAAAAAAAAATTTAAAAAGTCAGGAAAACGTAGCATCACCCAGACAATTTCCTGCCCTGCAGTACGTTAGGCATCAGTTCTCAAAAAATAAGGTGACAGATAAGCTTCTGACCATTGGGACAGCAAAGGAAACACGAGCAGCAGCATCAATCCAACTCATGATAGAGGGCTTCAGGATCTCATAGCAACAACAAGTTCTGCCTGAGCCAAGTCTCCAAGACTTTGGCAAGTTTTTGCAATGCCAAATTCTCTCTAATACGAATAGAATTTACCTCCACTTGTGCCTTCTAGTCGTTAAAAGCAAAAACATATCTACCAAGAACAGTGCCCTCCCCTTTCCAAAATAATAGTAAAAACACCTCAATATCAATGCTCCTTAGCATTTCTCAAGTGTCTCATTCACTTTTCTGGTCTACTCATTATTAATTTCAAAAACCTTGCAACTAAACACCTCCAATAACAGGATTTTTTAAATCTGTTCTTAACTTTACTTCATACAATTATTACTACAACATTGTTCTATTCATTGTGAACTATAAACACAGCATGAAATGTGACTATTTTGAATTAGGAAAGTATGGTAAGCCCTTACAAATAAAGCAGGGACTTCCCTCTTTATTAGAACAAACTGCTTTCAAAGCCCCTTTTTTTTTTCCTCCTTCAAAACTACTGGAATTAAAACTACATCTTTCTGAAGCAGAGAATTGTTTCAGTGTTCAATCCTCGTTGATTATAGGAGAAAAAAGCAGAGGTCCTTTCACCCTTACAGAAGTCTTCATGAACTGAAGAACAGTGCTCCCACTCATAGAGATTAACACCATCCTCAAATTTCTTGACTTTTTCTTTTGAAAACAAAACAAAGATGAAACCTGGGGAGCCTTACCAATGAAATGCTAACACTGAAGTAAAAAGAGGGATCACAAGGTCCATACGTGGGACCACAGACCAGGAGCCCCAGACACCCATCCTTATAACATCTCTGTCCATCCAGATTTAAAA
Organism: Chrysolophus pictus; assembly: GCA_037305975.1. Lineage (NCBI taxonomy): Eukaryota > Metazoa > Chordata > Aves > Galliformes > Phasianidae > Chrysolophus > Chrysolophus pictus. The sequence continues at coordinate 4,795,265 of CM074589.1, forward strand.
CTCCCAAGATAAACGTGGAAAGAAACAGGGCCCGTAAAATCTCATTTGGTAATGATACTCAAGCACTGCAAAAAGTTAGTTCTGATGCCCTCCCCAACAGACAGATCATCCCGTTCTATTGCCATCATCCAGCATCCTCCCCCCACAAAAGCAAACAAACAAGAACCAAAACGACAAAGAAAAAAAAATTCAACAAACCCCAGACATGCTAAATATTAACAGCATGTTAGGAAGTCCCACACAAGGCCTCACGACATGTCCATTTATGTCATCCCCTGTGCAGTTTAGCACTCACAGCCCGGGACCACAAGTACACCTCATTCTCCCACTGCAGTCTGCAGTGCCTGCACTCAGTCTTCACAGACAGCACCTATCTGGCTAGTCCCCAGTGGAAGAACTTCCATGAAGGCATCCAGCTTCTCCCTAGAATGGTGTTCACTTTCAAAACTACACAATAAAAACTCCCCAGCTAAACTAAATCATACAAAGAAGTCTTCTGTAGTCTGCTAAGTACCTGCATCTTGCATAGGTACAAGCTGACTCCAGCATCTGCCATCCTCAGTAAAAATGCTACAAATTTAGTAAATTAAACCAAAGCGTGACAGAATCTACGCCCCTCTCAAAAGTAACTGCCAGAGATAAAGCCTGAGGGCCGCAGAGGAAAGCATGAATTTCTGATTGCTTATAGAGTGCAAACATGCACAGAACTGTAGGGGCTGGAAGGGTCCTCCGGGGACCCCCAAGCTCAATCCCTCTTAAGGCAGGTTCCGTACAGCAAGTTGCACAGGAAGGTGACCAAGTGAGGTCTGAACATCTCCAGAGAAGAATCCACCACCTCTCTGGTCAGCCTGTTCCAGTGCTCTGCCATCCTCACACTAAAGAGCTTCTCGGGGAGCATCCCCACAGAAAGCTCAAGAAGTACAAAACACCGTGGGGTAACGAGAAGTTTGGCAATGAAAGTGAGACAGTTTACACAGAGATACTAAAACACCTTCTGAGTGCTGTGTAATGACAACTCCGAGGCAGCCCCAGGCCTCTCCCCTTTTCTCCCGAGGTACGTCAGACATCCCAGCAGCACTGCCAGCTCCCCAGAGCCCCAAACCGGGAAGGCAGAGCTTTCCCCCACAGCAGCCAGCACTTCTGAAACGCACTCACGCCCCACTTCCCTGAAGCCCCCCCATTTCCCAGCCCCCTCCCAAGGCCCGCGCTCCATCCCAGCCGCTCCTCGCGGGCCTGAAGCCCTCCCAGGACCCCCGACGGCGAACGAGGGCCTCGCCGGAGCCACCAGGAGCTCCCGGCACGCTCGGAGAGACGGAGCTCCGCACCGCGGGGCCCAGCCACCACCCGAGATAAAGCCACGAGAGCCCCAGGCCCCGGCCCGCTCCCCACACACACACGGAGCCCGGCGGGCCGCGCCAGCCGCCGCTCCCCGCTCAGCCCCGCCCGCGGTTCGCACCCGGCGGTCACCTTGGGCCGAGAGCTGCCGGACGCTGTTAACGAACTGCTCCAGCGCCGACGCCATCTTGGCGGCTGGCGGCGCGGCCGCGCGCGCTACGGGAGGGGCGGGGCGGGCGGCTGCGAGGGGGGAGGGAGGGAAGGGGCGGCGCGGGCCGGAGCGGCGGAGGGAAGCGGGAAGGAGGCTCCGCCACGGGCGCCGCCGCCACCGGCCAATCAGCGGCCGCCGCGGGAGTCGCGCGACGCCCGCCGCCGTGCGTCACTTCCGCCGTCTCGCGAGAGCAGAAGCCTCTCCCCCCCGCCCGTCGCGGTTGCCGGGGTAACCGCGGCCCGGCCGGAAGCACCGCCCCCGCGCGCACTCCGGACGCGGGAGGCCATCTTAGCGCGAGAAGTCGTGACTCAGCAGGGCCGCCGGGCGGGCGGGTGACGGCGCGGTGACGTCACTGCCCCTCCTGTGTCACCGCTGCGCTGCCGCGGGCCCGCTGCCGCCCTCGCGCTCGGTCTGCGCTTGGCGCGGGAGCGTGCGCTGAACGCCTGCGGCCCGGATCTGCGCGGTCAGATCCGATGGCTCTGACGGAGCGGCTTTGGCCCTCAGAGACAGGAGCGGGGCTGTGCCTTTCGCCGCCGTGACGCGGCGCTCAGCTCAGTGAGCGCCGTCCGACGAGGTGTAAGCAGCGCTCCCTCGGATCGGGGCACGCAGTTCGTTCCCCCGGGCCGGGTGGCAGCGATGTTCATTCGGTTTGTTAAGTGCTGAGCTGCTGGGGCTGCTGTCGTCCTGTGGGCGAAGCTGATTGCTTGTCAATGAGAGACAAATAGGTGCTTGGGGAAGTGCGCTGAAATCCCATTCGTGGTGATAAGTAAAACGTGTTCGTACCCGCTTGAAACTTCACGTTTTCCCTGCTGGATCTGATCAGTTCTGTTCCTCTGCTCGCTCGCTGACCTTCATTGGCTCTGCACAACTCGTTGCCCTTCTACAACCGAGGCACCCCCTAGAAACTATTCGGTAATTGGAAGACGAAATAGTTTGGATCTGCTAAGTTGAATCATTGCTCGGACAAAACCTTTTCATCCCCAACCCAGCAGCTACCCGATCCTGTTAGTCACACTCTTGATGCCTCCCTGCTCTTTAGCGGCTTAAATCCCCCGAGAGCTTTCTGGCCGTGGTGATCTCTGGTCCTGTGTCAGAATACGCAGCCCTTCGTTCATGCTGTTTCTATGCCAGCACTTCGTTCTGACACCTCGAGTCCCTCCTTTGCCCGGTCGGATGTTTCCCAGCACTATTTGAAGAGTTCTGTGTCCTGGTATCTTCTTTTAAACCTTCACGTCACACAGTCAGTGAGATTCTGGGCAAAGTCTAACTCTTCCCGCGAACCGGTTCAAAGGGATGGATTGCACATTAAGGTTTTGCTGCAAAAAACACTGCATGCGTTACATCTGCACCCGCGTCTCCTGCACGCACCCCAAAACACGGTGGCAAAAGGGAGGCAGCAGGGAGTCAGCAACGATTTTTATTGCAGACCTCAGGGACCGCAGGACGAGCCGTGCACCGGCGGGTGGGCAGCAGCCCGAGCCCCGCAGCCCCCGGGCACCGCGGGGAAGGGGAGGGAGCGCGGCAGCAGCCGGCTTAAAGCGGCTCGGAGGGACGGCCGAGCCGAGCTTTGCAAGGCGCTTGTGCCGCTTTAAGGCGGTGCCGCCGTTCCGGACTCGCTCAGGCACCGGGAAGAGGAACTGGGTTTTTGCACTGCCGGGTCGGGGCGAGCGCTCCGCAGTGCCCCGGCCCCGCGGCTTCCCGGGCGGCCCCGGCCCCCAGCCCTCCGCTCGGTGCTTGCTGCAAGGGAGGGATGGGTGGGGAGGAGCTGGGGCGAGGAAGAGCCTCTGCACCCCATTGCCTCCCTCCCGCATCCCCTCCGCACCTCCTTTGCATCCCCTCCGCATCCCTTCTGCACACCTTTTGCTTCCCCTCCTCAGTCCCTCTGAGGGACCGGATTGCAACCCCCGTGCTTTTCCCCGCTGCAGCTGCAAGGGGACTTGCTTGCAGGAGCTGTCTGCTTGCAGAGTGCGTGCTTGAAATAACCTCCTCCCCTTTTCCCTCTCCGCAAAAAAAGGACGCCCCAAGCCCCTCTCTGCCATGATTTTGCTGAGCAGCATCTTGCACCTGCGGCCCCGGCACTGCGGCCCTTTGGCAGGGCTGGGCAGGGGGTCCGGCCCCACAGCGGGGTCCCGCAGGGCGCTGCGTGTGCTGGTGGACATGGATGGGGTCCTGGCCGACTTCGAAGGAGGATTCCTCAAGAAGTTCAGGGCCAGGTATCCCGACAAGCCCTACATTGCCCTGGAGGACCGGAGGGGCTTCTGGGTGTCGGAGCAATACGGGCGCCTGGCAGCTGAGCTGAGCGTGAGTCTGTGCATCCCCCTGTGACCTGTGCAGGGCTGCGGTTCGCTCGTGGGTGCAGGGAGGGTGATGGGTAACACCCAAACTTAGGGACATGTCTGCATGCAGCACTACCTTGTGTCCCCGAAATCCAGCACTTTTAATGCACATCTCCTTTCCCTGCATGTATGGATGGAGATGGATACAAGGAATACAGTGGTATGATGCCTGCAAGAAGGGGAGCGTGCATGGGGCTCAGGCTCTCCCATTGGCAAAGTCCTAAGCAGCTTAAAGTGCTGAAGGGTTGATGTGTGCTCTGTAGTTGGGATGGGTGGGAGGGAAACAAGGCATCATCCATGCAGTAAGGTGGACGATAAAGATTAGACAGAGGTAGTGCATGATAATACTTTTTAGTTTTCTGAATCTTAACTTGTTTGAATGTATTAAATGAAATAAGGTCGTGTCTGCCACAGTCACATAAAGCCTCCATATCTTGAGCTGAAATAGCAGATCTCCTACAGACCAGCCCTGGAGAACCTCTGCTTCCATCTTGCTCCCAGATCAGGGGTAAGGAGAGCAGGAGCTGCTGAGTGGTTGCAGGAGCATGGCATGTTCCAGCCATTGGTGAGCATCATTAGAGGAGACTGGAAAACAGGAGGAAAAGAGCCCAAACAAATGGAGAACAGCAGCACATAGTGCACAGAGCCTGGAAGGGTGGAGAGTTCTGGACGGAAGTGTTCATGGGGAGAGAGAAGCAGCAGAAAATAGGGGTGGAAGTTCTCAGAAGGGCCCATCCTGCTTGGCGCAAGGTGGGATCTCCAGCCTGGGGGACTTCTTATGATTGCCATGCTGCAGGGAGCTACTCTGGCTGTAGGAGCTGAGCGGGATTTTTCATCAAGATGGGCTCAGTTCTTCCCTCATCGAGCTTGATTGCAAAATGCTTTTTGACATAAGTGGAAGCAGAATAGCTATGGAAGTCATTGCTGTAAGAAAACACTTCAGTGCAGTTTGAAGTGCTTTGCTGCATCAGGCCACATCTCTCTTGTGCAGCTACATTCAGTTCCCTAGAAATAAAACATTGCCCACCAATGTGTGGCAGAGCAACTGGAGTCTGAATGTCTGCCTGGAGCATTGGCGAGCTGCTAGGGTGTTGGTTTTCGTTCAGGAATTTAAGTTCCTTTTCTCCCTATTTCCTCTTCCCAAATAAAGCAGCAGAGGTGCTCAGAATTAAGACCAATCCTTCAGGGCAGGGCTCACATCACGTCTTCTCCCAGCTGCTCATCTGCATTTTAACATCGGGACATGGCTGCTTTCTGTGCCTGCACCCATGCTGTTCCCAAGCTCTCCTCCACAAGGACCCCATGTCTGCAAAATAATTGCTTTTCTTGGCAGCTGCCAGGCTGCTTCCTGTTTGAGGGAGCTCTGGATGCTGTTCCTCAGAGCTGTGCAGCAGGCTCTGCTTTGTCCCAAGGCTTCATTCCTTGTGGTCTCTCTTTGCTCTGCTCTCCCTTTGGACCAGAGCAGTGCAACATGGCTGCAAATCTGGATGTTAGGTGTTTCAAACCCTTGCCTAGTGTTGTTCCATTTGTCTGGGCATCCCTGAGGAAGACTATATGCATTCATCCTGGCATATATTTCTTCCTAGAATACACTGTCTCCTATGAGAACAGCCTGGCTGATATTTTAAGTGATCTAATGGAGATAAATAGGGCAGAGAGCATCTTGACTTGAACTGCATCACACTGCAGCACAGGAACCAGCCCACTTCAGATGGATCCACATTGGCACTGATCCTCCAGACACAGACCTGAAGTTCAGTTTGGTGCTGAATATTCTGTGCTTTGAAGCAGCTTTCTCCCCACATGTCGAGCTGCACAGGCAAAACTAAACCTCCAACCTAAACTGTACAGGGCAGATGCAGGTCACCAAGAGGGGACCAGAGCCAACTGTACCCCATCCAGCTGTAGATGTCCCTGTTCACTGCAGGGGATTTGGGCTAGATGACTGTTAAGCGTCTTTTTTAACTCAAACCGTCTATAACTATGATCTTTCTCACTGCTTCCATCCATGGGAAATGTGCTCATGCAGAGAGGGGAGCACCAAGAAGCCCTATGCAGTAACAGCTCTCTTCCTTCTCACAGGAGAAAGCTATCAGCATCTGGGAATCCAAGAACTTCTTCATTGAGCTGGACCCGCTCCCTGGCGCTGTGGAAGCTGTGAAGCAAATGTCAAATTTGGCAGAGTGAGTAGGAACCTTGCCGTGGTATTTGGGGTTGGTGGGGGAGCAGCAGTGGCTTTGCAGGCTGATCTGTCTCCTGGCAGCAGTGCTCAGTGCAGTGTCAGTGTTGGGAGTGCTGGGCATGGGAGGAAGAAGCAGAAAGCTTGCTGCAAATCAGCCATGTGCATCCCCTTCTCTTCAGCTCTTTGCTCCCAGCAAGGGAAATGAAAAGGAGAATGTCCTTGTGAGTGTGGGTGCACATCCTGAGAGTGGGATCTTGTGGGTTGACAGCTTCAATCCTCCTGATCTGTGTGTGGGGGCTGCTTTGATGCCAGGCTGGACGTGCAGGGACAGCTCAGGGGGGGCAGGCTTTGGCCAGCCAGTGACACTGTCCCTCTTTCTCTCTTGGCAGCACTGATGTGTTCATCTGCACAAGCCCTATCAAGAAGTACCGTTATTGCCCTTATGAGAAGGTGAGCAGGGCTGAAATTTGGCTCCCCCAGCTGTGACACAGCCGCGACATTTCCTGCTCCATCAGAATTATTCCCAAGCACCTTTATAGTGCTGTCTGTGCTCTGCCAAATGCATACACTTGGCCTTAACATTTCATATGATGCCAGAACCTGCCTACATGTAAAAAAGCTTGCACTCCAGCAGCATCCTTCCCACTGCTGAACCATTTGTGGAAGTGCCAGGGCTGCCCGTGCTCACTACTCCCTTTGCCTTGCAGTATGCCTGGGTGGAGAAGCACTTTGGCCCTGAGTTTCTGGAGCAGATCGTTCTGACACGGGATAAGACAGTGGTTTCTGCTGACCTGCTCATCGATGACAGACCTGATATAACTGGTAAGGGTGCTACGAGGCAGCAGGACTGAGCATATATGGGTAGAATCAGAGGTGATGGGTACTCGTCCCTGCCCTGCTGATGATGCTCTCCTTAGGAGGATGTGTCTGCAGGCTGCAGCATGCAAGGAGTGCCTCGCAGTGGGAGAACTCATCAATCTGACCTCTCCTTGCTTTGCAGGGGCCGAGATGAACCCCAGCTGGGAGCACGTGCTCTTTACTGCCTGCCACAACAAGCATCTGCAGCTGGAGCCGCCCAGGCGCCGGTTGCAGTCCTGGTCTGATGACTGGAGAGCCATTCTGGATAGCAAACGGCTGCCACTGAGCCACGTGGCCTAAACCCTGGCCTCTCTCCTGGCCTCCATCCCAGCTGCCTGCTCATCTCCTCATGGAGTCCTCCTGGAGGCCGACACCATGGGCAGGTAGACAGACAGATGGTCAGACACATATGGGGTGGGAAAGGAAGGGGACCTTGGAGTAGACTTCAGCCTGGCTGCCCTCTGTGCCATGTTGGACCCCCAGTATCATCTTTCCCCTCTGGCACAGCACAGGCCATCCCTCTGTCCCTCTGTGGTGGAGTCATGCCACGTTGGATTTGTTCTCCTGCTGCTATGAATGATCTGCATCCACCCATCACTGAGGAGCTGCTGCAGCTGAGAGACACTCTGGTGCTGATTCAGGAAAGAAGGAGCAGACATTTCATTAGCCAGGAGCTGTAAGAAACTCAGCGAACCCTCACTGGTGGTGATCCATGGATTTCAAAGCCAGGGGGCGTGCATGTGATGGCTACATGGTCTGTGCCCCATCTCTCTCCTCCTCATCATGTCCGAAATGAGCCTGACAGGAGAGCTCTGGGTGTGCATCCATCCAGAAATGGATCAGCCCTGGGTGGTACTAACTGCTGAGCTTGGGCAGTCGGACAGTTGATGCACCAAGCATCCTAAAGCCATTGGTGCAGAGCTGCATGGGAAAACATAAAACATGAGGTGGTGGAGAAGGTACAGCATTGCAGAGAAGGTAGCAGAGCACCAAGGGACTGGGCAGGGAGCACGGTGAGGCTATCATGCTGCTGCCTGCTTGGGATGTGGCACCTCCCATCCCCTGAGCCTGCCCCATCCCCCAAACAGCAGCAACCTTGTACTGGAACATGTGCCACTGCTGCTTCTCCTGGCTCTGTGGAGGAGATGTCATGATGCAGATCCCTCTGATTGTGCAGCTGTCACTGTGTGCTGCAAGGTCTGCCCACACCATTTGAGATCCCACCACTGTTCCCTTCGTCTTGTCCAAGGACTTGCTGACCACAGGGGTGAAGTTCCCCACTGAGATGTGTGGCCGTGGTTGGTCATCCTGTGTGCTGCTTGCCTTGCACCTTTATCTTTCCTCTTCCCTCATCCCCATCAGCACAAAGCAATCTGAGCCCAGAGCCACACAGCCAACAAACAACAAATTTCAGCAGCAGCAGTCTGTCCCACCATGTGTGGGACTTGGAGGGGCTCTTGAAGTCAATACTTCAAATCTGTGCCTTCCCAAGCTGCTGTAGGGCCAGGAGTGAAACCCGAATTGCCTCGGGTCTTTCCAAAAACAGCCCTGTCTGTTGGGATGGGGCCATTGTATTAAGACTGCATGGTTTGGGAGTGATATCCCACAGTGATTTTATTTTAGTTTTTCCTGTTCAAACCACTGTGTGCTTCAGGTGTGTGTTTGGGCTGTGCTGCCACCTGAGGTGCAGCTCTGCTAAGCATCATGCACAGCATTGTATAGGCTGCAAGTTGATTTTTTGCCCACTGATACCATGAGCTGCCTGAGCTTTCTGGAGTGCTCTCCCAGCCCATGCTTGAGCTGAAATAAGCTGGCACATTACTGTGGTTGCCCAAATCCAGCCATTAGACAGACCCCAGGGATATAGCTTTCCGGACCCAGCATCCCCTTGGTGAGATATGTGATGCTGGAGAGGCCACAGGGATTCACAGCAAATGAAAACAGAGCTGGAGTTTCTTCTGTGTCAGGCTCCACCTGGACACACAGAAATCCCATGTGGGTTGCTATCCTACTGCATCCACCGTGTTCAGGGCTGTGATGCAGTTCTCCATCACGGTGTGGTCCTTTCAGTGCTCAGATGGGCTATGCAGAGCTTTTATTTTTAAACACCCATCTACAAAACAGAGGCTGCTGAGGAGCACTGCAATAGACATCAAGTTTTGTTGGCACCTGGCTTCCCAAAAAGCAGAGTTTGGGTTTTGCAATTTCCCACCTGTGGTTCTGCCTTTGGCATAGGGATGGGATGTTTGCATCCAGGTGCTGGGAGCATTCTCCAGGTAGCACATGCCTCATCCCGGGCTCCCCTCCAGGCACAGAGGAAGCAAACATTGGTGCTGGGAATTGTTTTTTTCCCTATGTTTTCACTGCCCTGTGCAGCTTTAAGGACAGTTTGATTTTTCTCTTCCAGTTCAGACCACTGCGTTAGATGGTTGGAAGCACTCAGAGATTACGTTTGTGGTTCACTGGTGAGTCCAATCCTGCCACAGCTTGAATCCTGCCTAGATGCAATGGCAAGGAAAAATGTGGTACAGCTCATACCTGAGATATGCATTTCTGAGCCCAAGGGGTAGCACGGATCGGACCCTCTCCCCCCGAGACTGGGGGAAGAACGGAGCATTTGCACCAGGGCTGGGATGTGCATTCCCTTGTGCATATCCCTGGCACTCACAGGGTTAACCAAAGAGCTTAGATTTGGGGCTTTTCCTCTCTGTTGAACATGAAAGTGGCTACGAAGAGATGCATGTTCCCATTGCCGCACCGCGAAGGAGACGCACAATAAACCTCTCTGTGCCACAGCCTCAGCCTCTCTCTGTGTGCTCAGTGGGCTCTGGGGGGATGCAGCTGCTGTGGGGGGGACATCCATGATGGGATTGGGACTTCCAGCCCTGGGACACCCAGGAACATCTATTTGCTCCTGGTGAGTTTGGGCAGCACAGCCTGGACCAGGTTTGCGTCCCCAAAAGCCACTATGGGGCCAAAAATCTTGCTGGAGTTTGGGCAACAGCTCCTCCCCGCCCTCGCAGCTGATTTGTGGGGCAGCCTGCAAAGCCTCACTGTGAGCACTGGACCCCGATATCAGCCCTCAGCCCACACAAAGGATGCTGGAAGCAAGGAAAGCACCTGTTATGTGTCAGCACGAAGGGCTGATTTTGGCATTACTCAAAAGCTATGGGCAGCGTGGCCAGTCCCATTACCTGGGTGCAAGCACCCCTCTTAAATTCACCACCCCTATTCCAATCCATTTCAGCACAGCAGGACCTGATGAGGTCAGAGCAAGCGATGCTCGCGCTGAGTTATTCATTAACTTGCTCTCACGTTGGCCAAAGCCCAAAGATCTTGAAGCGGGGGAGCGGGGCTGCAGGGTTGGGGTCGAGCCCAGTGATGCCGCGCAGGGGGCAGCGCTGACGCAAAGCCTGCGGGTGGTGGGGGCCAGCAGCAGGGAAGGAATGGAGGGCTGAGTCACCCGAGTACGCAGGAAGAGAGTGAGCAGAGCAGGGGATGGCTCAGCCCTCGACAGCAGCTGGACGGAGCTTTGGCTGCTGTGCCCCATTTTGTGCAGAGCCAAGCGGGTCATGCCTGGCATTGGTGCTCAGAGCCTGGGCCTGCAGTGCGGTGCTGTCCTGTACGCTGTGGGCAGGATGGCAGTGGGGATGCAAGAGAAATATCCACTAGAGGGGACTGTGTGATCGTGTGAGGGAGCGTGCAGCTGCCAGCCCAGCCTCAGAGCAAGATCTGGTTCCTTTGCACAGCATCCTGCTCATCTCATTCCCGCATCCCAGGAATGCCACCCTTGCATCCTATCCCTGTATCCCATCCCTGTGTCCCATCCTTTCATCCCACTCCTGCAGCCATCCCTGTATCCCACCCTTGCATTCCATCTCTGCATCCCATCCCTATATCCAAATCCCACTGCCCCTCAGTGAAATGGAGGAGAGAATCAGAGGGCAAATTCATGAAAAACTCATGGATCTGAAGAACTAGGGGGTCTATAGGGTTCACATGGAAAGTATTGCTGGAAATATGTGGGCTGTGGGCCCCTGGCAGTACAGATCATTCCTCATCATCCTCTTCTTCCTGCTCCATGCCTCCAGCTTGGCTCTGCCCTGCTTCCTCCTGGCCCCCTGATTCTCCCCATGATCCCAATGTGAGATTTTTCATTGCAAATCCCACAGACAATCCAAAATTCACTTATCCCTCCCATTCATCCCAAAGTAAAGCTCCTTTTGGGGGACAGGACAGCGGGTGGTGAGGGTGTGGGACACCAGAGAGTGTTCTGATGGTTTCCTCTCACCCCTCAGCACCAGGACACGTTCCCTCCTGCCAGGATTAATGGGTTTTGCTCCTGTTTGTACACAAGGCCTTGAGTAACGCAGTCCCCGGAGGTGCAAGGCTCCCCGTGCCCTGGCAGTGCGTGGAGGCTGGGAGCTCTCAGCAATGGCTGCAGCGCTTCCTGCGTCCTTCGGGGCTCCGTGCACGTTAACCCTGTCCTCCTGGCAAAGGCCCCACGAAATGTTTGTTTGTGCCTGTGCTGACAAACACTCTGAAGGAACACGCTGTGTAGGGCCTCCACCCCTCCCCAGGGCTGGAGCTCACGGCTGTTTCCTCGGCACGAGGCCGCCACGCTGCCAAGCCATAACCTGCCACAGCATCCCATAAGTGGCTCTTCTCTGGAGTTTGGGGTCCTGAAGCAGGAGCATGGCCAGGGGAATGGTTTGGCCCCATTCAGCTCCATAAGTCCCCAATACAGGAAAATGATGGGGAAATGGATGTGTTTCTATCTGACACGTGTGTGGGTACCAACCAGGACGGAGCCGGCAAACTGCACGCATGTGATGCTGCAAAGTAAAACAGAGAAAACATGCGGCTGCCAGGGCAGCAGCAGGACCTGCTCCCATGGTGGTGGCAGCTGCTGTGTGGCAGGACAGCTTGGTCCGTTCCTTCCATCCCTCCCCACAGCATCCCAGTTTGGTGGGACAATGCTGGGGACTGCCTGAGTGTCACCGCTGTCACAGGGTGCTGGGCTGCGCCCCTGCTCATCAGCCCTGTGTTCCTGGTGGCCCAAAGGGCTTCAGAAGCGCGCAAGCATTTAGGTTTGTCTATTCACAAGGAGCCATGAATGCTTTTGCATCTCTCCCCCCATCCTCACAGCCCCCACCATGACCCAGCCTCCACCCAGCCCAGCTGCTTTCTGCATCCACCCACCACATCCAACCTGTGTTGGCACAGCACCCGTGTTGCACATGCAGCATTGTTTCCCCAAAACCCAGGAGGGCAGCAGCAGCCCCACGCAGCCTGCACAGCCATCAGAGCAAACCAGCTCCATCCTGCCCAGTGCCGGCTGCTTCGTTACCAGCTAGCTAATTCTTGCTTCTTCTTCTACCCAAGCATTGGCAGGAGGGAGGGGAGAACAAAACAGCCCTCGGGGGGAAGTTACCTTATTAATTAACGAGGCTGAGAGCTTTGCAGAGATTGTGCAGAAGAGAAAAAAAAAAATTCAGGAAAACTGGGCAAAACCGGAAAGGCTTGAGTTCAATTGTCAGCCCAATTAACCTAGATCCGTGCCCTCCCTCTGGATGAATAGCTCATTATTATGTAATTGCTTAGGCCCGGCTCTTGGTGGAGAGAAATTAAAGTCAGACACTTAAGGAGGCAACCTGGTGTGGAGACAGGACGCAGGAAGACACAAAAGCAGAGGGAAAGAAAGCAAAGGCACAGCGAGCTGCTGCAGCTGCAGGGAGAGCTTGAAGGGCCATGGTGAAGCCTGGACTGTTTGCACCATTCTGGGCCCCAAATTTTGTGCTGGGATGAAGGATAACTTGGAAAGGCACTGCTGCTGCTGCTGTTCCACGTGTCACCCTTTGGAGCATCACTCTCCTGTGCAGGAGCTCTGAAACAGGCTCCAGGTTTTCTTGCAAGTGCCCCAGCATTAAATTAAAGAGGAGTTAGGTTAAATTAAAATGGCCACTCCTTTTCCTAGTGGATAAAATGGGAACCATACACCGAACTGTGTACCAGCACAAATTAATGTTTGTGAAGCTCTGGAAAAGTGCTAAGTGCTATCAGAAGTATTATTGCTATTTGTTCCTGTGGCAGCGTTTTCTCTTCCTTGTCCCAGAGGGGTTTTCCCCTATCCTGTGCAGTTGTATCAGTGCTGGGAAAGAAGAATCAGTGCCTCTGTGTTGAAGCTGGGCTGTTGGTGCTGGTGGGAAGATGGAGTTGCTGGGGAGTGGGCTGCTCTGTGCAGAAGTGGGAGCCATTGCCATGCCCAGCCATGGATGAGCTGGTGGATTCCTCTGCTCAATTAACCCAACAAGACAGCACTGTTACCAAGGTCCCTGCTGATATCTCTTTGATACCAGATGGGCTTCCAGTGCCAGCTCGAGGCTCAAGGTGGAAAGGAGCCACCAGATAGAGAAAACCAGGAGCCAAAGTGGGCGATGAGCTGGGGCTGAATGTGCAGCAGGAAAGCAGCACCTGCACTGCGCTACTGCAGGGTGCTGAGGGCACCCTCTGCGTGGTCACCCACAAAGCAGCAGAACAACGGGGCTGAGGACCCCTGCTGAGCTCCAGACTGGAGGTTTTGCCTTGTATCCTCCATTTTCTCTTTCTATAGCAAGTGCACAGCACTGGGAAGGCAGCAGGGGCATGCAGGTAGCCCTGACCCTTGGGCACAACAAGCAAGGGCTCATTGGTTTTGCTGAGGTTGTTTGGGCCAAACAAAAAGTAGCAAAAAAAAAAAACAACACCAACAACCCATCAAGTGTTCAACGAATAATTTGTGCATGGTTCAAATTATCTGTGACTTTTGACCCAAGATTAAATCTAGTGTGTAACTGGTGGTTATATACAGAGTCACATGCATGGGCAATGGCAGGAACCCTGTGTTCTCCAAACACGCTGCACCCCGTGGCTGCCGACTGCTGGCCGCTCACGTTTCCTCTCCCAGGCACCCCGTGGGCTTTGCATCATCCTTTTTAATTCCATCCTTACAAAGCATTTTTTGTCCAACCGGTATCTCGAGCTGGGAACAAAACAAACCAAGTGGTGCCGTAAGCAGGCAGCCCAAGGCAGGCTGATTTCCCATGAAGTTTCGCCTTGGTGCTGAGCTCTGATATCCTAGAGCAGGGCTGGGCTCACGCCGCAGCGTTTTGCTCAGCAGGAAAGTTTCCTTTCCATCAGCAGTTCTGGAGCGCATAGAAATAGCCTTTTGACTTCTGCCTCTGGGTGTAATTGGGGTGAAAATGAGCACTGGGCTCAGAGAATATTATCCATGGGTGGTGGGCAGGGTGATGGGCTCACTCACCCCCCATACATACTGCAAGGCTTGGTGCACCTTCCCCGCATTTGGGGCAGGAGGAGATGGGGGTTCCACCACTCAGCTCTGGGGACAAGCAGGGATAATTCGCAGCAGAACCAGCATTGTCCTCCTGCAGTAACTCTCTGGATGGTGAAATCCTATTAAGAAGAGTGTGACCTCGGTGCAGGCTGCTCCTGTGTCCCACCACAGAGGTTTCATCACCAAAGACTCATTGTGCTGCGGGCCAGCCCTGTCCCAGGCTGTCCCAGAGGGATGATGGTGATGCTGAAGGCGGGGAGACGCCTCCCCACAGGTCTGGGAGGTGACAGCCCCATTCTGGATGCCTGGTCCCCCATAGTGCCCTTACAGGGTGACCCCATGTGCCCCCTCCTGCCACGAGAGCTCCTTGCTCCTTACTGGTTGGAACTGGTGCTGAGCTTTCACTTGTTTAGCCAAGGTGGTTCTGCATCACTTTGCAGTGAGAATACAGAAACGGCTGGAGGGGAAAATCCACGGAGTGGTAAACAGAGCCAAGCAAGGCAGACCTCTTACCCAGGAGGACGGGGAGGAGGAGCAGCCCGGGGGCACCAGGGCTGGATTTCAACACCCTGCTGAAGACATGGCACAGCTCTTCAGCCGTCTGCTCCGCGATCCTCCTGCAGCAGGGCTGTCTGCTTGGTCTGAGCCCCAATATGCAGGAAGGGAGGAAGTGAGTGGTGGCCGAGTGCTGGCATGATGTGATGGAGTGCAAGCGGCTTTTGGAATTTCATTTCCCTCCTACATTTCTTTCAGGCATTTCTGGGGGTGTTCCAGGCTCTGGTAGCTTGTTTACAGCCTCTCTGCTTGCTCTAAGTGTTCAGGTGCTTTCTCTTAGCCCAATACCATTGCCCTGCATTGCTTTTGTGTCACACACTGACCCTCCCATACCAGCTCCCACCATGTCCCTCTCGGGTTGGATAAGAGGA
The DNA here is from genome assembly GCA_037305975.1 of Chrysolophus pictus. NCBI lineage: Eukaryota > Metazoa > Chordata > Aves > Galliformes > Phasianidae > Chrysolophus > Chrysolophus pictus. Next base: position 4,810,449 of record CM074589.1, read on the forward strand.
GCAGTTTCCTCCCAGCTCACCAAACTAGAGGCAAATACTTTAAAACATTATGCCTGTTCTTTGCCAGGAGGAAGAGGGGTGACAACATTTGCAGCTTGTAGTCCACCCTGTGAATGCCACTGCTGTCTGCAGAGGACATCTGTCTGTCCTCAGGGGATGTCTGTCTGTCCGCAGGACTCTGTCCCACTTACAGGGTAGGGTCATGTTGGGACAGCCATGCTATTGAGCCGCTGCAGTGCTGGCTCTGTCCCCCAGCATAAATCACAGTGGCTGTAAATCCCCGCCAGCCTTCAGGGACCCATCCCCTGGGAGGGCCAGGGGTCAGCTGCCAGGCAGCAAAAACTAAGACCTTGTTTTGAGGCTGGTGAAGATGTGACCCAGAGACACAAACAAGAGCTGGGCTTGTGGCACCTTGGTGAGACACTGAGCTGCAGAGTTGGAGCCTGAAGCCTTGGCTTTTGGCTAGATCAGGTCCCTGCACGAGGCACAGGAAAAAGAGACAGGGTATAATGGACAAGAAACAAGGGATGAGGGACAGGGGACAAGGGACGGAGCAGAAGGGGGAAAGGGGAAAGGAGGAGGGACAACGCATAAGGCATAGGGGATAAGTGACAAGGAATAAGGGATGAGGGACTAAGCAGCTCAATGGGGACGCAGGGAAGGAATGAGCAGTGCAACGGTTAAAATCATTGCCACTACAGTGCATGTCACTGTGCTATGGAGTAAAGGGTGTAAAAGGAATGGTCACAGAGTAAAGGGAATGGGCATGGGCTGCCCCAGGCTCCCCTGGCTCATAACTCCCATTCCCAGCCCTTAGCAGCCTGCAGCCAGGGGCACCTGTCCTCACCCACCCCAGCAGAGCTTCTCTGGCAGAAGGATGTGGGGACATTTTGGACATTGGCTTCACTGTCGTGGCACAGCTGGTTGAGAACAGGCTTCATTTTCCCAGCCAGCTTCTAAAGCCTCTTCTGCTGAGATCACTTGTGTATCTGGATTTCCTTTGAAAAGCTGTGTTTCCCTGCCAAGACGGCTGTGGAAAGCCTGCAACGGGGCAGGAGGAATTTGTCACTCCACCAGATTAAACAACCCCTGCATACCTCTTGGCATGCCAGCGGGAACTCAGCTCACACGGGCACATTGTGTGGCTCCTGCTTGTTATCAGGGCTGTGCCCAGTGCTGGGAATTGGGGGTCAGATCTCAGTATGGCTTCTGAGCACACGGCCCTGGCACAGCTTGGGTGAGTTCTGAGCAGTGCCCGCTCCACAACCGCTCATACGGGAAGGGAAAGCAGCCGGCTATTTTCCTGCCCGTGGGTGGCTGATAAGCAGTGAGCTGCCTGGGGCTTTGTGGGGGCAGGCAGGGGCTGACAGCGAGGTGCCCTGTCCCCACTGATTATGGGGGATTTGCTTTTTCTTCTAGAAATAGAGGAAAAAGTGCCCTCGTCCTTGCCTGCTGCCTGCCTCACGGCCCATGTGCCCAGCAGCAAACTGTGCCAGCTCTGTGCCAGGCTCCCCAGGTACATCATCCAAATCTGTATAGTCCAGGCCTGCATTGTCCCTAAGACCTGTGAATTTAAGGCCCTCAGGTCCCTGGGTAGGGACAACCTGATGTTCAGGACTCAACTGCATTTCCCCCCATGACATGGGCATAAATCACAGCTGCTCTGTGCTCTCCTCTCCCTGCAGATCAGGGGCTGCTCAATGGGCAGGAGCCAGGTTTGGGGTGAGACGAGGTGGGATTGCATTCCTTGCACGCTTGTGTTCCAGCTCAGTGCCCATGGCACCGAGGGCAGTGGGCACACTTCCCACCCAGCAGTGGGGCTGCTGAACTCACTGAACTTCCAATCTGGAGCCGCTGGTGCTTCCCCAAAGGCTGTCCAGTGGTGGGAAAGATGGAGGAGAGCCCATCTGCAGCCCTGAGCCTGGCGAAGGACGAAACAGAGACAGCAGCACAGCCCCCCCGGCAGCAGTCGGGACGCCACAATGTCCCAGGAACAGCCCGAAGGTCCCGTTCTTCTTTCTGAGCTGAAAACAACAGTGCGGAGTGTTCCTGTCCTGTACTCAGAGCCAGAGAGGTCGGGGCCACCAGGGCCCTGCCAGGCACCACGGCACTGCCAGCTCTGCTGCTTGGTGCAAGGGAGGACCGACGCGCTGCCGCTGCTGCTACCAGCCAGTGTGCAATGCCCAGGTGTGCTGCAGGGACAGGACATACGTGGGAATGCTTTGTTTACCCCTAGAATGCAGCCAGATCACAGGGACATGGTGGGAAGTGGCAGCATCCTGGTGTGCCTGTTAGGGCTGTGCAACGCTCTGCAGCTCGGTGACAAATGCAGGGTGACATTTCTGGGAGCAGATGCTGTGTGATATTGCTTCAGGAGAGCCCCAAGTCTCCATACCAGCAGCAGAGGCAATGTGTGGCTCTGCGTGGCTTTGAGGCAGGAGGGCAATGAGTGTCCTTTGCAGAGTGGTGTTCTGGGTCGGAGTGACTGCATCACTTATCCTCTGCATCTCCAAAGCCTGGCTGCAGGATGCTATCAGCTTCCAGGTCAGCCCTGCTGCCCTGCAGGGATTCCTAATGCACTTCCCAGTCCTGTAGCACCTCTCAGCTAGATCTAACCATGGTAGAATCACCTTTTGATGCTGCCTGGAACTGCGTGGCCAGCACAGGAGACTCACTGCTAATAGCCAGGGCCACAGTTAGGCTGGTCCTGCTGGTGTGGGGCTGCTGCACCCTTCTGCTGGGGCAGGCAGTTACAAACGCATCAGGTCTGTATGGCAGGAGCAGCGTGTGGCCCTGCTGTCAGCAATCAGCTCCAAAATGTCCCCTCGTCCCCATGCACTGCTGCCTGATCCACAGGGTTTATTGGCAGAGATAACAGTTTGGAACAGGGATGGGAGCTGAAGGGACATGAGCACTTCTGTCGCTCGGAAATCAATCTCTGACACCCGCTCGATGGGCCTGTGCCCTCTTTATCTTTGCTGCTGGGTTCATCCTGAAACAGCCAGAAATAGAGTGGAGCTGAGTGGGTAAATGGTTCATGACATGAGCAGGATGGTTCTGCCATGGACCACCGTCCCTGACAGCCCCCGACCATCCCTGTGAGCACTCCATGTCCCCACAGCAGCTTTGGCATTCTTGCTGACTCAAGCCGACAGCGCATTGACATTCGTTTTGACCTTTCAAATCACAAGGATGTTCTGTCCTTCCCAGCTGAGAACAGCCTGGACACCCCGTGGGTGGATTCTACTGTATATACAGCGGCTGCAAATACAGATCTGGCATGGGAGAAGCGTGTGTGTGCGTAGGATCAGCCCTCGGTGTGTGCATGGGTGCGGCAGTGGAATGAGCACAGGGAGCATTGCTGGTGCCAGGGCGAAGGTGGCACAGAGAATGAAGGATGGGGACAGTGACCGATGCCAGTGGCTGGCTTTGCAGAGGTGAGGGCTCAGCCCTGCCCTGACTCCCTGTGTTTCCCATCCTCCGACTAAATCACGCTTTTCATTTTGAGAGAGCATCAAGAGCTGCATATAGGAGGCGATGTGCACAATTCAGCCCCAGCAGCTCTGAGATGCAGTGCCTTTCCTCCTGCCCCCCAGAAACCATCTCCAGGCAGCAGCAGAGACTGCTTTGGCACCAGATATATCCCAGCCCCAAAAGCTCGGAGCAAGAGCAAGCTGACAGAGAGGCAGCGTGTTGCAATTCCCTGAGGCGTTAAATACGGCCACTGACAGAACTGGTCGATAGTGTGAAATGAGCATCTTCCCCTCTTGGGCATGTCCCTGGCACATACAAAATCCTATTACCTGGGATGGCAGCCCTGCTGGTGAACAGTCTGCAAGCTGTGCAGGGCTGGAGGAGCATACTCCATCCCCCTGTCCCCATCCCTCCCATCCCAGGGACAGGCATGGCTGCCCCCTGCACTGTGCAGCCAGAAGGTTTGTGCCACCATCCCCAGCCTTCCCAGCCCTGTGGGCAGCAGGCTCTGCCACGTGGTTGGCTCCAGCCCAGGGTATCACGGCCCGGATCCAGCCACCTTGCAGCCCTCTGGCACCAGGGAGACGGGTGGCTCAGTGCTCCCAGCCCGATGCCCTGCTTATCTCTCCCCTTTCTTGGCCTGATACATTTTTTTCTCTCTCTCCTTGCCTAACCAGCCCTTAAGACTCTTATCTCCAGCCCTGAGCCACTCTTTTTCAAGGCATTTTTAGCAGCATCCTTTGCAAACACATTGCCAGGAGGTTGTGCGTGGAAATAGGGATGCAATGTGGAAGGGAAGGCTTTGCTTTCGTACTTCTTATACTCAGCAGTGCTGGAGCTGCATAGGATCACATGTGTTGCTGGGCTGGGAGCAGTTCCATGTGCATGCACATGTGTGTTTGTGTGTGTGCACGACTGTGTGCACGTGTGCATACCCATGCATGTGCCCACACGTCCCCTCTGTGTCCTGCAGGGACAATGATGAGTGGAGGTGAGAGTAGGGCATTCTGGAGACAACCACAGGGATTTGGCTGTGCTTTATAAACACACTGGAAATCTCACATTTGCACAGCCTTGTGCCCAGGCTTCCTGCAGGAAGCATTCTCCAGCCCATGCCTCGTCCCAGACCATGCTGGCAGAGCTGTCATCCGTGGGTGCTGTTTGTTTTCTCTTTCTGGATGGCTGAAGCCAGCCAGATTCATCCTTCCCCAGCCCAGAGGAGCCAATTTCCACCCCTGAAATACCATCTCGGATGATGCTCTCTGCAGCTGGAGATGACGATGCAAAATGCTCGTTATCCAGCAGGAACAATTAGACTTATTGCAGCGACTGCAATTATCTGTGCAGTTGCTGAGAGATGCCGGAATGGGCTGACGGATGGCAACTCCCAGGTGCAATCCTTGTGCAACTGGGATCTGCCTCCAGCCCTGCTCAGAGTGCCCCAAACAAAGCGACAGCACCAGGAGAGCCTCCTGCAATGTCAGGAACAGCAGTTCTGCATGTAATTCCCGTGCAAAATAGGAGCAAAATACAGAGAACTGTTTGTCTGGAATGTCACTCTCTAATGGCATTTGTTTGCATTCTTTTTAATGACGAAACAGAAAATGCAGTCAGGGTCCGAGCTGCCCCAGATGATGCTCCTGCTTCCCTCCTTGCCAGTCACCATCGAGGGGGAAGCAGGGCAGGGCTCAGCTGTATGCACAAGGTAGAACTGGGCTGGATGGAGCCCTGGGTATCCAATGGGCATCAAACCCCATAATGCACATAGGGCACATTCCTCTGTGGGGAGAAATTGGACTGCTGGCTGAGAAATGCCACATAAAGGACAATTTCTCAAATTTCTCAAGTCAGAGGAAGGAAAGCTGTTATGTTTTCCCCCTTGACACTGTTTAAAAATCTCATTTCAATGCTGCTAGAATGAAGTAAGCATTGCTTTCTGACAGCTATTTGGAGTAAAAATCCAAACCAACCTCAAGCAGATAAACGACCCCTTCCCAAATACATCAGAGTGTAGCCAGGATGGAGAGAAAGCTATAAGGGCAGGCATGGATGTATCCGGGCACCAGGTCCTGGCTGATGCCCAGGGAATGGCTGGGGCAGGGGAATGGCAGCTGGAGGAATGCTGATTACTTTCCATTGAAAACTTAATGCACACCAAGTGTGCCACCATATTCTGGGCTTGTTTGTCCTGCAAGAGCAGTGAACTTCCCAGGAAAACACAGCTATCCGGACAGCAAAGCCTGATATGAATTGTTTATTGTTGCTAAACATTAAACCATGGCAAATAGAGCTGGGTGATACTCCTTGGGGCCAGCAGTGGGGATGGGGCTGCTAGTCCTGGGCAGCAGGAGGAGGAAACCTCCCCAGAATGTTGCTCTCACCATGGCCGTGGTGGTCCCTGCTTGTAGTAACTGAAGAGTCACATCTTGATCTGCTCAAATACCTTTGTGTCACAGCTCTTCCTGCCATGCTTGAAGGCAACCTGACAAACACATCAGCAAAGCCTGACCCACTTTAGCAGAATAAGAACTAACCAAGAAAGGGAGCGGGGGTTTCGATGAAGTCCATAACGCAGCCCTGTTAGCCAGTCCCTGCCATGTGGATCTGGGTACATCTGTCCCCTGCACAGAGCAAGAAGTGCAACTGAACCATGCCCAGCACTGCTCTGGGACCTGCATGTGCATATACAGAGGGAAGTGCACAGGGGTGCACAGAGGGATGCACACAGAGATGTGCACAAAGATGCACACAGGATTCACACAGAGATGCACACATTTGTGCTGTCCCACTCCAGCAACTTCCCAAAGCACAGGATGTGAAGCTGGAGGCTCAGGCCAGCAGTCCTAGCCCTGGTTGGCTGCTGGACTGCTGCAGACACGTGCAGCATTGCTTTGAGGCTCTGATCGCACATCAAAAGCTTTGAATGCCGCTGCCTCACATGTTCCATGGCACGTGTTTGGTGGCTCACTCACTATTTGCAAATAGCAGCAAGGACACTGCAGAGTCAAACACACTGCCAGCAGGGACCCAGAGCTGATTTTGCCCAGTGGTAACTCCTCGGGAGTGGGTTTAATTCCCCAGATCCATACTGCAAGCTCACCCCTTTGCACTGGGTGGGGGCAATGAGCCTCAGAGCCGTCTGTGCCAGGAGGAGAGCCAGACTGGGTGCTGTGGCCAATCTGGCTGCGTGTTTCCTGGATCTGTGTTTCTTCACAGCTGACTTTGCGCAAGCAGTTCTCTGTGCTCCCTTTGCCCACGCACTGGCCTGGAAACAGGGGGCACTGGCAAGCCCCCGTGTTTGCTCAGCAGAGGATGGCATCAGTGAACATCATGCGATCGCTGAACACTCCCTGTGCCCTTGAATCATCCCTCTTCTCCCCCCACGACGCTCATTGTAACGAAGCAATGGCCTTCATGGCCAGGCCAATGCCCTACAGCTTTGACATCCAGCCCAGAGCCACTGTGAGCTCAGTCAACAATTCTATGCCACCTCTCGTTCCCGCAGGCTGGGCTCCCTGGGAGAGGTGGCCACTCTCCTCAAGGACAGCAGCTCCTGATGTCACCTGATGGTTCTTCTCCCTAGGGCAGCTCTGGGATGGGGCACACAGTTTCCCCTGCAGCTGGTTACCCTGAAAAGCAAGGTGAGCTCCGGGAAGCATCAGAGTTCTTTAGATGTGTTTGGGTGATGCTCAGCTTACAGATCCCCCATTCCTATCTGCACACCACAGAGATCCAGGGACACCAGAGCCCTGAAACAGGTCCTCAGTGACACCAGAATTCAAGACAGGTCAGATCCCAAGGCCAAACTTCCATCTGGTCACACAGGGGGATGCTGGCTAGGAATCTCAGCAGTTGCAGGCTCACAGCCACCACCTAGGACAATGGGCCAATGTTCCTGTGCTGCTGACCACAGCCCCAGGCTGGCTGCCCAGAGGCCAGCAGGAGCTGTTACTTCTTGTTCCTATCACCCCACGCCAGGCAGTCACAGCCCCAACAACACCTTTTTCATTCAGCAATACGAACTTATCCCACCACAGCAGCTCAGCAAGCCTAAGATAGAAAATTCAGGCTGACAATGAGGTACTGGGGCAGGACAAAGAGATAAAGTTCAACCTGATGATAGCCATACAATAAAAAATGATAACAGAGCTGGTAGCAATGGCACAAGCAACTCCAGATAGCCTGGCAGAGAGAAGCAGAGCCTGGTGACATGCCAGACCATCCATTCAAAAATGTCAGGTCATTGTAAGGAAACATTGGTGAGATGCATGGTGCTCAATTAGATAACTGCTGGTAGCCCCCCAAAAAATTATCTTTGGAAGCAGATGTGAGATGCAATTTGTATAGAAAGACAAGGAAAAAAAAAGAAGATTGGTATTGTGAAGAAACAGGCAATAAGAGGCACTGGATTCACCTTATTTGATCAGCTGTTTTTTAGAATAACGAATTAACCAAGTTAGGGCAGACAGTCAGTGTAGGTGATGGCTTTAAGATGTGGAAGGTCAGATGGTCTGGAGACATCTGAACATTTCAGAAACGGGATGACCAGCAAGTGAACTCCACAAAGCCACAATTATATACCAGTATATCAATGAAAAATAGGACAATCATTTGCACTTTGGGTTTATTACCAGATCTAGGAGAAAAATGATTCTGTTCATTCAATGCTAAGCACTTTTGTTTATACTTTAGCTGCATCACTATGAGTTTTTAAAGGTTGCTCACTCAAACCTTTCCACTGAGGGTCTGAAAATGGGTGAAAACAGGCTGAACATTAGGAAGATCTGCAGCTCCATGAGAGAACAGCAAGAGAGCCAGATACAGCCCTTCCAGTTGAGATGGAGACCCTGTGGAGTGCAAAGATCATGCTGAGTATGCTGTCTACCTATTAGGAACTGCATCATGAAGATGCAAGGCAGGTCACCATCTCACAGGGATAAAAGCCTCACAGCGTGGAGCTCTGTAAGGGCAGCTGAAGATTAGGGCAGTGCTCCTTGGCTGAGGCCAGCAGCCATCTGCTTGCCCAAAAGAAGACCTCTTCTTCCCTTCCAGACCAGTCAGCTGGGTCTTTACCATCCCTGAAGTCTTCACTGAGGCTATTGACATACCAGTCATGGTATAGGCAACAGATAGACACTCAGACAGTAACCGTGCAGTCCCATCCCATCAATTCATCAGTGTCTTCAGTGATGGGGGAGCCAGTGGCACCACTTCCTCACTGCAAAACACTGTCACTCTCCACTGAACTTGCCATGAGACCTGACCAGCCCCAAAGAATGGGGATGGGCCACCTGAAGGAGCTGTTTGCATGAGAAAGGGAAGGTGTGAGGCAGAGGCAGGGTTGAAGCCACTGAGATAAAGCTGTACATTCCAATTGCTGTGGGATCATGTGAACCAAAATGGGAACTGAATGGTACAAAGAAATTCTGATTGACAGTGCTGTAGTTCTGGCTGAATGGTATCTGCATGTTGTCACCTACTCTAATGACTGCCTGACTCACCCATCAGAGGCAGGCATCCAGCAGCCTAGCAATTAGCCACACTCCTTGATAAAGTCAAGGGGAGAGTTAAAACCAGCATGGTACAGAATAAAATGACCCCCAAGGAGCCTGAATCAAGTCTCGCTTTTGAAACAGCCCATAAAAACAACGTGCAGAAATGAACCTTTCTGCTCAGCCCCACACAAAGGCATTAGCATCCTGTACCTCCTGCTTGGCTCAGTCAAGGGCCATAAATCCCACCAGCCTTCCCACAGGGATCTGCTCAGCAGGTCCTGGGCTCCCCTGGGCTCCCCTGCACATTCCAGAACTGGTGACCAAGCCGGGAACTATTCTTGACAGTAGAACAATGTGAACAATTGCATCTGCTATATTTAGAGAGAGCAGTCAATAATACATACGCACAACCGGTTACCAGCATTCTCATTTGATACATAAATAGTTTGCTTTTTGAAAGAAATCGTTTTAAAAAAGAAAATTACCTTTCCCATCATCCCTGGGCTATAACTAACTGATGAACCTGGGAGCTTATTTCAAATGAAAAATGAAATTATCTATGCTCTCTAATCCAGTTCCAGGAAGGATAAGTCATGATTGTGGCTGGCATTATTAGTGCTACAATCGTGTGTATTGACAGAGCGGTTTAAACACAGCAGCAGCAGTTTGCTGAAGCACACTCGGAGGCCTGCTGGTGCACAGGGGCAGCACTGCCCATCTCCCAGCTTCCAGGCAGGGTGTTCTCTATCACCTCTTTCACTCATAAGCCAGGCACTCAAGAACCTCATCTCTCCCCCTCCTTGCAGCTTTATGAAGGTCTCAGCCTTGGCACTGGATTTCTGTCTCCGTTTCTCCAGATTTCTCCAGTTCCAAGCCCAGCAAGCCTTCTCTTCTCCAGGCTGAACTCCCTCAGCCTGCCTTCATGGGACAGGTGCTCCAGCCCTCAGAGCATCTTCACGGCCCTCCTCTCCTATTCCTCGCATGAGGATTGCCAGGAGAAGCTGGGATGCACGCAGCTCAGGGATGCCGTGGGTCACACAGCGGGCAGGGAGCCGTCCTTGTTCCTATCGCCCTACGGGCACGGCGCAGGGTGGTCAGTGGGGGTGTGCAGGGGCACCGCCTCGGGAGCACAGACCAGTGCCCAGCTGATGAGGGCCTCAGCAGCAGCGCAGTCCCATCTCTGAGCCTCAGGCCCGAAGAGTGACCCCGAGCTCAGCCCCCACAGCTGTCCTTAGGGCTCAGGCGCAGCTCAGGCCCCGGGCAGGCCTCCAAGCCCTGCTTTGGCCCAGGCCTGATGCCTCAGTCCCAGCCCCAGGCCACGTCCTGGAGCAGCCCCACGGCCCAGGCCCTGGACCAGGACCAGGCCCAAGCTCGGGCTCAAGCTGGGGCCTAGGCTCAGGCTCAGGCCCAGTCCCGGCCCAAGCTCAGGCCCAAGCTCAGGGCCAGGCTCAGGCCCAGACTCAGGCCCAGGCGCAGGGCCGCAGCGGAGGCCCAGCCCAGGCCGCCGCCGAGGCGGTGCAGAGCGGCGGAGCTCCGCCCCGCTCCGTCACTGCTCAGCGCCGCGGTCCGTGGGCCGCCATGGCCTCGGTGGTGCCCGCGGTCCGTGCCGCCGAGGAGCCGCCGCCGCCCGAGCCGCCCGCCGAGCAGAAGCCGCCGCCCGCACCGCCGGCGCCCGCGCAGGAGGAGTTCTCCTTCCTGCCGCTCGTCCACGACATCATCAAATGGTAACGGCGGCCGCGGGCTCCCCGCGCAGCGCCGGGCCGGCCTTCCCGCGATGCGCCCCTCTGCCTTTTTTCTCCCCGCTGGGGTCTCTGGGAGGGGGGGCGGCGGCTCTGCTCTGAGTCGTGCCGCCCCCGGGCAGAGCCGGGGTCACCGAGGTGGGGCGGAGCCCTGGCAGACCCGCTGCGCTGCGCGGATTATTGCCCCGTAGTGCTGCTCTGTTTGGCCGATGAGTGAAGGACGGGCAGTCCCAGGGCAGCGGTGCTGTCTGGCACGGGGAGGAGCAGGAATTCTTATGCAGGTTGAGTCAGTCTCTTTCCAGTTCAGAATCAATGCTGTAGGGTTAAAGGTGTTTGTACTAGGGTCCTGACAACCAGAGTGTTTCTGGCCCAGGGTAACCCCGTTGGAAATGTTTGAGTTCCCGGTAGAGGCACAGCCCTGCTGTGAGCAGCCCCGTGACCTGGGCACGCTGCACAGTGAGCACAGGAAGTGCAAATTCCCATTCCTTGTTTTGGGCCTGACTGCTCTTTCCCTACACACTTCTATGGGAGCTGAGGCTGGTTTGTTTCCTGCTGGGTTCTGCTTGTGTCAGGCTGAGTGAGTGCTGAGAGAGGTTCGCCTTTAATAACCCTGCAGCTGAAGGGCCATCACAAGGAGAGAACAAATACCCCACAGACACACCAGCCTGGATTCAGGAGAGCTGTGAGAACTCAAACCCACCCTCCATTTCCCCACTGCGCTGCCGCTGTCCGTGTGCTCATCCCTGCCTGATCCATCCAGGCCACTGAGGTGAGCCTGAGCCCGCTGCCATCTGCATATGAGTACAGAGGCAAAGTGAGCCGGAGCCATGGGCTGAGACCTCCCAGACTCCTGTGTGTCACCGAGCAAGTCATGACGACCCGCAGTGACAGTCCCCAGGATATCCTGTACCCTGTCCCACTGAGCCACCCACTCCCACTACCCTGCTCCCCCCCACGCTGGCACACAGCATTTCCTGGACGGTGTGAGCAGATGTAGGTGCACTGAGCAGTGCTGCAGAGGGGTCAGACGGAGCAGTGGGACGTGTTGCCTCACGTCCCTGACAGATGGCAAACGTATTATCCTTTAACGCCACCGCCAGGCTCAGAGCCCGGCCCTGCTGTTCTGACACTGACTCAGCCCTGAAGACACTTCACATCTCCAAGGTGACTGTGCTCAGGAGCAGTGATGTATCGCGTACATTTGCTTACATTCAAGGACACGTGTTCTTTCCTGTTGTTTGAGTCCCAGGAAAGTTCTCCCAAGCAGGGCTTGCTGTTACTTTTCACCGTTGTACAATCAAATGGCGTTACCTGTGAGGTGCGTGGTTCTTATGGTGGGCTGTGCTGCTGTAGCCAGGAGTTGCAGGTGAGACACGATGGAGGGACACCAGTGAAGGAGAGCTGGTGGGCAGCTCGGGAGGGGTCTGAAGAACTCAGTCCTTTGAGGGAGATCCCAAGCACTGTCCATCAACACAGGCTGTGGCTGGACATTGTGTTTAAACCTGTGTAATTGCAGGTGGCTGAACTCTTTCCACTCCTCCTCTCACCCCTGCCTGTCCGTGTCCTCAGACAGAAGGAGTTGCTTCAATTACTTGAAAACCTCCCATCAGAAAAACAAAAACAACAAACCTGAAAACAATTATTCCTTCAAATCAACCAACCAAACAGGCAACCATCCATTCTCTGTGTGTGGAGAAGAGAACAAGCTCTGGAGAGACCTGGTCGGCCCTTTGAAGCCAACATGCAGCTTGTGTGGATTAAAGGCAGTGCCAACCCATCCTTCCCAGATGTGCAACGTGTGTGTGCCTGTATTTTTCCACTGTCAACTTGACCGTAAATGCCTGCATAATGGGATACATTATAGTACCAGCTGCAGTTTTATTTAGAGAGGAGTAATGAATATTTTGTTCCAACAGGCTGTTGAAATGAACGGGACCATCTGGTTAAAAGTTTTGCTCTCAGTCGTGTCACGATTCCCCAAAGTTATAATCAAGCACCTCTCTGCCCTGGTCATGCCAAGTAGTTTTATTTTTGGGTCTGGCTATTGAGCAGGCTTCCAGCTTTCAGAGGCCGTCAGCATCCCACTCTTGTTATTAGTGCTGCCTTGGAAGCAGTCTCGCCTTTGCCTGGAATCGTAAAACTTCTCGCCGTTGCTAACAAAGCTGAAGCAGATACTAATGAGGGTTTGAGGGCAGACGCTGCCTCAGACAACACTGATCCTTGAGAAGCACAGAGCTGCAGAAGCAATTGTGCTGCTCTTAAAAAATAAGCTGTCGCTTCTCTTTATTAGGTAGACATCCCCAGAGAGTCGTTCCGAAGCTCTGAAATGCCGTTTTCTCTGCCATTGGACACTCTCTGATACTTTGGGGAACAATTTCTATTTTCTGCTGTCAAGCTGTTTGACTGCATTGATTTTTTGTATTGCTTTGGCAACAGGTCACAGGTGGGGCTGAGGCCTTTTTTCCCAAGTGCCTACACACAACATGTGTGTGTAATCTTACCTTCCCTATACGGGAATTTAAACAGAGTGAGAGTTTGTGGTAGCGTTTTAAAGCTGCAGACCAGGTCTTAACCTGTAGGATTGCAATTAAGGTTACTGGATTGTGTGCTGAAAATGACCAGGAAACCAGTTTGTCCCAGTGGCTGCCCGCTCTGTGTATCTGTCTCTGGTTGTTTTGTTGTGATAGGTGAATTGGGTGTGAATTAGATACCGGGAGCAAAAGTTTCCCAGTGAATTCCAGCAAAAGCCCTGACTACGCAGTCCCCCAGCAGGCTGAAGGCCTGTCCAGCAGGAGATGTGAATCATGTCTCTGTTTTCTTCCCTCTGCAGCATGGACAAGGATAGCCAGGACGTTCACCAGGTGCTGAACGAGCTCAAGAACAAGTTCCAGGAGATGAGGAAGCTGATCAGTGCCATGCCTGGCATCAGTGTGAGCCCAGAGCAGCAGCAGCAGCAGCTGCAGAACCTGCGGGAGCAGGTCAGGACCAAGAATGAACTGCTGCAGAAGTACAAGAGCCTTTGCATGTTCGAAATCCCTAAGGAGTAGGAAGGGAACAGCTCTGCAGTCTGAGTCTGGAATGCCTCTTCTCCTAGATGGAAAGGAGAGAAAAAGCTGGCAGAGGCTTACTTTGTTTTTTTTTGTCACGTTACTGTGAAGCTGTGGCTGTGTGGGTCACAGGCATGTGACACTGAACCAGAACCCTGCGTGTGTCCTTCACATGCGATGGTTACAGCAGTGCCTTTGCTTTGATCTGCTGTAGGACTGCATGCATTTGTATGTGCAGCTCTTTTCCCTTGGGCTGGTCGTATTTTTTTCATTCAAGCAAGCAGAGCACATTATGTTTTCTCTAAAGAAAAGATCGAAGTACCCGCTGGTTAAGTTCAACAGAAAAAAAAGGAGGTTTTTTCCGCATTTTTTCTTTTTCACTTCTGAAATGACAAACACTGAAAGGGAACATGCAGGGGAAGCACGAGCTGTTGGGCCTGGAAAGCCTGTTTGCTGGGAAGGGTCTCTGGGGTGCTTTGCAGTCAGTGTGTCGGAAGAGGAATGATTGCTTTCTGTTACTTTTGTATTTTTCTCTCTGTTTTTAAACAACTGGTAGTTGTGCTTGAAATGAGCCAAGTAAAGGTTAGAAACTCCAGACTGTCCCTCTTTGTATTCACTGAGTGCATGTGGGCTGAACGGGGCTGGGTATGGCAGCACAGGGATGGTGCACAGCCTGGGCTCTGCTCCTCTCTCTTAGCATTGCTTTTTGGTGATGGGAGAGCAAAGCAGAGCCTTCCAGGGGAGCAGATTTCAGTGGGCTTTGGATGCGTAGGGCTTCCACACCAACTTGGTGAGCAACACACCTACTCTTACAACAGAAAAAGGAAAAGCAGGATTAAAACAAAAAGCATAAGTGACAGCAGCTTTAGTTATTCCCTAAGTGACACAAGTCAGGCTCAACAGGATGGATCAGTTCTGTGTCTGAAATGCTCCAGGGGCTTCCCACAAACACAAACACTGAGTATTGAACGTTCGTCAGACGCTCGTGGAAAGCTCTCGAATGTTGTATTGCATTCAGATGGGTCTCAGAACTCCTTGTCCTCTGTCCTCCTGCTGGGAGCTGCTGGGTGTCAGATGACAACCTGGTGAGCATCTCACCCACTAACAGGTATGTGACAAGCCCTCAGATCTCACGGTTCTCTGAGTTAACGCTGAAAGGTGGAGCAGCTCAGGAGTGGAAGAGGTGAAAAAAACGGAGTGGTGAAATACAGCGCTGGTTGAGAGCCTGCATCCGAGAGCAGGGAGCATTCAAACAGTGAGAATGGGGTCTGTTTGGGTAGGATGTGGCTTAACAAAGTCAAGAGGTGAGTAATTATGCTCTCTGGGAGCTGGGGTGGTTCAGTTCACCTGTAGCTCTGATGACTCTGTCCCCACTGAGTGCTTTGCTAGTGATTTCTTTGGGAAAGTGCCCGCGTGTAAACTCTGAGCAAAGCAGAACACCAAGATAAACAAAGCACAATGTACACTTTTTTATTACTGAAATTACCTTTCTGCCAGGCATTCCCTGTTCCAGCTCAATAAATTCGTGTGTTTCATGCCTGGACAGAGGTTTCTCCTTTTGGCCAGCTGCTATTCCTGTCAAACCAGGCCGTGCGAAGAGCTAGAAGGAGCAGAGTGTTTCCAAAGAAATGCCTGGCAGTTAGCACAGCAACAAGTTCACTCGAATCCAAGTTTCAGACCAAACTGAAGTGGTTTTGTTTGCAGTCTCACTCGCCCACACCTTATGGCTTCAGTAGAACTTTT
The DNA here is from genome assembly GCA_037305975.1 of Chrysolophus pictus. Classification (NCBI taxonomy): domain Eukaryota; kingdom Metazoa; phylum Chordata; class Aves; order Galliformes; family Phasianidae; genus Chrysolophus; species Chrysolophus pictus. The sequence continues at coordinate 4,825,947 of CM074589.1, forward strand.
CCCCATTAATACATATTAAATGTAGGTCTGTTGTGCAACTTAAGGGTGGGATGGGGCTGCTGAGCGTGATCAGAACCAGCAGGCTGCTTTGGAGAATCTGGAGCCAGAGAGAGCTGCTCTTTGCAGAGTTTCACTTTTTCCTTTCACTTCCAGCAGTGATTACTGGCACTGAGAGATCAAAACCCGTCAAATGCAAAGGTGACCTTTCGAGCAAAGTATTTCCTTTACTCATGTTGCAAAATAAAAACAATATCCTGGACGGGGCGCAAATGAATCACTCTCTGTTGACATCATTAAAGAGTGTTTATTTAATCGGGGGAAGGCATGAAGCACAATGAGCTCTTTGTCATTAAATGATGTCATTTCACTTGGTTTCTGCTGTGAACGACATGGAAATGCCTGGCGTATTGTGGGACCGACAGCAATGCAGATCAGTGCTGCCCAGCGGAGTGAGGAAAGAGCTTTGGCTCAGCAGCCTGCTTGAGTAACAGCATGCATGGCCCCGCTGCCCTCTGTGGCCACTTTCCGAGACGGAAACCTTTGCACTGGGAGTCAGAGAAAGTGGGGTAATAAAGGCACTGAGTTGAGTACTGATCCAGCCTTACAGCTGGGATCTGGCCTGGGTTTGAGAGGATTTGGTTTTGCTGCAGGGATCGGGGAAGAAGCAAAGGCAAAAAGTCACAAAGTGTCATTTGAAAAAGATTTTTATTATTTTGTAGAAAAAATAAAACATCAAGTTTCAGCCACGGTAGAAACACTTGAAGGTTTTTGTTCATGTCAATGACAACCAATACCTACATAAAGTGCCTATTGTCTTCTCATTTAAAAAACCCTTCCCGCTCCCCCCGCCCCCCAAATCTTGCAAATCAGACAAGACAAATGTAAACAAGAGTCAGTTTTTGGTCCATTGGGGCTGTAACTCTGCAAAGTCTTTGCAACAGCTTAGAAGTGTCTTCTGCACGTGTTTGGCGAACACAGACAAACACACGACACAGAGCCAGAGTCCGTGCACAGCTTCTCAAGTAAAAACAAACAGAAGGAAACAAAAAGAAACCCATAAGCCCCAGGTGGATTCTCACAGGTCTCTGCCCTCCTGACAGCAATGCCCTGGCCCAAGGCTGGGCAGTTTGGGAGTGCTCATCCCTGCCGCTCACCATCTGCACTTTGCCATCATCATCTCCCCCATCCCCTCCTGCCTCCAAGTCCTCCCCCTCTCCCAACATGTGCCCCGGAGGGGGGGAAGCCGATGGGAGAAGGGAGGCTGGAGAAGAGGCAAGTCTGTGCCCAGCTGGGTGCGTGCCTGCCCTCCTGCCTGCCCAAAGTCCCGTTGGAAACGAGCATCCTTCCCCCTTCCCTTCCTTCCTTCCTCCCTTCTTCCCTCCTTCGCGCTGGTGCTCCTAGCTGATCACACAGCGGTCCTTCTCCTTGCTGTGCCCTCCGCCGATGGCTTTCTCACGGATGTACATGAGGTCGCTGTGGACGCTGGGCCGGCGGGCAAAGGGAGCCACGACGCCGTACGCCTCCTCCGTGCTGCCCCGGCCGCCCTCTTTGAGCAGCTTTTTGCCTTTCAGAGCCTTCTTGTGCAGGATGTCGCAGTACTGCACCGAGACCTTGCGGTGCAGGTCGGGGCTCATCTCGCTGGGCAGTTTGGCCATGGCGAAGAGCGCCTGGAACATCTGATCCAGGCTGCTGTTCTTTTTGGCCGAGATCTCGAAGTAGGCACATTTCTTGGGGTCTGTGCCCACCAACTGCTCGATCTCTCGGGGCTGCACCTCCCGGTAAAAGTCCCGGTCGCCTTTGTTGCCGCAGATGACCAGGGGCACCTCGATGTTCTCCTTGGTTTTGTTCTTCAGGCACGACTTGGTCTCCAGGATCTGCTGTTTCAGGCGCTGCACCTCCTCGAAGGAGTCCCGGTTGTCCAGGCTGAACACGAGGATGAAAACATCACCTGGGGACAAAGCAGGGATGTGAGATGGGGACGCACACACCGACCCATAGATACACAGGGGAGGGGAGAACCAGGCAACAAAGTCACACACCCAACGCACGCACAAAATCCCACCCAGAGACGGGCAGAAAACCATCTCTAAAGTGACCAAGAAAACTCGAACTCCAACAGGAGAACCCCCATTTCCTCCTGGAGCTCCCATCCACGTACCTGTGAGGATGGACAGGCGCCGCATGGCGGGGAAGGGGTGGTTGCCTGATGTGTCCAGGATGTCGAGCTGGTAGACCTCACCGCGGATGCTGTAGAACTTGCGGTGGAAGTCCTCGATGGTGGGAGTGTACTGCTCCTCAAAGCGCCCGGTGAGGAAGCGCGAGACGATGGCCGTCTTGCCCACCTTGGAGGAGCCCAGGATGACCATTCGGTAGCAGTTCTTGGCGGGGATGCTCAGCTCAGCTTCGCTGGGACACATCTTCTTGATCATCGCTGCCAGTTTCATTGAAGCCGGCCGAAGTGCAGCTTGCGCCGAGAGGATGAGGAGGAGGAAGGCGAGGTGTGCCCGGCTGCTCGGCCCCTCTCTCTCCCAGGCTGGAAGGCCGCTCTGAGCTCTGCACGCCCGCGGTCTCCGCGTTATATGGAGGATGCAGCGCCCGCCCCTCGGCGCGTCACGGCCCGGGGCTGAGTCAGTGCCGCCCCGCTCCGCCCCCGGCGCGGTTCCGTCCCGCGGGCGGTGCGGCTGTGGGTGCGGGTCTCGGCGATCCGCCCGCCCCAAACGGGGAGCGGAGGGTCCGGGACGCGGAGCAGAGACCTCGGGGAGCCGCAGCCCGGCTTCGTTTCGCGCTTACAGTCCCGTGCGTGGGATAAGCAGCAGAAATGGCGCTTTTTGGGGAGTTCGGGGCACAACGCAGGAGTGGGAGCCGAGAGTCGGGGTGCCGTCAGGTGCTGCAGCCCTGAAAGGGGGACTTTGTGCTTTTTGCTGGGATCCCGGCCCGAGCTCTGCTACCCCAGGCTGATACAAGCCCGTCCTCAGCTCCTTCCTCAGCCCTATCCCGGCCCAGTCTCGGCTCGACCCTATCCCACTCTCAGCCCATCCCGACCTTATCCCGACCCTATTCCTATCCCCACTCCAACCTGTCCCTCTGCCCATCCCGACCCCATCCCAGCCCCTGCCCGCACCCCACCGCCTGCAGCCCCTCCCGCCCCCGCTAGAGCGCGGCCGAGGGCCCCAGCGCGGCTCGGGCTGAGCCTCCCACCCGGCCCCCCCGAGGAGGACACGGCTGCACCCCGGACCCGCAGCCCCCGGGGCGGTGAAGGATGATGCTCGCTGAAATGCAGGGATGCTCCTGCCGGCGGCTGGCTCTCACCGGAGATAGGTGCGATTGAGAAACTTTGGATGAACAACACCTCTGAGGGTGTTCAAACAAACAAACACAGCGACTTTGCAAAAGTCGATGCTTAAACGTGGTTCCGAAAAGCGGAAGCTCCACCTGCAACATTGCACGGGTCTCAGGGACGGGTGGAAGCTGGAATTTGTGGAGCACGGGGCATTTCAGCAGCACTGCTGAGGAAATGGATGCTGCCGAGCTGACCGTCTCCTCTGGGGGTGTTCTCGCACTTGGAGGTTAATTTAAGCGCTCTCCCATGGTTTATGGAGGAGCTGCAGCTGTGAGGCAGCAGCCGAAGAGCCGCAGCTCTGGCAGAGGCCGTGGGACATGGTGTGGATGGGACTGAGCCCGCATTGATCCGAGTGCGAGACAGAGAGCAGCGCCAAGGGCCCATTATAAAGCACAAATGTATCAACCCAAAGTAACGAAAAGATCATTTAATTGTAGCAGCTCACGGAGAGCAGCAGGAGGAATAAGAAGTGCCTACCTCTGGGGGACAGACACATCAAATACCTTGATTAGATCTTGCTGGTAACCGTACCCCTATTAATAGTGCCAGGAATGGGTAAAAATAGCCTGCTCGAAGCCTCCTCTTGGGCTAGCAGGCTTTAGCAAATGGAAAATCCATTTCTCCAAAGGGCTCTTTGGTGACAGCAGAGGTGTGGGCTGGGTGTGGGGGTGCAACAGGAGCCGTGACCCCTGGGTATGAGGAGTGGAACCGGGGCTGGCAGAGCCCACATCCACCATCCATCAGCCCAGGGCACAGTACCCGAGGTTCTCTGAGAATCACGCAGAGCCAGAGCAGAGCAGCATTATGAGGCATTAAGCCTCAGTCCCCCAGGAGCACCTCAGCACTGCCGGTGCACACAGAGCACGCTCGCTTGCATCCTGTGATGGATGAGCACAGCCCCACCTCGCCGTGAGGCAGCGCCTTCCCACGGATACGGCTGTCAAAAACCCACTGCCTATTTCTGAGCTGGCTGCAGATTGCCTGAGCCCAAAGCAGGGGCAGCTATGGCAGCATTTCCCCCAACTGCAGCCCAACCCACCCCGTTGGGTGCTGGCTTTGCTGGCTTTGCAGGATGCGGGCCCTGTGCCTGCTAACACAGCCACTCTGCATGAAGCCTGCAGGTTGGGGGAACTTTTTCTGCAACCCAACATCCTCAGCACTCCCTGCTGTCTCAGTGTTTCTTTTCACCCATCCATGTTTCTACCTCAAACGGAATTCCACGAAAGTGGCACAAACGGGCAGAACGTGCAGCTCCCCAGGGTCCCACCCGGACACGCTGTGCCAGTGGAGGTGTAGGAAGCAAAATGTACCAGAAAGCTCTGAGCTTGCATAGCACAGCTGAGCCTGGAAGAGGAGACCTGGAGGGACGCTCGGAAAGGAACAATTGCATCAGCACACGGCTCTGCTTGCTGCTGGAGACAAAAGGTGTCTGCACCCAGGGCTGTGCTGCTTCCCATGAGTCCAAAGGGTTAAAAGATGAGAAGGGACTGTGTCCCAGAGCTCACAGCCCCCAGACCCCTCCTGGGCCATGGAGAGGAGTGGATGCCACGTGAGCTCTGTATCTCCACTCTTAGGATTTACCATGTCCTGTTGTCCTGTCCTATCAAGCACCTGTCCTACACAGCACCAGGGACTTTGTGTGTGCGCACCCCCAGCCCTGCACTCCTGGCTCCCAAATTCCTGCTGTTTTCCCCCAGGCCCCAACTGCTGCCCCACTGCTCCCCAGGATGGAGCCAGCAGGGAGGAGCACTGGGCAGGGCAGGCAGGAAGGGCTCTGCTGTAGCTCCCATGTGTCCCATGGAGAAAAATATCTGATGAAATCAAGATGCAGGACCTGGGGTTGTTCTTCATTCCCTATATTATTAGCTTGTCTCATTTTATTAAATCCCCTTTATGGCTTTTCAAAAGAAGCATGTAATTCACAACATATAATTTTTTCCCAGATGAGATGCAGGGCAGCAGTGGGCTGCTGTGTCTCTGAGCATCAGGGGCTGCTTTTATTTCCTTCCTTCACCCTCCTACTTTTTTTTTTTTTGCAACACTTTTCATGTCTCCTGTTCCACCCTTGTGGTTTGATCAATAGAGAGCTTGAAAGCCAGAGATGCCTCAAATCTCCAACTATTGTGTGCACAGAATCAAAGAATCACCACCAAGGTTGGAAAAGACCTCTAAAATCATCCAGTCCAACCAGCACGGCTCCTGCTGTGGCATCACATGTGCATGAGGCAGCTCTGTGCCCTGCTCTCCTGGCATTCTGCATCCTCTCCTCTTCTCCCATCACTTCTTTTGATGGGCTTCTAATTGTCATCACTGGGATGGGACCCAGCTCACAGCTGTGCCGTGTGCTTGGAGCGGCCAAGCACTGCACAGGGCTCAGCTTCACAGCCCAGGGACAGTGGAAGCATCTGGATCTGTACCCAACTCCAGCAGCACCTGCTCACTTCTGAGGAGCATCAGCCACCCAGGGATTAGAGAGAAATGTCACCTGTAACCGGACCTGGGTGGCTGCAGGCCTGGAATATAGGGCAGGGGGGAGAGAGAGGCTCAGTGACCCCAGCAGTTGCGTTGCTGCAGATTTCAGGAGGGTTCCCATGGAAATGGCAGCAGCTGCCAGGGCAATGGGACAAAAATAAAAGGCCTTCAGATGAAAGCAGAGCCCAAGAGGCAGCAATCAGAGACGGGATCTCCAGGCTGTGGGGCTGCTCAGCACCGGCATCCAGCTGCAGGCAGCCACTGTGAGGATGAGTCCCATCACATCCCTTCCTCTGGGGTTCTGATGAAGCAGTCAGTGCCCAACTGAAAGCCCACGTACTGCTGGGCAGCGCTGTGCTCAGACCTCTCTTCCTTCCGCACCAAACCCCAACTCACCCACTGGTGCCAGACCAACCCACACCCCCTGCATGGCCACACCGATCCTCAGCGCTGGGAAACAGTCCAGGAGCACCTGCAGAGCCTTGGGGCCTCATTCCCCTTTTGCTGCACACTGCAAAATTGGCAACTCAGCAGAAATTCCAGCCAGGACCATGCGGGAACGATGCGGGGTTGCGGCCGCTGCCAGCTCTGCTGATGTGAGAAGTGCTCGCTCGATTGCAACTTGTGTTTGTTCTCTGTTACTGCCTAACAGTGTTTGTGTTCCACGTAAGGGCCGATAGCCTTTTCTCCCTAAGGTGAGGGAAGTGCAGTGCTGGATGCAAGCAAACATGGCACACAGGTGATGGGTGGTCGCTGTGGAGTGTGGGGCTCCAGGACTGCTTGTCTGGCTCTGATGCCTCCAAGGAAGAGCAATCAGGATGCAGCCCAGTGTGCCCCTTCAGAGGGGATCCCAGCAGTGCCATGCACTGCAGCAACTTGGGTTTGCATGGGTATCTTTCCCTAAAAAAATATCCCATAGAGTTTGATGTGTTCAGTACCACATGCATACAGTACCACGTGCACATGGAGCTCGTGCAGCGTTGGCACAGAAGGGGAATGTGGGGCACAACCCCGCAGACATGTGACTGAGGTCAGTGCTGGGGTCTGTGCTGTGTGGGGTGAGCAGGGGCACAGCGTGCAGTGGCCGCACTGACCTGGCTGTCCCTGCCTGCCAGCAGTTGTCATTTAACTAGCTCCTCCTTTTCTGGTGTTTGCATTGGAGAAATGCACCGAGCGCAGGGAGTTATCTGCTGTATCTGCACACAGCCTCGTGCCACTTTCCCCCAAGGCTGCAAACAAACTGCTGTGCCAAGCCCGAACATCACAGCACGCCCTGCGTGGCACCGGCAGTGTGAAATTGGGCACAGCCCCAGAGATGAGCTGTGGGGAAAGGGAAGGGCTGGGTGTGAAGCACCACTGCAGCACCGAGTCCCTGAGCCTTTGGGATGCCGTGAGTTTGCGAGGGAGCATGACTCCATCAGTGGGTTTATGGCAGTACACACCATCCTGGGGGGGTTATCCTGGTTGGGGACAGGAGCCGTGCAGCCAGAGGTCCCCATCCTTGTGGTGATCCCTGCACTGGGAGTGAGGCAGCACCAACACGGCTCTCGCTGTGTTCCCGTGAAGCAATCCTTCCTAACAAGCACAGCAGCTCTTCTGCAAACACCGATTTTACCTCTCAATAGATCTGAATTTATTTGCACGAGTGACTTCGAGCCTGGATTGGCAACTCTGACACGAATGTCTGCACAGTGCAATGGATCCTCTCCTTGCTGGTTGCTATGGCACTGGGCTGCTTTAGCCTCTGTCTATAAACATTCAATGTGGAGGGGATGTGGAAACTTATCTAAAAATAAAATACTATGCCCAAGTCTTTAGGAGGAAGGTCGTTGAGATACCAATAAAAAAATAATCCTTGTGCAATGGCTCAGAAACAGAACCACAGCGTCCCTGAGCCCTGCTGGAGGAAACAGGAAAAGGAAGAAAAGAAGAGAAAGAAACCGACACTTTTAATTCCCGTTGAGCAATGCTGGAAGGGTGAGTTACAGCCGGGCACGAGCAGGAGGGAATGGGACTGACGTGCTGGGAGAAGAAAGGACCTTCTCCAGAGGGGATGTTGTGATGCTGGGACGAAGCATGGCGTCACTGCAGGACCAGACTCAGCCCGTGTCCTCGCGGGAGCTGGGAGCATCGCTGATCCCTTCCCTTTAGATTTTGGTGGTTTTTTTTTTTCTTTTTTGGTCATTTATAGCTTACTTCTCAAACCGTTCTGGGAATCTGTAAACATTGAGTATGGGGCTGTGGCATCAGCCCTGGGACCTTCTTTCTGGAGCCAGATCCAACAGCAGGGATGAGCCCAGGCTGCGTTTCATCCCGGCTGGTTGGGGCAAGGCACTGTGTGGTGGGATGGTGGGCAGAGCCTCGTGTGGCCGTGGGGAAAGGAGGAGATGCATGGGTTGGAGGGGCTGGATGGGGTTTGTCCCTGGGGCCCAGAGAGCCATGGGGCAGTGGGGCAGCGGCACCAGGGGACTGCTCACTCTGCTGATGGGGACTGAATCTTTCCATTGGTCTTTTCCACTTCCAACCTGGTTCCTCCATGCTGGGGCTTTGCTGTGGGTCAGCTGCCATGTTTCTGTCCTCTTCGGCAGTGGTTTAGGTGGGACATTCACATCTATGTGCCCTGCTGTCCCCTGTCTGGGAGCCTTTGCAAATAGCACAAAGATGCTACAGAGCTCTGCAGTGGTGGGAAAGCACTGGGGTGGACGAGGAGGTCTCTCTGCTCTGGACGGGTATATGGTCAGATTTGCAGTGGCTGCCCTTCTTCCTCCCCCTGCAGTTTGAGACCTGCATGGGCACCACTTTGATCAAGCCATGCCTCTTTGGCAGTGTCTGTTTGCTACAGAGGATCAGTGAGCTGTGCCCTCCTCTCCACGTCCAGCCTGCAGAGTGAGCAACGAGGTCCAGTGTTCTGTCCAAAAAGCACAAAGTGTCCAACGTTGAGGAATGGCCGTCCAATGCACCCCGTCCTTAGCAGCTGTAGGCATGGAGGATCACCTGCTGCCATGCTGCTGCATGCTCAGACCTTGCATCCAAAAGGCCCCTGGTGCCCCCATCGCTGTTCTGCCCTCCAGGCTGGTGCTGGAGCTGGGTTGCTTCGTGCCTGCAGATCTTCAGCTGTCAGTGTGGGAGGACAGGTCGGGGGGCTGAATGGGGCTCTCCAGCTTCTGTGCCGTGCTCACACTGTTCCTCTGATGGCTTCCAAGACTGCAGAGTGCTCAGTTGGCTCATTAGGGGTTGCTGGGCTAATTACTAGGAAACATCTCAGTAGGAAAATGGGCAAATCGGACAGCACGAGGCACAGCAGGGCACACTGCACTGAGGTGTCTGAGGCACTGCATTGTGAGAGGCAAAGAGCAGAGCCTGGTAAGGACCTCATGCAGAACCCAGAGCACATGGCATGGCCATTTTGGAAACGTACCTGTCACTAATTGCTCTTTGCTCCCTTCTGTTTCTGACAGTAGATTTCCTCCGTGAAAGGTCTGTGGGTGCAGGCATGGGAGAAAGGCAAAAGAAGGGGGAAAGAAGATGAAACAATGAGTGTCCAGAGTGGGCTCTGGACCCCACCTCCCACTTCCCACCTCCCACAAAAGACCTTTCCCAGTGCTTCTGAGACCATTCTGGGTATTTCACCCAGGGCTGTTGGACAGCTGTGGGGTGAAATATCAGAGAAGCCCTTCCAAGAAATTAACAAATGCAAAATGTTCTCCTCGCACCCCATCAGACGCCACTACAAGCCCTCTTCCTGCCTTCCTCATTGCTTTCATATAGACAGAATTAGGCATCCGAAAGAGAAAAAAAAAAACATATTTTGGTAAAAATAAGCAAATGCACAAATGTTCCTAGAACTCAGCACATAGTTTCAGAAAGGAATCTGCCCATTATCAAAACAATCGGAAAACAATTCTCTGTTTTACTTATTCCCCGCTGAATGAATCGGAAAAAACATCTCTGCTTCTGCAGTTCCCCGAAACCTTGGGAGTTAAAGCTGGTAGAAATAATTAGAAGCTCTCCAGTTTTGCAGAGCTACTCACCCCTCATACAGCACTGCAATTGTGTAGGAAATTGCCACTACAGCTGTCAGCAAAAGGCCAGCTGGGCTTGCATGCCTGTTTTGAAAGAGAAGGAAAAGATCAGGTGAGTACACGGGCTTATGCAAGACCTGCTTTAGAAAGTGAAATGAGACGTTAGGCTCCACAAGAGCACTCTCTTGCTCATTAAACAGAAGTGAACAAAAGATGGATTTTTTGTGTGTGCTTAATGTTAACTGTCTTAGACAGATGTTACTTGGCAAAGACTCTTCCCCAGCCTACTTCGGCAACTTCTTTCAAGTCTGATCCCCGCATGTCTCTGTTCAGAGAGTTTCTGCTTTGATGCTAAGTCCTGAGATTATAAGGCTGCTTAATAGCTGAGCAGCTGCTTACGTACGGCTGTGGCTCCAAGCCAGTGTGCTATAAGGGAAATGCCTGATGTGCACAGAAATACGGCCACCCGGGGTGCAGGAGGCACCTGGCAGACAGAGCAGCGTATGGTTGTGTAGACATTGAGCTGAGCCATCACAGGCTGAGATGGAAGGGATGGAAGTGATGGCAAGGATGGGAAGAGATGGAAGGGGTGGATAGAATAAAAGGAACGGTAAAGTTTGGAAGAAATGGCAAAGAATGGCAGGTGAAGGCAGTGAGGTTCATTGCTAAGGCCCCAGGATCCCAGCAGTCTCCAAACCAGGTACCAAGAGCACTCCATGATGTGCAAACTCCCTGCAGAGTCCCAGTCTCATCTCCCCAGCCAGGAGCATGGCTGTGTCCAGTTCATTGCTTAGCATTAGACTCCCAAACCTCCTTTCTGCACCCTATGCCTCTAGCTACTGGCTGCACGTGCCCTTAATTAGGACACTGCTGCTTCTATTTAATTGCTGGTTGGAGCTCAGCTCTCTGATGAGGACAGGAGTTGGCTGTCAGCACAAAAATGTACTTAGTTGGTCCCTGGTGAGGATAAATATCTTGCAACCCTCATGCAAGGGGACCAGCCCTCTGGGAAAAAGTGCCTTCAGAGGAGAGACCAAATGACCTGAGCCCCATGTCACCCAAAGCAGCCATCAGGGAGCACCTGGCCACATCAGTTCCTGGAGAGATGTACACAAATCTTCACTTTTCCACTGCTTCCATTTTACAACAAGGTTTTTTTTCTCATTAGGAAACATGGGACAACTTCTTCATTCCCAACCTCCTGCTATTACATGCTTAGTCATGTCTCCTCCTTGATTTGTATCAGAGAGAACAAATTTGCATGATTGTTTGTTGACAGCAAGACCTCTAATTGCATCATTTGGCTGCAGTGCCTGCTCTGATTTACACAGCCTGTTGCCATGAGTTAAAGCACTTCCCCTGCCACAGATACACAAAGCCACCTCTAGACAACTAATGCTCCATTTGTCTTTCGGGAGAAACGAGACTGCTCGATTGGAGCAATAAGAAACATCTTGGTGTTTCACTCCTCTTATGAGCTCGACCTACTTCTTGGGCAGCAGCTCATTTTGTAGCAAGGTCAATGATGAGTCAGACGGGTAGGTTTTGTGGTCCTGGTAGCAGCCAGGGGCTTTTTTGAGAGTTTGTCTGCCCTTTGCTACATCTCCACATTGCTGTAGACGTTTTGCAAGAGCAATGCTTGTGTGCTCATATCCTTCCCTTCCAGCACTGCCGGTCCTGAGCACTGAACACGGGGCATTTGCTCCTGTTGTAGGCTTGCTGCTCCCATTTTCACGACAAGTGTGGAGGAAACCTCTCCCTGTGCATCCTGTAGGCACAGCAAGGAGCCCCGGCTGCTCTGTGCCTGTTGCTCGCTGTGTGCAGAAGGGGTCAAAGTGCTGCCCGCTGTGTACTTAGCAGACACATTTGTTTTGTCCAAGGAGCTGCCATTAGCTGAGTCTGGGATATGTGCAACATCCTGGAAAGGAGAAAATAGCAGCTCTGGCCTCAAGTGATGTTCTTAATGCCGGAGTCCTAATCATAGGCTGTCTGGGGTGCTGCCAGACTCGCTTACATTACGCAGTATGTACCCTTGTGGATGTAAATGAATCAAATCCTTGGGCTCTGATGCCACAATATGGGTGTAATATATCTCTGAGGGAGGAGAAGTATGCTCTACATTTTAGGCCTGTCCAAAACCAGCCAGAAGTTGTGCTCCTCGTGTGCCAACAGCTCAGCTGCACATCCCTGCTGCCAGAACTCTGGCTCTGACCCACATCTCAAAGGCCTGTGGCCCCATGGAGAGCTCAGAAGAACCCTAGGATCCCAATTACGATTCAGAAACCCAAGCCGAGATCCCAGGGAAGAGGGACAGTCACCATCACAGTGCTCAGGGCTGTGTGGAGCTCCCACAAGACCAGGCGCGCCGTGCCCTGGTGCCACTTTGCACAGCTCCAGCAATTTGTCAACAGCAATTGTTGCTCACGCCTCGCTGCCCTTTATGGTGGCAGCCTTTTAATGAGAAAAAGAGGCAATCGTGTTGTTGTCTCGAGCCGCTTCAAGCTTCTTTTGCCCAGGACTGTGGCTAAAGACCAAAGTGAAGTGCACCCAGCATGAAGTTGCTCCGTCGTGGGGGTGAAGGAGGAATTTCTGCAACATAAACAGCTCGAGAGGGCTCATCTGGTTGGGCAGGGATTCTAGGAAATGGCTCAATTGTAAAATAATAAGAACCTCCTTACAAGCTCTCCATACAAATACCTCCTTGTGGGGTGGCATGTGCTGTTCTGTGCCCCCGTCCCCTGCAGCTCCTGTCCCCAGCTCTTGCGCACTGTTTCCCAGGGCTTGGGCCCAACCCAGCTGCCATGGGGCTGCAAGGAAGGCAAAGGGTGCAGTGCAGTGAGCCCTGACGGCTGCAGGGGGGATGTCAAAGTGCAGAACGAACACAAGGCTCAGTGACACAGGCTTTACTCATTAACAGGGGCCAGAAAGCACTGCAGTGCTGTGCATGTGGCTGGGAAGGCGAGTAGTGGCAAAGTGCTTTGTTTTCCCACTGATGTATAAGAGAGGTGTCCCACGTGGCAGTGCCTGTGCAAAACACCAGGTGATAAAGTCCAGCAGTACTCTACGGGCTCCCGACACAACCCTGCTGTGGTTTTTACTCCCAGGCAAATAAATAAAATGTGATATCAAATGAAAACCACATAAAACTTATTACACAGAATTGAGTATATTGCTCATTTACTGCTAAATTACAGCCTATTCATTTCCTCCTAAGCAGGCTATTAAGCTGTGTTGTATCACGAGGAGTTTTTCGGAAGTGCTATCACCATGCAGTGGGGGGGAGGTGTGCTGGCTTGTTTTGTTTCTTCCAGAGGTAATTACAGGGTCACACCAATCCCTGGTATCAGTGCCTGGCCCCTGCTGAGCGACACCCGGCATGAATTCGGCCCTGGCTGTTGATTTTTCCACGTGCAGAGCTTGCCAAGGACCCCATTTGGCTGCAGAGCGTTTGCTGATGTTTCCTCTCCCCAGCACTCGGCCGCTATTTATTTTTCGACAATTAATTCCACACGTCTTTTTATGACAGAGAAAGGCTTTGCGTGTGCAAAAATAGTTGGGAAACGAGAAGCCAGGGCGTGCTGCACTTCCCCTGCTGCTTTACTCCCCAGCTGTGTCTCTGCCGTCACCAAACGTTTCTTTGGCTGCCGATTCAAGCCAGCACCTTACCCCCCCAGGTACCATGACAGGAGCACATACTCACATGAGGGACCAGCCCAGGTAGACAGCCGTGCTGCCCCAGTACATGGGGTTATCCAGGATGCTGAAGGGGAAGCAGGTCACTTTTGCCTCCATCAGGATGCCAAAGTAATCCCCTGTAGGGTGAACAAAGGGTTTCTCATTAGGCTCCATGAAGTGGGGTGGATCAGCATGCAACGCCATGGGGCATCCCTGCTATGGAGACAGGGCAATGGCAAACAAAGGGTTTTGCTGCTGACTTTCAGGCTGAGAAAACAGCAGCAAATAGGCTGTGTTTACTCCATCTCCATCAGCTTTTCCGGGAATGGCTCTCTGCCCACCAGGAAGGGTTGTGCATTTGTGCATTGCAGTGAGGCGATGGCAGCTACATTCCTCATCAGGACACAGCTCTCGAGGTCCCAACTGGTTGGTTCTGCTTTTTCATTTGAAAATCGCCCCTCTGAAGCCACTTGATGAGGAAGCGAGTGCACAGGATCAAATACATCTAATGGGGAAATAAGCCCGGTGCACAGTAATGGTGCTTCGTGACGGTACAGCTGAGACCGCCGCCACCAAATGCCCCCATTCAGTGCCACTCTTATCTCATAGTTCAGAGAATTTCTCAGAATTTCAGAAAATAGCACCTCTGCCTACAAAACGCTCAATTATCGGCACGATGATGATGATGATAATAGGTGATTTTCATCTGTAACGAGGAAAGCTTTCAGAACTGTCAGCTTCCAACAAGCTTCCTATCAACCTCAGAGTAATCTTTCCATGACAAGCGAGGAGATGTGTGCAGAGGCATTTGGGGGGAGTGACAGGGCTGGGATGCAGAGCTTTGGCTTCTTTGGGTTTATAATGAGACCACGAAGGCCAGCAGGGATTTTGCTCTGTGTCCTTGGCACAAGACACGGCGTAACCCAGCGAGCAGCCCATGGCCACGGGTTGTGTCCCCAGCCCATTCCCTGTCCTTGGGCAAATCTCGTCCCTCCCAGTGCCATTGTGCACTGATCACAATACCAGTCTTTCTCGTAGTGCAGTGGGGGTGAGGATTAATGGATGGTGAGAAAGTGCTTGGAAATTCAGATAAAAGGCATGATGGGAGTGCAAAGTATTCAAGGTTATTATTATTACCTGGATCGTGGTGTAATTTCTTTGACCTCACGTGGTGCAAAAACATTTATTTCCAAGGATAAATAGCGCCTGCCCAATTATACAATGCTTTTGGGCTTTAACTACAGGCCACTAAGTGAGATAATTGCCTGGTATTCACACGACATGTTCTCACAGTCGCTTGGCAATGCGATTCCGAGATTGTTCTGCTAGAAAGCCCCCCCGAAGCCACAGCCCATTGCTGTGCTTTCTTCTGTGTCAAAACGTTCATTATCCCCTGCCGCCCTCGCCTTCGGGTGGAACACTTTGCTCCCCAAAGGGCGCTGGCACGGGGGAGGTTTGCACAAAGTGAATGCAAGCAGCAGCGAGGACCTGCAGACCTTTCATCCTTATATATAGCAGTGCTTCCCACAGCCCCCTGAGCCTGACCCGGAGCTGCTGGGTACACCATGGCCCACTGATGGAGTCTGGTCAGGTCCAATTTGCTTGAAATCTTGGTCAGTCTTGAAAGGAACTGTGCTTGGGTGCAGACGGATGGGTTCGGGCATGCAGTGCAGCCCTCGGCCCTTGGGAAGTCAAGCACTCATTATTGCCTGTGTCAGAAAATAAGGCAAATGGCTCCAAAGTAAATTCCAGCCAGTGCATGGCTTGGAGAAGGGGAGAGAGAAGAACTGCCAGGGCAATGGGCTGCATCCAAGCACAGCAGAGAATGGGAGTGGCACCACTGGGATCTAATGGGCAGCCCTGATGCAATTTCCTTGTCCTGCCTGCTTCAGCACTCACTGCTATAAGAAAATCCAAAAGGGAAAGGTCCGATGCTGCCTCAGTCAGTTTATTAAATGCTTGGGAATCTCTTGCTCTCTCAAAACGTCTCTTGAGCTCAGTCGACTGAGAAGATCAGGATGATGTCATTACCCTCTTCTTGCTGAAGAAGCTCAGTTCTTTGCCACCTGCAGCAAGAAGTGCCAGCGCTGCCCGCGCCAGTGCTGTGTGTGCAAAAGGGTGGTGAGAGCACAGTCGTGAGCCAGACAGCACCCACGTGAGCCCCCTGAGACCTGCAGACCCCTCCTTGCTGCTGACTCAGTGGGATGAGCACAAGTGCCACTACAGGCCACCAGCACCAGCACCCTGCTCAGAGCATGGGGCTGTGCCCCTGCTTACGCTGAGCCTGACTCACCCGTTTGCTTTCCCCCTGCGGTTCAAGCCCAGTGGGTCCTTGTGGGCAGTGAATCAGGCTTTGCGTAAGCAAACCCAGAGCTGGCTGTGCTTCAGGAGCGCTCAACCAGTTCGAGCTGATGGGTGCTGCCCTGCCTGGCCTCCCGGACATGTCTCCATGCACACAGCATCACTGTGGGTACGTTTTGCCCCACGGTTGGGGGATAGGGATGCAACACGGGGCCAGGAGCGTCGATGTCGAGAGCACACGTCCAGGAGCGCTGGGATCTGTTTCTGGCAGCAGGATCTTGGCCAACTCAACACATTTCTTTGCAACTCAACTTGAAAGCAGGAAGGCTTATTCCCTCCCTCTCTTCTTCCTGGAGACGCGGCAGGAGCTAATTGAATTTGGTTTGTAAAGCACTTGCAAAAAGCACAGCCTAAATGCAGTGTCAAAGCTGGAGCTGTCATTATTCCAGCCAGCGGGAGCTGCCCCTTTCCTCTGGTATTTATTGTTCCTGTCTCTATTTTATTTTTATGAATTCCACACATACTGGCATGTTTCTAAAGTCAACAATGCTAATAGAATTACGCTCTAAATGTGAAAGCAGGCACAGTGGAAAATGCCTTTTGCCATGAAGCGGCAGATAAAAGAATCTGTCAGAGAATGTTGTGTTTATTGCAGAGGGGAAGAGCAAATGAGATGGTGCCTGAGCATGTGCCGGACGGCTGTGGGCTCAGCACAACGCTGCTGGATGGCTTCTACTTCTTCATCCTCCTCTTCTTCCTCCTCTTCCCCCCGTGCAGTGCTGGTGCTGGTGCTGACCTGCACACAAGATCTGCCCTTGGGCTGCCTTCTCTGTAGGACGTTTGATCTCTGAGATAATTAGCTGGTTTCTAACATTTCAGGCTTGACGCAGAGGGTGATTAGACTCACTGTAGAAAATCACTGCACGATCATCTCCGTGCAAAGTAACAGCATGGCTATGTCGTGCTTTGGTATCACAAAGCCAAGACCAAAAGTAACAGCACCTCGAAGACAAGGAAGAGGAAATTCACAGGGGATTCTGCCCTACCAAAATCATAGACACAGAATATCTCGAGTTGGGAGGGACCCACAGGGATGATGAAGTCCAACTCTAGGAGGATTAAATGACCTTTCTTGTTCAGCTGTTGAATTTTTAGTGCTTACCTAGGAAGGTCCCGGTGAATCCCAGTGCTAAGAAGCTGGAGATGACAAACAAGGTCCCTACAGCCATGATGGCCGAGCCTGAGTAATAGGCCCAGTGGCTGTCCAAGCCCTCCAGCTTCGGCTGGCTCTTCATGGCTTCTGTGAAGCTGTCGGAGAGACAACAAGGGCTGTTATAACAGCGACTCATTGCTAACATCACCCCTCTGGGAGATGCAGAGCTTTGGGGGAGGATGCTGTTGGGGGAGGACACTTCTCAGGGTCTCTTTTTCCATCTGAACCTACTCCAGCTCCCGATGGCAGGAGCCACAAAGTCTGGTGAGCAGCCGGGACTTGCCCCAGAGAAGTTATTTTTACTCACAACCCTTGATGACTCCTGGAAATATCAGCCCTACTGCACTGCAATATCTAAAGATGCCCTTGAGTGTAAATGCTGGAGGCTGCAGAACCTCGGCACTGGGAGGGCTGGAAGCAGTTTGCCGGGTTATCTTGTGCTCCCACCCCTGTTCCTCTCCTCCACCAAAATATTTTGCAGCCTTCATGTGTTCACCACGTGCCCAAGAGTGATTCATGGCTGCAGGCTGACAGGCAGGGGGAGGATTTGAACACCAAAAGGAAAACACGAGACACACAGATTTTGGAGTGTGAGCACTGCTTCTCATCGAGGCATTTCAGGTCTGACCTTCCCAATACTCATTTGTGAGTGCAATAATTGTGACCCCCATCTTGGGCCATCTGAACTTTGCCCAGGGCTTGGCCTCTCGCACATCTCCAGTACCCATGTATGCCAACAAACAGGATAACTCCGTGATTAAGAAATGCTCATTAATAACAGTGAGATAACAGACCCACAGTGCTGTATGCAGGATTTCTCCACATGTGTCTGACACACGAGGTAGGAAACTTGGAGCTTTTTTTTTTTTTTTTTTTTTTAAATGGGCACCCTGGAGGCTGAAATTCAAGTGGAATAACAGCACTCCTGCCTCTGGCCATCGCTGCCTGCCGGGCACAGTCTTTCCTCCTCGTGCTCCTGGATCTTCACGTGGAAGGAGCCCAGCGGTTTCCCTGGCTGCTCCACCACGCTGCAGGCAGGGCTGCCAACTGCTCTGACGTTATCTGCAGCATTTGGGATGTGTTTTTTTTTCACGTCCAGCTCTCTGAGTCTTGCAAATCCCTCGGTTTTCTTTGCTGCCTCAATTGAAGCCGAGAGCCCTGCCAGAGATGTGGCTGCAAGCACACCTTGCAAAGCCTCAGAAGGCAGATGGAATGCACACACCGAGCAAAGCCAAGGATGATTCCTCATCCTTATGCTTCAGAAACTTGGATGATATTTTTTGTTCTCCTTGGAGCTCTTTCCTATAAGATTTCCTGCTCTTTGGGAGCTTTTAAGCCCCACAGCAAGATGGTTCATCTTCACTTTGGACTGGAGCAAAGCAGCAAAACATAGAATAAATATCATGTGCTTGGGAGAGAGCAGGAAAGAACCTGGGAGAGTTGCTGCAGTGCCCAGCACACCTCCCTCTGCTCACCAGCTTCAGTTTGGTTCAGCTTAAAATCAGTGATGACGGAAACGTGCCATCCTGGCTTATCAGAAGCAGCAGCAGCCTCACATCCCTTTTCATGACATCCCTGGTATTTATTACTAAGTGACACAAGTGTCCCCTATGACGAAGCCCAAGCCTGCATCCCCGCTATCAGCGCAGCCTGGCTTTGTGTGGAAAGTGATTGCTCAGAGGCTGTTTTTGGCTCAGGGTGATCAGGAATCGTGCCATTACGCATCTTTGAGCCTTCCCTTTCCTATGCTCATGACCCTGCTTGGCTTTGGAGTACAAGAAGAACAAAGGTGGCGTGAATGAGATGACCACAAATCAGCTTTGCAACCAATGTGTGATGGGGGTTTGCTTTGGCAAAGCCATCTTCCCTGCTCCAGATGATCCCATTCCCCCTTTTTTTGGTATGGCTGCACTAGCTGCCCTCATCAACATGTCCCACTTAGTCCCCTGCTGTTCAGCTTACAGCTAGAAAGGGAGGTGTTTGCATGCAGATAATGGACTGCCTTTCCCTCGAGTGATGCTTTATATCTTCCTAAACACACATTCTATTTGCATTAAACATGATGCACACTGGAGTTTTCAGGATTGGTAAATAAACCTTTTAAGCATTTATGATGCCAGGCCATGACGAGCAGCATGGAGCTGTCAGAGACGGCAATTATTCTGGCATCTGTGACTGCTCCTGGGTGGCAGGGGAGCACGGCGGCTCTGAGGCTCACCCTCCTGGCACAGGAGGACGAGGCAGAGGCTGTCTCCTTCCATGTCATGCAGCCGTTCCCCTTGCCATGTGCCTCTGAGTCACGTTCACTGCAGCCTTTATTTCTGGCTACATCTCACGGCAGTGTCCCAGCTCGGCGCCCAAGAGGACCCCAATTAGAGCCATGCTTTGTCCCAGTACCTGGAAATGCTTTGTGCGCAGAGCAGAGCGATTGCCATGGTGAGGAGCTCCTCTCTTACAGGGCAGAGATAGATGGGCTATGACCTACTTTAATCACGCCCCTGGCTGCTGGCTTAAAGGTGCCTGTGTCTGGGGGGGCTCCTGAAAGTGCCCCAGTTCTGAGGAGGGGATGATGCTTCCTCCAACATCTCCCCATGAGTATCTGCCAGCTTTCCAGTATGAGTGGTGCAGGTGTAAAACCCAAATCCATCAAAGCACTAGATTTGGCCAATTCCTGAGGGCCGCAAACAGCCCGTGGCCACCACAGTTGTGCACATTGGCTGGCTTTGCACCAGGGAGCCAAGGCAACAGGCACTGTTTGGCCCACCCTTCCTGAAACAGAGAGGCGCGCGCTCAGACACTCATCTGTTGCTATGCAGGCGGTGCTGCTGCGTGGGAATAAAGTACATGAACTGGAAAAACACCCGCAAAATGGCCCTGCAGCGTGGGGATGTGGACGTCATGCAGGTGGAAGTGGTTTTAACCCATGGTGCGTTGGGCACCAGGGCAAGAGAAATGTGCTGTGGGTACTGGAGGCACCGTCCAAGTTCTAGGAAGCAGGCGTTCATTTAGTTAAGAGGTGATTGCAACACCAGAGAGCTTACCATGCAGCCTAAATACATCTCAAAAACCCACATGAAGCATGAAGCAAGCCTGGAAGTGCTGTATGGAGAGAGGAGCTCCAGGCCTCCCTCAAAATGTGGCCCACAGTGACCACATTTTATAATCCATTTCCCATAAAGGAGGGCAAAGACCTCATCAAGCAAACTGGGTCGCTGCTGTGATGCTCCCTTTAATGATCCCAAAAATCAGCCTGGAAACTGGGCAAGTGCAATTGGGGCAGAACTGGGCCAGGGGCAGGAGGCAGCGGGAAGCAGCAGAGGTGTGGGACGTCCCCGTGCTGGAGGCTTTGTTCCTTGTGGCAATAGCAGGCAACGGGGGTGAACCCATCCAGTGGGGCCCAGCAGCAAACAGTGCCTCATGCACGCTGCAACAAAAGGCCTTGTTCATTAAAGAAACAAATGCTGAAATAGTCCTACCAGTAGCATCAGCAATTGTCAGCCTGGTCATCATCTTCACAGCTTCTTTTGCCAATAATGACTTCGCTTTTTTGCTTGCACCACTGTCAGTTATTTAGGTCACACTGTTTAGCAGCAGCTTATTCCCCTGCCTGGCAGTGGCACCTGGGAGTGCTTTGGGCCACCTGGGGCTTTTCCTGGACGATGTTGGAAGGGACTTTGGCTGCTTCAGGCTCAATTCTCATCAGAGCGTGGTCATTTCTGCACAAAGCACTCTGTCAGTGCTATTTACACCACTCTGTTTTGACACAAAAGCCAGGAAGTATGCAGCACTGAGCGTAAAGCTGAGGAGCAACACTGGGGAGTGGCGTACAGCCCTTTCCTGGGCAAAGACCCATCCTAGCGTAGATTCTTTCTCTTGAGCAGACAGAGCATGGTGCCAAAGTCACTGCCCTTGCTCAGCCTCCATGGAGCTCACCTGGACCGAAGGCAACACAGCATCGGGTTCCCTGAGAGCTCCGCTCTGCATCTGCAACGTCCTCCACATGTGTGTGGGTGTTGCTTTATAGCTCAGACAAATGCTCCAAGATCCTGAAAATGGGAAGTGCATAAGCTCCCTGTGTACAAAAGCACCTGCATGTGTTTGCTCTGAGCCAGGAGCTTGCAAAAGCCTTCAAAGGGGAGCATGGGACAGCATCAAGGCAACGCCAGTGGCTTTTTGCAGTCAATGTGGTGTCAACAAGGTGGCTAGTGCAGGAGAGAGTGACACTGAACGGAAATTTGGAGGACCATAAGGGTTGTCACAACCTATGTCAAACAGTCATAAACCGCTGGGGTAATGAATGGTGCAGATAAATGGTTCAAAAGTTCAGGAGGTGTTTTCGCTGATAAGGGCCTTACTGATGGAAATTCCTTGCTTCTTGCAGAAAGAACTTGATTGTTGTGAAAGTCGTCATCGCACCAAAGCAATTAAAGAAGCCTGTCTTGTGCCGTTGACTAAGCTTGTCCTCATTGGTCACAGGTTGTTCTGGATTATTTCTCAGAAACACGCCAAGGCTGATAATGAAGTTCAGAACTGGGAAACACCTACTTGCTTAACGAGCACAGGATATCCCTCCTCTTCCAACTGAGGCACCCATCTGGAGGAAAACTGGAGACTGTCACGGCACTGAAGTGGAGACAGGACAGAGGAGGGGACCCTTGCATGGAGCATGAGGCAAAGCAGCCGTGCGGCCCTGCAATGGGGGCTTCCAGCCAGGATGCCAACCTGCAGCCCCTACCCAACAAAAACACCCTCAAAGCATAGAGAGAGGAGTTTCAAAGGCTGATTTGGAGCTTTGGGATGCAGCATAGTGGGCAGGCTGAGCTGGGCATGGAGGCAGTGAGCTGTCCAGGTGTATCTCAGGGCATCTCCAGCAGCTGCAGCTCCAGTGCACATCCTGAAATCATTCCATTGCTCCCACTGGCAAGGACTTGCCTTATTTGAATAGTGTGAGGTACAATGTTGGGACAGGTCAGCCTCTTCATCTCTCCCAGCCATGCCCTATCAGTGCCACATGATGACCCTGGAGCTCAGCAGGACCACTGGGAGCAGAGGCTGCCTTTTCCACAGCTGTGTTTTTAATTAAAGGCTGGACACAAGCTTTGCATCGCTTCCCAGACAACAAGCAGCTATGTCATCTCTGCAAGAGATTGCTGAGACATACTCCAGCAAAATCCAAGCACACAGTGTCACTGAGACATGAGCAGAGCACACACATGCCCTCTGCAATGCCTGAATTCAATTATGGCCACATTCATTCCAGGCTTTCTTATGGCTTCTTCAATAAGCAGTAGCTGTGACAAACACAGAAGGGCAAGAGCAGGTCTCGGTGTCACTTCCAGGAAGGCAAAGCTCTTAACTACATGTGCAAATTCCAACCTGAGATCTCTGTGCCTGGGAAATTACCTGAAGTACTAAACAACCCATTAGCTCTGACCCTGGTATAATTGAATCTGGAAATTTAGTAGAGTCTGTCTCTTCTAACAGCGTTGAAGATAAAGCCTATCAGATCACAGATAAATTGCTGGCATTGAGGAAATCTTCTGCAGTAAACCTCTTTGCTGCACTTAGAACGTCAAAAGGCATATTCCCATGGTGTACAGTGCATCAGTCATACAACACTATTAGCTAGCACAGGTAGTATTTAAACAGATCACAGATAAGAGTTTAAAGAGACTGCTTGCTAAGTGCACAGATAATCCCACTCTTCTGCTCAGGAAACTGCAGCTTCTTAAAAACAGGTTTAATTTTGTTTATAGTTTCCATGAGAAAATTAAAAGATTTTGCTGTTACATATGATCCGTGCTGCGCCAGCAGCCTTCCTGCCACCTGGACTGCACACAGGGCAGGGGAAACAACCCCGAGAGAGAGGGACAAGAAAACCTGTGGTGTCTGATGGCTGTTGATGCTGATGGTTTGCTCTCCTGAACATAGCCACCCCATCTCACCCTCTGCTTGCCAGCAGAACTCCAAATCCTGGAATAAATCTGGCTGAACTCATAAACCAACAGCACATGAGGCTGATAGACAAGCTGGATACAACGCTGCAGAGCAAATATCCCTCATCACCCTATCTTGCAGATGCACTTCTTTGCATTTATTCATAGCAGTAGAGAGAGCTCCTTACCAGTGGCTGCGCACGCAGTTGAGCAGCAGGATAACAGTGCCCAGGCAGTAGCAGGCGGTGTGTGGAGAGCCGAAGCCTCGGCTGAGTGCCCGTGTTTTGTGCTCCCATCTTGCTACCTGGAGAGACAATAGAGAACAGAAGGAATGGTTGGAGGTGCACAGCCCCACAGCTGCTCGGAGAGCACTGTCTCCATGGCTTTGTGTGAGAAGCAAGCAGGGATCACTGATTTGATGTGGCTTAAATGGAATCTGGGAGGAAAGCCCGGTTCTAACCATGCCAACATCTCCCTGTCCACCATACAAGCCAGCAGCACTGAGCACTGGCTCTCAGAAAGCCTCCTTCACATCAACCTTAGGGGTCCCCTGGCTTGTATGACAGGCACCCAATGCAGCTGAGAGCACTGCTGAGGCTGTTCCAGAGCCACTGAAACCAACAGGCTCCTGGAAGGAAGAAGAAAAACAGGTCCCAGAGCAGGTGATGGACACCCTAGTTTGTTTTTCAGGCTCTGTGATCTACATCCAGCTGTGGGAACACACCTGACAGGGGTAATTCCTCCCAGTCTACTTCCAGAAGAGCTCCAGGTTTTACAGAGAAGCAGAAGCTGATGGCTCCCTGCCCAAAATGAGGTGCCCTTCACACCCCAAGATGCTGCTGCATGAAGGTGGCTGGAACTGCTCTCCAGAACTGGAGGTCTACATCCACCCAGGTCACCACAATCAGGATCTTCACCCCAAAGCAGTCTAAAGTCTTTACGTGACTAACTTTTCTGCCTTTTTGTATCCATCAAAATGCTGTAGGTATATTTATTGCCTCTTCAAGGTTTCATTTTCAAATCCTGTACTGTGGTCCTCCTTCTCTCGGAGAAGCTGTAGGTGCCCCATTCCTGTAGGTGCCCCATCCCTGAATGTGCTCAAGGCCTGGTTGGATGGGGGCCCTGAGCAGCCTGATCTAGTGCATGGAACCCTGTCCATGGCTGGGGATCTGGAACTAGGTGGTCTTTAAGGTCTCTTCCAACCTCAGCCATTCTATAATTCTGTGATTCTGTGGTTTAGATCAGACCCTGAATTCAAGCCAATCCAAGCACACCCAGGCAATGAAGTGAGAGGCAGGAATCGGGGGAACGGCTGAACATTAATTTGCTTCTCAGACATGGTTGGCTCTTCATTAGCTTCAGACACACTTCAGCCCCTTGCATGGAGCCTGTGCAGCTCTGGGGGGCACCCATAATACAGCTATTCTGAGTGCATTTGGTAATCTATTGGCTTCATTTAAGCAGCGAGCAGAGAAGGGCAGCTTTGCAGGTGCTGCTGTCTTCCCAGGCTGATGCAAAAGCACAAAGTAAAGGGGGACTGCTGGCTTCAGGAGGGGAGTGAGATGAAAACCTCCGATAAGCAGGGCACTGATTTCACATGCTGAGAGCTGATTCAATTAGTTATGCAATGATTGCTCCGAAATTACAAATCCACTCATGACAGAGAGAGCTGCTTCGCTGCCTTTTTCTGGCTGGTATAAATAGTTTGTATTCTAAATTGAATTTAAAACACCGTGCGTCATGCTGCTGCTAAAATGGGAGCTGCTGTTTGAACGCTGCGAGATGGGAAAAAGAAATATGGGGTGAGTTACTGGCTTCGGAAAGGAAAAGAAGTAACCATACAGGTGACTGAGTCACAGATGAGAAATGCAGCCACGTGCCCGTTATCTATGTGAGCTCCTTAATTCCCTGGAAATTATCCTAGCGGCGCTCGCATGGCTGCAGCTCCTGGCTGGTGCTGGGAGGGTTGCAGAGCATCTCAGCCAGTAGCAGGAGTGGAGCTGGCAGTGCTGTGGGGCTGAGTAGAGCTCTTCTGGTGGCCTTGTTAATTCCCCTTGCCATAGTGCCGGTTTACAAAACAGGGTGGATGGAGAACGTTTCTGAGCCCTTCGAGAGCTGTCCCAGCTGTGTCAGCGCTGCTCCTGATGCACCAATGCATCACCTCCTCTTGGGTTGCCACAGCCTTTGGGCAGAGCTGGGACTCTCCCCCAAGCACCCCAGAAGCTCACACACGACTCACCACCGAGCAATAGCCTGTGCTTCCTGAGGTGTCCCACACTGGTATTTCAGCTTCCTAACAATTAATTTGTTCCGGTTCTGGTTCTGTTCCTTGAGCAACTAATTAGTTCTGGCTCAATTTCTGATTTTCTAATTTTAGTTGTTTGCTGGCTAATATTAGCTCTTGTTCAACCTGCGGTTACGCAGCTGGCGTTATGGTTTTACAGAATCATGAGCCAACGTGTTTTTATTTACTGCATGATGGATATGAGATGATTTTGGCATCCTCCATGGCTGCAGCTATTCCCGGTGCCGTGCCTGTTCCCTCGGCTGAGCCTGGCTGCCCACGCTCCCAGTGCTGTGCCTGGGCAACTTGAGTGACCTTGGCATCAGAATGGGAAGTCCCATGTGCCAACTGTCCGAATGTTTTCAGTTTTCCAGCCTCCTTGTTTGGATACAGAGTAATACCAACTTTCTTGCCTTACCCAAGAGTCAAAACAATAGAAAAATCCAAGACTTTCTCCAAAGGCCTGTGCTTTTACTTTAGGAATCTTGCTGATGGCTGTAAGAGACTGTTGAATGTTTCCCCAATGCTCATTATAGAAATAATTCAGTGATCAGACATGGCTGCAGAGTTGGCTGTGTTGCTGGGTCCCATGCTCTGCTTTTGGCATTTTCCACCTCCCCGGGCATCACTCCCTGCCCACATAACGCCGTGCCGATTGCTGTGCACACCAACCCAGCCATCTCCCCAGCCACTTGGGCTAATGTGAAAACAAAAATGAAAGCACAGGCACAGATCCCCAGTGGCTGCCCTGATACGAAGAAGGAAATGTTCTGAGTTTCTTGTTCTTTTTTTGGGTGGGTAAACCTTCCTGAGCTGCCTTGAGACGGACCACAAATATCTGCTCGAAAAACAATTTCATCTCATGAGCTTGCCTCTGCAGTTGATCAACGGGAAATGCTCTTTACAGCTTTCTGTGCATGGCAGACCATATCCTCTCATTAATATTTAGTATTTGTTTCAAGGAAATTGATTTTTTTTTGTCTGCCATCCAAGGAAGTGAGCTTTTGAACACGTTACATTTTAATTTGCTCAACCCCAGCTTTGAAATAGAGACTTTGTTCTGTTTTGCATGCCTCCCTTTCTATATCCGGCTTGCCCCAGAGGTAGGGAACGAAACCAGATACCCCAATGGCTCACTGTTGCATCTCAATGCTAATCAGCTGGTCTTGCCCTCACATTGCCCCATTGCCATAGCACCAGAACACAGCATGGGCTCTGGTGAATTTAGGCATGTGGAGTGCCTGGGAAGGATTAGTCGCTCTCTTTCACAAAGGGAAACTGAGGCATCAGAGGGCTCTGCCTGCTTCTGGGGATGCTTCTGCCCTGACCACGCTGTTGGCACAGAGTGAGTGAATTATTCTGGGTTAAAATATGACTATGATGCTATGCTCTATGCTTCTATTATTCTGTGGTAGATGTAGCACTTAGGGACATGGTTTAGGGCATGATGATGATGGGTCAGTGGTTGATCTAGATGATCTTAGTGGTCTTTCTAGATGCTAGTCAAGGTCCCTTCCAACCTAAGGCATTCTATGATTCTATGACAATGAACAGGAGATGCCTCCCTTGTACCTTGTCTCACGTATTTTCCATCACGTAGGGCTCAGGAAACAAGCCACCCAGAAATACAGGATTCAAACATTTCATGAAAAGCCAAGAGGAAGAATAATCAGTTCATCTGACTGGCATCTGTGCACCTCAGACCCAAGAGGATATGCATGCATAGACTGAGACCTGGATGCCTGGACAATTCAGCTCAAACTCAAAAACCTTCATAGAAGAGAGACCTGAGCAAATCTTTTAACATTCCCCTTCTGTCTGAACTCTCACGGGCAGCCCCAGGCACGTCCTCCCTGGGCACTGTGCTCTGTGCTGCTGCTGGGGAAGGGGAAATCCTGGCCCATTCGTTGGCCCCGTGTGAGCATCTCCTACAGTGGTAGATGTGTCCTTGCCAGCTCACAGAGCGAGGAGAGGGCAGGAAATGTGATGGTATTCCTATTTCACCTTTAGAGACCATGGGAACAGAACTGTTCCGCTGCTATGAAAAATCCATTTTCCCTCATTAAACCAGCATGACGTTCTCTGCTCTCTGTCACAGCCTGGGTGCCAGAAAATGACCTTGCTTGCAGTTATTGCATTTCTCTAAAAGATGGGAGAAAATAGATACGCCCGAGCACCCAAACTCTGACTAAGGCACTAACAGGCATTACATGGAACAGGGAGGGGGCAACGAGGCAGGGCAGGAATAACTGAGCAGGCTCCATGTAAATGCACACACTGCATGCCTGGCAGCACTGGGGCTGGCTGACCTTTGCCAAATGCCAGAGCAGGCAGCATCTATGGCTGTCCCAAGTGACCGCAGAGGAAATGAGTGTGGCCTGACCTTATCCTTCCTAACAAACCACGCGCTTGGTGCAGATGGTTTATTGCTGAGTGCTGGAAAGGCAGTACTGATTGGTCAAGCTGTAAGCTCCGACGTGGGCTCCTTGAGGCACACATCTGACTGGTCCTGAAGCTCCAAGGGGAGAAAACCTCAGATTAAAACCTCAGCAGAAGTAGGAGGGGGAAAGCAGGCAGGGCTGATGCTGGGGAGCACTATGCTGCCTTCCACATGTGGTATTTTCATCACCATACAGTGCTGCTGTATCCCTCCCCAAACTCCCTGTCATCCCAGCCCAGGAGCAGCATGGTAGGGATGCTGGATGCCCACGTGCAGCCCTGTCTGCCCACCCAGTGCTGGGCACGGCACAGGCTTTCCAAAGGCACGCGCAGCAACGCCCCGGGGACCCGCGTGCCACTGGCAGCAAGAACATGATTAGCAGGAGCTCTGGGCAGCGAAGGCAGGAGAAAAAGAACAGAACAAACCATGGTTTAATTTGTACAAGCTGGTAATTATAGTTGCTATCTGTCTGAAATCTCTATTGAGTTTATTTAAATATGTTCTCCGTGAAGGCCATTCAAGACAGGAATTATCAAGGTGTTGCAGCAGAAGAGATAATGCCATGCAGTTTTCAACAGATCAAGGGCTGATTAGGAGGAATTAATTAGCTGCTTAAACAGCCCTTGACTCGCTGCAGCAATTAGCAGTCACCTCCCCTCAGTCACGTTCCCCGTGCAGCCCTGGTGATGATAGGAAGGATTGTTGTCCCTGCACCACTGATGAACAACGGATGTCCTGCTTCCCATAGCCATTAGCAGGCTGGTTCTTCATGCATCCCTCATCCACCTCTTGTATGCTATTAGCCACCAGTTCTCAGCTGTGCTCCACCACTGGCACTGCTCAGCAGACTGAATGCCACGTGCCACCCTGCACTGCTCGCCTGCACCTGCCGAGCTGTCCCCAAATGGATGCTTTGCAGAAACAGGAAAAGAAGCTGGTGCTTGAGAGCAGCTGTGAGACCCCTTTCTGCCCCACTGCCTCCTGCCATCACCTCAAAGAGCTTAATGTCATTTAGTTGCTTCCTCCTGCACTGAGGGAAGCCAGCGGAGCTTCGAACTGTCTGATCCAGGATCCGAGCTGTTGCTCTGAAGACTTCTTCACTCCCAGGCACTCAATTACAGAATGCTGTGAGATGGTAATGGAGCCCGAAAGCTTTTTAGCAAATGATTAAAGCCCTGCAAAGTTCCCCCACTTAGTGCTGGAGCAGCAGCTTCCAGTCCATGCAATTAAAACACTGCAGAGATATTAGAAGAGACAGCACCGTGTTAACAGTTTCATGGAAGCTACACGGCAACACAAGCCAGAGCCTTGGTTTGTAAATGCCTTTTTTTGGTAATGCACCAAGAGGAGATGAGACATAGGCACAATCCAAGTGTCAAAGTACCTCCAGAATCAGTGCAGACCCATGGCGGGGAGAGAGTGGGGTTTGCAACATCCTGTTCCCAAAGGATGCTGCAGCTGAGGCAGAGAACAATGGCAAATATGCTGTACCAGCCCCTCGGTATTCAGTGAAGAGTTAAGCCAGCGTGGTCAGAAGTGTGCCCTTGGCTCCCAGAGAGGGGCTGCTGCAGTCCTGGAGTAATGAGCAGCAGACAGTGGAGACAGTGGGTGACAGCTTGTGCCACACACAGAGTCAGAGCAGGGCTTGGGCATGGGCAGAGCCTGAGGGTGTTGGGCTCCCTGAGTCCTGACACAAGTCCCAAGGCCACCCTGGGAGGCTGCAGCAGTCAGTTTTCTCACTTTCCCAATCTGTACGATGGTAATAACAGCTGTCAGCGAGGCACAGCCAAGTGGAAAGGCTTAGCTGGTCTGTGTCTGCCAGAGCTTCAAAAGGAAGACGTTGGTTCGACTCAAGAAGACTTTTCCATTGCCTTTCATGGGCCTTGGGTGTGGGGATTTGTTGTTTGTTCTTGCCAAAAGAAATAACAGCGGGTTTAGGATAGACTACGTGGTATGTGGATTGGCTGCATAAAGACACTGCGGTGTGAGAACAGCCAGCTGGAGCGGCATGGCTGTGACACAGGTGACAGATAGCTTCTTGGAGGACAAAAATGCATGTGGAAAGCATGAAAGGTTGCATAAAATGAGAGCACCCACGGGCTAATGAAGATAAATATTGAGAAGCTAAAAGAATGTCAGGCTTCCTTCCAAAGCCCACCAAGCCTCGGTGGTGTGGGGCGATTGGTGGCTTTGAGGACACCTCTTTTCTGCAGTATAGGCATTGTAGAGCTGCGGGACTCGTCTGTGTCACTGTGACAAAGCCGTTGCTGAAACGGGGGAGTTAAGAGGAAGAAATTAGTGCTGAAGTGCTTTTTCTAGCAGCTCTTCCCCGAAGAAGCCAGTGTGCTGCAGACGAGGGGTCAACGGGATCCAGTCTGAGGACTCTGACACACAGGGAGAAGAGTAGAGTGACTGTTTATTTAGAATTGGAAAGATGAGTTCTATGGAAACCCAGCTTGTCTCAAGCATGGATGAGTGTAGCCTAGAAAAAAAGCCCACATCCTTCTCCAGTGAAAGTAATTGGACTGAAATGGCACAGGTCACCTCAGCTAACGGCCTTGAGTTGGGGAAAGAAAACGAGTCGGGAGGTAAACAGATAAGGGTTTCATAAGGACTGGGTACGCTTTACCTCAAAGCTGTCCCTTGAGATTACCTCCACACGAGTCTTTACCTTGAATCCACTCATGATAAACAGTTAGATAATAAATTTCATTTGTCTAATAGTGTTTATGTGATTTGTCAAAGTACCATCTCATTAGCTGACTGTAATAAAAACAAGCCCCTACTTAACGAACACCAAGGCAGCCTGGGTCTGCAAATGTTCCATGAGCCGTATCCTTTCCTCTTCAATAAAAACAAAACCGACATGGAATATGGGTTGTACTCGCTAGCAATTTCCAACACAAAATCTGAACAGCTTCTCCTCAAGGCAAGGAGCTCATGATTTATGTCCGAGGAGCTGGAAGCTGAAGGCAGGTGATTTTGCATAACCCAGGATGAGCTGTGTTAATTAATTCTGGCAGTGGGCATCTGGAGCCCTTACCAGCAGCTCCTCCAGCCCATGCAGGGCTCACGCTGCACAGCCCTAACAGGCTCTGCCGGCCAACACAGCCCATGGAAAAAGCAGTTGTGAAATAATGACTTCTCCAGAGCGCAGCATGGGCTGTGGGAGGCCCTTCCATTCTCAGCCCGGGATGGGGTGTGGATGGCCCAACACTGAAAATGCATCCTAACAAAATAAGCTCCTGAGCGACAGGCAAAGGCTGCACCTGCACCAGTACACGGGGCTGGAGCCCACAGGGACCCATCTCGGATGAGCAGCTCAGGTGCCAGATGAGCATCTTGCACGCAGGATGAGGAAACGTTTTCCCTGATGGGATTTTGCACATTTTATTTTTCACATCTTCTGTGCTCAGATGTCTTGGCTCACACTCAACCTGAGCCAGAAAACCACACATCTCATATTTTCATACATTTTTTGGAGCATTTTCCCTGAGAAAAACAGGTCTGACTTTGCTCAGGCACTCTGTCAAGCAGGCACCTTCCCAAGCCGACTGGAAGCAAAGGTGCACGTCGATCTCTCAATGACTGAGACTGTTCTGCCCATCTCACATCCTGTACTTGCTTGTTTTTTTTTCTGTTGCTCATACTCCCGCAGCAATAAGTAAGCAAAGCAGGGGAAGGTGCCTGAAGTGCTATACACACAGACGCTGCTCTGAACCCGGCCATCTGCCCAGAAGACCCATTTTTAAACAAAGCACTCCAACAATAGCACTGACGATGTTTGATCTGGCATCGATATGTAAAGAGAAGCTCTGTGCTGCACCACACTGTCAGCAAGCTTTCAGTACAAATGCCACGTTACGAGGCAGTCAATGTCTCTCTTTTTTAAGACTTCCCTTCTATTTTCGCACCTCCACTCTGCTATGTTGTTTCCAAATCAGGCCCTGGATCACAGCTGACCCACGGTGCTGAGGTCAAGTCTTTCTGAAGTCACTGCAGATTTCAGTGCCTTGGGTTTGGTTTTAGATGGGGGCACAAAGCTTTCTATCTTTGTCACAAAGCATCCACTCTGCTTTCCAAAGCTTTCCAATCATTGCTGCAAACCTGCAGTTTAAACCTCTGTAACAGCTGCAAATAAGGCCAGTCGGATTAAACCCAGTTATTCCAGATGGAATAAAAGTGGACAGTCTTCAGCAAATGCATCCTGTGTAAGAAATATCCTCTTAGCAAGCTGAGACAAGCCTTCTCTGGTTCCAGGTAAAAGGAGATTGAGGTCAGCTAACGGCTCTGACATTTCTTGAAGCCTCTGATTAATTGCAAAGAGACTGCTATAAAGCTGCCCTGGACATGTCAGCTAACGCTATGGCTTTTTGCTCTCCCACATGACCTGTGTTGCAGTGCAGCACCCAGCTCTGTCACCACATTCCCAACCATGTCTCCAACCTGCAGATGTGCCACTCAAGGCTGAAAACCAAAGCTGGATGCTGCACTATTTCAAGACAAGCGATTCTTTCAGCAGTCATAGCCCATGGGAGTGGAGATACTTAGACTCTATTGTCCTAAAGGTTAAAACAGAGGCTCCAGCTCATCCAACATACAAGAGTTATAGGATGTGGCAAAGGAGAAGGGGACTGAAGGAGGGCTGGAGGTGATTCACAAGCAGAAGCATGTCAGGATGCAAACACATCAGCACACAAATGCAGCCCCACGTGCTGACTGAGATCTTCTGTTTGCTGTGGGGGTTTGCAGGCCCAGGCATCATCTTTGCAGTTTGCTGTTGTTAATAGGTTTGCTTGTATTCCAGCTCAACCCTGCTCATTAGCCACACTGTTGAATCTGACACTAATTCAGGATCACTCCTATTGCTACAAATAAATAATAAAATTGCCTCCATGCAGAGGTTGTTTTCTTCCTCTCTGCCCATAATGCAGGTCTGGTAGCATCTCCTGTATCTGTTAATAAAGACCATTATACCCAGAGTTTCTCAGCAAGTAAAAATTACAGTCATTAGCCAGTGACTGACGAGAGACAGAAACACCATTTCTGCCTGGGCTGGCAATAACAGAACGCAGAGTACGCGTCCCAGTGAGTCGAGTCTTGCTCTCCTGTAACGTGGTACCCAATGTTCTTCATTAGCATCGCTCTTTTTAATAGAGCAAGGCAGCGTCCTGCGGCAGGTCGCAATTACATACAACAATTAACTCAGAGAGAAACAATGACAGGCGTTGCAGAGGCAAACCGTGCAGCGGGGTTGCCAAAAGGTGACATGGAAGAAGATCAGGAACATTGTAAAGCCCTGCCCAAGCACAAAAACAAAACAAGCGAAGGAACAAGTGATAGCACAAGGAGAAAGGAGTGGCTGCTTGTGAACTACTTTGTAATTTTTGTTCTAAAAAGTAAGGAGATAGTACAATTACTGGTCGTACTGCAATAATGTGCAGGATCAGCAGTCTGGGAGCAGGACTTCTTGTCCTGTTTGCAAACAACACACAAAGCTGGTCTGCTTCTCCCACAGCTGTAGCCACTCTCTCTTTGCCCTTTTATGAAATTAGGGCTCAATTCTCTAGAATAAGTCTGCTAATAAGGACTCCCAACACACCCATCCTTCTGGACAGTGTGTTCTCACTCATCACTCTCCCAGAGGCCACAATGGGAGGGCGAGGGAGAGAATAAATACACCCAGTAGAGCACAAAATGCAATGGAAACCCAATACCCCTTCACAAAGTAGTGAGAGTTCGCTGGAAGATCGGTACTCGCTGCTCTGTGGTGTGGCTCTCAGCCCCCGTCCTCACACTGCTCAGCGTATCGTGTTCTATGCTCTGTGTTAAGCCTCCTCTGGGAACATTTCCCACGGCGCCCAGGACACGTATGTTTGTGATGCTGCTGTTGTCCCAGTGGCCAACAATAGAGAGGGACAATGTGATCTTTATGTAACGCAGGCAGCCGAGCTCTGTTCCCCTGTCCTTGGGGATGAGATGTTCACACAGCCCAGCACAACAAGCAGGACCCCAGCCCTGGAAAGCCTGTTCTGGCTGCTTTGGGAAGTAATGTAGCAATGAATGGGATCATCTCAATTTTGTAACCAGTGTTTACACCTTTGTCTGGGTTCCAAAGGAATCAGATTGATTCCAGTCATCCTGGGAACGCGGAGCTGCCTATTAGGCCGATGTGTGAAGTGAAACAACACTTGTAATAACAATCCAAAGGGTTAAGTACAATAACCGAACCCCTTGGGCTTGCTGGTAGTACCTATGGGTGATTATGGGAGGCACCAGACGCAATCACGTGCCTCTAGGCTTTTGCTCAGTGCAGGAAACAACCCCAAAGCCAAGTGAATAGCTGATGATTCCCATCTCTGCACTCCAAATGATCTCTGTTTTGAAGCCTCAAGCCCAAGGCTGAGATGTGTGTGCAAGCCATGCAAAATGCCCAAACCTTGTTGCATTCAGTCCATGCATTTGTACCAAAGCACAGGATGGACCAACAGCCGTGCATGGTTGTGGATGGGGAGACTGAGTGCATCTGTGCCATGTATCATTGCAACAAGCCAGCAGCATACATACCAGCAACACACGCTCATGCCTGTCTCTGCTGATGGCTGCAGGCAGGAGAGAAATGTTCCTCAATTGGGCAAGGCATTCACTTTGGCTTCCGAGTACATCAATCTCTGGAAAATGACTGCACGACTAAGTCTTGAAATGAAACTAATTCATTTCTGCTCTCCAGCCTTGGGAATCAAATGAGTAATTCTACAGTCATTAAAACAACGTCCTGATAAAAATAAACAGGAAAGGGCACTTAGTAGGAATGCTTCATAGTTAAAAATACTGTATCTCGTCTGAGGTCATTCTGTTTTAGTATGAACAGCCAAGCGTGCCCCAAGATGATCTGATTTGGGATCACTCCAGTGCTGTTACGCATGTATATGCAGCTGTGCTCACCATGGCAATGGGAGGTGGAGGAGATAATTTCTTCATTTCTGATGCTTGGTACACATTGCAGCTTTCTTTTCACCACTGTGAGCATATAGGTTTTTATTATTTCACTTGAACCCTTGTAGAAAACTGGCTCTCTACCTCAGGGCTATCTGAACTCCAAGATCAATTGGAACACGAGAGGTCTGGAAAAATATCAGCCTCCCACCCCAATCCACACATGAACTGAAGGGTTTTTTTTTTTCCCAGTGCAAAATCCTCAGTGGGATTTTACAGATTAAGCATCTACTGTTGGACTCACCACAGAAAACACAGCTCTGGAGGAAGAGGCAGGAATAGAAACATGATGGCAATGTGGGGGTGATTTTGGGTCCCTCTTCCCTTCACCCAGAAAGGGAGGAGGAAACTCAATTTGGTCTTTCTAAAAGGGGCATTTCTATAACAAGGGAGAGGCTGAAGCCAGCGGTGGTCATGGATAACATCACACAGTACAGAGCTGATGCTGGAGGCGAGAAAAGTAGACAGAGTACTGTAGAGGATCACATAAGCTGCATGGAACTTTTCCTTCCCTGAAAAAGTCTTTGTTCTTTTATGGCAAGGAGCTGCTACAATTACATTTTCCTTTATAAGCGAAGCACAAATCAGATAATGAGCAAACCTCCCACCACACAAAGAAGGTGACGAAGGTGTTCCACGAGCCCTGATGGTCAGACTTTCCTGCAACAGCTGAGTGCAGAGAAAATTGCTAAAACGCATCTTCATTTCACCCACTTCAGACTTTTCTTCCCAAAAGCGTAAAAAGGATCACACCAAAAATATGAATGTGCCCACACAGACTGTGAGTGAAAGCCCTTCAGCCAGATAAGGATGCTGCTTGCACGTCCCGACCTGCAGAACGAACCCACGGCTGCATTATCCTCAGTCTGGAGGAGTGAAGAGAGAAAAAAGAAAAGGGTTTGCAGGGAGGGAAAAAGCAAGATATTGTCAAATGTGGACAGCTAGGTAATGCACTGAAGAGGTTTGTGACTGCAATGTTGCACGGGAAAATCAACGGCTACTGTCAGTCCCTCTTGACCCAAAATTTGCTGGGTGATGAGGAAAGTTTAATGAAGATGCACACTGCTGTGCAAGCCTTGGGCTGCCAGTTTTTCTGGCAACCTAATTCTTAATTTTCAAAGAGAGTTGCCCTCTTTCCCTGCATATGAGCAAGCATGGAGGATGGCTTGACAGGGAAAAGGAAAATCACACAGCACATTGCTGGGAAGGGCTATTCCAGGGCCACCCTCCAAAATTAAACCCCTTGCTCTGGGCAGCCTGGATGGCACAGTGCTGTTCCCATCACTCTGTATGCACCAACCCAAACCACTGCTGGAAGGCTTCATAGCCACAGTGCTCCCCAGCAACATCAAGACAGTACTGTTTGTCTCCAGGTTAGAGTACAGCAGTTTAAAGCTTTGTGAGGATGCCTTAGAAAGAGGGAACTAAGGGAGAGAGACCAGGCAGGCAGCACTGGGAGTTGCTGGTATTTGTTTAACTGAAAAAGGCTCCTGATATTTACCAGCAACCAGTGCCCAGCTCATGCTGCTGTGATCGGGCTTTTGAGCCACCTGGTTTCATGCACGAGAGCAGAGATGTGGGATTCTTCTGCCAAGTGGTATTTCCAGCTACTCCTGCCATGAGGAATAAAATTCAGCTGGAAAACAAAAGGAGGGCTTTGCTTCACTCATTTACTAATCTACTATAGTGCTCATTTCCTACAGCCATCTGAGCAGCTGGAGATGTGTCCCCTCTGAGTTCATCAAGAGGCAAGAAAACCAGAAATAACAAGGGCATGCTCCAACTACAGTGCTATCCCTGAGTGCCAGCAGCCTAAATCCAGCCTGACCCCCATGCCCCAGCAGACTGCATGTCTCTGCCTTTCTTCGTCAGAGCAACGTATTTTGGGAGATCCTGTCTTTCTGGGAATTGGGCAGGTTTCTGCTAAACAGCTGGAGAACACTGAGCTCAATTTGTGACTGTGGCAGGAAACTGCCTGAAGCCCTTGCACAGTCCCAGTACAGCCAACATCACAGGGCAGGTGTTGGGGCTCCCACTCAGGAGCTCATAGTCACCAGCCCTAAGCTCTGGGGCTGGGCAGAAATGCTACTAAAACCCTGGGCTGCCCAGTGGGCTTTCACATCTCCCTGTGTGGGTAGGTAATACCACGTTCTTTTTTGCTTCTTGCTGCATTTTTTGCTTTGTCCCTACATTGGATGTAGGTGGACATAGACTTGTAGTTTCAGACAAGAATCTACAAATCATTGTAGATTAACAACGTTGAGCAGCATCTCATCTGCAGGAGAGTGTTTTGCTGCAGTACGCTGGATAGGGATGGAGGGGGACAGAGAGGAACATCTAGAGCATACACATCTCATACACAATGAATGGAGACTTTTAGCTTCAATGTATATTTTCATTTTTTGTACATGTTCTGACTTACTCCAGCCTGGCTGCCAGCAGCCTGCAAGGTTAAAGCACCAGTCTGGCATTCTGAAGGGAAAAGGGCAGTAGTGC
Organism: Chrysolophus pictus; assembly: GCA_037305975.1. Lineage (NCBI taxonomy): Eukaryota > Metazoa > Chordata > Aves > Galliformes > Phasianidae > Chrysolophus > Chrysolophus pictus. Next base: position 4,863,122 of record CM074589.1, read on the forward strand.
TGGGCTGCAGGGCAACAGTGCTCCTAATTGTGTCACTCCAGCCAGCAGGCTGGAGGATGTGACCCGGTTTTGGAACCTGTTATGTGTCTCTCAGTGGTGTTGACACACTGGAAACACTAAATTTAGCAGCCAAACAGGTGCAGTACTACAGATCTGGCCTGGGAATGGTGGACTCACAACAGTCCTGGGGCGTTCGTTAGGAGGTGGCCACGGGAATCGATGCTGCACACTCACAACATGATTACAGCATCACTCCGAAGCCACCACCGCCTGAGTGGGAAGCGTTACCGAGTCACTCAGAATAAAACTGCCACTAAGTGCTGTTTGGGGAAGGGAAAAAAAAAAAGAAAAAAAGCAAATCCTCACTGTTTCTCAGGCATTGCAGGAAATGAAAACGGCTATTCCTGCCTGGTAGAGAGTCCAATTATGAATAATGCGCATTCTCTCCCAGCACAAAGGATGAAAGGCATCAGAGCTGGTGGTGACATTTTAAGACTGGAGTTGTAAGAATGAATCTGAGCCTTGTTGCAAGGCCAGCTTTACCCCAATAAAGAATTGCTTTCTGCAGTCAATTGCCTTGCAGCGTAGCTTCAAGCTCTACTATTGATCTAGCATCTGTTATAAGCAGATAATCATTGTCACTGTGCCACGGCTGCTACAACAGGATCTCAAAGCACTTTCCAGAAGATGGTCGAGGGCTGTTTTCGTGTTCTTACCCACAGCTACACGCAGGCAAAGGCTTTTCAGGGAGATCACGAAACTCTTGCAGATTTGCAGAATTTTAAGGCCAGAAGAGACCATTAAATCACCCACTCCAGCTGGCTCATCTATCCAATCCCGCCCTGTGCTGAATGCACAAAGCTGTGCAGGGCCCCCCTCTGCCAGCAGCCCGCCCCAGCCCTCGCCCTGCTGCCGGCTGACAGTTATTTCTTACCCTGCAATTTCCTTTCCCCAGCCAGGTACTAACATACCACAATCAAGCCACCTCTCAATCTTTCCCTTCTGTGAGACGAGCAGCCAGAGCTGCTGAAATCCCACAGCATAAGGCATTTTTCTCCTGCCCCCAGAAGGTTTCTGGGTTTGGCTCCTGGAGGTTTCAATCCTGACAGCTCGCAGCAGTGTGGGGAGGTTTAGGCAGGCACCTTCCTCCAAATTTAGAAAGAAGTGGTCAGAAGGAGGTGAAATTGGGCTTCCAGTGCCTGCTAACTCCCCCTCCACCCCACTCAGGCACTTCTTATCCACTTGGCAGGTTTCTCTAGTCTCCAAAGAAGGAGAAAAGGAAGGGAAATTAAAAATAAATGAACCAAGAGATACGCATCCATCAGGAGCCAGGCGTTGTCAGCTCAGGTCCCTGTGCAACCACTTCTTTAATCAAAACCTCATGCAGTTTAAACACTTGACAGAAGCCGAGAACAGAGATCTTGTTACCCTGAACAGGAAAAGCTGCAACCTTGAAGAATAAAATCACATTTGCCTGATGGGGTCTATTTTCTTGATAAATCATGCTAAATTACGCTAATCCTACTCCCAACCTTGACACCTGAGCTTTTGCCCTGCAGATTCCTACAGGATGCATGGGTATTTCGGGAGGGTCACAAGAGGTGATGGGAAGAGCACGCTCTCACACAGCAACTGAAGATGTGCCATTTCTAAATCAGGCCATGACGCCAGCCATAAATTTTTAAGAGGCTCAAATCATGAAAAGGATTGCTGGTGGATGGATGTGCTCCCCACTTCAACCTGCTTGCGTGGTGATAGACGTCACACTACCTGGCTCACCGCTATGCCACATGCCTGTTTGCTACTGAGACAGTGGCAGAAACCTTCCAGCTTTCTAGAAACTCCCCATATGCCAAGGCTCAGAGAGCTCTTTAAAGCTTCCAATATGCGGGTTATCTGCCTTTCCTGGCTTTGAAATGTTTGTCCCTGAGGAGCTGTTATTTAATATCTTCCTTAGTTATCAACGGAAGGGAAATTTCTCCCATCGTCCTGCAGCTTTCCAAACACAGATGGGATTTATTGAAGGTTCTGCCTCTTCGAACTCATTAAAGTTTTACGGCACGGCTCCAGTGACACACCTCCTTCTCATCGGGTGCCCCCCAACAGCACAACTGTGGATCAGGTCTCCTGGATGCTTTGAACATCCAGTTTAAGTGCCTTTTCTCAGGAAGTCAGCCTTGCCTGCAACCTGCCTCATGTGGGAGCGTGGCACCGGCAGCTCCTTCCGTAACAGCTATGGTGGGTGGGAAAGCAGAGGCAGGAGGAGGAGAGGAAAAAAAGTGAGGAGCGCAGAAATACATCCAAGCTATCCCATGGATAACATAACCTGGGGGTCACCTGGGGATGAGCTGGATTTTAATTCGCACAGAGAAGGGAAAAGAGAAAGGGGGATATGAGCCCTGGGTTTGGTGGGAAATTCAGTTGGGGATCCCAGGGGGACATTCATGGTACCCCCCCAGGACATGCCTTCATGGAGGAGGATGCAAACTGGGGAGCCTGAATTTTTCTGGGGGGGGCTTTTCTCCCTTGGGAAGAATATGAGGAGGATCAGCCCAGCCCAGCCCAGCCCAGCCCAGCTGGAATCCTGCAAATTGCCCCTCATAGGCTCGTGTTCTCTAAATTGCTCTCTTAACAGAATTACATCAACAAGAACCACAGTTTGCTCTGCAGCCATGCTACTGCACAGCCTCCATCAGCCTTGCTTCATCTCCAAACACCGCAGAGTTTGTCCAGAAGAAACATGCCGGCTGCTTACCAATGCCCTGTGACTGCTGAGAGTGGGGCAGCTGGAGCTCGCTCCCCCCGTGGCCTTGAGACACGCACAGCCTGAGCCCCCACTGAGCCGGGGTTTCCCCAGCACATATTTATTCAGAGGCTCTAAACAGAGAGGACAACCCGGCGCCAAACTTTGCAAGAGGCAGACCTGGCTGGAGTTCAGCAGAAACGGGGAATTAAGATGCTGAACTAAATCAATGCATCCCCACCCAGTTTCTGTTCAAATCAGGAATTTCATGCACAGGAGGTGTTTTGATCAGGGTCCCGGTTTACTTAATTAAGCAGAGAAAGCAGAGGGTTCCTGGCACAACACAGAAACCATCTTTACACTGAGGCTCTTGCAAGCTCAAACAGTAATTCAGATGCAGAGATGATCTCAGCAGCTGAGAAGAAACTCAGGGCGCAGAAGACAAAGCAAGCCTGTGCGGGGGTGTGGAGAAGGAAAGAATTGCTGCTGGCTTGGTGCAGGAAGGAGACACTGATCACAGGGAAAGAACTGGGATGAGGTGAAGGAAGCTGGTTAGGGAAAATCTAGGGATGACTGGAGCCACTGCTGCTAAAATGCACCAACACTGGGGGCTTGCTCAGGGCTGAAGATTCCACAGCACCTCTGCAACAGCCTTCAAGCTGTGACTGGTATGAGCCAGAGCCTGAAAACATCAGAGGGAAGCCTTGGGGACTGGGCAGCACAAGCATATGGATGGAGGTACGTGGACTGCGAGAGGCACCTGGCCCGTGGCAGCTCAGGAGCAGCTTGTGCCACGCTCACCTCCCCAGAGCTCCCCATCAGCGCAGCAGATCACTGCTCACTGCAAACCCATACAGATGCCTTCTGCTCCCAGGTGGAGCTCTGCACGACTTGCTTGCAGTGCCACCTGCCGCCAGCGGCAATGCTCTTCAGATGCTGCAAGAAGACAGCGACAACCAAGAGCAATGAACTTCCTGCTGTTACATCAGATTTCCCTGTACTTTAAGAGCAGTTGAAGTCTTGATCCAAATAGCAACACTATTTCCCAAGCTGCAGGCAAGCAGCGAGTCACAGGCATAGCAGCAGACACCAATAAAGTACTTTTTTTTCCCTTCCCTTTTATGCAATTTCTTGCTGGAGCTGATCTCTTTCCCCAGAGACCACATTCTGAATCTTCTTGTTCACTGATTCTTTATGCTAAACGATGACTCCACAGTAGAAATAATGTGGCTTATTCTAGTTCGCATTTCAGACACTGTGAGACTTTTTAATAACGAATTGCATGAAAAATTAGGGAGGCTGCAACAAAGAACTCCGACGGAGGTTTCCACAGTGAATCACGGCTAGGAGAGCCTTGCTTTTCCAAAGCCCAGCGTGAAACAATCTCAAGAGCCCCCACGCTCAGAGAGAGCCGAGTCCTCCTGCTCTGGAAAAACAAGGCCTTTATAAGGAGACTTCCCCAGGGTGAGAATCACTGCAGGGAGGTTTGGCAACGACTTCAGGAATCTTGGCTGCGATGACATCCCGTTTCCATGAGTGCTTGCAGGGAGAAGGTTTCGTCCCCAGACCTCAGCTGTGCTGCCGAGGACGCTGTAGGAACTTGTGCTTTCACTGGCCTGGGCTCCTTGCCTGGTGTGTTGGCTCTGCAATGCTTGCACAACAGGGCCAGAGATGAATCCTGTTGCTCTTGCAGGGAGGTTACAAAGCACATCAATAAAGGGCAGCAAAACCTTTTCCATTCTCCGTTCCCAAAGCACCACCATACCCAGTGGCAATACAGTGCCTGCAGAAATAGTAAGCATCACCGTGCACAGATACCCCTGCCCACGCTTGGGGCTGGCTCACTGCCACCTCTGCAGCTCTTTGCCAGACTTTGCAGAAGGATGGAGGGGAAATTTCTTCAGGTTAACTTTTGGCTGATTGTTTACATTTTTTGCATCCATGCAACCTCCTGTCAACATATTTGGATGGGAAGCAGTGGACAACCGGCCTGGTGCATACCCCTGCAGGAGTTAATGCCACTGATGCCTTGGTATGTGTGGCACTTGCGCCATTGATGTCTCACCACATACAGTGAGCAGTGCCTGGCTGCCAGGGTGGGAGGTACAGCAGATGGTTGAAGGATGGGTTTGATTACTCTGCCCCCTCATCTGAGTTTAGTTCCTAATTCCTTCTGCATCCTGCTTTAGCTCCCTTTTTCCTGACCTCTGCAACATATGTCATAGCCACTGCCATCCCCAGAAGCCACAGGGCTCTCTCGACAGTGAAACTCTCTGTTCACTCTTTTCTAGTGCCTATGAACCGAGCACAGCTCTCTCCACCAAACTTCTCCAGAAGCAGTTCCTCTCCTAGAGAAGTTCCCAGAACAATAAACACCTGCACCAGGGGGAGAACTACAGAGCTCTTGCAGGAGAGATGCTCTTGGGGTGTTTGCTGGGGGTGAGGGGTTATTCAGCACAGCCCAAAGGGTATCCCTTATTGATAGTTCAGGCTGGCAGTGATGAGGTCACTGACGGAAGCCTTAGGACTATGAAAAATGACTTTAGGAGACTGGGGAGGTTAGTTGAAGGAGCAGGCGTACAGGTAGTATTTGCCTGTATTCCTACAATGGCAGGGAAGGATGCTGAGACCATCAGAAGAACACGCCTTATAAACACATGGCTGAAAGGCTGGTGCAAAAGCAAGAATTTTGGGTTCTTTGATCATGGGGCGGTCTACTCAGCACCTGGCCTGGGGTCTGCTGATGGGTCTCACCTGTCTCGAAGGGGGAAACGGATCCTTGCCCAAGAGCTGGCAGGACTGGTAGAGAGGGCTTTAAACTAGATGTGGAGGGGGTAGGGGATAAAACCAGGCCTGCTAGAGATGAGCCTGGGGGATCGGCGATGGGATTAGGGATGAGGCGAGGGGCTCGGCTGAAGTGCATCTACACCAATGCACGCAGCATGGGCAACAAACAAGAAGAGTTGGAAGCCATGGTGCGGCAGGCAAGCTATGACCTAGTCGCCATCACGGAAACATGGTGGGACTGCTCCCATGACTGGAGTGCTGCAATGGATGGCTACAAGCTCTTCAGGAAGGATAGGCAAGGAAGAAGGGGTGGTGGTGTGGCTCTGTATGTTAGAGAATGCTTTGATGTTACTGAGCTTGTGGCTGGGGATGATAAGGTTGAATCCCTATGGGTAAAGATCAGGGGAAGGGCTGACAAGGCAGATGTATTGGTGGGCGTCTGCTATAGACCGCCGAACCAGGATGAAGAGACAGATGAGGTGTTCTATGAGCAGCTGGCAGAAGCTGCGAGATCGCCAGCCCTTGTCCTCATGGGGGACTTCAACTTCCCTGACATATGCTGGGAATACGGCGCAGCGCAGAAGAAGCAGTCTAGGAGGTTTCTGGAGTGTATAGAGGATAACTTTCTGATGCAGCTGGTGAGAGAGCCTACGAGAGGAGCTGCCCCGCTAGACCTGCTGTTCACAAACAGAGAAGGTCTGGTGGAAGATGTGGTGGTCGGGGGCTGTCTTGGACAGAGTGACCATGAGATGGTAGAGTTCTCGATTCTTGGAGGAGCCAGGAGGAAGAACAGCAAAACTGTTACCTTGGACTTCCGGAGGGCGGACTTTGAATTGTTTAGAAGACTAGTAGGGGGAGTCCCCTGGGATTCAGTCTTAGAGGGTAAAGGGGTCCAAGGCAACTGGTTGCTCTTCAAGAAGGTAGTCTTACAGGCGCAGGAGCGGGCTGTCCCCCTGAGCTGCAAAATGAGCCGGCGGGGAAGGAGACCGGCGTGGATGAATAGGGAACTATTCTTGAGGCTCCGGGAGAAAAAGAGAATTTACCTCCTGTGGAAGAAGGGACGGGCGACTCAGAAAGAGTACAGAGAAGTTGTTAAGATGTGCAGGGAGAAAATCAGAAAGGCGAAAGCCCAGCTCGAACTCAACCTAGCCGCTGGGATAAAAAGAAACAAGAAACCCTTTTACAAATATATCAACGGTAAAAGGAGGACTAAGGAGAATCTCCATTCTTTACTGGATGAGGCTGGGAATGTGATTAGTGAGGATAAGGAAAAGGCAGAGGTCCTGAACGCCGTCTTTACGTCTGTCTTTAAAGGTCAGACCAGTTATCCTCAGGGTACTCCACTTTTTGACCTGGTGGACTCGGCTGGGGAGCAGACTAAACCACCCACGATTCAGGAGGAAACAGTCAGAGACCTGCTACTCCAACTGGACTGTCACAAGTCCATGGGGCCGGATGAGATTCACCCGAGAGTGCTGAGGGAACTGGCGGAGGTGATAGCCAAGCCGCTTTCCATCATCTATCAGTGCTCCTTGTTGACAGGTGAAGTACCGGAAGACTGGAAGCTTGCCAATGTGACTCCCATCTACAAGAAGGGCTGTAAGGAGGACCCGGGGAACTACAGGCCTGTTAGCCTGACCTCGGTGCCAGGGAAGGTTATGGAACAGATTGTCTTGAGGGAGATCACGCGGCAAGTGCGGGACAACCGGGGGATCAGGCCTAGCCAGCATGGGTTCACGAAGGGTAGGTCCTGCTTGACCAACCTGATCTCCTTCTATGATCTAGTGACCCGCCTGGTGGATGAGGGAAAGGCTGTTGATGTGGTCTACCTTGACTTCAGCAAAGCCTTTGACACTGTCTCCCACAGTATTCTCCTGCGGAAGCTGGCAGTCCGTGGCTTGGACAGGTACACTCTTGGCTGGGTAAAGAGCTGGCTGGAGGGCCGGGCCCAGAGAGTGGTGGTCAATGGAGCCAAATCCAGCTGGCGACCGGTCACGAGTGGGGTTCCCCAGGGGTCGGTGCTGGGGCCTGTCCTCTTCAATATCTTCATTGATGACCTGGATGAGGGCATTGAGTGCACCCTCAGTAAGTTTGCAGATGACACTAAGTTGGCTGGAAGCGTCGATCTGCCTGGGGGTAGCGAGGCCCTACAGAGGGATTTGGACAGGCTGGATAGCTGGGCTGAAGCCAATGGGATGAGGTTTAATAAGACCAAATGCCGGGTCCTACACTTTGGCCACAACAACCCCAAGCAACGCTACAGGCTTGGGGCGGAGTGGCTGGAAGACTGTGTAGAGGAAATGGACCTGGGGGTGTTGGTTGACGCTCGGCTAAACATGAGCCAGCAGTGTGCCTGGGTGGCCAAGAAGGCCAATGGCATCCTGGCTTGTATCAGAAGTAGTGTGACCAGCAGGAGTAGGGAAGTAATTGTCCCCCTGTACTCAGCTCTGGTGAGGCCGCACCTTGAGTACTGTGTCCAGTTCTGGGCCCCTCACTGCAAGAAAGACATTGAGGCCCTGGAGCGTGTTCAAAGAAGGGCAACAAAACTGGTGAGGGGTCTGGAGCACAGGCCTTATGAGGAGCGGCTGAGGGAGCTGGGATTGTTCAGTCTGGAGAAGAGAAGGCTCAGGGGAGACCTTATTACTCTCTATAACTACCTGAGGGGAGGTTGTAGCGAGCTGGGGGTCGGCCTCTTCTCTCGTGTAACTGGTGATAGGACTAGGGGGAATGGTTTCAAGCTGCGCCAGGGAAGATTCAGGCTGGATATTAGGAAATACTACTTCTCTGAAAGAGTGGTCAAGCACTGGAATGGGCTGCCCAGGGAGGTGGTGGAGTCACCGACCCTGGAGGTGTTCAAAGAACAATTGGATTTTGTGTTGAGGGATATAGTTTAGCAAGAACCATGGGTGATAGGTGGATGGTTGGACTGGATGATCTTATAGGTCTTTTCCAACCTTAGTGATTCTGTGATTCTGTGATTCTGTGATTCCTACATCAGCTGACAAAACAAAGCATTCAGGCAGCTCTTACCACATTCCAGAAGAATGGGTTGAAGGCGATTGAGAGGACGGCTGCAATGAAGCCAGAATCAGTCACATCCACATAGCTGAAGACCCGCGCCATGGCTGTCACATCCACCTGGGGGGAAAGAGGCAGTTAACTGGGGGTGAGAGTTCCTGCAGAGGCACTGAGTGTTGTACCCAAAGATGGGGTACTTCATCCCAAAGCAAATGCTCTGCAAGAGCTGATGAACCTTCAGACCAACTCCTCCCACGCTCTGGAGACACTGGGCTCTCATGGAGCTTGGTGAAGGACGTGGGCACCGCAAAGACCCTGCGGCAATGGGGATGTGCATCAGCACTTTAGGTCAGCCAGGAAAGCCAAGATTGTTTCTAAGCTGCAGGAAAGGAAGCACCATTTCACTGTGTCCTAGTGACCCTGGGGACTGAGGACTGTCCCTGGAGTGCTGCTCTGCGTGGAAACTCTGAGCATTGAACTGCATCCAAGCTTCCAACTTGACTTCCATAAAGCAAGGCTGATGCAAGCCCACAGTATTGCACAGGGACGCTCTGGCACTGTTAGCAGTTGCAAAAGACTTTCCTGTCTTATTTAACAGCAACAAAAGGAAACCTTAAAGATTGCTGCTTTTCTCTCTTTTTCCTTTTAAGAAAGAAACATTTTTCCCAGGACAGCTCCTTGACATTATCAGCATTTTTACATGGAGTTAGCCATGCTGCTTCTCCATCCCTGTCCCCTCTCCCTGCAGTGGTATTTCAATGAAAAACAACCAGCACCTTTTTTTTTTTTTTCCCCAAAACTGTGAAAACAAATGACAAACTAGCCCAGCCCAAGCCCTTCCCTCACTTGAATCGAAATCAAGACAACACTGAGACGTGGAAGGTTTTTGCTTCCCAAACACAGCTGTGTTTGCAAGTCCTTCAATGCCAGAGGACAGGAAGGGCTGGAAAAGGCATTGCCTTTGCTTTGCCTGTGCAAGAGAGAAACTCCCGCTGGCTCCTCCTGAGCTCTTCAAAGGGACTGGAGCTGTGGTGGGATTTGTGGAGAGGGGCTGTTTGACCTGCTGTCCCCTCACAATGAGCAGACCGCCCACATTACGAAGTGCAAGAGCAAAGGTTGCTTCAGTATGGGCAGGCAGGGGAATCCTCACAGAGGTTTGCTTGCTGCCCACAGGCCACCACTGATTACCCCAGGTCTATGGGGCACCTCCATCCCAGTCAGGAAGAAAGAGGAGAGCCCCCATGGCCTGGTCCTGACCCTCTGCTCCCATTCCTACCTTCTCCAGCCCCTCTTGTCACGCCTGGCCAGACCTTTTCCGTCAGACTTCAAAATCCCTTCAAAATGAATTCTGCCAAGATATAACCTGCACACCACTGGTGCCAGGACCAAACTGTTCAGTCCCACTTCAGTTGCAAACCCACAAGACCAGGACAGCTTCTTTCCTCTTGTTTCATACAGTGCTGCGCACGCTACCAGCACAGGCTGAACAAAAGCTTCTTGACCTACTAACTCCTGTCTGGCAACATCATTAACATTGCACTCACCTTTTTTTCCCCTCCTCAACAACCAAATTTGCTGCTGCTAGCAGGAAGCAGATTGGCCCGTGCCTAGCGTGTGCTCATAGGGATAAAAGGGGAACAAACCCATTAGGATGAGCTGTCTCTGCAAGTTACTGAGACAACATAACGAGCACAGAACATTCAACTTTCCCCTTTCCTCCCTGACAGGTGATAAATAACCACATCTGCGATCTCTGAGAGTCTCCTGGTGGCAAATCCTGCTTGCTTGGAAGCTGCACAGCCCCAGAATCAGGGTGGATGAGAGTTGCATGGGCACCCAGGTCTGGCTGAGGCACCCTGTTGCGCTGGATCCTGGGCAAACACAGCTGTTGCCACGTAGATGGACTGAGCAGAAATTAGTGCCAAGAAGGGCTATGGAAAGCATCTCAAGCACCGTGTGCACCGATGCTGAGCATCCCTGTGCATCTGCTCCAACTGCAGACATAGCCCAGGGGTTTATTGCTGTGTCCCATACGAACAAGCCCTGTTCAGCGTTTGCACAGGACACTGACTTGCTCCCTAGGTGGCTTGGCAGCCCTGCAACCCTCGGCCTCACATTCATAGCACGCTGGGCACTGCGCAAGCCAGTGTGGTGCAACGGGAACGCGATGGGGAGGGCACGGAGCACCTGGCCGTGGTGACCTCACTGCCACCTGCTGCGCTCCCAGTCCCGCCGCGGACAACAGGAGCCAACAGAAGCCAGCATCTCCCTGCTGCTGGCAGAGCGCAGCAAAACATTCGCAGCACCGTTCCGGAGAACGCTCTGCCGCACCGGCACGGCACGGAGACCGGGCACCCCTGCTTCGGGGGAACCCCCCCCAGCGCCGCACGGAGCAGGGCGGCATTGTGGGAGGGGAGAGGCAGAGCGGCGGACCCCGCGGCACCCCCCGCTCCCCCCCCCTCGTCCCGCTCCCGGTACCTCGCCGTACTCCAGGCCTCCCAGCCCGCCGCAGCAATCCCGCGGCCACCACCGCGGCCCCGCTCCCCGCCGGCCTCCGGGCCTGGGCCTCCCCGCCATGGCACGGGGCCGGGGCTGGGGCACCCCGCGGCCTTCCCCCGGCCGGCTGCCAGCGAGCGCGGCGGCGTTGATGGGAAGTGTAGTCCTCCCTTCGCTGCGGGGACTACGCGGCCCAGAGGACGCTGCGGCCTGAGCTGAGAGAGGCCCGGTCTGATCGCGGCCTGCTCGCGGGGCCTCGTCCCACCTGGCTCGCCGCCGACCTCGCCGCGGGCCCCGCCGCCTCCGCTGAGGGCTGTGAGCGTGTGTCTGCCCGCAGCACCGGGCAGGCCGGCCTGTGCTGACGGCGGTTGGACTTTGCCCCCCTGACCAGTGAAGCAACCGAGGTGGTGGGGGGGACTGGGGCCGCCTGCAGCCCCCAGGGCCCGGGGGGCAGACAGGGGGTTCTGCATAGGGTGGGTTTGCGGGGCCTGGCCACGCCGGCCCGGATGAACACAAACAGGGCGTCAGTGACACCGCAGAGCGGGACTGGGGGTGAAGAGGTCCCCAGGATCTCTTTTTCTGTGGGGAAGGACTTGGGGGCCCTGGTGGATGAGAAGTGGGACACGAGCCAGCACTGTGTGTTTGCAGCCCTGAAAGCCAACAGTATCCCGGGCTACGTCAACTGAGGGGCGGCACGGGGCAGGAGGGATTGTCCCCCTCTGCTCTGCCCTCGTGAGGTGCCACCCGGAGCACTGCATCCAGCACAGGGATATGGAGCTGCTGGAGGGTATGGGGATGTCAGAGCGGAGCACATCTGCAGTGGGCACAGGCTGAGAGCTGCGGGTGTGCAGCGTGGGGAAGAGAACCTCCAGGGAGACCTCACTGCAGCCTTCCGCTACCTAAAGGGAGCCGATAAACAGGACGAGGACCAACAGTCCCATAGTGATAGGACGAGGGAGAATGGCTTTAAACTAAGAGATGGGAAATTTATATTAGATATTAGTAAATAAATTTTTACTCAGGGCAGTGTGTTACTGGAACAGGTTCCTCAGAGAAGCTGTGGGTGTCCCATGCCTGGAGGTGCCCAAGGCTAGGTTAGATGAGGCCTGATCTGGTGGGGGACAGCCAGCCCATAGCAGGGGAGTTGGAGCTCAATAGTCTTTAAGGTCCCTTGCAACTTAAGTCATTCTATGGTTCTGTGGTTCTATGACGCCATTATATTCTGCACTCCTGGGTATTTATGGAGTTCTGGACCTGACTCTGTGTGGGCAATCTGGTAGTATCTTCCGTGCCCCCACAGGGCTTCTACGTGGACCATTCAATTTTAAAGACCTATATTTTTTTCAAAAGGGAGTTTAATAGGAAGGAAGTGTCATGAGTGAACTGCAGGCGTCCCTTGCAGAGATGTCTCAGAAGCAGTGGTGAGGAAAGGGCTGAAGGGATGTCTGTACACACATGCCCTAACAGGCAGTGAAAAGGTGCAGGAGTGGCAGCTCACATGCATGCATCTCCAGCAAAACAGCATCCTTTAAAGTTGCACTTGAAAGGTGCTTTGAAAACCAGCAAGGACTCTTGGCTCAGTGGAAAACTGGGTTTCATTGGATCTGCTGCTCCGCTGCACCCATGCATCCTCATCTCCCCACCTGCAGGACCAGCTCTGCGCTATGGGTGCTTGCACAAGGCTGGACCCCATCCTGTCTGGGCTCTCTGAACACATTCATAGTAGAATTTGCAAAGCTGGCTGGTTTGGGGTGAGATGAAAGCACTGTGGGTGGGAACAACGTTCCCCAAACGGATTATCTCCAGCTGCTTCCGGCCTCTTCTCCCTTGTGCTGGATAATTTTGCTGCACTGAGTGTGTAATTATCGCCTCTGCCATCTCCCAGGCTGGAGCGCAGGAGCAGATGGGAGGATGTTTGTTTTGCAAGTCCCACCAGCTGGGTCCTTGGGGCAGAGGGGAGGGTGAAGGGGATGCAAAGGGAAGAGCAATGATGGCAGTGTTCAGAGAGGAGGAAATGTCCCCCAGGGGAGGGAATTAGCAGAGAGAAATTGTCTCCAAACCAGCCTCTGTGCTGCAAGAGGAGGATATCCCTGTGCTGTCAGCATGGCTAGTGGGAAGAGGACAAGGATGTCATGGTACGCTGAGAGAATAAAGGCCAGTGGGGCTGGGATGTCACAGATATATCCATCCTGTCACCCCCACGCTGGGGATCACCCTGCAAGGGCATGTGTTTCAGGGGAGGAGGACTGTCACAAGCTGCATGGGAAACATTCCTAGAGCTCCCATGTCACTCCCACTGCCAATTCCCCTGTTGAGGGGACATTGGGTTGGGGTATTTACAGTGGTGGAGTCCCTCCATACACCTCTGTTGTGCCTCTGGGAAACATCCCAGCAGCTGGGAAGGAGACAAAGAGGACTTTCTGCAGTGTGGGTCTCTCTCTGTGTTCCCATCCCTTTCCTTCTCCCCATGGCATGCCTTTTATTCAGCTTTCAATTTGCAAGCACTGAGCTAAGGAGGAGAGCATTTCCCTCAGTGTTCCCAAGTCCCTTCTCAGCTTGAAGCCTCCCAACAGCCTTTTAAATACCATCATGATCCTGAGGGGTCACCGATGAATATGCAATTTCAAAGTGCCTGCGTGGGCAGAAATCACTTAAACAAAGTCATTATTGGTACGGGGGATGAGGAACTGTCCTGACAGAGGGAGGACCAATGATGCATCTGCTGTATAGGGTTTCTGAGCACTGCACACTCATTGCATATGGGCCAGCCATGCATGCATGCAGCAGCCCAGTGGAGGATGCTGGCTGTCAGATTTAGCAGGGTGCCATGGCTCAGCAAGCTGCAGCTTGCTCAGAAACACGTCAATGTCCCTGCATGCAAGGAGACCTGAGGGACTCCCAACAATGCAGGGCAAGGAGTACTGTTGGGGGTTTCCCTTGGAAATGAGATACTGCAAATGTGGCTGGAAAGCTCCAGTCAAGAGCACAGGTTAACTTCAGCACATGGTCTGGGGCCTTTTTCACCAATACTTCATGTCCCTTCCCCAAGGGCAGTGTCACAGCTCATAGTTCAAAACCTTTCATAAAATGAAGCTGACCCCCTTGCAAACCTTCAGCAGTTTGGACCAACAAGCTACACAGATCAAAGACAGCATCAAAACACCATAAACAAACAAGACTACATTGCAAACAGAAGCAAATTACACTGGAACACAAAGCTGAAACCTTGGGCTGTTCAGACAGCACTGAAATTGCAGATACTCTTCTGTTCTCCATCTGATAACGTGTTGTCACCAGCCGTGCAATGCTGCAATCCAGACCTGCAATCCTAGTGGAAATCCTCTAGTGTTTGTGCTGGAGGTTAGCTCTATTTATATTCTGATGAATGATTTACTCGAGTAATTGGCACACAGCTCCCCTATTACAGATCATAAAGAATTAATCACGAGATTTTCAATGCTCCCCTATTAATTTTATTAGGCTTGATTGAACGTGGTGGATTGGGAACATACGGTATGCGAATCAGACTCTGCTCCCACTTACACCCCAGTTAGTGCTGGGGACTCGCATGGATCCTGATCCCTGTAAATCTGCAGAGGTAGCTGCACCTTTGCCTCCTTGAATGCTTTCATGTGATTGCCAGGGATGCGGTGACCCAGCTCAGCTACACATACCCAAATTCTCCAAAAACCTGAGATGCTCTCAGGCTGAAAGTCGAGCTGGGCTGAGCGTGCTGTGCTTCCTGCTCCTTTGAGCCAGAAATCAGAGCTGAGTGCTTGGGAGCTCGAGATCTGCCCCTAGAGCAGTTGTTCAACAATGGCCCCAGGAGGAGAGCTCCTGCAAAGGGGGTGTGTTGTGGTACGGGGGTTTGTTGATGCTGAAAGCTGAAGATGCTCGTGCTGGCATCAGGGCTGCCTGCCAGGCATCTTCTCCCTGGCAGGAGCCAGCACATTCACCGCTGGGCAGTTGTGCTGGGAAGGAACACAGCGATGCCACGGAGCGATGATTGCCCATGGGAGATGCTTTCTTGAAAGAAGGAATTAGCAGCAAGAAGTCCCAAAGCCTCTAGGAGCAGGATGACACATCCCTGCCCCAAGCCAACAGCATAACATGATTCTCTGGAACAGAAATCTTAAAAACAGCATCCCCTGTGTGGCTGTCCTCATGCAGAAAATGGAGGAAAACCTACAAAATCTCCACGGTGAGGGCTCACAGTCCTCTCCCAGTTACTGTCTTCTGTTTTCACCTGTGGGTGTTTTTATCGTGCTGGCTCATGTGGGGTTCCCAGTGGTGCATGTAATGATGCAGGGAGGGGAGACAGCACAGGCCCTGGTCCACCTCCTGGGCAGTGCTCACCTTCAGAGCTGGTTCCCGCTGTGCTCTGAGCATCTCAGTTGGTTTTTACATGAGGAATTGGGAACATCGGGTGTAGCTGGAGCTGCTTGCATAAGCACAGCTTATCACAAACCAGGTTTGCAGAGCAACCGGTCTGGCACAGCTACAACCCACGGCCCCATCTGCTGTCTTGAGCAGCTGCACTGAAGGGCACCGGGAAGTTATTGCCAGGAACTTTTGGCAGGAGCCAGCGAGGAGACCTCCCTGCGGGGATAGCTGAGCCGGGCAGAGCAAATTGGAAAGGCAGCAGAGGGCAGAGCAGGATCTGTCCTTCCTACAGGCAAAGGGGAATAGCATCCCTCCAGGCTCAGCATATTTCTGTGCCCTTAGAACCAAGTGCGTGATGTGTGAAGCAGGATGGAGCAGCTCCCTCTGCACAGCAGTCAGAGCCAGTATTTGGGGAACAATTCACAGCAGCTTCCCCACTCCCTGAGGCTGCGTTCATCACCGGCATGTCTCTAATGAAGCAGAGGCTTTGCTTTCTGGGATCAATGAATCCACTGATCGTGACCTGTCTGCTAAGTGGGAAATCAGGTCTCTCCCTCCCCGAACTCGTCTGAGCTCGGCTCAAACAGCAGGCTGTGTCCCCAAGGCACTCCATGTCGCTTAATTGCAAATCCCGTGTCTGATTAGAGAGCAGCAGCACCAGCATGCAGAGCCCGTGCTGCCACAGCCCAGGGAGCAGCAGCAGGAGCAAGGAGGATATTTCAGGGCTCCAGAAGGGTGGAAGTCCCCTGAGCTCTCTCTTGTTCTCAGTGCACTGATCCTACAGAGCCGGCTACAGGGTTTATTGCTGTTCCACTCTCCCCTAAAGCCCTAAATCCCTAAATCCCCCAAACCATTTGAATCCCTCCAGACGTCCTCTCCGTGAGGACAAATGCTTGAAGAGAAGTTGGCTTCCCAAAGCAGGAGGCAGTTGCAAAGGTCGCTGCTACCACCTCACCCTGTCACAAGCCCATCCCACACCACAGGCACCCCACTGCCCTATAGTTCCATCCCACATAGGCAGCTTTCCTTGTGACTACAAAGCTACTCCATGCACTCCAGCACCTTTTTGCTGTGCATCGCTATCCTGTAAGTGCATTGCATTGCTCCAGACCCACACGGCACATTATTAGGGTGTCTCCATTAGCAGAAGAGCCACCTAATGCTCACCACAGCAGGAGGGATGGAGGGGCTGAGTCACCACATCCTGCATCACCTCCTATTCCTCGCCCTGGGCATTCAGCCTTGCTCTTAGATGTGGCACATAGGGGAGCTGCAGAGAGGAAAAATTCCTCCAGGACTCAGCAGGAGGACAGCATCAGTGGTGGGGCTTCGTGCCATATGTGACAGCCCCCACAGCAGCACCCAGCACCACTCTGTGCCACGGAGCCTGCTGGGGACAGCATATTCTCCATATGATCTCTCAAAACCATGTGGTGGGACTCAGAACACCCCAGGCTCCTGGGGAAGGGCAATGTGCAGTTCTGGGACACAAAGAAGAAGGGCTGGGGCTTCCACAGGAGCATGCAGGTTTAACCCCAGGAACTACAAAGCTGCCTATAAATACCTCCATGGAGCATCGCTCCCCCTCCTCTTTGATGTGGTGCTGTTATTTACTTCAAACCCACTACTGCTGTTGTTATTTTTATCTTCTCTTCTTCCCCCCTGTTTCACGGTTGTTTACAGGCTGCACTGCAGAAACAACTCAGAAGGGAGGCAGGAAAAAGCTTGGGGGCACAAGACAGCCAGACCCCAGCCAGATCCCTGCCACCACCCAGCCAAGGATGAGAGCTCTGCTCCTGGATGTGCTCCTTGCAGCATCCCTCATGGGCTGAGCTCAGAAGGTCAGTGCTGAAACCCTGTAGCCATGGCTGGTTGGGTTCAGCCTGCAGGAATTGGTATGGTCTCACATACCAGCAATCTCACCCCACTTTTGCACACCAGCCCTGGTTTATGCCATCCCTGATCTCAGCACTCACTTACATCCCTGATCCAAACACGTTCAGGAAATGCTGGCAGGATTCATGGTGGCCAGACACAGGAAATGCAATTAGGAGTGAGCAGCCCTCTGGACAGCTAGCAGCAATTACACAACTCGAATTGCAGAGGGGCTGCAGGAGCCATTAGGAGCAAGGGCACACTTGGAAAAGGATTTATCCTCGCTGAGGTAGGTATCTCTGCAGCTGCCCTATTGCTGCCCTCTCCTGCCTTGTTCTATCCCAGGGGCAGGAGCCCAGCAAAGTATTCCTCCCTTCTCCCTGGTGCATCCAGGGGCTTTTTACTCCCCTTCCCTCCAGCCTTTGGCCAGAAGCTTTGCTTGACTGGAGCACATCAACCCCACCATGGTCCCAGACTGGTACAGAGCACTGCTCCCTCGGACATCCTCAAATTAGCTGATCCCTGCCAGACAATGTGGCAGTGACTAGGACTGTCCCTGCTCATAGGGACATGGCTATGGGGGTGTCCTGCCACTTCCCAGATGACTGCATTATTCAGTCTGCAGGAAATGGGTATCTTTGCAAGGCCAAGGCCCTGCCAGGCCCCAGGAAAACCAGGCGAGCAGTTCAGAAATTAATGAAAGTGGAAAAACTGTCAGCAGACGAACACAGATGAGCTTAATTCCCTTAAATGAATTAAAAATACATCACCTCACTGCCACGAGCCCAAAGCCTGGAGAGTCAGCAGCAGGGGCACAGGGAGAGCAGTGAGCACCACCACCATGTTCCCCCTTGCCCAAATCCTGCCCCAGGATCCCCCCCTGCCACCACCCCATGTGTGCATCCTGGGGTGAGGATCCTGCGAGGTGCCAGCTCAGGTGGTTCCAGCACAAAGAAGCTGCGGGAGCCAACTTTGTGATTCTCTTCCTTTTTGGCAAGGTGAAGGATAACCGAGCACAAAGCAATCTGTTTTGTAGAAAACAGGGCCTGAAACAAAACCTTGTTTGAGGTTTAAGGTGTTTAATCCCCTTGTTGCTAAAGCCAAGACACAACTCAGGCTATCCCTGTTCTCTGTGCTGCACTGCACGTCCCTCCTTCCTGCATCCAGAGAACCAGACACTGCCAGGCAGCACCACAATCCCAAGGTCCCCTTTGGAGGATGCAGCACCCATCATCTGCACTATTTTTAGAAGTTATTTTTTGGCAGATCCCTGCACAGAGGGCAGACGCCTTGGTGTGAGGCAGCCCTGGCTGTTGGGGCAAATGTTTGCTGCTGTGGTTTGTTAGTGCTGGAGAGGAATTGCCATCCCCCATGGGGCTCCACTTGGACATGGGTGAGACATTGAAGTGAAAAGGGCAGAGGGGGAAGGAGGAGAGCTGGAGCCTTCCTGCAGAGCAGGACAGACCCGGTGCAACCCACGCCAGGCAGACGTGGCACGGTGACATGGAGCGATGGGGGCTGTGCCGGTAGATGGGCTTAGCGGAGGCTGCAGGGAATTCCTCAGCACAGAGAAAACTTTAAGTCCCATTGCACTATTCTTTCCCAAGGTCTCTTCCAGCACAGACAGGCAGGCATCCAGGACAGCCTCCTGGCTGGGATTGCGCAGCAGGTCATGGCCATCTCCATGGGATGGAGCCGGCGAGGAATGATGCTGGGCGCCAGGAAGCTGTGCTCAGGGCACTGCGGTCCTGCTGCCCCCCTGCCAGGGGTGCTGCCATTGGAAAGCCCTGGGTCACAGCTGGGGACCATCCGACAGTGCCCCACTGCTGGCACTGCCTTGGTTTCCAAATCTGGGATGAAAGCAGCTGCTCTGGTGCCCAGCTGGCAGAAAAAAAAAAAAAAAACAGCAAGGGTTAAGGGAGCAGCAACATAGCCCATTTCTGGGGTGTTTCCCCAGCGGCATTGTTGCAACAGGGATTGGAAACAGGGCAGCTGCTGCTGCATACCTGCATCTGCTGCAAACCCACACCAGCATTCCCCACACTCCTATACTGGATGTTCCCCACGCACTCACATCGGGATGCTCTTCCTCCTCTCCATTGCACTGCAGCACAATGGCTCAGAAAACACAGGCACTGATCCCATGGGTGCAGCACCCATGGGTGCAGGGCACAAGGCTGCAGCTGCCTGGCTGAGGTTTCCCGATCAGCTCCAAATCCAACCCACTGGGTGCCAGTGCAGGGAGCAGCCTGCAACCCATCACCTCTCCGAGCAGCACAGTGAGAGCAAAATGGGCTCGGGGGCACACAGTACGGGTTTAGGGCGTGCTCTCTCTGCTTGGCTAAAATGACACTAATTAAGCCCCTCACAGCGCGCTAAAGCTGTTCCTACAGGGCAGACAATTAACCTTGAAACTTGGCTTTTAGTGCTTGGAGGGGAGCAAATTTTTCATCCTGTTATTTCCCTGTGCTATTAAGCTAATACCAGAGATGGTGAGGGAGAAGCAGCATTACGTGCCTGCAGCCCTCTGCCAAAGCATGCAGCCCCAGCCCTCAGCATGCTGTTATTTCACCCCAAATCCCCAACAGCATCTCCGTCTCTGGGGTGTGAGATGCAGCCAAGTCTGTGGCACTGCATGGTTGCACAGCACTGCAGCTCAGCTCTGCGTGCACACTGCTGCCAATGGTCCTGTTTTCCTGCAGAAGGAAGGGAAGGAAAAGGTAAGGTGAGGAATGGGGGACATCTGGCTGTGCAATGCCCTGCCCGTGTTTTAGGATGGAATTCCTCATCCCTGCAGGCAGAAAGGATGGGAGAGTGAGAATAAACCGGAATCCAAAGCTGTGAGATGCAAAGGACAGAAGCAAACCATTGTGTGTTAGCAGAGAGGATTGTTGCGGTCCTCTCCTTCCAAGTGGGGTCTATATGGTAAGAGTTCTCAAAAAAGGAAATGAGAGCACATGCTGGGGCACAGCACCAAGAAAGCCCGGTGCTGAACATGTGCCCCCAACTCAAGCAATGATTTCAAACAAAATGCATCTGGAGAAAGGAGCAGTGGGGGTCTGCGAGTCATTTCCCCATGGCTGTAATTGATCTCAGTTAGCACTCAGACTTAAAAGCCCTTTTCCCTGTGGTCACTCTTAGGTTAAAACCTCATCTTCCCCATCAGCTGCACCCAAACAGCTTTTATTCAGCTGCAAGGTGAGCAGTGGTGGGGGGCAGCCCCATGGGTAAGGACAGGAAGCCTGCATGATGCCGAAGCCAGTGAACAAAGGAAGATGCATAATGTGTGATGCTCCCTGTGACAGTGGTTCCCCAGGAAAATAATTCAGCCTTGGCCTGCAGAGATGTGATGGGAGAGACTGTGCTCAGTGGGACCCAGCTCATTGCTGGGGTGACGCAGCAGGAATATTCCCCAAAAACCACACGGAGCAGCCTAGATTGTTGAGACTACCGCTGAGATGAGCAAAGCCTGCTGAGCCAGATGAGAGACAGGCGTTGCCCATGGGAAGCTTAACATCATCCTGCTGGCTGGGTTGGTGTTATCTGTGTCAGGCACAGCCAGCCTGCACATGGGTGCTCCTTCAACCACACAGCACCCAGCCCAAAAGCTGTCACTGGCGCTCATCACCTGTACTATCCATCCATCCATCCATCCATCCATCCATCCATCCATCCATCCATCCATCCATCAGCACTATAAACCTCCCCCCTAACCTTGGGGAGCAGAACTGGAACTGCTCAACCTCACTCCTGAAATAACAGTGCCCTGAAATAGCAGCCAGCCTCCCACCTGCGTACTGCTGCTGTGAGCGCATTCCCAGCTTGTGCTGCTAATTGCTTGGCCTTTAAATCAGAGCATGAAGGGCTGCAGCAGCCCTCCAGGAGCCATTTTGTGCTGGGGGGTGCTGTTAAGTGCTGTTTCTCTGAAATGGGCTGGTTTTAACAGCTTTCCTCTTTTCTTAAGGGGGTGGTGCATTATGGAGGATGAATAAAGCAATGGAAGGGAGAGCTGCACTGTAAAAGCCAGACTGCTGCTAAATCTGTTGGAAAAATGATGCTGCAAAGTGCCTGTGCAGTTGTTTGGCCATTTGTTAGCCTGGCGCAGGGGTGGGTTGTGCTGTCTGCGTGGCTGTGCTCTGCTTGTGAAGCTGGGGAATGGGCTGCAGAGCAGCACAGGGCAGTGTGCCCTTGGTGTGTGTGGGACTGGAGGAAGGACCCAGGGAGATGAGGATGCACGAATAGGAGATTTCTTCCTTTCTCTGGGTGACATTTTGGCTTTCTGCATCACTCTCCCTTCTGTAAGGTGATGCTTGGATCCTCCTTTTCTCCACAGAGGTATAACCCACTCCCACTGCCTTGCAGCTTTTGCCTCCATGAGAAGCGTGTCCATGAAAGACACATTCCCAGCAGTTCTGTCACTTCTTGCAATCAGCTTTCATGGTTTCAAAAAAAAAAAAAGGCAGTAGGTGCCTGGGGCAGCAGATGGTCCCAGCTCCTGCTGTAAAACACAGTGGAGGTTTTACATTCCCATGCTCCTGGAGCTCAAATCCCACCACAGCCATGCAGAGTGGGGCTGGGGGCTGCAGCCGGCTGTCACCACTTGGCACTGTGCTTCTCTCTGCACAAGAAGAAGACAAACTGACTTGCTGCTCCTATTCTGCAGAGTGGGAGGGCTAAATCATGGAGGTGCTTTGAAGTGTCCTCCCATGGGCGTAAATCAGCCCTGCTCTGGAATCATCTGTCTTGTGCTAAGTTACACCAGAGAGATGCTGGGTCCTTTGTGGGAGCATCCCTGGGTCCCCTCAGCATCCATAGGTGTCACAGCATCCCTGGTCCCTGAGCAGTGCCAGGTGGCCATATTTTGTCCTGAGACAGCAGGGATAACCCAGCAGCTCTGGCTGGGGATAAGGAAGATGAAGCCAATGGGCTTCAGTGGGGCTGGGTTGGTGGGAGGAATGGGTTTAAAACTTCACTGCCCTCCAGCTTCCCAGCTCTGCTGGACACTGGGTTTCTCCAGAATTTGGGAGGGTTGCCTGTGCGCTATCCAATATCAATGCTCACATCTGCAAACCAGTAGCAAGGCTGAGACCATGGGAGCCACCGTGTCCTTGGGTGCTGCTTGCCCAAGCCTGGGGAAAGCTGCCTGCAGCCTGCAGGTGACATTTCCTCCTCTGGGTGACCGTGGAGTTGAGGTGTGCTATGCTATGGGCTGAGAGAACCTTGCACATGGCTTTCCTGACAGGCATGTTGCAGTTCCCAAGGATAAGGTTTGTTACTGCACCAAAGGTGATGCTCGGAGGGAGCAGAGGCTGCCCCTGGGTCATGCTGCTGAGCTGATGGCTTCCATCAAGCCCCCATATTGGACATGGAACTGTTTTTCCCCCATCCTGTGCTGCAAAAATTCAGCAGCAGTGTTACCTCCAAGTGTCAGCACAAGCCCACCACACCTCCATCAGTGTTGCACACAATATGGTCAAGATGCAGCTCCCAGCACTTATCCGCATCCCTGCACTTCTTTATAGTGCTGCAAATCACCACACTGGGACACCAGGTCATAAAAATACTTTCAGCAAGTGTTACCTCCCTGTTGCAAGCAAGGTACTCCCCTCCCAAGGCACTGCCCAGTGAATGGTGAGCCCCAATTCAGCACAGTACCAAGAGCTGCCAGCCCTGTGTGTTGCTTATTGCAGTCTGAGCTTCAGTATTGCCCCGAAGTGACCTCAAGCAGGGCTCACCCTGGCACCCATAACCATGCCAGTGAGAATAACATCCAGCATCCTCCCTGATGTGCTCTGTACCCGTGCACTTACAGCCAGATTGCATTCCTAGGCCCAATGCCGTGCTGCAGCCCCAGAGCTCGCTGCATCTCTGCCCTGGGTGCTGCCAGGGGCTGCCCCAAAGCCGGGCAGAGGCTGCCACTTAGTGTTGGGAAGGGAGCACGGCTGCTGCTGCACCCTGTGCTGCAGGCACAGCACTTCAGTCTGAGGACCTGCATCACCCCAGGGGCTGCAATATCCCCAGGCAGCACCCAGCCTGCCCTGAGCATCACAATTAATAACAGACCTACTAATTGCTGGTCATGAAGCTCAGAGTTTTCCAGGTGTAGTCTTTGGGGTTCAGAGCAGATCTCAGCCCATTGGCTTCACTCGTTGTCTGTCTGTCCTCAGAGTGCCTCAAGCAGGTGAGGACATGGGGATAAGGGACTGCCCAGCTGTGCTGCGAGATGGAGCTACAGAGAGATGCATTGCACATCAAATAGCCTGAATAGCTGTAGGCAAGCAGGAGAGCAGATGGAGCAGGTCAGCAGGAGGAAGCAGCAGGCTGAGGTTTAGGAATGGCGTCGCCATGCTGGTGGCAGAGGATTAAAAGACACAAGGCCATAAGGAAAGTCCCCTTCACCCAACAGTGAACCCTGTCTCATTCCAGCCAGCCCCTTGCCCAGGGGGCTCCCAGCTGCTGGGGAAAAGCTCCCCTCCCACAGCCCTTTGGGGAAACCGAGGCAGGGAGCAGCCAGGCACCGCTCTGCCCTCCCACTCCTCACCTCCTGCTCCTTCTCCTTGTTATGGCTGTGATTCCTCAGAGACTGTGGTGGCGGTCCATCCTTCCCCCATGATGCTATATTAGCTTAATAGCATTTTTCCACTCCATTTGAGAGGAGAATTTACAATGATCTCCGATTAGGGCTGCCTTGTCAGTGCCATACATCTGCAACCCTGCCCTGCTCCAGCTCACAGGCCGTGGGCACAAACTGACATCCTCTCATCATGCAAAAGCCTCAAAACTCCTTGTGTCACATTTTGTGTTTGCTAAAGACCTCAGGAGCAGGAGGCAGGACTATTCCCAATGCTGCTTTTTCCTACCCTTCTTACAGTGGTGATGCTTGTAAAGCTGGGCAGACACTCTTGCGAACCCCTGCTTGTGATCCCACCTGCAAACCCTGCTTGTGATTCCTGCTTGCACATCCCACTCACAGCCCCATGCAGGCAGGCAGAGCCTCTGCTCCCAAACCACCACCTCACCCACTGCTGCCTCTGCTCCTCCTTCACCTCTGCCACAGACAGCTCTGGGCTCGCTTACCAATTAGTGTGGCCCTGCTCATTAAAGCTCATTATCTGCCGGCGTGAACTTGGATGGATGGTGTGGGCTTTGGCAGGGGATCAAACCTTCCTTCCTTCCAACCACGTCCCACTCAGCTCTCCCTGCTCCAGGAGCAGCTCCTGCTCCCCAGGTTGGGTTTCTCCCCCACATGCTGTGTCCCTGGGCAGATATGGGGTCTGTGCATCACAGCCACCATTTCCAGCCCCTGGGCATCCTGCACCTCCAAAGCAAAGACTTTCCAGACCAGGACAACTGGAGCCAAATGCAGCCTGATTTCATCATAGCAGCATGAGGGAGGGAGCCCTGACTTTCCCAGTGCTCCTTCCCCCGTTTCCCAACACCGTCCTTCCCTAGGGAGCCACCAGCTCTGGCTTTCATTAGCGACAGAGAATGCTTTGGTGAATAGCTCTTGTCAATATCGATTAAACTCCATCTTCCCATGTGCGCAAAAATCCTCTTGCAGACCATTCAGCACTACCATCCCAAAATACCTGGGTAACAAGACCTGACTTAACCCTTCCTTCCCCCCTCCAAAAAAAACCCAACAACCCCAAGCTAAAATCCCCCACTAAAGGCTCCTTTGTTCCTATTGCACAGCAGAAACCCACGGCCAGAGGAAAGCAGCTGGGCTACGCTCAAGCCAAACAGCCCCAGCTCGCGCCAGCCAGGGCTGAGCAAGGGCCAAGTTGTAGGGCTGCGCCTGCATCATTAACCAAATCCCCAGCAAACGCTCCCTGTGGCACCCAACCAGCTCTTCGGGGCTGCAAATTGTGCCCGGGAGCAGATTCTTCCCCAGCTCCTCCTTGCCAGGGTGCCTTTTACCGCAGACATCCGTGTGCCTGCATCCCACGCTGCCCGGGATTAACTGCCTCTTTTATTGCTGCCAATTACTGGCAGGAAAGCTGCCGCGGGGCTGGAGGATGCGAGCTGGGTTCCCACCTTCCCGACCCTAATGATGTGAGGTTTTGTGCAGCCGCAGCTCCTTAAGGGCTGTAAGGGGAGGCTCAGCCCTCACTGTGCTTTCCTGCACCCCCATCTTTTGCACCCCACTGCTGGAGGTTTGCTGGAACCCATTGCAAAAAGCAATTTATGGAGAACTGCCTCCTCCTGGCATGGGTTGGGATGCACTGGGGACACATGGGTTGGATATATTGGGGACACATGAGTTAAGACACATTGGGGGATACATAGATTGGGATGCAGTGGGGGCACATAGGTTAGGATGCAGCGGGGATGTGTCTGCAGCGACCTGGAGCCCTCCCCATGTGGGTGGGAGTGGAGGCTGCGGGTGGCGGACCACACTCAGCTGCTGCTGAATGCTCTGAGATTTCACGCTGCGAGAAGAATGAGCAGATAATAGGATTTTCCATCTCTTCAAAGGGCACGCAAGGCAGCCCTGGCGCTGAGCTGCGCCCTGGGAAGAGCTATGGGGCCGATCCTGCTCTGCAGCTGTGAGGATGCTTTGAGCCGTGCTGGTGATGCTGGGGGGGCTCACAGGGTCCCCCTGCCCAAATGGGGAGCGGGGGCTAAATCCTGCATGGACATGGGGCTGGGGGCACCACGCTGCCCAGCCTTCTTGCTCACCACCCTGGAACCCCACGTGCACCAAATGTTGCACAACAGGAGCCCAGGGACCATCGGGAAGCTCGTTTGGAGAGCTCCCACGGCCCCGCGGCCCCGCTCCATTTCTCCCCGGCTGCCTTATCAGCAGTGACTTTCCCGACAGCAATCGATAGAAAACATTTTATCGCCTTCCCAGGCGGCAGCATCCTTGGAGTGGCTCTGATTTCTGTTTCTATGGTGACATCTTCCGGGCTTAGGCAAGATCTTGCCTTTCTTGGTTGGTGCTGTGTGGTGGAGACGGGGGAGGGGGGAGGCTGTATTTTGTGTTGTTGTCGGTTTTGCTTTTTTTTTTTTTCTTCTTCTTTTTCAATCTCTGTACCTTTTTCAGTGCAAGAAGGAAGTGGCAAGGCTCTGAGAGCGATGCCTCAGCTGGCTCGCAGTGCTAGGAGGGGCCCTGGGGCCGCTTTCATCCCCAGAACTCACCGCAGCCTCTGAAACCCAATAGGGCCTCCGCCTGTCCCACACCTCTGTCCCCTTCCACCCCTCCAGGCTTCCCCTGCAGCCCTGCAGGCAGCTGCTCGGCCACACAGCGGGGACGGAGCACAGCGTATTTTGCTCCTCGGTGCTACTGCCTCCTCCTTCCCCTTCCTTTCTTCCTCCCATCGCCTGCTGAGGAGGAGGAGGAGGGTCACAGCCATGCCCCCAGCTCACAGGACCCGACTTGGAGGGACATCAGAACATTGCACAGTGGGATGCAGCTTGCCACCTCAATGCATGCAAATGGCTTTTGCCGAGTTATCCGCACTTGAGGAGGTGACTGCCTGATGAATGTCAGCACCAGTCCCTCTCATTAGGGCTCCTCTGGTCACAGGAATGGCCTCGCTTCCTGCTGCCTGCCCCCACCAAAGCAGCTGGGAGACACAACAGCCACCAGCAGCTCTCAGCCCTGTGTGCTCTCATGCATTTAGGAAATCGGCCCCCAGCTTCTCGTCCCCACAACCTGGCAGTCACCAAACCAGCACCACCGAGACCCCGCTCAGCCCACATCCTCAGTGCCGAGGGAGCAGCAGATGTCTGGTACAGATGCCGACACTTCCCAGCCTCCATTCTGCACTCCTCTAAATCCCGTCTGCATTCGGCAACCTGCAGAGGCTGAGCAATGCAAGGGGAAAGCTGGAACTACATCCTGGCGTTAAGTGATGGCGAGGGGATTGCTCACAGCATCAGGCACAGACCCAAAGCACTTAAAGCAAGGAGAGCAATGCCCAGTGTGGGTGTGCTGTCACCTTGCCCAGCACAGAGCAACGAGCTGCCCGTGACACAGATCAAACCCCGCGTATTTCATCCCAACACAACGCCCTTATCTTTGACCCCGAATAAAAATTCTTCCTGGCTCAGCAATACAAAATTATCTGCGTGTGCATTAATGCCACATATCAATCAACTTCAGATGCAAATCCACAAAGCGTTTATCCTTAATTTGACCATAAAAGGATCGCTCCACGCCAAGCACCTCGCTCAACATTGTTCCGGAGAACGATCAGCAAATCTTCTCCTGGCCACGGTCAAACACTTGGAGCCTCAGCTTCTCCTAATGGGAACAATCTGGCCGGTTCCTGAGAAAGGGCAGAGCGCCGAGGCCAGGAGGAGAGCAGCACATCCTCCCCTTGTCCCTGAGTTCTGAAAAACACCCTCAGATCTGAGAGCTGCGTGGGAGCGCTGCCATGGGATGGGAGTGCACTCCCCTGGGGAAGCCCATTTACTGGGGGGTCAGTGGGATTTGTGATGCCAGGCGCACTCCACAGGGTTTTTTCTGAGGTCTTTTTTGAAAGAAATGCTGTTGGTGCTAAAAGGCCACTAGCCCAATCTGGTTGTGCTGCTCCAGCCCCGCAGGAACCCCACACCCTGGGGACATCACTGTCTCAGCACGCAGGTGGCCCCGCTCCAGAGGGACGCACCCCCCATCCCCCCTCCCCCATTATGCACATCCTGCTGGGAAAGATTTCCCCTCTGCGCTTCCAAGTCCCGGCTGAAATGAGGCTGAAAAACGTGCAAAATGCTGTTTTCCCTTCGTTTCCTTTGTGCGTTTCACAGCGTGTTCTGCAAACAGGGCACTTCCTCATAGTTTCGCTCTGGCTCTCGTGTTCGGGAATAAGAGAGGCTTTTATTTTTCATAGGAAAAAGGGATAATAAATCAGCAGCTGGGCTGAGAGAGCCCACGAGCTGCCCATCACAATACCTGCGCAGGCTGCCGCGGCCAAAGCCGGCTGTCAGCAACGGTGCCGCAAACAGAGGGGTCCTGGGTGCCCCCCGCTTGGCACAGAGCGGGCACGAGGACCCGGGGACACAAAGAGTTAACGAGCTGCAGCTGCTAACCGGCAAGAGCTTCTAACAGACACCTGACGGAGAGGAAAATACCAAGTAAGCACTCGGCAGCGGCGCTGCCTGCAGCCAATTTTCCTCACTTAATATGTTTCCTGCGCTCGTCCCCCTCCCTGACCCCGGCTCCTCCCCGGTGCGTGCTCAGCCGGCCAAGCGGGCGCGGTCCCTCCCGCGTACCCCGCGCGTCCCCCCGGGCTCCGCGTGCCCGACGCGGCCGGGCGCCGCTCCAAAATCAGACCTCAGCCTCGCCGCGGTGCCCTCCGCCCCGCGCCCAGCCCCGTACATCTTCCCGTTACCCGCGCCCACCGCTCCGCGTCGGGTCCCCGGCACCCAGCGCCCTCCGCACGCGCGACGCCCGCTACCACGCGCCCGCCGTAGGCCGGCGGTACCCACCGCACCGCGTGCGGCACGCCCGGTGCTCACCACCGACGGCGACGCCGGGCTCCGGCACGCGGCGGTACCCGACGCGCGGGGCGCGGACGGCGATGCCCGGTGCCCGTCGCGCCTCGCGCGGTGCCCGTCACGCCCGGCGCAGCGCCGCCGCCCGCGGCTCGGAGCGCTCCCCGCCGCCAGGTGTCGCCGCGGTCCCGGGCAGGGCGGCGGGCGCGCGTGCACTTCCGACGGCGCTCGGTCATGCCCCCGACTTTCCTCCCCTCCCTCCCGGCGCCGCGCGGGGCTCCCGCCCGCTGACACCGCCGAGGCGCTGAGCACGGCGCGGCGCGGCGCGGCGGACAGCGGCCGCCCGGGGATGGCCGCCGGGGCCGCCCCCGCCCAGCGCCGCCGCTGAGACGCAGCGGGGCACGGCCCGCCCGGTAAGAGCTGCGGCACCGCGGGTGGGAGGGGATATAGGGGCCGGGGCGGGGGGGGTGTCCGGGCAGGCCGCTGCGCTCCGGGAGCGGCACCGGGGCGGGCCCGGGGAGCCGCAGCCCGGGGGGAGCGGAGCGGAGCGGGCGGTGAGCGGCGGCCGTGGCGTTGTGTTCGCTCCGCGCTGGCGGCGGCGGCAGCGGCGGCATCTTCTGCGGCCGTGCTCCCCGAGCCGCGGGGGCAGCGCCGGTCCCTTCCCTTTTCCTTCCTTTCTCCTTTCCTTTCCCGTTTCCTTTCCCTTCCATTTCCCCTCCATTCGCTTTCCATTCTCTCCCCTCCTCCTTCTTTTGCTTTCCCTTTCCCTCCTCCTTCTCTCCCTTTCTCTCTGCCTTCTCCTTTCCCTTTCCCCTTCCATCCCCATCCCCGTGCCCCTGCTCTGCATTCAGGCTGTGCTCCCATTGCATTCCGCTCGCGGTGTTCCTATTCACAACCACATCCATCCTAACCTGGACCTCCCACCCTGAGAACGAGCTTGGCTGGAGCTCAGTGACAGCAGAAGAGCCCCTCGCTGTCCCCAGCAGCACCCCCAACCCAGGAGGGTGCAGCTTTGTACGTTTGAATCCCTCCAGTGCAAGGTGGGCTGGGACCTCCGTGACCCCTCCGGGCCTTTGTGCCAGAGCTGATTTCCAGCTGCCATTATCCCTGTGCCCCTTCTTATTACTCCCCTGGAAACGTTCAGCTCCTCCCCCCTGTGCTCTCCCATTTGGGGACTTGGTGCAGCTGTGGTGTCCCCGTCCCGGTGTTGGCATCCTGGGGGCTGTCTGTCCAGCTGTGATGGGGTGGCTGACGTCGTGGACCTGCTGGAGGTTTGCATTGACGTCAGAGCGGGGAGCTGCTGGGGTGCGCCTTCCTTTCCCCCCACCTTTAGCAGGTTGTAATGGTGCTTTCCTTAGATGAGCACATTTGGCTTTGCAGCATCTCTTCTGGCTGCAGTTTCCTGCCCGCGATCCCCTCATCGTCCTGTCCTCTGGTGACCTCCCCAAAACGGTGCTTTCACCTTCCCCAAAGCAGTGAGGCTTTGGGGAGGCTGTGTGCTGCTCCTGGGACACTGCATGAAGCGAAGGCAGTGGTGATGCCAACACCTTGAGAGGGCTCTTGGGCATCACCAGAGTCTCAAGGAGGGTCTGGGAATGGTTCCCTGGAGGGTCTGAGAATGGTTTCCTTGCTGGGTTCTTTGCAGAGTGCTCCTGCCCCATGGCATTGTGCAGTTGCCTTTGTTGGGGTCACAGCGTGTGTCCCCCGGCTGTCCAAGCAGCTCCATGGTGGCCCTGCGGACACAGCTGTTACCCACAGGAGGGGATGCGGGTGGCATAGGTGCAGACTGACTGCATGCAGTGCCCCAGGGCTGCACGCTCAGGTGCACGCTGAGAGCATGTCTGCTGGTATCTGTCAGTGCCAGATGAAAATGGAGCTGCTGAGGGGCAGTGGGAGAAGGATGGGAAGGAGCTAAGGGAGATGGAGAGGACAGTGTTCCTGGAGCTCTCTGCTGGCACAGGGAGTGCAGTGTTGGGGCTTTGTGCTCAGGGCTGGGGTCACCCACGGCCCAGCTCTGCAGCTGGGAGCTGCGTGAAGTTCATGGCAGGAAGTGAGAAATGAAAGAAAGAAAAAGAAAAAGAAATAAATAAAATAGCACGACTGGTAGAAACCGCCAGGGAGATTTAGGGAAGCACCCGGCTGTGCTGGGAGCCTCATGCACTGGCAGTGCTGGGCACCGCAGAGCCACCTCTCCTCCTGCAGCCCTGTCTCCTCTGCAAGCCCCAGGGAACGATTGCATACAGAGTGCTTCGTTTCAGAGCCGCCACCGTCATTTCAGAGACCTTTTAGGCAGGAAAAGTGCTCTGTAGCGTGTAATTTGAAGGCTCTGCTCTGAACCTTCGCTGTCGCTCTGCTAAATGATCCTCTCCTCTTCTCAACCTTTGCTGCCTGGAAACCAGCGTCGGTGACCTGGTTCCTGACCTCGCTCCGTGCCAAGGTGAGGGGGGACGTGGGGTGCCAGGAGCAGCCCCCGTGGGGTGTTCCTCTCTCCCATGTTGTGGGATCTCAGCCGGTCTTCATCATCTCTCACCTCTGCCTGAGCTGCAGAGGTTGTCACAGCTCACCCAGGGTTTGCCAGCCTGCGGGTCCGGGTCTGGCGAGAGCTCTGCAGGAGATTGGGCAACTCCAGCTGAGCACCTCTGCAATGTGGGAGCTGTCGGAACGGCCCTCACGGGGCTGCAGAATTATTTTTGGTAGCAGCTCAGGGAAGGATGCTTTGTGCTGTGCCCTCGGAGGAAGCAGCGCAGCTTTGGTTTCTTTGCCCTAAGCCAAGGGCAGGGCGTGCTGTGCCCGGAGGGGCTTCCTTGCCTTCTCCTTTCCTCTCCTTCTTTGCCCTCCTTCCTGTCCAAGCGTGGGTTGCCCTGTGCCCCTGTGTTGATTGGAGCAGGCTGAGCTGCGGCCTTCCTCTTGCCGTGGGCACTGGGAAGCACTGTGGAGGGAGAAGGAAGGGGAGAAGAGGAGATGTTGGCACATGGAGGGCTCCTCTTGCTCCGGGTTAGATTTGCTTTTGGATTTGCCAAAGCAATGAGAGTCAATGTGACGTGCAAGTCGGTGCACGTCACCACATCAGACACATGGATGGGGCAGGAGAAAACGTGTGAGCCACCCCCATGGCGCTGGCAGTTCCATGGGGCCAACCAGAGCTGGCAATACCTCTGTGTCCCCAAGCAGTGGCTGCCACTCACTGGTGTCCTGTCCCTGCAGCAGGACACGGGACAGAGCAATTAGAGTTCCCCTTCCCCTTAACCACTGGTTGCAGGGATGTTCATGGATGCAGCCCTTATGGGGATGCTCACAGATGCAGCCTGCCTGGATCCAGGTGATGCACACCTGGAGACGTGCTCCAAGCCCACGAGTTTAGCATCGCCAGATTTGGGGTGGTCCCCTGGTACAGCTGCTGGGATGTGGCATCGCATGGGACCCGCACACGGGATGGCTTTGGCTGCACGGCCTCATTTTTGAGAGCTGGAATGTGCTCAAAGATCGGCTTTCTGAGTTGCTTTTTTTGGTTTTGTTTTGTTTTAAATGACAGCATTTCCCCTTTAAATTTACATCTCTAGCTGGGGAACACAGAGCCTGGTGAGAGAGGGAGTGTGAGACTTTTATAAAAAGAACGAGTCGGGTTTTATTATCCCTTTGAGACGAGCAGGGAAAATCTATACTGAAGGCATGAAATAGCAATAAAAATGGACTTTTTGCCAAAGCAAAATTAATTGAGTGGATCTCAGTCCTCAAGCCTGAGCTCTGAGAGGATTAGGAGATGGGTATGAGCCGAGCTGCCCCCTCCCAGGCTCCTACCCCACCAGGACAGGAGGCAAAACCGCACTCCAGTCCTCAATGTTGGACATGGGAGCAGGGGTTGTGCTTGGAACAGCACAACTGGTCTTGGGATGCTGCATCCCCATCACCTTCCACCTGATGGAGCAGGGACCTGGCTTGGGGGGCTGCTCCAAGGACATGGCCTGGGGACGTGTTCCAAGGCGCTTTTGGGGCAAAACCTACATAGATAAGGAAACCTTCTCCTGGTTTTTGTTCCTCTGGACACTCAGCAGCTCTGCTCTCCCTTTCTCAGGAAAGGCTGGACAGAGCACAGGGGGACAGAAGGGCTTTTTTCAGCAGATGGTGCAAAGAGGACGGAGCTGCGTCAAGCTCCCAAGCCCACCAGAGACGCGGAGATTAAATAGCGAAGGGCTGAGAGGCTGCTCCAGGCGGGAGGAGGAAGGAGAGAAAGGGAAAATGGGGGTGGAAATAGGATTGGAGAGTGGAAGGGGGGAGAGGAGTGCTGGTTTGAACAGGAATCTCCTCCCACTTGATGTCTCCCCTCCAATTCGGAGGGCCTGGATTCGGTGCCATAAAAATATAGCCCTTTTCAATCCCTTATCTTGCAGGAGCAGAAACAATTGGCCTGCAAAGAAGGAGAAAACAATCTGTTTGACTGACAAACAAAAACACATTTCTGCACAAAAGGAGGAGGAGGAAGAGGCAGCTGTCTGGCTGCTGCTCCGGCTTTTTTTCCTCTCCCCTCCCTCTCCTGTCCCCTCGCTGACGGTGTCGGAGCGGAGCTGCTACCCTTGCCAGCACCGCAGCCGCCGTTCTGACTGGCTGGGTTCAATGTCAGGCTCCTGCAGCAAATGTCATTGTCCGCCCCGTGTCAGCAGCCGTGGCGGGGCTCTGGGGGATCGGCGGCACTGGTTGTAGGGCATGGAGACAGAAATGGGGCTTGGGAGGGGGAGCGGCAGTGGGGGCTCAGGGTGGCCGAGCTGGTGATGGAGGGGTAGCAGGAGGGGTCTCATGGGGATGTGGGCTGCTTGGGGTGGGTACCCATTGCTGAGGCTGCATTGCTGCCGGAGCCTTGCGGGTCTCCAGCTTCAGCTCTGTGCCTCAGTTTCCCCATGTGCAAAGTGAGCGTGAGAGCAGGAGAGTGCTGGAGGAGCAAACACCGTTGCCATCAGACAACCATCAGAGCCTGTGGGATTCCAGCTGTTCTCCATCTTCCTCAAATTCCTCCATCCTCCAAACTGCTGCCCCCAGCAGCAGTGCTTCCCTCCCGGGTACGGCCTTCTGATGGGACTCTGCTCTCCATGGACACATGGAGCAGACACCCGCCCTGAAGCACCAACACTTGGAGCAGCAGCAGTGAGCAGGATGGTCTCTGTGGAGCTCTTAGCATTGCCCCATAGGGAATCTACTACAAATAAAGGAGCACAAGAAGAAAATCTTGAAGTCATCATGATGGCCTTCCCTGCCTTTGGTGCAGGTTGCTATTGGAGTCCTCTGGAAAGCTGTTGGTGGCCAGTTGGCTTTTTCCCATTTTTAAGGAGCTGCTTTGCTCTACAGGAGAATAGCGTGGAAGAAATCGGAGCTTCCAGGTGAGTTAATGACAGATAATGATGCTCGGTTCATGAGCAGTTCACCTGGTGCCTCCATCCAGGCTGGGATTGATGGGAGCATCCAGAATTGGAAAGAGGCTGAGAGATCCAGCTTTGACTTGCTCAGAGTGCCGCAACGGAAGCTTTGAGGAATATCTGAGCCAAAACATTAAAGAACTTCGTATTTTGCTCCCAAAATGGAGAGTTTTTTGCTTCGCCCTTCCGCTTTCATTTCAAAGGGAAACGAGAGGAGCCACCTCTCCGCATGCCCAGCTGCAGCAAGAAGAAGACTCAGAAGCCGACAGGACTCGTACAACTTCTGTGCTTGACTTTCCTCTGCAGAACGGGAAGATGCCATGTCAGTGTGCCTCGTGATCCGGCCGTAACCTCTGGTTACCCCTCCAATGTCAGCTGACCAGGCTGCGCGGGGCTCCGTCTCTAGCAGAGCGTTGCTGTGCTGTGCTGATTTCAGGCAGGAAGAGGCCCAGAGCTCCCACGTGAGCGGCGTTTGCAGGCTCTGCAGGCAGCAGCCAACGGGTTTTACATCATCAAATCCCATCTGTACCCCAAAAAAAGGAGCCTGGGGGGGGGTTTGGTGTCTCGAGTTCAGCGCTAGAGGTGAAATGTGCTGCTGCAG
Source organism: Chrysolophus pictus (assembly GCA_037305975.1). NCBI lineage: Eukaryota > Metazoa > Chordata > Aves > Galliformes > Phasianidae > Chrysolophus > Chrysolophus pictus. The sequence continues at coordinate 4,897,872 of CM074589.1, forward strand.
TAGGTCTCACAAAGGGCTGAAGTTTGGCTTGGGGTGAAGTAGCCATCACCTCCCTGTGCTGTAGTGTCCAGTGTGCCACGGGAGCAGCTCTATGGGTAGAGACAGAGCCTGGCTCAGGAAGGGATGGCAAAGGTGGGTTGCAGCCTGCTGGGATCCCACCTCCCTGCTCCAGCCTTCAGGTGCTGGCTGCCATCGCAGAGCCCAGATGTGGTGTGACAGCAGTCCTCCTGGCGATGGGAGCGTGGTCCTGCACCATCCCCAGCCACTGCGTGCAGCTCCAGGCACGGCCCCATCCACGCAGCGTCCAGAGGGGCACTGCTCCTGCGTAATGGTGGCTGCTGGTGGAAGGGCTGTAAGAAATGCCTTATTCTGCACTTTTCCCCCTTTTCCACTCGCAAACTGGCCGCAATTTTTTGTAGCTGCATTAAGCATTCAGAGTGACTGTGATTTCCCCCATCGTATTCATTATTCAAAATTGTCCTCCAGATAATTTCTGCAAATAATTCGAGGGCTTTGCTCTTTTGTGAATACTCGGGCTCAAGAATTAGAGCCCTTTTAATTGGGATTGTGCATCACGTGCCGGGTTTTGGCTTCCCAATTGGGCAGGCTTCACTTTCAGACTCGAGGTTTGGGGAGGGAATTGTTGTGATTAAGAATTTGAAATTCACATTCTTCCAATATCTTCAGTTGCTGCTTCAAAGCAGCGCTCTGTCTATTCCTTTTTTCTCTTCCTGGCTAGAATTCCATGCCAGTAACTTGTGGTCTTGGAGAACATAAACAAAAATGTGGCACACCACCCACTAAATGTCCTTAAGAAGTTGAGTGGTGATTCACGGTGATTTCTTTTGTATTATTCTCCTAACTCGGGTAAAAATAATGATGAAAATAATTTTACAACATAAAAAGTCACCCAGCTAGGGGGCATTTACAGCATTTGGTTTATAGAACCTTCCATGCACGGCATTCGAGGTGCTCAGGAGCATCCTATGGGCACACTCCGTCTATCCCCATCCCAGCAGGACCCTGTGCTGTACTGGTGCCCGCAGAGCAGGGCAGCACCCAGCTGCTCGCTCCCTCCAGCTGCTGCCGTCGTTTGCCCTGCAAAATAAAACCCCTCTAAAGGTACAGCAGGGACCCCTTAAATGCAGAGCTGTGGCGCGCAGTTAATCATATCCTCTTAACGGGTTTATTCGCTCATTAAATATTTAAGACTCGTTTCTCTTTATCAATAGTGTGGAGGCGTGCAGGCCTGGTGCAAAGATTTATGCACACAATAGGATCGGTGTGTTTGGATTTGTTTGAAGGGATCTGAGAGCCATTTAAAACCCTACCGAGGGGGGCAGTGCCATGGCCCTCCGGTGAGAACTGTGCCTCCTGACCGTGGGTTGAAGGCAGTGGGAGGGGAGGTTGGGTGGCATGGGCTCTTCCTTGGTGCTTTGGAAGTAGCCATGCCCCTTTTTGAGAGATGCAGAGGTCTCTCTCGGGGCTGCTGTGAGCTCCCTGGGGCTGAGAGGATTGCTGTGTGCGGAGGCAGCACTGATGCTGGCTGTGGGGTTGTGCAAACGATGGCTTTTGCCCCTTCTGCCCATCGCTGTCTATGCAGAGAGCTTTGCTCTGGAGGTTCAGATGTGAATTCCAGCTTGTTCAGGAGCAGGTGCAACATCTGTTCTGCTGCTGCTGCCTGGGCTCTGCTCCTCTGGCAGGGCTCAGAGCACTGGTGATCTGTTTGGGCCACGGCATGGGAAGCACCCAGCCCACCCCATGCACTCCTTGCCCTCTGCAGCCCACCTGCCTGGAGCACCAGTGCCCTCACTTCCCACCCAAGTCCCCTTGCAATGCTCCACAGCTGCCGGCTGCTGCCAGATGTGCTGCCCCTGACTCGGAGAAGCAATCCCTTGTGCATCATGCCTGTTCCCTGCTCCCCCATGGCCGTGGGTTGCACCCTGGTGCTGTGGCAATGGAGAGCCAGGGCTGGGACTGCATGCCTGGAGCAGCTGCACAATGTCACCTGTACCCGTCCTTCCAGCAAGCCGGAGCTTGCAGGGACAGCAGGTCCCGGCATGCAGGGCTCTATCAGCAGCTCGGCAGCCCCTGCTTGGGTCTGGAGGGAACATCTCATGCCAAGAACCGTCCCCCAGGGCTGCAGCTCACAGTTGGCGCTGGCAGCAGCTGGCACCCGTTTCTTAGACCTCTTCCCAAACCCTCTCAGGAGGTGCTGGGGAGGACAGGGGTGCAGGGGCAGCGGGTAGAGCTGACAGCCCAGGGCCGGGGGGAAACGTGCAGCCATCAGATGTTTCCCCAGATCTCTCTTGCTTTGCAACGTGCCCATTGGAAAGAAAGGATCTGACAGCAGTAAAACTGTCGGGCGGCTGTGCTGCTTTTTTTTTTTTTTTTAAAGTTCTATGATAGCTTCTCTTCTCCCTCCCCCCCCCCCCCTCCATGCACACCCCCCTGCCTTTTTTTAATAGCTAATGCATCTGTCACTACTTTCCTAATGAGCTTTCCGAAAGGGCCTTGGGGACCTCTACCTATCCGTGTGGGTTTGGATTGGAGCTCTCTCCGGGGAGGCCGAGGGAATTCAGCTCCCCGTGTCACCCCCAGCTCCTCTCCGAGGGCAGATTGTCCGGAGGGAGGGAGGGAGGGGAAGGCAGCAATATCTCAGCGCTCGGATTGCTGGCGTGCACCCCCTGCAATCACAGCCAATAATGACAAAAAGACGGGGCTGCTGCCAGAGATAGAGAGCTGAGCTCCAAGCGTTACAGCAATGTCACAGCCTTGGGACTGCTGCTGGCTGCTACTGGAAAGAAATTTCCTCACAACAGGCAGAGTTATAGGAAGGAGCCATTGATTGCATTAAAAAAAAAAAAAACACCCTCCCCACTTTTAATTTTTTTTTTTTTATAATATATTTTGGCATGGATTTTCAAGGCTTTTTTTTTTTTCCCAGCCTCCCCCCCCCCCCCCGCCCTCTCTCTCCATTCGCCATTGAAGTTGCGTTCAATAAAACCCATCGCCCGAGAGCGTCTGTTCGCGTGTTCTCAGCAGCACAATGGGCAGAGGGCTGCAGTGTGCAGAGCTCAGCAGCCTCGTGCAGACAATGAGGGGCTGGGAGCGGGCGGTGGGGGCTTTCCCTTATGTTTTTTTTCCCACCTGCCGGCCCCCACTACTAATTGTAATCACAAAAGGCAAATGGGAAGGCACCAGAGGAGCAGGGCTGTGGTTCACTGGGGTCATGGTCTCCATCAGTCATTCTCCCAGCCTGTTGCTGGGTAAAAGCCTGGCTCCTTGGTTTGTCAAATACGTGGTGAAAGCCTCTTCACCTCAAAAAAAAAAAAAAAAAGATGGAAAAAGCGTGAACATCCCACTGCAGTCCATGGGAGACTCTCCATTGAATCATCTCCGTAGATGGGAAAATAGAGCGTTGATGACTCAGACACAAACCTGGGATCTCATCCTCTCTCTGACACCGTTGGCAAATTGCTCAGGTCTCAATCCAGCCCAGATTGAGCTGCCATCCCCATTCATTAGGGCATGAGGGGCTGAACCGGCGCCCGTGTTCCCCTCTGCAGCGCTAACCCGACGTTGCGTGGTGGTGGAGGAGCTAATGACTATTAATGCCAGCGAGATGCTTTCAGATCTCTAGATAAAAGGTGCTCAAGGAGGGAAAATTATTATCAACATGGGCCAAATGGCTACAGGGGATTGGAAATCTGTTTGTATTTGTAGGATGTAACCACTAAGGAGGGAGAGACTGGGACAATGGAGCATGCACAGCACTAATGGAACGAGCGTAGGAAAGAGGGTATCTCTGGAGACCCTTAGAAACCATTTCCCAGTGGTGAGATCTGCTGGGGTTGTTTGTTCAGCTTCCCAGATGAGAGCTGCGGTCGTGGACGCTTTTATCTCTTGCAAACTGGACTGGGCAGAGGGACAGAGCGTGCTGCAGGGATGTGCCCCAGGGCTCTCTGCTGGGTGGGCTCATGCATGTAACCATCCTCAGCTTCCATTTCTGTCATTGTGCTTTAGAGCAGAGGAATCCGGACAGGAAATTTTCACCCAGATTTTCCAGGCAAGGATGATTCAGGTCTGGCTTCTGGCTGGGATGCAAGGGCATGACTTTGGCATCTTGAGCCTGCAGTGGCAACAGAAAGCTTTCTCAGAGTTCGCAAATCGCCGTACCATCCCGGGATGGAGTGAGGGGACACGGTGGAGGCTGAGGTGTGGATTTAGGTTCCTTGAAGCCTGGGAGATGCACCGTTTCCAGCCCATTCATTGCGTTTCCCAATACAAACCCATTTCTCCGCGTGGTGACGGCGCATACCGACGCACAGAGGTCCAGGTTAGCTGTGAGCCCGGTGGTGCCAGGTGCTGTGCAAACACAGGTTGTTCCCTGGAGATTACAACCAAGTTAGACAAGCTGTTCCTTATCTGAGGGCTGATAATGCCGAGAGCCCTGCGTGGTGCTGTGCAAAGCGTGCAGGAAAAGCAGCCTGGCTCCGGGGAGCTCGCATCCCTCTTACCCACAGTTCCTGGCTGATGGGCCGTGCACCGTGCCGACATGGTGCTGTCGTCTTTGCTCCGTGCCCGTTGGCTGAGCCCCATTTTGTGCCCTGGGGAGCTGCAGCCTTTCCCACCGAAGACCTGCAGAGCACCACGCTCTTTTTTCCCTCCTGAACACTTTCCTTAGGTTCTTTCTTCCCTCTCATTTTCTCTACCATCAAATGAAAGGCATTCAGACCAGAACGGTTCAGTCTGCTCTTTGTGTCTGGAAAACAGAACACCAAAGACAGCTGGACCTACCCGCGATGGCCACGGCCGTGGCAACAGTGGCTCTTTGTTAGCGCTGTTGTCTCTGCCCCTATCTGCAGCGTCTGGGGCCCTGCCTCTTTAAAGCCTTAGTGCGCTGTGTCAAAGCCAACAGAGAGTTCAGCTTATTAATGGATTCGCTAGGTTAATATCCCAACAGTTTTGTGTTGTGTTGGTTTTGTTTTGGTTTTTCTTTTTTTCTTTCCCCCCACCAGCATAGTTCAGAAGAAGGGGGGAAGGGGAGGGAAGAGGGATCCGGTCCCATTGGTGGGGAGGAGGGCACGGCGTGGCTCATGGCTTTGGGGAGCGGAGCTGGAAGGGTTGGTGGGGCCACGAGGAGGTGGTGGCCCAGCCCTTCCCTTCCTGTCTGCATGTACATCTCTCTCTATCTCCTTCTCCTGCGGGGTTCCCTGCATCAAAGCTTCTTCCAGTTCTTATGCTAATGAGGTGCATTAATGCTTAATGACTGTGAACAGGCTTGTTTAATTGCACCTATCTGAGCAGGAGGCACGTTGCTGTATAAGAGGGAACGACCATGTAAGCAGCTGCATGCCCTCCTGGACAGTCTTAATTACATGTAAAACTGATGTGATCTAAACCACCAGGCTGGTGATTAGTTTAGTGAGGCAGGTGGTACTTTGCAATTCAGTGCCTCGGAAACTCTAGAGCAAGTGAGATCAGATTCTTTCGTAGGCTATGGAGGATAAGGCAAGCCCTGATCATCCTTGAATTTGATGTTGGGTGGGGACAAGCACGGCATAGTAGATTAATTTAATTAATTTATTGCAGTTAGTTTGCAAAGACATTATCCGCCGGCGTCTGTGCGGAATACTGAGCAGTCCCATTAATGCAATGCTATTTTGCCCGCAAATCCTCTCTCCCCACCCCTTACAGGAGGAATGAGCTGCGATGGTCTCAGCTTTCCGCAGCGTTATCTCGCGCTGTTTGAATGCGACCGATTGTCTGAACTACAAAGGGGCCCGGCGCTAATGCAAAGCCATCCCTATTGGCACCAGACCTAGATTAATGACTCTGCATGCATTGCCTTGGCTCGAAACTGGATTTCCCTCCAGCAGCTCCTGGCGCTGCTGTCTGTGCTCCCGTATCCGTGCAATTGTTTGCCCGGTGCGTGCAGCGGGTCCAGGAGCACCTCCAGGTGTGAAGGCTGCGAGGTCGGGGTGTGCAGGTATGGAGATAGCTGTCATCGCAGCCATCTGCTGCTAATTGCCTGTCCTCGCTTCTTGTGGTTATTTGTTTTGCTGTTATGCACCAGAGGGGGATTTAAAAACAAGGATTAAATAATTCTTAAAAAAACCTCCACCTTTCTTTTAGAAATCAGTTTGGGCAGAGGAATCATAGGAGCATTAAAGTTGGGAAAGGCCACGAAGCTCATCAGGTCCAACTGTTAACCCATCCCCACCATGCCCACTAACCACGTCCCTGTCATGTGGCAGCACTTCAGGGTGCTGCTGCTCTCAGAAGCCCCAGGGAACGTCCCCATCCCCATCCTCATCCCCATGCAGACCCTTTCTCTCAGCCTCTCGTGCCTCACAGCTCCTCCGTTCCCTGTCCCCATCCCTTGCACTCTCTGATCTCTCCCTGCCCGCCGGGGCCCCTCAGGAGTCTCTTCCTGACGTTACTCCCACAACAACCACTTCCTTCCCCTCCTGGCAGCCCCCGGCTCCGCAACCGTCCCTGGCTCGCCCTGTCCCTCGCTATCTCCCCCAGACCCCTCTTTTGCTTCTCCCCTTCCAACAGATGTTTATTTTGTGACAGCGCTTATCTTGGATTCAAAGGCTCTTTCTGTGTGCAGAGAACCTACAGCTGCAGGGCCACCGGGTGGGAGGCGAATCCATGTCCTGCATTTCCCCTCTGCTGCTTCCAAAGCCCCAGTGTCCCCAGCACCTGTAGGGTTTTAGGATCAGAGAACCAAAACCTGCCATGCTGAGTAGCTTTCACCCTGTAATGAAGCCTCTCTCCAGCCCATCTCTTCCAACCACGTTGCTTTCTTCACAAAATGAATCCCCACCGCAGTTCAGGATTGCTGGTGGGAAGTGGGGGCCCAACCATGGCATCCTCCTGTAGGGCTGAACCCTGCTCTGAGGGGCCTTCCCACAGGGGGAGATGGAGACCTCGCTATATGCCTCTTCCTTGTCCACCCCTCATCTCCATTCCCCATCTTGTTCCACCAGGTCGTGTTTTGTGTCTCCCTTGGCCTTGCTATGGCCCTGGTGGCAAACGTTGGGTGGAAAACAAGACTTTTCCTCTGCACAGCCCCATTGTGACCTCACTGAGGTGGTCCTGAGCCACCACACACAAGAGCTCTGTTGTGGTGCGAGGGGCCTCGCCGCCATGTTGGAAATGCCTGCCATGTTGGATGTGACCGCCATGTTGGACATGGCAGCCATGTTGGACGTGGCCGCCATGTTGGATGTGACCGCCATGTTGGACGTGACCGCCATGTTGGACATGACCTCCATGCTTCCATCCCCTCCCCTGGGCCCAACAAGGCACTGTGGTGTTATGCAGAGAGATGTTCCAGCACCTCCACCATGGCATTGTTTGGGGCTGGGAGGGCTCAATCCAGTGCCGTCTGCTGGTACAGCAGCCTGCTGCCCAGCCACAACCCCAGCAAAGCCTTTTTTTAGCGCTCCCCTGTTTGCCAGGCGCACTTCCTTTCTTTTGATTCTTACCACCTACATACAGTCTGACTGCAATGGCAAGAAAAAGAAAAAAAAAAAAAAAGAGAATTGCAACATTCAGGAGAAGGCTTTTCTGTCTAATGACGTTAAATTTATTAACCAAAACTCCAGCTGCACCAGGCTGGGATCTAATAATATTCAGGCTATGGAGACATCAAGTAGAAAGAAGCTTAAAGCCCTTTTTATTTCACAGTAAAACTGTCAGTAAATAACTGGATTGTCTTGAGACTGAGAAAATGGGGATTTATCTTCCTGAACATGAAAAGTGTGCTTATTTTTTTTTATCAGCTTCAAAAAGCCCCAGCAACCTTGATTTTCCTTCCACACCGTTCTCAGCAGCTCTGCCAAGCCCCAAAACCACACAAATCAAGAGACAGGCTCTAAAGATATTTTTAATTAAATTAATTCCTTTTCCTTCCTTCCCCATTTCTCCCTCGTCCCCTCCTCCATCCTCTCTTTCTCTCTCCCTGTGTCCCCAGCTAATGACTTCTAAGCACTGTGACATTTCAGCGCTGGCTGTCACTAACACCACACCTCCGTGCTGGTTATAAATTGGGCACAGAGACATCAAATTCCCCGCAGAAGGTCCCCGTTTGATGATATTCTCCGAGGTAAATCTCCAATAGCTCCCTGTTTTCTTTAATAACGCTAATAGGCATAGATTAATTAAACTGTTATATTACTTCCTCCTTTCTACCAGCACCAGTTAGAAATCTTATTACCTGCTCCTCTCCGCTTGCCTTTTCCCCAAGGTGGTTCTATTCCAACCAGTTACCAAGGTTTCTCGGAGGCTGTAGCACGAGGTGAAGCTGCGGATGGCAGATCCTGCCTCCAGCCCCCCAAACCCCACCGACCCCATTGCAGCAGGGTCGGGATCGAGCCCGCTCCATCTGAAGCGGTTCTGTCTTGAAAGCAACAGCGGGGCTATTGTTGAGTCTGGATGCCCCCTCTAAAAGGGACCACAGCTGTAGGAAAAGGAATTGTATACATCCATCAACTCCTCCAGGGCCCCAGGATGTATTAGTTAAGATTGCGGGATAGCATGTCTCGGCGCTGCTGAAGGGCTCCTTTGAATGACACGTTGGATATACTGTTGCACATCTGGCTGCTGTATTATTGCATTGCTCTACGGTTGCGTTTTCCAGACCGCGGGAATGCGTCGCTCCTTGGGGGGAGCGTGTGGGGAGATGAGGGGGATGCATCCCGAGGGTGGGGGTGGGGGGAGCGATGCTTTCACACAAAATGCCGTGTTGCCATTTGAAATCCGCTCCAGAGCTTCCTGCTCTAATTAAATTTGTCACCATCGTTACTATAATGCCTGCCATTCCTCCGGTGCTTTTTTGTTCCCAGGGATCCCAAAACATGACAGAGGCAAGGGCAGAAGCTCCATGTCTTCCGCAGGCACTTTATTTCAGAGCAAACCCAGGAAAATGCTGGTTGTAGGAGCTGCAAAGCACAGCGGCTGTGGTCTGGGGCACTGATTCCTGAGCAGGGGACGTGTGGGGGTTTGAGCATCTCTTACCCTTACACATAAGGCATCTCCTGGGACCGCTGATTTGCGGCAGTGCCTTGTTATCACTTGGCTCATCCCACCGTCAGCCCCCCCTGCACCCCACACACGGAGCCCCTCTGCATTGCCCCGGTGCGGCCGGCGGCTGCTCTGCGCCGGGAGGATTCGCTAATTACTGTCGGCTCTTAATATGGCCCCTGATGCTGCCAGAGCGGCGTGAAGGGCTCGGAGCAGGAGGCACAACCTGCTCCATCGTGTCTTCTGTGTCAGCCTGCGATGAACTGAATGCAAAAAGGCTGTCTGAGCTGCAAACAGCGGAGCCTTTGGAAATTTAAAGGTGCAGAGCGTGGAAAACAAAGGCGCAGCAGCGATTGCACTGCTGAATATTCATCCCTGATCCCGCGAGGAGCAGAGCCCGTGGAAACGTATGGGAGGGACCTTGGGCTGAACCCCATCTTGGGCTCCAGTCCAGATTGGTGCGGGGAGGGCAAATTAGTCCTTAATGCACATATATCTTAGACTAAAACCCGATAAGGGAACTCTCCTATGTTAATTTACCTGAGTTATTTACTATACTGATTGCTGAAGGTACTCTGATTAGCGCATGAAATATTTCTATACCTTCGGTCTGATTAACCCATATCTGCAAAATAAATATTTGTCTCATTATAGTTATGTGATCGTGCAATCAAAAAACCCTGTCGTAACGGAAAAGGGAGCGAGTATCCGTGTGGGAAAGGCAGGGAACGGTGGCACGGGGAGGCTGGGGAGCAGTTCAAAGCTGTGGTGTAGCCCTCTGTGGTCAGAGGAGGGTCAGCCCTTGGGAATCACAGGGGTGAGTCCCAGCAGGATCCCAGCCTCCAGCTTTCAGAAACAGAAGCAGGGAGTTCCCGGCAGCGTGCCGCGTGTGCCAGGCTCCCAGACGATCTCCTAAAATAGCCCAGCGCACCAGGCGGTGGCACCGGGGGAGCACGCGGAGGATGGAGTGTTCAGTCTTGCTGGCCCAGATCCGGGGAGAGGGGGGGGCTGGCAGCTCCCTGCCCAGGGCAGAGATGGATGGAAGCATGATCTGTGCACCGGGTGGCAGGGAGCAGATTTGGGGCAGCCGCCGGTGCCGGCACCGCCGTGCATGCAGAGCCGTAAGTCATCCAGAGGATGCTCTTTTGCATATGCTCGGATAGGGAAGGAGTTTTATGGAGGCTGTGCAGAAGAGCTAAGTCAAGAGGTTGCTTTATGGCTCGCGGGTCCCAGCGTAGAGAGTGGAGCATCCCAGATGCAGCATATAGCAAAGCCTGGCGGCGCCGCGGAGCGCTGCTACAGCGCAGAGTGGCTGTGAGCACCGCTCTGCAAAAGAGCTGAAGTCATTTTTCTTCTAAGGGCAGGGGGTAGCGGGGAGAAAATATGAAGGCAGCCCTGTTGCTAAGGAAATCTGCTCTTTGTATGGTCGTACATTTAGGTAATGCTAATGAAAGGCCATATAGTAGCGAGGTGCAGATGTCAGCACTGTGCACTCCTGGATATTTGATTAGCATTTCTTTGACTTTGCCTCCTCTAACAGAAATACCCGAGTATTGGATATTAGGAAAATAAAATCCCCCTTCTCCTCTGCCAGCCCCACAACACACGTACGGAGAGAAAGGAAAAACCTCACCAAACATAAGATGCTCCATAACGAATGCGCGTTTCCCCCCTCCCTCGCAAACCCTGGAGAGGATGAGAGCAAACATGTGATGAGAACAGAAATAGTCACATCACTTAATGCATTGCTGGACGGGACCCAGCCGGCACAGCGATGAACCTGGCAGGAGACCCGATAGCAGCAAATCAGCATAGCATCCTATTGAATGGCTGGTGGCCCACGCTTGTGTTAAACCTTGGGACTGCATCTCGTTGAGGTTTCCCTCCCGACTCTGGCTGCTTTTGGGAGCAGAAGCTGTGCGTGCTCTATCCAAGCACCCAGCGCGCTGCAGATCTGCTGTTGTTTGCATGATTATGTGCAAAGTGGGTGTGCATGATTATGTCCTAGCCTGGGTCTGCTGTTCTGCTCTGTGCTGCTCTCTGGAGCACCGTGCCCTGCTCGGGAACGTGGCTGGCAGCATGAGTCAGCCCTTCTCCTGCTCGCAGGGGTCGAGTGGCTGTCCCTGTCTGTGCGTCACTAAGAAAAGCACCCAGAAATGTAAGCGCTTGGTGCTTGCATGTCATGTCTTAAAGACCAGCTGCTCTGCGTGAGACTTCCTGAGAGCGAGAGCGCTTGAATGGAGCCCTTATATCTCTCTCTCTCTTTTTTCCTCTTTGCACTGTGGGTTCTGTTCCTTGCTTTTTGCTTTTGCTCCCTGGAGGGAATCCCTCGGAAGTGCTCCGGCTCCTGCAAGCAGCATTGCCTTCGGGGCTACCTCCAGCAGTGGAGCTGGAGGTGCTGCTCATGTCCCTGTGCCATCTCTGTGCCATGCTGGGCTGCCCCCCGGGGTGGCAGCAAGGAGGCTTTCTGGGTGCTGCCCCTCCCTCTCGCTGTTGTGCAACGTCCCAAGGGCAATGACAGCAGTGCTTACGTGGAGCGGTGATATTGGGAAAGTGTGCAGTCATTTTGAACTGTTCTCCTTGTGGCTCCCCTCCCTTAAGGTGGTTCCCGTTTCTTCTTCTCCCTCTCCCAGCATGTTTTGGGAGTACCTTGTGACAGCCCCTGGCCCAGCATCCGTGAGTGCTGTGGGCATGTGGGAGTCTGTGCTCCTGCAGAGGAGCCACGTTCCCATCAGAGGACTCTCCTTTCCCCATCTCTCCCTTCTTGCTGTGGTGATTTTATGGCTTCCTTGCCTTTACTCTTGGTGGCAGCAGTGTTAGCAGTGGGTGGCTTTTGAAAGCAAAAGCACAAGGAGGATGCGGAGCCTCACCTGCTCGTGGGTGCTCTCCATCTCTGTCCCCAGTGTGACTGTCCCTGGGTGCAGTGTGAGCAGGGGGACCCGCTGTGCCTGGGGACAGAGGCACCCGGGGGAGGGATGCCAAGGTACCCAGGTGTTGTTTACTCCGGAAGGATGGTGAAAGGATGAGGCTGCAGTGGAAGGAGATCTGCTCACGCGTGCACGAGAACAACACTAAAAAATACATGGTGAAGGTCACAGAGTCAGGCACGGAGCGCATAACAAATCCTGGTGTTAAGACACCTGAGCGGCTTACAGCCAGCAGAGCCGTGACTTCCTTAGGGCACTGCCTGCATTCTGCAGCCATGAGCTGCTCTGCAGCTGTGCCCCACTACCCGGTGCCTAACCGCAGTGCTGTGCTCGCTGTGCACTGTGCCCACGTGTGGGATGGCACTGCTCCTCCTGGGCTGTCCTCAGGAGCCAAGCGCTGAGTCTGCCCTCACCTCCTGCTTTCCCTTCTCTCTCTGTGCCCCCTCCACCTCCAGGCTGGAGGACAGGGAGGGTGAGCAGGATGCTACCAGCAGGTTGTTCTCCATCTGTTCTTTGGTTTGACTCAGCTCAAGGCAGAGGTGGAAGAGCTCAGGACATCTCAGCTGGACTGAGGGATGCTGCTTCCCGTACCTGATCTTAGAGATGGGCTGGGAGTTATCACGGCTTTTCTTAGCAAGAGAGCCCTCCACCGGGGCAGTGTGTTGTGGACATAAAAGGAGATCTGCAGAGGGAATATTTTCACCCTGAATGCTGCTGAGGAACGTGTGTTTTGCTGATAGCAATGGCTCAAAGCTGATTTTCTGTCCCAGGAAAGAGAAAGCAGAGTGATCTGGCTGTAAATTCTTCCCTGGCTTTGTTGGGGAGAAAACAATGCGTTCTCAATGAAAAACCTCCCAGAAATGCTGGGCATGGGCATGGTGTGTGTCTGCTTCACTGCTTCACCCACGGGTACAGCCCTGCGTTGGTTTGGCAGAAAATTGGTGGAGTGTCCAGGGAAGGATGGAGGCACCGGGGGTCCTCCTGGGTACGTCGTGGTGACACGTGTATGGAGAAGGGCTGAGAGAAGGGACAGAACCACCATAAAAGCCGTGCAGCAACTTTGCAGCAGCTGAGCGAGACCTTCCCAGCAGGACCCATAGATTTCCTCCCTCCCAGCATGTGCTGAAAAAGTATTCATAAATATCCCAGCCGCTACTAACCGTCCTTTTCTGCTGGGAATTGCCATTAGCTGCTAAATTCAGTGTTTTACATATAAAAAGCACTGAGACTTAATTCCGCACCATGCTTCCTTCAAAGTCCTTGAGAAGGGACGGCTCTGGGCTGGATCGCAGCTGGAGGTGCTGGGAGGGGGAGGCTGTGGTGCTGCCCAGCACTCAGAAGTTCCCAATGGCGGCAGTGCGCTCCCTGAAGATGGACTGAATTGTGGTCGTCCCCATTGAGCACACACACACGCAATGCTCCATCCGAGTCCTGGAATGGATGGAATTTTGCATCCCTGATGGTCATTGCCCCCATCGTGTTTCATACCCGTGCTGCAGGCTGGGCATGGGGAGATGGGGATGGCCACAACCAGAGCTGGGGAGTGCTGGGAGGAAGGGCCATGGCACGGCTTGTGCTTGTGGCTCTGCTCCCAAACACTGCAGGGTGCCGGCCGCAGGCAGCAGGGTGACGCAGAGCGGTGTTGGTGTTTCCATGAGGATGCAGTTACCTGAGGACAGGAAGGAGGAGGGGTTGGAGCTGGAAGAAAGGGCCCCGCTTGTGTTACGCATCGCTGGGCTGCGAGGAGCGCGGGGCTGTTTGCTTTGGAGCCGTGGGTTGGTTGGTTGGTTGGTTGGTTGGTTGCTGTGTGTGGAATGGTTTGTGTGCATGTTGCTTAGGGGCAAAAAAAAAAAAAAATTAAGAAAAGGGAAAAAGAAAGGAAAGAAAAGCTGGTTTTCCTGGAGACCTGTGCAGTGCAGATGTATTGAGAATAGAGTCATTCTCGCTGCAGTGGGCGCAGGGGTGAATCCCAACCCAAGAATTCAGCACAGCTCAGTGCCTTCCGTTGCCATCAGGTCCCGATGCCATCAGGTTTGTGCTGTGCAAACAGAAATGGGGCTGAGCCCACAGGTCCAGGCAGGGCTGCATGTGGCTCACACTGCGTTGCGCCCTCCCTCCGCCAGCCCCAGGGTGATTCCCGCTTGCTGATAGGAGCAGCTCTCATTTTTATCCCGGAGGCAAAAATCACTGGAAATAATGCTTCATCACTCTGAAGGTCCTGACACCACCCTCAGCCGCCGCATCACAACCTCCTGTCGCAACGGTGATCCGCGTCTGTGTCACATCTCGCCTCGCAGATAAAAGCTGCTCCGCGGGCACCTTTTGTACTGAAATACGGAGCCTTTAAAATGGGAAAGAAACAACAAAATGTAGGACGCCACACAAAGCTGACCCACTGGGGACTGGGGGTGGGGGGGGAAAACCGCAAAGAGGAGGGCTTGACACACAAAAATTGTTTTGTTAACAAAGCATCATTGTTCCGCTCTGAATCGGTTTGACTGGAGTGGGAGAAACACCCCATCTGGAGACAGATGGAGGGCTCTTGGATAAAGGGGCGGCGGGAGGGGGGCTGGCAGAGGGCATTGTCTGCAGCACCTTGGTGAGGGGAACCGAGGGGCTGTGCCCCCCAGCCACTGCCCCTGCCCTCCCCACGTTGCGCTGGGTGCTGGTGGTGCTGCTGGAGGTGCACGTCCCCACTGCAAAGGGTTTGCTTTGCTTCTTGTTGCTGCATTGCCGGCTTCGGCTATGGGAGGATGCTGCAGGGAGATGGGAACAGCAGGAATGCAACCTGGAAATGCATTGGGAAGGGCTGTGCTGGGGTCCTTGGTGGCTGCATCAGGACGCTCCCCAGCAGCTCCTGCTCCCTCTGCTGCCTTCCGCACCCGCTGGGAACTCCAGGCTGAGTTCTGCTCCTGCCAGCGCTTGGAGGGATCGCATCCTGCCCGCCGCATCTGAATTCCTGATTACTTGCTAATTGCTTGACACACTCTACTTGCAATGCAAGAGACAGGCTCACGTCATCCTCTGTGGTTTGCCAGGGGAGAGTGTGAACCTCTTTTTGACTTGCCTTGAAATAGATGAAAAAGAATAGAGCTTGATATGATTAATGTGAAAACTTCAGCTCCAGTTTCCTGCCTGGGCATCTCGATGTTACCATGCCATGTTTTTTTGGAGGGCTGGGGCACCATCTGCCCATAGTCCCCATCCACTGGGGACATTTTGAGCTCCTGCAGCAGGCCATGGCGTCAGGGAAGGATTCAGGTGGTTGCCTCGAGGCACTGCTGAGATAATACCTCAAGGGCTCCTATTCAGACCCACTGGGGCCTTTCCATTTGCATGGCGGAAATCTATTCAGATGCACTGAGAGCAGGCGGTCACCCGTGGTGGAGGACCAGGGTAGTGCAGGGCTTACACACAGCCATGCAAAAGGAAAAGGTGATTCTGGTTCTGGGCTCAGGACTGCTGCTGCCAGTGCCCCATTGTCTCCTGGCCCATGTCTATCAGGCACAGGGAGTGTGAGGGTGATGGGAGATGTATGGCACTTCACACTGTGCAGCCCATGATGTCCCAGTATCACTGGGATCCATCTCAGAGATGGAGGTGGCTTTGGGGTGAAGTGTGGCCCCAGGGAGGAACAGGGAGGATGCTGAGCTTGTTTAGCTTGGAGAAGAGAAGGCTCTGGGGAGACCTCATTGCAGTCTTCTAGTACTTGAAGGGAGCTTACAAGCAGGAGGGAAACTGACTCACACGGTCTGATAGTGATAGGACAGACAGGAATGGCTTTAAAATAAAAGAGGGAAGATTTAGGTTAGATATTAGGAAGAAATTTTTTACTCAGAGAGGCGTGGGGTGCTGGAACAGGTTGCCCAGAGAGGCTGTGTATGCCCCATCTCTGGGGGATCTGACTGAATGGGATCCTGGGCAGCCTGATCCGATGGGGGCTAACCAGCCCATGGCAGGGGGTTGGAAATAGATGATCTTGAAGGTTCCCTCCAATCTAAGCCATTCTGATTTGTAGAACCTCCAGCCTTGCTTTCTCCCTGTACAGGACGGGAATAAAAGCACTGAGCTCCTCTCTCGGGGCATGAATTAATGCTTCTGAGAGCTGCTGGGGAAGAGGTGCTAGGATAAGCACAGAACAGATTAATCTGCAGCGACTTGGCGTCTCAGCACTGATGCTGATCAGTGGTGTGAAGGCACTTGAGGAGGTCGGGAGCACGCAGGCAGTGTGGAGCAGAGGCAGAATCCTTGAGATTGCTAAAGACCATTTCGATCAAGTCCAACCATTGACCTGTCCCCACCATGCCCACCAAACCATGTCCCCACGTGCCACATCCTACCCAAGTCGAGGGGAGGGAGCTCATTAAAAAGGGGCAGCCTGCAAACTGGCCTGATGCTGTGAGTTTGCAGCCTGCTTCTCTTGGTTTTGTGAGGCAAACACTGCTGTGAGCAGTGACAAGCTGGCACCTGGAGAGGGCATGGAAAGCACCGAGACCTGGAGGTATCCAGTTACAGGGATGGGGCTGGATCAAAAGAGATTTCACCACCAGGATCAATTCCTCTCCATTTTCTGGGCTGTGCATGTGAGAGTGTGTGCGGGTGAGCGCTGCTGAGCTCCAGCCGGGCTCTCCTCAGGAACGCTGGTTTTTCCCAAAACGGAGAGAGCAGTGTGAGATCCCCAGGGACACGTCTAGAAATAGCAAGGCCAGGCTGGGTTTGCAATGCCTGAAAGCCATCAGCAAAGCTGGGCGCGTGTCGCTCGCAGCCTTTCCCTGCTCCAAGTGCTGGTGCACATGGTTCCACATGGGTGCCAGCACCTTTGCTCTCCATCGCACAGCTGCCCAGCCAGAAAAACCCAACCCATTTTCATTGACATTCCAGCTGTGCCAGGCACCAGGACGCATTAACCCACAGCTCTGGGCAGGATTTGGCAGGATCCCGTGGCCCAGGTTGCACGTTGCTCCGTCAGGGCTCATTTATGGGGTGTTTTTTGACATTGCGCCTTCTCCTGAGCGCCGCCGGGGAGGAGCCATGGAGAGCACAGATGTGCATCCCAAGCATAACGCAACGAGGTTCCTGATTTAAGGGCTGTGATTAACCTCTTTCCGACGGTTGCTAACCAGGTGCAGGATCGTAACGGGGAGAGGAGGAAGCTCAGTGAATGTGGCCAGCTTTCCTCTGTCACCTGGAGCTCCATACTGGTGCCATTTTCTGCCTGGAAATTTGAGTTTAGGGTTTGTGAAGGGCTTGGGGACACTGCTCTCCAGATCCCATCTCCTCTTTCCCCGCTCAGAATCCTACAAACAAGGCATCGACGCAGCTCAGTATGCAAGGTTTGGGATATGCGTGCATGGAGATAAGGCAGAAAATCACCTTGGATCCCACCTTGCTTGGGGGATGTTCACCAGACAGACTCCATGCCTGGGTGTCCCTGACAGCAGCAGGACGGTGATCTTTGGAAAACCGGGTGTGGGGAGGAGAGCATAGGTGCTTTTTTCTGTGGTTAGGCATTAAAATGAGCACGTTGCAGCTTGTGTTTTGTCATCAAAGGTTAAATTGTGCTTTGTTGTCAAAGGTTAAACCCAAAGCTGGCAAACTGGCTGTTTTGTAGGAGATTTGGCATCGCGAGATCAGAGGCACATATTCGAGACATGGTGTTGCTCGCTGTGCCTCCAGCTCCTCTGCCCACAGCTGGTGCCAAATCGAGCTGCAGATGTCCCTGTTCATTGCAGGGGAGTTGGACTGGATGACCTTTAAAGCTCCCTTCCAACTCAAACAATTCTATGATTCTCTGATGCCAGTTCCCAGCTCTGTTCTCCATAGGCAATGCCATATTTCACCCATTTCCCCCACCACTGTCCTGGTGTCACGTTTGGGTTGAGATCAGCTTCAAAGCTGGCTGCAGGTTGGCCAAATCCTGCAATATTTCTGCATGAGAATCCAAATATATGGGCGCACGCATGGCATACACAGAGCCCAGAGCCCTCCCCAGCCCCTCACTGCAACCAAAACCTGGGTTTTTCCACTGAAGAAGACTTCATTCTAGATTTCCCCAGACAGAGAGCGGCCAGCACTGTGCTCTGACCAGTTTACAGAGTCAAGAGATGTCAATCCCTTGGAGCAGGGGAACGGCGAGGAGAAAATGGGCCTGGGGGAAGGCAAAGAGATGATGGGCTTGGGAAGTGGGAGGAGACAGAACAATTTGTTAAAAACAATTAATAGTTGCTACAACCGAGGGTTTAAACTGAAACCAAAGCCTTAGGGAGAGTGGAAATGAAGTGGCTTAAGATTGTTATTTCGTTGCTTAATTATTTTTTTTTTAAATACGATATGTTAAATGGAAATAGGCGTTCTTCTCAAGCAGGAGAGGAAGGGAATGGAAGACATGCTGGGGAAAAGCGAGTGGAATCTCGGATCAGCATCGCTCACTGAATTACTGGCAGGTCTTTTGTAACATCTGTTAAAAATAAAACAAACATTCATTTCCATTTCTTGCTGCCTGAGATGGCTTCTGCAAAAAATTTCAACCTGTCCAGGAATTTGTCTTGAAAGTTGCCCTCCCTCTCCTCACGCCTCCTCTTCTCCAGGGGAGATTTCCTTCCTGCACTTCCCAGGGGCTCCATTAGCCCCACATTAAAGCCTTTTTACTTTCCTCTAAAACTCTCCATCGAAGTAAAAGGAATTCTAATAAACCGCTGGGAAGAGTCGGCTATTCACTCTTTCCATGGAAACACGGCGCTGCCTCGGAGCAGAGCTCCTCTCCACGGAGCCTGGGTCACGGCGGGAGGAGACTGAGCAGGGATGGAGAGATGGTTTCCATTATAAGAGACCTTTTGAGAGAAATAATCGCTGCTCTCCCACCACGGAAAGCCTTTGAGATGAGGGGTTTCAGCACGCCAAGAGAGCGCAGCGGCGTTGGAGGGGACTCGGTGTGCAGAAACTCATTAAACAGCTGATGAGTGGGCACCAAGCTCTCAATTGCCCTCTCGATGGCAGGGACAAGCCTGCAGTGGACAGAGCTAGTGCTGGGCAGAATCATATTATCATGGAATGGTCGGGTTGGAAGGGACCTTAATGATCATAGAACCATCAAATGATAGAATGGGTTGGGTTGGGTTACGTTGGTTTTAGGTTGGGTTGGAAGGGACCTTAATAGTCACAGAACCATAGAATGATAGAATGGTTGAGTTGGAAGCATCCTTAATGATCACAAAAGCACAGAATGATTGGTTTGGAAGGGGTCTCACAGCCTTCCAGCCTCAACCCTGCTGTGGGCTTATTGCTCCCCCAGCTCAGGCTGCCCAAAGCCCATCCATGGCTAAGGGCAACTCCAGGGATGCTGCACCCCCTGCTCTGGGTAGCAGTGCCAGCCCCTCACCACCCTCTGAGTGAACAATTTCCCCTTCACATCCAACCTACTTCTTCCCTCTCTTAGTTTGGAACTGCTATGGGGGAATCAGGAACAGGGACACAAGCAGCAAGGGGATGGGCTGTCAAGGAGGCAGTGGTGACACCACACCTATGGCCGTGGTTCACAATTGTGAACACTGTGGCAGTGCAGGCAGTAGGAAAATGTGTTTCTGAGGCTCCAGGAGCCTGGCTGCAATGGCAAGGGTTGAGCTGGTATGAGAAGTGCAGCACGTTGTGCTCTGCATACAGTGAATGTGATGCAATGGAGCTGGAGCATCATCTCAGGCACAGGCACAGTCATCCCCAGAGCTACGAGATGAAGGGTTTCTTCAAAAAACCATCAGGCTCATCAGAAATAGCCCAAAGGGCCAAGTGAGAAGATGGGAATCCATAGGATTCCCTTGGAGCATCCTTTTGGAGAGCACCCAGTGCATCTGGGAGGTGCAGGGCCAGCGGAGCACCCGGCAGAGCCTTGGCTGGGACTTGTCTCTCCCTGCAGGAGCAGCAGGAGGAAGCCTTATCTTTGTAGGTCGCAGTGGCGAGACACTGCCAGAGCTGGAGTGCCTTTGTTTTAGCAGCTCGAGAAGTGACATTGCTATGAGTCATTATTTTTTAGCCCCCGGTGGAGGGGGGGGTTGCTTCCAGGGAAGCCTCTGACTTCTATTGGCAAGGTGAGTCCTGCCCTCTGTGCTGCTCGTGCTGGAGCTGAGATTTGCTCCTTGGAGGATGCCAGGGGCATTGGGGTGCTCACAGTGCAGGATTTGTGCTGGATTTTGCAACAAGAAACTTTCCCTTCTGCACAACCACACAGCAGCATCCTGGAGGAGCTCGGAGGATTTAACAAGAAGTATTAATTGCTCTGATAGACAGTGGTTGGATGCGGCTCCCGGTGATGACGGGGTTGGGCAGATGCAGTGTGTCACACTACGCCGGCACCGGCACCTCAGAAGTGCTGAGAAATCAGGAAATCAGCCTTTGGGAAACTGTAAATTGCAGTCGCGGAGCCGGCAAAATCACTGCGTGGAGAGCACCAAGTGCTCAGCTGTGATTTGATTTGCATGTGGGGCTCTGTGGGGCCCTGGGGCTTCCACCTTCCATCAGGGTTTCAGAAGGGCGAGGCTGAGATTCCCCTGAAATCACAGGGTTTCAAATGCAGCCACGGCTGGGAAATGGCCCAACTGCACCACATCATGGAATTGTCGTAGAATCATGAATGGTTGGGTTGGAAGGGACCTCAAAGATGGTCCACTGCCATCCTGTGTCATGGGATCAGTGTGATTGTAGTGCAAACCTGTAAATCCTTTAGTCTTGCCCCCATCCCAGAGGAGCAGCTGGGGGTGATGTCTGTTGGTTCTACCCCACTTGGCCTCACTGGGCTTTACTGGGCTGGCTATGCTGGGACCCACAGTGCCCAATGTTGGAGGTGCACTTCCTTATGAAGGATGTGGGTTCGGTGCTTTGGGAGATGAGCACTGAGCCCCCAGCTCAAGTTGCTGTTCCAAAAAGGGGCCTCGAGTCTGAGCTGGAGGGACTGAACCCTCCGTCAGGTGGGCTGGGAGCGGGGAGATGAGAGCAGGCAGTGCGCTCCGTCGGGCACTGGATCCTCTTAGGAGGCTTTGGGTCTATTTCGCTGCATGATCTCTGGTATCACGAGTAATTAGCAGGGAAAAGAGAGGGCCTGGCTAGCCATCCTTCAAGAGCACAGGGTTGAACGGGGAGGCAGCACCTTGGAAGCGCATCAAATCGCACGCTGTGCGCTTGCAAAGTGAAGGGCTGCGTGCTTCCATCGGCGCAGTGGCACCCGGAGCAGTGATGCCTCCAGGGTGCACCCATACCCTCCTTTCCC
The DNA here is from genome assembly GCA_037305975.1 of Chrysolophus pictus. NCBI lineage: Eukaryota > Metazoa > Chordata > Aves > Galliformes > Phasianidae > Chrysolophus > Chrysolophus pictus. Next base: position 4,919,091 of record CM074589.1, read on the forward strand.
CCGCTGTTCACTGCTACGCCACACTTCATTTTCCTCTTCTTTACAAAGCAATGCGTGGGGAGGGTTTGCTCTTTGGTACCTTCACCCTTTCCTTCACCCCAAAAAGCAATCATGCCCGGAGATGACCCCCACCATCCCCACATCTCCGTGCACCCCAGTCGGCAGATGCGCGGTGCTGGGATTTTTGCTGCCTCCCGGCTGCAGCTGGCTGCACGGCGCAGGGAGTGCAGGTGTGATTTGTTCATTTGCTTCCACCCCCCCTTCTATGCACTACCTCCCCCCCGTTCCCCCCTCCCTTCCCGCTGAGCCCCCGGTCGCGGTGCTGCGGGGTTGGCGGGCTTTAATGTGACGCCGTGAGGTTGGGAGAGAGAGAGAGAGAGAAAAAAAAAAAAAAAAAGAGGGGAAAAAAAAAAGAATATAAAAATAAAAATAAAAAAATCGAAATGAGGAAGGAGGTGGCAACCTCCTCCTTTCTGCTCTCCCCCGCTCTGGAGGATTAAGCCTACAAAAAAAAAAAAAAGAAGGAAAAAAATGTCTGCAGCTTTCTGTTGACCCTGCATGATGGCATTTTTGCGCTCTGTGTGCTGCCGCTGCTGATTGCTATTCCTGGCACAAACACACACACACACACACACACACACACACACACGCACGCACAGACCCAGCGCACGGCGACCCGCTCTGAAAAAAAAAAATCCAAAAAAAAAAAAAAATTAAAAATAAAACCCCCAAACACCACTAACATCCCCCCCCCCCCCCAAAAAAAAAAAAAAAAGCAAAAAAACAAAAAAAAAACCAACCAACCCCAAACCCAAACACACGGAGCCCCTCGGCCGCCCCGCTGCGCTGCAGGGACGCCGCTCGCCCTCTCCTCCGCCCCACTCCTCACCTCGTCCCTATCGCTCCACCGCGCACTTTGCTGTCTGCTGGAGCCGCCCGCAGCCAGAGCCCTCCACCACTCCTACCGCTGGCATTACATTTTCAGGCTGGATGCTATAGGGCCGTTTCTAATTACCTTATATCCCCTAGTGGTCTATGAATAATGGTTAGTGAAGGAGCTCGGAAGGGCTGCTGAGAAGGGAAGGAAAAAAAAAAAAAAAAAAGAAAAAGAAAAAAAAAGAGGAGAATTGTGCTATTTCTCACATTTTTTTTCCTAAGGATCTAATCTGGCTACTGTGTTCTGGAAGAGGAGGAGAGAGACAGCGGGAGAGAGAGGAGAGAGCACGGAGCATCGCAGGTATTGTTGCACATCTTTGTGCTTTTTGCTGTCTTTTTATCGGAGCTGTAGCAGAGCCGGGGGGGTGGGGGGGAGGATTTTTCAGGGTTTGTTTGTATTCTGGTGCAACTCGTGTGTGTGTGTGTGTGGTGGAGTTTGCAGGGGGGGGGTCTGAATCCGTGTGTCCGTACCCATGTGCATACATGTGTATGTGCACATGTGTGTGAGCATGGGTGGACATGTGTGTGCATGCACATGTGCACACGTGTGTGTGTGTGTGTGCAGACGGGTGCGTGTGTCCTGCTTGCCCCTGGGAGCTTTTGCTGGAAGTCATAAAGAAATTTGCAACCGGTCCAAAGCAAAATGCCACCGATCTGCGACGGACGGACGGACAGACGGACGGGTGTCGGAACAAAGCTGCGGCTCAGGCTCAGGGCACCGTATCTCAGTGCAGGGAGGATGCACCCGCCTCGTCCTGCTGCTACTTTTGGGGAAGTTACCATAACGCCGGGGGGGTTGCGGGGCGGCACCGTGGGGAGGGCTGGGCGCTCTCGGCCACTTGCAAAAGTTGCGGTGCGGCGTTTCGCTGCCCCCGCCGCCGTCTGCACGTGTGAGCGCTGCTCCGTCCCGACCCTCCCTTTGCTTTTTGGGGTGGTGGGAGCCCCACGCATCCAGCATCTGGCTCTGCTCCCAAAGCCCACAGCGGGACCACCGCGCACCCCTCCCCGCTCCCTCATCCCCCGTATGGATCCCCAGACCATTGCTGACATCCATAAACAAACAAACCCGGAGAGAGGGCTCCGAGCGGAGCGTGGCGGTGATGGAGGGGGGAGAGAAAGGGGGGGGGGCTGTGCGCGCTTTTGTTTTAAATACCGAAATGGCAATGATTGAAAACATCTGAATAGGATGCAATGCAGAGCGTGTGCGTTGCGGGGGGCGGGGGGAGAGGGCTGGAAAACTGCTTATCCGACAGAAGCAGGGCTGGAACGGTGGCGTGGATGGATGGATGGATGGATGGATGGATGGATGGATGGATGGATGGATGGGTGGGTGGATGGAAGGAAGTGTCGGGTTTGTCCTCGCTGGCTGCGAAGGAGCAGTGCCATTAGCAGAACCCACAGTGCTTCCTTTCACCCTATGCTGGCTTTCACGGAGCTAAAAAAATGATAAAACCCCCAAGCTGGACCCCCCCCCAAAAAAAGAGATAAAATGGAAATACCCCCACGCGTGTGCACGGTGGGGAAGGGGAGCACCTCTGAAGCACTGTGGTGGCATCAGAGAGCAGCTGGGGGTTCTCCAGGTTTGGGTTTATTGGTGTGGAAGTGGGGTGGGGGGTCTGTGGGGGGCTGCCCTTGGCCCTCGCTTTGTGTTTGTTTGCATTGAGGGGGAGAAGAGAGCTCGGGGGGGGGGGGAAGGCGGGGAGAAGCCGTGAGGGCGGAGAGCCGATTTAAATTGGACTTAATGGATTCCCAGGGCAGCTCTTTGAGATGAAAGTCAAAATAAGAGCCAAAGTGAATCTCAGCAGACCTGTCTGTTGCATTAGAGATGCAGCCTTCCTCTCCCTCCCTCCCTCCCTTTTTTCTATAAAAGAGAAGGGGGGGAGAGAAAAAAAAAAAAAAAAGTGTTCTCTGTACAGAAGACGGAGTGGAGTTTCTCGTTCCTATAATGAGAGCTCTAATTGAAGAACTTACAGCCCCTTGGGAGAGCCGTCACTGATCGCTGCTTTTGTTATTCATGCTGCGCGCCGTTTGCATGGTTTGGGGCTGCGTGCCATGGTGCCCCTACATTGGGGTGAGGACCCCCCTGGACCCCAATGCTGGGCTCCCATGGGTGGGCAGACACGCTGTGCTGTAGGATGTGGGGCTGAGCCCCTCCTGGAGTGCTGCAGCCTGCGGGGCTCCGTCTGTGTGGGACCTCCAGGCTGCGGGATGGGTGCTGGTGGGATGAGGCCATAGGAGGAACCCCAGGTTGCAGGATGGGTGCTGCCATATTGATGGAGGAGAGTGCAGGAGGCTGTATGCCTGCTTTGTGCAGGGGGAGTGATGTTGCTTAGTTAGGATGGCACCTGGTGGGGATATCCAGTGCCAAAGGCACACAGACCCTCTGCGCACCCAAGGTGCCCCTTTCTCCATCACTCAACAATTCAGGATGGGAACTGGTAGGGGTCTTGTCACCCCCAGGTCCTTCTGGGTGGCCTTTGTCACCATGGAGAGGTGAGACATGCTAGGAGCCAAGCGGTGACCCAGACACCTGAACCCCTGATGGCTGTGTTGGCAATGCTGCATCGGGAACTGTGGGCCCTCCATCACTGCCACTCCTCCCATCACCAGGTGTCAGGCAGTCACAAGATGCCACCAGGCTTTGCAGACCCAGGCCACTGTCCCCATTTGGTGGCTGCCTATAGCAGGGACAGGGAAACATGGGTCCCAAGGTGCTCAGGGCAGGATCTGGAACTCCTGCAATGGGGGTTTTGCCAGGAGCGCTCTGGTTCTGCCCCGGTGTCAGAGCTCCTGCTGCATTTGATGACTTTTAGGGACGTGGTTTGGTGGCGTGGTGGTGGTGGGTTGATGGTTAGACTTCATGGTCTTGGAGGTCTTTTCCAACCACAGTGATTGATTCTACTTAGAGGCATGGTTTGGTGGCACGGTGCTGATGAGTTGATGGTTGGGCTGATTGGACTTGTAGAGGTCTTTTCCAGATTCTGTGACTCTGTGGCTTTAATAGGAGTTTGGTGCCTGAGAAGCTTTACCCAGCCCACACACCCCTCACCATCCCAAAATAAAATAATAAGGTCCCGGGCACCTTTTGGGGCAGGCAGACTGCACTGTCAAGGCATGCACATCTCCTCCATCTCAGCACCATGCTGGGGAGCTGCTGTTAGCTGGAGGATGGCTGCTGGATGGAACCAAGAGCCAACCTGCAGCCGACCAGCAATAATTGCAGCGTCAGTCACTGCTGCGAACTTCCTGCATCACACTTGCACTTGGAGGGGCATCGGGGATGGGGGGCGGTCTGCATGGCCCCCCTGTGGGCTGGGGGCAGCGCGGGGGGTGAGGGGCCGTCCCTGAGCACGGCAGGAGCCTCCCGCTGCATTACTCACCGCTTGATGTAGCGTGAACCTTTCAACTCCCTCCCCTTGGGGATGGAGCAGGCTGGGCAGGAGGTGTTGGCGGAGCAGGGAAATGCTCTGTGCTCTTTGGCTTGAGGTTGTGGGTTTGGTTGTTTTTTTTTTTTTTCCCCTTTTTTCCCACCCCTCTCTGCGTGCGTTTTTTGGGGGAGGAGGTTTCTTGTGTTCTCCAAAATAAAAAGGAGAAAAAAACCCTTAAAAACAACAACGAAAAAGAATCTAGCCCAGCTCCCCCTCGTGTGTCTTAGCAAAAGACAAGGCAAAAGATCAAGGAATTCTTCCTTTTGTGCAGCTTTCAAGACCAGAGATGCACTGGTGAAAAGGGGAGGCTCAGAGTACCAGGCACACACCAGTCTTAAAGGAGAGTCCTCCCTTTTGTCTCCAAGGCGATCAGCTGGCGAAGGGCTCCACAAATTAATTAAAAATTGCACTGCCTTGATTGAGTTATTTCTGCTCGCATCCCACTTGCCTATCAAAGACTGGAAATGGCAGAAGGCAATTCCTGCTTCCTCCCAAACCCATCTCACCCCCATTTTATCCCAAGCGAAGGGAGAAAAATGGGGACGGCTGGCACAATACCCGGAGATCCCCGAAGGACACGTCCCGGTCCTGTGCCAACACACAGCTGCCTTTGGACTGTTCAGAAGTCTTGTGGGTCAGCCACAGCTCCGTGATGTCCATGGAGATCCATGGATGTCCACTTGGCTCAAGGTCTTGTGTGTGCTCTGCTGGATTCCTGCCTTGATGGAAACCCATGGGTGTGCCATGGCTGCACCATTCCCGAGTGGTGGAACAGAGTGAAAATCCCAACTGGTTGTATCCTTGGTGCCAACGCATTGTCAGTATGTGCAGATCTGTTCTACCACATTTACCACAGGGGTTGCTGTAGTAGGGTGCTCCCACTGCACTCATGGCAGTGACTGAAACGTGCTCACGCTGTGGCTGGGAGGGATGTCCCATCCCCATGTGGTGGTTGTGGTCACGCAGAGGAACTGAGGGGCAGCTCTGTCCTGTGTGCTGGGCGTGCTCTTGTGTGGGTCCCATCTGAGCTGTGCTTCCAGGTGGTGAGTGTGCATGGAAATGAAACACGGGAGGAGAAAATAATTAAAAATATTCACGGTTGGGTACTCGATGGGCCAGCCCTGGCTCGTCATCCCTGCGCGCCGTCCTTCAGCATCGTGCTGTAGCCTCGACCCCATTAGTCCTGTAGAAGCGTGTCCTTCACCATGACCAGTGCTATAGGAGCTGTAGAGCAGTAGAGCAGCTGTAGAGCATTAACACCACTGCCTCTCACCGGGCTGCATTCTCTGGAGCAGAGCATAGTCCTATCAGAGCATGTCCTTCACCATGACTGTCACCAGTCCCAAAGGCACTGCGGGGCGCTGAGCCACCATCTTGCCTCCGGTGTCACTCCAGGATGGGGATGGGGACATGGGGGTGGCATGTGGGTGCCCCAAGGCAATGGGGACATGGGGGTGAGGGACAGCCTCAAGGTGAGAGCACAGCATCATTCTCCAGCAGTAATAAATGCCAAAAGCTGTGTGCACACAAAGGAGTAGGGGGCACTCGGCCACCGAGCGCGTCTGTTCCAGGAGCTGATTTACTTTGAAGATGTAAAGCGTTCTCTGATGCTTCCCTCTCTGCTGGTTAACCCGGTGCTTTGCAGTTCAATGGAAATGCAGCCAGTGTTGGTAGAGCCCTTCCGGAGCTCGGAGGGATCAGTTCACCACTTCTTCCCAACCAGACCAGGTCCCCATAGCTTATAGGGATGACATGGGGGTGTCGTGGGGGGCTGTGGTGTGATGGCTTTTGGAATCGAGTGGTTGGCAGTTTTGGATCTCTACCCCTGTGCATCAGGAGTGTTTGCACTGACTGGGGAAACCCAACTTTGCCTCTGTGGCTTTTCTTGCTCCCACTGCCCCGGTGCGACGTGTCTGAGAGCAGCACAGAGCAGGGATCATTGGCTGGAAGGATTGGATGAGATAGTTTCTTAAAAGGATTGTCTGATTGTGCTATTGATCAGCCTGATTTAAAAGGGGGAGCTCGGTCAGAGGGCGTAAATCACCATTGCAGAAGGGGTGAAGGCCTGGAAGCTGTGCTGGGAGTGTGTCCGTTGGGAGGGATGCAGGGGCAGAGTGGGGGCTGTCGGCCAGCTCAGGTCTCCTCCATGAAAAGCAGGGAATGTGGTCCATGGGAGAGCACTGCAATTTGGGCAGAGGCCCTCCCCTGTGCTGTGCCCCCCTAGAACAGTGGGGTGGGAATAGGGGCAGATGTGGGGCTGCCTGGGTGGTCCCCAGTGAGATGCTGACCGTGGGGGGGGCTGCTGCCTCCCTGTGCATTGCGGGGCTAATCTGCAGCCTGAGGTTGCTGCTTTCCTGCTCTTGTGATCGCTGCACTGGGGGGTCACGGGGCTTCCAGCTTTTGTATCCCCTCTTCACCAGGTCCCATGGGTTTAGGGGAAGGAGAGTGTGCAGATCCAGAGAGGATGAGGTGCCGTCCTTGTTGGTGACAGAGGGTAAAGCAGTGGGGTTCTGCGGTCGGCTTGGGTTTAGGGCTCACTGAGCCCCCCACCCCACCTCGTTCCTCAGCAGCATTAATCCCTGCAGCACTCACTGAGCTCCTCAGGCAGCTGGGGCTGTCGGAGCGTAATTACTATTCATTCAAGGTAGAGCTCCTGTAGCACATGATAGCACAAGCAGATTACCGTGGAGTTGCTGGGCAGGGGCACATTTGTATCTGTCTGGGGGCAGGGAGCACCCATTTCCTCCTGGCATCATTCTGCTGCCGTTTTCTTGCTTGGGAACCCAGGGTGCATGGGGGATGGAGCAGGAGAGGCACTGCATGTGAAATGGGAATTGTAGCCCTGCAAGGTGCTAAAACCTGAGAGCACTGTGCTGCTTCTTTCCTCACCCGGCGTGATGAACCTTCCTTGTGTGGTGGCGAACCATCCTGGGCATGAACCCTTTAGTGCATGGCTCACCCCGATGGATGCAGCTGTGTGCACCTCTAGGTGCGCTGGCTGGGATAAACTGCAGGGACATACAGTGGGGTCATGCCTTGGGCCTGGAGCTACCCCAACTATTATGGGCTGGCTGACAAGAAGGGATGCCTGTAGAATGCTGCAGCACCCTCCAAGCAAGTTTTGGACCCTTTGCAACCCCGATGGGGCGAACCCAAGCAGAGCTGTGGACTGGGGCCAGGCTTCAGCCACCGGTGTTATCCTGAAAATGTCACTGGGACGGCAGCCTGCCGGCGCGCGCCAAGCCGCAGCGGGAGGCGATGACTCGGCTGGCTGGCATTGGCTACCATTTTAGAGGAAATGTGGAGCGGCGGGTAATTATTTCTCTTTCTTAATTGAAATTTCAGCCTCAGTGGTTTGCTAGAACGTGCAGGAGAAGGAGCACAGGCGAGCGTGACACGCGTGGGAGAGCGGGTGCAATGAGGGCACATGGGGACCGGCACCGCCGGGGGGACTTCCACAGCCCTCCAACCTGCAAAGGGAAAACAACCCGAAAAAATGCATCGATTTGAGTGGCTTTTAGGAGAGGAGGTTGCTTTATTGTTTCTTTCTTCCTCTATTTTGCTTGGGATGGAGGGCCAATTAAATGAAATTACGCGCTGCAGTCTGGCACCCCGCGCCGGCTCGGAGCAATCAGGTGTAACACAGCATGGCTGATGAGAGCCAATCAAGATGTATAAATGAGGTGTTGACATTCAAACAGCGGGTACCCGCACGGCCGCGCTCGCTGGCTGCCGACACCACGCTCAGAGCCAGGCACGGGCAGCGGCACGCGGCTCAGGGGATGGAGCTCAGCGGCTCCGGATTGTTTCTTTGGATATGTGGGTTTGTGGGATGGTGGCAATGGAGAAACGCTTGGGGAAGGAATTGCACAGCCCTGTGCCTGGTGCTGCTGCATTGCCGTGTCTGTGCTGATGGGTTGTTGTCTCTACTGTAAGGCTTGCATTGGGAAAACTGAGGCACAGCGGGCTTGCCACACTATCCTGGTTCTATGAGGACAGCAAAGAACTGGGGGGGGGGGAGGATTGGGGGCTTCTCCTCCTTTGGTTGCAATGGAGGTGTGGGATGCGAGCACGGTGCTGCTCGAAGGCACCATCCGGGGAGGAGCGAATGGCCCCGCAGCCATCGGTCCCACCAGCATTTCCTGTCTCACGATGGAGAAAAAACGACGTGCAGCTCTAAAAATAGGCACAGCAAACGTGTTGTAACCGCATTCGCAGCTGTGGAAAGGTAAAACCGGAGCAAACAGAAGAGAAAACACCCCCGGGGGCCGCGCTCGGCCCCGTCTCGCTCTGCTCCGTGTCCCTGCCGTGCGCCGGGGAAGGCATTAGGAGCAGGAGCACGTCGTGGCGGGTTCTGTCGAACAGCGCTGCTGCCTGACCCTGATTTGTAGCGGGGCTGAGCGCCGAGGCTCGCTGTAGCGTTACAGCTCTTCCTGCGGTAATCGCCGGCACGCGGGCACCGTGCGGGAGGGGACGATGGCTGCGGTGCGGTGATGCTTGGAGGGAGCACACCGGGACGCGCCGTGCCGTGGTGTCAGCGCCGGTGCTGCCATCCTGTCCTCGTGGCCGGGCTGGAGGCGGCCTGTCCCCATCCCTGGGTCATCCAGGTGTCTCTATGGAGTCACCTGGGGATGGAGCTGGGATTAGTGGCTCTGCTGTGTCACCTCCCTGCGTCTCTGCCAGCTTAAGGTGACGGTCACCACGGTGTCACGGTGCCCATGATGTGTCCCAGCACCACAGCTAAAAGCCCTCCGTGGAGATTGCTGTGCCCACACGAGATGCAGGGATGGGGCTGTGCCGTTGCCCTGGTACTATCACACTGTGTGTGCCCGTGAGCCTGGCCAGCTGGTTTGGGCCATGGGGGCAGTGGAAAATCAGTGGAGAGGGAAACATGAAAGGGAAGAGATGACATACCTCGGGTTACCTTAGTGCCCTGGCTACCCGTTATCACCTCTCATTACCTTCCCATAAGTGCTGCATGGTCTGGCTGGGTGATGGTTAAGGAGATAGGGCTAGGGATGGTTAGGGTCAGCAATCATAACCTGCAATCATAAACTGCCATTCAGAGCTCTGTTCAGCTTAAAAAATTAGAAACTGGTGCTGTTGCATACAAGAGTTGGGGGGCTGTGTTGTGGTCCCCGTGGGCTCAGTCTCCCATCTAGGGATGTGGGGCCAGAGTGGGGTCAGTGCTTTGGCAGAAGGGGGAACAGCAGCAGGAAGGGAGGCAGCGGGGCAGGCAGACAGCAAATCCGTTTTATCAGATGCCGCATATTTTATGAAAGCACATTTCAGCTCTTCAGCCTTGGAAAGCTTTTCATACCCTTTAATTTTCTAATAAAAAGGAATTACGTTTGTTGAAAAGCCAGTAACAAGATTCACTGTCATTGTCTTTTGTACAGACCATAATTCCTGCCTTGGGCACCCGCCTGCAGCCTGGTGCTGTGGCCCAAGATGTGGGGCCATGGGTTGTGCCTGCTTACCCAGCATGCGCAGTTCTCTGAGCTCACATTCATGCCAGACCTCACCCCCATTACCCCAGCCCTAGACCCAGCAGCACCATTCCCTACCCCAGAAAAGCATTATATGATGCTTTCACAGGACAAGGATTTGCAGGGTGCAGGGACAGTGGGTTCAGTGCCATCCCAATGGGTTCCCCATAGTTCCCAGGGGCACACCCCACACTGGGCCCTCACATTGTTACTGCAGTGATGTGTGGGTGTCCCAGTGGGGCATCGTTGTGGCACTATCCGGCTCTGACCCATCCTTGATACATGGGTAGGAAATCCATGCGTCCCACTGCTCACATGCCGAGGTTGGAGCTGGGACCATCTATTACCCGATGGATCACCGTGCCTTGGCCCTGCAGGGGTATTCCCAGTGGGTCCCCAAAAGCTCAGAGCTGAGGGCAGCTCAGGAGCCACGTGGCACAACCGCAGCGCTTTGGGATGCTGCGTCCTTCCCAGGCTGGGAGCGGCCCCGCTCCTCAATGCCCCATTCACGTCCCCGATCAAAGGGCGTTTGTGCACGCAGACGGGCGATCCATCACTCATTCCTCACCATTTGTTGTTCCCCTGCTCGGAAAAAAAAAAGCAGAAAATGCCCCAGTTGGCCCTGTGGGGAAGCAGACGCTGTGGCAGGGCCGGCACCGGTGGCCACCGTGCCCTGGGCACATGGTAGCCACACTCATACTGTGGGTGTCGGTCACTGGTTGTGGCTGTGCCACGGGGCCACGTGGTGCCGGAGCCACGATGCCGCCGGCGCCGCTGCTCCATCTGCGATGCTCATTTGAAGTTGCAGCTCTCACGTAGTGGGGGGGGAACGCGGAACCAACCTGCAAACAGAAATAAATAGCTTGCCCATCACCCCCCCTCCCCGCCCCCCGCCCCATTTCTCATTGCCAGCCGTACTTTCCAGCTGGTTTTGGGGGGGCTCGGGGGTTTCAAAGCACTCCGTAAACGCGTGTAACAATGGGAAGCGGTGCCTTTTAGCCTGCGGCCGGCACAGTTTTAAATGAGGTTCCAGGTAGTCATGGTTACCTCTCCTCTTCGGTAAGAGATGACTTTTATTTCCTGCCTTTTGTATTTGCACATCTCAGATATACATTCTCCCAAACCGTAATTGGTATTTGTGGACAGACGGACGGACGGATGGATGGGATGGAGCAGGATGGGAACACAGTGCTGAGCTCCCCAGGGGCAGCACAGGCTTTCAACCCAGCCATTGCCTTCCCCGGCAGGGCAGAGCTGCTGGGGAGCTTGTCCTGATGCCACCTTGCTGCGCGATCCCAGTGCTGCTAGGCTCTTCCCTTTCCCACCATGGGGCTGCACGCAGGCTCCCAGCATCATGTCCCTGCGCAGGGCTCCAGCACCCCTCCCACACTGCACCCTTTGATTTTGGGAGCCGGGAGCTCGCTCTCACAGTGTGCAAGGGAGGGCGAAGCGCCCGCAGTGATTGATGACAGATCACAGCCTCGTTCCACGGGATCATTGCTCAGAGTGTGGGCAAAGCTGTGCGTCCCGGAGGGACCATCGCTGCGATGTGTGCAGGGCTGTGTTGCAGGGCAGAGGGGATGGGAAGCTGCATATTTCATGCTTCTTTTTTTTTTTTTTTTTTTTATTTTTCCCCTTCTCTCTGAAGGAAAACAAAAAGCCAAGCTATCTAATCACACGCAAGCAGATTCCACCCACTGCCTTGGAAAACTCGCTGGGAAATTATCTATCTACCTGCATTGCCCTGGTGCAGCAGTGCTGTGCTGGCAGGCGATAACCAGCACTGAGCAATCACTGCCGTGCAGCAGCAGCAGCAGCAGCAGACATGTTGGCTTTTTGCAGCCAGAATTTGCAAAACTAAGCAGGCAGCTGGAGCAGCACAGTGCAGTGTGCAGAGCTGGGATTTGCAGCTCCTGCGTGTGCTGCAGCTCCTGTATGTGCTGCTGGCTGTGTGCACCCGCACTCCCATTTAGGAGCATTTTTACAGGGCTCTGCTCCCTGGAACTGCCTCTGTTTGCAGCCCTCCAGGTGTGCGTGCGTTTGGGTGCTGGGGAGAAGCTGTTTGCCTTTATATTTTTCCACTCCCTAATGAGAAAAATGCGTTCTTGTCGAGGAAGTTGGCCTTAAAACATGCAGTGCTGGGGCTGCTTGTTGACACTGAGCTCTGTGGGGCCGTGTCTGGTATGTGGCACTCAGGAGCTGCCCCGTGCCAGCAGCATCACTGGGAAAAGTGGGGTCAGTGGCGGAACCACCATGGCACAGCCCCAAATTCCTCCTCGAGGCAAAACTCATTTCCCAATTCCCATCTCAGTGGGGATGGGGTTTGCTGAAGGTGCAGAGGCTTTGATCCTTCCTAGGGCAGAACTCTCCCAGGCAGTGCGTGCACCCTTGGCTCCAACAGCTGAGCATGTGGGCAGGTAGAGAAATCGCTTTGCTGCAGGCATTGGCCGAACAGGTTTGGAGCTGGGATCCCCACTCCTGCGTGCTCACAGCAGTTCTCTTGCTGCCAGGGTGTCACTGCAAGCCGTGCTCTTAGTTGCAGCACCATGGGGTTGGGATGAGGCTGTGCTGCAGAGTATCCCCACACCTTGATGCACAGTGAGCTCCAGGTTGTGTTCACCCACTTGGGATGCAAACTGCACATCAGTTGCAACAGCAGCTGATGGAGACTCCAGTATATTAGCAGCATTAATTAAGTTACAAAAATTATGCATGTTATCAGTTATGAGACGACCTTTCATAAACTCAGTTATTAAAGCAATAAAGCATGACCCGCTGGTCCTAACCAGTTTAATGGCTGGCGAGGAGTGCGGTTTTTCAAGTCGTACTTGCAGCAGGTCATTAGCTGAGCCATAAGGTAACATGGGGAGCCCGTGCGATGCGCTTGAATGGCAGCGGGGACAGACAGTGCTCATGGAGAGGACGGGGCTGGGGATCACCAGATTGCCAGGTTGGGTGCCCTGCACCTGGAGTCTGTGGTGTGTGCTTGGAGCAGGTGATCCATGGGTGCTGCTGGGGTTGGGCAGTGCAAGCATCCCTACATCATGGCCAAACCCTTCCTTGTTCTTCTGGGAGGTCCCTTTGGGTTCAGTGCTGTTGGAGCCCCAGGATTGCTGCTGGGGACAGAAGGGACATGGCACACGGGGACGTGGCCACCTCAGGGCTCTTGGCTGCAGCTGTTGTGGCACAGAGGGGTGACAGGGACCGTGTCCCTCTGCAGGGGTGGGGACAGATGGCAGCACCTAGGTTCCCCCCGCCGCGCTGATCACAACTAACGTATGATGCTGAGCTGAATCCTCATTTGGAAACACCTGGGATGGTCCCTATGTCCCCCAGCAGAGACCTCCCGCTCACCCAGGGCCACCAAGCTGACGGGCCCTGCTCTCTCCATGCACTGTCCCCATCCCCAAGCACACTGCCTGCCCCCCCGGCACCCCCAAAGCGCCATCCCTGTCCCCGTCAGACGTTTCCAAGCGCTGACCCTCTCCATAAACAAAGGAGAGGCAGAGGGAGGGTGGCTGGCATGTTAATATACTCTCCCCCCCTCTTTTCCTCCCTTCATCCCTCTGGGAAAGGCCTTTGCAGATATAAGCAAACCTTGATTAAAAGCTGCCTGACAGGCAACGGCAGCAGCAAGCAGCAGGCAAGGAAGCTCTCCAAGTCCAAAGGGAGCTGCTGCTGCTGCTGCCGCTGCTGCCTCCATTCTCAGATGTCCCTGATCCTTTAATCAATCACAGCCGCGGAAGAGAAGAGCAAACACACATGCTGAGGCAGAGGTATGTGCATGCATTCATTCCAGCCGGAGCCCAGGCACCGGGGCGGGCGCACGGCTCTGGCTGCGGACACGGAGTCCATCCTGTGCCAGGAGCGTGGGGACAGCATTCCCTATGTCCACATGGGGTGCAGGCAAGCAGAGGGGCCCAGTGTGCTCCCCAGGCTGTGGGGCTGAGCGAGGGCAACGCTGTGTGCTTACACCCCCAGGGAACTGCAGGGACAAGAGATGGCAGTGGGACACACGCTGCTCGTTGCATCCACCAGCTGGTGCCCAAAGCCAACCATCCTTCTGCAGCCGGGCACGTGGCTCCACTCCAACCTTGGGCACCAACCGTGTCCTCACCCCCCCCACCACCAGATCCCTCCAGTAGGGTGTGCGGGGTGATACGGGGGCGGAGGGAGGGAATCCAATCCAGCCAAGCCCCCAGCTGGGGGTGGGCAGGGCCTTGCAGTTTCCTTGTTTATTTTTTTGCCGTCGCTTATTTTTAGCACCGCTGCTTAATGCCTTGTGACAGTGCCTTGGGATGCTCTGCTCGGTGCTGTCAACGCCGTGCAGCCGGTGGGGGGCTCACAGAGCACCTCCTGCTAATGGGGGTCCGGGTTTGGCAGTGGGGCTGCATCCGTGCGCTGAATGTATCTGGGCTCTGTAGGAAGGGATGCACAGCTGCTCCCTGAACCTATCTGATGGGGGTTTGGGTTTTAAGGCCATTGTGTGGATTTTGAGAATATGGTCTCCTGGTAATAACTGACCCGCAGCTAATTGTTGGGGATGTCGATATTTTTGGTGCTTGGAGTGGAAACAGCACAATGTACTGGGGGTTCTGGAGCTGTCCTGGCTTGGAGAGCCCCTCCTGGAGCTGCTGAGGCTGTGTTTTAGGGATGGGTGAAAGGGCTGCCATGCTGAAATGTGAGGCTCCTCCTCTCAGTGGGCTCTGCAAACAGATTTTCTGGCCAAGCAAAGACTGGAGGTGACATTGCTCTGTGATGCCAAGGAACCATTGGAATGCCCCAAAACCCATCCGCAGTGGGGGCAGCGGGGGGGACTGAGCCTCCAGGCTTTCAGTGGGACCCCAGCTGGGCTCTGGCTGTGGCTGTGCAAGCGTCTGCTCGCCGCCCTCAAGCCCATTAGTAACGGATCTTTGTGGAATATCCCCCTCATTAAGGCGAGCTACCCCGTGTGTCAAAGGAGCCCTATAAAGAAATGACACTCTGCTCCTTACGGGCTGTGCATATGTAAATGGAGTGGTGCAAAATCCCTAATTGAGACATCACGGGGCCGCTCAGCCCCGGGACCCGTGGGAATGCCAAACCCTGTGGGGATGATGTGAGGGCAGTGGGAACAGCAAGGAATGTGTCCCTGCCACCTCCTGTGTCTGTGCAGGGAGTGGGTGGCAGCCACTTTTGTGGAGCTTTTTGGGGTATGGGACATCCCATGGACATTGGGCTGGGGGCACATGTGCGCTGCCCACTCTGTGTTCAGGACTCCTCTGGCTCTTCTGAGTTGCTTCAAGTCTTGTCTAGGAGAAAACATGGCTTATTCCCTTTCCCCATTGGATTAGGACTCTGCTGAGCTCTCTGCCCAGTTCTGGGTGCTCGCCTGCTGCCTCTTGCTGCTCCCTTCTGGGGACTGAATCCTGATCGAGTTTTCATTTCTCAAGCCGGGGCTGGGATGCTGCCGGACTTGGGAAAAGCTGGAGAAAGGAACTGGAGAGCAGTGGACCACAGCGTCCTGGTGCTGCACGGCCTCACAGCCCATCAGGAGATACCACATGGCACCGAGGGACACCACAGCCCATGCACAGTGCCTGCATTTCCCGCTCCTTTAGAGAATGGAGAGCATCAGCCCACTGAGGACATCCTCAGTTAGGAGATTTCAGTGACCTTTTTTCACACAGATTCCCTCCAGCATCCCTCCACCCAACATCCCTCCACCTTGTCCTGCACCTCTCCATCCCTCATCCCTCATCCCTCCATCCCTCATCTCTCCCCCCAGCATCCTTCCATTCAGGCAGTACCAACGCACAGAACTCAGCAGGGTCTGGGCCATCACTGTGCCCTCATTCAAGCACAGCAGTGGCACAGAAGGGGAACGAGACCCTTCTATTTGTTTTGGCACCGTGTTCCCAATCAGCGCACCCCACCAGCACAGTGTGCTGCTATTTAAGGAGACCACTTGAGGTACACCTGCACGAGGGAGTGCAGCGCCAGCAAGTCAGTAATGAGAAGAGATGCATCCATTTAAGGAAAACAGACAACAACAAGAAAGGCAATGCATTCTGGAGGCTGAGGGGATCAGTCCCAGTCGGGGCCCATCTTTCCATGCTTCCATGTCTCAGCTCCGGCCATCCCCGTTTACCACATTTACCACACGCTGCCATTTGCCTTCTGCCTTTTCCCCCCCTGCTTTATCCCCTCCTTTTCTGAAACATTATAAATCAAACGGCTTAAAATGTAAAGCATCAAACATTCTAAAACCTTCATCTATTATTAACTGTGACAGTAAATTCCACCTCTGAATGTTTCACATAGCAACTGTTACCAGGACTCTGCATCCCGAGCTGATGTTCCTGCAACTTTGCTCCAGCAGCTCGGGGGCCGTTCCCCCCCCCCCTGCAATGGGGCTGCAATGCCCCCAGACTATGATACTTTTGCTCAGTGTACACCAGTGCGTTGTGGAGTGCTACAGATAACAGTGTTGTTGTTAACATGAGGGCAAAGGGGTATTTTTGTGCTGGAAGCAGGGTGCTTTTTGTTGCTGCTTTGCCTTGTTGCTGGTGGTGGCTTTGCTCTTTGGGTGGTGGTTCCTTGTCTGGGTTGTGCTGTGGGGCTGCTCCTAGGGGTGATCAATAGGGCTCTCCTGGTGCATGGGTGTATGGCATGGCATGGCGTGGTACGGTGTGACATGGTATGGTACATCATGACATGGCATGATGTGGCGTGACATGTAACATCATGGCATGACACAGCGCGGAATGATGTGGCATGGCACAGCGTGGCATGGTACAGCATGGAATGGCATGGCATGGCACAGTATGGCACAATATGGCGTGGAACAACACGGCAAGGCACAATGTGGCATGGTATGGAATAGCACAGCATGGTATGGCATAATGTGACCCAGCATGGTGCGGAGTGAGATGGCACAGCACAGCATGGCGAGGCACAGTACGGCATGGCACAGCATGGAATGACATGGCATGGCTCAGTGTGGCACGGCATAGCACATCGTGGTGTGGCACAGCATGGCACAGAACAACATGGCATGGCACACCACCAGGCTTAGAACCACAGCTCCTTCCCCTCTCTTTGTCCTGCCTCACTCCACGCTCCTGCCCCCAGCACCACCGCAGCAGCCCCCAACCCCACGCCCACCAGGGGAAGCCCCACCACCCCATGCCCTGTGCCCACCACGGCTTCCCCGGCTCTCCTCCTCCAGCAGCGCCGTGCTGCCACGAACCCCCCGGCTGCCTCTGCGCCGCCGTGATTTATTCATTCATAAGGAGGGCAGCGCGTCTCCGCGCCTCCCCCTGCTCCCCGGGGACAGGCAGCAATTTCCCTGCTCTGAAGAAGCTTGTGAAGGTTTGAGTGAATCTGGGAAGCAAATCTAATTGGCAACCTCGTAATTCCTCGGGGGGACATGTACTTTGGTCATATCTAAGTACATTCCAGCCAGTGTTTAAGACACACTGAATCCAAACTTGGACAGTAAAATACCAGCAGCTCTAAGCTCCTTATCTATTTCAGGCAGATTAACTCCTTAATCATCCCTTTTGGAAGTTCCCTGCCCCAAATTCCGCTCCCTTCCCCCTTTCCTCCCCCCCTGTTTTCAGCAGGAACAAAAGGAACAGGCAGATTTTGCAGGGTGCGAGAGGTTAGGATCGCGGCGGCGATGATTGACAGAGGCAATAATGGGGGAATGGAGGACGGCCTTTGGAAAGCTGCTTTCCTGGCGAACCTGCCTGCCTGTTTGTCTTCGGGATTTGGAGAAGGGAAGCGTATAATGCCGAGATAATTTATCATATGACATCAAATGTCAATTTTTTTTTATTTCTTTTTACCCCTCTTTTCTCTATTTTCCCCCCTGTAAGAGGGGTGAAGGCAGTGGGGCCACCCTACGAGCAGCCTGGGGGGCTCCTGGCAGAACCATCTTCTGCCCCATCCCATAAAGACAAGAAAAGCATCAGTGCTGGGTGCTGCTCACTGTCACTCAGGGAAGTGCTGGAGCATTGTGCTTCCTTACAGAGCTGTTGGCCACTTGCAGGAGGTGGCCCTGGTGGATGGATGTGGCACGTGGCAATGGGGATGGGGCTGGGATCGGGATTGGGGTAGGGTGAGGCAGGGGTGGGACAGGAATGGGGCCAGGATGGGACTGCAGTGGCACTCGGATGGGACCAGGACAGGGCAGGGAAGGAACCAGAGTGGGATCAGTTTGGATCCCAAGTGGGACCATGGTGGGATTGGGATGGGACCTGGATGAGACCCAGGTAGGATTGGGGTGGTGCCAGGAAGGCATTGGGATGGAATTGGGAGCACCCGGCAAAAAGCAGAAATAACCCAAACACTGGGATTCATCCACGTGGGTCACTTGGTTGGAGCTGAAGGGTTGGTTGAAGGGTTGGGGCTGAAGGTTTGAGTTTGAAGGATTGGCATAGGGTTGGCTGAAGGGTTGGAGCTGAAGCAGTGAGGCTGAAGGATGGCTTAGGATTGGCTGAAGGGTTGGGGATGCAGGTTTGAGGCTGAAGGGTTGGGGCTAAAGGTTTGAGGCTAAAGGATTGGCATAGGGCTGTCTGAAGGGTTGTCTGAAGGGCAGTGCGGCGCTGGGGAAGATCTGTCTGTTACCCCCCCGGCACGGCTCCCGTTGGCTGTCCTTGCTTTTGTCTGCAGCGCGGGGCAGGCCAGGTCCTTCTTTAACCTCAGCCATATTTCCTGTGCAGCCATCGACTTGTTTTCCTCTCTCCTGTGAGCGCCTCAAGGTTGATGTCAATCCTGTTGGTGGGGGAAGCGATAAGCACGCGGCCGCCCTCGCTGCACGCTCAGCCCTGCCATGAATTTTGTCTCTGGAGCGTGTTTGCTTTGCAGGAGGCATTGCCCAGGGAAGCTCAGGTGGAGCATCTGCTTTGCAGCGAGTCTCGGGGTTGCTTGTATTTTAGTTTTTAATCCCTTTCTTTTTGCAAAGCCCTCTCTTGCCAGCTGGCAGCATGCAGGGGCAAGGAGAGACACGGCGATTTGCTGCAAAGAGCCCTTCTCCCTGGGATAAGCAAAAAGCAACGGGAAAAAAATAATAAATGAAGGAGGGAAAAAAGAGGGGATGGAGGAAGCCGGGGGGGCTGAGCCGGATTTCCAGGCTGGAGGGGAGGCCGGGGGACAGCGGGCTTCCCCTGGCAGCGGTGGCGGAGCAGAAACGTTGAGTCATGAGTGAGGTTTGCAGGCAGTGTTTTTCCCAAGCAAAATTCCTCACCGGGGAGGAGCAGAGCAAAGCTGGGGAAAAAAAAAGGGGGGGGTGGGGGATGGGCGGGGTTCATGGGCTGCGTGCCCCAAATGGGGAAGGCTGTACCCCACTGCAATGGGAATTCCATCTGGGGGGATTCAGGGAGGGACCTGCTCAGGGAATTCCCCAGCAGCCGGATGGGAGGAGCAGCCGGTCCTGGGGGGGCGGGGGGGTTCTGCGCACCCCATCCCTCCTCCTGACTGCCCGCATCCGCCCACCCCCGCGCAATGGGCGGCGCAGCCCCAGCGCCATTTATCATCATCTGCGGGCAAGTGAAGTGTGCAGGGAACAGCTGCTGCGCTCGGCTGAGCACCGGGGGGGCACGGGGAGATGGGGGGGGGGGGAAAGGGGCTGGGGGCTGCCCTGTGTGTGCTCCCTCCTTGGGCTTGCGTGGGAGATGGGGGGGCATTAGAAGGGGGTATTGGGGGAGAGGGGTCAATGGGGTGCTTTGGAGGAGGGGTGCTTTAATGGGGTGCGTTGGGAAAGGGATGTGTTAAGGGGTGCATTGTATCGAGAGTGCATTAAAAAGGTGCAGAGGAAAAAGGGTGCATGAAGGGGGGCAGTGGGGTGAGGATTTGTTGAAGGGTGCGTTGGAGGGGGGCACCGGAAAGGGTGCATACATGGGATGAACTGGAAAGAGGGTCATTGAAGGAGGATCCGTTGGATACAGGGTAGGTAATGGAGTGCATTAAGGGGTGTGTTGGAAAAGAGGTGTGTTAAGGGGTGCACCGAAGGGGGGTGCACCTGGAGCAGTGCCTCCATGTCCCCTGGGGACGTTTCCCAGCGCTGTGCAGAGCTCCGCCGCTGCCTTCCTTCCCCCTTCCCTCTCTCCCCTTTTTTCTCTCCTCCCTTAATAATAAAATTATACCAAGCAGTTTGCGGTGTGGCAGCCTGCCAGAAAGTGTTTCTTTAAACTCCACCAGCTCACAATTAAGCAAATCCGGAGCTGACACTCCTTGATAGGCACTTTCTCCCCCAAGAAAGCATCCACTGGGAACCCCCCCCCCCCCCCAGCAGCTCTATGGGGCTGACTCCCCTCCCCCCCAGGCTGTGGAGCTGTGGTGCGTGGTGGGGGGATTTGGGAGCAGGGTGCAAGGAGGCGGGGGGGTCCACAGTGCCAGCATTGCTCCTATTGCACAGCATTACCCTGTGAGCATACACTGCTATTTTTAGTTGCTGAGTCCTTGTTGATGTCGCATCGGAAAAGCCAGAGCCTGAGAACCACAAGAGCTTGGGGGGGTGGGCAGGGAAATGGCTCCCAGGCATGGTCCTGTGGGGCTGGGGGGGGAGGAGAGGGGGGTCCTGGGTGCTTCCCAAGCTCTTGGATTGTGTTATAGGGCTCCAGATCTGGTCCTCATGGTGCTCTGTGCCTTTTGCCTGCCAGCCATCAGGGAGAGGGGTGGGAAAGAGTAAGGGAGGAGCGGGGGTGAGAATAAGGCAAACACAGCCATGCAACGCCTTGCGTGAGCAGGAGGCAGGCGGCGAGCCGTGGTGCCGGCGGGTGTCTGCACAGAGGGTCTGTGGCAGCTGAGAGCATGGTGTCATGCCCTGGTGTTGTGCACCGTGTCAGCTCCATGCACTGCAGCATCAGCACCGCACACTGCATCAGCACCATGCACTGCAGCATCAGCCCCATGCACTGCATCAGCTGCGTGCATCACTGCATGGCAGAGGTCCAGCACCTGCCCTGGGAGGTGCTGTGGGTCCTGCATGACCCCAGAGGGTGACCCCAGGGCTGTTCTGGGAGCTCTGGGGTCATCTGGGCTGTCTCTGGGGACAGAGGGGACGAATGCTCCAGGGTGGCCATAACCAGATGTGAGTGTGGCTCTGTGTGTGGCAGGGGCAGGATGATGCTGGCTCCAGGCACTGTGATGTCCCCACCGTCCCCATCTCCTCTGGTGGACACAGCCCTTCCTGAGGTCACCCTTGGGGCACTGTGTCACAATCCCCATGTGCAGCCGCGGTGGCTTTTTAGGACTGCTTAGTGCAGCCCCCTGACCCCATATGGATCCCACCACAGCATTGGAGGGGGGTGGTACCTTCCTTGGGGCTGTGGCAGGGAGCGCTGCACAGCTCTGGGGAAGCAGCCACTTCCTCCTCCCTCTCCTACAAAGGGACTTAACCTTGCTGCTGTCAACAGCTTGATTTGATGCCATTAAAGCGCTTGCTCGGAAACAGCCTACATCAGGCAGCAACATCTGCTCAGTCCCTGCTCCTGCAAAGCTGCGGCACAGCTCAGGGCAGAGGTGGCCTTGAGCTCCTCAGATAGGGCCAGTGCTGCTGGCACAGTGTGGCCCCCCGACAGCACAGGGCTGCAGGCACTGCACCCGCTGGGAGCTCAGTCTAGATGGAGAACCAATGCACAGCTGGGGCACAATGCTGCCTCAGGAGCTTCCATGCGTGGGCACCCAATTGTGAGCCCAGCACTGCACCCCTTGCATGCGTGCACACCCTGCATGAATGCAAAGTCTGAATGTGTGCATGCCCCACATGCGTGCATGCCCTGCACATGTGCACATCCTACATGTGTGTTCCTCACACGTCCTCACCCTACACATGTGCCCTTGCGCCGGGTACTTTGCTCAGCCTGGCGTTGGCCCAGCTGTTTGGAAAAGTAATAATAATCAATAATAAAAGAGCAGGGAGAAGGAAGGCTCCCCTGAAAGCACCAACCCGGCATTTTCTCTGCCCGATCCCATTTTTCAAACCTACTTCCATGTGCGGCATTAGGGGCTCTTTTCTCCCTTTCATTCTCTCGCTGTTGCTCAGGGCTGCCCCAGAGCCTGGCTTTGATTTTCTTCCTTTGTTCTCACAGCCCCCGTTCCCCCCCCCGGCCTCGGAGCAGGACAGGGCAGCCCCCACACCCCTTCACCATTAGGGGCTCCAGCAGCAGGCTTACCAGATCCTAATGGAGCTGTCTGTTCCCCGAGATATATGCCCTAACCACGTGCACTGCCCGTGTGGGCCATGAAATGCAGCTGCAAAATGGAGCAGCGAGGTGGAAAGAGAAGGAAAAGAGACTCTGGGTGGAGATATGGGGGAGGGATTTGGGTGCTGGGGCGGTGCAGCATTGCAGGGCGTCCCCAAGAGCTTGCCATACAGAAATAGATGCCTGCATGCGTGGAGAAACCCCAAAAAGGTGCTGAGATGTGAATACTGTCCGTGGGACACCGCAGAAATTGAGGCCAGCGTGGGACTGATGAAGTGCATACACGGGAGCTGTGGGCAGAGGGGCAGTCAGGATCTGCACTGATTTGATGCATTTTGGCACGGTGCTGAGCTCAGCATCTGGCAGGTGCTGGGTATGATTTATTAAGCTCCTTGAGGAGGGGACAGCATGGGCTGCAGCAGGGTCACTGCAGGAGCAACATCATGGGGGGAACCCACACCTCCAACCCTCTGGGGTCGGGCAGGTTGCATCCCCCAAACACCGATCTCTTCTTGAGCACACAGGGCCCCGCTGCGAGCTCAAAGCGGGGTGACCCAGGTGCTTCCCCGCACCTCGCACGGACGGGGAGAGGAAATGGGGCCGTTTAATGACGGCTGTGCTGAGCGCTCGGCTAATCGGCGGCTGCTGGCGGGAGCAGACAGCTTCCAGATGGCATCGCACCGGCGCTGGGGTTATTGGCTGGGGACGGGGGGGGGCTGCGGGAGGCGGCTGCAGGCACAGACAGGCAGACCCAGGAAGTTGAAATGAGTTTTTTCTTGCAGCAGAGCCCCGCGTTCCTGTCCCTCCAGGCTGCTGCCTCCAGTAATTATCACAATAATTACAAAGAATGGCAATGAGCAGGGTGTTGGCAGGGGTGCACAGGGGTGCACAGGGTGCCGGCAGCCCCAGGAGGAAGGGTTACCCCTTAAGGGATTTGCAGACTGATGGGCAGTGGGTGCGTGGAGCACAGAGAACACGAGGGGACCCAGCAGAGCTTTGGGGTGGCAGCACGCTGCAGGCCACGGTAGGGGAGGGGCTTCCACCCTGTGAAGCTGTGGTAGGTGGGGAAGAGACACACTGCAGGGAGAGAGGAGGCAGCAGGACCTCGGGCAACCCCAACCCACAGGATGCAATGCAGGGCGATGTGATGTGGGGAGACTTGCTGGAGGATGATGCAGAGTGATGCGATGCAGGGCGATGCGATGTGATGCGGGGCCAGCTGCTGACATGGGGGGTGGTGCAGGGCGATGCAAGGCAAGGTGATGCGATGGAGAGCGATGCGATGCAAGGTGACAGTGCAGGGCGATAAAGTGATGCAAGGCAAGGTGATGTGATGCAGGGCGATGCAATGAAAGGTGACAGTGCAGGGCGGTGTAAAGCAATTCAATGAAAGGTGATGTGATGCAGAGCAATACAATGCAAAGTGATGTGATGCAGGGTGATGCAATGCAAAGTGATGCGATGCAAGGTAAAACGATGCAATGTGAAGTGATGTGGTGCAGAACAGTATAAAGCATTGCACTGTGAGGTGGCAGTGCAGTGCGATGTAAAGCAATGCAGTGCAAGGCAATGCAATGCAGAGTGATGCAACACAAAGTGATGTGATGTGATGCGGAGTGATGCAATGCAAGGTGACAGTGCAGGGCAGCGTATAGCAATGCAATGCAAAGTGACAATGCAGGGCAATGTAAAGCGATGCAAAGCAAGGTGATGCAGTTCAGGGTGACGTAAAGCAGTGTAATGCAAGATGACAATGCAGGGTGATATAAACCGATGCAACACAAGGTGATGTGACACCAGGCAGTGCGATGCAAGGTGATGCAAAGCGACGAAGCAATGGGAGGTGACATGGTGCAGGACAATGTCAAGCGATGCATTTCAAGGTGATGCAATGCAATGCAAAGTGATGCAATGCTGGGCGATGCAATGCAAGGCAAGGCAACGCAGGGTGTTGCAGTGCAGTGTTAGGTGCCGCGGTCACGGCAGCACGAGGGGAGGCAGTTGCAGCAAGGCCATGCCCTGGCAGCGGAGGCGATGCCTGCGGTGCCGCAGCTCAGTCCCCTCTGCACGCGGCCGCGCTCCCCGGCCCTCCGCAGCGACGCTGCTTCATTTGAATTCTCGCCTCTCTCTCTTCGCAGATAACAAGCCCGCGCCATGCAGTCCTTTCGAGAAAGGTGTGGTTTCCATGGCAACCAGCAGAGCTACCAGCCGACTTCACAAGATACATCACGCCTGGAGAATTACAGGCATCAAAGTCAGGCAGGGCCGAACTGCGAGCGGCAGAGGCTGGTGGCGAAGGAGTACTACAGTCAGCAGCAACTGCCATACGCGGGCTATGAGAACAGCGCCGCGGAGAAATACCACCGGGGAAACAAGCAATTAGCAGGGCAGCAGCTGCAAGGCAGGCCGGCCTTTTCCAATTACGCTGTGCAGGAGAACAGCCCTTACCCAGCGCGCTATTCGGGGGACGAGAGCCTGCAGGCGTGGGGTGGGCAGCCACCAGCGCTGCCCAAATATGAGGACAGCCTGATGAAGAAGACGTCGCCGGCAGCAGGAGGGCGGCCGTACCACGAGCCGGCAGCGGCTCCACTGCCCTTCCGGACTCACTTCCCACAGCAGCAGCCGCAGCAGCCGCCCGCGCTGCCCTACCCCAAGCTGCAGCGGCAGAAGCTGCCCAACGACGTCTCTTCGCCCATGCCCTTCTCACAGAGCCCCCATTTTGGGCAGCACTCACAGTCCTTCCCCGCCTCCTCCACCTACTCCTCTGTGCCAGGGGGCAGCCAGCCGGCACATTCCTACAAGAGCTGCACGGCACCTTCAGGGCAGCCGCCGCTGGAGCGGCCCCTGGGCAGTGCCGCCAGCCTCGCCCCTGGCCCCCGTGTGCCCAACCTGCACGGCTACCAGCCCAACCGCATCGGCTATGAGCAGCCCCCGCAACCGCCCCCACAGCCCCCGCCGCCGCCACAGCCCCCGCAGCCCCCGCAGCCTCCTCAGCCCCAACCTCAGCCCTTGCAGGGGAGGCATCACGCTCCAGAGAGCCTCCACTACCAAAACTTGGCCAAGTATCAGCATTACAACCAAGCGGGGCAGACCTACTGCCAGGGTGACGCACCGCCCGTCCGCACGCCGGAGCAGTACTACCAAACCTTCAGCCCCAGCGCCAGCCACTCGCCGGCACGCTCCGTCGGTCGCTCCCCATCCTACAGCTCTACGCCGTCCCCGCTCATGCCCAACCTGGAGAACTTTCAGTACAGCCAGCAGCCGCTCAATGCTGGCGCCTTCCCGGCCGGCATCACTGACCACAGCCATTTCATGCCGCTGCTCAACCCCTCTCCCACTGACGGGACGAGCCCGGATGCTCAATCTGGGAATTGCAAGAATTTGCCGAAGGAGAAACTGCCTGAAAACCTTCTGTCAGATCTGAGCCTGCAGAGCCTGACAGCACTCACCTCCCAGGTGGAGAACATCTCCAACACCGTCCAGCAGCTGCTGCTTTCCAAATCAGCCGTGCCCCAGAAAAAGGGCATCAAGACCCCAGCGAGGACCCCTGAGCAGCTCAAGGGGCAGCACTGCAGCCCAGAGAGCAGCACATACTCCACAGAGCAGGTTGGGACCCCGCTGTCGGATCCACTCAGCACCCCGCAGTCCGTCCATGCCGAGACACAGGACGCTGACTATCTGAGCGGCTCGGAGGACCAGCTGGAGAGGAGCTTCCTGTATTGCAACCAGAACCGCAGCCCTGCCCGTGTCAACAGCAACTCCAAGGCAAAGCCCGAGTCGGTGTCCACGTGCTCTGTCACCTCCCCAGATGATATGTCCACCAAATCGGATGACTCCTTCCAGAGCATCCATGCCAGCCTGCCCCTGGAGACCTTCACCAAGTATGTGACCAACGAGCGGGACTGTCCCCGGCTGCTGCTCAGTGCGCTGTCCCAGGAGGAGCTGGCCTCCGAGATCATTGTCCTGCAGGACGCCATCAATGAGAAGGAGGACAAAGCCTGGCCCAACTCACCCATGTTGAGCAAGGAGGCCACAAAATCCCCCTTCCAGCTGGAGAACCACCGGCCATGCCTGGACTCCATGGTGAAGGGCTCATGGCCCAGCCAGGGTGACTCCAGCACCCTCACTGAGCCCCTCAAGCTTGACAAGGCTTCGGGGGGCAGCACGGGGAAGGACTTCGGGGACGAGGTGTACGAGGGTCCCCAGGTGGAGTTTGCAGCCACCGAGACCAAGGACACGCTTAAGGATGCAGACCCGTTGGCTTTCAACTCCAAGCCCAGCATCCCAGCCGCTACTTCCAGTGCAGGGGCCTCCGGCTTCAGCTGCTATTCAAACACCACAGCCAACTCGGTGGGCTCTGAAAATGCCATGGAGCACTTTGAGTGGCCAGAGGAGAACCTGGGTGAGGCGTGCCTCAGGTGGAAGGAGCTGGGCTCGGGTCTGCAAGCCTCCGACCTCCCCAAAGGCCTCTTTCCCAGCAAACTGGGAGGGTCCTGCAAGGAGAAAAAAAACGCTTGTAGCTTGGACCTGTGCGATGGTGAGCAGCCGGCCAAGAGTGAGACGACCCGGGACTTTGGCCAGCAGGCGATGGAGGAGGAAGAGGAGGAGACGCTGACCTACGATGAGGCCACAAAGGTGGACAGTGAGAGGTGGCTGCAGGACACGCGGCACTGCTGCACAGCTGGGGACTTCAGTGAGATTCCTATGATCTCATCACCAGAGCTGAAGGAGTCGGACCTGGAGGTGGAGGAGTACTCCTCACTCTGCGAGCTGGCAGGCACGGAGCAGAAGTCGGTGCCCTACGCTGCCTCACCTCCCAAGCCTCCAGAGATACCTGCTGTGCTGTCTGCCAGCGAGGTGCCCATGTCTGCCGAGGAGACTGTCAGCACAGTAGAGAAGGAGAGTTCTGTGCCCTCGGCGCGTCTCTCCGGTCAGTCCATCATCCTGCTGGGCCCGGCAGTGGGCACGGAGACCAAGGTGAAGAGCTGGTTCAAATCCTCCCTGCCCCACATCCAGCCTGAGGAGGAGAGTGGGGGAGTAGAAAAGTCCCACCCGGAAGCAGTGGACTCTGAACCTGTTTTGTCACTTGGGGTGAAGAAGCAACCGGCACCTGAAAATGCATTGGTGAAAACAGAGCCTGTCTCACGGGGCAAGAACCTCCGCAACAAGAGGATCCACTGCCGGCTGCCGGAGGAGGACAGTGCTGGCAACACAGTGCCGAGCCCCTTCAGTGAGCTGCCAGCACTGTGCGTGGGGCCGGACGGACAAGGGGAGATGCTGAGCAAGAATGTGCACAGCCAGACGCCCAGGTTCGCAGCGGAGGGCTTGCCGGCACGCATGTGCACCCGCTCCTTCACCGCCCTCGCTGAGCCCCGTGCCCCGGCGCCGCTGGAGGGGCTGAAGGCACCGATGCACCAGGAGAAGCTGGGCAAGAAGCCGGCATGTGGTGTGAAGCAGCGGGTGGCTTTCAAAGCCAGGAAGCGCAGTGGCCGGCCAGCCCCTAAGGTCATCCAGAGCGCCGGAGGTGATGCCGCCATCACGGTGTCCAGCTTGGTGCCGGCTGAAGAGGTGGTGGGGCCAGGGCCGACGGATGGGGATGTGGCAGATGGTGGGGAGAGGGACCAGCGCTCGATGATCCTGCGCTCCCGGACGAAGACACAGGAGGTTTTCTACACCAAGAGGCGGCGGGGCAAGCGGGCGGCTGATGTCCGACTGAAGAACTGCAAAGCACCCAAGAAGCTCATCTCCAACAACCACCTCCCACCCACCTTCAAGTTGACCCCCCCGGGCAGCCCCCACAAGGAGGGCAAGGTGGGCACCAGGATGAAGCTGCCCAAGGCGGGGCCGGGGGTGGGCGGCAAGATGTCAGAGCGGCCCCTGCACTCACTGAAGAGGAAGTCCACCTTCATCTCCCCCATCCCCGCCAAGAAGAGGAACCTCGTCCTGCGCAGCAACAGCGGCGGCGTGAAGGAGGAGAAGCCGGAGGGTCCCCACAGCCTCTTCAAGAAGATGCCCGTGGCCAAGAAGGTGAAAGCAAAGCTGCCCCCCAAGAGCCCCGGCGAAGCCGTCCCCAAACCCCCCCCGGTGAAGGAGGCCCCCGACGTCTGTATCAAAATCACCTCGCGGGCGGCCTTCCAGGAGGCCACCAAGACCAAAGTGCTCCCTCCCCGCAAGGGCCGCGGCCTCAAGCTGGAGGCCATCGTGCAGAAGATCACCTCGCCCAACCTGAAGAAGTTCACCTGCAAAACGGCGGCGGCGGCCACGGTGGCGGCCACCTACGGCACCTCGCTGAGCGTGGCGGGGACGGAGCGCGAGCGGGCGGTGAAGCACGGCGCTGTGGCCCCGGCGGTGGGTGACACGCGGTTGCCCAAACCGGTGGCGGCACAGAAGGCGCCCACCGTGCCACCGGCTGAGCAGTTCTGCCGGAACCCCCACGGCCGAGCGCTGAAGGGGAAACCGGGCAGCGGGAAGAAGCTCTCCGCCGATGGCTCGCAGAGCGAGGGCTGCGTACAGGCTGCGGGGGCACAGCCCGGCTCGGCCGTGGCGGCCAAGAACATGGCGCTGCTGCCCAAGAAGAGGAACCGCAAGGGCAAAGTGGCGGCGCTGGGCATGGCCAAGGCACCCCTCGGCCCTGCGCTGCCGCTGTCGTCCCGTGAGCGTGCGGCCGGGCCGGGCGGTGGGGATGAGGGCAAGAAACCAAAGAGCGAGGAGAAGGAGGCGGCGGGCAGCGAGGGGCCAACGGCGGGTGGGACGGCACGGGGGGCAAAGCCCCGGGCCAACCACGCCAACTACAATGGCTACTCCAAGCGGCAGCGCAAGCGTTTGGGCCACGGCAAAGCCAAAGCAGTGCCAGTGCGCTGCAAGAACCGTGGCAAGCGGCGGCGGCCGGCCCAGCAAGCCCCGCTGCCGGACCCTGCCGAGCCCGAGATCCGCCTCAAATACATCTCCTGCAAGAGGCTGCGGGCCGACAGCCGGGCCCCCCCCTTCGCTCCCTACGTCCACGTAGAGCGGCGCGGCGACTTCACCACCGCCTGCACCGTCATCAACTCCCCCGGCGACGAGGCCCGGCTGCAGCGGGGGCCCTCCGGCACCGTGCCCAGGCCGCGGGCGGCCCTGCCGGCCTCCTCCGCCATGCACCTGGGGCCGGTGGTGTCCAAGGCGCTGAGCGCGGCCTGCTTGGTGTGCTGCCTGTGCCGCAGCCCCGCCAACTACAAGGACCTGGGTGACCTGTGCGGGCCCTACTACCCCGAGGACTGTCTGCCCAAAAAGAAGTCGCGGCTGAAGGAGAAAGTGCGGGCGGAGGGCGAGGAGGGCGGCGCAGCGGAGAGGCCCCGAGGGGTGGCAGAGAGCGGCTGGGCAGCCGGCGGCAGGGCGGGCAGGCAGGAGGGTGCCGCAGAGCCGGGCAAGCCGAGCGTGCTGCGCTCCAGCCCCCGGGGTGTGTTCCGAAGGCTGCAGAGCTGCTACTGCTGTGACGAGAGGACAGAGGGCGAGGAGGCGGCCGAAAAGCCCCGGCGGCACGAATGTACCAAGGCCGAGTCCCCGCCGCAGCCCGAGCCGGCGGGAGACACGCAGGAGCACTGGCTGCACGAGGCCTGTGCCGTATGGACCGCTGGGGTGTTCCTGGTGGCGGGGAAGCTCTACGGGCTGCAGGAGGCCGTCAAGGCAGCTGCCGACCTGGTAAGAGCTCGGCTGTCTGCCCCGCACGGGGTGAGCCCTGAATAATAGCAGAAGCAGCAATAAAGCTGGGAGCAGCCTCTCCCATGGCATTCACCATTTAGCTGAAGCCATTTCTATGGCTGGTCCCCATTTCCAGCCCAGATCCCTCTGGCACTACAGCCCCATAGCAACGGAGGGCTAATGGTGTGTTGCTGCGCAGCTGACGTGGCTGGGTGATAAGGGGTTAAATGAACAGGGTTGGTCTGCAACATCCGGGCATTAGGAGTCACCCTGGGAGGCTGGGGCTGGCGTTCAGATGTGCAAACCCAGCTGGCTTCCCACGGGATGTGCACTGCCGCCTCCCTGAGAGCTCCTGAGATCTCCTCCTTCAGCCTTAGCAGCGTTTGTTTGCTGTTCAGTCATGCTGCAGCTCACAGAGGGACAGATGCAGGGTGGGAGGTGGGAACGGGCGGCCTGATGCCAGGATGATGGGCAGCTGGAGACTGGGGAGCGTACAGCCCTGCCCTGCTCCTGGTGCAGAGCGAGAGGAGCATGAGGACATCGGGAGAGCAAAATGGGGAGGAGGGTACTGGGAAACATGGGATTTTGTGCCACGGCCATGCCAGCAGAGACGGGGCGGGGCCTGCAGCAAGCCCTTCCTGACCAGGTTTGGGGCTGGCTGCATCCATTGCATGACCATCAGGCACAAATGCAATGTTGGCCAGAGGCTGCAGCCCTCCCTGCTAAGGCCCTGGCCATTTCACTTCATCTCCATGCCTCCCACATTGCCATAGGGGCTTCTTGCCTTTGTGCCAGGCTCTGATGGGATCTTTCTATCTCTGCCTCTCTCCCACCCTGCTCCGGATTCCTGACTGCGGTGAAAGAAGTGCTCGAGCTGCCAGCAAGCAGGAGCCACAGTGGGCTGCTGCCAGAAGGGGTGTCCCCACACCTACCACTATGCGTGTGCCATTGACACAGGTGAGCCCAGGTGCTGGGATTGGGATGTGGGGACCCCCCTGCTCCCTCTGACCCTGCTGTTGGCAGAGCTGGGTGGTCTGGGGGCTCTGCATGAATGGTGATGGTCTCTGTAGTCTGTGTCCCAGATTTGGCCAATTTCAGCTAAACTCTTCCTGCAAACGGTGTGGCTCCTCTGGATGTGGCAGAGAGGATGCTGTGTCCTTGCTGCCCAGAGACAGCTGGTGGCAGGGGCTGCCCTCACATGCCCTCTCCTTTCCCCGCAGGTTGCTTATTAACTGAAGAGAGCTTCTCTCTGAGATGTCCCAAACATAAGGTAAGCCCAGAGCCCTCGTGTTTTCCCACGTCTCCAGCCCGTGAGGGAGGTGGATCTGCTTTCAGACCTTGTCACCATGTCCGCCAGGACATCCCACTCCCCAGCACAGCCACTCCCAGTTTCAGCCTAAGTGGTCATCATAGAATCGTTACTTCCTGGGGGACACCAGGACACCCATGTGACCCTTAAAGTTGTGACAAGTGGGGGCTGCACTCCTGCCTCCTCTTGACAGACTGTGGGGTTGTGTCCCCTTAACATGGAGCAGGGAGAGTGTTGATTTAACTTGCGCTAAAAGCACACCCTCAGTCCTAATGGGGACGTCCCCATCAGCTGGGGACGGAGGGGCATCCCCCCCACCCCACCATGTGCCTTGTGTCTTGCCTCCTGCTAACACTCCATCCTTGTCCCCACAGAGACAGCCGGTGTAGCAGCACGGGAGGTGCATGGCCCCCGCCACCAGCGAGGGACCCGCAGGGGGGTGGCAGTGCCACCATCCCCATCTCGGAGCCATCGGGGGTCACCAGAGGAGTGTGGCCCCCGGGGTGGGCACAGCGCTGCCGGCCGCCCCCCTGCCTCGCTCCCCAGAGCCCCTCCGGGTGGGCAGAGCCCCTGGGGTGTCAGAATGGGGCCGGGGGCACGGAGCCCCCCAGTGCGGCGTGACGGGGTCACCAGTGGTGCTGACACCCGCACGGCGAACACAGAGACTCTGCTCCAGGACTATGTGAGCTGCACAGGGGTGGGATGGGGTGGGGGTTGGGGGTGTGGGGAGGGGGTGGGGGGGGGGCCGTGTACGAGGGGGTCCCTGCGATGTTGTCTTACTCTGGGGCCGCCGGACCCCCGCGTGGGTTCCAGGTCTCCATATCTCACACTGATCTGATCTGAGATGTTGCCTTCAGCAAACCTCATGGTGTCTGTCTGTATATATGTGCGCGATGGAGAAAAGGAAAAAAAAAAAAAAAAACCACTAGAAAAAAAGAAAAAAGAACAAAAAAAAAGAACAAAAAAAACCCCCAACAGCCTGCTGTTTGAAACACCACTTTGCTTTTTCCGTTCCGTTCTTCCATCTCTGCCATGCACAGTGTCTCCACGATGGGGACAGCACTGTGCCACTGCTGTGCCAGTGGCCGTGTCCCCAGTGGGGCTGGTGGGCACTCAATGGGCTCCCCCAGCCCTGATTCCTCCCTCCAGCCCCGTCCTATGGCACCCACCTCCCCCTGCTCCATGGGGCAGTGCTGGGCTGGGGATGCACAGTCCCCAGAAGCCCCCCCTCCTTCTGCTCTGCTCTGCCAGCACCTCCTCAGCTCTTCTGCTTGCTGGGGACGAGCTTTGCTCCCCATGCTTGTGCTTTAAACCCTATGGCACTGGGTGCAAACCCCATGGCTCTGGGCACAAATCTAGAGTCTTGGCCTGGTGCAGGCAGCTGTAAGCAGCCCAGAAGCAGCTCCTGATGGGCAGCATTGGTGTCTGCCAGAGAGAGCAGCAGTTAAGCCCCACAGGGACAGACACGGGACAGAGGAATGCAGGAGTTGCTTCTCTCTTGCATGGCCAGGTTCGCTTGGCTTCAGCTTTGCCTCTCTTCCCAGCTGCTTCAATGGGGCCAGGGGCTGCCAAGGGTGCATTAACCCCAACCCCCACCCTACAAATGGAGGCAAAGCATCCTGCAAACCCTATGTTCCCTGCACCCCCAACCCTGTGCCCCACCATCACACCCTCCAGGTTTGCTGGCCAAGAAATGTCTGTTGTTTCAGCAGCTCGCCTCG
The DNA here is from genome assembly GCA_037305975.1 of Chrysolophus pictus. Classification (NCBI taxonomy): domain Eukaryota; kingdom Metazoa; phylum Chordata; class Aves; order Galliformes; family Phasianidae; genus Chrysolophus; species Chrysolophus pictus. Next base: position 4,951,842 of record CM074589.1, read on the forward strand.
GACACGGGAGAGAAAAGTCACACAGAAAAGGACAAAAGGAAAAAGAGAATAAAAGTAATTAATAAAAAAATAATAATCCCAGTGTCCCTGGCAGCGCTGCCTGAAATCTGGCTATTTTTAGTGACATCTTGTACATATGACTGTAAAATGGTAAACCGTGTGTATTATATATTGCCTCATTATATAGTGTATATATATGTATACATATACATATATATAATATATATGAAGACTGTAAATGTTAAGACTAGTGTTCTTATTAGTATATTGCTTCACACTGAAGATTGTGTGTAACAAGCTGTTTCTAAAAGATGTTTATTTTCCTTAAGAGTAAAAAACAGGTCATTGCATTCAGAGCGTCAATAAAGATACAACGATTGTTTTGGAAGTACTCTGCGCCCTGCTCGTGGCCTGTGTTCCTCCTGTGGGCTGATGGCCAAGTGTCCCTTCGTCCCCTGGACCAAAGGTCTCATTGTGAGCTCGGGCTTGGGTGGGGGGACACAAACATGGGGTTGAGGTACGGGGAGGTCTTGTGAATGGAGGGTGCATTTGGGGTCCCTCTGGCAGCCGATGTTCCCATCCCTGCCACCCTTGCCCCCCCATCCTGTGCAGCCTCATGCTGGGGGGAAGGCAGGACCCATAGGTTATGCTCTGTGCCCCCCTCCATGTGTCAGACCCTGCACCCCCAGTCCAGCACACGACAGTATAAATAATTGGCTTTAATTCACTGTACAAAACTCTGCAACTATGAAAATACCGTTTAAAAAGGCAAGGGGGGGGGGGAGGAGGAGGATAAGGATGAAATGGGACGCAGCGGGGAGCTATATACAAAGTAGGAACACAGCAAGGGGATGGGGGCACCCACCAGTCCTCCACATCCCAACCCAGAGCCACCCCTTCTCCCAAAGCGCGTGGGGTTGGGGCTGCAGGGGGGGCACAGCTCCTAATGGGGGGAATGGGCAGTGCTGGGGGAGGGCAGGAGGGGCCCCTCTTTCCTACCACGGGCACCTTATGGTGCCATCTTAGCTGCCACCGCGGGGCAAACCCTCCTGCTCTCCCCTGGTGGGGACAGTGCTGAGGTGTGTCCTCCCCCCCCATCCGTGCTGTGGGACCCACGGGGAGGGGCAGGGACACGCAGCAGACTGGGGTGAGGACGGCCCCAGCTTTGCTCTGGGGTTTTGCAGGGGGGCGGCGGGCACTGGGAGGAGGAACCCCAGTGCCGTGCAATACTGCGACAGTGTCACTAGAGGTCCCCACGTCCCGTCACCCAACTGCGCCGGGCACAGGGACAGCCAGCAGGGTGCCCACGCCGGGATGTACCCCCGACACCCACAGCGGATGGTGACACGGGACGTCACCCTGCCGCTCCCATCCGTCACCTTAAAACTGCATTCTGACACCATCTCATAGAGAGGGGACACCGAGGCACGCACGTCCCCACCACCTATATGGCACGGGAGGGGGGGGACAGGTGGCACGTGCCCACATCCCCCCGCTAGCCCGAGGTGACGGTGGTGCCGCTGCCCAGCTTGATGATCATCTGCTGGCAGTCGTGCAGTGTCCGCCTGTCCCCCAGCTTCTCCAGCGTACGGGCGGCCTCAGCCAACATCCCCACACGCTGCCCAGGGGCCGAGAGGAAGCTGGGGGGCAGGTAGCAGCAGGCCAGCAGCAGTGCTTCAGCGTGCTCCCGCGGCGTGGGGTGGCTCTCCGGCTCGCCGACTGCGGGGACAGAGAGAGGGGATGGGCACTGAGCATCCCCTGTGTGCTGTGCTAGATGTGGCACTCGGGGACACGGGTCAGTGGGTACGGTGGTGATGGGTTGGCAGTTGGATTTGATGATCATAGGTCTTTTTCAACCTAAGCGATCCTGTGAGTCTGTTTTCCCATCCCAGGATGGATCACTTGCCAAAAGTACCCCCACCCCCCGGCCCTATGGGGGTACAGCTGGGGGGGTGCCCCCCTCACCCACCTGCCTTGCTGCCTTGCACCCCTCTCCTCCGCAGGCTGCGGTCCAGCAGTTGGTGGGTGCGAGTGGGGCTGGCGCGGGCCATTAGCCTGGCGGTGGCTTCGTGCAGGAACACCTGGAAAGGGAAGGATGGGATGGGATGGGATGGGATGGCATGGGATGGGATGGGATGGGAAAGGTTGTAGGAGTGCACTGTGCACAGAATAGAGCCAGGAGGTTGGTGGGAGGCTCACCCTTCGCATGGCAGGCCGTAGGGTCTGTGCCAGGCGCCGCAGGCTGCTGAGGTCCTGCTGGAAGCCGCGGAGCTCCAGGGCAGATGCCTGGTATGTGCCACGCAGCTGCTGGCTGGCACTCATCTGCTGCTGCCACAGGTTGGTGCGGGTAACCAGGAGCAGGTCGCACAGTAGGAGCTGCACCGCCTGTGGGGGGGGGATAAGGCAGGGGGGAGTGGGTGAGCAAAGGGTGGGTGGAAGGACAGGGCACACCCCCAGGGCCCTCGCGGGCAGGCAGGCGCTGCGCGGGACCCCCGCCGGGCTGCATGGCAGGGGCATTGCACTCCCAGTCTGACACATGCAATGCAACTACAATGCACCCCCACGAGGGCCGGGGACGCCTCCTGCGAGGGCCGGGCGCTCCCCCTGGGCTGGGCTGTGTGTTGTCCCCTCCCCGACCTCACCTTGTCGATGGTGCACTTGGGCAGGCTGCAGAGATCCAGGCTCTCCCGCAGGCAGCTGCTGGCCTTCTCACAGTGGCTCAGGCTGGCCTGGCTGCCATCCTGCTTGTTCAGCATAGCCCGGACCGCCTTGAAGGAGTGCAGTGCAGCACGGGGAAGGGGCTTCCTGCACGGGGACAGTGGGTGCCCATCAACACGAGTTGCACCAAGCCACCCCCAAAAAGGAACAGATATGAGGAGCTGTCACCCACCCGGCCCCACTGCCCCCAGCACTCACTCAGAGCTCTGCAGTGCCCGGGGCATGGCTTCCACCAGTGGGTAGAGCCGCTCAGCCCCCTCCTCATCACCCTTCAGCCAGTGAATGACCGTGCCGATGAGGGATGCCCACCACTTGGACACAGGGTCAGTGCCTGCGGGGTGGGAGGGACAGAAGCACAGAACATTAGGGGTTGGTTGGAAGGGACTTCTGAAGACCATCCAACCCAACGGGATAGATCCCTGGAACGGTTCTGTGGGGAAAGCCCTCGTGGTGTGGGATGTTGGCCTTACCTGTCACTGCCGCCAGGCCGGAGCTGATGGAAGGCGTGGGGCCGGGCATGCTGCTGGCATGGGAACAGCCATTGAGCAGCTGAAGGTACTCCAACGCATCCGAAAAGCGCCTTCTGTCAGAAGGTACATGAGTGGGGCTGGCCCCACCGCAAGCAGAGGGAAGGGACACCCCCTGGTACCCACCCCTCTCCCTGGTACACTCACCCCTCTCCCTGGGCAGCGGGACGGCCAGGTTCGGGCATGGCCACGCAGTACAGCGCCTTCTCCAGGAGGTGCTCACGGAAGAGCTGGGTCACCTGCGCCAACGGGTCCACTGCGGCACAGAGCGACCATCAGCCCCCACCCCACCATCAGCCACAAAATGGGGCTCCGGGGCTCTGGGGGGTACCTGGGTCACCGGCAGAGCTGTAGATGGTCTCTCTCGGGACACCCTTGACGGCCCAGTCCCCATCCACGAAGAAGCGGTGACCCAACGGGTGGCAGAGCCACTGCATGGCAGGGGGCACAGCCCCACCGTGGGACAGGGCCACACGGCGGGCACTGCAGAGGAAGGGGCGCTGCGGGGAGAGGGGGGGGTCAGCGGGGCCTGGGAGGGCAGGCGGACATGCAGCATTGGGCTACAGGGATGGGGCTGGGGATGTTGATCCCACGGAGGCTGAGGGGGGCAGGATGTTGGGCTGCTGGGGGGTGGAAATGCCCCCAAGGCAGGGGTAAGAGGCCATGACATTGGGCTCTGCTGCGGGTTATCTACTAAGGTGGGTGTGGAGGATGTGGCACCAGGTCCTGCAAAGAGGACACCAGGAAGGGGACAGAGAGGACACGAAGAGGGTGACAGACTCACAGCCAGGAAGTGGAAGCAGCGGTGCAGGCTGGCCTTGATGCGCAGCGCAGCCGCCACGTAGATCTCAGCCAGCGCAGCCACCGAGACGGCGTCACCGGCGCACTCAGCCAAGTTGACGGCACTGAGTGCCAGGTTGATGGCCAGCAGGTGCCCCCCGGCCTGCTTCCCTGCAGGGACACGGGGCAGCGCAGGAGTCAGCAGAGTCCCCTGCTCATCCCCACGGATGCTGTGGGGCACGGGACCTACCAGCCAGGTGCAGCTGGTGCAGGCGGTGGTAGGCCATGGCTGCATTGCGGGCGCTCTGTCGGACGTGGGCGCGGGGCGGGGGGTCTGGGCGCAGCCCCCCTGCGTGGGCAGCCAGCCAGCGGCCCACCCAGAGGCGCTGGAGCAGGTGGCGGAGCAGGCTCCACAGCAGGCTGCAGGCCAGGTCCCCGTGGGAGGCGGGCAGTGGGCGGCCCAGAGCCCCCAGTGCTGTGCGCAGGTGCTGGGCCCCCTGTGCGAAATCCCCCTGGGACAACAGAGAGTCATCAATGGGAGGAGCCATAGGGGAACGGGTGGGGCCGGGGGCGTGGTCAAGTGTGAGTGTGGCCAATGGGAGGGGGAGGGCCGTTTGCATGGGTGCGGTCTGGGGGCGTGGCCAGGATACGTGCGGCCAATGAGGGGACGGTGTGATGTGAGGGGGCGTGGTCAATAGGGGGGCGGGGCTGGGTGTTGGGGAAAGTGAATGGGGTCAGGGAGAAGGGGCGTGGCCTGAGCGTGGGGCTACAACTGCGCTGGGGTCAGAGCCAGCCGGGTTAATCTGAGGTGGGGGAGGTTCAGATTGGGTGGGCGAAGCTAGCCTAAGTGGAAGGGGTGGGGGTCTGGGAAGAGGCTGGGGGCTCAGAGTGTGCAGATCACAGAGCAGCGGGTGGAGCTTACCCGGTCGAGGTCGAGGTCTGCCTGCCGGCGGTGCCGCCAGAAGAGGACAGAGGATTCGGAGTGCGGAGGGGTGACTGGCTCCCCGTAGACGAAGAGCCGCACCACCGCTCCCAGCACCAGGGCTACGTTCAGCCCCCAGAACACCAGTGTGGGCCACAGCCACTGCGACCATCCCCATGGCTCCTCTGTGTACAGGGATGGGGGATCAGCACCACCCCAACGGCCTTCACACCATGCCCACCTCAACAACCCCATCTTGATGGACTCCACCCCAACTGCCTCATCCCAGATAGCCTGTACCACACACACACCCCAACATCCTTCCTCCACCATGGTCTTCATTCCGACAGCCTCCAGCCCATGGTCAACCCAATGGCATCCATACAAATAGTCTTTATGCCATGCCTTCCCCAACGGCCTCCACCCTACAACTATTCTCAAAGCTTCCAACCCAATGGCTTTTATTCCTCCACCCCTCATCTACCCCAATGATCTCCACTGCAATGTCCTGCAAGCTGTTCCAGCCCTAAAGGTCTCCACCCCAAAGGCCTCCACCCCATGCCAGCGCTTACCTGCAGTGCCAGACTCAGCCATGATGCTTCTTCCAGGACCAGCAGTACCCAGGCTCCAAGATGGTGCCGGGGCACTGGAGCCGCGGAGCAGGGAGGCCAGGGGGTTAAAGGAGAGGCAGAGGAAGACGAAGGCACAGAGGGCCATTCGGGAGCGGTCCAGCATGCCCTGGCTGCCAGGTGAGGGTGGTGGGTGCTCCTGCTTCACCTGTGGGGAAAAGCTGCCATGAGCCATGGGCACAGACATGTCATGGACACGAGTACATGGACATAACGCATGGTGATGGGGCAGAAGCATGAAATACAGGGCATGGAATACAGAGTATGGGTATGTGTTCCAGGACACGGACAGAATGTGGGGTATAAGGCATGGATATAGAGCAGAGAGCATGGACAATGCATGGTATTCAGGTCATGGATATGGGCGTGGGTATTAACACGGACATGGGTGTAGGTGGCAGTGCAAGTATGGACATGAGTATGGGACCGAGGGCATGGGTATGGAACAGAGCATGGACAGGACATGGAGTATACAGGGCATGGAGTACAGGAAAATGTATAACACACATGGACAGGGCATGGGGATGGATATTGGCACTGGGTTACAAGTATGAACAGGATATGAGCATGGGATATGATGATGAGGCACAGGCATGGGGTGCAGGCCATGGGGTACAGGGCACGTGTGCGGGGTAGGTAGTAAGGACACTGCATCACCGATGTCCCCCCCATCCCTCCCTCCAGTCCTGAATTGAGTGAGGAGCAACCTAAGGGATCTCCTTCTCCCACACTTGGCTACTGGCCCCCCCAGCACACCCCCACACCTTGCTGTGGTTGCAGAGGGGGCTGTCAGGCTCGGAGTCACTGCTGCTGTTGCTGCTGCCCCCACTGAGCGAGAGCGGGCTGCCGCGGGATGGGGAGCCCACATCCGAGGGCGGTGGGGTCAGCATCTCCATCACCTCCGCCTTCGCCACCTCCACGGGCACCTCCGCCTTGGGGCCGGCACCGCAGGAGGCCACCAGGTCCTTGAGGGACTCTGTGGGGAGCGGGACAGGGTTTAGAGAGGGGGTGATCACCCCAAAACCCACCCTCACTGTTCCAGCATGGCACTCACTGCTCTTCTGCACGGCCATCTTCAGGCTGAGGTTCTCCTGCTTCAGCTTCTGGTTGCTCTGCTGCAGGAAGCGGATGTACTCGATGGCCTTCCTCAGGATCGCCGACTTGTTGAGCTGCGAGGGGCAAAGGACAGCTCAGCCCCACGCACAGCGCCTTCCCTGCCCTCCGCCCTCCCCATCCCCAGCACAGCCCCCACCTTGGCCTCAGTGCCCACCACCAGGTCCTTCAGCTCCACGATCTTGTCGTTGATGGATGAGCGGTAGCGCTTCTCGATGGCGTTGTGCGCCGTCCGCTTCTCCCCTTTGCTCTGCAGCAGCGCTGCCTTCCCGCTGGGTGCCAGCCGGTTGATGGGCAGCTTCTCAGCGTCCACCACCAGCGGCACCGTGGCCAGGATCGTACCTCCACTCACCAGAGCCTACGGGATGGAGGTGGCATGGAAGTGGTCACCAAGCACCCCCACCCCAACTGACAGTCATGGCACAAAGCCCATTTGTATGGGAGCCACCAGGGTGAGCGTAGCTCGGTCACCTACCGGCACCTGCAATGGAGTTGCAGTGCTGTTGGTGGCCAAAGAGGTGATGGTGGAAGTCTTGGCACTGCCCGCATCTGTCTTGACGGCTGTCAGCAGCAGGGAATCTGCCTTGATGAAGTGGGGCTGCAGCAGAACCTGGAGGGCCAAGGAGGGGTTCGCAGGGCTGTGGTGTAACCAAATGCCCCTTATAACTGCCCTCCAATCCTGGGCTTACCGGCACTGGCTGGATTTGGGGTGACACGGGCTGGGTGGTGGCAGCGGGGCCAGGTGCCAGGAGCTGCTGCGGTGCCACGCTCTGCACGGGGCCAGGCAGTGCCACGGGCTGGGCTGGCTGTGGTGTGGGCAGGGGGCTCTGTGCAGCCCCCCCAGGCTGCACAGCTGAACACGGAGCAGAAGGCAGCATTACAGGACCCCCAAACCAACCCCCCAGACCACAGCTCACACACTCCCAATCCACCCCAAATCCTCACCAGGGAAGCTGTGCTGGTTCTGGAAGCCCACCATGGGCTGGGGGCTGAACTGCCCAGGGGATGCGGAGACGAAGCTGGGGGCCAGCATTACGCCGGGCTGAGGCTGGCTGCTGGGCACGGCCGCAGGTTCCTCCTTCACCCCCGGTGCTGCTGGGGGGCCGGGGGCTGGCAGGAGTGGGGTGGGAGACTGTGGGGTGAATGTTGACAGCACAGGGGGGGCCGGGAACACATTGCCGGTGGGTGGTGGCTTGCTGGGCCCCAGGTAACTGGTGGGGGCTGGGGGGAGCCCCGGGGACACTGTGCTGTCAGGGGCAGGAAATGGCACATCGAACAGCCCCGAAAAGTCATTGTCTGGTGTGTTGATCAGCTGCAGCATGTCTGAAAAAAAACAGCCCCCCCCAGAACTGGTCAGTAGCAGCCTCAAACCTCAAAGGGGGCCTCAAAGCCATGGGGATCTCCAGCCCCACACTCCTCGCCCCTGCCCAGAGATGTGGGAGCCCAGAGAAGCACCATGCCCTGCTCCTCAGGGGTTGCCAACCCCAGGGGCAGTGGGGCTGATCTCAGTCTGCTCCAGGGAGGCAAAATGGGGAGATACCACGTTGTGCCAGCTCATTCGTTAGAAACTAGACACCAAAACCTTGACAACCCTAAAAAAGACCCTGTATCAAGGGCTGAGGAGTGCACATTCAGAGTGCACCACCCCCCCCTCCAACCCCAGTGCCATGTGCTGCCCCACTCACCCTGAAGTGGGCAGCAGGGCACAAAGGGTTAACCAGCACCGAGCCAGGAGGTCTGCCCTGCACACCCGAGCACTGGGGACATCCCCACTGACACAGCCCAACACATTGGGGTGCTCTGAGGAGCCCCCATTGAGTGACCCCCATCTGAACACACCGCGATACCCAGAGACGCCACCACCAAAGCGACCCACGAGTGCCCCCAAGCCCCCAGATGCGCACCCCAAAGTGACCCAGGAGGTGCCCCACGCACCAGGGAGAGCACGAGGAGGATCAGGGGTACCTTCCAGCACGCAGCCCTTGAGATCCCCCAGGGCGGCGGCTCAGCTGTGTGCCGAAAGCAGCGGGATATTTTCAAACCATTTTTCTCGCCTCCTCCCCGTGCGCCCTCCCCGCTGCCGCCCGTGCCAGGCCTGGAGCAGAGCCGGCCATGGGGTGATGTGACTCCACCAATCGCTGCCCGTGTGCCCGCCGGCCGCCCCCGGGCAGCCCCAAGGTGAGCACAGCGGGTCACTCGCGGGCACCCAGCCGAGGGTTACTCCAGGTCAGGCAGCATTAACTCCTTCACTGCATGTCCCGACGTCCCACAGAGATGCCAGCACCCGTGTGTGCATGGAGGGGAGCCCAGCTCGGGACACCTCCAGCCTCACTGGGTGTTTGCATCCCATGGAGCACCCCCAGCCCTGGGACGCTGCCCCCACCGCATTGCTCTGGGGGACCTCACAGGGCAGAGCACTTACATCAATGGGGACCTTCTCTGTGGTGTCAGTGGGACCCAACCATGTCACCAGTGAGGGCACAGGGACAAGGCGGCACCCAGGGACAGTGGCAAATCCACGGTGGGTGAGAGCACTGTAGGGCACGGATGGTCATGGTACAAAACCCCTTTGGTTTCCCACCTCCCTCGCCCCACGCATGGCCCCACAGGGCCCCTCGAGCCCCTTACACTCCACACGTGGGCCATAAACACATGGGGATGAGAACATGAAGAGACCCTGGGATCGTGCTCAGTGTGGAAGGGTTTATACAAGCGCCCGTTAGCAAAAGCCCTTACTGTAAATTGCAGCAGCACACCCAGCCCCTCTCCATGTGGAGATCAGAGTGTCAGGGAAACACTCCCAGAGGGACACCCTCATCCCACGTGCCCGTCCCTCTGCTCCCTACAGCTTATGGTCAAAGAGCAGGGGCCACCGTGATCTGGGGCACGGTCTCAGCCCTGGTTTGTGTCCAAGGAGGGCAGAGGGGACGCCAGCGCGGCTCCAGGACGCAACAACTCGCAGGCAAAGTCCTCCCGTGCACCGGGTGCAGCAGGATGCGCCGCTTCCCCTCCAGCGTGCCAACGAGTTAAAGTTCAGCGCATGGCGCGGTTGGGTTCAGCTCCAGCTTCGGCTGTCGGAGGAGAAGGGGGTCCCAGCTCCGACCCCACAAAGCTCCCGTGAGCCCTGCGGAATGCTCGGGGGCTCTGCCAGCCCCGTCCCCGCCCCGCTGCGTGCTCCACCGGCTCTGCCGGTCTGTGCTGGGGTGCCTCAGGGCCCCGAAGCGCACCGAGCCCAGGCGGAACGGCACCACGTGCTGCCTGGTGCAGGTTGGCTGCGTGCCTCATGCTGGGATGGGCTGGGAGCTGCAGAAAAGGTCCCGCTGATGGCATGGTTGGGTCCTACTGGCACCAGAAAGAGTGAATCATTGGCACTAGGGAGCGGGTGCCCCTCGGTGCTATGATTGGGTCCCACTGGCACTGGGTCCCCATTGGTGGCATGACTGGGTCCTATTGGCACTGGGGATCGGGTCTGCCTTGGAGGCATAATTGGGTCCCACTGGTTTCGGAAGGAGTCCCCTTTTGGTGGCACGATGGGGTCCCACTGACGCCGGGGAGCGGGTCCCTACTGGTGGCACGGTTGTGTCCAATTGGCACCGTCGCCATCCCGCAGAGCCCCCCCAGGAAGCAGCCACGGTTCCGAGCGGCCCCGACAGCCCCACGGTGACCGGGAGCTGCGGGGCAGATGGGTACCGCGGGCTCCGGAGCCGGGGATGCCCCGCGAAGCACCGCGCCCGATGCCGCCCCACCCCCACCACCGCCCGACGACGCGGGGGAAGCCAGGAGGAACGACCGAGAGTAACCCCGGCGGTGACGTCACGGCGGGGCGGGGCTGGCGGCGACACAAGGCTGAGCGCTGGGGGAGGGGAGCCGTCCCGGGACCGAACCCGACGACACCCGGCGTGCGACCCCAGCCATGCATACGGCACCCCAAAATCCCATCACCCCCCTCAGCACCATGCCAAGCACTGAGCTCCCCCGACCGAGTCACGGTTTTACCGTGCGTGCACCGAGCGCGGGCCCTCCCCGGATCGGTTCTGCACCGGGTGCGCCCGGTCCCACCGTGCCCCGCCGCCCGGTACATCGCACCGACCGCGCACGGGCGGTCCGGTAACTGCACCCGGCCCCGATACGCCGCACCGACTGCCGGTATCGCGCCGAGCCGACACCCCGCGAGCACGTACGATTTCCCCGAGCAGCACCGACCCCGCCGCCCCGGTCCCGCTGCCCCTCCCCGTCCCGGTCCCGGTCCGGTCCGCACCGTCGATGTCGCTGAGCAGCGCCGTGTCGATGTCGCTCGCCGCGCGGAGCTCCAGGGCCAACCCCTCCAGGGTGGCATCGTCGAAGCTGAGAGCGCTCATCGCGGCGGCTCTCACGGGCAGCGGAGCCTTTAGGACCGGGGGGGCCGCCCGAGCGGGGCCGGTCGCCGCATGATCCGGCGGAGGGACGGGGATGCGCGGCTGCACCGTGCCCCAACCTGCTGCCGGGCGGGGGGGGCCCTGAGAGCGGCCGCCCCTCGTCCCGCCCCCCCCCGGGATCCCCGCCCCCCCCCGGTAACACCGGGACCCGCTGCGGGAGCGCGCACGGACGGGAGCGGGGGAAGGCAGCGCTGCGGGGTGGGTGCGGGGTGCTGTGCCCCTCCGGCTTGTGCCGGCCCTGCGGTGCGGAGCTGCAGGTTGGGGGTAATGAGGTTTGAGGGTGCTGTAGTTTTAGGCAGCTGCGGTTTTAGGGTGTTGAAGTTTTTTAGGGCTCCTTCTGGGTTCATCCTCACCCACCTTTTGTTTCAGCCCGAGGAACAATCCGGGAAAACAAAGCCCTGAAGGTTGGCCCACCCCACCGAGGCTGCCCGTGGGTCAGATGGAGCTGGAGGTGCCCCGCACCGCTCCCTCACTGCGCCCCGTGCGTTGTAGGGAACCACGGGGCACCGCTGCGGCACAGAGCAGCTCTGCTCCCACATCCCCACCCGCAGCTGGAAGACGGCCCATAACCCAACCCCCGGGAGCACACGACGTGCCGTGGGGCAGCTCGGGGGGCTGCGCGTTGCCCCCGAATATAGGACAGCTGGGGATCGCAGGGCAGCGGAGGGCTGCGCGACCCCAGGTGCGAGCGGGGGCACGGAACCCCGGAGGGGTTTGAGCATCGCTGAGCGGGGCCGGGGCAACGACCCACACCGCGCGACGCGGGAGGAAGAAGAAATGGCACCAACACGGCGCTGTTTTCCCGTTCTGTGCCTCCCCTAAAAACAGAAGGGCTGCGCCCCACGCTTCGCTCCCTCCGAAGGAACCGCAGCCCTCGCGGGGCGGTGCGCTCGGGGCCGCGCGGGGCGGGACTCCCCGGAATGACGGCCGGAGGGAAAACCCCGCCTGTAGAACCAGAGCGGCGCGGCCAATGAGCGCGGCGGGCGGAGTGGGGTGATCGCGCATCACGGCGCGGGGCTGCGTGACATCACGGCGGTCCTGCGGAGATCCACGTGGTGCTCAGCGTGCGGCCGCTGGGAGGGAACCGCCGCCGGGAAGAGACGGGCGGGATAACCGAGCGGGCGGGCGGGCTGCGAGCATCGCGGCGATCGGGATTGGGACGCGCCGGGCTGCGGGTGGGGCGGCCCCGAAGCCCTCCGCCCTGCCGTGCAGGGCCTCCCGGAGCCTCTTCTGCCCGTCAGCAGCCCCGTAGGGCCGTACGGAGGCACGGACGGCTCCTCCCAGGAGCTCCCGATGGAAGGACGCAGCGCGACACAACACCGCGACACAGCGCGCACCTCCGGTCCACACCAGTAGTGCATTTATTGGAGTATCTCACATGCAGGAACCAAAGTAGAGATGATTTCTGGAACAGGTTAAACGATGGCAGATTAATACAGTTGTACCTTCCCTACGTGAATACAGCAACGTTTTAGTGTTGGGTTTCTTTTGCTTTATGGTTTGTTTCTCTTTACATCGTCGATCTCTTTACAGTTATGTCCCCCTTCTTTCCCTACCCCATTCCCAAACAAAAAAAATATCCAGTATCTTCAGTAAATAAATATTATCCACTTTTATCTGGAAAGCCTATGGCTGTAATATACAGAGAAGCTATTACACAGGTTACATTTGTAGGGTTAACGATAGCTCATAGGTACATGTACAGAACGAGGAGCCCGTACTCATAAAAACACAGAGCAGGTGGGAAGCTCGGCACGCAAACCCACTCACTGCTTCACTATTTCCATCCAACTATCTGTCCTGAGCTGTTTTTTTCCAGGGAAGGCTCAGCACGCCCTGTGGTCAGCACGGAGGAGGCAAACAAGGACAGGGATGGGGATGGAGGGAGCATCCCTGAGATGTCCTGGCAGCCTCAACGAGACCAGGAGGCCATGAGATGGACAGGGCTGCTGCTGTGCAGCAGTGTTTGCTCTGCACGTCCCACATCCACGGCTACAAGCAGAGCACCGAGCAGAGGAGCAGGGGCAGGCGGTGCTGCTGGGATGCTGGAAGAGCACTGGGTTCTGCTCGGGGATGAGACCCACACCCCCCAGTCCAGGCCTGGACCCACCGCCCGGATCTGTTCTTCACCACTGGAGGGAAACAACTGTGTGCAGCCAGCTCTGCTCCTCCATCAGAAAGAGGAATCTGTCCCCTGATCCCAGAAAGAAATCTGAATGCAGCCACACAGACAGAACACCCCACTAAAGCCCTACTTCAGCTCAGGGTTGTACAACCAGCCCCAAACTGACCTGCCCATCTGCTCTGTGCGTCCCACAGCCCCCCACAGGGAGGACCCTCTGCACACAGGCTGTTCCCTTTACAAGACACCATGCTGTTTTTATGAGCAGTTCTCCTCTGAGCCTCACCTAAACACCCTAAACGTCTGTACAGCACATTGCTACCTATCACACCTGCCAAAGATGCAGCTGCAGTCTACACGTAACAATTTAAAAAACCCAAAAGGATGTATTTAAATAGAAACCATTCATTTCTTACATCTCAGCACACGAGGGGTTAAAAGAAGAGGTTAAAAACACACTGGAAAGAAGAGAAAAAAAAAAAAAAAACACCAACAAAATAAATACCTTAACCTAGAACAGGGTTTGATTAGAACTCAGGAAGGATCCTGGCAATAATTTAGTGTCACTGAGCATCACACTGCAGCTCTGCCTGCCCAGGAAGTGCCACGATGGCGTTTCCCATGGAAGTGGCCCTGCCTGCAGCTCCATCCCTGTTCGAGGAGGGAAGGTGAAAGAAGAAGAAATCCCGAGGTCGCTCTCCAATATGAAAACCCCTCCCCCTTTCCTGATCGGTTTCCACTGCTCAGGTTTTCAGCAGACCACAAGAGGAGGGAGAAGATGAGAGATCCTGATACAGGACACTGGGGAATCTATTCCATCTGTGCAGGCAGGCCGGGGCTGCACCCTGCACGCTTCCTGCCTGCCTTGCTCCAGCACAGCTCACTCAAAGCTCCCCCAAAGGCTCCTCCACCACTGCCCCAGCTCAGCCCTCCCAAGGAAGGCACTGCCCTGGGGCTGCCCTGCTCCCAGCTGGTGGCATCCTGTGAGTAGGGCCCCAACTTCCCAGCAAAGAACTCATGGACCAAAGCACACCTTACGGTGTTATGGGCACAGAATGCTTTGAGTCGTGCCAGCACACACTCCCTCAGCCTCAACCTTCTCACTTCTCTACTTTGCTCTATTCATCACTGACAGCTCTGCAAGCTCCTCCAGAAAGATTCTCCCTAAAACGGGAATGCCCAGGATAGGCTCAGCGGGAACAGCAGGGTGAGCAGCTCCCCTCTGTGCTCAGGTGCTGGGGGTGAAGCTGGGACACTGCAGGGCTGTGGTAACAGCACCGGTGCCGTCCTTGCCACTCAGCATCACACGACCACATCCCCATGCTGGAGCAATGCGATTATCTCCTGGGGCTTGGCAGGGAAGCTGGATTAACGTGCTTAGAATCACCTGATGTGGCCATTTACAGGGTCAATGCGTTTCAAGGATTTAGAAAAGAAAATCCACGCTTCAAACACCCACGGAGCTTTTTGCATTGACAGGAATACCAACAATTCATTCTGTGCAGGCGAGACCGCTCAGGCGATCAGCAGACGCTGCCTGAAATCAAAGCAGAGTCATGACAGAAGGATCCTCGGGTTTCTGGGAGCTGTGGCTGCAGCTGACATGCTGCAGAAACTGGCAGCAATGTGCCTGGCAAGCAGCACCTGAGCACTGCGCTCACCCCGTGTCAGAGCAGCAGTGCATGCTGCTCCATCCTGGCATTGTGTTATAGCTACAGAAAAGACAAAATAGAGAGAGCTGACCTGAGATGGCCTGGAAATCCTGCACCAAACAGTTCCGCTCTGCAGATGAATGAGACAGCTCCCAAAAAGCACCAGTGCTATGATCCAACCATTTGGGAAAAGACATCACAGGCTGCCAAAGCATGGTGTGCCTTGGAGAGCATCTTAGGAGCTGAAATTACCATGCCCAGATAAAAGCTTCTGTTGCTTTCCTATCAGCTGTTTATAGCATGGCCTGTCAGTCTAGAACAGTGCCTGACAGAGCTCCACCCACACCAGCCTGACATGTATCAGTGTCCAGGCCAGAAGGAGCAGGTTGGGCAAGGCAAGCCCTCAGGAGAGAGGTGTCCATCTGATAAGCTGCCTCCCTGCCAGGCCAGGAGCTTCTCTCTGCCACATTCCTCTTTCACTGTGATCCCACCACCCTCTGCCACCGGGTTGCTCTCAGGGAACATGCTGGGGATGCAGGAGGATGCAGACAATGGGGGGAATGCAGCCCTCTAGGAGCTGGGACGGACAAAGGGACAGAGGTTTTGAAGGACGCTCCAGAAATGGAGATATTGGGATGATGACCAGCATGGTCGAATCACCCAACACTCGCAGGCCTAGAAGGAAATGAGGGGTTTCACCTCCAGCACAGACATAGCCAGTCCCTCCACGTAACTCTGAGCATACTCACAGACACCTCTGGCAGGTTTGCTGCCCTTCCCATCACAACTAGCACCAAGAGCCCTAACAGCTACGTCAGGGAATCCAGGAACCTCGGTTCGCACCCGGTCCATCATCAAGTCCCATCCATCTGCAAGGATGCTATTTACAACAGCTGAGACAAACGCAGAACTCTACAGTCACTGAAGAAGGAATCTTAGGTAAGGAAAAAATAACCTCGCTATTTTAAAAGGCAAACACACTAGTAAAAACCCTCCTGTGAGAATGCTCTCCCAAAGAGCAAAATGCTTCATTCGCTCACATTGCAGCATCCATTTAGCTCAGCGTTTTTCATTCCTGACAACTGCCAGAGCTACTGGACACGGCCAACAGACTGCTTTCAAATTAGAGCAAGCCCAGATAAAACACAAGGAAAAAAATACCCTGTGAGATTAAGAATATGAAGCGCTGCACAAAGTGGGGAAAAGCGACCGCCATATGGTACAGGGAGATGTGTGAGTGGGAGAGTAAAGGATTTTAACTTGTGAAGCACATGTTGAAAGGGGAACAGTTGTTCCTTGCTGTCGGATCCGACACGAAAGCCAATACATTAACATTTTATCTAAAAATAAAGACACGCTCCCCCTGCACATTCCAGCTCAGTCAATTACACGCTGATCGACAGAGCAGTCGACTTGGCAGGACCTGCCTACAGAAGAGGATGATCCCTGCGCCAACTGAAGGGCAAGGCTGCTCTCTCCCCTCTGGGCTTTTGTTTCAACACAGTGTGATGCAGTCATGCATTCGAAAGGGGTTTTCAGCATCAAGAGCTGGTTTTGTGCAGCTGGGATAGGAAGGAGGGGATTAAGCGAGCGCTGGAAAATCGCGGTCTGGCAGGAAGAGTGTTGGACTTAAACAGAAAGAGTCGGCTTGTGGGGATGGATTGTTGGAGACCGAGAGAAAGGGAAGAAAGAGAAGCAACCTATGAAACTTTGGGGAGGAAAGGGTTGTTGTTAGCCGAGTGCTGTGGGAGGACGAGGTGGCCATACAGCAACACTCTCCTGCAGAGCACGGGGTGGGACTGCGAGCTTCACAGTGCAAAGAGGGCATCCTCCGAGCGCTCCTGCTTTTTCCTGCTGGAAGGGTTTGTTGGTGGGGTGGGGGCTTCCAGGGGAGGGGACGGCAGGTTGGGGACCATCTCCGCTGCTTTGGCTCGCTCTTCTAAAAACTTGTCGAATTCTGCAACGCAAAAAGAAATGAGAAGTAAGAATGAGGGCTGTACTTCTAGCCCCAGGGACAGAGGTGGGCAGGGTCTGAAGTTCCAGTGCCTGTGTTCATAGGAATGGGTATGGACACCTTTTGAGACACCTCAGCCCTGGCAGCAGAGGGAAATGAAACGCACACTACAATGGGAGCAGGGAAAGGGCTCATTCCAAAGGGCTGAGCAGGTCGGGTACGCGTTCCTCCTGGCACAAACAGCGTGCAGCCAAGATAGCAGGGAAGCACTTACAGCTGGGAGGGTTCCTCATGTAATAAGCACCAACTTTCTGCTCAGAAACATCCCCCTCCTGTCATACTGAGTGCAAAAGTAGGGACCAAAGCAGAGTATTCAGGCTGCATGCTAACCAGGGAGCAGCTCACAGCTACAGTCATCTTTTCTTACCTTCGCTGGTCACTCCTTCTTCCAGTTCATCTCCTTTCTGCAATTGGAACAAAAAGGAGTGTGAACACATGGACAGCACTTCACCACTCTTTCCCCCCCACACACACACATGTAATGCAGCTGGACATCGCTCATTTCCACACTCTTAACTATCTGAGCAGGGTGACCTGGGGGAACTGCACAGCTCCCACATCAGGCTCAAGCTGACTGATGTGCTGCAGGGCAGGAGGAAGCACCAGAGATGCTTCAGAAGATTGCTGGTGGCATCTGATAGCCAAATATTCCTTGCTGGAAACCAATGCCAGCCCAGTGCTGCTTCCACTTCAGCCAGCAACATTGAGTCAGACCAACACTGTCATGCAGACCTGTGAAAGGACTGCACTTTGCATGGTGCCTTCAAATAAAACACACTTTCAGCTGACCAAGTAGTTTGGGACTGGTGTTCTTCCTGGGGGTGTTTATTGCACATCTCATGTGAAAGTGCAGCAGGTTTCCTGGCGTCCGTGCTGTGCACAGACCTGGTCAGGGTGGGCTGGAGGAAGGATGCTGCCGAGCAGCTTACATCTGCCCATGGGACACAAAGACTGGGATGCCATGGGGTCAACACATTTCTACCAGCTGTGAATTTCCAACAGTCTTTCAACAAGGAATCAAGTCCAAGAAGGTGACATCCTCGTCAATCTATTAGGACATCAAAAAATGGACTAAACTGATACTCAGATGCCTCAAGTTGCACCTGCTTTGAAACAGAGAAGTGTCTGTTCATGTATGGGCTTTTCCACCAGGACAGGGGGAGCAGACTGAGTGACCTCACAGCAGTGTCCAATGCCTGACAACAAAATGTCACTCAGCACCTGCTAGGTTTCTACAGTACAGAGGTTTCCAAAGGGACACACTGCAGCCCCTGCTTCACGTGCACATGTACTGTTTGTTCCAATGTATCCCAAAAGGGATAAGGAAATAAATAAACATTAGCTAATCTAATCTGCAGCTTCCTCAGCTGGGAAGCAGAGAACTGAGATGAATCTTCAACAACAACAACAACAAAGAGGAGGGGAATCCATCTAAGGTCAGGTTATCCATCTAGCTACCCAGGGTGCAGTCGATGCCCAGAGCTCCCTCAGTGTCTCTCCATAAGATTCTTTCTCCTGACAAATTGATGTAACTGGGAAAGATTTCAAGCAGAGTGGACATGTTAAGTTTTCCACATTTCCTTGCCCTGAGCAGACAAACTCAAGGGCTGCAGGAGCAGGGAGCTGACAGGGGATAGTCTGTATTTGGAAGGAGCAATGGAAGGAGCCGATCCTGATGCGTATGGTGAGCACAAAGAAACAGTTTGGTTTGCTCACAGCACATTTAAAAGAACAGTCTGAACTGCAGCCCACCCCCATCCCCAAGATGCTCTTTGATAATCAGAGTCAGGTGCTGGCATCAAAAAAGAAATCTGAATTAATGCGTTCTGGCTGCATCACTGCCTGGCCCAAATGGGTACTGGTGCAGCAAAACTCCAGGCCAAGAGAAGAGCTACTTTTAGTTCTGTCTTTCATTTGTTTGTTTAATAATCACCAGATAATAATCTCTCTAGAGAACTGAAAGTTATTAACGTTGAAGAGATGTTGTTATACATTTTTATTTTTATTGTTGTTATGAATCATATCAAGACTTCCTGCTTGCAGATTTGAACAAAGACAGACTGATTGGGAAGGAATCTGGGCCTTGACATAGCAGCTCTTAGAAACATGCCTGGAAGTAAACACATGCCTGGATCCTGCCAAAGCCAACACAGCTTTAACCGTGTGCTTTAGGGGTGGTGGAGAGCACAGGTAAATCTCAGCACGTCTTTGGGGGTTTAGAACTAGATGGGGTCCCTTGCAACCCAACCACTCTATGATTCTGTGTCTACATGCTTTCCTCCAGACATGACTTCTGGGACCGTGCTGCTGTGTGATGTTAGCATGGGCAGGTGAAAGCAAAGCAACTTAGAAAAATGCTTTGAATTGCTGAACACAATGCTATCTTATCTCCATCTGCTTATATATTCCCCTCAAAAGGAAAGAAGCGATATGATTTAGAAGTTTTACTGTCTTCTCATAATGAGAAATGCCAATAACTCAGCAACACATCAAGAATTATCCGTACAAGTGCTATTGCCCATGTGAAAAATGAAAATATAAAGAGTCTCACCACGTCGGTACTGAGCCACTCCTCAATGTCATCCATGACAGAGGACTGTGCAACAGGGATCTAGGGAGTGCAGCGAGAGAACAGCAAGGCAGGCAAACCCAACCACATCCACAACCACGGCCACAGAGCGATGGAAAACGCCAGAAATAAGATTAAAAACAAAACAAAAAACAAAGATGTAAGATGGGCTGGAAAAAAAAAAAAAGTGACAAAATATAAATGGCATTTCAAATAAAGAAACACTCGGAAAGGAAATTACAAACAACAAGGCTTAAAAAAAAAAAACAGGAGAAAGATTATGGGGAATGACATGACTGGATGCCAGCGTGTGATGGGTCAATGTCCCGACCACATATTAAAACCATCAGGATGGGCTGATGATTCTAATCTTGATCGTGAAAAGCTTTTCAGGGTAGAATACTGGATATCGGTTAGGTTTTGAAATATTAAATTTATACTTTTTTTTTTTTTTGTAGGGTAGTAGCCACAATGAAGGGTTAGCAAAACGAGGGCCCAAAGCCTTCTGGCAAAGCTCAGCTGAAAACAATTTAATTTTCTCAGAAGGTGGAGGCAGCCTGAGACAAACATGATGTTCCACTCCTGGTCCTCCTCCCACTGCACCTAGGGCTCAAATTCAAGCAAACCTGGCATGGTTCCTCTGTCAAAGGCAGCTCTCTTGGAACAGAGGGAGAAGGACCAAGCTTATGTAAAGCATGGTGTCCCCAAAATGCAAGGAAGAGGAGGAGGAAGAGGCAGCAGCTCTGCAGGAGCACAGCTCCTCTTAGCTCCTGCCTCATTGCCCCTTGAAGAACTGCACGGGCAGCTCAACAAAGTGGCCTTGATGTGCTGCTGTGACAGGAGAGCAGCCGCAGTGCTGGGTGCTGCAGTGTGGCTGCTGCTCAGAGCAGGGGGCAGCGGCTGGCTCAGCGAGGGGAAATCACTGTGCGTTAGGAAAACCATTTCCTGATGAGCTGAGCTGCTTAAACACAACATCGGACTGTGCAAAAGGTAAACAGGAAAGCATCACAATAGAGCTAATAAGGACAACCTTCAAAACACTTGGAAAGCATGTCAGGCATGCAGGTGGCAGGGCATGGGGCTGGTAGGGCTGGGAGCTTCCTTGGAGCTCTGTGGGGCTGTTGGAGCTCTGCCTGGAAGCTCTGCTGGGAGGACAGTCGGCAGAGGCTTTGCAGGTGAGGTCACCGGGAGATGCAGCTTCTTGCCACTATTTAACAGTGCTCTGCAACAATTTTGCCTTCTAAGGTTGGATATTAAGAAATATTTCTTCTTGGAAAGAGCAGTCAGGCACTGGCACTGCTGCCCAGGGAGGAGGTGGGGTCTGGAGGTGTTCCAGAACCATGGAGATGTGGCACCTGTGGGCACGGTGGGGACAGGTTGGACGTGGTGATCATAGGGGTCTTTTCCAACCTTAATGATTCTGTGATTCAGTTGGGGAAGGGGTCAAATTAGGGTAACAGCCCCTTTCTAATTTACAACAGAGCTGAATCATGCACAGCCAATATTGGCACAGTGCGAGGGCCATTAACGAGAGCAGAGCCCTCCAGACATCCTCCACCATGTGCCTTTCAGGGACAAGCTACATCTTGTTGAGCTGACTCGCTAATTTAACAGCTTTGGAAAATCCTGGCTTCAGAGACACAAAGTGAGGAATCTATTCAGCCTACAGCAACCTAAAACTACTGTGGAAGTTTCACGGCCGTTTCTCCCTCGCATTACCTAACAGTGCACACAGCAAGCAATGCTCAGAAGGTGCAGCTTTGGGAGCTGTTGGCAGCTCTGAAAGGTGCCCAAGGTTCTTTAAGGATGATATTACAAAACATGTAGGAAGGTGAGGAGGAAATGAGTAGGTTTTGTCTATTTTTCCATGAATAAAATAAGGGTGTTTCTCTAAAAGGGTGGTCCTGGGGTCTGTGTTAGGAACAGGAATTCAAATGGTGGCTCTCCTGAAAACACAAGAGGTGATCAGACAAATGATGTACTCCCAAGGGTCGCAGCACTCCCAGGGCTGCAGGAGTCCTCCAGAAACAGCTTAGTTTAGGAGCTTAGGAGTCGTGCTGCTGTGTTTTGTAAGACTGGGGGGAAGAAAAGATTGGGATAGGAAATCTACTTCGAGGCAGCCCTATTTTTTATATAGCAAATAAGAGCCTCAGAAGAGCAGAAACACTTTCACAGCTCACACTCAAGAAGTGCAGAGAGCTGTCAGATAAGCATTTGAGCATGTCAGATGTTTGTTCACCACTGACCTTTTATAAAGCTTCCTCCATCTTCCAGGGCTTTCAGTATGCATAGAGAAAAGCCACTGCTCCTGCCACGCTCAAACCTCCAATTTACTCTCCTGAGATTGAGCCCCATTTTCCCCATAAAACATTAAATGTAGAATTAAGTTAAGTTAAATGTATCAGGTTCAATTTGTTCAAAAATAAAACAAAGGGAGGAACTTTCAAGAGTAACTGAAAGTTCTCAAATGTTTGAACTATAATACTGTATTATTCAAGTTTCATTTAAGACTGCCCATGCAGATTGTAGCTTTCTGCCAGCTGTGTATTTGCCACATCTCCTCCTTCCCAAAGTTTTAAACCAACAAACATGGAGTGGACTTTTGTTAAAGCTAATCCTCAAAATGTAACAGAAGCAACATGAAAATAAATTAGCCAGTATACACATTTAAAAAGAACAAACAGCAGCAGCAGCCATAGACAGCATAGAATGGGACAGTCTTGTTCATACATGGATTACACAAACATACATGGTCTGGTGGAGCTCTCAGCTTTGGCCAGACAGCTCCCCCAGATCGTCAGCGTTGGCTGCAAGAGCTGTTTTTATAATGATACTGTGACTTCTTTTTTAAAAGTCTATGCTTGCTGTAAATGGAAATTAAGTCACAACATATTTTCGGCTACTTTAAGTCACTCGCTGTAAATAAAAGATGGGCTCATGGTTCAAATCTTTTTTCATTTTTTTAATTTAGTCTTTGGAAAAATCCTACAAATGGGATCATCTCCACAGACCTGACAGGAAATTGGTGAAGGAGGGCCAGGACAACAAATGGGACGCATCAATCCCTCAGAATCCACAAGAATTTGGAATTCAAATTCTTCCTTATTTAAGTTAGACTGTGTTGGTGTTCTCACTATTAGTCAAAGCCAAAGTATTGCCAGTATGTTCCCTCAGAAATCATAAAATCCAATATTCTACCCTTAAAAAGACAGTTTAAGGTTATTATTATCACATT
This sequence comes from Chrysolophus pictus, assembly GCA_037305975.1. Lineage (NCBI taxonomy): Eukaryota > Metazoa > Chordata > Aves > Galliformes > Phasianidae > Chrysolophus > Chrysolophus pictus. The sequence goes on from CM074589.1 coordinate 4,974,538, forward strand.
TTATTTCTATTAAAAAATGATCCCACTGGAAAAGAAGCCAGGATGAAATGACAATTCAGGTCTCTAGGTGAGCTCATTAATGTTCTTAAAGCGTTTAACAAGATTCATGCTAATTGTTGCTAGACGATTGTCTTGTAGTAGCTTTGTTAATTCCACTTCTTTCCAGATGTTGAACAAAGCTGACACCAACACCTGGTTGGCTGCTATGCATCCCCTTGGTTAGCAGCAGGGACAGTTCTGTTATTCCTATAGCTAGAGCACTAGGATAGGCGTTAGCAGTCTGCTCCATCTTACCCAACAGCCCTGTGATCTATTTCAAGCTGCTGTTATCTTGAAATAGTTGCCTGGCCTCCATATTAGAACACGCTTGACTTTACATGTAAGGATTTAATTAGCTACTTGATTACTTGTAACTATGTTTACACATTGCATAGATGGGGAAGGCAAGAGCTCAGATGCAGTATGTCCCCAGCACAGCCTGTTGCACCCGTACAACAACCTGCCAGGCGGGGTCTGATAGGCACATCCAAGGCAGCGTGAGCCTTCCTTCACCTGGTGTCAGCCTTGGCCATGGCAACTTGACAGGTAAAGGAGCCCACATCCTCTTCAGGACAAGGGAATGTGCCTTCAGAAAGGAGAGGGGTCCAACCACGCAAAAGGACTGAGATCTTCATGCAATCTAGTCTCCAAGATGATGACTTGCATCACTAATCTCACGTTACCCAACTCATTTCTACATCTTAGATCCTATCTCTCCATTGAAAGTAGACAGAGCAGCATCCCCCTACATTTCTAATTAACATCTCAGTGAAGATTTTGTTCAGTGTTTACTCACATATCTTTACAGCTCCTCTTTGGCCAGGCACTCTGCTGGCGGTCAGGCTGTGAGGCTGAGGGCTGTCCATACTTGCTGCTGTGAGCTCTGGGTCAGTTTCATTCCCCCTTCATCTCTGCCTCAACATCTGCCCTGACGCCGTGGTTTAAGCAACACTCGCTCCTTGCTTTTGCAACAAATACGCACTTGGCATGGGAGCAGGCAGGCAGATTATTCTAACAACCAAATGTATTCATGCAAATCTCAATAGCAGCCGAACTCATGAGAAAGGGAACTGGAATTACTTGCACGAACGTGGGGTGGCCTTATGCTAAAGGCTATGGTTAAGAGCTGCTGCTGCAGACTCCCCCAAGCATGGCCCAACCTGCAGAACCCAGACCTCACTGCAAGCAGATCCCTTACTGGACAGCTTAGCGACATCCCTAAGGCATGTTTGAACATTTTTTGAAGACAGAACTAGGTTAGCTTTGCAGGCAGAGCTGGAGGGGATAAGCATGGTGTGTCTCCATGGACCTGCCAACACCGTGCCAAAACAGAGCTACAGATTAAACTGAAACAGAAACTGTGCTTCCAAATTCCCCAGGAGGTACACACAGAGCCCTGACTGAGCCTCCCTCTGCACAGCTGTGCTGGGACACACAGAGATGGAGTGGGAAGAGCTCAACACTAAGCTTAAGTGTAACCTAGTGGAAAGAAGAACAAGAGATCACAACAAAAGGATGTGACGACCACTTGGGCAGGGTGCCCCAAGGAGAGTGGGGGACAATGTCCTTTTTGTGTCTCAGTGTTGTATAGGCACAGTTAATAGCAGCGTCAGCTCAACCCTCTTTTCTCCTTCATCTCTGAAACACAAAAGTTACTACAGAATCTGCACACCAGGTTCATACTGGAGATACTGGCCAGCTATTGCACCCGTTTTGCAATTGCTACGAAGTTGTATTAATACATACAGTTAAGAACTACAGCCAGGCAAGAGAGAAATAGAGTTAATGATTAGTGTAGGTTTATTTTAGGTATTTCTCTCTCACATTTAGCATACGAACAAGGTGACAGGCTTGTCAGAGCAGCGACCAGCTGCACAGCCAGCCCCTCCCCCTCCCCAACTCTGTGTGCCTCCATGAAGAGTGCAGTATCCTTTTTCCAGACTGAATAACCACAAGCCAATAACAAATATTGTTTGTTTTTTCAATAAAACAGTGGTGTGAGGGGTGTGAGCAACAGGGCTGCTCTTGTAAACAGTGGAAAGGCAAAGAAGAGGACCTATCTCAACCACAGGATTATTCATGATGGATGGACACCTAGCAGTGGTACAGTGCACCTGCACCAAGTTGGTGCGCTCTGATATTGCATGCTCTGACTGTTCTTAGCCTTGAGTTTTTTGGGATGTTTCTCTTTCTAAGCACTGGTGACACAGTTTGGGCCTTTGGAGGCCCTCCCTGGAGCAAGGCACTCCTGTGCTCCACAGGCATCCTGCACTCAGCCTCACACTCAGAAGTGTGTACCAATACCAGAGTGTTCTGCACTGCGTGTTTCCGAACCCAGCTGCAGCCAGCACTGCCTCAATAGGACTGTTAGGACTTTCTACAGTAGGTAACATTACTGCTACTATTCTCAAACACTTAAAATGATGGATGATGTAGTCCAAAAACATGAAACTACCCTTAGAACTTGGCTTTAAGGCACAGCAGAGGCCTTTTTTTTTTTTTTTAACCTATCTCTGTCTCCTGCACTTAAAGCACCCTTTCAGACTTCTCATTGCAAGCATGTTGAGGAAGGACACAAAACGTGCACATATCCTGAGATTTCCAGAAACTTGATGTTATCAGAACACTGTCATCACTAGGCACAGGATTTAAAACCTTAAATCCAGGAACACTACTGTACCTTTTAAAGCCTGAATCCTGATGTCTGTGTAATTCCCTGACGGAGGTGGAAGATGTCACACTGGGTAGCAGTTCTCCCATTCTCCTCTTCCCATATTTAAGAACCCCTGCATTACTAAGTTCAATTAAACATTACCTGAAATTACATATGTTTATTCCAGACTGTGAAGTTAAGCACTACCAGAAGAGTCTGCTTTAAAGGCACCTAGAAAGTGTTCTCTTTGCGAACAAAATGCATGAGACTTGTGTTTATCCCTTGAAAAGTGGATACTGCATAATTAAATCGAGACAGTATAAGGAACCAATCTGACCCCCAGACCCCTCTGAAGGTGCTGTGGGGTTCTACAAATGATTCAGCTGGTTACAGGCCTTTGTCCTGCACAAACCAGAAATTGGTGTAAATTTTTCCCTTTGCCCCAGGTAATGACATAGGTGGGAAACAAACTCCTTGTACTGTCTGATTTCAAGTGGTTCAGTAGGGCAGGGTGAGAGGTGAATGGAGGATGGTTATTCTAGGTGAAGGGGTTGGGGTGGGCAGTAGGAGTTGTTTCACTGGTGAAGTCCTCACCATTCCTTGTGTAATTAGCCACTTGTCTATGGGCTCCATGTCTGAGTTCCCACCTTTACCTCTCCTCTGTGTTGAGAACAGAAAGGTCCATAAAGAGAGAAACCACAGCAACACTCTTGATAAAGTAATATAAACAGCAGCAAGTTGAAAGCTTCACATACACAGACATGCACACACGCATCCTCCTCTGCTGCCTGGCAGCTGTGTCCATGGAGGGGCAGAGCTCGCCCTGAGCCCTGTGCTTCCTACAGACAGTTCACTGAATTTTAGCACTTCCTCCACACTGTTATTAAAAAAAAAAAAACTAAAGAAAAGCCTGACTAGAAGTGAGGCTGATGTTTGTCATCTTCTCAGAAGAAGAGAAAGTGTAGGCTATACCACCTACCAAAATCAATCAGACTTTGCTGGAAACGTGCTGTGAAGTTCCCCTTGTTTATAATGCTGTAAGTCAGAGCAAATCTTACTTATCCTCTTGATCTCAACAGACTCTGCCTCAAACTCTACCAGCACAACAGCTCTAGTGCAGGCGTTATGCAGGAGGTAAGTGATGGCAGCCTGCAGGAGCACTGCAGCAGCCTTTCCCACTGCCCACCTCCGAGGGTAAAGGACCACCAGTGGCTCTGGCTCCCTCTGGCCCTGCAGAGCAGGGCTGGCTCAGCACACTGCTCTGAGTTTGTGTGCAGATACCCATCCTACGTGGGATACCTCACCTGCCCCCATTACACCAGATAGTGGAGGATCAGCTGCAATCTCTTACGTCTCAGTATTTGTGCTGAGAGGAAGAAAAAGAACAGAGGGGAAAAAAAAATAAAATCACTCCAAGTTTATCTGCTATCTGCATAACAGTGAGAATTGTTTCTTGGACACCTCTCCTCCCAGCTGTGATCACGCAACAACTCTGTGGCAACAAAAGCAATTCCCAACGTGGAAAAGCAATATTAAGAATTCAGGGTATTTTTAGCTTGTTTGGTTTCCAGTTGCTAAATCATATTAAAAGACAGCTAATGCCACGTGACCGGCCGTCTCTCTACAGATCTTTCTGAGAATGACTACATTAGAAATGTCAGATGTGCTGAAATTTACCCCTGCACAACTTTGCTGGAAGACAACGTGTGCAGAACGTGTTGCAAAGCTCTGGTTCCACCCTAGAGCTCTTCTTAAATTAGCTCCCTACCCACATTAACGCACGTCTTTCATTTACTGCTCACTGCCAGTTTTTCCCTACGCATGCTGCGGCTGCTAACTTCAGGAGAGTTTAATTTTTATTTCCTTTAAGAAGAGACACCCATAAGCCTCACAATTGACAAACAGTAGTGTTTACTAATTAAAGAAAGAATGCATTTGAGAATGAGCTATTCTTATTACATGATACAGTCACCAGGACCTTTGAAAAGCAGCTGAAAGTCCCTACACCATCTCAGAGCCCAAAGCTCCACAACCCATAACGTTTTCTCCCCAAAAAACTTTGACCCATCAGATTAGCTTAGATACAGCCATCTGAACTGATAACACTTCAGGCAGAGCAGCAGCTACACTGCTGTGAATGACACATCACACTGGTGCCTCAAGCACAACTGCCTGAGAACAGAAGCATTAATAAACACGGATGGCCCCCTTGGCCAGTAGCTAACTCAAGCCCCTTGCTTTCGATTAGCCAGGAACAAAGAACAGAATCTCAGACTGCTCCCCAGGTCCTCCCAGTAACAGAGCACAGTGACACAGGGAGCTTTGACTGTAGCACTGATGTCAGGAATTCCTCTCTCTCCCTGATATACTTCTGCCCCTGCCTCCCTATGCTACCACTCCTTCCCTCAACTGTTCTGGCACGAATTTTTGTGGGATGGGTTATACACTACCCAATTGGCAGGTCGACAGGGACAGCAACAAGCAGACAGATTTGTGGGGTGGGGGTGCTCCTTGGGCAACCTATGCTGAAGTCCTGCAACCACTGCACTATGGCCAATGCAGGCAGCTGTGATCCGACCCCAGCTGGCTCAGAACACAAATTCTCTCGGGCTCAGAGCAGAGGCTGCCAGGCATGCCAGCTGCCCAGAGCACTCCCATTTCAACTTAAGAGAGAAGCAGGGCGGGATCAGACAAGGCATGGGGAGGCAGTTCTCCATGGAGGGAGACATGCCCAGGCTGCCCTGCCTCTCCCCCGTGCTACATTGGCTCTCCCGTGCTCCCTAGTGGTCAGCACAGACTGAAATTGCATAGGGAAAGACTGTGCTTTCTTTATCATCTGAAAACTTATTGCTGTGTACAAGACAATTTTAAGAAGTAGGGTGGTAGAAAGGGCTGAGGGATGACCTCAGAGCTCCTTCCATTTCTGTCTTCACAGAGGCATACACACAAACTTGGCCAAGCTCATCCTCTGAAACGAGTTCTAAGGATCAGGTGGTGTGAGAGGTGGCAGCACATGGGTCCCTCCTGCCCAGGGGCAGAACAGACTGCATGCAAAGGCAGCTGTGGCAAGGCATGCAAAGCATTAAAAGTCTGAATAATTTCTCTTCCTGTCGCTTGCTCCTGCCCATGCACTTTGAGCAAAGTCTAGCAGCTTAAGACTGCACCAACTTCCATAAGCAAAATCAAAGCAAACAGAGGCACACCAGCATTAACAGGATGTTCCTTATTTATTCTTTTCAGCACCAACTCCAGTCAAAGAACCAGACCCCTCAGGCAAGCTGCAAGCACACAGGACAATTTACCCACTCTCATTTTGAAGGCTTTTAGGCTGGTGTGCTAAGTAGCAGCTCTTTAGCAATCATTACTGAGTAAGTACTTGCTCCTAGATACCAATTTCAAAATAGCCAGTACTAGCACGTCACTAGAATACAGAATGAGAAGACTCAGTCAAAGGAGCTGTCTGCAGCTTGGATTCCGCACACAGCTTCAGATAACAAAACACAGAGCAATGACCTACCCCTCCTGTGTTCTGTTTCCGAACATCCAGGGCGGATGCCAGTCCTTTGACAGCCTGTGGGTCCTCATATGTCACACTGCAACAAAGGAACAAACCACAGAACTAGAAGGAAGCCCAACAGTCATCCATGGAGAATGCACATGCTATTTTGATTAACTTCTCTTGAAAAAGTACATTCTTTTTCCTAAAAAGACTTAAGTGCACTACACATATTCTAAAAAGAGGGGTGTGCTCTGTATAAAACTAGCTAGCAGTTTCTCAGACAGCTTGTTGAAGAAAAAAAAAAAAAAGGGGAAGACTGACATTATGAGAGGGAGGCAAATAGGTTATGAGGCACATCCAAGAGGTAGCAGAGGACTGTGAAGAAAGGCCTGATTACAGACTATGATTTACCAAGCTTGATGTTTGGAAACCTTGATGCATGGAGGGAAACTGGCAGAGAGAGATTTGGAGGCAGGTGAAACACTCCTAAGAACTAAAGCAAAGCACATGAAAAAGTGCACTGACTTGGCTCATCTATTTGCAGAGGCTGGATTTTTAAAAGGCTCCTTACAATGCTGTGTAAAAAGGACACGTACTTGTCAGGTGACAGAGGCAATTGCATCACCTCTCAGAGCACAGCACCAGCCCCTGGGAGGAGCCATGGCTGTGCAGGAGTGCTGGCTTTTCCTGGGCATGCAGAGGCTCTCACTTAGGCATGGTTGTATGTCACACTCACATCTTCACTGCCTCACTGCTGCTCCACTTACACAAGGAAGACACAGCAATCCTTCCCTGTGAAATCACGGTCTGATGTGCACTCCTTGTTCTATTAGCTTGCAGAAGGAGATAGAGGTGCAGTGTGGGAAGCTAGTTTCGTGCTTCATTTAGCACAAGAGACAGAGGGAACTCCATTAGATCTCTCTGCAATGCTTCTCCTTTCTGACTGCACATTAGGGCTCTCAGTCTGAAATCTCTAGTGGTAATGTATGCCTCTACAGTGGAGCACATCTCAGCATTGACACTACAGCTGAAGCAGTACAAACAGCTGTACTGATGGCTGCAAATGAAAGATCCTAATAAGCCTGCCAGCTGAAATTATCGAAAACATATCAGCTCTGGAATATCTGCTGAAGTCTCAGCTAACCTATTTAACAACATTTCTTGGTTTGAGACGAAGTGTTGCTCTGACTGCTGGTAGCCATTACACCCTCTTGAATTTGAAACCAGGAGGCAGCAAGAAATAATATATGAAAGTAAATTACCTGAGTTGCTTTTAATGAATCTCACTTGACAAGGATCAAAGGATTTCTTAATAAGTGCACAGATTTATTTTACATTAAAATATTTGAGCCTGTTAAATACCCACGAAATTGCCAGGCTTGCAGCCCTAGAGATGCAAGCCCTACAAATATAAACAAATTAGAGACAGCATGACAGCCAGTCAAGCTACACTGCCTTGACATCCTCAGAGAGTCTCATCGTTGGGCCAAAGGGAGAGTTTAACTGATGTTAACTCTGTTTTCAAGCCGCCAAGGTATATCCATGACCTTCACATGAAAGATGTTTATGCTCCTCTACCTTAAGCACTGGCCAGGTGGATGGAGTGACAAGCCTTTTTGAGAGCAAAAGTAAATGCAAGTTCATTTCCAAGTTTCTAATGAACTCATTAACTAAGACAGTCAAGTAACATTACCAGCCAGTCTGCTCTGGCCAGCAGCAAGAACTTCCCCATTTGCTAATACTAATAAAGACCAGGAAGATAAGGCCCGGATTAAAAGCAGCACAAAAACATACATCAAAACTGCTTTTTTCCATCTGGAATGAAACAAAGAAGTTTCAGATCCATGCCATTAGAAAATAGTAAGGCCATGAATCAAACAACACTAAAGATAAACTCCAACATACTTCTTTCGTTGCTCAGCCAAGGAACTGCCTCTTGTCTGTGCAAACATGTCGAAATCATCACGAGGGTTACAGTGCTGTAGGGAGCTGAGTGTGCCACTGACGCTGTTTGTACCCAGGTCTGCAAAAGAATTGGACCAATGAAACAGTATTCCACATTCAAGCAATGCTGCCACAACTGTGTAGGCTATAGAGGAAGTTATTAACAACACACAAATAAACATCATCTAGTTAACAGCTGTAGCAGAGAACTTCCAGTCAAATCAAGTGATCACATCAAGCAATTTTTTGTTTGGTTTAATGTAAACTATCCATCAGTTTCACAGGACCTCTCATTCAAAGAATTCAAGTATTATTTGCAGGAGAACAGTCCAGAATATTCACTGTATTCACCCCATAGAGTGCTAAACCTTAATAAGAATAATAGTACAAGTTTTACCACGACTGAAAACTTGGATCTGTCTCTTTTCCTTCATGCTCCTCTTTGGTTAATAAATCCCTCCCTTTTGTGCCAGGCTGATTCCCAATTACAGATCACTATAGGGCATACAAATGGGAAAGCCTTCCTAAACCTGGAAGCCACATAACCAAAACTTCCTATGGTTATACAGCAAAAGTAGAGGTGAGTCAAAGGGTGCAGAGTGAAAAAGGAAGATGCCTCCTTGTAAATCCCAACAGCTGCAGGAAGAGCTTGCATCAGATGTTCAGGTCAGTCAAGGGACCTCAGCAACAGCTCAAACTTGCTCCTACACTCAAGATCTGCCTAGCTGTTCCTGCATGCTCTTCAAGACCTACAGATTGGTCAGGTTTGAACAAGTCCATGCATTACAGCCTCATGTTTATCAGCACTATTAAACCAGGTACTCACCAAGCCCTGCAAGCTGTGAAGAAAGTGATGACGGTGGTGCTGAGTTTCCGACCATAGGGCTCACTACAGCTGGAGAGCCAGGACCCAAATCTATTAAGTTATCTTCTGTCACCTCATTCAGAACCTGTTGGGACATAAAAACAACACAACTTACAAGTGCCAGAGATTTTATTTTTTTTCGTGCAGTACAACATTAAACACCACAAAACTATGTCTGCTTCCCAAAAAGACCTTTCTTCCATACTGCCAAATGGACTACTCCCTTGGATACTAAAGAGATTAATGTAGAAAAAAAAGGGTCAGCCAATAAAAAATAAATAAATAAATCAGTCTGACTGCTAAGGGCAACAGGGAACTGTCCTGGAGGTCATCTACATCTCTTCAGATTTATCTCATTTGTCTGTGTCTTCCACATCTTTTTGCACCAGACCACTGTGAACGTCAGAAGCCTGCACAGACTCAAAAGCAATCACAAAAAAGTCAACAGATGAAAGAAAATCCATCAAGAACTGTAAACACAAAGATGTTTTGGAGCACTGATTTCCTGAGCTAGAAGTCTGACGTGTTCTTATACTCTTTTCCCTGTACCCACTATTAACCACCACAGACAGGACACAAGGCTGGTCTGACTTTTTGTCTGATCCAGTATGACTGGTGTGGTGTAGCCACTAATGTAACACATGGAGTTAGGCACTTACTCCGTTGCTGGCATTTTGTGTGGAACGTCCTGATCGGTATCGTTCAAACCTGTTTAAAAAAAATAATAATAAATCAAAAGGGACTATTAAAGTCACCAACAAACAATGAAAAAAATTGTTTATAACAAAGTCATGACATGCTGGATAATGAATGTAGCTTTCATTGGTTCAAGAGAGATCCTTAACAGATTTAACTCCAAGCGAGGACAAAGGGAGGATAGTTACAGAAGTTGCATTGTTGGCAATGTGGATATTAAGTTGCCTAATCTGATCTTGCAGCACACACAGGCCTGAAAAACACTGTAGGATTTTTTCTTTTTTTTTCTTTTTTTTTCTTTTTCTTTTTTTCTTTTTTTTTTCAGTAAGTGCTTCTTGATAGACTGCTCTGTTAGCCAAGGGACAGAAGCAACTGCAGTAAGATTGATGCTCCCAGCTAAATAAGCTGAGCACCGCAGTGACTCTTACTCCCACTTAACAGCTCCCTCTTGCTGCACTACATGTAAATTAGAAGCAATATACATGCTAGCACAGCTCTACCCCAAGCAGAACGCACCAAAAGAAACAATGCTGAACAAAATCGTTCCCTAACACGTACTCGAAGATCATCAGAATCTGTGCTCAAATAGGTTGGTGCTATCTGAGAACGTACGTGGTTAGATAAAAACCCTCACATTTCTTAGGGGAGGAAGTCTAGCCAGCCAAGACCTGGTTTCTTCTCTACTTCTTCCCCACCCATATGTACACATAGGACCCCAAATGCAAACTCAGCATGCATGAACTCAAAAAGCAGAGGGAACTACCTCCTCTGGCAGCCTTCTTTATCATCATTTTTCTGAAGTTAAGAGTTTTTCCTCATTGTAAAGCAGTAACATGTGACCTCTCTATTCAGTAAAAAGTAAAAATACTATGGGTTTTCTCTCAGCTGAACAAAACACAGTGGAGAATCACAAGCAAACTAAAGTGTTTTCATAAAGTAACAGAGGAAGACTTAGACCTAAAAGGCAAGAAAAACAAATTCAGGCCCAAATTTCAATTTTAGGAAGCTGTGGGTGTCTGGCGTTAGTGGAAATCCAGTTCCCTAGGCTGGAAACCTAGGACACCTCCCACCTCCCATTTCTCACCAGCAGGCTGATGTACCACACATATTCTTTTACATCCAAAGCTCCACAGCAATGGCCAGAGCTCCTGCTCAAATCACTGAAAGAGCTTTGGACCCATAAGAGAAATCAATGTGATGAATGTGGAGCTTTTGGAACAACAGAGAATTGGAATTTATTGAAGCACTCAGACCACTGCAGCTATTCTACCATAAATAGCTTGCCAGCACTGCTCAGCTCACCTTGCAGCGTATAATGGTTACAAATACGTCAGCTACAATCAGCAAAGCTGCAGATGGAATAACATAGAAAAATATTCGGGGTGACCAAACTGAGCCTTAGTGATTGTTACTCTCTGCCCCATGTAGGATCATGCTCATGCATGAAACACATACCATTTCACACAAAAAGTCAGCATTTGTTTCAAAGTTTGCCCCGATCTCCTCTGAAGGGCTAAATCAAAGACAAAATTGAGGCCACTGAGTCTTCTTTCCAGCCTCTGCTGTGACAGCACAGATTCACAGATCTAGAGTCTAATTTATTTTTAAAGGCTTGAGAAACAAAGCTCTATGCTAGGAACAAGGAACAAAGGGTGCTCTTTAGTGCCTCACTCCCCAGGCCTGTCATTAAGGGGAAGATTAAACTTTCCCAAGACTGTCGTATCACGTGTCACTCCTGCAGCAGATGTGGCTGACAGCGCCTTTGTCTGACATGCTGCAAGTCCTGTGACCCACGTCCCTGCACGTCGACTCTTCAAAACCTCCGTTCTGTGCAAGCCAGACCTTTTCAAGATGTTAAGCACTATTTAAAAACAAAACCCTTCCATGCATGAAGGCTTCGTGCACATCAGGCAGCTCCCCTCACACCAGAACTGGAAGCTGGGAGCTCGGTGATCAGAAGACAGATAGCTGTAGGTAGCCTCCCCAAGCCAGGAAGCAGCACAGGCATTTCTGCAGAGCCTATGTTAGGAAGTGGAACTGGCAGCTGGGGCTGTGCTGTTCTCATTCCCTGGTTCCTACATTCATACAGCAACGCATGGTAGGAACTTACAGACTCAAGTGTCTGCCAGTTCAAAGAGTGTTGCACCATACTGTCCTGCATTTTACATATATTCTCTACAAAAATTCAATTGCGAGGAGAAAAGACAAACAAACAAACAACACAATATTAAAAGAAACAACTGAAACATGAATATTGTCATAAAAGACAACAGAAGACTTTGTAAATGCTTTCTGTGCATTGGTTTTCTACATTCTGTTATGCTGGCCCACAGGCCCAGATAGCCAACGTCATCAACTGACCTGCAAGTGAAAACCCAGAATGAATGTAAACAGTAGATGGAAGAGGTGTCTCACCTTTCATATCTGAGGAAGACATTATTTAAATCATCATTCACATGCAGCAGTTCCTCTGTGACTTCTTCATTGGACACTCGTGAGATAAGCTCCACGATTCTCTGCTGCATGGCTCTACAGGTTCGGTTCAACTCCTATGAGGAATGCATTGTGCATATACATTTTGATAAGCAGCCAGCAATAAATAGGTTTTGTTGAGTTTTGTTCACAGCCAAACATATCCCACAGCTGAGAAACACTAAGACAAGTCTATCTTTGCATGATTAAATGTCACCCAAAAGCACATCTAATCAAACATGCCCTTCAAGAGACGATGGCATAGAACTTTGAGAGCCTATTTAGAATTCAACATCCTGATTCTTCTTTAACTCTGAGCACTTCAGAAAATAAATATCTGTATTTTAGTCATCTTCTTTAAGAACAAAATATGCTAATACAAGAGCTTTCCTGAAGAGTTTTCACTGAAAACTCTGTGTCTGCTCCTATTGACAATACCATTTGCAACAACTAGAAGATGCACACAGTGGAACAAAGGGGGAAAGTTCATCAGGGCTATGCAGCAGGAAGACAAGGGCAGGAGACACAGAGCTTGCCGTGTATGGAGTGAATGAGGGTGAACATACAACACGACGTAGGAGCATGAAAAGATGAGCATCCTCCCTCCCCCCCACCCATCAGTACTGAACTATACACAGAAACATTCCCATCAAGTGAGTAAGTCCAGAGATGAGATTGCAAAAAGGCAATGGACAGTTTAAAAAAACAAAACCAAAGACTCTAGAGCAGGGGGATTTGAGTTTGTTTAAAGGAGTTCTCACGCTTCCAGGACATCTCTTTGATCACCAATTACCAAGTAAATTTTAAAAAGTAAATTATTTACATTTTTTTTTCACCTCCATTGGTCTGAAAGGCCTCACGACCAAAGGTCAAAGCAGGTATGCTGAGAAGGAACTACAGAAAGAAATGTGACATATGGCATGACACCACTCATTAGATCCACAGTTTTACTTCAATGGGCACTGACATTTCAACTAAAGCATGTCGTTCCATCATCTTCCACCCCCCAGCTCCATTTCAGAGCAAAAATTCAGCACTAAACAAGGATGACTTGTTAGTACACAACCTTTGGGATGAAAGCAAAAATGTGTTTGTTTTCCTTGCATGGTCTGACATCCTAAGCTCTGGATAAATTTCACCTAGTGCAATCCAGCTGCCTTAACAGCTTGAGGAATGTGTTCTCCAATGTCAGTTTTGATCCCATCACTTTAGAAGCAGATTGTGACATTTCAGAGGTTTGTTTGCTGCCTTTCTGAGAGGGCTGACAGTACCTATCTATTCTGTTCAGAGCTGGCTCTCTAGCAAGCTGTTTACATTTGACTGTTGGAGAAAATGTCAGGAATTATTTAAGGAGGATGGCTATATAAACCTCAAAGCAAGGAGTTCTTGCACACAGCACCCAGCTCACAGCTTTCAAGAGACCATCCATCCTTTGTCATCAAAAACGGGTTCTCACCAGCTCTGTGATTCAGATGTAGGATGCAGCAGTTGAAGGGAACCAGTTGGAATAAAGAATCGCTGCTGTCGTTCCATTTTATGATCAAGACCTTTAACCTTAAAGCTATGCTGTAAGGTTATGCTGTCAAGATGTTGGTAGCTGTTTCTGAATGTAAGCAAACTGTTCTATGCCATTTTGGTCTGTCAGGGTTTCCTGGAAGCTTCTTTTGCTTTGAGCTGTCCAACCCAAATGGGCAGTAAATGAAAGGCTCTTTATCACAAAGCCTCTCGTCAGCTGCCATGATGGCTCTGAGACAAACACACAGTACAGCTGCACAGGAGAGACTAATTCTTGGATTGATTTCAAACTCTGATGTATCGCAGAGAGCAATTCCCTGCCTTCCTCCAAATGTACTATTGTGGGAGCCCATTCTCCCTGCTGGGGGATCAGAACAGCAGCCTATTTCTGAAGCTATGAAAAGGCAAATAGGACAGTAAGGGCAGTGGCTGGATGCTAGCTCACAGTATTCCTCATCTGTGCTGCAGCTACTTCATATTAACTTCCTTAGCCAAGGGGACCTTGCTACCACAGGTCTGGAGAAGTAGCTATGAAGCTTGACCTGTGAGCTCAACACACAGGTTGCTTTTTCTTTCAAAGTAACAAGCACAGCACTGGATTGAGATTACCCAGGAAATAAAACTCTTCTGATTACCCAGTCAGGCCACGTTGACAGCATGAAACTTCACCTCAGCTCCTGCCTTAAGCCACTGCCTTCAGGAGAACCTACAGCACATCTGCCGGAAAGAAGTTCATTTATTTCAAGAGGCAGAGAACCCACAGACCCTTGGCAATTCTTAGTCCATCTGGAACCAAAGAATGTTTTTTTTTCCTGTAGCGCCAGGAATGTTTTACTATGGCACACTTGATTGTAGAGGACTTGAAAGGAGAAATGCTCACTACTGAATGAGCCTATGGCAGCTCTAGGCTGTGTTATGGTAAAAACCCAACTAGCAACACGTACAAGAAAGTAGTGAAATGGGTTTCAACAGAAGTTGAGAAATCCTCATCATGAGAAGCTTTATCAAATGAAAAGCATTGAGAAATGAGACTAGCTGGGATCAAGTACAGCCCACATCCATTACATAAACCAAGCAAATCATAGCACTGAAGGGAACAACAACAAAAAACATCCCGCCTCCAAAAAAAAACAACAAAACCCACAACCAACCTCAAGCACAGACAAGATCAGAATCATATTTGCTAGAAAAGTGTTACCTGGAGTAATTCAAGGTCTGAAGAATCCTCTTGTCCAGGAACCATTTCTGTCAGCATTTCAGACATCACTTTGGTATTCCCACGAACAATATCCAGTTCACTGCGCAGCCGGGCAATCTGTGGGTAAAAAGACAGCAAAGTACTGCATAACCTTGTGGCTTTAAGTGACTTAGTGATACCTCTGGTTCTCTCTGACTTGATATCTGAGGCTCAGCATACTCTAGTGGGGGAGAAAGGTAAAGTTTCAGCCAGGAGAAAATTTTAGAAAAAGCAACAGAAAAAGAAACAAACTGCAGAATCAGTCACTATCACAACACAGACAGACGTGCTATGCTTGTATAGAAGAGAAGCAATTGAAAACAGTGGCTAAAACCAGATCTTGGTTGTCATCTTGTGTGTCTTGCTCAAATGTGAGGAAGAATATACACTTTTCAAGCAGATCTCTGGCTGCTAAGTTGGTTTTTTTTTTTAGTACAGAGAAAGGATGATATTATATTAGGGTATCCTGAGGGATGCAGGCTTAAGTCCTTGTTAGAAGGACTTACTGCATTTGCAAGGTGTTTTGTGCCTCTAAAGGAGTATGGCTAGTGGAAAAACTGCTTACCTAGAGCACCACTGCTGAGTGGACTGGTGCATCAGACTGTGAGATTTCATAACTGCTGTCATTAGGAGGCCACACATACAAAGCTAAACCCTAGATTTTGCAGTACAATAGGAGGAAAGATTACTAAGCAGAACCAGACCTAGGAGGCAATCAATGTCAGAAGAGTGAAAATGAAAGTTCCTCTGCAAATTGGTTTCTAATTTGATCTGCTGAGTTTCACTCAAAAGAATAATCATCCCAATACCTGTTCAGAATTGGCAGTGATGGGGCCAGTCACATTCAGAGCTGGAGCTTGAGGAGCAGAATATGCCGTTGGAGAAGGTGAAGAATAAGAACTGGTGCTCATCCTTTGCTGAGACTGTGAATTGTGCATATTTGCTGCAGGATCAACTTCAGGAACGCTCTGCCACATCAGAAAGACAATAGTTCAAAAACTGAATGGTGACAGCACTTGCTTTGTCAGCAACCTCAAGCCAGATAGGCTCAAATATAGAACATAATTGTACCTTGTGGAAAAGGTCAGTGAGTTACGAGAACAGACTGGCAGGCCAGCCCATAAACAGACAGCTGCAACCAAAATACACACCCGTGTTTTTTGACCCAGGCCACATGCACATACGTCAATTTATTATGAGAAGTAAAAAGCAACGTAAAAATAAGAGCCAAAGACAAATAATTATAAATAATTTTAAACTAACTAAACTGTAGGCTTACAAGAGATGATGTGATAAATAGGTACTGGATTTAATTGATCTTGACACAAGGATTGTAATCCTTCAGTTCTGATCATTTGCATTTACCACTTCAAAGACTCATTAACTTTTCACAGTGAATAATCAGAACACCTGTGATCATTAAGTTCCTTCCTAGCAGTAGTTTTTGTCAAGCTCACATACATAAGTTTTCAAAGGTATAAAGACCTCATGTTAGCAAGGAATCAGAGGGAGATTCAGCATCTGTATACCTTTAAAATAAGGGCAGGCTTTGGTTCTGGTTTATTACCAAGAGAAACAAGTATAATGTTGAGAAAAATGAAGCAATTTCATATACTTATGGTCTCTCTCTGAGAATTAGCAGCATTTATGTGGTGGTTTTGTGGTACAAGACAAGTGTACAAACCTCCGAACTCCTTTCAGATTGATGTTTGACTCAAGGGATGAGATTCCACTAACTTACCACTTAACTGTCACAATGCGGTTGCATTATGCTTCTGCTACATGCCCCTTCTCTAAAGTCCTTCCAGGAGTGAGAAAATAAGCCAAGTACAAAGAAGCAGGAGAGAAAGAAGAATAGTTACCCAGCTGTGGAAAACACCCCCAGCATTGCAACATTGCAGCTTACCCTCTGTGGTGTGTGTATTGGAGATAAAGCATCAAGATCAGCCATGGGAAACTCTATGCCTTTCCTCTTAAGTTCTTCATAAATGTGCACTACTCCAGTTAAATCAGGGCTACTTCGAAAGGCATCAGCCCAGGCCTGGAAAACAGGAGGGATTATCCATGGACATTCCCAACAAAGTTCCTTCTCCATCATGACCTCAGATACTAATCACAAAAGCTTTTGTACATTTCAGCCTCAAAGGGAAGCTGTAGTCATTAGACCTGGTCTAAAAGATCCTGCAAATGTTATTAAGACAGTCATATACACATTTTATGTGAGCACAGCAACCCAGTGCAGAGTAGTTTTGTATAGCCCCTGCCATCATCAGTCTGTAAATGCAAATGAAAGCTCCTTCCAATCTCCTCTCCTTAGCATGTCTGCAGGCTGATCTTTTCTTCATGTTTTGCAGCCAACGACCCACCAGAAAATTAAAAACATACAAAAGATTAAATCAGTCTAAGCAGGATTCATGAAGCCACATAATAATTTTAGGTAATTAACATTGTGAAACGTCCTCATTTATGGCAGAAGAAAAAACAGCTGTCAAGCTTTCTTCAGCATTTTTTTTTTTAAGAAAAAACTTAAATAACAAGGGCTGTTTCTGAGGTTCATGTATTGTGAAACATTCAGTCCCACAAGCAGCAGAACTAAGGAAGCCTGTATTCTTACAGAGCACATCCAACACTGAGACAGCCCAGTGTGTCAGAAAGAACAAGCTTAAAGGGAGAATTTCCCACTCATAATATCTCTCCCGCTTGAATTCTCCTCTGTCTAAAAAGGCTTCAATTCACATTTGAGCTTTTCCTTCACTGGGGGTACGCAGTGTTTCTCCTCGCCAGCCGGCCTCCTGCCCTCATGAAGCTTTAGGAACACACTACCTTGAAAGACTTTTCCCTGCTTTCACTTTTGCTGGAAATTTGCCACGTATTAGCAATTTAGGGGAAGGAAAGATTGCAATATCATGACTCATTTAAAAATAAAGCATTCAGCTGAGCCCCCATATATGTGATATGGAGTGCAGCATGCCGGCTCCAGAACTGCTGTGAGACGTGCGTGGGTTCTGACCTTACCTCATTTAGTCATCACTTTTACACTAGTTCCTCACTTATTTTTATTCTAAAACCTGTCTTTAACTATTTTTTGTATCAGAGAGGAGAGAAATCAAAGGTAGAAAAACAAGCTAAAAAATAATATTTAATTTGTAAACCTACTCTGTTCAATTCTAAGAAAGCATCTCTACGATACGTACTCAGGAGACAATCCATTATCACGCGCAAGCTGGCAATTCTATGTTTGCTTCCTGGTCAGAACAAATTAACTGCATCTACTGCACTGATGCAGTCCAAGTCCAAGCAGTCCTGTCTGAGCCATGGAAACCAGCTCCAATTGCAACAAGCCATTCTGCTTCCTTGGAAGTGACCTTCGAAACCATCCCTGATTATCACAGAGACATTTACTGCACAAGTAACTCTACCCTTGCACTGCCTTTGCATTTTCAATTTACATAACAAGTCATCTGAATGATGTTTCTACATAATGGCATTTCCCATTTCCATTCTATGTGCAAGTGGGAGTGAAAAACGTTCAGCAAGGGATGCTCTATTAAATAATCACTCAGAAGAAACTTAGAAGCAGAAGTCCCCAGCATTTTTTGGCACTTGTTTGCCCAGAAGCATGGACTAATGCATCCCTATTCCACTGGCTTCTTATGGATCTTTTGGAAAGCAATAACGACAGCGAGCTCACTTATCTGCACTCTGCTTTTCTTATGCATTGTCTCTTCTGTAACTCTTCCCTGGAGAAACGAGACACTTTCATTTGTACTCTTCAGCTGCCCGCACTGGGACCGTTATCTGCAGCAGCATGTCTCGTAGAGGTCACACGAAGGACTGGGCACTGTTGTCCTAAGCACTGTCTGCACATGTTGTTAGACAATCCCTGCCCTAGTCAGCTTACCATTCAGCTAGGCAGAAGGAACATTAGCTCTGTGTTGCAGATAAGGAGCTGCACAGAGAGCTCAGGAGACTTGTCCATTGTCCAAGGAAGCGTATGACAGGGGTGAGATTGAATTCAGATCTGCAAAGACTTTGGGCCACACAATCAAGGGAGATATTTCAGGACGCTGCTGTGCAAGTCCCACTTGGCACCTCACCATGCTCAAACAGGTGAATAAAATACTACTGAAAAACTGGCCCCAAATCAGTGACCATCACAAGGCAATTTTTCCAGTATGACATTTTTTAACGCATGTTCCCTCAAAAGAATATGCCATACCTCTAAAAGCCTCCCTAAGCTTCACCTTTGGTGCCCAGTGGGAAGAATAGTTCCAGGGCCTTCTACCAGGATAAGGAAGGATAAGCAGTTGGTAATATATGCTAATTCATGTACAGTGAGAAATAGGTTGAGAAACTGAGACACAAGATGCCCAAATGTCTCAGAACAGTCAAGTCTCTACATAAAGAATTGCACGGCAGCTTTATCTGCTGGTGCTCTGGGAAGGCCCAGGAGTACAAGAGCTATATGGCTGAAGACATATGCTGTTTGTACAGCTTTATTTTCATGCTTCCAAGTCTGCTATTAATCCTCACATTTCTGTTCTTATTAATTCCCTGATATCGAACAGTAAAAGCCTACAGAAAGGGATAAATGTAATGTTAGCAGAGCAGAGCTGAGATCAGCACCCCTGGCACTGCAGGGAGCTCAAAAGAGCAAAGTCTGAGCAGAGCAAAGTGATCATGACATGCAGGATGCTCTGGGTGCAACGTCCATAGGGCAGATGAGAGGAGAGCAGGCACTTCCCTGAATTCATCAGGCAATCTGGAACACAGAGTACCCTACCAGCCCCAGCTGCAGCAACACTAACAGAACCCCCTGACAGGCAACATCCTTAATTCCCAGGCTTTCTATATCAAAAGCCACATAAGCCCAGGACTCAGAGTAACCAACATCCCCTAAGACACTGTAGCAAAGGAACTAGCAGGGAAACACACGCACAATTTCTCCTTAAGGGGCAGTGTTTAACATCACTGCCCCACCAACACACATACCAGCTCTCCCACCCAAGCAGACACCCAGGGCTCAGATCAGAGACCAGAAATAGAGGAACTTCACTGTGCCCCAGTGAAATGCCCACCTTGTCTCCCCACCCAGCCTATTTCCTTTTTGGAAATCACTTATTTACATTGTCATGCTCTAACAATGTCCTGCCTGCGTATCCAAATAACAAATACACCGGTAGGAATTCAACTGCATGTTTAGCCACAGAAATCAGAAGTATATTTGGAAAATGATGCTATGTGTTTGTAAAAGCCATCCCACAAGAAACATTGCAGCAGGCTTATATCATTTTGAATACGCAGTATCTCTTAGTCTCTTGTATCTGCAGTAGCCTGTAAGAGCTTAGTGATAAAGTTGCCTGTAATTGTGAAATCTCCTCCAGCCAGGCACCAGTGTTTCCTCGTGTTGCTAACGGTTTCTGGAATTAACATAGCTGTTTATTGTTAAGCTGCACAGAAGGAAGAGTGGCAGACAAGCCAATATCTGAACTGACAGTGAACCTTCACTGCAGAACAGCCAGAGAAGGGACATCAAAACCATTTATCTCCTGTATTATCCTTAACTTTTCCATAGCCATCTTTAAAAGGAATTCAGAATACCTTGTAAAGGAGGGAAATGGCTCCATTCAGGTAAACAGACATAGGAAGGTTAAGTGTTCTTCAAATGGCAATAAAAGCTCTAAAATTTCCTGGCCTCTAATGACAAACCCATCACAGAAGCAGGTCTGCAGTTTCTAAATTTGACTGTTAAATTGCAAAGCAACCCACTTATCTTTAAGCCCTCTTGTTTCAGAGGACAGAGTTATCTTTCCAACAAGAATCCAGATATTTCTCCCTGGATACAATTCCTCTGCATGTGCATGTCTGCTCTTCCCTGCCAATCTGGATATATTGTTTGTTTTTACATATAAAAAACTTGCCACATTTTTTAATGATGACAGCATGTTCAGTGATGCACAGCACTGCAGCAGACAGTCCTTATTTCAGGCAGCAACATATGGAAGCACAGACAAGCTGTGTACCTGAATCAGTGCGAGTACTTTATCCTGTACAATGGTGGGGGGATTATTCTTGGGCGAGATGATTTTCACCAGAACACCATCTATGAAGTCACGGTTTGCCACTAAGACATGAAAGCGATGGCCACAGTTCTTCACACAGGTCTCCAACACCTACACACAAACAAAAAACATTTGTTGTTGGAGCAAAGCTTGATCACGCACACAGCAGCTATGTGGTTGGTTTCTGTTTTTTTGTTTTTGTTTTTAATAAAATGGGGGAGAGAGAGAAGAAAAGATTATAAGATTTTATATTCTTATATTCTCAGTTCTTCATTTTTTTTCTCCAATATTGTCAAAAACTTCTTTCCTACACACACATTCTGAAGTAACTTGCTTATCACTAACATATTGGACACTTCTGCAATTTACTTTTGCCTATTTTCAAGGTAAAGAAATACAAAGTTTCTTCCTCTCTAAAGCAGAACTTTCCAACTTGCACAGCTGAGCAGCTAAATACAGAGCATCACATCCAGAGCAGGTAAGGCAGAGGACATCCTGTCACTGTGAGATATTATCACACTGTGACACTCCAGCATTTTCTATGTAGCTGGGACACAGCTGGACCCAGCTGCTCTGAGCTACAAGTCATGTTTTTGGGTTGGGAATTCAGGTGAATGATCTTCACTCATTCAAAACGCTCCCCTGTGAATGCTCTGGCAGGTTATACTTTGACACATTTTCCCCCTGCAACCTAGCTAGAGGCACCTTCCACTTGCCATTCAACTGCCATGGAAGAACAGCTGTTGATTTTTCTCTGAAGAACATGATTAGCATGGAGATAAATCCAACGCGTCACTTCTCCTTACAGCTATGCCTAATAACTGCTGCAACTCTCTATCTGAGGAGTCTATAATTACTCTTCTACTTCAGCCACTTTCATCAGCTCTGATGACACGGACTCACTCCTGATGAATTTTGCTCTTTCCTGCGCAATGGATAATCTCATGGTTTGGTCCTTGGTAATCTGTCAAAATGACAATCCTGCACAGGAAATGGCATGAAGACAGAAAGTACAGTCACGCTTCATCAGGGAGATGCAACAAGAGCTCTGTGAAAGAATCATACAGATCACCTACCCACAGCAGTATAACTCGATCTCGTTATTACTGCTCATTCCTCAGACTGCTGTGGCGCACAGCCTGCCCAGCATCATGCTTTTGGAGTGCTGCATTATCCAGGAAACCCCAGCTCTCCCCAGTAGGAAAGGTCACTGGCAAATTATCTCACACCTTAGCAGATGCACAGAATATAATTTACACTTTATTGAGTGAAATTAGATCAGCATAAATTAATATGAGCCTCCTACGGAGATCCATTCACAAGGGAAACAGTATACCAGCTATTTAGGAAGTTGAAAATATGGCAAGTGCTATACTTTCCACTTGCAAATACGCCCACAGTTGGGAGTGGAGAAACAGCCTGACATAGCAGGATGAGAGTAGTAAAGTCCCAAAGGGTGGGGACACACTTGAGCTCTGACTTTCCTCTGTCAGTACTTAGGATGGATAAGCGCACAGACAAAAGCAGAAATCAACTCAGTTAGAAAAATGCTAAGCAAAGCTTCCAGTACCTCTCCTCAAGAAAGTGCAGAGGCAACTGAAGAGAAAATGGCAGAGTAGTGACCGTTCACAAGAGAAGAATGTGTGTATTCAAAAGAATGCCAGGAAAAACAAAATGACAAAAGAAAAGGGATCTGCCCTTTTGAGGCATTCCAGCCTGCCTCCACTCACCGTTAGAGCCAGCATGACCTCTCTGTAATTTTTGTTTCCATTCAGTCTCTTCTTCAGTGCTCGAATGGCATCCTTTGGACTGAAGGAGAAACATACCATTGTAAAAAGACAGCTCACATACTTTTCACATGCCATTCTGAGGGACAAGAATCCTTTATCATTCCTAGATAGATGTAATCATCTGTATTATCTTTAGATAACTTGACTACAACTAAACTAGGGTCATGTAGAATTATGTGAAAAGACAAAGTATCTTACAGATACTAAGGGCAGAAAAATGCCTGAGGCCGCCAAAGTAGCAAGATGTTGATCAAACAAGAAAGATGACAAGCTCTCAGAAGGCCCAGAGTGTAACACCAGCCATGGGCTCTCCCACAAACTGCAAGAAGTACAGCTTGTCTGATGCTGAAGGAAATGCATCAAAGAAGCTTCTCTATTCAAACGGCTGAAATTAATAACATTGAAGCACTGAGCTGCATCTACTGAAACCAAGAACCCCTGAATTACAAACTTGTTACTCTCTCCAAGCAGACATTTTTTCATGCCAGCCTTCCCAGGCAGACACATAGCATAGAATATGCTGGACTTTACAGGGCTTCTCTGAAATGTGAAAGGAGGAGGAAAAGCAAACAATCTGCATGTAAACTGCATTCAAGCACCTGCCCCCAGACTCACTGCACCTCCTCACATGCTGAATGCAACTGGAGGACTTCGTTCATGAGCCTTTCGAAGTTTACTGAAATAGTGCATACCCTTCTTCTGTCTCATTGATAATGTCACAGATCTCCATGTTAAGCGTCCAGTCTTCGCTCTGTAGAGAGCCATCTGTGGCCTTTTCTGAAAAGAAAATAAAATATTTATATGTTTTTTTTTCCTCACATCTTTCTGATTAAGTACTTCAATCCATCTTCAGTGACTCAGTTGAAACTGTCCAGTAAAAGAAAAATAGAAATAAACAAGTCCCATCTTCCCCCATTGACTCTAAGCAAAGTCCTACCTTCCTTCCTGGTTTAAGGGTGAGCACAGAGGTTTCCAGGCAGAATCAATTATCCCATAAACTCCCCACCTTCAGCCCACACAGACGGGCAGTTCCACAAAGACCGAGAAAGTAAGAAAATGCCAGCTAATTCCAACTTAAACCTCTCAGATACCACACCATATGAGGTAGGAAAAGCTTCCCCAGACTAACAAGAGCTTCCTGGAAGTTCTACAGGAAGAACAGCCTCTGGCACAGCTGCTGGAAGTCACTCATGAATGACTGCAAGAGTAGCATAACCACAATTCAGATAATCAGTTGACAAGAACTATTTCCTCTTTGGGATTTCCTTCTAAATCAATACAGTTCTGCCTAGCGGTGCCTAGAACACCCCATGAAATTTTCACACTTCACACTTGCAGCATTCAAACCTTGTCTGTGTTGTTCTATCTACATGCAGAAAGGCTGCAAAGTTCAAGGTGAAGCCTGTGGCCAAAGAGACCCAAAAAGCAGACCTTCATGGCAAACAGGATCTTTTCTTCCAAATTAGTCTAGGTTTTTCGTTTTTCCTACAGATGTCTAGCATCCAAATAAGGCAAAGAAAAGCTTTTTTTCCCCCTAATATAAAATAACCAAGAAAAGAAAAATCTTCTAAATATCTTAATTCAGAAACAAAACCGCAGGTATCATCTTCTCCAGCTATCCTTCTGTCTTTACATCACATCCCAATCTGTCCCCCAGAACAAGGCAGATTTTGTTTTAGAACGCCGGGCTCCAAGGACTTCACACTTCTCCTTTTCTGTTTACCAACAGCGTTTTTCCATTAACATTTTTATCACTGTGACTGCGCATAGAGATGCCTGCAGGCCGTAATTATGGGACATTATCTGGAAAAAGACAATGTGTCTGGATAATTCAGGTTTCAGAGACTTGTCGACACCAGCACAGTGGCTAAAGCAGCTCCACCATGAAGGCAATTACAGAGGGCTGAGATCAAACAGTGTGCAAAATCCACATGGAGAGTGAGAAGCCATCTACCTTCAGAATGGAGAAGACACCGATGTCAGAGGCATTGACAGCAGGGTTGAGTGCACTCTCAGCAGGTCTGCAGATGGCACAGAGCTGTGTGGTGCAATCAACACACTCAAGGGATGGGATGCCAACCAGACAGGCTAGCAGCATGCCCAGGAGAACCTCAAGAGGTTCAGTAAGTCCAAGTGCGAGGTCTGCACCTGCATCATGGCAACCCCTGCTACCAGTACAAGCTGGAAAGGATGGTGCACGGCCCTGCCAAAAAAGGACTTGGGGTAGGCTGGATATAAGGGATGTTCTTCACGCTAAGAGTGGTGAAGCACCAGCACAGGGTGCCCAGAGGTGGCAGTGCCCCATCCCTGCAGAGACCCATGGTCAGGTTGGATGGGGCTCTGAGCACTGATGGAGCTGTGGGTGTCCCTGCTCAGTGCAGAGAGGGGGACCAGACAGCCTTTAGAGGTCCTTTCCAACTCAAATCGTTTTGTGATTCCAGGACATGATGGAAAAGGAGAGCATTCAGCCCTCAGCCTGCTGTGTTTTGGTTCTGCAGGGGTTCTCCATCACTACGTAACAGTGCTCAAAGAACTGGCATGCTAACCTATGCGGCTTCCCTGCAGCCAGGCAGCTCTGCTGTGGGGCTGCGAGCAGCAAATCTGGGTCAGGCACGCTACAAAGGATGAACGACAACAGCAGCAAGTGCTGAAGAAGAGACTAAAATTAGCTTCCGACTCCTGTTCGAATTAATCATTTCCAAAAGACAAGCGTACGTCTTAAACCCACACAGGCTCCCCCATATTTTACACTGAAGAACAGAGATAAAAAAAATAATAATAAAAATAAAGGCAGTAACCAAACGTTGCTGGAGAAGGGGGATTTTGCTCTCCCTCCCATGGCTGCAGGGAGAAATAGGAATGAGGTTACTGGGGACCACAGCCCAATGTTCCTATGTACCCACGCACTGCAGCAGCATCACTTCACTTTATCGTCTCTGCAACATCGCAATTTTTAGCATGGAGTAGTGCCACAAACACATTTTGTCAAAATAAACCTTAGCTAAACGGGTTTTACAGGACCAATGAATGAATGGGCTGCAAACACTGCTTGGTGCAGGATCAGCGTTTTCCACAATCATTTTTAAGACGTGATTATAGCAGAACCATAGACTATGAATATTGCTAAGCCGCTGCCTGCTGTCAAACGCTGTCAAGAACACACAAATTTTTAAATATATTTTTACATTAAGAAAACAAATCAACTGCCCAGATTCAGGAATATGGTCTGTTTAAGGCATAGCCTCTCATTCTGCATCACCGTGCTCATAAATCCCTCGCAGCTTGGGTGACCACCTCCAGCAGAGCAGATGCAGTGACTGTTTTTTTAAATCTCTTAATATTAGAGGGTTTTTAATGTTAAATAGAAAGTTTTGCTAAGCAGCAAAGACTGCATGGAGGTGAAGGCAGATCACGTTCTACAGCAATAAAGCTTTATGTACACTGCAAGAACAAAATGCACCTAATGAAAGCGGCTGCTACAAGCAGCTTTGCATGAAGCTGAATTCCCAGAAAATGTTGAGCTGCTCTGCCTCCACTCTTCAATAGAGAATCCCCCCCAGCAGATCCAAAATACAGTGAATTACAAATACTCAATATCCAGTGCAGTATTTATTGGATATTTCAGACGCTGTGCATCTCCTCAAAGCTCTTTCTCAATCAGCAAATAGACACGACTGAGAGAATTAATGGCACTTTGGATACTGGTGCAGAATCGGGAAAGAATGCCATGCAAACCCTGCATGTGCTGCTCAAAAATCACCAGTTCCCCAAGCTCAACCTCACTGAAAGGCATATCAGTGGCACAAGGGACTCTGAGATATGACCAAAGGAATTCCAGGATAAAAGTGTTCAATCAGAGGAGGAAAAGGGCTCATGCTTGGGCATGGTACCAGCAGCACATCTCCCACATTAAAGCACTGGCACAACCGGGTAAAAAGCCCTCCAAAAACTGTATCTGTAAAAAACAGTGATTGCAGTACTGTGTAACCAAAAAGGCCAATCTGTAGTGTTGCACTAGCTGCAAATCACATTACATGAAAACAGGAGAACTGTGGTGGTTTCTGTCTGAATACCAGAGTCTCCTGTATGAACAGATCTTTGTGTTCAGAGAAATCACAGCTTTCTCTCTTGGGACTTTTCCAGATGTTACTTCAGAGACTCCTGCTTCAAACATTTGGGAAGAATTACGCATGAAAAAGCACCTCCTGTTAACGCAGGAAACGTGCACATTAATGCACTGTGTTACCCAGATCCAAAAGCAAGGAAGTTCTGATTACAAATTCCTCCCCTTCTTCGGCTAAGAGCTGACTTTTGGCATTCGAGTGGCATGAAACATCCTTTCTGCTTGGTCTCGGAATTTCAGAAGATTGTAGATCTGAAATCTTTGTGTTATCTCTTAATAGTCCATCTGCCTACCAGTGGTGCTCCAAGACTGAAACTAGAAAATCAAGCTGTCAGATGTGTCACATTTCACTTCGCATAACACGCGGCAGCAAACAGAAGCAGCCACAGTATTGCAGTTTCTTACTGCCATCCTGCTGGATTGCAGCTCAGCAGAGCTCTCAAAAAAACAAGGGTGGTCAGCTCAGATCAAAGCAAAACACTTTCACAGAACACGCAAAGGTCTTCTAAGTCAAGAAAAACAAACAAAAAATCCAGTTTTGCAAGTGACACAAAACACTCCATAGCTCACAAGGGAAGATAAGCTACTGAATGAGATGAGAACATCTCTACTCCGAGCTGTAGCTCATAGAACTGCTTTACCTCAAAGAATCATTAAAGAACCAAGTAACTGCTCTTGTCACTCTTGCATTCACCAGCTCCTCCACGGCCTCCATGGCACCAGCAGAGAGCCCTGGGGGAGGACCACGGGGACACATCAGCAGTCTGAGCTGCACGAAGACATGACTGAAGCTGCTGGGCATTCATATGGCCACTGCTGCGTTCAAGACATCCTGCTTGAAAGACAGTGACACAACAGAACAACACACCTGGATCTAACAATCTGTTCTTCCTTTCCCTGCTTTTGCTTTTAAAACGAGTCACAGACACTTGGACATCATGATGATCAACAGGAGGGTGGATTTTTTTTTCCTTTTTATCAAAACGCTGCTATTAAAAAATAAACGTGAGTCATTGGAGATTGTAGATCAAAACTCAACTCTTAAGTGCTTTGCTCCTTAAAAACTGCCAGTTTCTTTGTAAGAAAGCACAGCTCCAAGAGCGTTTTTCAATTAGCCACCTCACTGCTCCAAGTCCTTTTTTTTTTTTACATTCCTTATTTCACACTGCTCTGAAAATGCTGAGCTTCACACTTCCAAAGAAAAAGGCAGTCAGCTAGAACAAACGGGCTCAATCGGAGCTGCAAAGCATTACAGGAAAACGTGATTTGGGTTGTACTGCTGCAGCACTGGTCACCCGCTATGACTGTCATGATTTTTCAATTGATTTCAGCTATGCTTACATCGAAACTCTTTGGGATGAAGTCATCTATTCTCCACTCACTGCTTTGCCAGAGTTTCTGGGGCTGAATAAATGAATAATCATAGCTTGTAATGACTGCAGAGTCTACATTAAAACAAAATAACAAGAGAATCTGAGGACACGCATATGTGCAACCGTAACGAGTTTTGAGCTCAAATGTTGTCTGAAAGCACAGGAGACTGGGAACTGTCACTTCTCCAATTAACTCCCAGATTTTCTCCTTTTTGAAGCCGCTGCCCGCATGCCAAACTCCTTCAACCCAGATCACACTTACCTGCAAAGATGAATATGTAACATGCAATTACTGGGGCTTTTTAAAGAGCACGTGGCATTCACAGCTATGTTACAACACCCTGTGATTTAGATGCGCTGCAGAAAAGACATCGCTCAACATCCCCCAGAAATTCAGCCTCTTAGGAACAGGACTCTACAGTTGATTAATTGAGCACAGCTGTGCTGCAATTTCAGAAGCAAAGCAAGGTGAATGGATTAATGCATATTAAATAAATATTAGCTGCTGTATAACAAAGGAGATTTTTCCTTTATACTTGGATCAGAGCATCACCTGATTGAGAAGAAAAGCAAAGCAGAAATCCTTGTAATATTACCTGAGTAGGCAGGAGAGCATGTCAGCCTGAGTTTACCACATCTCATAGGTCTCGATGCAAATGTAGTTCATAAAACCAGACTGACCCTACAGAGCTACAACCATCGCATTGGACACAGACGGGCAGCCTAGCCCAGGCAGTTCCTGCACTCAGATGTTGTTCATCTGAGGCACAAATGAGGGTTTAGTCACAGTCCCTAAAGGCATTTGGAGACTGCATCCTGAGCAGAACAGCGTGGTTCTGTACAATAATGACTTTTGTAAGGAATCTTCTCTCTGAAGTTCCCCCATCAGCAGAAATTGTTGCTGCTGACAGCACGCTTTGCTGCGTGACGTGTGTATAAGTAGCTCTCTTTCCAAACAGATGGCTGAAAGACTACTGCTTCTTTAAAGCAAAGTGAAATCCTCCCAACTTCCTTGTTCTCAGCTTAAGAAAAACAACAAGAACTTCCTCCCATGAACACACACCCATTAAAGTCAACCTGTTGCACACGAATACTTGTCCTCCAGAGCTAGGGCAGGTGGCAGCTCCCAGCTCACGTTGCCAATGTCACCACTCAGGGCCACTTTTCCCTGACATTCTGCCTACAGTGACGTGATTCCTCACCTCTCCCAGCAGGGACCATGGTGACATCCCTGTGTGACCACAAGCTCAGGGCACTGGGAGCACAGTGCTGCTCCACAACCAGCACACAAGCGCGTGCTCACATCAGCAATCAATGTGCTAAAGCCTTCCATCAGAAGGCGATCTGAAAGGATATGCTCTGTACTAATAGATTTTAGTGGGTTTGAATGGAGATGTTTATGGGATGATTTACTGCTGGAGAGCAACAAATCCATGCTCCTTTTGGGCACCTCGTGATGGATGTCCTCCCATGATGCTGCTCTGACAGCCGCCTGCTCTGAGCCATTGCGATCCATCAGGCAGCACTTCCCAGCATCTTGTTACCGCCGTCCTTCTCTAGATGAGAGGCACAAGAGCATAATTTAAGGCCTTTCAGGTGATTCAAATGTTTTCCCTCGGATCTGCCCTTCCGAACTAGACCATGGCTGCTATAACACGGCTCCATTTAAGAGAACTTACCAGCACGGCGCTGCTTAAACTCAGTGCACTAGGGCAGCTATCTAAAACTGCTTCTTTGGCCACAGAAAGGCAGACTGTGCTGTACTCCCAATCACACTGGCACATAGCCACTTCCTCAGACAGAACTTGGATTTTAGATGAAGGACTTTTCTGTTGTTTTCATGTACTGAAGGATTTTGGATCATTGAGAGCAGCTACTCTGAGAGTTCTTTAATTGAGAATCTCAGCTATTAAAACAGTGCCACCCTGAACAAGCACCAAAAGTATAAAATTAATTAAAGCCGAGTCTTTGGCTCTCCCCCACTGAAAGCAAAAAGGAAAGTGGGAAATCACCCAAAGATGCTGAAGAAGTAGTCTTTTTCCAAATATTCCTTACGAGATAATAAGTTTTTCTCGCCAAGAAAGACAACTCACTGCAGACAATCCCTATATACGAGAAAAAAACAAAACAAAGCAACAAAACAAACCACAGACTCCATTCATTTTATCAACCTTAACTTGCAAATCTGAGGGAAAGGGCAACTGGAAGTGGTGATGTCTTTCCCAGCCTCGTTGTCAGCAAACATGCCCAAAGGCTCTGTTGCAGTGGATTTGCTGTTTGTAAGAATCACACACACAGCAGCATTGTTGCAGCTTCTCACAAAGTGTGCAAACAGCTTTTGGAGACGTTACCACCAAACAATGCAGAAGAATAGTATCCCACACGTGAAGAAGACAAATGCTACTGAGCGGTACAACGCTGCACAGTGAGGAGCAGGCAGAGCCCAGGAGCCAGGCAGGACAGCATCACATTGCTACATCCCAGCAGCACAGCGGGCTGCGTGCTGCCCCATCCAATGCCAGCCAGCAAGTACAGGTGAGACTGGAAGTCTGTGCAAAGTTCTGGATGATCAGTGTGTCAGTGAGCTCTGTTTGAAATCTATCAGCTCTTGATGGCTAATTTTGTACTACACGAGTAAAGCAAGTTCTAATAACTCACTTGGGACTTCACTCCAGTACTTACAAGCTACGTGCTTTTCATATTCATAAAACAAAACTAATTGCCTTTCATGGATGAAATGTTCCAAGAATTTTTAATCCATGGCAGCTGCAAACTCTAAAAATCCATCCCCATATATTTAAGACTCTCCCTCCCACCCACTCACATGTAACATGTTGTTTGTTCCAAACAAACTATACAATAAAGATAACCCACCAGGCTCCTACCTAAGTTTCTTTTTCTTTTTTTTCCACAGGTTACTCTTAAAGTCAATTGCTCATATTCTCACATACTTACAATGAACTGAAAACACTAATTACATTTAGCGAGGGGGATAAAAAAGGAAAGATCTTTCAATTCTACAGCAGTTACAAGTTTACCCCTTAACAGCAGCATGCTACAGGCAGATTTTTAAGCAAACATTCATATGCGCTAATTAAAATGTGTTACAAACAGAACAAGACACGTGTAGCACGGGTCTCACACACATTCCCATATCCAGCAATCCTCTGAATCTCTGGCTACGAAGGTGAGAGCTGTGTCCTCTGCACCACTACAGCAGTGCCACATGCGCAGCTTTCGAGGGCTGACAGCTCACATTTCCTTGTGTGAAACGCTTCCATTTGCTTTTCGGTTCTGCAGCCTTCCTTCACACTGCTCTGCAAGATGACAGCAGGGCTGCACAAGAGGCAGCTAGCTCCTACCCCACTGAAATTCTCCGAAACCTCCACGGCTTGAAGCTCAGTGCCTGGAATCCACTAAACGTTCACTGCAGGAAGAAGGGGGAGCTGGCTGCTTTCTGCTAGGTAGCAGGGAAAGCTTCTGCCAAGGCTGCTCTCACTGGAAGTGCCCCAGTGCCAGCTGCCCCTTCCAACGAGCCAAGCTCGCCCTTCCTGCAAAAGCTGAGAGCTAAATGCTTCCAAGCGATTCGCTCAGCAAGTCTGGGAGCAAACCAGGCAACAAGATGTATGCGAGCAGTCCTGTCCTGCATGGGCAGAGAAACGTGTGTTTCCTGGTCCATTCCTACAGCCCTGTTTTCTCATGTGTCACTGCTGTAGGTAACCCTGAAAAAGACTGATAAATAGAAAATGTAAGTTCTAGAAGGTCAGATCACATGCATTGCATTGTAACTGTCTCTATTAAATGACAGCAGGATGTAAAATTTAAACCAATGTAAATGTATCAGAGGATCGCAGTGTACTTCTTGGTAAACAAACATATTGGTCTTCGGATGGTTAAAATTCTGACTAGAACACAGATTCTGAGCATGTATACATGGCCTATTTATCGTGTGCAGCAGGGAAGCAAATCCCAGCAAATGAAACGGGCTGACCCAGCGTGTTCTGACAACCGCAGGCTACAGGCAGAAGGTCACACTGCAGCACGAACATCCACCAGCTCCTGCAACCTGCAGGGACCCAGCTCTGCTTACAGCTCGCTCATCAGCAGTGCTGGAGGAAAGGCAATGCCTCACCTACAGGGAACCTCGTGAGCACTGCTGCTCCTGCTTGGGATGCCCATGAGACCCAGCAACTGGACAGCGAGCCCTGCCAGCTCTGCTCTCCTGCTGGGGCTTCTCCTGGCCGTTCCCTGCAGCTTTGGCTCTGAGCAAGACCTCCTCAGCTTCTTTTGGGTTCTCCAAACAGCAGGTTGCTCCCCATGTGACCAGCAGCCATACAACGATGCCTCTTATGAACGAGTGCCCTGCAGAAGGGTGACAATCTGGCTCCTCTTGGCCTGGAGATGCTTCTGCATGCCAACATGCATGCCATGCTTTAGGGGATGCAATGCATGAAATACCTCTCCAGCTGCAGCCAGACCATAAGACCACTGGCACCCTTTAAAGAACCTGCCTGGCCGGGGGGGTTCTGCAACACGCACAGACTATGCCAAGCTACTGGCATAGATGGGTTGTAAAGGCAGTTTTAATTATAGTAGCTAAAGCCCACACATGATCAAGCTGCAGTGTCAGAAAACCACCAGAACTCAACACTGACCCATTTGAGTTGTTTGTTGAACTTTAATCACTTTCCAAGTCTGACAGCTGCTCAAACTTAATTGCTCATTATGCTTGTAAATAAAAACTGATCTCACTCGCTGATTAGCCAACCATCTTACAGTTGCCATAACAACTTCTTGTCTAATAAGTGATTTCAGATTTCCCATTATTTGTACTAGTGGAGAATTTCACAAAGGTCTGAGATCGCTCCTTTCACTAAAATATCCTTCTAATTAGAAGAGAAAATCAGTAGAGAAAGGGCAGCTCAAAGATCATTTATATATTACAGCATCTTAAACATGAGATAAGGGTACCCCAGAACCAAATATATGCTGGATCTTGCTCAACTCCTATCCTACAATCCTCTTATTATCATTCATACCTGCAGCCTATAGCAATCAGGAAAACATCAGCCAGCATTCAAGCAGTAATTAGTCACAATGCAGAGACCAATTCCAAGATTTGCTCTAACGGATATATTCCAGCAAAGTCTGGACGTTGTTTTTCACTCCTAATCTTCAATTAGGAACCCATTAACTGGTTAAGTTCCTTAACACTGTGTTGCCTGAGATTGGCACTTGACATTTGTGGCAGGATTACTAATTACAGACTTACAGATGTCTGAAATAAATTCCGTACCCTGGTAAGTATTTGGCCATCACAGTTTAAGTAGAAGGGCTCTGCTAAAACAAACAGACTTATTTGGAAGTGTGAGAAGACAAAGCAGTGGGGAGCTGTAACTGCTGCTGGCCCGTAGGCATGTTACAGAATAAAGACTTTCCAATTTTGCTGGCAAAGCTGCTGAAGCTTGCAGTTCATTTAATCTGCTCAAGGTAGCTCTTTGTGCATATGGGCAAGGAGGGACGTCCTCTTCCTTCCAAGAGGGAAATAAATGCAGTAAGCTGTAACTAAGACATACCTAAAGTTCCTGAAAAAGTCAGGAAATACCTGATTTTTTAAAAAGATTTTTTTCTGCATTTACTCAGCTGTGCAAGAGGTGTGAATTCCTTGGTATCTGGATCAAACACAAAGCATGTCTTACTGAAGTATTCCATGAAAATACAGAGGATGCAACGTGTCCAAGTTAAAAAATCCTCAGCATTCCTGACTACACTTGGCAAACAACAAAGTCTTTCTCGCCTCAAGACTAAGAACCTGGTGCTCTGCAAAGTCCTTGGGGTTCCAGCGCTGTTTGTAACACCAATACGTGCCTCTCCCTTGTGCATGGTTTCTTTGACCTGAATTTGAACAAAGAATTCCTTCCTGAAATAATGTAAGCCAGAAGGCTGCCGAGGAGCAGCTGGGAGCTCTCAGGCAGCACGCAGGCTTACAACCACCAAACCATCCAGTGGGCCTCCCTGGATCAGCTCGTCACCTACTGATGCTCCCTGAAACTAAGCTGCAAGCAGGAAGCTGCCAGGGAGGCACTGAACAGATAGATGACACACGGTAAATAGAGCCTACACAGAGCTGGGCCAAGAGGCAGCCAAACACACAGGGTTATACACAGGTGCTCCTGTTTCCTCTCTCATCCTTGGTTTAGAGATGAGTTACTATGTTACTACACTATAGTACCCACCATTATCTTTCTGGTGGGTACAGAAAAGTCACATTAGGTATAAGGACAGTGCTTGCAACACACTAGCTGAACTCGTTTGCACAACCCCTCCTTGAGCAATGGAAAGAGTACTTCTGAATCAGAAGATCTGGCTCCTCGAGTTCTGTAAAACATGTTCACCCCCAGCAAAGTGCCTGCTCCATGGGGCAGAGCATAGGGGGGAGCAGAGCCTTTGGAGCCCAGCTCCACGTGCTCAGGAACCAGCAGCTACAAAAGGTCCTTTTCCAACTGACTGTAACTGAAAGGAGTGAGCAAAACAACTGGGCAGCACTGTCTGCAGAATGACTAAGCAAACACAGAAGGCAAGGCCTCGGTGATGGGCTTTTTAACCTCAGCAACAAGTTTGTTCCATGCAGAAAGCTGGGGCTGCAAAGCAGAAAACGGCAGTAGGCTGACCCAGCAGAGCCATCAACAGACGTGGGGAAAAAGTGTATTTCTTGGGCCTCTGGGTTCACGCTGTAACAGCACACTTCCCTCCAGATGTGTGAGCTTTTTAATCACTCATGTGCTGCACACATTTTGAGACCAAAACGCAAAGCCAAAGCGTGACGTGCTTTACCCAGAACCAAATGTCCAACACCAGATGAGGACAGAGGCTGCCAGGCCCCGCAGCTCCCAGTCTGTCCCCATGCAAGGTCACTACGCGGCCACTTCTGCCAAATGTGCTGCTGCTCCTCTGCTGGCCATGAGCACTGTGGATAAAGCAAATGCCTTCACTGCCTTCAGAAGATGCTGAATTCAAAACCCAGAGTGGGTTATAAAACCAAAGGAAGGGCAGGCTGATTTAAAGGTGTTCTTTATTCTGCTAAAGAGAATGTACAATATGCTTCTTCTGGTGAAAATTGAATGGATGAAATCTGGTCCACGGAGCTTTACTGACAGTGTGTCTTTAGTTACATGTATTGCAAATACATGGCTCAAAAATCGACTGAGTGCATGCACAGAGTGCTGTCAAACTGGGAACGGGCTGTCCTCATGCTGCAACCCCTCACGTACTGACTTCTATTAGAAGCATACGGAATAGACATTTAAGCGTCCTGTGCTGGAGGAGATAAAACTGCATTACTCAAAAATACATGCTATAATACCTTCATGAACTACAATCTGCTTTTGTGGCTATAAAATAAATCCAGTCTTAGGAACCCAGTATTAAATGGTATTATACTAATTATCCAGCTTCGCACACATATGTAGTTTCTCCAAGTTTCCAGACTCGTGACTCAGTATTTATTTGCTCCTTTAAAAGCAAAGATATCCATTTTCATATTTCATGGAGATTTTCCTTACAACATAAGCCATTATCATGAAGTGAAAGCAGATCCAAATAATCTTATAAAACTAAAAGCATTTTATCAGGCTCTCTTCTGCATGACAGGCACAATTCCATACAAACAGCAGGGGCTGGATTGTTAACAACCACCAGCTCCAGCACTTGGTGCAAATGGACTTAAACCCCGAGCACATCCTGTGCCCTCATCATCATGGGCAAAGCCAGCAATCACCTTTTGGATGCAATAATGCAATCCGTGAGGAGAGAGATGATTCAGTGCCCAGCAGCATCCCTCAAACACAGGACGTGAGCGGTCCCAGAGCCTATGGTCACTGTGTGCTCCCTGAATGCTGCACCCCAGTCTTATAAAAATACTCATCTAAAAGATAACTTTCATTTTCAGCACAGCAAAATGTAAGTTTATTCCAAAAGTAACTAAGGCAAATGGGGTATGTGAGCCACAAAGCATGGGGTAATTCTTCCTACAGCATTACAATGGGTTGATCCCTGTAATAAATCTATCTCAGCATGTAGTTATTTGGTTATTTGGAACCACTTTGCTGTTCTAAGATTCACACAAATCTTAAGACACGTGAAACCTGAGGAAAGATCTTAAGTTTTTTTTTAGGAAGAAAGGAAAATAAAAAGTGTCCGCACACCTTTCTCATTAAAAAAAAAAAGGGGGGGGGGGGGGGAAGAACAAAGCAGTAGCTCTGGTAACAGCACCATATTATTGTCGGTTCAACAACTTTGAATGGAAACTGCAAATGCTTTGATAAAAATCAATTGAACTGCCTCAGTATCAGTTCAGTAAAGTGCCTCTGCATCCTTTGCTGAAACCCTGTGGGCTGCTGAAGCAGTATTCCTCGTGAAGTCACTGCCTGCTCTGAAAACAGGCTCCTAGGCAAGAGCCTGGACAAATGTCCAGGATGAGGGGAAATGGTTTTAAGTTGAGGGAGGGGAGACTTAGGTTGGACGTCAGGGGGAAATTCTTTACAGAGAGAGTGGTGAGGTACTGGAACAGACTGCCCAGAGAGGTTGTGGATGCCCCGTCCCTGGAGGTGTTCAAGGCCAGATTGGATGGGGCCCTGCACAGCCTGGTCTAGCATTAAATGAGGAGGTTGGTGGCCCTGCACATGACAGGGGGGTTGGAGATTCATGATCCTTGAGGTCCCTTCCAACTCTGGCCATTCGATGTGATTCTGTGATGTCCTTCACTCAAACCCCATTTCTCCAACAGGAACCAAGGTGCAAGCCAGCATTTCCCGATCAACAACACCCTCACCCCAAAGGACACGTTAATTTCTAACACTTTGTTAAAGATTAACTTGCAGGTCTCTGTGCAATTCAGGTATGTTCCAGGAGGCCAGGAGCCAACCAGAAGGCAGCTTTAGCAGCCCACGTGCCCATCACATGGGAGCCATGACCCAAACAAAGCACGTCTGTCTGTCCATCCATCTGTCCCTCCACCCAAAGCACATCACAGCACTGCTGGGCTCAGCCCCGTGCACACAATGGGCTGGGAGGTGAGGAGTGAGGTTGGGTTCATGCACCTAAACACTCCTCTGAAATGTTCCCAAGGTCTCTGGGGTAAAAATATACAATAGATGTAACTGGGTTTATTCTTTCCTTACATGTGAGCCATGCAGCCTATACCAAACAAGCAGTGTCAGGAAAAAAAACAAGTTACCAGCACTGCATACTCTTGTAATTCATTCTGTTTAAATCATCTAAGAAGTTTGCACTAACCTACAGTAAGGATATTTGCTCTGGCAACCTTGAATAGAGTGGTGACACTTTAAAGATGGCTGCCTCAAGAAAGGAAGATAAAAATGCAATTTATGGCAGGACGTTGTACCTCAAGGTAAATTCCCGCTACTGTGATTTGTGGCTTTCTCTGCAAGGCAGCCTCTCTCCAGATATCAAGCATTTTGTCTTCACGATTTAACTACACATCTTTCTCCGTTTTTTCCCCCCTCACTGGCAGAGACCTTCGCAGGGAGCTCCATCTGGGAGCACTGACCTCAGACTACAGGAATGCTGCGAGGTGACACTGGAGAATTCTGCATCTGGTGGGACGTGGAAAAGCTTCATCCACTCACAAAGCCTTTGAGAAGTAGCTGATAGTGCTATGTAACCCCAGATGAAATTTTCAGCTTATGCATAAATATTGCTACTACCTCCCCTTCCTTCAACTAATAGGTAAAAAGCAATATGGCAAGAGCAGAATGGTGTTTAAGATCAGGAATGCTGCAACAGGTGCCTGCTTCAACTAACAGCCTTCCCAAAACAGCTTGGCAGGGACCTTGCTAGAGGCAAAGGGTCAGCTTAGTCTCCACAGGTCAAAGAAAGCATTAGAGAAAAATTAAGGGAGGTCTGTCCTTGGTAGCTGCGGTGGTGTTTCACACAGGCAGTTTTATCAGCCAACCAGGTTTATCAGCCAGCAGAAATCAGGTAGCTTTCAGAGACGTGGAACCTGGCTCCCATCTATACTGGCACTTTAGATACAAGAGACTCAATCCATCTCCATTACAAATCCTCTGAGCTCATCCTAGCATTACTTTCTCACATTAAGCAAAAGAGTTAACATAAAAAGCCTGCCTGGCTTCAGACATTATCCTGATAAAGAGAAGGAGAAAAAGAGAAAATCCCATGTATTCCCTCTCTCAGCTCTCCCCAAACCTTCTCTGACATCCTTGCTCTTCCAGACCTGGCATTTATGCAAGGATGTTGCCTAGCTCTAAGTAAATCTTCACAAGATGCTCTACTACTTCCTGGTGCACTGATAGACCCACAGAACCCTCTGTGCTTCTTCCTTATGGTCAGTGCTATGGTAAGTGCTGGGTCCTGCTTGAAAACATCATAACTGTATTTTACACAATATGTTTAAACAGCAATACCAAATTAATTACCTTCTTTTAAAGAACAAAGAAACGTAAGTGAGAATTATATCCTACGAGCTCATTCAGAAAAAAAAAAAAAAAAAGCTGTGGAAACACTGGGCAAATAGCACTGTCTGAGAACAAGGCGTGCTTTTGTCTTGCTGTTGTCTCAGAAAACTGGCAGTGATATGAGAAGCAGAAAAAAAAACTCTTCCAAAATAAAATTCGCAGCTCTGTCTTCCCCCAAGGGATGAAAAAACATTAAATAGTAACTGGATTTTGCATTATGGAAGCTGTGCTCTGAGCCCCTCACACAGACCTAACCTGATCCTCCAATGCAGGATCCCTCTGAGCTCTGTGTCAAAAGCCTTTACGTTGGCAGTGTCTGCTCATTCAAAGAGAGCAAAGGGACATAAGAGCTACGCAAACCTCGGCACTCCAGAGCGTTAGAAAGGCAAGAGGCTAGAAAAGCATATTCTACCGTTAAAACCACTCAACAGTAATTAAGTCCTACGGAAGCCCCTTTAAGCCATTTACTGATGCTAAAAGAATCTGACAATAAATAGATCAGAAATTATCACCTTCAGTTAACAATGCTCGATGCAGAACACTTCTCCAAGCAGTAAAGCAGCCAGCTGTCTTGACAGATGTTATCAGGTGGCCAAGCACAGCAATGCAAATTCACTTTAAAAATCATGGCCAACTTTCACTGTTCTCAATTTAATCATCAAACTCTCAGCACTTTTCTGCCTAAGCAGAACAAATGAACACCTCAGGTGGCTAAAAAATATCAGCAAGATATATGGTCCATACAGTCTGACAAAGCAAGAGTCCAGCCACCTTTGAAGCGTGTGAGACCCACCCACTTAAGGGCCTTGAGCTCTGCCATGGGCTGTCTGCACGTGTGGGTGCAGAGCTGCTAAAAAGGAACTTCTGGGTTTCGAGGCCATGAGCAGCTACTCAGCAGAATATTTCCACTTTAATTCCCAAAGGCACAAATCCCCCGTTATTTCATAAATTAATGTTGAATAGCTATAGCCTATACGTATAATACCATGTATAACCACTAGGTAAGTCATCAGAATTACTGTTGTTTACAAAACAATTCACGGAAACTGGGAGCATGGTTTCACCAGAGAGGAATGCCAATGCAAGTGCATACAACTGAGCATTGCCTTGGCTCCTGGGACCATATGCAATGGTACCCATGCAGGAATCCAAGCCAGTCTGCTCTTCTTTCCCACCACAACGTGGGAGAGCTTGTATTCCTTCAGGGTCTGTGAGAAGCAAGTGGGAAGCCATGACAGCCAGAGATGAGTGACATAGCCCTGCTAGAAATGGAATCAGGCCTTCTCCTGTGGCCCCGGCATCCCAGATCAGAGCCAGACCTGCCACAGCTGAGCACAGATACACCCATAGGAGAGAAGAGGCACACACAGCAACGCAGCAAACACTTGGCAGGCCCTGCAGGGAGGGCACATTCACAACAACCCGCCCAGCACCACCAAAGCATGAGCTCAAGCACAGCCCAAGCGCTGGGCTGAAAGGCGAGCGTGTGCATCTCTAACCTGCACTGCTCTCCCAGCACAGACACGGGAGCTGCAGCCCTTGGGGCTGAAGGCAGCTGGGGCAGCACAGGGAACGTGCCCTCTGCCATCACCCACCCTGAAGCACTCCTTTCTCACATCCCACCCGAAGTCCCCACGGTCCCCTGCGGGCCCACAGCCCTTCACGATCCCCAGAACCCCCACGAAGGCCTACAGCCCCTCGGAGCCTCCATGAAACACGGCGGCCCACACTGAGCCTTTACAAATCCTCATAGCCCCATCAGCCCCCCCACTTCCAGACCCACTTCCAGACCCCCTCCGCAGCCCCCGGACATCCCCCCCCACCACAGACACCTCCCAGCCGTTCCACCCCGCGCCCCTCCCGGCCTCCAGAGCCCCCCGCAGGCCGCCGCTGCCCATTCCGCGCCTTCCAGTTCAACCCCACAGCCCGAAGGACCCCGCTCCCCGGAGGCCCACAGCCCCTCCGTTGGTCTCGCCTGCCCTTAAGGCCCGACGAAGCCCCGCCGCTGCCTTACCGAGGCTCTGCCCCACCGGGGTGCTGAACGGGTTTCCCAGCAGAAACTCCATCTTGGGATGACAACAAACAGCGGCCCGGCGGCCCTCCCTCCTCCTCCCCCCTCACCCCGCCCTGACTGGCAGCCACCAGCACCAACCGTCGCTCGCTTTGCCGGGCGTGGCCCGCCTCCTTGAAACCCATTGGGCTGCATTCTTAGGTTCCGTGATGCCATAGGTTCAGAAGCATGCCCATCACTGTCAAGAGACGGGCCCGCCCCCTCAGTAGTTCCGTCCCTTGCCACGCCCTCCAGTTGATGGACAGGAGAGATACCGTTAGTGGCGCACTCCATTGGGCAACGGTCGGAAAATTCTGCAATATTAATGGGCAAGTAGACCGTCGATCATACGCACCTCCTCCCGCCCCCAAAGCACGGTTGAACCGCTGATTGGCTGACACGATTTTCTCGGGCTCTGATTAGCAGCCAGCCTTCCCACCCCCTCTCAGCCCATTGGCGACCGAGCCCATCAC
This sequence comes from Chrysolophus pictus, assembly GCA_037305975.1. Lineage (NCBI taxonomy): Eukaryota > Metazoa > Chordata > Aves > Galliformes > Phasianidae > Chrysolophus > Chrysolophus pictus. The sequence continues at coordinate 5,015,825 of CM074589.1, forward strand.
GTGACATCCCTTAGCAACGCGCTCGGGCTTCCTTAGCGACCGCCCAGGCCCGGGGCTGAAGCGCAGGTGGGCGGCGGGCCGGTTACCGGGCCACGGGCCGGGCTGCGGGGCAGCACTGCGGATCTGTAAATGACAAAGCCAGGACAGAAGGTTGGGAATTAGTCATTTCCCTGAGTGAAGGTGTTTGCATGCATATAGGCTGAATTAGGCCGCCCTTACGGTTGGTCTACATTAAGGACCTTCTTCAGCAAATTGCTGTTACTGTTTATAAATCTTCCTTCTTCCTCAAAATTCCCTTTACTTTTATTACAAAAGTGATGTCTGAAATGTATGAGGTGCCACTGGTAATTTCTGTATGCTGTAAATACGCTCTTGTCCTGTAAATCAAACCTTCCTATGACAGTAAGCTTAGCTCTTAAAGGAACAGGCGCTCCTCACGAGGAGGATCTCAGCAGTGGGGAATCGCCATGGCTGCTTGTAGGCCTCCCCCCCTGCTCCCTTTAACTGGCCTCATTGTCATCCTCAAACTCTCAGACGTGGTGTAGAGGCTGTGCTTAGAGTCACATCAATGGCTTGGCAACCCAGCAGCGGGTTGTAGCTCAGTGATCTTCAAGATCCCTTCCCACCCAAGCCATTCTATGACTCTATGCAAGTTGAGTACATTTTCAACATCAGCTATGAGGTGTTAGATCTTAATACTAAACTGTGTTCTTAATCCCCTGGAACTGTCATGCCAGTTCAATGAAAGTTGGAAATAGTAGCCAGACAGTAGCTTTATTATTATTGCTTTTTCTTTTTTTGTCCATTAAGGCTGATATCCTCTAAAAATGAATCAGTCAGACAATAGCTTTGAGCCAAATGTTATTGACGATGAAATGCTTCAGAAAGCAGTTGAAGAGCAATGGCCGGAGGACATAAGGAAGCTTGCCAAAGTAGAAGGTATTAACTTTAAAGATGTGATGGAGCTACAACTTAGTTTTAGAAGTGAGTATCAGAACACATGTATTTATTGGAGGGTAAATGAAATAAGCATTAATTGGCAACAATAATGATCATCTTAGGCTTTTAATCATGCCTGGAAGCAGCAGTTTCAGTTGAGCAGTCTGGGTGGTATTGCTGATGGATGGCTTTAAAGCTGCTTAGCTTTATGCTATTATTGTCAGCGTTGTTCTTATTTAACATTTATATTGTGGTGACACCTACAGGCCACAGGCCTATTGGGCCCTTCTGTACATGGACAAATCAAATCCTGGGCAGGCACGGCCATCAGTGGTGATTATCTAAGAGTTGTTGTTAGAATGTGGTGATTACAGCCCAGTTTGATGGCTTCCTGGGATCCATAGCATCATCACAGCTTGTCTCTTACTGCCAAACCAGTCATAAGCTCGCATTCAAAGAAGAAGAAGGAAGAACATTTGGTTTAGTATTTGAATATTTTGGACAAAATCAGATAATTCATTGTATGATCCGGTGGATTAGTTCCTTAGTTCCACTTCCAATTACCTGATCCTGCATGTATTTGTTTGCAGATGCAAAACAAAGAACTGTGTCAATATTTTGTATGTGCAGTTCATTGCATTACGCTACACTCACTAAACAGCAAGAGCACTGAATGCAATTTTCTGGGAAGCCATTGGAGGATAAAAAAGAATTGGGTGTAAGAGTGTTCTGTGTTTTCTGTCACCTTGGTCCTAATGCTTTGCTGTAATACCTAATAGCCTGTCCTTGCGATTCTGTTTTTGGAAGAGGCTAAATGCAGCCATATTGATTAATTCTAAACTGCAACCTTTGCAGAAACAGGAGACCTCAACTTGTTCTCCTGTGATGAGAATCCTGAGAGCAGGAAAGTAACTTTCAGAAGCAGTAACTGGCCACTGGTAGCCTGCAAATGCAGGGAAAAGCAAGAATTTCATTCCAAACCTCATTTGCAGAGCTGAAAGGGAAAATGAAGGTCAAGGCCTCTTAACAGTGGATTCATAAAGCTACTCTTGGCTGCGGCCAACACCCCCTCAGTGACTCGTTGGATTCGCTGATGAGCAGTGTGCCGAGATGGGATGCTGAGGTTAACTGGGCTGTTTCACTAAAATTGCTTTCAGCCAGTGAACCACTCTGCTCTCTAGGGCAGCCGTCACACCTAGTGTAATCTGCTAAAAACATTTTGGAAGAAAGATTGGATATTTTTCCTTCCGCTAAACTGAAAGCTAACTCAGATGAAAGGAAAAATTATATATTTATTTATTTTCCTGTGCCCTTAGATATCCTGCAGATTGATAATCTGTGGCAATTTGAGAATCTTACTAAGCTGCAGCTGGACAACAACATCATTGAGAAGATAGAAGCTCTGGAGAGTCTGGTTCACCTTGTGTGGCTTGGTAAGATAAGGCACATGGGGCTGGATGCCTTCTCAGGTGCAAAGCAATCTGCAATAGAGCTGGGATGTCACATTCCTGCTCAAACGCGACTGATAGGAGCTTTCTTGGGGAAGCCTGTCAGCTGTCTGCGTGTTTCCTCATTTGACTGTCAAATGTCAAAAGGCATGAATATCAGTACTGCAAAGCAATCCTTCAAATGTTTAAAAACCTGGTTTTAATAAATTTGGTGTGGCAGGAACAGGAAGCTGAGATTTCAAGGCTGTTTCCAGGTTTTTTACTCATACTTAGAGGTGACTTTCAGAAATATTGATGTAAAGTCTGTGATTTAGAAACCTTTATTCTGTTTATAAAGGTAATGCAAGTATTTTGGAACTTAGAATCCCTGAAAGACAACGGTGTGTTTACTCCTACATGCTTAAGGGCTTGTCATTTTTCTTGTGCTAAGAAGGGGGACTACTTTCAACCAAAAACTCAGGATACAGATCGCAGCACCATGCAGTGGTGCTGGTTCTGATGCTGGGCATATTAGTGGCTGCTGCTCCAGATTCATAGCTTACAGCATTCTCTGGTAACTGCAGCCACCTTATTGGGTGGCAGTGTAAATATATCCTCGTTTGCTGCTGAAAATAGCATGCGAGGCTTTGGCTCATAAGCACATCTCAGAATGTCTAAATGAGTTCTTCCGCTCTGTTGTCTGCACTGTTCCGCTGCACAGATGACTAATGCACTTGTGAATCACAGTAGATCACCACTGTGTGAGCAGTTTTTTGAAGCACACTCAGGCACTGCAGTTTGCCCAGAGGTTGTAGCGGTTCAGCAGCTGCTGCGTGCCTGTGTTAGCTGCCCAGGGGCTGGGGTGACACCCACAACTGGTAACCACATCAGCTGCCTTTGGAATCCTGAAGCACTCAGCTCCAGCCTGAGTGTAAACACTGCCCTTAATGGTGATGAACGTAGGTGTTAGCCTAGATGTTTTGGCAGGATGGGATGGAGAAATAATAACGAGTGAAATAGCTACAGTGAGTAAGTGCCTTTGCATATCTTCATTGACAACAGGGTGGTGGTAAGCATGGAGCTGACATTTGCTGGTCCTGGAGAAGTCGCCATGATGGCAAGCTCTTATGCAGCAGGCAAGAGTCTGCAAGAAACAATGCAGAGAACCCCAGATTTGTCACAGAAATGCTCCCTTTTCACGGCACCTCTTTTCTTGTAGTTTGGGTTTCCCCTTAAGGTTGAACTCATTTTGAGGCTGTGGATGTGGACTCTGCATGGAATGTCTGCATCCATTCCTCTCATATATGTGTTACAGTTGTAAGGAGATGTGTACATTGTTTCCTGACCTAGAAAATGGTGATTTCATGCTGAGCCTTTCATGTGGGACACTGAACCCCCTGAGGAAAATACTGTGTATAAACTTCTAAATCAAGACTCAGGCTAAAAGCAAGATCTGAGTCGGGGTGTTCTGCTAGAAATAATTTATCTTGCTCATAGAACTTCCAATTTCTAAACTCTTCCTCAGACTTGTCCTTCAACAACATTGAAGTAATTGAGGGCCTGGATACCCTTGTCAAACTGCAGGACCTAAGCCTCTACAACAACAGAATATCTAAAATTGAGCACATGGACACATTGCAAGAGCTACAGATTTTCTCCATTGGAAAGAATAACCTGACCACTCTGGAAAATGTGAGTGCTCCCTGGCTTTGGAATTGCTCCCCATCAAAGGATCAGATATTCTAGATCTTACATTAACCACTACCTTCCTTGAGGCTAATTTTTTCCTTAGGATTTCATTTCTTCTGAAGCCTAAATTATGATTTAGGTAAGCCTATCTAGCTACTAAGTGCTTATTTCAGCTATTTCTCTTTTAGGTTACTCACTCTTGAGGTCTTCATTTTGCTACTGCTGTCATCTGTGGCAAAATTCCTATTGGTTTTCATGAGAGGAATAAATAGCTACGCAAGAGGAAAAGAGAGAGTGGGGACTAGGATATATTTGGGGTTCTTTCTGAGGGTAGTTTACCAGCCTAACATCCTGATTTGTCCACCACCCAACTAAAGGCCATCTCTCCATTCCCATCATTTACATAGTCACAATGTGAATTTAGGTATTTTCTTTCCCCAAAGCATTAGAAACTTCTAATTTAACTTGCCTGTGTTTGGCAGCTGAGCACGATATGTACCACAACATAATTGTGCAATCCATGAGCAATGAATTTCAAGCCCAGCTGTTTCCACAGCACTGGTAAGTACATCATCTCTTTCCCCTCCACACAGGTGGTCTATCTTAGGAAGTTTAAGAACTTACACACACTGAATCTCACTGGGAATCCGTTTTGTGATGAAGAGCAGTATATGCTGTTTGTTGTTGCTCACCTTCCAAGCTTGGTATACTTGGATTTCAAACTCGTGAGTGACACCACAGTAAGTATTCCTGCATCTTCTTCTTGTGAAATTGGGTATGAGTTCCTTACAGAGCATTGGCTTTGTTGATATGCTCACAGTGTTCCAGCATGATGGGCTGATTCCCTGCAGAAATTAGACCTATGGAAACACACAGTATTTGTTCCATCTGCACCTAACAGCTGTGAACCTGTAGGCCAAATTCTGTCAAATTTGGCAGAGGTAGAGATGTCAAAGGTATTATGCCTTCACAGGTTTTGTGAAAGTCAGCAGCTGTGTGTGGGAGAGGGGCCTGCTTAATATTGCCACAGAGATGCTGCAGTGTGAGTGCAAGACTACTTAGAGATCAGAGAATCACAGAGAGAGAATCTCAGAGGAGATCAGTCTTGAGATACAAATCCAGAGGAAAGCAGGCTTGGTGGTCTTGCTGCTCACTGAGCTATTTGTTTCAGTAGCAGACTGACACATTAACCAGGCAAGCGCCATCCAAACGCACTTCCCTTTCCTGATTTTTGAAAGCAAGACTGTACTTCAGCACTGGTAACCCACGGGACTGCTTTCTGACCCCAACGCTCATTTTTTTCTTAATAATCAAAGAATGTGTTTCATTTTAAACTTGCTTGGCACAGAGCAGGAGCCATTCTTGGAATACACATTACTCTTACCATAGAACTGGGAGGACTTTCCAGGTCATGAGTCCAGTCCCTGCTCATAGACAGTATGTCATTGAATTGCATGCTTAAATTTGTCACGTTTCAGTTGCAAGCTAATTAGGTTCTTGCCCCTGCTACTACATTGCCATCCCTTCAGAAAAATCATCTTTTCCCCAGAAATGTTAAACTCAGTAGCCGACCCATTCAGAGCTCAAATTCAAACTCAATACAGGGCCTCCTGCTAAAACAAACAGAAAAACAATGCTATAGATGAAGGAATTGAGAGATTAAACACTGCTTGGGACTGAATTTGCTCAGATACATTAGATGAAGAGGCAGAGTAATATGACAACAAAAATGGGGTGAGGAACGGATTAGAAACTTTATAAGTAGTTTAATCGAAAGATCACAAAGAAATGGAAATGCAGATATCATTCAGGTGCACCTTCTGGAAAGGTGGAATGCTTACACTTAGATTTGTTGGGCACTGCTGGGTAGTCTAATAATGTTTCTTTGCTTTTCTCAGCGAGAAGTTGCCATTTCAAATTACCACTACCTCACTGACCTGCTGGAACATGAGGAAGCCCAGGCCCTAGCTCAGCTGGAGGAAAAGCAGGCACAGCAGAAGGAGCTGGAGTACCACAAGGTGCTTGTTCTTTGGCTGGTTGTGTGCTGTCTTGGGAGGAAGAAGTGCAGCAGATATTGACTTCTCCTTCAGATGTTTGAAGCTCTAATGAGAGGTTAACACTGGCTGTGCTAACACTAAGGCTAGGATTAGTCTCTGATCTTTGAATCTCTTATTTTGAATGAAAACAGGAACTGCTGTGGAATACATATGATGTGGGGGAACATATTTATTTTGGCTGAACAATCAGGCTGCAGATATAGACCGTTAGAAGCTAAATAGTAAATTGTGCCCAAGGATCTTATCAGCCTAATGTGAGATTAAGAAAATTACACGTCTGAGGGAACTGTTAACATTTTCATGGTGCAGTAACTTCTTTTCTCCTTCACACCAAATTGATGCTTTTTATTAGTTTTATGGTTAAACTGTTCAGGGCTTTGAGATCGACGTAGTTCCATGTGCAGCCTGAAAACCAGGCTAGGCAGAATGGTGATTTCAGCCACAATATGGCTCTGTGCTCCAGCCTGCTGGAAGACCAGGCTGGCTGAAGAGCAGGAGGAGGTTAAGTGACAGGAAGGACACCTGCAGCTCTTCCTTCTGGCCCTCTCCCAAGTCCACTCACTCTTTATCTATGAGGCTGAATAGCCTTGTAACATATGGTTGTATGTGAAAATGCTTTATGTAAGATTAAACAGTGTTTTCTGTCCTTAGGATAGAGAGTTCTAGCAGTAAATCCACATGTGAACCAGAATGGTTTTCACTCCAGTTGCAGGATGCTTTCATGACCTGGCTGGTATATCTATTCTGTTGGTGTAATTGTGTCTGTGCAGATCGTTACTTGCACAGCACACCAGTGTTCCTCTGCTTGTAAAGAGCTTCTAGGAGAGAGGCATCCTAAGGACTGGCAGCAGGTTGGCACTCTTCATTTTACTTAAATCATTCTTATTCTCTTCAAAGACAGCCTTTGTTGAGTACCTGAATGGATCATTCCTGTTTGACAGCTTGTATGCAGAGGATACAGAAGCTGCCAAACTGGCTTACCTCCCCGGAGTGGATGACCTGCTGCAGGCATATCCTTCCTGGGTTTAAAAAACCTGCAGCTAAAACCTAATGACTTGAGTTAAGAAGGAGGTGCATCCACAGGGACTCTTCATCCCTTGCTTTTGTCCAGGACTGAAAGCTCACATTGATCTGAGATCTGAGGCTTTCTGTGTTCAAATTAGGAACAGTGCCAGAAAAACACTGCAAGACCATGAGACCACTGACAGCTTTAAGGCCTGATATCTCATGAAATATGAGGGCTACAAACAAATGGTTTGTATTACTGGCAAGCTGGCCAGCACAGCTTGAAACAACCTATTTGTATAACCACTCACTTCTATCACCAACAGGTCGTGAGATTCCAGCGTTTCAAATTCTCACTGTTGTAATTACCATATTCCCTTTCCATCGTCTGAATCAAACATATTTTCAGCAGCCCTCTTTCCTGACCCTTCAAGAATCAAGGCTTTGTACTGCCTTTAAGTCTGGAATCCACTTAAGGTTTAAAATGAGCCATAAGATAAATCTCTGTCAGTTAGATTGTAAGAGTGCAGTCGCTAAAATCATGTTGAAATTGAAGTGGTAGGAGATAGGAACAGACTAATCAGAATGATATGAGTCACATATCTCACAACCTGCCAGAGCTGGCAACGTGAAGTTTTCAGGCCAGCACTTTTTTTCTGATCATTGCTCCTATACGGGGCATCAGAAAGCAGACACTTTTATTTTTTTCTTTTCTCATTCAGATTAATAGAGCATTGTCAAGGCCAGCAACTTGACCTTCCTTAAAATTGCATTACACTGTTGGGGAAAAATGCATCACGGCTTAACTACGATAGACTCTAGAAACAATTCCATTGTCAAGATAATAGCAGAAGAAAAATTGGCGTTATTTTTGTGATGCTACCAAGTCAGTAGTTTATTCTGCACCCTGGCTGTAAGCTCCGGAGCTGTATTTATTAACTACACAGACACTGTATTCACACTTGTGAAGACAGATAGGGTTGTATGCTTCATTCTCCTGCTTTGAAAAGAAAAGAGTCAGAGAAGCATATGTTTTTGTCCTCAAGGCCTTTCCTCCTCAAGCTGCCACATCCTTCTCTATACCCTTAAGGTAGCAAAATCCTATGCATAAAATGTGAACAGGTGACCCCATCCTGCTCAAGCAAAATGCTTGGCAGCCTGCTGCCAGCAAGAACCACCGAGTTTTACATAACATCAGCTTGTAACTCCTGCTTGAATTCGCAGAGCTAGAAGGAACATAACGTGTTGCTCCACTGAACAAACAAAATACCTTGACTCTGGTGTCACATACAGGAAAGATTTTGTCTCCGTTTGTGAGAACCTGTTTAACTACTGTCTGAAAGAGCATGAAAAACGAGAAGCTGAAGTCTCTGATTTCTATGAAGGCCTTCATGAAGTGTTGACAGCCAACCAAGAAGAAGGCAGGAGAATAATCCTAGACTTTGAAAATCAGAACAAAACGGTAATTTTCCTTATGCTTCTGTTAGTTTGATACATCATATAGCTTTCAATTTTACTTTAAACTAGGGTAATTCTGTTAAAATTAGGATAGTGAGCCTAGATTTACATTGCAGTCGTGATATGATCCCTAATTGCAGAGTCACAGAATAGCTGAGGTTGGATTGGAGCTCTGGAGGACACCCGGTCCCCCTGTTGAAGCAGGGCTGTGTGCATCAGGCTGCCCAGGGCCACATCCACATGGCTTGTGAGCAGCTCCAGGAATGGCCACTTCACAGCCCCTCTGGGCAACCTGTTCCAGCACTCAGTCTCTGATCTTTCTTTGTTTTTCTGCAGTGTTAATCTGTTCCAAGAAATGATGTCAGCGAACATTAACTAACACGATATTTTAGTGCTCTATATAGGAAAAAGATTTGAGGTTTGAAGTTTCAGCCCTTTTGTCAAAGCACAGCCAACTAACACTGACAGCTTTTATCTATACTTGACGTGAAATTTAGTGTAGGAGAAAATTAATATGCCATGGTGTTGTCTCATTGTCCATGAAGGTAAAGTTCTTCAAGGTTCTGCAGGGAAAAAAAAAAAAAAAAAGGAAAGAAAAGGAGATTGCAGGTTATTCAGTTCGTTTTCAAGTCATTTTCTGATTCAGTTCATCTTGTCAACAACAGCTCAAAGAACTGTAACAGAAGAATCAGGTACAGCTATTGTAATGTATTTCTAGTCTGTTATTTTTAAAGCAGAAACAATCTTTTTTTTACATTCTACTCAACTACAATCATCCATTGTGGCTGCTAAGGGCATCGCTTCTAGCTGGATCCCTGTCTAACCATGTATAATAGATGGATCATTATTTTGTTTCCACAGAAAAAAAGTCAGGGGGGCTAAAGCCTGGTAAACCTGTCAGCTGAGCAGAGCAAGTCCCTGACAACTGACACTGCATGGAGTCACGAGCACTTGCTCTTTGAAATCCAGGTCGCTTTGATTGAGGTGCTGTGTCACAAGCTGGCAGCCTGTTGAGTCACCCCGTCCCCAGGTCCTTGAACCTTGCTGACTCATGCCAGAAAACAGCTCTGGCAACTCCAGCTGGGATGTGAGCTTGCAGGTTTACCAGAAAGCACCAGATAAAGGCTGATATTTATACTCAGCTACTTGATTCTCAGTATAACCTCTGTAAAAAATACATGGCTTTGATAGTTCATCTGGTAGGCTACAGCCTCAGTAATGGATTGACCTGCAGTGGATTGAACAGGACACAATGGTTAGTGTGACAGTTTGCACGTAAATACTGGGATAATCAGCATCCAAACAGTCATTTAAAGTTGATTGGGAAGTTCAAAATTTAATGCTGATGGAGAAGCTAAAAAATCACAGGGGTCCTAGCAGGCTGAAATCTGTAACCATTCTTAGGGTGTGATTGCCTAGCTGTCATACTTTCCTGCAAGCTTGGGCAACCTGTAAAATAACACCTCTCTCTGAAGTTGCTTGAGGAGCAAAGAAGCATTAATGGCCTTGAGCTCTGAAGTTACTGCTTCCAGACCTGTGGCTTGAATGCCTGGGGAGGTTTTGGAGATGTCCTGACTTACACCTTGCACTCTCCTTCTCTGCATTTACCACTGCAAAATTTGGGCAATGTAGACTTGTTTTCAGACAAGTCTTTACAGTTATTTTGGCTAGAATTCACTATTTTAGCCCATTACATTTCCTCTCAAGAGAATTGGATTAGATATCTTAAAACGTGTATTTCTTTCCTCCTATTAACATTTGATTGTTAACTTGCTTTGAACAGACTTCAAAATAATACATTGCTGAGCACAAGAGGATTTCTTTTTGATCTGAGAAATAATAAATCTTGTCTGATACAAAACTGACGTCAATATTTAATTCTGAAGGGCAATAAATCCTTGCTGTAAGAGGGAATCAGGCAATGATAGGTATTCCATATTCAGAATACTGAATCCTGCCCCTGCGGTAGTCAGTGAAGATTCCCCTTGACAGGAAAGGGATCAGGATTTAGATGTGTCTTTCTTTTCTAAGAGCAATTGTTAATCTCTTCTTCATGGCCAGCAATGTCAAGAATCCTATATATATATATATTTCCTTGAAATGTGTCAGAAGAGGAGCCAAAGTTGGAAGTATAGAAGGGTCAAAGTCATCGGGCCCTGGGAGATGAGAAGATTTCTCACCAGTATCACTGCATTGCATGGGATCGTTTACATAGCAGCATACCTCAGCACTGTTACTTCCCAGTATGTAAATCCAGAGACTCACTGAATCAGCACGTTTCATTTCAGCTCTTCATCAGCAGGAACTTTTCTCACATATGTAACAAGTTAATTAAATTGCAATGGAGTGCTGAACACCAACTACAAGTAATTTATGTATCTTTGTGTTTAGAGGCTGGATGAGATCCATCATGCCAGCAGTCACGACACTGCTGAGTCTATGCGAGCTGAGTACAACGAGGACATCCTTCAGCTGTCAGAAACACTCATGACCTTGGAAATGCAGATGGTGGACCAGCTGGAGGTAAGGCTCAGGCTCATACCTGTAAAGCCTCCCATCCTGGATGCAGGGGCATTCATTTTGCTGTTGCTGCATGCTTCTGCATTGTAGCCCATTGCATAAGGAAGAGCACACAGTCCTTCCAGTCAGGCCCCTGTTATGTCTCCACCTAGCCTTCCTCTGCTCAAGGTTGAAATGGGTAAGATCAAGCCCCGGACATTGATACGCTGCAACAGATTCCTGTTTCTGAGAGCAGAGTGCAGTATTTTCTTCACATCTATCCAAGCTGATTTCCAAAGTTTAAAAAAAAAAAGACTTGAGGTTGTTCAGTCATTATATAGGTCTGTGTACAGAACTCTCTGCATGGTATGGGATATGCATTTGGCATTCTGGAAGTGTAATTCTTTGAAGCTGATCCTCACCATGAATAAGATTACACACGTTCCTGCTCAGCTTAATGCATTTGCTTGCATAATAGCTGCCTTTTTTCTCCTCACTTTTCCTTGAAAACTAGGGCAGGGCTCCTAATGTGCGTCCTCATTTAAAACCAAAACCAAAACCTAATCTGTTATAAACTAGCAGGCAGAGTCTGCGGCCCTTATGCAAGATGCAGCAGTTTACTGCTGTGAATGTGCAGGACAGAATGCAGGACCTCAAAATGGATTCCCTACTGCATCATGACTGTGCCTTTTAATGTTTTCTGAATTGGTCCTAATATATCTGCAGTCACTCAAGGAAAGATCAGAGACATTCCTTTGTGCATGCCCTTCTGGAATTGCAGGATTTGGGTGGTTGTGTTTGAACTGTTACATCAAGACGTTAAGTGCAACACTTAACAGATTCCCCATCAGCCATTTTTGAGAGAGGCACTAGAGAGAGCAGCAATTTTTGTTTCTGAGGACTAAAACAAAAGCTGCAGCAAGCCCAGGCATTGCTTACACTTCTCACAAAGAGGCTTTTCATACACACAAGGAGAATGCAGCATGGCAGTGTGCAGGAGTACAGCACACTCCGTGCATTCAGTGAGAGTACAAAGGGATGGGATGGCTCCAGAGACCAGGTAAGCGTCACTCAACCAGCTTCTCCCCAGTAAGCTGATTCTGATTTTCTGTCCCTGAATGAGAAAATAAACTCAGCGCTTTCAAACCATTTACATGCTTTAGGTAGGTCATTTTCTGACTGTGCTAACAACAGCAGCGAGTCCAAATTATAATCAATTTTAGGTTCTTCCTAGATTCCTTTTATGTTCATGAAAGCGTTCATTGTAACGTTTCCTCTTTTTCTTTCCATTAAGGAATTGATAAAGGAATTCGAAAGAAACATTGCTGTCATTGCATCAACATTCACTGAAAATGTTAAAGGCATATATCCTTTTTACAGCATGTTGGCATGGATCTCTGAGTGAGGTGCATATTCTTCAATCCTAAATCTATAACTGAGCCATTGAAATAGAATTGGGTTATTTTTTGTCAACAGAAAAGGCGTTTTCCCAGCTTTGTAGGAATGGCCATTTAAGGTGCTCCAAGTCTTTCTGTGGAAAATACAGAAAGCACAAAGGGCTCTGGCTGAGTTCTCACATATGGAAAGTCTCTAGGACTTTTACAGCTTTCTCCCTCCTAGGGATCTTGCTTTTTTCTTGATCATGCATGGCACAACTCCTGGCAGATCCAGCTGGCATGTTTTCCATGTGTATTCTTGCTTCTTTGAATGGGCTTCATTTTTGTGTTACTGATGTCTTCTGGAACAATGTGAGATAAGAACAGCAAAGCACTCCTGTGGCAGATTATATATATAAATCTGTGGCTTGGTGCAAATAATTGGCATACTCAGAGCTCAGCTTACATCCTGTGAGGCCTCCCTCAGCTTCCTCTGCAAACCAAGGCACACTCTTAGTTCTGTGTAATACATGGCAGTGAGGATGAGACCTGATGTGAGCTGTGATTAAGAGCAGAAAGTGCAAATCCTGACATCCTGGCAGCAGCAAGGCTGTTTCCCGAGGCCTGCTGTGAGGACATGGGACACCAGAGTGCTTTTCTGCTTGCCTGCATCAGGGCTGGCAGCCCTCTTTGTAGCACGTTCTTTGTAGCTTTTTCTGAGCCTCAGCCTCCTGTTACAGGAGGTCCAGTTTTGTTTCTAGAAATGAACGGTGTGCTCAGCCTTTTCCTTAACCATCTTCTGTACGATGACACAGTGCCGGGACCTGGAAAACCGTCATCATGAGAAGCTGCTAGAGATCTCCATCAGTGCTCTGGAGAAATCACTTAAGAATGAGCTCGATGAGGAATTGCCAGATGATGTTCGTGAGGTGAGAACAGCAAAAAATTCACCCCCTCTCTGGGAGTGATGGGAAGAAGAGGAGGCCACAGCCTCTGCTTGACAGGGACAGGATTTCCAGGAGGCTCGCTGCAGCTAGAGCTGTGTCTAACCAGAGTGTGGCTGAACTGAAGCACTGCTGGGCATCTCTGCTGAGTGGGATGGAGATGACTGCACTGCAGGTTTCCCTGGGCTCTGCAAGAGCTGGTGGCAGCAGCCCAGGAGAGGTGCTGAGCAAATTTCTCTCTTGCCTCCAGCACAGCTCACTTCACTGGCTGATTTTCAAGCCCCAGCCCAGCAGGCACTCAGGCAGCTTCTCTGCTGCACTTGCAGCTGGTTTTGTTCCGATTCTGCCTGCTCCCCACAGGCAAACCTAAACACTGCTCTGATTTCTTTGTGCTGGGGCTGTTTGCATCAGTGATCTCAGAAGCCCTCCTGGGAGCTCTCCTGCCCATTAGCTGTTCTGGAGGCAGGACACGACATTCCAAATGCAGCCTTCCACTGCAGCCCCAGTCTTGCTCTGATACTGAAGATCCCAGGAGCCTTTCAGAAAGCGCAGAGATTGTTGCAGTGCTCCAGTCAGCAACGCTGCTGACCTTTTTGCCTCTGTTATTCCTTCACTTAGTGGTTAATTGACTTGAGTTTTGCATTTGCTGTGTTTTCGCTCTGTCCAGATTATCCCAGCTCCCCATTACTCTGGGTAATCAAGAGCTGACAGACACAGACCAGACCCCTCGGCCCCCCGGGGGAGCTCCCTGCTTTATGGGCTGTGCAGATGGCTGCAGTTACGCACCGTTGCTGTGCACCCATTTTGCCTCACTGCCATCCATTTCCACGGAGAAGCAATCTTCATTTGTTCAATATAGCTGCACTTGGCTGCAGGAGGAGACTCATTATGGTTTAGCACAGCCACCCTCTATTCAGAGCCATGGGGGAAGTCACTGCCTCGATTAGAAGCTAAGGCTCTCCGAGATGAAGATTTACAGCCAGTGCTAGCAGTGCGAGAGACCCTTTCAAATGTGATTTTCCACTTCCCGCACCTGCTGGGACGGGCGAGCTGCAGCATATGCAGCCTCGCTTCAACAGCAGCTGCTGCAAGGGCTGGCCACGTACTGTGAGGTGCTCCCTGCTCCAGAAGGTGAGGCCCAAGGTGCTGCTTCTATTTCCTCATATGTCCCTCCACACAGAGGGAAAAGCACTGGAGTAATCCTGATGATTAGGGTTTTGTCAGTCTGAAACAGAGGTCTTGTTTTCTTCCCCCAAGCAGTTACTGTGCTGCTAGTTTTGAGCTCTGTGGCTTTTGCTGCGTGCCTGCCCCTCCCCTGATCCAGTCACATTATCTCCTAGTTTCTTGTGGACAAAAACACCATTGTCAACATGGTCAACAAATCCCATGATATCCACCTGCTGAAGATAAGCATGCGAGAGTGTGACATCCTCCTCAACATGTATCGCTGGGAGGCCTCTGTGAAAGAGAAGGTAAGAGACCTTCATGCTCACATGGGGATTTATTGCCGATGGCAGGGACGCCACTAGGAAAGTTGCTCCCCAGCCTTTGCTGGAAACCTCTGTGCTGCAGCCAGGACCCTAGCAAGCCTGTGCATTCACTACTTGGGTTTAATCTGTTCAGGCTCTCCAAAATGAGATTGACAGAAACCGCAACCGTATCAAAGAGATTTTTCAGTACATCGATGATCTCCAGGAGCAGCTGGAGAACACACAGATTCCAGAACTCACGGAATAGGTCTGCTATGGGCCAGGCAGCTGCCTTATCTGGGTGCTCACAGCAGCAAAACACTCAGCAAGGACGCTACCCCTCTGTGCCTGTGCTGTCTGGAACATTTCAGGCCAAAGGCATACTTCTGCCATCCTGCCATAGTCAGCAAATAAAAGATACTTATTGTTTCTGTAAAAGCACACGAAGCTTTGTCTCTTCCATCACATTGGCATGAAGCCCATCCCGAGTTCAGACCTGGTCACAAGGGGTTATGGCTCAGCTGTGAGCTAATTGAACCAAATCATCATAGCACATCATGCCTGAAAGCTTTAGTACCTGCAAGCACAGTGGCAGGAACCTGTGAGCCACAGGCACACGGCAGCAGCCAGGGAGAGGAGCGCTCTCCATCAAACCACTCCCAGAATAACAGCAGGTTTCCAGCTCAGCAAGCACAAGGCTGTGGCTGGGGCTCTGCGTGCCTAGCAGCCTTGTCTTGTCATTGCCTCTTGGAAAAGCAGCTTTCTGCAGCGTGAGCAGAGCAGCCCCCAGCTAGCAGGAAGGGAAATCAATGGTTCCACAGGAACTCACACACTGCCGTTCACAACAGCCGAGCGAGGAGTCATTAATTCCCCTCCTTGCTCAGTGACAGCAGCTGCTGCACTCACTCGTGGACAGCTTCTGAGGAATGATGCTGGCCAGGGCGGTACTGCTAGAGGCAAACAGCAAGGAGAAAGGTGGGAAGGTTAAATGAAAGGGTGGCTGCATACGTACTCTGGGGAGAGACCAGGTCTCCTGAAAGCCCTTCAGCTGGTGCTGCCTGATGTACAGATTTAGCTCCGAGTGCCTTATGCTTTTGGAAATAGCTGCAGCCCAGGTTTCCCTCTCCCTGCTTGCTCCAGCACTGCACAGTCAGCTCCCTGCTGCTCCTTGGCTGCTAGGACAGGGCACCTAGCACAGAGAGACTCACACAGAGGCACAGAGAGAGCTAATCTATCTGATAGCTAGCGTCTGCTCAGCTCTGCTCGATGACTTTCTGCCTACAGCCATTCCCACACCTGCACAGAGCCCAGCAGATCAGAATCTACACCACGGTTTGACAATTAAAACAAAGAAATACTCAGCAACGTTAGCTTTCAGTATCTTGCAGAGGCGTGCCTTTAATCAAACAGAGAGACCCTGGTGTTACATACAGGCACACTGAGGGATGAAGAACAGATGCAACGGAGTCTGTTTTCAGATTTCCATAACAAGTGTGTGTCAGGAGCTGGCAGCTATGAAGACATGTGGCATATGCTAGGTGTGTCTGTGCTGTGCCCTGCCCAGGAAGCTGTTTCTTTCAAGGGAGCTCCTCTGATGAATTACAGACACTGGTAATGGACAACACTGCTGCCTTGAATACACAGAGGGAGTTCACCTTGACCTTTTCTCCTCGTGGGCTCAAAACTGCTGGCGCTGCACTGCAGCAAGGAGCTGCCCATAAAGCCGCAGTTCCTCAGCACAAGGCTGATCCCAGACAAGCTGTGGTGGCAGGATGGTGGTTACCCTCTCTGGGTCATGGCAGCAATTCACTGCTGGGCATCTTCCTCCTCCACTCAGTCCCACAGCCTTAATCCTGCAACAGCTTGTGTTTTACAGTTGAGCTCTCTGAACAGAGATGAACAAAGAGAGTCCCAGCTGCTGCACGAGCACGCAGCTCACACAGATCATAGTCATGGGCCCACTCCACATTGCCCCACCGCTGAATCTGAAGGAGAGGAGGAACACAAGTCAGTTCAGACTGGATTACAGACCGAGCTGCTAGGCAACTCAGCCTCCTTTCTCATGTCTGTGAAACACAGACAGCCTTCCAGGCTGACTGTGCACTACTAGGGTAGGGAGATCTCTGGATTAATATGGTGGAAGGACATGCTTCCTCTGTACTGAGCTCTGAGGCAAAACCCCTTAAAGGGAGGATGAAAATACTCTCATCAACTTCAGCTGTTTTGGGTCAGGGAGAGCTTCACACCAGGCCAGATTCCAGCTTGTGCTCTCACAGGAAACAATTTAATAATAGTTTGGTGTCTAGTAAGGCCTCCAGGCTGGAAAACCCACAGTAAGAGAAGCCATCCATGGCTTTGCACTTCAGATTAGAGAGGGAGAAAAGCAGCCACCTGGGTTCTGCAAAACGAAACTGGCAGCCCCAAGAGCACCCTGGGCTGTTGCATCTATCATGTTGCTCTACAGCAGCGTGCTCCAGACTAGTGGAGTGGAACCTCTCCTGTAATAGCAGGCACTTCCCCTGCCAGTTATTTGTGGTGGGGGGTGCATTTGTCATGCTGAGATTATTGCTATTTGAATTATAGGGTTGCTCTGTAACATAATTTACCTGGTATTCTTCCTCCAGCCGAGACAGAAGCACGGCTTTCTCTACTGTAATGTGCCTGTCAATCAGGCCCATGGACAGAATGAGAGATTTCAGCTGGGTGATTACATATTCTATACCTGGAAGGGAAAAATCCAAAACAAACAATGTTCATAGTTGTTTTCCGCAGCATTACAACAGCATCTTCCCACGCTCTGAAAGGACAGTCAGGCTGTGGTCCCCCCTCAGGCATATCACAGTGATGCCTCCCCACTCCCATCTGGAATCCTAACAGCCAGATGTGCAATTAACAGCACAATAGTGCTCTCCCGACCACCATCATTGCAGTGACCTCAATGCTCTGATCACCTCTGGCATATTAGCAGGAGGGGAAAAACATTATAGTCTCTCCCCTCTCCCATTGAGGCTCTCCTGCCCTTGTGCAGCCCACACAGCCTCTCACCTTGTAGAGCCCACATGTTGTAGGAGGCCAGGTGGCTGATGAAGGTGTCCCTGGTGCTGGCTGGGATGTTTGGTCCCATGATGCTGGTAGAGGATCCAATTGTCACGTTGTACCTGACATGATCACATGGCCCCTTAGAAAAGCTCGTGGATCTTGCAGCTCTGAGTCATGAGCATTACAGCTATGGGCCTTTAGAAATAGCTTTAACCTCTCACCTTTTCTCAGCCCAGGCAACAATGGGATCCCATTCTTTCTTCTGCAGCTCTGCCAAGGCAGCTGGCTCCTCTACACGATAGCTGGGACATTGCACAACAAAGCCATGTGGGTGTTCACTCACAAGCTGTCAGACTGCTCCCAGCCAGCCTACAGCAATCCTGGGAAGGAAGTCTGTGCCCTCCATAGACCACAGTATGGGGAGCATAGGCTTCTTGTCCACCCTACCAGGAGCTGTGACTGGGAACAATCGCCCCTCTCTTCCCCAAATTCAGAGCTTTTTATTGTTCTAGAAAGGACAGTTCTATGCAGCTCTATAACAGAGCTACAATCCGTACAACACAAGACTGCAGATTACCTGAAACTGGCCACAATATGCAGCAAGATTTAGTGATAAGAGCGTGGGACAAATCCCACAGGGCCCCTCCTGCTGCCTCACATGCCCAGTGGCTCAGCTCAGCACTCACCAGCCACCACCCAGACCAGCCCAACACAATCAAAGCCAAAAACAAAGAGCAAGGTGTTTCCCTTTCTCTTCAGGAGCAGAACAGTTGCCAGTGGACACCTCAGAGGCTGGGACTGTGAGACATGAGCTTGGGCAGGTTGGATTCTACAACCCATAGGAGCTTTAAGGAGCAAAATCCATTTTGATACTAGTACAGGTAATCTAAGCTTCCTACACCTTTATGGTACAGGAGTGCCAGGGGACTGGGCTGACATTCTCCCAAGCCTTTCTTAGCTTTTCCCCCAAGGAAATCCTCATTTCTTGCTGCTCCTGCCCCCTGTCCAACATGGACATCTCCAAAATAAATTTCAACAAAGGAGCAGATCCCTGTTCTCCTTTATATCTATGCCCTTTAAATGCATGGAGTTCCACTAGTTCACATGTCCTTGTGGACATAGGACTGGCCTAAACTAATTCAAATCCCTGGGCCAAAGTCAGGACAGACCAGGGTCCTGCAATGACTTGATTAGAGCAGACATTTTCCCTCAGTTCTCTCAACCACTCTTCCAAAAAACCACTCTGCAACAAGACAACCCTGCCTCTGTGCCAGTGCATCCCACAATCTCTTACCAGAGAGTGTCAGTCTCCAGGAACTTCACAGCTGCACGGATCAGCTGCACTTTGTTTCGCTGAGTGGGATTGTCCAGAGCTGTGTTGCACAGTGTGGTCTGCAGGATAAAGGCAGCTGAAATCACTGTTATCCAAGGCTTGAGGAAGCAGCAGCTTCCATTGTACTAGGTCAAGCATAAGCAGAAGAATCTGGGACAGACTGCGAGAATCAAGAAGATCACTTAAGAGGGAAATGTAGAGCCAGAACATGGCTCATATAATAGGATTTATCCAACTTCCTCATACCCCTTGCTATCCCCAGAAATGCTCTCCAGCCCCTTCTCAAACTCCCCAGTGACACAAGTTTCCTTCCCAGTCCTCCAGCCGGTATCCAGCTGCCTGTACAGCCTCAAGATATCCAGTGTGCTCAGCCAAGGTGCTGAACTCCTGTTCCCACTTCAGTTGACATTAGGACAGCCTGCTCTCTCTGTGTTCTGCCTTTGGAGACCACTTTTATGCTTCAACACTCTGACCTGCTGTGCTCACCAGGTGCATAGTGTAGAACTTGATGGTGTCTTTCTGAGAGTCCCATTCTGTTGCCACTGCAATGGCCAAGGCCTCACTGGGGACAGTGAAGAGCTTGGCCTGGGGTGTTTTCAGCTTCCGGTGGTCCAGGTTGATTTCAAAGCCTCCTGGGGAATCAGAGTAGAAATCCTGGGGAATTAAAGAGGAGCAAGCACTAAGGAACAACAGACTACCCCATAGAGGGAACAAGTTCAGAGCTGGAGCTCAAGGGGGCATGGAATTAGCAAGTTTCCAACCATCATCAGCATTTTGACATTGCCCTTCCCCCCAAATGATGCTGGAAACTTTCCCACCATGTGGTTTTACTACAGATAAGGAAAGGACAAAGCATGCTGGTGACAAACAGCCCACTTGCACAACATGGGCTGCAGGCATGCCACTTTCTTGTGGTGAAAACTTCCTGCATGAGTACCAGCCCTCACCTGCACTCACCTTCTCCTTGTGAGATGCTCACATTCTGGTAAAACCGCTTCCTCTCTGGGGGTTGAAAACAGAGCAATTGAAAGGGCAGTGAGAGGAGGTTTCGTCCCCTTCCCTTCTCCCCGTCACAGGTCAGAATGCAGGGAGCCCTCAGAACTGCCACGAAATCTTCTTGCTCATTCATCCACTCCCCAGCCCCTCTCCATTTCAATGAGCTCCATTCAACCTGGGAGGTGTCACGATACTGATGACACCCACAGCAGTGCCCCAGCTACCCTGACCTCCCATAGGAGCAGGTTTCTTGCAGACACTGCCTGCAGGAGACAGGAACCTTGTGCACAGCAGCAGGATCGTGTGTCAGACATGTTGCATGTGGCAGCTGAGTCACTGGGGAGGAACCACTGCCCTCAGCTCACCGCAGCCCACACATCCAACCCAGCAGCTCAGGTGCACACCTGGTCCCCAGCACACTGAGCACAGGAAACTGCTGCTCTGCTTTCCAAGGAGCCTATTTTCATACCAGCACCGCTCCACACACTGCCAGCAAAATCCCAAGAGCTTGGCTTATGTGGGAAGGAGTGCTGTTGGATTCATCTCACCTACTTAAGGCAGGAAGAGTCTGCATGATTCCTGCGACAATTACAACCAACTCATAAATGCTGAGCCCGTTTAATCCACCTCATGGCTGTCTATCACTGTGCACTGCTCCCTGCCAACATGGGCCCAGCAGGGAGAGGGAAGAGGATCCACTCATTCTCGGCCCCCTGCAAGTTTCAGCACCTCAGAAAATGCCACACTGCTGGAGCACAGCTGAGAGGATTCAGGCATCCTGAAGGAACCTGAGAGGTCCCTCGGTGGGCTCCCAATGGCCCCACGACGTTTCAATGAAACCCCGATTACCATCCTCCCATCCACGTGTTTCCAGCAAGATCTGTAGAAAGGATGCACAGCCCAGCACGTGCCTGAGCCACGCCTGGGAGGGGGCGGAGGAGGTCATTGCCATCCCATCCGCAACCAAAGAAAACCTTCAAACCCACAAATGGAAAAGCTACAGCTCAGAGTGAGAGGCCCCACAGCCTCCTTACCGAATTCGGAGCGGATTTTACCACTTCTCACTTTCTCCAGCCCATTCTGAAGGCCGGAACCCAACACCTCCCCCAGCCCCCAGGTGACCTTGACGGGGGGGTCTCCCACGAAGCGCCCTCAGGACCCCCCCGCCGAGCTCCCCCCTCTCAGACGGGGATCCGGAGCCCTCCAGGGGGGCCGCACCTCACCTGCGGGAGGGGCGTAAGCTCGGCCCCCGCCCGGCCCCAGCGGGCGGCCCCGGACTGCGAGAGCCGGCAGGCGGCCCAGGGCCTGCAGGAGGCGGCGGCGGCGCCACATCGCGGCGGGAAGAGCCGAGAAGAACCAGGAGGAGCCGCGTGCGGAGGGGAAGCAGAGCGGCCTCCCCCGCCTCAGCGCGTTGCCCCGGGCGCCGCCATGCTGCCCCAGCGCCGACCAATCCGCGAGGAGAACGCGTTTTGCCCCTTCGGCCTTCCCGTCGCGTGAGGCGCGGGGAGAAGAAACTACATTTCCCAGCGGCCCCCGCGGCAAAGCGTGCCGGGAGGAAGAGCCCTCCGCCAATCAGCGTTCCGTCCCGCCCTCCCGCAGCGCCGCGAGGGCCAATGGGAGAGCGCGGAGGCGTTGCCGGGAGGCCCCGAGCCAGGCGGCGGCGGCGGCGGCCTGGGCGTGAGGGGAGCGGAGCGCGGGCGGCGGCCCCGGCGGCGGCCGCCGAGCCCCGGCCACGCTGGCTCCCGGGGACCCTCCCGAGATGCCGGTGCGCAGCGAGCGGTGCCGCGCGGGCGGAGCCGCGGGTTCGGCCTCCTCGGCTCCCTCCGGGGCGGCCGCCAGCAGCTTGGTGCCGCCGCCTCCCATCAACACGGCGCAGCCCGGCGTGGCCACCTCGCTGCTGTACAGCGGCGCCAAGTTCCGCGGGCAGCAGCGCAGCAAGGGCAACGCCTACGAGGTGGAGGTCGTCATGCAGGTGAGGGGCTGCCCTCGGGCCGGGCCGCGTTTCCCCTCGCTGGGCCTCGGGCCTTCGCTCACGGCCGCAGAGCCGGGCGGGCGGCGCTCCCCGCGCTCCTTTGGAACGCCTTGCCCCGAGCCCTCCTCGCTCCTTCGGCACCCCCCGCTTCGGGAGCCCTTTTCCTGGATCTCCGCGGCCCCTCAGTCTCCTGTTTTTCTCGCAGCTCCTTTCCCCGACTCCTCAGATCCCTCTGAGCTCCTCTCCGCAGGTCCGAGCCTTCTGGCAGCCCCCCGCCCGGCCCTGTGTTCCTCTGTGCTCCTCTCCCTCCTCGGCTTCGTCTCCTTGTTCCTCTTAGGGCTGATGGGATCCCTAACCAGGGGTCTCTTCCCGTTTGCTCTCACACTTTTGCCCCTGTTTTTCCTTGTGGCTGCTGAGATACCTAACACGAGGTCTCTTCCTCATTCCCCTCAGGCTTGGGGTGCCCGCGTGCCTCTGGGCTGCCAGGAGGCAGGGTGGGAGCCCTGCCCTGTGCTGGGAGGTGCCCAGGAAGTCCCCAGCAGCGGGGCAGCCTGTATTTCAGGCCTGGCTGGAACTCAGTGAGGATCCAGGTCCCTGTGCTGGAGTTGGGTTCCTCATCCCGTGGTGCCGGTGGCTGTGTGGGAACCAAGGGAGGGGTGCAGCGGTTCTGCTGTACTGGGAATGCAACCAGACAGTTCTGGAGAATGGGGCTTTCCTAATCCTCTCTGGAGTCACTGTTACCCTGCATGCTTTACTTTTAGTCAGAGGCGCTGGCACACTTGCTTTGGGTAGAGGTGTGGAGTCGTTAGTGCGTGGGGAAACCAGACATCTGATGCATGCTTTCCTATGGCAAATCACAGCCCTGCTCCTGCTTTAGCGGTGTCAGATCGGGGGACCCAGGCTGGGTGTGCAGCAGTGATGCAGCGTGATGCATGGCTTGGCATTGGGGAGTGAAGTCAGAGCCCCAGGCTCTGCAGATGGGGCAGTGTGAGCTGTGCTCTCTGTTTTCTCATCCAGTCTTCCACTTGTCAACAGCACAAGTGTACCCGCTATGGTTTGCTCTGATGGAGACATCCTATGGCTGTTCACTTCACTGCATGCTGCTTTCTCACAGAGGCTGGCTCTATCTTTGTGCTAAAAAACGCTGTTCTGTGCGTGTCGGATGAGAAGAGATGGCTGCCTGCTCTCCCTGTGCTCGGCACAGAGAAATGTGGCTTTTCTTTGATCACAGGTGGGGAAAAGCCATCTTCTCACAGCTGGTGCTTGCACTTCTCTAAATAATTCGCTTCTTGCTTTGAAAACCAATCTGGAGATGTCAGGGGAAGGCTTGGAAAATCCCCTTGCTTGAAAGGCGCTCAGAGCAGAAGCATCCCACTGCTTCATTTCTGCATAGCAGAAGAGGAGAGATGCAGCTCGGGAACTTACAAGAAGAGTGACACAAAAGCATTAGATCTGGGGAAGGGACTTATTTGAAAATGCATAAGACGTCACCTGCCTTCTGAGAAGGCTTTGTGTGCCAGGTCTGGATATGAGGCCTCTGGCTAAGAGTGCTGCCTCAGTGGGAAGAGCTGAAAGCAGCCAGGCCATAAGAAGATGGCTGAGCACCTTTAAATCCTCTTCCCAAGCCCCCCCAGCCTTGGGGTGGCTGTGAGCTGGGTGGTCCGTACCAGCTGAAGCAGAACCGAGCCTTGGAGGCTCTCGGGGTTAAAAATAGCTTTGGATCAATTGAGTGCCTTCTTGTGTGTGCTAATAGTAGGACTTTGCACTTTTTTTCTAGCATGTGGACATGGAAAACTCCTATCTCTGTGGATACTTGAAGATTAAAGGCCTTACAGAGGTGAGTGCTAATTGCAAAACAGCATGGGAAGATGCTGTTCAAAGGCTTTTCTTTTTCCTGGTGAGGTAGGAAAAGCTGCCACTAGAAGGAGGAAGCAAAGGGATTGACCACGCAGCAAAATTGACTGCTAAATAGATTAATGGCTTAAGTCTGCTGTTCTTGGCATATAGAGCAAATATGATGGGCCTTGATGGGAGACCTGGAGGGAGGAAGCTTATCTGGCATCCCCTAAGGTCTGAGCAGAACCCAGCCTGACCCTAGTCAGCTTTGGGCACACCTCTGGCGTGCTAGAAGAAAACATAGGAAGACCTAAACAAGTCAGATCTTTATGTGCTTCTGTCCACATCCATCCAGTGTGGTCTGCTCTGTGCTGAACAGTCAGTGAGAGGTGTTTCATGGGTGTGACACTTCTTACTGTGCTTCTTCAAGATCCTTGAGTAACCTGGAGCACTTGCTGTGAGATGCTGCTTTTTGCTGAGTTCTGGTCACTAAGTGACAAATCATCTTAACTCTCTTCTCTCCTAGGAGTACCCAACCCTAACTACTTTCTTTGAAGGGGAAATAATCAGTAAAAAGCACCCTTTCTTAACACGCAAGTGGGATGCTGATGAAGATGTGGATCGTAAACACTGGGTAAATAAATCCGGGGCCAAATGCAGGTCTGATGCAGTCCTGGCTGAGCAGCTGGTGTAGAGGTGAGGTACTGAGAGCGTCCATGCAAGGAGCTCTCCTTTGGGGTGCCCTCCTCCCTCCACCAGGGTCTTTGTGTCTGGAGGTCTCTTCAGCAGACTGAGCTGAGCTCTCTAGGAATGGAGAGGATGTCTTGCTTTGCAGCTGTTGTCCCTGGACTTGGAAGGGAAGCAGGAGCAATTTCCATCTCTTTCATTCCTATGAGAACACACTCCTTGTTTTGTAGTCTTGGCACAAAACAAAGTGGAGAAGGGGCAAGGTGCCCCTCTGGCACAGGCACCTGTGTCTTATGGCACTAGCAACCTCAGCCTTCTCACCAGGCCAGGGCATGCCCTGGATCAGCGCCATAGCAGCTGGCTGATTATTTTGCTGCCTTGACCTTTGCTGCTGCTTGCCAGACTGATGTTTATTATATTTTTGGCAACATATATACACCCCAAGAAGTACAGGACCTTCTGCAACCAGGCTGGATGTGGTTGTGGATGGCTGCAGTCTTTGTTGCCCTGTGCTAGTCCTGGGGCACGCACTCAGTGCTACTCTGAGGGAAGAGCAGTCCCTTCAGTAAGGAGGTCCTCTTTTTTTTCTTCCAGAATAGCAGCTGGCACTAGTAAGCACTTTTCCTGGAGTGAACCTCGTGGTTTTTGTGTTTACTTGTTTTCCTTTTGTTCTAGGGGAAATTCCAAGCTTTCTACCAGTATGCAAAAACATTTAACTCTGATGACTTTGATTATGAGGATCTGAAAAACGGGGACTATGTCTTCATGAGATGGAAGGTAAACTGTGTGCTGCCTGCTCTGATGAGCTGCTTACAAGTGACTGACAGGGACTTGAAAGATTTTTCAACTACTGGTGCTGGCCTAATGAAAGATCTTGCCCTATCCAACCTCATTAACCTGCCATACGTGCAAATTCCAGTGTGACTCCTGTCTAGTCAGCTAATTGCATCCTTAAGGGTTGCAGTCATACCTGAAAACAGGAAAATTGTGCTTGGTGATTCTCCGGAGGCTGAGAGAATCAGTGTCTCCAGCCTCTGTGCTGGCCTGGGTTTGATGCAGTTTGCTGACCGGTCTACCCCTCTTGGCTCTATAGCTGGACTGAGTCCTCTCTCTTGACTGCTTTGTGCAGCTGTGAAGGGAGGGGATCCTCAGGCAGCTCTGATTGTTGATTTTGTGATTGGCCTCTGGTTTGGAAGGGGCAGGTTTTGAACTAAAATTGATTTTGTGTGCTCTTTAAAAATGGTTCTGCCCTCAGTTCTTGCCTCCCTGTAAGGTGTTTGCAGTGCCAGGTGGTAAAAAAACACACAGAAAATCCTGGTCTGGGCTGCTAGGAATGCAGGGAATGCTCAACCAGGAGAGCTTTTGTGTTAATAGGTGCTGGTACTCAACTTGGGAGGGCCAGTTTGGGTGAGGCAGGGGAGTATTTGACCAACATTTCTAAATGCAGCGTATGTTTTGTGTGCAGGAACAGTTCCTAGTGCCAGACCACACTATCAAAGACATCAGTGGTGCTTCCTTTGCTGGTTTCTATTACATCTGCTTCCAGAAGTCAGCAGCATCTATAGAAGGCTATTACTACCATAGGAGTTCAGAATGGTAAGGAGGCTTTCTTCCTTTTAGGGTGTCTCCTCAGACAAAGCAGGGACTCCTCTTCTGCCCATCTGCAGTCTTGGGAGCACCCAGGCAGCACAATTATTTTGGTGGGAAGGGGATTTGGTCTGGTGGCTGGACCCTGATGGGGAGGGAGGGTATATGTGCTTGGCCCATCTGTGTGGGTTTAAAGTGCTGTCTTTTGCATGGCTGATGGTAATTGAGCTGGCAGCATGATGCAGAGAAACACTGTATGGAAACATGCTGTGGAGCAGTGAAGCAATGATCTGATGTGTTTGTGAGGTGCGCTGGGAGGCAGACTCCAGCTGTGGTTCACTATTAGCATCTATCCAGAAGTTTGGGCTCCAGCCTGCAAACCTTTGTTGGGGTTGCCTGTAAAAGCCTTAAGTAGTTCAGGCTCTGAGCTTCTCCATGCTTCGGCCCTTCAGAAGATATCAGAAGGTCCTGGGAGAGGGAGCTTCTCACCTGCAACAGCTCTCCTGCTGCTCCCTTCAGGCAGGTGTCTTGTTAGGCCAGTGCTTTGTACTCCAGGGTGCTTGAGGTGTTGCTGCAAGATGCAGGGAACAGTCAAAGTTAATTGGTTGTGGTGGTGGTGTTTTTTTTTCGTTAGAGCTATCTGACAAGTAGCTGTGAGAGCTCTTTTCCCTAGCTTTGGATAAATAATAAAGATATTTGTCACGCACAGCAAGTGAATCTGTAGGGTGTCTGGAAGCTCTCAGAAGGAGGGAAGGTGCCTGGGAGGCTTTCAGATGAATCCCCTTAAGCTAAGCTTTGAAAGATTTGAGTCTAATTTTCAGTTGAAGCAAACACTGTTTGAACATGAAAGTTGTCAAACTTCAAAAGGTGTCCAAAGCCCGCAGTCAGCCCTGCTTGATGGCAGTCTGGCTGCAGGTAGCTCCAAGACATGGGAATGGAAATGAGGAATGAAGCTGAGTCCTCCCAGGGGTTTGGCACCCCCGATAAGTGATTGCTTGAATGCCTCTGAGACTGTCCCATACAGAAAGGGAGAACCCACCTGGCTGCAGCTGCTGAACAGGAGCTCTTAGTTCAAGGCGGGGGGTTCCGTTGCTCTGTGTAATCTCCTCATCCATCTTTTTCCTCTCTCCCAGGTATCAGTCATTGAATTTAACTCATGTTCCTGAGCACAGTGCTCCTATCTATGAATTCCGATGACAGCTGTCCAGAACTGATACCGCACAGAAGCAAACGGGGCAGGAGAGCATGGCCTGCCAGGAGGACTGTGTCCCTGTCGGAGCACGGGAATGCACGCTTCTCTCCTGCCCCTCGGACTCGCAAGAGAGAGAGCCTGAATGTTAACCCACCAGCCCAAGGAGCATGGCTGCTGGAGCTTAATTCTCCCTCCTGTCGAGTGGCGATTTGATCTTTAATCTGGTTTTAAGATACCTTTAAATGCACTTTCTTATTGCACAGCTAGTTTCTCTATCACTGAAATTCCTCCTGGCTCTCCTTCTGGAAGCTGTTTCTCAGTAGCTGGAATCGGTTTATTCTCTGAGTAATAAGAAAACATAAGCTTGGTGCTTGTATTCTCCTTGTTACAGCCTGATATGGGTTGAAATCGCCAGGACTCAGGTTTCTTACCCAGATTGCCAGCTCTGATGCTCCCAGAGCCAGGCACGGCCGGTGTGTGAGGCTCTGCTTGGCAGGCAGCTGCTCAGCTGCAGTCTGTCAAGGGAGTGTTGGCTGAGATGGATGAGGGTTGAACGAGTCTTTGCTTCCTGCTGGCTAATGAGGTTAGCCAGAGCTGCAGATCTTTCAGGAGCACCGGCCCTTTGGAGCCGAGAGCTGTTCCAGTGTCTGGATATGCCACTGGGAATTAGTTTGATGTATGGACTTCCGGGCTGTCAGTAAAGTGGTTCTGAACTCTGCTTATAGGTGTATAATTTGCTCTTTAATTAAGTTAAGGGTTTGAAGAAAAGAAAAAAAAAAAAAACTTTTATTAAAAAAAGAAAATATTTTTATGGCTCCTTTTCCCAAGGACCCTATGGCAAATGCACAATTACTCAGTTACATTTTACTGTTTTCACATTGAAAACCAGGAATGTCTATGTTAGTTTTTATATACATGTATGTATTCAGCTAGCTTCTGCTTTGGGACAGTAATTGGAGTGCAAGTGTTGAGCAGCATCACACAAACAGCTTGAACTGTTCAGCATTTGTACTCAACCCTCATGCTACACCAACACCACTGCTTGATACCTTTATGCAAGGCAAAAAAAAAAAAAAAAAAAGAAAACAAAAAAAAACCCAACTCAATATCTCTCTGACTTTGAAATGTTTCAAGTGATATAACTTAAGGCTTGTGTGCCAAAGTGTGCGTGTGTGTGTGTATGCGTGTGCAGGTTTTTTTCCAAGACATTTTAAGAGTTGGCCTCAGTTGTATATTTAATGTGTCAGTCACCCCTGCAGGGCTTTTGTGGAAGTTTGGCTGGTGTTTTTCAGGCTGTTTGAAAACACCCCCCTGAAGCAGACCTGCATTATGTGCTGACAGGGTGGGTGCTGAGGATGGGTTTGCTACCTAGGAGAGGAAAGCGGAGCTCTCTGCATCCCTTGTGTTGGTCGTTTGGGTTTTGTTTTCTACTTCCTTTTGGCAGCAGGTGGGGTACTGCGCAGCAGCTGAGTTGCTAGTGTAAACCTTAACAGGAGTGGGTTTGGGTCTCAGTGAGCCTGTTCTGTATGCACCAAGCTGGGATTGTGCACGTTGGAGAGGCGGTGGGGCTGTTGGGAAATGACGCAGTGCTGGTAGTGCCCTTCTGTGGGCTGCTCACTGCGGGTGAGTCCTGGGCCCCAGAACCAGCAGCCCTGCCTGCGGATGGAGATGGGAGAGTGGAGAAAGTGTGGGCTGTTGTCTTGGTCGTTTGTTGCAGGTGAATTTGTAGTGTCGCACAAAGGCTGAGGAGGAGCTGGAGGAGGTTGAGGCTGGTATGAGTAGGGCAGCTTAGAAACAGATTCTGCTTTTATTCTGCTCCTCTGGGAGAAACTTGGCCTGCAGGGAAGTGAGGGAAGGCATTTCTGCATGCATGGTGCTGGGAGATGTCCTGGTTTTTGAGGCTAACACCAATGGTGCTGCTCAGCTGTGAGAAGTGGAGGGATGAGCTGTAGGGAAGGTGGCAGCATGGGTGCAGACCCTTCCCCACAGGTTGCTTTCAGGAGCTGTGTGCAGTGCTGGCAGTGGCAGTAACCACCCTGTGCTGTTAGTGCAGTGTTACACTCGGGTTTCTAACGCTGTTCAGTTGAATTGGTTCTGTGGTTGTTTGCAGAAGCTAGATTAGGAAGGTTCCTGGGGTCATTCAGTAATGTATCTACCTAGAATTTTCCCTGCAGTTTTCCTGTGAGAGCTGTTATGGGGAAGGAAGAGTGTTCTTTTCATATACCTCTGCCTGTCTCATGGCAGCAGACTCAAAATACTTCAGCTGTAATCCCAACTGGCCTCAGTAAGACGTGTTAGGGATAGGGAACAGTGATGTGAATGGCCGCCTGTGTTCAGGATTTCTTTAAAGCCTTGGTTTTGATTTTCTTTTTCTTTGAGTTGTTTGATAAGCTGAAGAGCTGTTCAGTATGTCACATTGTGGTGAAAGGCGACTAACGGGTGAGGTGCTGGGAGAGGAGGGAGTAACGGGGGATCTGCGGCTTCTGAAAAAGGTGTGAGTTCTTTTTTTTTTTTTTTTAAAACAATGTTGGCTGAAGAATTAGCATATTTATGGATGTACTTTGGAAAAGGGACTGGGAGAAGTATTTTGCGGAGTTATCAACGTCCAAATTAAAAACGAAATCTATTTAAGGAGCTTGTATCCGTGTGTGTTTGTCAACCACAGCGCTTCTCGGCTCATGGGGACAACTGTGCTTCATCTCCATGCTTAAAGACACATCCAGGAATCTAAATTCATAGAATCATCGAATCATTCATGTTGGAAAAGACCTTAAAGATCTTTGAGTCCAACAAAGACCTAACCATACTACCCTAACTAACAACCCTCCACTAAATCATGTCTGTGAGCACTACATCCAAATGGATTTTGAACACATCCAGGGATGGTGACTCAACCCTGAAGAGCCTATTCTGGTGATTAACAACCCTTTTTTTGAGTTGCTGTTTAATTACTGCAAATCCAAGGGTTCAAGAATCCAATTGCCTTTAATAGGGGACATGGGATTGCTGTGGTTGGGGGGAAGCTCAATCCCTGTCCCTTACGCATCCTGCGGGCTCTGTGCCACGTTCCTTTCCCCCACCGGCCCTTTTGGGATGCCAGCGGGGGGAGCCCCGTGCAGGAAGGGGGCCGAGTGGGACCACGGAGGCGGGCGGAACGCAGGGCGCGGGGCGGCGGGCGCGGCCGGAGCGGTGTGCGGCGTGCACGGCGCCCCCCTGCTAAGCGGCGGAAGTGGACGCAGCCCGGAGCGTTTAGGCGGACGGACGAGCCGGCGGCACTTCCGGCGGGCGGCGTGTGGAGCCGCGGCGGGCCGCGCCATGGGCATCCTGGAGAAAATCTCCGAGATCGAGAAGGAAATCGCCCGTACCCAGAAGAACAAAGGTGCCGGGGGGGCGAGGAGCTGAGGGAAGCGGTGGTCGCGGCTGTGTTGGGGCGCTCGGTCCGGGCGGGCGCTGGGCGCTCTTTATGGGCCGCCCTGTCTCCGCGTGCCCCTCCGCAGCCCGGCGCGTCCCCGCGGTGGGAGCCGGGCCCGCTGGTTGCAGCGGGTTGGAATTCGGATGCCTGAATTGAAGGCAGGGCCGGGGTGCGGCAGGGCGGCCCCACAGCGCCTTGCTGCTCCTGTTGGCCGGAGGCTGTGCTGAATGCTGGCAAGGAGAGGTGATAAAAACTGCGACCCCCTGCGTGCCTTCCTGTCCCCTGTTACGAGCTTCTATTGAGCGAGCTGCCTCCTTCTCTGTGTCGGGTGTAAATTCAAGAATAAGTTAGTAAATGCTTTGTTCGTGTATGTGAGCTCTAAGCTGAGTGTGTTTTGAAAAGTTGGCAAAAGCAGAGGAAGAGTATGTTGCATTTTTGCAATGATGGAGGCTGCAGGAGGTTGTGCAGAAGGATTCTGTCCGGGTCGGGCTGTTCCTTACAGGCTCTGCCTCCTCCCAACCCATCCCCCCGTGCCCACTGACCACGTCCCTCAGTGCCACACCTCCACAGTCTGGAGCACCTCCGGGGACGGTGACCCCACCACTCCGTGAGCAGCAGTGCCAGTGCCTGACTGCTCTTTCCAATAAGAAATTTTTCCTAATATCCAACCTGAAAACATCTTATTTCCTTGAAGTTTGACTTGCATGCAGGTTACTGTAAGACTTTACTCTCAGTGGCTGATATCTCAGAAGTTACAGAACACCTGGGTGTAGCTAGGGTGTGTTAAGCTATGGACTGAAATCTGAGGTTTCATTTTAGGAAGGCTCTTGTTTCCAGGGGTGAGTTATCAGGCACTGTCTTTAAACAGTTGTTGTGTTTCTGTTATTTCAGCTACTGAGTACCATCTCGGCCTGCTGAAGGCAAAGCTTGCAAAATACAGAGCTCAGTTGTTAGAACCTTCCAAATCCTCTGCTGCTAAAGGAGAAGGCTTCGATGTGATGAAATCTGGAGATGCCCGAGTGGCACTGATTGGTTTTCCTTCTGTGGGTAAGGTCAGTGCGTATCCGAGTTAACCTTGCAGTGTGGTTTTTCTGGGTTTGTGACTGGCAGGGGCTGTAAAGCAGGTATCTATCATCTCCCTGTATTTCACCTTCTTGCCATTAGTTAATGAAGAGCTAACTAGTGCAATCACTGCTGAGAACATAGGCAAGAGTATAGGTTTTATCTTCATGCTGGCAGACCCATTACTGCTTCAGTCCCTGGGTCCTGGATGGCTGCAACCTGACTTTTAAAAACTGATGAACACTTTTTAGTATTGCACGTTTTGCTGAATGTGTGTCAGAGCTTTCATTTGAGTATCTCTTGTGATGGCAATCTCTTGCTTTTTCAGTCCACGTTTTTGAGTTTAATGACCTCAACTGCCAGTGAAGCTGCGTCTTATGAGTTCACAACCTTGACATGTATCCCGGGAGTCATAGAAGTAAGTAGGATTTTCTTCCCTTTCATAGAAGATAGTGGTAAGAAACCCGGACGTGTAAAGAAGCCTGCTCACAGCAGTTACACCTGTATTACCACTGGGAAGCAGCAATATCTGGAGATCTCTGCTGACCTCTGCTTTAAACTTCATGAAGTCTTGAGTGCTTGCAATATCAAGTCTGCAACCTGCAGTGCTGATGTAGCACTTCTCTAGGCTGCATAACTCTTCAAGATTGACTGCCTGATCGGGGTTTCATATGGCACAGTTCGACTGACCAGAGCAATACAGGAATTCTCAGCTGAATTTTTTATAACTGCTATTGGCGCCATTGACCAGATGGCTGGAAACCTTGACAGATTTGTTTTTAATGAAGCTTTAAAAGAGGCAATCTGTACTGTGATCAATTTGGAAAGAAAATACGACTACTCCTGTCCTTGAGGAATTTCATTAGCGGTGGTTTGAGTGTCCATCAGTAAAGCAAATGGTAAAGGGCATCAAACTGAAAAGTATCCAAGAGTAATGAGAAAACTTGGGTCAGAATTGAAAGCAGATTTAAATGATGAAAGCAGACGTGTTGGTGTTAAAATGAACACCAGCACTGTAATGCATCCAAATGCAGCCTCAAGCTCCAGTCACCAGCTGAAGCTGTTACTGAGGACTTACTGCAGCAGTAGCTTGAAAGATAATGACCCTGCAGATCCAATGAACAAAGGTCTCCCCTTTCTTTTCCTGATACTGTAAGACCTGCAGTAGTTCTGATCCATCTTGGTAAGGGATTATGGCATTTGCTTATTACAGAGCTTTGCTTCTTAGACCAATATAGAGTTGTTGTATTTTTTTTTCCCTTTCTTTTCTGTTTATCAGTTTGGGATATTGTTGCAGTTGCACTGTGCTGTTTTCAAACTGCAGTTATGTGACTCTTTAGGAGGCTAGAACTGCAGTATGACTCACAGTTGAACACAGCTTAATGGGAAACACTCCAGAGGTTGCCTCATCAAAACAAAGCCACCAGCTTTGTGGAAAGTTGTCTTCCACTACTGTGTTCATTCAGTTCCACTCTCTGTAGGCTTTGGAGCTCAGCATGTGGCTGGGGCTTTCAGGGCAGCTGAGGTGCCCTGCACAAGGCTTTCAACTTTCTATCCGTTTCCTTTTCAGTATAAAGGAGCCAATATTCAGCTGTTGGATCTACCTGGAATCATTGAAGGAGCAGCACAAGGTTGGCTGATCTCTATGTTGATGTAAAGGAGGGACTTGCACTCAGTATCATTCCTGCCCAGATCAAACATCAGCAGCTTTCCCAGGCCTATAGTTCCCACACTGGCTTTCCAGACTGGCATTCCTGATCTTATGTGAGACACGATTCTTATCCCTGGCCCACGTAAGGCTCTATATGTAGCAAAAAGATGCTTTTCTGGAGGTGGGAGCCAAAGCAAGTCAGTCACTTCTCACCTTCTTGCATGAGTGTTATTTTGCTCATCTGCTTTCTGGTACAGAGGAAATCTAAAGAAAGATGCTGGAGAGGCGGAGGGGGGAATTACAGCTAAACAGTAACTTCTTTTGATTAATTTCCTGCAAGTCCTTCCATGACTCCTGATTCTGGGCCTTTGTGCTTCTGCTTCATTATCTTTCTTATCAGCTGGTCATGACAAAAGAAACATTTACAAAATTTAGGAAAACATCCTAATGGTCTCTTAGAGGAGCACGGCCTGGTTAACAAGGTCTCTCTCCCTTTTGACCAGAAAGTGCCCACATCACTGCTGTGCATAAGCTGTCTCTGCCACCTGGAACCACTCCCACTGCACAGTTCTGGGGTGTCTGTCCAGCTGGCAGCAGTGACATTTCAACGTGTACAGCTGTATACA
The DNA here is from genome assembly GCA_037305975.1 of Chrysolophus pictus. Classification (NCBI taxonomy): domain Eukaryota; kingdom Metazoa; phylum Chordata; class Aves; order Galliformes; family Phasianidae; genus Chrysolophus; species Chrysolophus pictus. The sequence goes on from CM074589.1 coordinate 5,050,081, forward strand.
GACAGCTTTGTGTGTGCTAGTTGTGTAAGCCATAACAGAAGAGCAGCAGCAGAGAATGTTTTTGGGTCTTATGCTTGTGCTGGGCATAAGATAGCATTGGATGGGCCAGATACGCTCACACAGGGACCCCTTGGCAGCTGACTGTGGCCAGCACAGGATTGCAGGATCCTTTTCCTTGCTTCCAAACAGGAGTCCCCATCTGTCACAGAACTCATAACTGGCTCTTCTTGATACACAACCATGTCCTCTCTCCGTAGGGAAGGGCAGAGGTCGGCAGGTGATAGCTGTGGCCAGGACAGCAGACGTTGTCATTATGATGCTGGATGCCACGAAGGGTGAAGTGCAGCGGTGAGTGTGTGGGGCTGGGATGGTGACTCAGGTTCAACAGTTTCCACATGCTCAGAAAACATTTCATGTCCCTGAAACACCATATCCCAGGTTCACTGGAGAGCTGCTGTTTAAGCTTGAGTGCAGGATGGGGGTTGTGCTCCGTGGCATGCTGGCTAACTGGGAGCAGCGTTTACAGAACTTTCTGCAGACCTCAAGTTGAAAGATCATTCCTCCAGGATGGCTGTGCAGAGATGGGGCTGTTGAGCTAGATTTCCACTGTAGACCCTGCCCTGCATTAGCAATGGGTGTTATGTTGCAGTGAGTTTATGACAAGGTTGTATCAATATGACAGTCAAAAAGGAAGAGTGTGGGTGTCACCTGGCTCAATCTCACAGGTACTAACATGCAGTGTCCCTGCAGGGCCCTGCTGGAGAAAGAACTGGAATCTGTAGGAATCCGTCTCAATAAAAGCAAACCCAATATCTACTTCAAGGTGAGGTTTCCTGGGCTGTTACAAGCACAGCTTGTGTCAAGCTGCTTAATGGAAGCAAAGGGCAATGTGTGCTGCCCATTGTGTTGGACAGACTGAAGCAGGGGGTGGATTTTGCTGGCTGTTCTTGAGTTGATTTATTGTCTTGCAGCCGAAGAAGGGTGGAGGTATATCCTTCAACTCAACTGTCACACTAACTCAGTGCTCCGAGAAGTTGGTACAGCTCATCCTCCATGAATATAGTATCCTTTTCCTAAAATGAGAGGCACTTGAGCCTCAAGCCAGCAGCTCTCAAGCCAAATGATACCCACTGTGGGATGGCCTTGCTATGTGCTTGGTGGGGTAAGAGGAGGCATGGGTTGATTTTTCCCATTTTTGTTCTCTTTCTCCAAGTACACCAGGCAGGTTCAGCCTATTGGCTCACAGCTGTTTAGGCATGCTGGATTTGAACCTTGACAGTGTTCACCTCAGAAATCTTCAATGCTGAAGTCCTTTTCAGAGAGGACTGTTCCCCTGATGAGTTCATTGACGTGATTGTAGGCAACAGGGTCTACATGCCATGCCTTTACGTGAGTATCTCAGAAACAGCCTGCCTTCTGCAGCACTAAACACCTCTTTATAGAAGGAAACTCTGTGTCTTTCTGATTCTTAAAGCAGTAACGATTTGGGGATGAGGAGGTGGGCGTTTTTTGCTATTTATACCTGCGCAGCTGTGCTGTGTGCTCTCCCTGTGCCCTCTAGTGGCTGGCTGCCGTGGAGCAGCGTGAGCTCTGCATCCTGGTGGCACAGCTTGCTGCTGTGATGTGGAGCCTTCGGTTTCTCTGCTGCCAACGCTCCACGTTTGAGTTTTTGTAAATGTTTCCTTGAGCCAGAGGTCATTTAATGGCTTTGTTTGATAATGACTGAGCCTGGAGTTAAATTCATGATGCTGGAGAACACATTGCTAGTCATCCCAAACTGAGAGGTTTAGAAAGTCTAAGCTTACATTTAGGCTCCTAAATTTCAACAGGTTAATTTCTTAAAAGCCTTGGCCTGCCCTCTGGCTGGTAGGATCCATGTCATCAGATGTTGAAACTGCCTTGTTATACCCACGTGTGTGTGTCTGCCTTCCTTGCAGTGCTGCTGAATTGACATCCTAAGGAATGCATTGTTTCTCATTTGACTTAGGTTTATAACAAGATCGACCAGATATCTATGGAGGAAGTGGATCGACTTGCTAGGAGACCCCATAGTGTTGTAATCAGGTAGGAGCAGGGAGCCACTGTGCAGCTTTTTCTGGGCTTCCTTCCCCTGGAGAGGCAGGCTGCTTGGCTTCCTCACACCATCTGCAGGGCAGAATAAGTCTCTAGCTTGTTCCCTTGGAAGCACTGATGTATCTGACTGGAGCTTTGCTGCTTCAAAGCTACTTTCCCTTCTGAAAGCTCTATTAATTTCATCTTGTGTTTTTCCTGTAATGACATCATTACAGACATTTCCCCTTGTACCCTAGCTCTGTAATTAGATGTTTCACCTTGTTCTTCTGGATCTCTAAATCACAACAGCAATAAACACCGAGTCTTTCCTGGTGTTTTACAGCTGTGGCATGAAATTGAACCTGGACTACTTGCTGGAGAAGCTGTGGGAATACCTGGCACTTACCTGCATCTACACCAAGAAACGAGGACGTAAGTGGCCATTAGCTGAGCAGGTTTGAAAGGCACAAAGGGCTGCTACTCACCAAACACAGACAGGCTGCCAGTGGGGCTTGGATGCCTGGCTCTGAGTGATCTTTTGGAAATTCTGCAGCTACGTGTTCCCTAACCAGCTTTCAGTATTAACTCTTGGGAAGTACTTTCTATTTCGTCTGATTCACCTGTTCTCTCTGCACTAGAAGAGCTGAATTTTTATAAGGCTTTTCATGATGCTGTCATAAAGAAATAGTTTTCAAGCTTGCAGCTTCCTTCCTCTAATAGTTACTGTGTGCAGTCTGTGATGAGCAGATTGCTGCCCAGAAGAGGTCTCCTGTTCTTTTTGTGGGAGATTTGGTGATTCCCATGCTGGGCTTCTGGACCTCTGGAGCCTTTGATCCTCCTTTTGTTTTACCATTCACCTGTAGCTTTTCCTGCTAGTGAAGACACATCTATAACTTGTTCCTTTTCCAAGACATTCTTCCTCTGGCTGTGATCACAACTAAACAACTCTGAACTGGGTGGATATGAGAGGATTAAGGAATTTTCTGTGAGTTTGTTAAGCTGTGAAACCCTGGGGATTTTACAGAAAACTGCAGAGTGGTGCCATTGTACTTAGGCAGGTGTGCTTTGACTTTGTCTTCTTTGTTGAAAGCCAAGTCTTTGGAATGGGGTTGCAGAAGGTGAGTTGTGAGAAAGCTGTGACATGGATGACTGTACCTGTGGGTACTGGAGTGTGGACAGAAGAGGTTCAATGCTTTCAGCTACTTGGATGCCTCTTGTGTCTGGGAGGCTGCTGGCATGTGTGACAAGGCAAGGGGTTGGAGAGCAGTAAGCACAAAACAATGTGGCACAATATCAGCATGTTAGAACATGTTCAGTGCAAAACCAGTGATTCTTTTTATCCTTTCATTTGCTTTTTCATAGAGAGACCAGACTTCACAGATGCCATTATCTTACGGAAAGGAGCTTCTGTGGAGCATGTGGTAATTTCTCTGTTATTTATAATTAATTATCTGTAGAAGGAATCTTGGAGCCTGCTATGATTTGTTTGAGTTTTGTAAAGTATGGGATATGTCAGTGCTTAGCTGGGCTTCTCCTTTTGTTACCTTCACTGATTCCATCTGCCTTGGGTTTCTTTCCTTGCTGCTACAAAAGATTTTTTTAGAATTACTTGATACAGAGCAGTGAAAAAGCACATGGAAGTAGTGAAATGGAAGTTTTGGTGAACTATAGATTCCTGTGCATCTATTTTGTATTTCAAGTGCTGCTAACTGGCTTCTAAAGCCACTGTTGTCATTTCTGACATAGACATGAGTTGCTTCTAAATCCCGATTACAGAATCACACAGAATCACAGAATTGTAGGGGTTGGAAGGGACGTCCAGAGATCATCGAGTCCAACCCCCTGATTAATGAGCAAGTTGTTTACAAAGGGTCCCTGAGCTGCCTCACATGCTGTCTGTCTGTCTTGCAGTGCCACCGGATTCACAGATCATTAGCCAGCCAGTTCAAATATGCCTTGGTATGGGTAAGTGTTTTACAGCAGTGTTTAACAACAGAAATCCTTGTCCTCATGTGACTGGTTGCCTTCTAACCCTTCTCCCTGTTTTTCTTCAAAGGGGACAAGCACAAAATACAGCCCTCAGAGAGTGGGCTTAACCCATATGATGGAGCATGAAGATGTCATTCAGATCGTAAAGAAGTAGCTCCCTTTGCTGCTCTTTGCTGGTGCCTGGCCTTGTCTTTAATCACTCAAATTGGATCTGACCACATAAAAGCAAAACTAAACAAAAAAAAAAAAAAAGAAAAAGAGAGATGTGTTCCACTGCCAAGAAAGTGAGAAGGCTTCTGTGAAGCTCCTTCTCTTGGAGAAAGGATTAAAATAAGGCTACTGTATGTGCAGGTGGGGATGGGGAAGATGGGTTTCCATCTTGCAGAATTTCAGGCAAAGTAATGTTTCTTAAATATATTTTAAAAAAGAAAAATAAAAGGGGAGCCAGTTCTTCTAGGACACAGTTCCTGCAGCTAGCAATGTCCTGCCCCAGTAAGATTTGCACACGTGTCTGTGTGTTAACCTACCAGTAGCTTGCTCAGCCAAGGGGAAGTTCATAGGTTTGTGTGGACAATTATGGCCCTGTGCTTTGGAACAGAGGAACCAGAACTGGAAGAACATTGCTGATGCTTTGCTGCTTATCTATTCACTTAATTTAAGTGTTGATCTGAAACAGAAAACAAAGTTCTTCCTCCTCTGCTCTCCGGACGTGTGGTCTCTACAGCTTTCACAGTTGGAGACTTCAGTCAGACAAGCCGTGATGAATTTATGATGGTCCCTCAATTACATTAAAAAGTGGCACTCTGTGCCTCCTGTTAGCTCTGCAGAGGGCTTTGTAGGACATCCTTGTCCAACTGGTACTGAGAGGTGAGATCTGAAACTTTGTTAAGGAATGGTTAACCTGGCCAAACTGCAGCAGGGTACGATCAGAGAGCCATAGGCTGCAGTGAGGATTCACTTCTGGCATATCATGGCACAAGGAGTGATTTTGGGAGTTTGCTCCGCTCTTGTCCTGCCCCCAGGAGCATTGCTTGGGATGTGCTTCTTTCTCAGTCCTGCCCCTAAATTCCCATAACAGCTCTCTGAGCTCAGCACCATCCCATGCTGTGGGTTTTACCCCATCTCTGTTTAATGGTGTTTCTTGTTTGGATATTTTTCCTCAGAAATCTGGGATTTTTCTAATCATGCTCTTTCACTAAGTATTGATGCTAAGCAATTCAGAGTGCCTGATAGAGAACAGCTCTTTCCTTCTGGGATCAAGAGTTGCCGATAGCTTTTATTTTCTTTCATTGGAAAAGAGTTCAGTCTGATGTGGATTGTTGACTGTGAGGACAGGTCTGATAGCAAACTTGTCTGAGCAGGGCTCCTTCCCTCTTCTGTGTTCCTCTCCACCCCTCACAAACTGATCGAGCAGAAATGGAAGAATATTTTATTTGAGAAAATAAAAATTGCTATTTCATGTGACCCGTGGATGTCTGCCTGCAGTGGTTTGGCAGTTTGGTGTGTTCTCTAACTCTCTTTTTACCTTTGGCCTCCTGAAGAATGACAGATGCTGCTGCAGAAGGTGGTAAGGTGGAGTAGATTGTGAGGCAGCAGTGAGAGGGCTCTGGGGATGGAGAGGACCTGTGCGAGGTGGCGTGGGAGCCAAGCACAATATTATTCACAATACCCAAACTGAGAAGGTGACTTTGAACTCTGTAAGTTCCCTTCCCTGTTTCTGGCTTTGTTCACAGCTGGAGTGCAGAGCAAATCCCAACCTCGGTGGCAGCTAGTGGAGAATGAGCTCCAAATTAGCAGCATTATGCCTGAGCTGGCTGCAGAAAGCAAGCACTTCTCTGTGTGAGTTGGGGGGGATGCCGTTCCAGCACATTAACTCGCCCTTTAAATTTCCTGTGAAGGTTGCACAGGCAAAAAGCCTCCCACACAAAGAGTTCTTTTGGTTTCGTTTTGTCCCTGACTTTCTGACTCTAACTCCAAACCAAGGAGCCTGCCAAGCCCCAGTGCACAGCCGGGCAGCTGGAGGTGCTGACTGTGCTTTGTCCTTAGGCTGGGTAGTGTGTGCAGCTGGGGAAATGGTGGATGCTCACGTGAGGCTGAAATGCACAGTGTAACCTACCTGGTTAGTGCCTTCCTCTCAGTGTGTTCGCTTTTAAAACTGACTGGTCCAGCACACCATCGTTAAAACCTCTAATTAGCCTTGCTATTCACTTAGGAAATTGTGCATTTCATCCTGTTCAAAATGAACTGATAGGCAATTAAATTTGGAAAGCGGATGGAGTAAAAGTCGTTAAACCAGAAGAAGCTAATTTCTTTTCTGAAGCAAGAGTAGCTGTTTTTGCAAGCGAGTTCATAGCTGTGTTTGAAAATGCGTGCATTCTAATTGCAGTGCTCATTCTTTCAGACAGATTCTGTAATTGTTCTGCGCTGATGCTAAAAGCTGCAAGCATTGCAATTCAGTGCAGCAGCAGCAGCAGGTTTGCCTGAAGATGTCTCTCAAGGGGTGGGTGGGAAATCACTGCAGCGTTTGTGTTGTACCAGAGCTTCCTGAGCTTTATGGAGTTGCTCAGACCCCTCGTTTGCTAGCAAAGGGAGATGTATTGAGGGACTCCTTGCTGAACATTTTTGGAGGAAGGCAGGTGCAGGATGTGGTGCAGAAGCAGGCATTGTGCTGATTCCTGCTGTACAAGAGGAGGTTCTCCTGGATGAAACCAAGAGGCAGCAGCCTGGCTGGGTTGGGGCTGCTGCTCTGCATTGCAGCGGCTGCCATCTCTGCTCTTTCAGCCTGCTCTGCCTTCGTTAGCAGCATGCCCTGCTCCTCCAGGCTGCACCCAGGCTGCACCCTGGAGGGCCTGCCTTGGCCCTTGCTGGTGGTGTGGGGCTGTGTGTGGCTACTGAGTGATGCTCCAGGTGTGGAGCAGGGTGGATCAGCTTTGACACAGTCCATCAGCTGCTCTCCATCTCATCGTGGAAGCAGCAAAGGCCCGAGGCGTGCTCTGTTTAAAATGCTTGTTCCAGGCAATCAAGCAGGTTTGATTGGCTGAACACTCCTTTTATAATTTAATTTAGTCAGGAATCGTTCGCAAGGTAATAAAAAGAGACTGACTCCAAATACATTCATTTAATTCAATGAGAGATGGTTACTGCGGCAGGCTCGCCTCCACCAGCTTCCCTCACCCCGTCACACTGACATCTTAAAGCGCTGCTCAGGACTGTATATAAGAGCCACGATCCACACTGACAGCTTAATTGTTTCTAATGCTGACAAGGGTCACCCCCAAGCAGACATTGCACATTGTGCCGAGCTGGCTGGGGAGGCTGCGGAGAGGAGGATTTATGGCTGGCAAATAGTTTAGAATTCCTCTGGTTGCGCCTGCTAAATGATGAACCCTCCCCTTGGGGATTGGGGCTATTGATTGTAATTTGCAGTTAAGCCTTTTGCTTTCTGAGGAATCAGCATAATAAATACCCACCGCATTATGGCAGGGATGTGTTAGCAGGGAGGAGATGGAGCCCAGGCCTGCGGCTCTGGGAGGAGGGAGCAGAGATTGGAGATGTTCCTGTGCAGGATGCTCCCCTCCTTGGGGTGCCTGCAGGGCTGCTCAGACCCAGCCCCATTGTGGGGGAGCCCCGTGTCCCTCTGATTTCTCTTCCTAAATGTGCTTTGACTTGTGGGGAGAAGCGGGTCAGGGCCTTTTGCTGTCTGCTCACATCTGGGGCTCATGACACATGTGTCCTGGGAGGGATAGGGCTGTGGTACTGTCCAGCTGCGTCACCGTGGGATAAAGGACAGGGATCAGGGCTGGCTGCCCCTCCAGCTGCTCCATCCGTGCTTCCCCCCAGCCCTGCACAGGGAAGATTAGCTCCCATCCCTCCGCTCATGAGCAGAGATGAGAATAATAGCAGTCATCAAATATGCATTGGGTAGCAGCAGCCGGCAGCTGCCGTGCGGCAAATATGGGTCTGCGGGTGCCAGGAGAGTGACGGTCCCTGAGGGAGAGCGAGGCCACGAGTGCAGAGCCAGCAGCGCCGGGGCATGCGGGCAAGTCAGGCTACCCAGGTGAGTGCCATGGGTGCCCCAGGTAGGTGGCTCATCCCTTGGGCTCGTGGGGGCTGCGATGGCCAAGGTGCTGGGGAGGAACCTTTGGTCCTTATGCTGCTGTTCTGCAGGTCGCGGTACGCAGCGTTGTGTCACTTCTGCATGTCTGCTCCCAGCCTTTAATCCTCCTTGCTTCACCTTCCCATGATCACAGTGTTTCTGTTGCTCTCTGGTACAGAGCTTCCTGTTCAAAATACCCCATCCTTCCCTACAAGCACCTGCCCCACTTTTCTTACCGCTCCTTCCCTGCGTTTCATTTATCCTGGGGATGTGGTACCCCAGGAACCCTGCCTGGCCTGTTAGCCAAGGCCCCTGGGATCAGCTCATGGTCAGGGTGACACTGTGAGGCCGTGACCTGGCTGCATGGCGTGGCTGGGGCTGTGAGTTAGCATTTTTGGGTGTGTGCCAGCTGGTTTAAGCACAAATCTCAGTTCATGTTGCACCCAGCTGCTCTGTCTTCTGCAGCATCTGCTCCATCCTCTCCTCCAGGTCACACCTTGCTCCAGGCAGGTTTCCTGGCCAGTCTGGATGCAGTGCACGTTGCTAGGGAACTGCTGGTACCCATGCTCTTGGGTTTGATTTTAGGGATGGAAACAAGCAGCCAGCTCAGAGGGCACCAAGGAGAGACCCGTGGTGCTTCAGGGCTTGGAGAGTTCCTGGGGAGAGGTCTGGAGTCCTTTAGTGGTGATGCGGTCAGAGGATGCTCTGGACCCCATTGCTGTCCCAGCTGTCCTCAGCTCCCTGCAGGTTTTGTGCCAAAGGCATATGGGAAGGCTGTACCTTTAGTATGAGATGGCATGAAGAGGGTCTATGGGGGGATCTGGGCAGGGCTGTGTGGGAGCTCATCTATCTGGGGCTGTGCTGCCCACTCCCCTTTGTTCTCCCTCTCTTGGTATGTCTTCTTGGTGAGCCCTCAGTGTGGCCACAGCCATGGCAAAGCACGGGGAGCTGTGCCAGTGCCATACAGTGCTGAGAGCATGGCTGATGCCCACTGCCATGCCATGCCTGCCTGCACAGCTCCTGGAGGATGGAGGGTAGGGATAGGGATCACACAGGGCGGTTGGATGGAGGATAGGAGATGATGGGGACCGTGGAGGGTGGCCGGGTGAAGGTGGGACCTGCAGCTCCCCAGAATGAAGCACAGCACAGAGGGTTGGGGCTGTGGGGATGGCACGGGGAGGTTGGCAGCCACTGTGCTGTGCTCCATCAGGCTGTGCCAGCAGGTGAATTGTGTGGGGTGCAGGATGGGTGCTCGTGCCGCCAGCAGGGCTGTTACGTGTGGCACGGTGATGGCAGAGCTATGCGTGAGCCAGGGTGGGGAGGAGGGGCTGGAGCGGTGCCACCTCGCCTGCACGACTTGCTCTGGGCAGCAAATTCACACCGCTGCTGCTGAAAGTTTCATGAACCCACAGCGGCACGAATCCAGGGCTGGCATTAAGATTTGATGCGGTCACCCTGCAGATGGGCACGTGCGTATGTGGGCACTGCTGCGGGACACGCAATGTGCACACGACATCGGGGTGACCCCACGCTGCACACCGTGGGCTCCCTTCTCTCCCTTGCTTCGAGCGGGTCTGCAAAGTATGATTTGGGCTTGAGGTCCTCCTCTGTGACTCCCCATTGCAATGCAAAGGTGGCAGAGGCTGATTTTAGGTTGGCGACGGTGCTTTGTGCTGATATGAGTGCAAGTGGTGGTGTTTGTGTTCACCTATTATTGAAGGATGAGTGGCTCTGGACTGGGGCGGCTTTGGGGGCTCAGGGCATTGTTCCTGGGGCACAGAGCTGGTAGTGCCGTGTTTCAGCTCTTGTAGCATCCCACTGCAAGCCAGGAGCAGCAGGAACAATGCTTGCTGTAGGGCTTACCCTTCCTACACCATCTGTAGAGGTGTTTCTTGCCTCTCCTTGGCTCCTTCAGAAAAGTCTCCGTGCAGGAGCAGCTCGTCCCTTGCATTATTCATTCTGCCGCGAGCCCCGAGGTTGGGTTACAGCTGGCAGCCCCGCGGCCAGCATCTCGGGCCGGACTCGTGGGGCTGGGTGGGAGGCAGGCGGCAGCTCCTGCTAGCCCTGCACCGCCGGCCCCACGCCATGCCCAGCTGGGAGCCCCTGCGGGCAGCCCAGGGAGCCACACACGGGCACGTGGCCCACCGAAACCAGGCGCAGGTAAATAACCATCCCTGGGATAAGGGTCGACTTGTGGCATCTGTGCAGGGCATCGCTAGGGCTGGAGCGGGAGTGAGAGCCGGAGCATGAGCGGCTGTCACCGGCGGGATGGTCGGCAAGAAGGGGGAGGCCAAAAAGGAGGCGGATGGCAAAGGGAAGGGGGGCAAAGGGAAAGGGAAGGATGGCAAGAAGGGCAAGGAGGTGGTCAGCGAGGTGGAGGAGACATCAGACAGCGAACTGCTGAAGGAAGAGAGCAAGGAGTCCGAAGTGGTGGAAGAGGAGAAGGAGAAAGAGAAGGAGAAAGAGAAGGAGAAGGAGAAGGAGGAGAAGGAGAAGGAGAAGGCGGAGGAAGAGGAGGAGGAGGCTGCATCGGAGGAGCCCAAGAAGGGGAAAGGGAAGGAGAAGAAAGGGGTGCTGAAGGCGGTGGTGGCCAAAAAGCCGGGCAAGGGGAAGAAGGTGCAGCTGGAACCGGAGGAAGAGGAGGGCGAGAGCGATGCTGCATCGGCCAAGAAGAACCTCAAAGGCGCCTCCAAAGCGGCGGCTGACAATGCCAAGAAGAAGAAAGGAGCCAAGGGCACGGAGGCCAAGGCCCAGCCTGCCGAGGAGGAGGAGGAGGTGGCGGCAGCCACACCGAAGGCGCGGGCGAAGTGCAGCCTGCGTAGCACCTCCAGGCTCTTCCTGGGCTTCAAGAAGCTGGGGCTGCGGCGGCCCAAGAAGGGGCAGTTCAAGAACACCTCCCGCTTCTTCTGGGGGCTGCAGAAGCAGAGCACCAAGAAGAAGAAGAAGAAGAAGAACAAAGCGGTCCTCAAGTCCACTTCCAACCTCATGGTGCGCTTCAAGCACGTGGGGAAGAAGAGGAAGAAGGAGGAGGCCGCGGCCGCCCCGCCGCCCAAGCCGGCCTTCCTGCTGCTGCACCGGGCCGGGCAAGCAGCCGAGGACGGCACGTCGCTCTTCCGCCGGCAACCGGAAAGGAAATTTAAGCCGCGGGCACAGGTGCTGAGCAAGGCGGCGGCCGCCACGGGCTGGCTGGCCAGGAAGCTGCTGTCACGGCGCGGGCGGCTGACGGGGGGCGGCCGGGCGGCCGACACGGCCTGGCTGTCCCGCATCGGCGCCAAGAAGCTGCCGTTCCCTGCGGAAGACGAGATCCTCAGGCACCGAGCCAACATGAGACGGCTGCCGGCCGGCAGTGGGCCCGCGGCTCCCGGCGCTGAGCGGCGCGGCAGCATGGCAAGGCGCCCGTCCTCCCGGCGGCGGTCACAGCATGGCAGGCCAACGGGGACGCCGGCCCCGCGCTATGGGTGGGCCCAGGAGGAACGGGGTGCAGCCTATGGACGCCGGCCTGGCTACGGCAAGGAGAAGCAGGAGGGGCCCTATGGGATCCGTCATGGATACGCCAAGGAGGTGCCAGGTGGGGCCTATGGCCGCCATCTTGGCTACACCAAGGAGGATGATGGACCCTATGGCCGTCGGCGTGGCTATGCCGAGGAGGAGGAGGAGGGACCCTATGGCCTGCAGCATGGTTATGAGGATGAGGAGGAAGACTACATCCACTCACCCACTGCAGCTTACCCACCAGGGTACGGCTTTGAGGACGCGGTGCCGACCCGTTATGTTGATTACCCTGGCTATGAGACAGAGGATGAGTATGGATTCGATGGAGGGTTTTGGGATGAGAATGAGCCACTGGAGCACTCCTATGGCTACTTGGAGCCCGAGGATGAGGACTATGGGTCTCCACTCCACCTCTACGACCCTTACAGCAGTGACCCAGAGTATGGCGAGGAGGTGGCAGGACCTTTTGGTTACAGGGAGGACCCGTATGAGGACTTTGGGGAGCCCCTTGGCCTCACGGCTGGAGGGTACATGGGGGATGAGTACCCTGAGCACCGCATCCAGTACAGTGAGGGCGGGTGGGCACCGCGTACCCAATCTTCCTGCAATCCCTACGCTCTGGGGCTGGATGAGATATCCGAGGCTGAGGAACCAGAAGATTGGCAGGAGGAAGACAGGGATTATCCCTTCTCCATCCTCAGCACCTCCTCGCTGAAGGGCATGCGGGACACGTTGTCCTCCAAGCTCTCCCTCAACAGGAAATTCAGGCTCTTTCCAAGGCCCCAGGTCAAGCTGTTTGGCAGGGACCGCCTGGACATCTCCCTGCCTCCATCCCCACACCGCGATGAGGATGACTACGATGAGTATGAGCCACCAGCCACCAGCCCCAAAGCAAACCGGGGAGGCAGGGTGTCAGCAGCGCGGGTGTGTGGGAGCCCTTTGGGGCAGTTCCTGCAGCGTTCCCTCTCACAGCTCCAGCCCCTCGGCCGTGCGCTGCGGGGCATGGGGAATCCCTGGGACCGCGGTGCCCTCCAGCCCTCCTACAGGCGCTTTGGCCATGGGACAGAGCGTGCTGGGTCAGTGCGGGTGGGTAGCAGCCGGGATCCCCCGCCCCGTGAACCGGGAGCTTCACGGCCATCCTCACTCCGCAATCCCTTTGTAAACCCCATGCGCTCCCTATCGCCACCACCAGCCCAGCAGCACCCCAGCAGCGTGCGAGGTGAGCGGCCGCGGCGCTCCGTGTCTTTCGGGGCCAGCTTCCGCCGTGAGCCCCCTGCTGTGCCGCGAGCACCCCCAAATGCCGCGCCGCCAGCTCCGGCATCACGGCATTCGGGGGTGTCGGGGAGGCCCCTGACCCCGCGGCCATCACGGCGGAGCAGCTCTCCTGGGGCGAGTCCGCCGGGACGGCTTCCCCTGGCCTGGCCGCGGCAGCCCGAGCCCCCCACCAAAGCTGTGAAGCCTCTGATGAGGAGCTCCTTCCTTGCACCGCCCTCACGCCCCGGCAGCCGCCGACTCAACCCCTCCTGGGATGAAGCCCCCGCTATGCAGCTGCCTCCCTGGCAGGGCGCACCCCCACCGCCCAGTCCTGCGTCTGGGCCCCCCAAATCCTTCATCCAGCGCATCGGGCAGCCCCTCGCTGGCATGGCCCCGCGCTCGCCACCGCCAAGGCCGCCTCCTGCCGAATCTGGGGGACGCAGCCCATCCCCGGGACGAATCCGTCATGTGGGGCAGTCCCTGGCGTCGCTGATCGTGGGGAGCATGGCCTCCTCCAAAACTCCCTCGTCCCCACCGCCTGCCCGCCGTCCCCTATCTCGCTCGCCCTCCCCACCGAGACGCGCATCCCGGAGAGATGTGGGCACCCCCAGCTCTCCGAGCCCCAATGTGGGGAGCCCCCATCTCTCTTCCTCCCCTAGCGCCCGCCGCCGCAGTCCCCCACCCCGCGGCCGCACCCCCGGCTCGCCCCCCATCCTCCGCCGCAGCTTCCGTGCCCCCGAGCCTGCGGAGAACGAGGCCGTGGCTGGGGAGGACGGCGCTGGGCGCTACGCGGTGGTGACGCCGCAGATCCAGAGGTTGGACTCCTTCCGGAGGGCGTCCCGCATGTACAAGCAGCACTGGTCCAAGCAGCACGTCGTGCGGGTGCGGGAGATGCCCGACGCCTGGACGGCCGAGCAGGGCTACACCCGGCACCCCGCCGAACGCGGGCGGCAGCGGGCGAGCCAGAGGGGAGCCGACATCGGCCGGTACCTGGGCCAGCGCTCAGCGAGCGCCTGGAGGGACAGGCACCCCTGGGCGGACGGGTACCTGGGCAGCAAGCAGCCCTGGCGCAGCAAGGTAATGTCGGCCGTGCAGCGAGCGAGGGGTGGTTTGTCACAGAGATCGTTATGGGATGGAGATGGTGGGCGAGTGGGCATCACGTCCGGCCCCGACCACCAGCACTGATCTGCCTGCTGGGAGGGAAGAGTGCGGTGCTGAGGGGTGTAAGGCAGCCAGAGCCATGGGCTGCGTTGGCAGAGTGGGGGGTGAGCGACTGGGGGTAGTGGTGGGGTCCTGCACGGGGACCGGGCTGGATGGGGGATGGTTGTTGCATGGCCCCCCCGTGCTGCAGATACCTGACTCTGGCTGGCTGCAGCCCACGTATGGAAATGCTGAGACCTGATCCGCAGGATGGGGCGGGAGAGGTTTCGTTAGCAGGAGGCACCACGACCCCGGCCGGTGTCTGCTTTCCTGCCGACTGCTGGGCGGGAGCCAGCGGGGGCTGCGTACAGGCTGTGGTGCAGGGATAGATGTGGTGCTGGGTACAGCCGTGATGCTAGGTACTGCTGTGGTTCCGGGTACAGCTATGGTGAGTCATTAGGTTTGAAAAGGAATTCAAGTCCAGCTCCAGCCCATTGCACCAACCCACGTCTCTCAGTGCCACATCTCCACACCTCCAGGGATGGTGACCCCACCACCTCTCTGGGCAGCCTCTGTGCAGCCATCTCTGCCTGTTCCTGCTCAGGATCTCCAGCAACAGCAATGGGGTGGTCCCAAGCGTTGCCTCACCAGGGCTGCTCCCAATTTTCAGCCCTGTTCTCTGCAGACATGTGATACTTTTGTTACAGGGACCCATTTTAGGGCCATGGGTGATTGCTCGGGGTCCCTGCGCTTACTGGTATTGGGGTCATAGATGGCAATTTGGGGCAGTGGCACTGACCCAGGTGGGATCTAGCAAGGGAATGACAATGCTGTGATGGTGCCCATGCTGTCTCCCTGTGTAGATGCAGTCACTGTGCAGCCTGCCCATCGTGCGCTACCAGGAGCCGCAAGAGGAGGATGGGCTGGAGGACATGACCCAGTTGGAGTGAGTGCCGTGGTCCCATCCAGGGACAGCTCCATCCCCATGGGGTTGTGGGTCCTGTGCCCCTCGTGCTCCCTAACACAGCCTCCCCCTGCACCAGGGACCTGCAGGAAGCCGCAGTGCTGAGCAACATCCGCACACGCTTCGAGCGCCAGCTCATCTATGTAAGGACAGGGCTGCAGGGGTCCCCGGTGGCACTGCTCCCCCAGCACCCACAGCCTCTCATTGCTCTCCTGCAGACCTACATCGGCAGCATCCTGGTGTCAGTGAATCCCTACCGCCTGTACAACATCTACGGGATGGAGCAGGTGCTGCAGTATGAAGGCAGGGCGCTGGGCGAGAACCCGCCGTGAGTACCTCATTGCTGTGCCACCACCCACCCCCAAATCTGCAGAGGCTGAGCTGCCCACGTTGGTGTGACACAAGGATGCCTATGTGCCTCCCACTGCTTCCAGGCACCTCTTTGCAATTGCAAACGTCGCCTACTCCAAAATGATGGATGCCAAACACAACCAGTGTATCGTCATCAGGTGAGGGGTGGCCGTCCCCACGCACTGCCCATAATTAGCGCTGCCCTGATTGCACAAGGTGCACCAGCCCGGCCCCGCGGGTATGTCTGGGAATGGGGTGCATTAGGGGTGCATTGGGTTGATGTGCTAGGGGTGGGCTTTGCCTTTCAGTGGGGAGAGTGGCTCAGGGAAGACGGAGGCCACCAAGCTGATCCTGCGCTACCTGGCAGCCGTCAGCCAGAAGCGCAGCACTGCACAGCAGGTAGGGGCTGCCACTCGCCCTGTCCCCACCCCTGTCCCCACCCCTGTCCCCATCCCTGTCCCCATCCCTGCCTCTCTCCACCGCTCTCTCCTTGTCCCCATGCTTCCACCTGGACCACGGCAGATAGAGGTACTTGTGGGGCATACAGACTGAGATGGCTCAATGAGGCTGAGCAACACGGTGGCATTTCTGCCACATCACCCCATCTACATGGGGGACAGTGAGGGTGGGAGCTGGAATCTGTGTACATGCATGTGCATGGGGTTGTTGCACTGTGCTGCATCCCAGTGCAGGCTGGTGATGTTGCACGCCTCCAGTTTAGGTGTGCAATGGTGGTGGCACAGCCAGGGGGGTTGGCACAGCATGTCTCGTGGCTGTTGGGGTACCTCACCTGTGCTCTCCCCATTGGCTGTGGGCAGATCCTGGAGGCAACCCCCTTGCTGGAATCCTTCGGCAATGCCAAAACTGTGAGAAACGACAATTCCAGCAGGTTTGGGAAATTTGTGGAAATCTTTCTGGAGGAGTAAGTAACACCCATCATTCTCACGTGTCCACTCCCACCTCATGTCCTCCCCATCCCGGTGCCCTGCCCTGCTTCTGGACCACCCCCATCATTCACAGCTGGGGTGGGACATGCATACAGTGCTGCTTTTGGGAATGAAATATGGAAAAGGGAAAGGCAAAGACAGAAAGACACATGGCATTTGTTGTCTCCTGCCCATGATGCAGCAATGCTGTGCCAGAGGTGGGCACCCTGACTGCCTGTGGGTCCCCATGGTCCTTCCTGATCAGCACCACCAATTCCATAGGGATGGATATCCATAGGGATGACCAATGTCACCTTGGGGTGCACAGCTCTTGTCATGCTTGGGAGCCCACTGGGAGGAACTTTGGGTTGGGGGTGACCCCTGCATATAGCAGGAGGGGAGGGGGGGGCACGGAGCCATCCTGCAGGCGCCCAGGTTGTCAGCCAGGTGCCCACTTTCACCCCTGCAGTGGTCTGATTTGTGGTGCCATCACCTCACAGTATCTGCTGGAGAAGTCCCGTGTGGTCTTCCAGGTGGGTGCCAGGGGGGTCCCTTCAACTTTGTCCACACACCCCCATTGCCCTGCAGCTCATCCCTCTGCCCCACAGGCCAAAAGCGAGCGCAATTATCACATCTTCTACGAGATGCTGGTGGGGCTGCCTGCCCAGCAGCGGCAGCGCTACTGCCTGCAGGGAGCTGAGACCTACTACTACCTGAACCAGGTGGCGAGCACCTGCCTCCTCCTAAGCCTTTCCAGGGGGCTGATGGGGTCCCTCTGTGCCACACCCCTTGAAGTCTGGGTGCTGATGGCACTGGGGTCTGTGGCAGGGTGGGAACTGTGAAATCCCCGGCAAAGATGATGCAGAGGATTTCCGCCGGCTGCTCAACACCATGGAGGTCCTGGGCTTCAGTGTGGATGAGCAGAACAGCATCTTCCGCATCCTCTCCTCAGTCCTCCACCTGGGAAATGTCTACTTTGAGAAATATGAGGTACGTGAGCCAACCCGGTGCCGAGCTCTTTTGACCCAATTTGGGGTGCATACAAAGGGAAAGCCCTGTTCCATCACTCTGTCCTGCAGACGGACTGCCAGGAGATTGCCACGGTGGTGAGTGCCACAGAGATCAGGACAGTGGCTGAGCTGCTGCAGATCTCCCCCGAGGGCCTGCAGAAGGCCATCACCTTCAAGGTGACGGTGAGTGTGGGGGGGACACCGCTCCAGTCTGAGAGATGCGTTGGTGACTGTGGCTAAAATCTCAGATACATCAATGCTTTGTGTGTTCCCAACTAGGAAACACTGCGGGAGAAGATTTTTACCCCCCTGACTGTTGAAAGTGCTGTGGATGCTAGGTAAAGGGAGGTGGCCTGGGACTGAGAGGATGGGGACAATCACAGTAGGGGACAGGGAAAAAGTGATGATCTCTATGCAGATTTGGTGCTAGAGGCCATGCATGCAGACCTATGTGTGATGTGCATTGGCCAGGCTGTACAGGGTGCTGCAGGTGCATGGGCAGGGTGCCTTGGTCAGTGCTCTGCTCACCCACCCCTTGCAGGGATGCCATTGCCAAGACCCTCTATGCCCTGCTCTTTGGCTGGCTCACCGACCGCATCAACAAGCTGGTGTACCCACGGCAGGATGCCCTCTCCATTGCCATCCTGGACATCTATGGCTTCGAGGTGGGCACAGACCTCAGTGTATACTCAATTTCCCCAATTTTGCTATGAATAGCTCTGGATAGTTTCATACCCCACTGCTCTTTTTTGCAGGACCTCAACTTCAACAGCTTTGAGCAGCTGTGCATCAACTATGCCAATGAGTACCTGCAATCCTTCTTCAACAAGATTATCTTCCAAGAGGAGCAGGTGGGCAGGGGAGTGGAGCCACTATCTGCTCATCTCTGGCCATGTTACCATGGATCTGGGGACTTTGGGGTGTCAATGTGCCCAGCCTGGGGTGCAGGGCTCAGTGAGCTGCTGCCATGGCAGGAGGAGTACCTGCGGGAGCAGATCGAGTGGAAGGAAATCCCCTTCAGTGACAACCAGCCCTGCATCGACCTCATCTCCCAGAAACCCTATGGCATCCTCCGCATTCTGGATGACCAGAGCTGCTTCCCCCAGGTGAGGCTGCCCGGAGCTGAGGCACCAAGAACGGCACCACCAAGTTGTCACCATGCCCGAGTGTCACCAGGGCTGCTCAGCTCCTGGACTATCCTGGACCATCTGGGAGGCCCACTGTTACCTGGCTGGGTGTCCCCATCCTGGTGCCACCAAACTGCCTGAGCTGTGCCATGGAGCCTCACCTCGCTGTCTGCCCCCAGGCCACAGATCACACATTCCTGCAGAAGTGTCACTACCACCACGGGACCAACCCGTTGTACACCAAGCCAAAGATGCCACTGCCTGAGTTCACCATCAAGCACTATGCAGGGAAGGTGACCTACCAGGTATGTGATGGGTTACAGAGTTGACATGAAGGGTCGTGGAGCTGATCGTAGAATCATAAAGGTTGGTAAAGATCTCTAAGATCACCAAGTCCAACCATTGATCCACCACCACCATGCCCACCAAACCACATTCCTAAAATCCAGCAGCAGGGGGCAAGGAGCAGCCCCAGGGCTCTGGCTGGGGGCTGGGAGTGGTCCCCCTCCTGCAGAGTCCCAGCTTAGAGCTCCTCACCTCCCTGCTGGGCTTCTCACTGTGAGGTTTTGCCCTTTGCCAGGTTCACAAGTTTTTGGACAAAAACTACGATCAGGTCCGTCAGGACGTGCTGGACCTGTTCATCAGCAGCAGGACCAAGGTATGGCCCTGCCTGGGGCACTGGACACAGACATATGCTGCTTGTAATGTCTCCAAGCACTTGTCCCCCACTCAAGGGGACCAGCAGCAGATGGTGTGACCCCATGCCCTTTTGCCATTGGGCTCCCCAGCCTTCGTGTCACACAGACTGCTCTTGAGTGGCCACCAGGGCCACCTTCCTGCTCCATAACCCTTCCTGTCCCTCCAAGGTGGTGGCCAACCTGTTCTTCGGCCATGCCCAGGTGCTGGCCCGGCAGAGGAGCCTGGTCAGGAGGAGCAGCACCAGGACGCGGCGTTACAAGGCTCCCACTGTGGCTGCACGGTTTCAGCAGTCTCTCCTGGACTTGGTGGAGAAGATGGAGAGGTTGGCACAAGCAGGGCACTCACGACACTGCTGGAGGGAGGGGGATGGTTGGACCCACGTCCCAGGTGGCCAGGCTGGCTTTGTCCCCTGTCCCTTGATGGCGTCTCTCCAACACAGGTGCAACCCCTTCTTTGTGCGCTGCCTCAAACCCAACAACAAGAAGGTGAGTGCGGTGGATGCATGGTGCCATGTGGGTCCTCATGTCTCCTTGCCCCTCGCTGGTGAGGATCTGCCCACATGGCCACCAAGGCTTCACTCCTTGTCCCCCCAGGAGCCAGGGCTCTTCGAGGCCGATGTGGTCAGCAGCCAGCTGCGCTACTCGGGCATCTTAGAGACCATCCGCATCCGCAAGGAGGGCTTCCCCATCCGCATCCCTTTCCACATCTTCATTGACAGGTGCCTGGCGTGTGCAGGGTGGTGGCTGTGGGTCAATCACTGCCAGCTCTGGGGAACCCACAGCAGGGAGCTGAGAACCCCCCCAACTTGGGTTCAAAGCGCCAGGAGAAGTTGCTATCCCAGGCAGTGGGGAGGGCCCATGCCAACGTGGTGGGAGAAGTCCCATGTGGTAGCAGTGCTGGTGACAGTGCTGTGGGCTCTTCCAGGTATCGCTGCCTGATCGACATGTGGTCCAATGTTGTTCCCAATGGGGCCAACTGTGTGGAAATGCTGAGGAACCTTTGCCCCGTCAACCCCAGCATGTACTACGTCGGTGTCAGCAAGGTACCAAAGGGCTGCTGGAGAATTTGAGGTGCTCAGGTACAAGTGATGTACCATGGGGGCTCACGGCATGCTCCCCCCAGCTCTTCCTGAAGGAGCAGCTGTACCAGGCACTGGAGAGCAAGCGGGCCCGTGCCCACCACCTGGCTGCACTCACACTGCAGCGCTACGCCCGCACCTTCTTCATAAAGAAGCGCTTCCGCTCCCTGCGCCGAAAAATCGTCCTGTTGCAGAGCCGGGCGCGTGGCTACCTGGCCAGGTAGGGCTGGGGGTCACGGGGATATGGGGGCAGCAGGGGGCACAGGATGATGGAGTGCCCTCCTGCAGGCAGCGGTACCGCCGCATGAGGCACACGCTCATCAAGTTCAGGTCACTGGTACACATCTATGTGAACCGCCGGCGGTACCTCAAGGTGAGGTGGGCAACGGGGGCACCACCAGATCCTGGAGCCCTTCAGACTCCCATCCTCACCATCTTCTTGGTGCTGTGGATAGAGAGCACCAGGGCAAGAGCACCTTGGTGTGGTCCCACGCCTCTGGGTCTCCATGGTGCTGGGGCTTATGTGTAGCATCCCTGTGCTTGCAGAGGAAGGAGGATGCACGCCGGCGGGCAGAGGAGGAGAAGGAGAGGATGAAGCAGGTAATGGAGCAATGCTCTCGTGCCCTCACCCATTGCCATGCCACAGCACTCTATGGTATTGGGGATGAGGAGAAGCTCAGTGACGAGGCCCCATCCCTGTGCTCACTGCAGGAGCTGACGAGGAGGGAGGTGGTGGACGTGACACATCTGGAGATCCCTGCTGAGCTGATGGGGCTGCTGGAGGCCGCGGCGGGTGAGTGGGTCAGGCACAGCCCCCAGCCTGCACCACCCTCATCCCCATCCCTGGCTGCGGGTGCCAGAGCTGCTGGCTGTGTGCTGCAGCTGCCCGTGAGGTGAATGCTGGCTGTGTAGTCCTGGTGCCGCCGCCGGCATTGCAGCCCGACTCCCAGCTCACCCTGCCCCTCGACATCAATGATTACTCCATGGCCAAGTACGTGCGGGGCCACTTCCAGGTAAGGGTGGCACCGGCCGCCTGCCCCAGCAGACAGGGGGCTCATGGGGGTCCTCATTGCTCTGGATGTGGTGCAGCTGTTAGGTTTGGGGTCCCCAAGGTGGTGCCATGGGGCGCGAGTGGGGCTGGCTGCGGGGCGGCTGCGGTGCTGCATGGAGCTGGAGGTGGCCCCTGTCCGCCCGCCCTCCCTGTGGGTTCTGTTGTCTCCAGGGGCCGTGGGGACCCCGCTGAGGTTATTGGAGAGAGACCCGCCGAGCCCTCCTGGACGCCCAACGCGGGGCCGGGAGACCCAGGTCGCTTTGTTCCTTGGCCCTGGCCACTTCGTGTCTTTCCTCTTCCTCCTCTTCCTCCTCTCCCTCTATTTACACTGCGTGTTTCCAAGTCCCCAGGATCTCCAACAGCATCACATCCTTCTCTCAGCCTCCACAAGGTGCTGGCCCCATCCCACATCCCAACCCTTTCTCAGTCCCAAAGTCTCCATCCTCAACTCGGAGCATTCCACTGCATTTCCCTGGGTGGCAGCAGCAGGGTCCCCCAGGGGGGCAGGTAGCCATGGGTGTGGGTGTCACCACAGGAGCCGGCCTTTGGGATGCTGACGGCCCCACTGGTGGCCCCGCTCACCCGGCTGGATGAGGAGCTGTGCCATGAAGCACTCAGCCTCTTCAAGTTGGTAGGTGGGAGAGCACAGAGTGAGGAAGAGGAGCTGAGCTGGAAGAAAGGAGACAGACAGCCTGCACCCCGCTCTGCCCTTACAGATCCTGCGCTTCATGGGTGACCCGGGGCTGGGTGGCAAGCAGGAGACTCTTTTTGGCAACTACATCGTGCAGAAGGGGCTGTCGGCACCAGGGCTGCGGGATGAGCTGCTGGCACAAGCAGCCAACCAGGTCTGGCGCAACACCAACGTCAACAACGAGGAGCGGGGCTGGCTGCTGCTGGCTGCCTGCCTCAGTGCCTTCCCCCCATCCACCGCCTTCGACAAGTACTTGCTAAAGTGAGCAGGGGATGGGGGCTTGCTGGGACCCCAGGGATTGGTGTGGGATGGGGTCTGGGTCCATTGCGGGGATAATCTGAAATGCATCACTGGGGACAGTACCCAGATTCTGTGGGTCGCATGTTTATAGACAGCCTGGTAACAGTGCTGGGTGCTTCCAGCATCCCCTAAGACCATCCTGGCACATGCGCCCATGGATGCTGCTCCTATCTGGGAGTGTTCTGAGGTCCCCATGGATGCTGCTTCTATATGAGAGTGTTCTGAGGTCCCCATGTGGTCACTTAGGCTCAGCCTGGTGCAAGTGTCTGAGGATGCTGTGCCCATCTGAGGGAACCATGTTTCCTCAGGGTCAATCTGACACATGTCCCCAGAGATACTTCTCTCATCTGGGAGCGCTCTGAAGTCCCTCCATGGTCCCTTACAGCCTGTGTCTGGGACCATCACAGGGTCACCCCTTGGTAGCTGTCCTTTTCCCACAGGTTTGTCTCTGACTACGCCTTTGCTGGCTACAAGCCGGTGTGCCAGCGCAAGCTGATGCACGCCATGGCACGGTCCCAGCTGGGTGCCCGTGCTTACCCACCCTCACTGCTGGAGTGGACAGCAAATCGGCGGCAAGCCAGCATGGCACTGCAGCTCTTCTGCTTCAATGGTGTGGGGTGGCACAGAGCTGGGTTTTTTGGGGAGTCCTAGTGCAAGAGGGGACCTCAGAACCCACTCACCATCCATCCTTCCCCAGGCGACCAATTCTCCTGCCCCGTGCACTCTTGGAGCACTGGTGAGGACCTGGCAGGAGATGTTCTGAAGCACAGGTACCACCAGCTTGGCTTCTCGCAGCTCCCCCTAAGCCATCTGGGATGAGCCCGAATCTGGGGTGGGAGCCACACTGCCCAGCTCTTGGGCATGGTGTCCCCCAGAGCGGGGTCAGCCTGTCCCCAGTGTCCTGCTGTCAGCAGGGGGCTGGTGGAGGGCTGGCGCGGGTGGTCCGTGGCCATGAAGGTGGGCACCCAGTGGGCTGAGCTGGCTGGCCATGATTACGTCCTGGACCTCATCTCTGACCTGGAGCTGCTGCAGGGTTTCCCCAAGCAGAAGTCCTGCTTCCTCATTGCCTGGGACGGGGCGGGGAGCCGGGACCATGCCAGCCGGGCGTAGGTACCCGGGATGGGACACAGCCCTGCAGTCGGCACAGGGCTGGATGGGTGCTGTAGGGACACGGGTTGGTGCAAACCCTTACTTTCTGTAGGGTGCATCCCATGGATTTGGATGAAGTGCCGCCTCCTCCAGCTGTCAGAGCACCCACACTGCCATCACTGGTGGAGACAGAAGGGTACCCACCACATGGTAGGGCAGCCTCTGGCCCTGAGCTGCCCATGGGGCTGTGCTCACTGCAGGGTTTCTGGGCTCATCCTGCCCTCTGCCCACCAGACACCGACTTTGGGGAGCACAGAACCCAGAAGGGTTTGGATCGGTACCTGGACAGCCTCTTTGACCCAGTGCTCTCCTATGGCAATGGGGTGAGTGGCGTCCCCCTGCCCGAGGGTCAGCAGAGCCAGGGGCACAGGGCATTGCACAGGCTCCATAGTGAGGCTGTGCCTCAGTTTCCCCTGGTCACCAGGAGCTGGAGAAGCCTGCTGCCATCGTGCAGAGGATGAAGGGAGGCGGCAGCGTGGGAGGGGGGGACAGCAGTAGTGGTGCCAAGCAGCAGCAACCCACCATGCCCACTGACACGCGGCAGCCAAGGGGTGAGATCCTGGGTCCCTCCCTGTCTCCATGCCATCATTTCCCCATCTGATCCCTAGTCCCTTGACTTGGGGAACACCCTGGCTCCCTACTGTCCTCAGTGCTGGGCTGGCTGAACTCTCCATATTGCCTTCACAGGTGAAGAGCCAGCCTCACCCCCACAGCACCGCAAAGATCCCAGCCCACCAAGGGCCCCGGTCAGTGGGGCAGGGCTGGGAGGGGCTGAACCCATTCCTGTCCAGGCTGCTCCCCAGCCACTGGGGCACTGGGGAGCAATGGGGTAGGGGATAGGTCCTCATGGTGCAATTCCACCTTGTAGGGCAGAGCAGCAGAGGGGGCACCCACGCGGGCCCCCCAGCCCCGGCCCTACTCACAGAAAGCAGGTAAGGGGTGCTTGGGCCGGGAGCTTGACGTCAAGCGGGCTGGTTGCCCATACAGTCCTCATGAGCCACGATTTGTCCTCACAGCAACCACGAGCTGGCAATGGAATGGTGAGCCTGTGCAGCACTCCCGGCTGAACTCGGAGCACATCCCACGGCCCACTCACAACATCCGTAACATCATTCGACAGTGCCAGCCCACCTCACGTGGCCCCCAGCCCCACAGGTACCCCCAGGCCCTGCTGTGAGCTGTGGGGCTGCCAACTGTGTCCTCCGGCCCCATTAGCCTCTTACTGGAGGCTGTGTGATGCTGGGATGTGGGTGATACTGGGATGTGGGCAATGCCTGGATGCAGGCGATGCTGTGGTATGTGTGACATCAGGCTGCTGTCTCCATAGCAAGCTCTTTGGGAAGAAGCTGGATCCCCACGAGGAAGCCTTGCAGATCCTGAAGGAGCAGCTTTCAGCAGCCCGGGCGCCTGCAGCTGTGGTAGGGATGCGGCCACCCTTGTGCCTCCTGTGCCAGGCGGGGGGAGCCGCCAGCCCTGACATTAGTCTGCTTGCTGCCTTGCAGGGGCCCACAGAGGCTGTGGCTGCAGTGAAACCAGTCCCCAGTGGCAGGTACCAGCTGAGAGCACCAAAGGGGCGACTGGGAGCCTCCCGGCCTCCAGGTATTGCAGGGCAGAGCCACACTGGGGTCCCAGGGCAGTGGGGCAACTTGTCCTTCCCCCGTGGCACCGGGTCTGGATACAGGTCCCAATCTGCAGCATCCTCATGATATAATGGCTGTGCCCTCCCTGACCCACAGTGGTTCTTACATCTCAGTTACCGCTGGCAGAAAGGAGCTGTCAGCTGTCCCCCCCAGAGTCATGCAGGGCTTTCCATCCCTTTGCAGTCTTCGTGTCGAGGGAGCTCCCGTCTGAGGCGCAGCAGGTGCAGACCCAGCTTCATCGCAGCTGCAGTGAGGACTTCTACACCTACTGCAATGTGCCCTGGAAAATATACATCCGCAAGGAGGTGCAGGGCTGGGGACAGGGCTGGGACTGAGGACAGGGCTGGAGACAGCCTGCTCCATGAGGCATGGGGGAAGTCAGGAGGACATGGTGTGAGCAGCATCACCTGCTCCATGCTCCAGCGGGACAGTACCTGTCCCCTCTGTACTGGAATAAGATTGGTGTCAAATCTCTCCATGGATAAAGGGGATTTTCCCCAGCTGAGCTGTGCCGGTGTCCCTCCTGGCAGGTTTTCTACCCCAAGGACAGCTTCAACAACCCACTGCTGCTGGACCTCATCTTCCGGCAGGTGAGGAGCAGAGCCGGCCCCGCATCTCCACCTCCAGCTCCACAGAGCTTCCCACAGCTCAGCTGAAGGCAGGGAGAGCTGGGGACATCAGGGATACATAACTCCCTGTGCTCCTCACCCCAGATCTTTACCGACACACTCTCTGACACCTGCATCCGCATCAGCCCCGAGGAGCGGCTCCGCATGAAATCCCTCTTTGGTAATGCTCATCTGCACCCCAAATACTGCTATTCCTGGGAGGGAGAGAGAACTCACAGTGGGGTGCTTCCATTCTCCCACTCTGGCAACTCCCCATCTCTTGCCACAAGTGATTCTCCTTAAATGTGAACCAATTTTGCCTGTAAATGAGCTGGCTGTGACCCGGTGTTTCACAGTCACAAGCTGCGCTGGGGCTCAGCCAGGTTTGCTGCTTTAGAGTGACATGTTTCACTGTTCTGGTCAGGCTGGGAGATGGGATGAGCATCTCGCACCAGAAGCCCCATCCAGAACCCCTTTGCTTTCCCCACAGCGGAAAACAAGCTGGACTCCTTCAGCCCCGTGGCCACTGAGAGTGTCAAGAAGGAGATTGTGACGGCTGCCCGGGACAGCTGTGAGGTTTATTTCTCACGCCTCTTCCCTGCCACGGTGAGGGCACATCATGGGGTGGGTGGGACACGGCGGTGACAGTCCCTGTGCCTGGCTGATGTGCAGTGATGTGCAGGGCAGCGTGGGGACAGGTGTGCAGATTCTGGCTGTGTCCCACACTGGTATCAAACTGCTGCGGATGGTGAAGGGCACCAACATGCCTGGGGAGCAGCTGCGTGTGCTGCGGGTGTACAGGTAGGGGCTGCCCCATGCGTCCATCGGGATGAGTGCTGTGGGTGCCCGGTGCTTCATCCTGCCCTCTACCTGCCCCAGCTATGCAGACGTGCTCTTCGTGGCCACCCCATCCAGGAACATGTTGGAGTTCAATCTGAGCAGTGAGAAGTTCATCCTCTTCTCCCCAAAAGCTCCTCAGGTGAAGGCCATGGTGGATCACTTCATCACGGAGCTCAGGAAGGTGTGGGACACATCTTGGAGATGGGGCGGGCAGTAGGGGACAGTCTGCTCATGGGACACTGCCTGGGACCTGTAGGGTTTGGTGGGGTTGGTTCTTGGTGGAACCTTGGGTGGTTCTACAGGTGCTTGAGGCCCCTGTGCATGGGTATGCATGCATTTCCGTGGGTGTGCATGCATTTCCATGGTTGTGCATCCGTTTCCATGGGTGTGCATGCATTTCTATGAGTGCATGTGCATGCGTGCATGGGCTGTGCCAGCCCCCCCTGCCCCCAGGACTCCCAGTACGTGGTGGCCGTGAGGAACTACAGCCCTGAGGATGGGGCTCAGCTCAGCTTCCACAAAGGAGATATCATTCACCTGCAGCCACTGGAGCACCCCAAGAGAGGTGAGCCACCTCCTGTCCTCGCCCCTTGCCCTTCATGAGCTCGAGGATGCATCCCACCTTCAGCCAGGGCACAGCTCTGGGGACATGTTGGTGGCCTGGAGGTGGCCATCCCTGTGATATTCATGGCCATGTCCCCACAGATCACTACTATGGCTGCGTGGTTCGCAAGAAGGTGATATACCTGGAGGAGCTGAAGACTGGCACCCAGGATTTTGGTGGGTGGCTCTGTGGTGTCCCTGTGTGTGTCCCCAGTGTGTATCCATCTGACCTGAGCCTTGTTCCACCTGGGGGTGGATCCCACTTCTGCTGCCCCCAAGCAAGCAAGCTTTGGCTCTTTTTAACACCAACTCAAAGCAAAGGGATGCTCCCCTGTGGTTCCAATCCTGGACGGTTGCAGCACTGGGTGCTGCTCCACATTCCTGCAACCAGTGTGTCCCCTCTGCTGTGCTCTTGCCTCACACAATGCCAAGCTGCAGCTGCTTCCAGCTGAAAGTCACAGCCAGACCCCGTGGCGAGGGCTTGTGGGTGCCACAGGGGTGACACCCGGGACCATCCCCACCCCTCTGCCTGATGCAGGGTGGAAGTTTGGGGCCATCCACGGCAGGTCAGGGCTCTTCCCAACTGAGTACGTCCAGCCCATTGCAGCCCCTGACTTCGTCCACTTGCCAGCGGGGAGGAAGGAAGAGCCTGGGGACAAGCAGGGCAGAGTGGCAGCCTCAGGGGCTGTGGCCATGGCTGTGGCTTCCACTGCTGTGGCACAGGAACTGGATCGCAAAACTGAGGTAAGTGTCGCTCTGGGGCTACTGCTCTGTGCACGGTGCCGGCTATGCCCTGTGCCCAGTACTGGCCATGCCCTGTGCCTACCGCTCCTTTCTGCAGGGGTCTCCGACCAGCACTGCCTTCCCAGAGGGTCCAGAAGGTGACAGCAGCAAGCAGCTTGGGGATGGCGCAGGGACCCGCCCCATGCTGGCCTTTGCCAGGCGGTATTTCCGTGCAGCGCAGCGTGGGACGACGTGAGTGCCCGATGGAGGGACGGGGACACGATGGGGACGGCTGTGCCCACCTCCTTCCTCATCCCTCTCTCTTAGGGAGTCCTCTGGGAGCAAGGGCAAGATGGATGGGCCCAGCGGGATGGAGATGCTGAGGTTCACCAAGGTGGGGCACATCGGAGATGACAGTGTCATGCAAAGCTGGTGTTTGTTGTGGTGTGGCATCCTGTGCCTGGAGATGCCCCTTGCTGTGGCATCATCTGTGATCCTTGAGGTCTGATGTGCTCAAGAGCTCCTCCAGCACTCACCCTCTCCTCCCCCAGATTCCCATCCAGGAGTCGCTCATTGAGTTCACGGATAACAGTGTCAACAAACTGGCAACTGAGGCTTTCCAAGGTGGGCACAGCCCCCCACCCCATCCCCTGCCCCATGGGTGGCCAGATGAAGTGTCTCCTCCAGCCTGCTTGCCCCACGTGCTGCAGTTTGGGAGGCTCTCTTTCCCTGGGGAAGGGATGAGTGAGCTCTGTCACCTTGTGGCTTTGTCACCCCCAGCTGTGATGAAGTTCATGGGTGACCACCCTCTGCGAGGGCAAACGGAGCTGGACATCGTCTGCACCATCCTCAAGGTAAACCCCACAGCATAGTGGTGATTGGTGGCAGCGGCCATGGGGATGTCCCCAGCCATGCACCGAGCAGTGCCTCTCCCCCAGCTGTGCGCCGAGCACGAGGTGCTACGGGATGAGGTGTACTGCCAGATCATCAATCAGGTCACTGACAACACCAGCTCCAAGCCGTGAGTCCCTGTCCCTGTTTCCATGCTAGAGGCTGGGCTGGAGACAGCTGTGTCCTCTTGCAGCCCACACTGCACTATGCTGGCCTCCGGGGCTGTGGGTGCCACCATGGACACCCTTTGCTCTCCCTGGGGCTCAGCCCAGCCCCTTCCCTGCAGGGACAGCTGCCAGAAGGGCTGGAGGCTGCTCTACATCCTCACTGCCTATTACAAGTGCTCCGAGGTGCTCAGGCCCTTCCTCCTGGCCTTCCTGCGGAATGCCAGCGTGCGCCCGGAGCTGCCTTTCCAGGGTAAGGGCTGCATATGCTCCAGGGACCTTTAGGAGAGCCAGAAAAGGGCAATGTCCCAGCTCAGCCCCATCCCACCTGCCTCTGTCCTGTGCTGCAGAGCCCCCGGGGCTGTCATCCCCATACCAATCCATGTCTCTCTCAGGCATCTCCAAAGCCTGTGAGCAAAACCTGCGGAAAACCCTGCAGTTTGGTGGCCGCAGCCTTTTCCCCAGCAACATGGAGCTTAAAGCCATGGTGGTGAGGTCATGGGGTGCAGGGCAGGGCTGATGCCAGCTTGAGATCCCCTCCTAAAGTTTGGGATGTCTCCCATGTGCTTGGGAGCCTCCCATTGGAAAAGCTCTTTTGGGGATGCCCTGGGCTTTCAGGGGGGCAAAATGTGGCTCACCATGGCAGGGGCACCCTGGGAGTCTGGGGTGTTCTTGTGGGGTGTGAGAAGTGCACCCCATGCCTGATGTGTTCCCCTACACAGGCTGGGCGCAGCGCCAAGCGCCAGCTCTTCCTCCTGCCTGGCGGCATCGAGCGGCACCTCAAGATCAAGACGTGCTCAGTGAGTCAGGGGACACGGTGGCTGAGCGCACCCCAGGCACACGGTCACTGAGCTGAGGGACACTGAGACAAAAGTGATCTCTCTGGAGATCACTTCCCTGGGGAGCTGCGCAGCGTGAACCCCAGCAAAAGAGCTGGTGGTGGCCATGAACGTGGCAGGGGACGTGGCACCACCCCAACCCCACATCTCTGTGCTCAGGTGGCTCTGGATGTGATAGAGGAGCTGTGCTGCGAAATGGGGCTGCAGCGCCGAGAGGCTTTGGATGAATATATCCTCTTCGTGGTCACCAACAGAGGTGAGGGGCCAATAGGCTCAGTTGTGACACCAGGCGAGCACCAGTGGGACCACCACTGTGCTGAGGCTGCCGGGGCTGCACAGGGCAGAGCGTGCGGCCTCTGACACGCCGGGAGTACATCTTGGATGTGGCCACCGAGACCGAGTGCCTGGACGCTGGCTACACCTTCTGGTGCCGCCGGGTGGTCTGGGGACAGCCCCTCAAGTTTGAGAACGAGCTCTACGTCACCGTGCACTATAACCAGGTCGGGGTGTCCTCTCCCAACCACTGTCCCCTCCCAACAATTCACCACCCCCAGTGTTGGCTCCAAGCCGTATCACCACGCTGTCTCCCTCCAGGTCCTTCCTGACTACCTCAAGGGGCTGTTCACCGTCCTGCCACCCACCAGGCCAGGAGAGCAGCACTTCCAGCAAGTGGCCAAGCTGGCTGCTCTTCAGTACCGAGCCAAGGATGGCCACCACCTCCCCACCATGTACGGGACAGGCTGGGAGCCCGTATCCTGCAGAGACTGGGGGCCCATTGGGCACTGAAATCCCTGACCTCTGTGTCCCTGCAGGCGGGAGGTACAGGACTACATCCCCCCACAGCTCTTCCGCCTGCTGTCGGCCCCATCCTGGCTGCACATGGTGACCCAGCACATGCAGCAAACACAGGCACTCAGTGCCCACCAGGCCCGGGCGCAGTTCCTGGGTGAGGGCTATGGGACAGGGACAGGGACGGGGTAGGCAGGTTTATTCATGGGCAATCCAAGAGACGCCGTCCTCCATCCACCCCCTCCTTCTTCAGGGCTGCTGAGTGCCTGCCCCATGTTCGGCTCGTCCTTCTTCTACATCCAGAGCTGCAGCAACCACGCCATCGTCTCACCCTGCATCCTGGCCGTCAACCAGAATGGCCTCAACTTCCTCAGCAAGGAGACCCACGTAGGTGTGGGCTGGGGGCTGAGCGATGGGAAGATCTCATAGTCCATGCTGCAGGCTGGCACAGGGCTGTGCAAGCCATGAGGAGAGGCGGGGGCTGATATCTCCCTCCCAGCACAGTGGGGATCCCTAAAGAGCATAGAGCAGGGGCAGGAGGGCCTTCCCTACACACTTTGGGGATGTGCTGAAGTGTGCACTTTTTGGATGCGGTGGGGACCCCAGGACCGCCCTCCCAGCCCTCCTCTCCCCCCCCTCACACCCCCAGGAGCCCGTGGCCAAGTTCTCGCTGAAGGAGCTGCAGGCGACGAGGACGCAGCGCCCGGCGGCCGGCTCCAGCTCTCCCTACGTGGAGATCACCACCGGGGAGCTGCAGGCCCAGGGCGTCACCCAGCTGCAGTTGGAGCAGGTTGGTGGCTATGGGAGGACGGAAGGGCCCCGGGCGTGCCCCGACGTCGTGTCCCCCTCGCCACGGCCCGGCCCTGTTCCCTTCCGCCAGGGCCTGGAGCTGTGCCGCGTGGTGGCCGCGCACGTGGAGAGCCTGCTGGGGGCGAGGGAGAAGAGGCTGACGCTGCCGCCCAGCGAGATCACGCTGCTCTGAGCCCGCGGCTCCGTCCCCAACGTGACCCCCCCACCCCCCTCCTTGCTGTAACCCCGCACAGGATTTTATACAAGCCCGCGACGCGGGGCCTGGCTGTATTCGTGCTGTGTGCTGCGCTCCTGCCATCCAACTCCCCCCGCACAGAACCGCGTAGCTCTGCCCCGCACCGGGCATGGAGCTCCCGGGTCCCCCCAGCCGCCAGGGGGCGGTAGTGTCCCTGCGCCACGCGGCTCGCAGGCATCTCGCCGGCCACCCCAGCGCCCGCCGGCGTTATCGCGAGGACCCCGCCAATCAACCGTCGGCTCGGACTTCCGGCAGCCAATCAACGCCGACTCCCGAGGCGGAGGGGCGGGGCCGCGCGTCGCCGCCGCCGTCCGTTGCGACGCGAGGCGAGAGCGGCGGAGAGGGGGAAGGGGCGGGGCTTCACCGCGAGGGGGCGGGGCGGCGGCGTGCGCGTGCGCAGTGCGAGGGCGGGGCGGGGCGGGCGGCAGTGCCGGCGCGGTGGGCGGCCCCGCGGCGGCGGCTCGGGATGTCGGGCTGCCTGCTGGTGACGTAGCGCCGCTCGCGCCGCGGGAAGGGCTGCGCCAGAGCTCCGGGGCCCTCCGCCGTTTCCTTCCCCGGTCCGGAGCCGGGGCCCGGCCCCGCGTCTCCCCCCGCCATGGGCGCCGGCGCGCTGGCGGCAGCGAGCAGGGCACGGCGCGGAGCCGGGGCCGCCGCCGCTGGGCATGTGCCAGGCTGGGCCGCCGCGTGAGCAGCCCGGGAGCCGTACCTTTGTCCGCCCGCCCGCCCCGCGGCGGCACGAAGCGTTTTTAAATTTCCCCTCTCTCGCCGTTTCGTCCGTTGCTTCGCCGCCGCTCCCCTGGGCGAGCCGTGAGTTGGGCCCCGGGAGGGGAACGGCCGGGGGAGGGGCGGGACGGGGTGGGTCGCGCACCGGGAGCGGGGCTGTGGGGCGGGGGGGAGCGGGGGGCTCGGGGCCGCGGGCAGGGCCCGGCCTGGCGTGGGCCTGGGGAGCGGGCGGAGGGTTGGGGGGGGGGGAACCGCTCTGCCGGTGTTTGCCCTCACGTTGTTCCCCCGGTGCTCCCCCAGCAGGGCCATGAGCAGCAGCCCCGCGGCCCGGAGCGGCGGGCGGCCCGGAGAGCGCTGAAGGAGCCGGGGGCAGCGGGCGCACTATGGCCGGCAGCGGCTACACGGACCTGCGGGAGAAGCTGAAGTCCATGATGCCTTACCGGGACGGCTCTAAAGGGCCCCGGGAGCCCCCTGAGCCACCCTACGAGCGTAAGCGGCGGTACCACGAGGACTCCGGTTCGGAGCCCAGCGATTATGAGGAGCAGAAAGAGGAGGAAGAAGCCAGGAAAGTGAAAAGCGGCATTCGTCAGCTTCGCCTCTTCAGCGCCGAGGAGTGTGCCAAGATCGAAGCTCGCATTGACGACGTGGTGTCCAGGGCTGAGAAAGGGCTCTACAAAGAGCACACGGTGGATCGGGCCCCGCTGCGGAACAAGTATTTTTTTGGGGAGGGTTACACCTATGGGTCTCAGCTGCAGAGGAGAGGCCCCGGGCAGGAGCGCCTGTACCCGCGTGGGGAGGTGGATGCCATCCCCGAGTGGGTGCACGACCTGGTGATCAGGAAGCTGGTGGAGCACCGGGTGATCCCCGAGGGCTTTGTGAACAGTGCTGTGATCAACGACTATCAGCCCGGGGGCTGCATTGTCTCCCACGTGGACCCCATCCATATCTTCGAGCGGCCCATCGTCTCCGTGTCGTTCTTCAGCGATTCGGCGCTCTGCTTCGGGTGTAAGTTCCAGTTCAAACCCATCCGGGTGTCGGAGCCCGTGCTGTTCCTGCCGGTGAAGAGAGGAAGCGTCACGGTGCTCAGGTAACTCGCTGTGCTGGCCTCTGTGTGGCTGTGTGCTGAGACGTGGTTGTGTAATGATCATTACGAGACAGGCGGGCACGCACCCCGATGGCAGTTTGGGCTCATCTGCCTTTAGACATGCAGCAGGAGGGCTCAGGGTGCCCTGCTGTCACAGTGGATGGTGATGGGAGAGATGGGGGCTATTCCCTTTTTGTAGAGGTCCAGATCTGAGTGTGGTCACTTGTGGGGTTGGGCTTTCCCCCAGTTCCCGTGAACAGTGGAAATCCGTATCGAGATACAAAATGGATCCCATGCCCGCAAGCTGGCTGAGACAGAGCTCCTGGTTCTATTCTTAGCTTGGCCTTCCTGACATGACCTTAAGTGTGGAGACGTGGTGTGCGTAGCCTCATCCCAGTCCGTGAATTGAGACAGACCTCACCTGTGAGACACTGATGGGGGAGACCTGAGCGCAAATCTTTGTGGGACCATCCCTTGCAGGCGCAGTGTAAACGCAGCACGACAGCAATGCGTGCAGCTTGCAGGCATGAGAAATGCCTTTACTGGTGTTCCTGCAAGCAGGGGAAGCGCAGTAGAGGTGAAATGACCTGCCCAAGGTCATGGAGCAAGGCAGCAGTACAGCTGGGATTGGCCCTGGGGAACGCCTGCTTCCTAATCACTGCTGTCCACCCGTGGGTGCACAGAGCCCCAGGCAGAAGGGGGACATCAGCATGGGCTGCTACACGTGGCCCCATGGAACCCAGAAGCCCCTTGGTACCACCGAGGGCAGCTGGAAGCTGGTGCTGGGGCTTCCTGCCTTGCTGTGCACAAGTCCCTCTTGTCCTGAAGGTCAGAGTGCTCTCTGCCAGCAGTGGGATGGCCCAAACTGTGCCAACAGTGCTCTGAGCGACCAGCGATATCTTTTTTGGGGGGGGGGGGGGGGGGGGGCTGGTGAACATCCAGGCCAGTTTTTCAGGGCTCCCCAGTGGTAACCCAATCCTGCACTTCGGCTTGTAAAGCGATCGCCGCAGGGTTCGGGAAGGAATCTTCCCCCCCACGTCCGTACGGCGTTGTGCTGTTGACTGGTGCATCAATAATAAATGCCGGGAGCTCACATCACTTTTATCTGGGAAAAGCAGCGCAAACATTAACTAATCCTCGTCGTACCCCCTGCGTTAGGTAACTTCTGCAGATTATCGAGGGATGAGAGAGCCGGCGGGAGGACACGGCTCTCCCCAGGCTAAGGACGTTCGCTATGGTGCATGAGGCTGGGGCAGGGAGTGTGCAGAAGGGCAGAGGTCAGCGCTGGGAGGGAGCTGTGGGGTTGTCCTTTTACTGCAAGAGCACTGCGTGCTCAGCAGCCCCTGATCTAGCATGTGTGTGAGACATGGGGAGAACTTTCTACCTTCGTTTTCCTGCCAGTGATGTGAACCGCTGCGATGCCTTCCCCTGGAGAAAGTAATGTTTTCACCAGGAAACCTCTGGTGGCCCTCAGTGTGAAGTAGTATCGGGATTCCTGCAGCACTCTCTGGGATGAGGGAGCAGTGTTTGCTCCAGGACAGGAGAATCGTGTTTTCTCGTCCTTTACACCACTCCTCCTCCAGAACTGCTGGGAAGAGAAGGCAGCTATGGATTCCCAGAATGGGAGTGAGTTCCCTGCCAGGCCCTGTGTGTGTCACATGCAGGGTTCGTGGTCTGGGTGCTGCAATCTGCTCATTGGAATGGCTGAAGCAGTTGTACTGAGCAAGTCAAGGTATTTTTAATGCCAGAATAGGAAAGTTGGTGTCTGGGCAGCCCAGTGCTGGCTTTGCTAGCTTCATCCAGCAGTTAGATGTTCTCGCTTTCCAGCAAATAATAGACTGTAAAATGGAGATTGTTTCGATTTCAGTGCAGCAGTTAGCAGCTACTTAGCACTCACTTAAGAGTGATTCTGCCAGTGATTCTTCTGTGTTGATGCTGTCCCGGCCAGATAAGAGTTGGTGGACCGGCAAACTTCCTCTCCTCCATCCTGAGGTCTGAGAGCAGAGGGGAGATGTGCAGCGCGGCAGGAGGACCTCAGGGGTGCAGGGATGTACCTCTGGATCCAGCTCTCAGTCACGTTTAAGCCAACTCTCCAAACTTGGCTTTTTCTCCTCCCAGTAAACAGTTGCTGAAGGCAGTTGCCCTGGAGATAGGGAAACGGCGCAGATAGAAACAGCGTGCTTGTAATGTCTGCTTCCAGCACTGCCGGGTCAGGGGCTGCTCCGTTTGCTTGTTGCCATGTGGATATCCTGGAGATGTAAAGAGAGCTCCCCTGTTTCTCTTTGCCCCCACATCTCCAGCCATCTCTCCCCAGGTCATGCGTGTCCTACTCTCAGCAGTATGTGCAAAATCCTCTGCAAAACCGGCACGAGGGGTTTCCCCATTTCCTGCCCCTGACCCGGTGCTCTCTGTCTCTCCCTGGGGGCAGGTTCAGGTTTGTTTCAGTAAGAGGCTGGTAACGTGCCTCGTGGCATTACGCATGCAGCACATTGCTAGTTAAACTTTACAGTAAACTGAAGCATTTGTCTAACAACGCTGTGGTGTTTGCAAATACTGAACCTCCTTCAGGCTGTGAAGTATTCTCTGACAGTGTGTTAGGCTTTAAAAGTGTCCTCTTCGAAGAGTTTTGGAGGTGGAACAGGGATTCTGGTGGCTGTGCTGCACTTTGAGGACAAAGGCTGAGCCACTCCAGCCACCGCTGCTCAGCCCTTTGCTCTGCCACTGAGGTATTTTTTCCTCTGTTTGCATTCATAGCGCTGATTTGCCCTCCTATGTTCCAGCAGAGGACCCTCCCAGGCCCTCTCTGCAGTGGCTGCAGGGTTTGTCCCTTTGCCATGCATCCTCTAGGCCAGGAGCAAATGGCAGCGGCGTGTTGCAGTGCTGCGGGGCTCAAGCAGCGCCTCAGCCATCGGCTTGCTGAGGGTGGTTGCTCACTGGACCATGTTTATGAGGAGTCTTTTTTCCTGTTTAAAGAAAAAAACCCGACGAAATAATTCAATAAGCATCAATCGATAGAAGCAGTGTGGAGGAGATGAAGGAATTTGCACATCCGCCTGGGGAACGTGTGCTTCTGGAGGAGAGAAAGGGAGCTGGGTGGGGTTGTGGAGGCTCTGGGATGGGCAGCTCCAGCCAGGCTGTGCTCTGCAGCACACAGGAGATCTCGACACCTGGAGAGCTTTTGCTGGATTTCCACGTAGTGCATCTGAGCACTGTGGTTGGAAGCACAAGGCTGCGGTTAGCCAGAGGAGTAAATTGCTAATGGTAATGTTTCCACAGCTCTGAGCTTGTGCACAGGCAGGCTTTCCTTCTGAAGGTGGCAATGCTCTGTGCACAGAGTGGGTCTGCTCCCTGCCGCACAAAGCAGCGCTGGGAGCATCGTGATGTTTGTCTCTCTTGTTGTCTAGAGGCATGCCTGATGGCAGTGCTGCTCGGAGCCTCTGGGGGATGAACCTGCTTTCTTCCCAGCTGGAGGAACCTCTGCACAACTGCCTGGATTAGACATCTTTCCAGAAAAGTCTGGAAAGGCCTCAGCAAAGGCCCTTGGTGCCTCAGCTTTGCTCGGTGCAAGCCCTTCGTGTGCTGGTGGTGATGAGGCAGAGATCTGTTCCAGCCCTGCTCCAGCTGGTTGATGCCACATCGGTGCTTTGTGGCAGCAGCTTTTTCAAACCACAGGCGAAGCCTGAGCTCAGTAACTGCTCCGGCCTGGCCATAACCAGCCCCTGGAAGTATTTCTCTAGGGATTGTGCAAAGCTTCAGGGCTTGCTTTCTGCTGATGTT
Source organism: Chrysolophus pictus (assembly GCA_037305975.1). Classification (NCBI taxonomy): domain Eukaryota; kingdom Metazoa; phylum Chordata; class Aves; order Galliformes; family Phasianidae; genus Chrysolophus; species Chrysolophus pictus. The sequence goes on from CM074589.1 coordinate 5,087,176, forward strand.
TATGCAAAAAATCTCTGCTTCTATCTCCATATGAATCAGTAATGTTGTGGCTTCGTGTTAACTCTTCTGGACTGAAAAAGAGATGTGGGGAGGAGCTGTGAATATGTAAGATCCAAGAGATTAGTTGGGGTCATGGTGTTTGTTTGGCCTGTGGGTGGCATCTGCACTTCCCTTGGGCTGCAGGCGTCATGCTCAGGTGTTCTCATGTTCTTGTGGGCAGCAATTTAGGACTTTCTTTTTTGGATCATTCCTTCCCCTATGCTTTGGTTTTGTCCTCCAGGCAAGAGCAGAAGTCACCGGGCACATCCTTGATATCTTTATTGGGGTTCTGTTGCAGTGTGTGTCCCTTCACTTCATGCTGTTGGCTGTCATCGGGATGTGGCGAGGCCAGGAACGGCTGAGAGGATTCTGCTGGCACCAGCAGGGCAACTGTGACCCAACCAAATAACCTCTTTCTGTTTCTCTGCTCAGTGCTTGTTTAAACTCCTCTGCAGAGGGCTGTGCAGAGACTCTCCCTGTGCTTGGCAAGGTGCAGGCTGAGTTCCTGCTGCCAGTATGGCATTGGGGCTGACTTGACAGTCCCCCTTAGGGTCTGGAGCAATAGGACTGCTGCTTTGGGACCATAAGCTCTTCTTAACACTGCTTTGGAAGCGAGCTGAGAGCCAGTTCCTGTATGGGGATAGCTATGGGAGGCTGAGCTGACATCTTGCACAGGTCTTGAAGCAGCCATCCTCCTGATGTTTGCTGAGGATATGCTGAGCTGAATATTAACGTGGATGATATTAATGGATTCGCTGGAGCTTGACGCAAAGATTCCTGGAATGTGATAGAGAATTATTAGAAGCCCCTCTGCATTGCACTCTGTTGCTCTGCAGGCCCCTTGGAGGGGGCAGAAGATGGCCAGCAGCCCCTCTTCTGGTGGATCTGTCTTAGATCTGAGCTGTCTTCTCAAAGCAACAAATCTCTCTTTGATCAAGAGGTGAGCGTTTCTAGATGAGTGGGTGAATTACCTAACCAGATAAAGGGAACCTGCTCCTATCCCAGAGAGGACGTGTGTGTGTGTGTGTGTGTGTGTGTGTGTGTGTGTGTGTGTGTGTGTGTGTGTGTGTGTGTGTGTGTGTGTCTCTAACTGCAAACCCACATGAAACAGCTTCCAACCTTCATGCGAGGCTGGGAGCACAGCACTGCCCCTGGAAAGCACAGTGAGATTTCTTGGAGACGCAGCGGTTCCTGCATTGGGTTCACCCAGGGCATGTTGTGCTGGCGTTCAGCACTCCTTTACCCCGAGGCCTTCCTGTCCTCGTCGGCCATTTCAGGAGGCGTTTCACTTCTCCTTCCCCATGCCGGACTGGAGGAGGCTGCTGTGCACAGCAGCAGGCAGAGGGCAGCCCACCCCTCATTAGCACCTGTAATGATGGTGAGGCGGGTGAGTGTCAAAGACCCCCTCAAAGATGCTCCGGCAGCAGCTGCTTTTCAGTGCCTGGGGTTACACACTGTCCGGGTGCACTGTGCCTCTTGGTGATGATGGATGGCTTTTTCTCAGTGAGATGCTTGAGAGCAATGCAGTGATTTTTTTTTTTATTCTCTTGCACGCTAATCTCTTGATGAAGCTTTCGTAAATGAATTGGCTGAATTTACACTCCGTAAACTCATTTTCAACGTGACTTATTTCATGATGTTGTGGCAGGTGGCAGTTTCCTCTGGTGTATGCTGAAAAAAAAAATTAAATCAACAATAAAAAAAAAAAAAGGCCTGACTGTTACCGTGCTCGTTCTGTAAACCCAGCTCCTGTGTGCCTGGGGAATGGTGTGGTGTTTGGAAGAGGAATTTGTGGGGGAAGTTGGGAAATGGCTGGCCAAAGCGCGCTGCTGAGCCTGGCAACCGCTTTACCCTCCTGCCTGTCATCTTTCTCACCACGGCTCTTTGTTTTTGTTGTCAGTGGATACGCAGCCGATGAAATTACACACTGTATTCGACCACAGGACATCAAGGAGAGAAGAGCTGTCATCATTCTTCGAAAGTAAGTGTTGAAGCCTTCTGGACAGTAAGGCACCCTTGGATGCGGTGGTGTGATTTTTACGGTGCTTTGCAAGGGACACTTTAAAAAGATGCCTTGCTTGTTGATGTGCTGAGGTGACCTTAAATCTTGCTAGATCTCACTCTGATGCTCATTTGTGTCTTGCCATACCCGTCGCTTGGTCAGTGGAAATAGATGGAACTTGTTACTGCAGAGTTAATCACTTCTTGGCTCTCTGCAGCAGTACTTCGTTGTTGTACCTGGGTTTGCCAGCACTGTTGGTGTCCAAGTACCTGGCTTTCATTGCCTGCCTAACCCCAAGCAGCTGGGGTTTCAGACTCTTGCTTTGGGCTGCATGTTCAGGTGTCTGATCGTATGATACCAACGTAGCTGAGTCACCTGGACAGTCCTTTGAAGCTGATGCTTATGATAAAGAATCTTCTATAAAGCAGACTGCTTTCTTGGTAGTGTGCCTTTCATTTCCTGGGAGGGAGAGGAAGATGCTGGCTTTGAAGGGAAATGAATGCAGCAAATTCAGCAGTCGGTTTACAGAGCTCTTTGAGGGTGGTGCTGGGAAGCCAAGCTCTGTGAGTTGCGTCTCATGCTCCCTGTTTTAGAAGATGTGTTGTCCTGGTCAGCTGATGGCATTTCATCGGTTGATTTGATGTAAAGCCAGAGAAAACCATGGGCATGGTGGCAGGGCTGCAGCTGTGGCTTAAGCTGGCATGAGGCTAGCAGGAAAGCGTTCTAGGTTCAGAGTTGTGGAACTTCTGGGCAGTCTAGCTGGTTCCAAAATGAGTCTGGTGACATTGTGAAGATAATGCAAAAAGCCAGCAGAGTGGAGTTGGACATCTGGATAGAGAGACCTATGAAATGAAGGCAGGGAAAACAGCAGCCCTGAGGCATTAGCATAGCAAAATCAGAACAGACCTAGGGAGGCAGGATGGCAGGTGACAGAATAGGAAAGATGGATTGGAACCAAGCCCTCTGATTGCTGGTTATTGCCACAATGGGGGTAAGGTGAGATGACTAACAACAAAAGGGTTCTATGTTCAAGTTGTTGGTTTCTACAGCCAGTGAGAAGCAGTGAGTGCTAACGAGCCCCAGTGAAAGGCATCTCTAGATCCCGTAGCAAGAAAGGCCTGAATTTAGAGAAGCTGCCTGTCCCAAACTGTGGAGCAGTTCCTTGGAAAAGATAGCTCTGGCTAGGTAAACTAAAGCTGCTGAAGTAGTGCAGGTGTATAATGTACCTGTTTAAAGCAGCTCTACTTCTTGCCTTCATCAGCCTCTATAAGCTAAGGGCGTTATTTCATTCTAACTCGGCTGCCCTCAAAGTGCAACTGGGCAAGCATGTAGCTAGCCAAGGCATCCTGCTGCCTGGCTGACCCGGGCAGCACTGCTGAACAGATGAGGCCCGTTAGCACCCAGCAGAGCCGTGCTGGCTGTGTTGGCTCAGCTCTCCTTCTGCAGCAGTGCGCCCTTCTGGCTTCCCCAGAGGAGCCTGAATTGCTTAGCGTCAGAGCAAGAGTGTCTCTGCCCAGTCATGCACAGACAGCCATGGGCTGGCTGGACTGGCAGGCTGAATGCAGCCACAACAGGATTTCTCTCTGAGAAAAGTGGGAACTCTCCGGTCATTATTTTTGTCTAATCTCCATATTGCTTAGCAATCCCAGTGGATGCATGGCGATCGCCTGTTTGCCAAAGGGTGCACTCTGGCTATTGCCAAATAGAGCTCATTAATTGTCTCTTATCCCTTGTGACAGGGACTGTCTCCTTGGCTGGCCCTGGGCGCAGGCATGCACGCACAGCAGGGCTGCAGTGACCTTTGTCTGCGCCTGCATCCCTGGAGCATCTCTACTGCCATTCCCCAGTCCCAGATCATGCGACTGGTGCAGTCTGAATTAGCAAGTTATGCAACCAGGAAAACAGCCGCTTCCGCGAGCAGCCTGCGTGCACGCGAGGCTGGGGAGCAGCCTGTGACCTCGTAAAACTCATCTTTCATGGTGAGAATGAGCCCAGAGCTTTCCAGAAGAATCAGGCACCCTGCGGTTGTGTCACAGCAGCATAAACTTTGCTGCTTGCAGGAGCTGTGAATAAGCTGGCAAAGGCTGCTGGGCCCCAGACTCTGGAGTCTGGATCTGTTGCCTCCGCTCTGGGCATGTGGTTCTGGAGACTGTTCTCCTGACGCTGCCAGCAAAAACCGAGCTGGAGAAGTGGCTGGGTTTTTCAGGATGCTTGAGAGCAGCGTGGTTACCAAGTAGGTCAGCAGCACTTCAGAGCTGCTGCGTGATGGTATTTACAGTGCTCCCTGCATGTCGGAGCACAGGGCTGCAGGGAGCCAGCAAAGTTCAGAAGCTTTGAGCAAGGGGGAAGGGATGATGCGCTGGATTTCAAGAGATGCTCAGAGAGGTCGTGTGAGAGGTGGGGGGTAAAAGTGAGACCTGTTCAGGTGGGTCTTGAAAGTCATTTTAGAGGTCTTACACAGCCACATTTAAGCAATTCTTCGTAGGCCATTACACAGGGGAGTTATTTTATTTAACTTGAACTTTGGTAGGTAATTTACTTTCATTTTTAGCATGGCTCTTGCTTCTCTCATTCCTGCAACACAAATCTGTATTGTTCTGCGGAGACAGAGCATGGCTGATATCCTCTTGCCTTTGCAGTATATTTGCTGTGATTTTTTTTATTTTTAATTGCAATCATGTAGTCGTCATATTTAAGAGGTAATTGAATGACCTAACTTCTCTAGGGCAGGATCAGCAATGCCTTCACTGTTCTAGCTGCACTGGGTCCAGTCCTGGAGCTGAGAACAGCTCAGGCCGATGGCTTTGCAGCCTGACCAGCTGCCTGTGGAAGTTTTCCTCATTTCTGGCATACCCACCTTCATTTTTGCCATCCTGGCATCGCCCTGGTTAACTGGAGAGTCTTTTCCTGGAGGCACAGAGGAAGCTTGGCAGTTGAACTTGCTTCATAACAGGAGTTTAGGTTAGAATTATCTTGCTTCAAAAGTTAAAGTTAAGCACTGAGGGACAAGTAGTGATTCTTCCCTTTCTTTTACCTGGACCCCTCTGGTATTCAGCCCTGTGGAAGCAGACAGGCTGCAGGAACAACATCAGGATGCCCTTTTTTTCCAGGAAGTGACTTGGAGCCTCTTGAAATTGGCACTGTGGGGCACCAGCACCACCTTTTACTGTTTTGCTCATTCTTAGGCTTCAATTTGTGCTCTGAAATAGACTTCAGAAGTTTTTGCAGATTGAACCTGATAACTACATTGTGCTGGGAGGTGGTGATAGCACCGTGCAAAGGCACTGCTCTGTCAAGCTTTCATTTGTGCTGCACGGCCATTGCTCAGCCTCTTGCCTCTCTCCATACATGCATAGAAGCTGCTGGCTGCAGCCATGCCTGGGCCAGGAGCAGTGGCAGCTTTATTCCTGCATGAACTGCTGTGCTGCTGGAGGGGCTGTGGTGTGGCTGCTGGTTACTAAATCTTCTTCTGACTTGCACTTTGACTCCTGCCTTAAACCTCTTAGTCGAGCTGAGAAATGCCTGACCCCATGAGATCTCAGAGACAGTAAGGAGTTTCCAGATAGAAGCAGTTGTTATCAGTGTTGGTGATGATGGATTTCACAGTGCATCTCCCAGGTGGCTTAACTGGAGTTGCAAGTTATTGAAGAGTCACTGTGATTTTATAGGATGTTGCAGGTACTTGAACACCTTCGCTCAATATCCTATCACTGTGATTGCAGTGAGCCCAGCACCTTTCCTGCCCATGGTGGCCATGCTGACCCCTAAGCCTTCCTCTGTCTTTAGAAGGCAGTAAAGGTTAAAAGCTGAAGCTTCAAGTAGGAAGAAGCTGCAGCTTGTTCTTCTGTTGGATGTAACAGTCCTGACCCTCTTTCAGAGCTGTGTGCCTGGGATTGAGGGCTCTACTTCAGTGCATCTAGGACAAATACCTATTGCAGCCTGCTAGCAATTCAGTTGAAATGCTTTGCAAACTCTCTTCTTTTTTTTTTTTTTTAAATATTTGCAGAACAAGACTAGATGCCCCTCGATTGGAAACAAAATCGCTGAGTAGCTCTGTGTTGCCACCAGGTTACACCTCTGACCGCCTGTCAGGAAGCAACAGGGACCAGATCTTGAAACCAAAGCGGTCCCATCGCAAAGCAGATCCCGATGCTGCTCACAGGTATGTTGATCTTGGCTAAGGGTGAGGTTTTGGGTATTATCTCTGGGTCACCAAACATCTGAGGTTCCTGGTCTCTGGCAGGAGAGTTTGCGCAGCGTGCTTACAGCATCCTGGTTTGCACCACTTTGCCAGGAGCTGGGAAGCACCTCCCAGGTGCGTTCTGTGGTGTATGGATCTGTGTTATCAGTGAGGTTCTTTATACGTTCCTCCTAGGCTTGTGGAGACTAAGCTCTGGCTGTAAGCAGCTTACATTGTTTATCCTGTGAATGGCATAATGAAGAAGCAATAGATTTGGCTGCCTCTTGATAACGCAGTCATTCAGAACAATGGTTTCCCTGCAGCTAATTATTTTTGACCTCTATTGCCAAGCAACCTGTGCAGGTGTGTTGAAGTATATTATGAAAGCAGTCTTTGAGGTTTTGTGAACTGGGAAGGGTGAAGGTCTCCTTGGGAAGCTCCATAGAGCTACTTTGCTTCCAGAGCTGTGTGTATATGTTTTTGTGTGTGAGTGTGTGTGTGTAAGCAAACTGTGGATGCGTAAGCCTGACCTACAAGAGAGCTCCTTGCTGAAGCTCCAGACAGCTTGAGCTCTGTGGCAAGGCTTCCCTTAAACACCACCTTGCTTTGTGTGAATGTACTGATAGCCAGTCTGCCAGTTGTCAAGCAATATTCCTGGTATTCTCTAATTCCAAAGCTTCCCAAGGAGTGAGGTGGCATTCTCTGCACATCATGTAAAACCAAAAGGCTGGCGTGGTCGTGGGGCTCGGCTGTTGTGAAGTTCCAGCCCGTGTTTCAACCTGTCCTGGTGAAGGAGAAGGGTGGGGATGGTTTGTTTATGAGCAGTGTTCATTCATCAGAACTCAGGATGACTGGGCACATAGATCATGAAGAGGAGTGAGGCTGCAAATAAAATCTTACCTCTGAGCATACAGTGCTCCTGTGTGTGATTAAGGGAGTGGTCATGCAGGGCAAAGTCTGCAGATCCGTGAGAGCTGATGTGAAGGCGGAGATGCGCCTTACTGGGATGCGAGCTCAGCATAGTCCCCTGCAGTGGATGGCATCTAAAGACTCTGAAAGGTCCAAAAGACTCAGTGTAGTGCAAGTAAATAGTGCAGATAGCACATCTGTCAGAGGAACTCAGTAGTTGCCACCTGGGATAAATTTGAGTGGTCTGTGCAGCTGTGAATCCTGCCAGCATGGTCATACCATGAACTGAACTGATTGCAGGTGAGAACAGAGGCAGCTTTACATAAATACTAATTGCACTGTGATAATGTTCGAGAGAACTAGAAAGAGGACAGAAGAGCTCAGAGTTGTGGTTTAATCCTGCACTGTATGTATTCTAGCAGCTTAGCACAGAGCTGAGCTCATTTTTGAGCTCCTCCATAGGAGGCAGACCCCTCCGCCAAAGGAATGTTTGTTGGTACCACAAGCTGCGCTTTAGGAGGGCTGATCAGGCTGTTTGGAGGTCTCCCTGGTGGAGATAAAGACCAGAGTTCACTATGTGAAGGTTAAGGACTCACGCTTGTACAAGGAAATTTCTCTGCTTTTTCATGGGACGTGCAACTTGGCGGTGTGCTGCTGCTCTGTTGAGAGCCATGGGCTTAGTACTGGGAGAGCAGTGTGGAAAAAGTCACTCATAGTGCTCAACATATGCGAAAATCCAGATGGTATCCGCACAAGGAGTGCTTAAATCCTGTTGTGGATGTGTTCTCACTCCCTCTTTCTCTCTTTCTCCATAGGCCACGGATTCTAGAAATGGATAAAGAGGAGAACAGGCGCTCAGTCCTCTTACCAAAACATAGGAGACGGAGCAACTTCAGCTCTGAGAACTATTGGCGAAGGTCTTACGAGTACACAGAGGACTGTGACGAGGAGGAGGAGGATGGCAGCCCTGCTAGGAAAGTTAAAATGAGGCGACACTGAGGAATGCACTTTCCAGGCTTGTGGAGCTGATGAGATTGGCCTCTAGTCTGTGAAAACTTTCTCCTCCCTCTGGCTATTTTCCATTTAGCTTCAGTTTTGGTTTTTCCTTTCAGGCTGAAGAGTAAACAGGAAGGATCTAGCGATTTGTTTTTATGAATGGAGGAATGCTGAGACGTGTGTAAGGATGGAACATATCCAGTTACACGTGGTGTCCTGAGTTATGGGTCTAATGGGCATCTCTACCATAGGAAGCAGATAACGTTATGCCAGGCTGTCTGTTGGGATTTCTTTGAAAACACCAAAAAGTTTAACTGTTTCATTGCGCAAGATTCAAGAATTGTATTTTGTTTTGTTGGTTTCTTTTTTTTGCTTTAACTTTCTTCTTTTCCAAATGTTCTAAATATGATGTTGTTAGACCCCTGGAGCTGAAATTCTCTGTGGTGGCCTCGTATTCCTTGCTTCACCAAAGGGCTCCTTGGTCTGCTTATACCTAGTTGTTGTTGGGTTGTGTTTTAAGGGTGTGCCCTGCAGTAACTGGAAGTTTGAAGCTTTGCAGACTCCTTTTGCTGCATTGATTACAAAGGATTTAGGACATTTGTGTTGCACTTTAGTACCAGTTTTAAATGCCATAGATTTCCTTTCCAGTCCGTTTTCCCTAACCAGCTTGGGCTCACAGCTTTGTGTCCCTGTGCTGCCCTCTCCAAGAAGAATGTACTTAAGCTCTGGTTTCTCAGTGCTCTTCTGACCAGTGATCTGTTTTGGCTGAGGATGGAGCTGTGCCTGGCTTCACTGGTGTTGGTCCAGTGCTGACCTGAGGTCCGTATTGGAGCCTGGAAGCTGCAGAGCAAGGGACTGCATTGAGTATGTGCTGCTTTCCAGAGCTAGAGACAGCAAAGAGGAGTGGGAGGGAGGCTCTGCTAGGGGGAATGCTTGCCTTGGGACCCCCTGAGAAGATTTGGGATGCTGCTGGGTACGGAGGAGCTCTGTTTTGGCCCACAGGATGCTCGTCAGCTATCACTGCAGCAGTTTTCTGATGCCTTCTTGTTTCTGTGCATATTCTGGGGTAGGGACTTTGCTTGCCCCAGGAAGTGATAAGAGGCGTGAGACGTCTCACCCTGTGGAGGTAACATTAGAAGTCTGCCTTCTTCCTCGTCTTTTCTCACCAGTTTGTGTTTTCCCTGCCTGAAATCTGTGTTTTACAGGTTTGGGGCCCAACACCATATTTAGAACCCTACTTTTAAGAAACTTTCTCCAATTGATTCTTTGAACCCAAGTGTTGGCAGTTGTAAGGAGTAGTCTTATTTTTAAATTTTTACTGCTTTGTCCTTCCTCAAATTGTAGTTTTTCTTAGTGTTGTGTCCTCCACTCTTCATTATCTGCACGCTTGGCAATAAAAAGATGTAATATATTTTGAAACCCATTTGCTGCTGTCTTGAGGAGCTACTGGTCAAAAAACGGGCACTGTTCCTTAGTGATCAAGCATGTTTGCTGACATCTGGGTCTCATTGTCTTTTTCCTTCCCTGCTGACTTCTGCAGCTCCCACCACTGGTCTGTCCTTTAGCTCACTGCTGAAGCTGGATCTAGCAGTTACACTAGTGCAAAGAAAATTGCTGTCACCTTCAGCACTGCAGTGAGCTGCAGGAGGTTTTGTAGGTGAGGTTCCTACTGCCTGTCTTTGATTCTCTTGATCTGATTGCTTTCCTGGTGAGAGCTCTCATTGGCTCGCTGTGGAGCTTTGAGAGCAGCCTCATGGCCAGCGTTCGACGGCACTTACCTGTCTTGTCTGCCTAGAGATCTGGAAGTTCATGCATCTGGGACTTCTGAAAGGCCATTATCAGTTCACACTCAGCATTTGAAGCAGCATCCCTCCCATTCCTAGCTTGCAGCAGAGAATCCAGGCCATCTCTTGGCTACGAACCCCGTTTTAGAAAGCTTGGCATCCCCCAACAGCAAAACAGCATGCAGGGAGCAGTGATCTCTTCTCCTTATGGCTGGTGTCTGCAAACATCTCTGGCAAGCTAGAAACCTGCTAGTGAGATGCCTAGGGTGGCTGTTCCTAATTCTGGTTTTGCTCTGGACATGCCCCATTCCCTCCAAGGGCATTAGGCTGTGCTGCTTTGTGCTGCTGGCAATAGCAGGGCAGAGCCACCTCTGTTCCCTTGCTGGAGGTCTCTGCTCTGCACAGCCTGCTCTCCCCTTCTCCCAGTTTTATGCCTACCTCTGCAATATGGATACTGTACTCTGGTGTCTCAACTCACAGTGAAGGCAACCTGCCTTCCTGGGGCCGCTCCCTGAAGCAGCAGGAGCACTGTGGCTCCCATGGGACAAGATAATTTCCACTAAAGGCTGAACAAAGCACCCTGAGGTCTTACCTCCTAGCCTGGTACCGTCACCTCATCCCAGTCCTTGTGCAGTCTGTATGTGTGCAGGCATCCTGCTTGTCCCATTGGGTTTTGTGTTCCTGCATGCCACCTCTGGGAGCTCTGCCCTCCTTTTCCCCATCCCAGGTCTGTGCTGTGGGTCTGAGCTGGCAGCCATTGCTGGAGCTGCTCTCCTGCCACCCTCTGCTTCGTTTTGCTTTTAGTTTTCAAGCTGACTGCTTGGGGCTTGACACTTTAGCAAGAGTGGGACACAACTGATCTGACCCATAGGATCTCTTGGGCAAGAGTCCCCAGCGTGCAGGCAGGCCATCTCCCCCACTTGTACAGACATTTTATATACACACGGATGTATATGTGTAGATACATGATTTTTTAACTCTTTTGCACTGAACAACATTGGGGTGAAACCTTGATTCGAAACAAGAAGACATTTTTCACGTGGATCCAGATGTCTAGATCCCTTACTGTGACCTGTTTGGTAAAACTGTGGCTCAAAACACTGCTGATGCCCGTACCTGTTCTCTGTCGTGGCTGTGAGAAGGCTTCGATCAGACCAGCAATGTGAGTCTGGTGTGGAGATGGGCTCATGTGCAGGTCTGACCAGGTCGGCTTCTTTGTCTTCATATAGTTCAGCAATTCAGTCCAACTCTTCTCTATCCACCTGCAGTGTGCTGTGTAACCTGCTCACCCGTCCTGGGGCATAAGGCTGTGTATGATGTGATGACCCCATGAGCACTCAGACCCACAGCCTAGACCATGAGAACTGTCTTTCCTAAGGAAGGGGTAGGTAGATGGAAGTTGTCCCTGCTTTTCTGCAAAGGGAGGAATTTGGGTTTGCTGCCCTTACCTGCGTGTGGAGAAGACTCGGCGATCCAACCAAGGCTCTTGTGTTGGTTGTGTAGGCTCCACTCGTCCTCTGGAAGAAAACCCAGGGCTGTTTGCCAGCAGTGAGAGGTGAGCTGGCCCAGGGAGGGGCTGTCAGCCCTGTGAGCAGCTCCCAGTCTGGTGGAGGCTGCCAACTGTGATTTCCACCTCCCTGCAGCACGCAGGGAAGCCCTAGTTTCCACATCTAGCCCTGAACTCAGGGCTGGGACACCATCAGCCACTCATGCTGGCGTCAGAGATGTCCCAACCCAAACCCATGGCTGGGAATGGACTGGAGGGGGGTTCGAAACATGGCCATGGGGTCTGGCTCCCCATCCAGTGGCAAATTGTCTTTTGTCTGCCAATCGCCTTCCTTTTCGCGAGGAGGAGAAATGCTGAGCCGAGAACCACATCTCTGCTCCTTCCTGCCCCCCCTGCCCACACTTACAAGTTCTGGCTGACTTTAATTTTGTTTTATAAGATTCTAATTTTTTTGGTTACAAATAATAATAAAAAAAAGAATAAAAAATAAAAAAGAAAGTGGCAATATTTTTTTCTGTAAGCTTTTCCTAGGAAAAAGCGTGGTTTGTAACAAAGTTGTACAGTTCTGAAGTTTGAGATACGAGAAGTACTGTGTGAAACGCTGTAAATGGGGCAGAGATTATTTTATGTACAGTCTGACGCAGGGGTATACTTTTAATTCTGGTCGATTCTTAGGAAGAATTTGGTTCTTCACTGTCAGGGTTTGGAATTTCATGGTTTCATTATTATTATTTTTTTTTTCTTGTATAGATTGCTGCATTAATTGAATAAAAGCAGAAAGCATCGCTGTGCCTGCCTGTTTGGTGGAGCTGGGATTGCTGTGGGAGAGGGGAGCTCTGGGAGGACACGTGTGCTGCCCTGAAAACCAGGACGGGGCTGCAGCGGGTGCTCCCTGCCTGGTTCTCTGCTTTGGTTCCCCATGGGCGGGTGGTGACGATGTCCCTGTTGTCCACCGCGCTCTGGTCCTGAGGAAATGGGTCAACCCAAGGGGTCTGCACCCTATGCTTCGGCCTCACCGGGGCCCCTTGTGGGCTGTGCCCTGCACCTTCCTCCTGCTAGAGGGCTGGGTGCTGCCCAGCGTCCTTCCTCCTCTTCTTCCTCCTCCTCCACAGCCACGGATTTCTCCCAAAGAAGAGCAGTCGGGCGCTGCTGCCCAGGCTGTGATGGCTCACCGTGGCTGGAGGTGTTGAGGACCGTTGAGGCGCGGCACTGAGGGACGCGGTTCGGTGGCACAGTGTGGACGGTTCGGGGTCAGACTTGGTGACCTCAGAGGGTTCTTCCAACGAGAATGATTCAGAAGTTCCCGGCCAAGTCCCGTGCTGTCCCCACGCGACACCATCGCGCTCCTCGGGTCAGCCCACAAGAACCTTTCACAGCGGGGATGCCAGGACCGCTGCTGGCTGCCCTCTGTCCCTACCCCAAAGGCCCAACCTGAAGAGGGAACCTGAAGAGGGAAACCGAGGCGCGAGGCCTGGCAGAGCGCAGCGCAGCCCCGCACCGTGCGGGCGGCCCGCTGTTACTCAGCGCGGAGCGCCGGCCCAGCCCTGAGCGCGGCGCCCAACTGACTCAGCCGGGACCGGGCCCTGCGGGTGAGGCCTGCCCCGGGCCGCTCCGCGCGGCGAGCTCCGGCACCCAGCGCCCCCCGCGGCCAGGACGATCGGCCCCGAGCTGCCCTCGCTGCCCCTCAGCCCGGCCCTGAGGAGAAAAAAAAGTACGACAGAACGAGGGAGAGAAAAAAAGGGAGAAGCGTACTGGCTGCCGTAGAGGGCTGAGGAGGAGCGAACTACAACTCCCGGCAGCCCCCGCGCCGGCGCATGCGCAGCGCGGATAGGAGGGCGCCGCCGCGCCGTGCGTGTGGACGCGCGCTGATTGGCGGGACGCGCTGTCCGTCAGGGCCACACCCCGCCCCGCCGCGGCGGTGCCTGCCCGGGGCTCGGCGCGCGGCGCTCGGCGCTCGGAGCGGGGGGGGCGCCCGCACCGGGACCGGCACCGGAGCGGCACCGCGACCGGGAGCGGCACCGCCGGCAGCGGGAGCGTCTGCCCCGGGATCACCGGCCCCGCCCGCCGCCTCCCGGTACCGAGCCGAGCCCCGCCGGCCCCACCATGATGAAGTTTCGGTTCCGGCGGCAGGGCGCCGAGCCGCACCGCGAGCGGCTCCGCCACGACCTCTTCGCCTTCAGCAAGGTGCGGGCCGGGCGGGGGGCGGGACCCCTGGGCGGCGGCGGCGGGAGGAGGCGGTACCGGAGCCCCCCCGAGCTGTGCGGGATGCGGGACCCCCCAGGGGGCGGCCCCGAGGGCACCGGGCAGCGGGAGCCGCCCCCTGCGGGGCTGCGGGCGGGGCGACCCCGGGGCGGTGGGGCACCGGGCGGGTGTGTGTGTGTGTGGTGTGTGTGGTGTGTGTGGGTGGGTGTGTGTGTGTGGGTCTGGGGGGGGAGGGGTCACACATCGCTGCCCCCCTCACACCGAGACCCTCCCCACCCCGGGCGGCAGCACCGGTTTGGGGACCCCCGCACTCATAGCGTCCCCGAGTGAGAGCCCCGTGGTGCTGCGGGGCTCCACGGCCGCCTCATAGCACTGCAGCGCGGTGACACCCCCGGGGCTGGGGACTGCTTTGCTCCCCCGTATCGCGCCCCGTGGCTCTTGAGGCCCCCGGCCGGTGCGGCGCTGTGCCGCCTCCTGGTGTCACCCCCGGTCCCGCTCTGTGCCCTCTCCCCGCTGGGGGAGCCCCTCCATCCTTCCTGCCCGCAGCGCTGGGACATCCCCAACTCCTGGTGACGCCGAGGGCAGGAAAACATTGTCACCGTGCCCTCCTCCCTTGGATGCAGCCCCCCCTATTGCTCCCCGCGGGTTTGGGGTGCTCTCAACCCCCTGCCTCAGCCCACCCCAGTTTTGGGGTCCCACCACCAGACCCAGTTCTGGGGGGCTTATCCCGGGGGGTGGCTGCGTGGCGGAAGCCGTGAGCGCCTCGGGACGCTGCCTGCCCACCTGCCTCCCATTAAGGTCTTGGATTTTGTTTTTTTTTCCTTCCTTGCGAGCTCCAAATCTGCCTCAGATTTGCTGTAATTTGGCCCAGAGTGCTCCTTGGCCGTCCGGAGCAGCCTGCTGCCGGATGTGGCCCCGCTGCTGGCGGGAGGAGGGGGGCTGTGAGGGGAGTGGGTGCTCAGCCACCATCCCCAGTGCCACCACCCCAAGCTCCCTGGGCATCCCCAGTGCCACATCGATCCTTGAGCTGTCCCCATTGCCATCGTCCCCAGCAGCACTGCTGTCACTGGGTCTCCAGGTGGCGATGGGTGGGGTGGCTGTCCTGCAGTGAGGGTGTCTTTGGGGTTCTGTTAGGGTGGTCCCATCTGAACGCTGTGCTCAGAGTGTCTCCGTGGTGCCACCCCTCACCCCCCCGTGGCTTTCAGCATCCTGGAACCAAGTGTGCATCGTGCAGAGCCTTTGAGGCGCTGTGTGGGCAATGGGGACTGGCACCCAAATTTGTCCTCAGACTGAGGGTGTTGCAGAACCCTCCTGCGAGGGGACATCATGCTGTCTGCTGCCAGGTGACACCGCAGAGCAGCTCTTGGCACATTAGGGAGGTGTCACCCCAGAGCATTTTGGTGTCGCAGCCCCTGAGAGTGCTCCCTGGTGCAAAGGTGGCAGATGTTGTTGTGTGTTGTCGTGTGTCCCCGTCCCCAAATGCTGCTCAGCCCCTCCCGGAGCAGCGAGCCTGGGCACGCCGCCGTTGCGGACTTCCTTGGGAAGGTGCCTGCAGGGGCTCAGCACGGCCGGCGCTGCTCCCTGGCTGGTCCCGCTCGCCTGGTTCTGTGCAGCATCGCTGGGAACCCCCTTGTGCTCCTCGGGGTGCTGCTGTGGATGGGGTCGTCCCCGTGCCTTTGGGTAGTGGGGTTCACCTCTCTAAGGTTAGGGCAGCCCTGGTCCTTTGGTATCGTTTGTGGTGGTTTGGTTGGTTTTGGGATGTGGACCCCTAAGGCAGCTCCTGGGTAGTGCTGTGGCATCGTTGGTGCGTTGCAGCCGGAGCTGCGGCAGCTCAGTGCCATTCTGCCGGGTGCTGGGAGTGCTGCTGCTGCTGCTCCTGCTGGGAGGACTCGGGGTTTGGGGGGGGCTCTGCTCTGACCCCTTTGTCCCCGCAGACGGTGGAGCACGGCTTCCCCAGCCAGCCCAGCGCCCTGGCCTACGACCCCTGGTTGCGTGTGATGGCCATCGGCACCAAGGCGGGAGCTGTCAAGCTGTATCCTTTCCTAACCCCCCTTCAAAAAACAAAACACTGAGGAGGGGGGGAACGCGGCCCCCAGCCACGTCCTGGCGGTGTCCGTCCATCCGTCCAGCTGGGCTGCAGCTGTGCTGAGCCGGGGGGGGGGAGTGCTGGGGGCTGGAGCAGAACGGCCGCCTTGTCCCGAACTGTGTGCCTGGAGCGGTGTTTTGGGGGAGGAAAACGGTGGAAAACAAACCCAACCAAAACCCAGGAGCGGGGCGGGATGGATGCTCCCGTCCCAGGATGCTGCGGCTGTGCTTTGTTGCGAGCGGGGAGACTCGCCGTGCTGCTGGCGGGCAGCCAGGGCTGGATGTGGCCACATCGGGGGCCCTGTGCTGCAGGAATGTGGGGGGGGGGGGAAGACTGGGGGGACCGCGTCCTGTGCGGGATTCTTTTTTCTTTTTTTCTTTTTTTTCCTTTTTTTTTTTCTTTAATTTATTTTTTGGAGGGGAGGGTTTTTCCTGCTTCCCTGCCTCCATCAGCTTGCTGTGTTCCTGGCTCAAAGATGGCATTTTAGTGCCAGGGCTGCTCCGGTCCCATCCTGATGCTGTCCTGGCCGTGCTCATGCTGTGCTGGGTCCGGCTGTGGGTAGGATGCTTGGGGTCCTTCTCCACCCCCAGCGATCTGTGTCCCCTCAGCCACGCTTGGGTCCCAGCACTTGGTCCCCCTATAGCACTGCACTGCTGTTGGGTGCCCCAGTGCTTTTTGGCCATCGGCACGTTTTGGTGATGGGGTGTTGGGTTCCATTTGGAGCCCTTTGGTTTTGTGCCATGGTGTGGTGAGCAGCCTGGGTGCCATCGCCATGCCCCATCCCTGTGGGTCGGCGGCTGCCCTGGGGCTGTGCTTTTGCCCCATTCCTTGATCCCCGTGGCCCCAACCCGGCTGTCTGGCTCCTCCGGGACGTCCCCAGCGCCACGGCGGCTCCAGCCTGGCCACACCGGCGCTGCCAGACAGCTCCCACCTGCCGGAGCCGCCGGGCCGGTTCCCCGTGCCCAGGGCAGCGTGCGGGGCACGGGGTGGTGTGCGGAAACCACGCTGTAGGGATGCGTCCCTTCCAGCCCCGCATGCAGCTCTGGGGCGTGAGAGGCAATGCCTGAGGTTGGGACCATGGAGGCAGCTGGCTGGGGCAGCTGTGGGGTCGGTGAGCTGGGGTCCGGGAGGCTCCTTGCACTTGGGGTGCTGCGCAGTTATGGGCGCTGAGCATCAGTGCCGGTCCTGCCGCGCTTCCTGCCGAGCGGCGTTGCCGATGGAAGAGCCGGGACCAGTTGGGTGAGTGCGGCCGTGCGGGCGCATACCAAACCCCACCCTGCTGAGAAAGAAGGGGGTGGCGGAGGCCAGGATCCGGCCCGGCCTTCATGTGCCCATCTGGCGGCAGGCCAACCGCATCTTGACCCGCGGCGGCGGTCGGAAGCGCTGTGGTTGTGCCACACCGACGTTGGCTGCATCCCTGTGCCCGCTGCGCCGGGGGAGCCCATGGGAAAGCTGAGGGCCCCAAGAGCTCCCAGAGCTGCGGACATTGTCCGTGCCTGAGCGAGCGTGGCTAATTGGGGCTGTCCCTGCATGTGGGCTCCCTGGCCCGCTACTGAGAGTGCAGTGGGGTGGCCAAATGGGACCGGGAATCTCTGGGATCCATCCTGTTGTGGTCACACGCTCTGGGCTGGGGGGGAGTGCAGGACGCGTCCCACCCCGGAGCCGAGCGCTGGGGCCTCCAGCTCAGCACCATCCAACCTCATTTCCTCAGCCCCAGCTGCAAACCCTCCAGCTCGCTGCTGTGCAGGGCCGCTCGGGGCCCTCTGTGCAGGGCTGGGGTGGGCTGGGGGCAGGAAGCGGGTGGGGGGAGCAGCGGGATGAGCACAGCGGCTGGCGGCAGAGCGGGTTGCTCCCAGCAACGCGAGCCGGAGGGCCGTTGCTTGGTGACCCTCGGTGAGGGATTGGGGGACGTGTGTGGGGCGTCAGGGACGTGGGGTGGGAGCGGGAGGGGTTTGGCTGCAATGGGGGGGGTTAACCCAGGTTCGGGTTAAGCAGGGGTGCTGGTTGAGTGGCATCCAAGCAGAGCTCAGGTGGGGCTGTGCTGTTTTTTGCTGCTTTTTCTTTCTTTTTTTTTTTTTCTTTTTTTTTTTTCTTTTCCTTAACGGCCCCCCCAGGTACGGTGCACCTGGTGTGGAGCTGACGGGTTTGCACAAGGAGACGGCCACTGTCACCCAGCTGCACTTCCTGACTGGGCAGGTAGGTGGGGAGGTATGGGGGGGTCCCGCTGAACCCTGGCGGTGGCCCCGGGAGCTCACCCACTGTTTCCCCACTTGCCCAGGGCTGGCTGCTGTCCCTGCTGGATGACAACTCGCTGCACCTCTGGGAGATCTACCAGAAGGAAGGCTGCTCCCACCTGGAGGAGACGCGCAGCTTCGGGCTGCCCGCACGCCCCGGGTCAGGCGCTGCGCCGCTCCTCCTCCTGCCCTGTGCTGTGCTGGGGTTTGGGGGCTCCCATCCGGCTTTGGTCCCTGTGGGGTGACCCCGCTGTGGGCGGTGATGCTCATTTCCTCACCGGGCGCGTTGGGGCGGTGGTGGGTGAGGTCTGCCAGAGTTTACACCCGGCTCCGCGCCGGGGTGAGGCTTGGCTTGGCTGCAGGGTTTGCACCGATTGTTTTGCTTAAAGAGGGGAGGGGGGAAACGTGGAGCGGGGATGGAGCTGAGCAGCTCTGCGGCGTGGGAGCGCTGGGATGCAGAGCTCCCAGACTCTGTGCACACCTGGGCAGTGATAAGGGCACTGGCCCTGTGCTGGGAACGGTGTGGGGGAGCGCGTGGCTGCAGCTGAGGTGACCTTGACTGGGGATCTGAAGGGGGTGGGAGAACCTGGGCCAAATCATTTCCCCCTTTCCCCCCCCCCGCCCTGGTTCTGGCCCTGGTGAAAGCCACGTGGCCCTGCAGTGGCTCAGGATCTCAGGGGGACTCTTGATTTGTGTGTCTCCTCTGGTGAAGGTCTCCGTTCTCCATGCTTCCTCCACGCAGCCCTGATCTCAGGGTGTAAATAATGGCTCAGTAATTGCCTGTCACCACCAAGGCTGATAGTGGTGACCAAGGAACCTGGCTGCTGTCCCTGCACACCATCCCCAACCCCATTGGAGTGATGCTGGGGCAGAATGGGGGACTCTTGGGGTATCTGTCCTGGCATTGGGGTCACACAGCTGACACAGCCCTGCTCTCCCCACAGCTGCTCCCCCAGCATCACGCGGGTGACGGTGATCCTTCCCATGGCCCCAGGCACTGTGGCCTGCCTGGGCACTGAGGGCGGAGCAGTGTACTTCCTTGCACTGCCTGCCCTTGTGCTGCTGGAAGACAAAACCCTCCTCCAGGATGAGATCCTCCAAAGGTGAGCACTGGTCCTGCACCCCCAAAGCCCCAGTTCCTGACTGTTACCCCCCATCCTCCCCTTACACCACTGTTCTCTCCTCTGCAGTGTGCCCGATGATTACCGCTGTGGGAAGGCACTGGGGCCAGTGGAATGCATTCAGGAGCACCCCCAGGATGCTGGGAGGCTGCTGATCGGGTACAGCCGGGGGCTGGTGGTCCTGTGGGACCAGAGCACGCGCACTGTGCAGCATCTCTTCCTCGGGAACCAGGTACCTGGGCCAGGCTGGCTCTTTTACGGTGGGGAGGGGTTCACCCTGCTCCCACCCTGGGTCCCAAACCCCTGCTGTCCCCTTTTTGCAGCAGCTGGAGAGCCTGGCCTGGGAGCACAGCGGGAAGAACATCGTCAGCTCACACAGTGACGGCGGCTACATGGTGTGGGCAGTGGGCGGCAGCGGGCAGCGCACCCAGCAGCCCGTCACAGCCACCGTCCCCTATGGTGCGTGGGCACCTGCCCCCAAACCCCTCCCGAGGGGCACGTGTGGGCTCTGGGCTCTGGGATCACATTATGGTTTGAATGTTATAAACGTGGCACGACCTTCGTTTCAGGTCCGTTCCCGTGCAAAGCCATCAGCAAAATCCTGTGGCGGACGTGTGAGTCGGGGTAGGTGATGGTGATGGGGGGCATGTGGTGCTGGGGGGGTTTGATGCAGGGGCGGTGCCCCCACGGAGCTGTGACCATCTGCTTTCCCCCACAGCAACCCCTTCATCATCTTCAGTGGCGGCATGCCGCGGGCCAGCTACGGCGACCGGCACTGCGTCAGCGTGCTGCAGGGCCAGAGACTCGCCACGCTGGACTTCACCTCCCGCATCATCGACTTCTTCACAGTGCAGGACCCCGAGGTGCCGGAGGGAGGTACGTCCTGTGGCACCAACCCCACAGTCCCTGGGTTGGGGTTTCCATTACCTTCATCCCTTTTTTATTTTTTATTTTTCATCCAACAAGGCTTTGAGAACCCCCGTGCCCTGGTGGTGCTGGTGGAGGAGGAGCTGGTGGTGATCGACCTGCAGACGCCGGGCTGGCCCACCATCCCCGCCCCATACCTGGCCCCGCTCCACTCCTCCGCCATCACCTGCTCCTACCACATCTCCAACGTGCCCCTCAAGCTCTGGGAGAGGATTGTCAGTGCTGGGGAGCAGCAGAGCCCACGCCTCTCCTCTGCAGTGAGTGCTGGGGTCTGCGGGTAGCGGATGTGGAATGTGGGGGCACGCAGAGGTGTGATGCTTGGTAATGCTCCTCCAGGCCTGGCCCATCAATGGAGGGAAGAACCTGGCCCAGGAACCCACACAGAGGGGTCTGCTTCTCACTGGGTGAGTGCCTCGGGGTGGCTGTGATGTAGGGGGGACCATCGGTGCAAAGAAGGAAGGGGACATCCTCAGCCCTTCCTATGGTGGGATGGGGGCAGTGGTGGGAGTGGGATGGCGTGGTGGGGTGGACCTTTTCCTGCACTGGGAGCTGAAACCCTGGGGATGTGTGGGGTGCTGCTGGGCAGACAATCTCCACTGTGCAGCTCGGTGGCCAGGCAGCAGCATGTCACCACCGCGCTGTCCCCATGCTCAGCCCCTCCTGGCACGGCAGCCACCAGCACACAGGCGGCTCTTGTTAGCCCCGCAGATGCTAATGGCATCACCCCCGCCCTGTTCCTCCACCCCCTCCCCAGGCACGAGGATGGCACGGTGCGCTTCTGGGATGCCTCGGGGGTGTCCCTGAAGCCGCTGTACAAGCTGGGCACCGCCAACATCTTCCAGACCGACTGTGAGCACAACGACAGCCTCAACCAGGCGGGCGAGGAGGAGTGGCCGCCGTTCCGCAAGGTGACGTCCCCAGGGCATGGAGGAGGCGCACACACTGTGCCGCAGCCCCCAGCACCCTCTGCCTCCTTGGGGGGATGTGCCTGTGGGAGCCGTCCCAGCTGCGCTGTGGGGACGTGTCCCCTCGCTCAGGGCACAGCTGCTGCCTCAGTGACACAAGGGACACTTGTTCTGCACGCCCTGACCCATGGGTCTGCTCTGGCCTAGGAGGGGGACCTTGGGACACTGGGGATGCGTGAGGGTGGAGCTGCCCTGAGCGTGGTGCTCAGTGCTGCTGGCTGTCCCGTGGGTGTGTGACACATCTGTCCCTTCTTCCCCAGGTGGGCTGCTTTGATCCCTACAGCGATGATCCCCGTCTGGGCATTCAGAAGATCGCTCTGTGCAAATACACAGCCAAGATGGTGGTGGCCGGCACAGCCGGGCAGGTAGCACCTGGGGGACGAGGTGGCACAGGGCACCCCAATCCCTGCAGCCTTCTCCCAAGAGAGCTCCCACCCATGGGTTCACCCTGTAGCCAGCGCACAGGGACCCGCCATATCCCCCATCGGCCCCTTGTCCCCTCCCTGCAGGTGCTGGTGATGGAGCTAAACGATGACAAGTCTGAGCATACTGTCAGTGTGGCCACGGTGGATCTGCTGCAGGACCGCGAGGGCTTCACCTGGAAGGGCCATGACCGCCTGGCACCCCGGAACGGCCCCATCACCTTCACTCCTGGCTTCCAGCCCAGCGTCCTGGTGCAGTGTGTGCCCCCTGCTGCCGTCACCGCCGTCACCCTACACTCCGAGTGGAACCTGGTGGCTTTCGGTACCAGCCACGGCTTTGGGCTCTTTGATTACCACCGGCGCAACCCGGTGCTGGCCAGGTAAGGCGGTGATGCTCAGGGACAGGGGACCTCATCCTGGGGTCCGGTTGCTGAGTGGTGGTGCTGCAGGTGTACGCTGCACCCCAATGACTCGCTGGCCATGGAGGGGCCCCTGTCCCGTGTCAAGTCCCTCAAGAAATCCCTGCGGCAGTCCTTCCGACGCATCCGCAAGAGCAGGGTGTCAGGCAAGAAGAGGCTGAACGCCGGCAGCCCCTCCAGCAAGGTGGGCACAGCGCAGGGCTCCGATCCCCTCCTGGCGTGATGCGTGCGGCTCTTGACCCCCCACTTTCCCTCCTCTGCAAGGTGCAGGAGGCCAACGCACAGCTGGCCGAGCAGGCGGGCCCCCCCGAGGTGGAGATGACGCCGGTGCAGAGGCGCATCGAGCCCCGCTCGGCTGACGATTCGCTCTCCGGGGTGGTGCGGTGCCTTTACTTCGCTGACACCTTCCTCCGAGATGGTGAGAGCCCACAGGCAGCCCCGAGTCTGGTGCTGCGCCATGGGGAGGAGCTGTCTCATGCTTTTTCCAATCTCTCTCACCCTGCAGCCACCCACCATGGCCCCACGATGTGGGCAGGGACCAACTCAGGCTCAGTGTTTGCCTACGCTCTGGAGGTGCCGTCACAGGAGAAGTTTTCAGAGCGGGCGGTGGAGGCGGTGCTGGGGAAGGAGATCCAGCTGATGCACCGTGCGCCTGTGGTGGCCATCGCCGTGCTGGACGGGCGGGGGAACCCACTGCCAGAGCCCTACGAGGTATCGCGGGACCTGGCCAAGGCTCCCGACATGCAGGGCAGCCACTCCATGCTCATCTCCTCAGAGGAGCAGTTCAAGGTGAGCATAAGCACTGAGGATGGGACCGGACGTCCCCAACATGTCTGCTCTGGGTGTCCCCATCTGCATCAGTACCTGGAGGAGCATCCTGGCTGGGGTGACCAGAGGGATGGGGTGGCTCTTGCGGTGCCTTTGAGTGCTGTCAGGGGCTACTCTGACCCCTCTTGCCCTTCTCGCCCTCCACAGGTCTTCACGCTGCCCAAGGTCAGCGCCAAGACCAAGTTCAAGCTGACTGCGCACGAGGGCTGCCGGGTGCGGAAGGTGGCCCTGGTCAGCCTGGCCAGCACCGGAACTGAGGAGCGCGTGGAGAACTGCCTGGCCTGCCTCACCAACCTGGGCGACATCCACATCTTCACCGTGCCTGCCCTGCGGCCACAGGTGCACTACAGCTGCATCCGCAAAGAGGACATCAGCGGCATCGCCTCCTGCGTCTTCACCAAGCACGGGCAGGGTGAGGGCTCAGCTCTGCACAGCCTCGGCATCCCCCACCTCTGCAGCCCCTGGGTGGTCCCTGATGCTCTCTGCCCCCCCACGCTGCAGGTTTCTACTTGATTTCGCCGTCCGAGTTTGAGCGCTTCTCCTTGAGCGCCAGGAATGTGACAGAGCCGCTGTGCTGCCTGGAGGTGTCCCGGCTGCAGGACACCTCGTGCCTCAGGTGGGTCAGGCCGAGGGCTCCTCACCCCCATGGAAGCACCCCGTGGTGTCCATCCTTGCATCGTGCCACCAGCACTGACCTCTCCCCGTGTTTCCTTCCAGCAACTCAACGGCGACGCCGAAGGTGCAGCAAGCCAATGGCACGCACGTCCCACACAGCCCTGAGGCCAACCATTCCCCTGCTGACAGTGACCGTGAGTGGGAAAGGGACACAGCGGGGGGAGGATGCGCTCTGGAGCTGGGCATTGTTTTCTGTACTTAGGGAGAGCTGATCTGGTGGGGGGCAACCAGCCCGTGGCAGGGGTTGGTGCTGTGGGGTCCCTTCTACCCCAACCACGGGGTTTGTGGGGATGAAGGCTCTGGGATCTCCATCCCTCCCTGTGGCTCCCCAGGGTCCCCCGAGGAGCGCCAGGCCACCTTCTCGCCTGGCTCCGTCGACTCTCCCAACAGCAGCATGGAGAACCCGCTGGACACCACTGGGGACATCACGGTGGAGGAAGTGAAGGATTTTCTGGCGTACGTTGTGGGAGGAGCACCTCTGGGTGCTGCTGGCAGCTCTGGGGGGGCTCAGGAAAGCCCCGGCTGCATCTGGTTCATCTCCCCCAGATCCTCAGAGGAAGTGGAAAGGAACATGAGGAACGCCAGTGAGGACGAGATGCGACCCGCGGGCATCCTCATCAAGTGAGGTGTGTGAGGGATGGTGTCCTTGGGGGTGGGGGTTCCTTTTCATCCCATTTTTGGCCCCGCACCCTAGGGGCCGCATTCCCAAGCTCAGGGTGTGTGTCTCCCGTAGGCATCGCCGATGCCCGCAGCCCCCCCAGCCCATCTCAGTGTTCGGATTCCCGGGATGCGTGACTTGACTGGACCCCCCCCGGCCCCCTCGGTGTAACGTAGACTCGTCTCCTCTCTAACATCTGCGCCCCGGCTCCGGCACGCTCCCCCCACACCTCCTTGCCTGGCTGCCGGCCCCAGACCCCCCAGGCTGGCCCCGAGTTGGTGGGGGGGGGGGTCGTGTTGCACAAACTCTTCCCGGGGAAGATTTTTTTTTTTTTTTTTCCACATGGTCCGGTGTAGCTGTTCTCTGCTCCAGAGCCCCCAGCCCAGGGGATGCTGCTGGTGGGGAGGGGAAGAAGGCTGTGATGGCTTTTGCCCCCCCAATATGCCTCCTGGTTTTGGTCCCTGAGGGAGGCACAGAACAAAGGGGGAGGGCTGGGAGCCCCCAGCACGGCCCCCCCAGACCCCTGTCTCTGTTTACATGCCCGGCTCCCTGCAGTTTACAGCCCCTCCTCTGAGTGCCATGAGGGTCCGGGCTGCCACATGGGGACTGTCCCCTTCCTGGGACCCTCCTGTCCTTCTGCTGCTCCCCAGCTGGGTGCTGCAGGGCTCGGGGAGGGAGGGGTCACAGGTGGCCTTTTTCTCATAGTGGTTTCTCCAAGGGCTATTCTCCAGGCTGGGCTCCCTGCCTGCTGCTCCTTTCTGACACGAATTCCTGCCATGGGTGGGTTTGGGATGGGATCATGCTGGGGGACGGGGAGGACAGGGGCATGATGCTCCCAGCCCTGTGCAACCCTCTGCCATTCCCTGGGGGTGTCACTGTGCCAAATTCCTGCTGGGCTCCCCATCTCTGCAGGGGCTGTGGTGATGTGGCTCTGTCTCTGCGGGGCTCAGCCTGGTGCCCGCCCCTCTCATTCTGGGGATCCCCAGGGCCCTTTTGGCCCCCTCCCCTCAACTCTCTTTTGCGGTACGTCTGGTCTGGGCCAGGGGGGGCTGGGAGAGGCAGCGCTGCGCCAGGCCTGTCCTGGCTGGGGCTGTAGTGTCCCTGGTAGAAATCCCACCCCCTGCCCCTCCTCTCCCCTCCTTTTTTTTTTTTTTTTTTTTTTTTGGTAAGATGAATTTAGCATTGTTTAGTTATTAAAAATACTGGTTTTTAATATTGAAAATAAAGCATTTAATATCAACTGCCAGCATGTGGGTGTTGGGGGACCTTGGCTGCCTGGGGCCAGTGACACAGGATGGGCTCAAGGTGGGGGGGCTGCTGTGCCCCCATGTGGGATCCAGAGGGGCACAGTCAGAGCCTGGCACGATTGCGTGGTGATAATGCAGCCTTTATTGATATGATACTGATAGGCCAGCCTTGTTTGGGGTTGGTCCTATCTCTCCAGGACCACAAAAAAAGGTGAGAACCCCTTGCTAATCCCCCAGTGCTCTTTAGCAAAGCATCCTCCCCCTGCTCCCCAGCTGCAGGCAGCTTGTTGCTGCTTTGGAGCAGTATTTCCCTGAGCAGGACGGAGGCAGGGCCCTGCACTGCCCCATTGTAGAGAGGGGAAGAAGCCAGGAGAAGGGAGGACAGGGACACCCCAGTGCCCTCCACTGGCCCCAGCTCAGAGAGAAGTGGATCCAGCGGTTGAGCGCAGGCGTGAGTGGTGCAGAATGCTGGGTGGGTTCAGTGTGGGGTGTTCCACTCCGCAGGCCCTTATGCTGGGGGCTTGCGGAAGACACTCCAGGCATGGAAGCAGCGGGTGAAGGGCCAGGGCTCGTTGCCTTTCCGCACCAACCGCAGCTTGCGGGGCCGCGTGGGGTCCTTGGAGCGCATGTGTTGGATGTAGACCTGGGGCATGGGACACAATCAGAGCCCACCAGGAATTGGGAGAGAGACCCAAGGGGTGATGAAGGTGCCCGAATTCAGCATGCAAGGCCTTACCTGGCACGCTTTGAGGCTCAGCTTGATCTCCACCTGGCTGGTCTGGGTGCCCACCCACATGTAAACCTGCGGAAGGATGTGCAGATGGGCTCAGCCATGGATCCGGGTGGGCGCCGTGCAGCCCCACACCCCACTCACCTCCTGCCCATTGTCCAGCAGCATGATGTCGTCATCAGCCAGGTCATCCTGGCAGAAATCAGAACACTTCTCTGACACGGCAAAATAGCCCTTCTCGTTGGAGCACCTAAAGGAGAGCCAGAGGAGAGTGCATCAGTGGCACGAAGTCGTCAGCACTCGCTGATAGAGAAGTTGTTTGGGCCACGGCGTGCCCAGGGATGGACAGACACTGGGGAGAGAGGCTTTGCCTGTCTTGGGAAGCCCAGAGGCTCAAGCCCCTAGTGAAGGCTGGTGTGTCACTGCGGGACAAGGAATGGGACAAGCATGTCCTGAGCCAGAACCCACCTGAAGAGCCGGGAGTGCTTCATGTATTCAGCATCTTCATCATAAGGCTTCTGGCTCCCAATGCCCACCCAGAAGAAGTTTTCAGGCTCTTCTCCCTCGTTGATCACCTGTGAGAACAAGGGTAGTGTCAAGACTGAGTTCCTCCATCCCTCACTGCTCTCAGGTAGGTTGGTGCTAAGCCCAATCCTGTCACCTGCTTGCTGTAGGAGTCATCAAACATGTTGTTCATGATGTCCTCGGCCAGTTTGGCCTCATCAGGGTCAGCAGCTCGGCCCACCCAGGTGTAGACAATGCCCTGGTTGTCTGTGCTTTCAAATGGGACCTGGGGAGAGCAGAATGTTGGGGCTGGGGATGTGTGGCCGAGCCCCTCTTGCTGCTGGGGGAGGATGCTCAGCCTCAGGCAGTACCTTGAGGATGAAGCAGAACTCAGAGTTGAGCAGCCCAGCGTCTGTGTTGATCTGGATGCACCTAGAAGAGAAGCCCACGAGGCACAGTCAGCAGGAGCTGTGGTTCCCCAGCATTCCTGGGCAGTACCAACAAGTTGCGGGGGGGGGGGGGTAGTGTGGACCTGGTGCAGAGGGCTCCACCGTTGGTGCGGATGTGGTACAGGCTGGGCTGGGGTGGGCTGGTCTTCTCCTTCCGCTTGCCCCGGTGGATGACAAACCTCCTCTTGAAGTGTGACAGGAACTTGGGGTTCTCCTGCTGCTGGGTCATGCGCACCACCTGGGCGAGGTGGGTGTCAGCAGGGGCATGGGGCCCCCAACAGAACTCCAAGCTCCAGGTGTGTGAGTGTCTGCTGGCACCTCTGTGCCACCATCTTCATCTCAGCTGCCACCCCCTGCCCTCTGTCCAGGGGGAGATAGGGGACAGGGGAGCAGCAAGGCCAAGCAGAATGACCCCCATATTCCTCCTCCAAGTGTGGGCAGGGGGAGGATCCTTGGGGCTGGGGCTTCGTGGGCTGGGTTAGGGAGCAGTTCCCCGTAGGCAGTACAGGGGATCCCAGCATAGGGTCTCACCTCTAGCTTGCCAGGGAAGAGACTCTCAAACTTCTTCTGCAGGCTGAAGGTAAAGGTGAGCCAGCCCATGTTGGAGGCCTCGCGGCCCTGCCAGAAGTATACGATGCACTGAAAGTCTTCTTCAGGTTGTTTCTCCTCCTCTTCTTCCTCACCCTCCTCTTCCTCTTTGCCTTCACTCTTCTTTTTCTTCTCCTCTTCCTCCTCATATTCTACTGGCACCCAGTATCTGCGTGCAGGGACAGGGGTGAGGGGAGAATCTGGGCAGGGCGATGGGGGATGCAGGGGCTCAGTAGCCCCAGAAAGGACAAACTGGCTCACCTGCAGAGGAAGACGTAGCAGTCATGTGTGTGGAAGTGGCCAAATTCCTCCTCAGGCAGCCGTGCAAATTTCTTGCCCTCCAGCACGAAGCCCTCCATTCCGTCCAGGTCCTCATTCCACTCCTCCATTAGCTGCTCTGCCTGCAGATCCCCATGTGCTTGGTCAGCACATGGAGTTCCAGGCCTGCTGCTGCCATGGGGGACACGTGGGGCATCCCCAACCCTACCTCATTCAGGGGCATGGGGGGCTGCCGGGGCAGGAAGAGCGCAGTGAGGTCAGCCTTCATCTGGTCCTTCTTCTCGGTGTCCTTGCGCACCTTGCCAGCCAGGCCGCCCTCCTGCAGCACGTTCTCAGCGTTGCGGGTGTAGTCCACTTGCAGGACATCATCCCAGTTCTTGAACTTGGATTTGAACACCTGAACATGGAGGATGTGAGGTGAGGAGAGGGAGCAGAAGGCCCCAGGTGCAACCCCATCTCTGCCCTTCAGATCTGTGTCCCCCCACCTGGCACTCGGTGCCCTCCAGGTTCCGTGTGACCATGGCATGCTTGGGGCGGTGCAGCATCCCACACAACTCCTGGCTCAGCTTCAGTGCTGCTGCTCGCACCAGCCGTGACGACTTCCTCCCAATCCAGATAAAGACATCAGACCAGCAGTCCAGGATGTACACATTTTTGGTGTCCAGAAGGCTCTGCAGCTGGGGGCACAAAGTGGAGAGACAGTCAGGTAACTCCTGAGGAATTTTCCAGCCTGGGAAAAGCTCAAGGCCAGCTGAGACAAGCAGAACATCCTGCACCCAGGATACCACTGGTTGAGCCTGCCCCAGAGCATGGCTGGAGGCAAGGAGAGATCAGAACCCATCTCATAGGTCAGAACAGGAGACCCTCCCTGCCCCATCCTATGTCCTACCAGGCGCATCTCAGGCATCAGATCGGCCTTCAGCCTCTTCTTGTGCTCTACCGACAGCTTGTAGTTGATCTGGGGCAGCTCCAGGTAACCCAGCCCTAAGCCAACCTGCAGAGAAAACAGGGACACAGGGTGAGGATGGCCATGACATAGTGATGATCCCACAGAGGGTGGCAGCTCCTCACCTTGTACAGCTTGGGCTTGTGAGGCTGGAAGTCATCAGGGACACAGGGCTGGATCTCCTCGGGTTGCCCCCCCAGCACCTCCCAGAACTCAGGGCTCTCCTGGCCCTGGCAGAGCAGTGTGATCTCTGCTTTGCCCTTGCGCTCATTCTTGTTGATCTTCTCAGCGAAGAGCCTGTGGGAGTGTGGGGTGAGGTGGGCTCCCCACTATCCTGGGTCCCCAGCCCAGGTTCCAGCCCCTACCTGGCCTTGGTGGTGCTGCTCAGTGTGGCCCGGCTGCCCCGCCACACAAAAAGCTCCAGACCATGGTCCAGGAGGAAGACAAAGCTGGAGAATACGGACATAGAGCAGGTGAGGAAGGGATCAGGATGCACCACCATCCTCCCCACACTGGGGTCTTTGTAGAGCAGGTGGGGCCTTTACACAAGGTTTGAATCCCTGGTCTTACAGAAAGGCAGCTCATTTCTACCCTAAAGCTGCAGCCACTCTGTCTTGGCTTGGACCTGGCACTCTGTCCCTTTTTAGGGTCCCATATGTCCCCTCACTCTTTTCTGGCTCACCGGGGGTCTAGGGATGTCCCTTTCAGTGCCACTGGCTCCAGCTTGATGTTCTTCTTCCCGTAGACCCGGTACAGCCTGGAACAGAGAGATGGCCATGGTTGAACATGAGGCACCACCTGCCCTGTGTGTACCCCCTCCCAGCTGCCTGCCCCCAGCCCTACCTGGTGACGTACTGCGTGTCCTCAACAGTGAAGAACCCGCTGGCTGTGCCACCCTCGATGTAGGAGATGTCATTATCAAAAACCTGGGGGCAAAGAAAAGGGGATGAGGGTGGGGAATGGAAGGCTGGGGGCTGTGGGGGGGCACTGAGATAGCCTCACCTGGAGGAACTCATCACTCTCATCCCCCATCTCCTCTCGGATGCAGCGGCACTCGGCCCCCAGGTAGTTGCGCAGGTTGACAGCGTGGATGGCAGAGCATGCCTTCTTGTCCAGAGTGGCCTCCTGCCCGATCCAGTAGTAGATCTCCCAGCTGAGGGAGCCGTTCTCGTCCAGGAAGGTCTATGGAGGGACAGGGTGTGAGAAGGGCTGCCAAAAGTCCTGGGAACACAGTGATCCCTGCTCCCTCCATGTACCTTAAGCACAATGTAGCAATCGGCCTCATAGAACTTCCCATAGAAGGCATCATCCACCAGCGTGGGCACAAAGTTCTCGATCTGCCAGATGCTGAGGCCGGGCAGCTGCCCCACATCCTCACTGAAGAACTCTGAGTAGTCCAACTGTGGCTTCTCCAGGCCCTGGTCCCAGCGGCGTGCCTTCAGGTCCGGTGCCTTTGCTTCACCACTCTCCTGCGGGGACAGGGATGGGTCACCCAGGTGGGACACCCGTGGTGGGACAGGGCTGGATGCAGACCTACCTCTATCTTCTTGTTCTTCTCCTGGGCCACATCTGACATCCCCTTCAGCACCTGCTTGGCTTGGTCATCCTGGGCTGAGTCCTTGCGCCGCCGCAGACGCATCTTGCGGGCCAGCGGGTCCTTGGTGCTGCTCCCTGGGGACAATGGGATGGGGTGAGAGACAGTGGGACTCCCCAGACACGGCACAGGGCCATGCCTCCTTGTCTACTTGCCTGCTGCAGCGGCTGCCACGGTGGCTGGTGAGGCTCCGGCCAGGCGGAGCTGGTTCTGCAGAGAGAAGTCGATGTTGTACCACTCTGACGTCCGCTCTGCTGGCTTCGGGGGCATCACCAGGTTGGGGTTCTCGCGCACATCCAGGACCTGCCAAGGGGATGGGAGACCTCAGTGCTCTGAGGCATGGAGACACCAAGGATGTGAGAGCTCAGAGCACTGCAAGCTCTGGGGAAGTGATGGGGGGCCATGTGCCAGGCAGTGCCCTGCCCTCACCCCATCCTTCGGGCCCCAGGGGCACACAGGGTGCTGGGCTCTCACCTCCACATCTGTCAGGAAGTGGATGGCCTCTGGCAGCGTCACCAAGCGGTTCTTGTTCAGCACTAGCTTCCGCAGCTTGGAACACCTGTGAGACAGGGGGATGCTGAGATAGGGCTGGGCCAGGGTTGCATTCTTTAGGACCCTCCACCTCTGTCACCTCCCAGCTCCTCATTTCTCCTCTTGGGGACAGTGCAAATCTGGCTGGGGGCTGCCCCCTACCTGCACAAGCTCTCAGGGATGAGCTCCAGGCTGTTGTTGGCTGCCATGAACTCCTCCAGGTTGGAGAGCTTGCCAATGCCTGAGGGGATCCCGTCAAAGTCGAGCTTGTTGGAGTTGAGGTACATCTTCTTCAGCTTGGTCAGCTTGCAGATGGCCGACTGGGGAAGGAAGGAGGAGGTGGTGGGGTGAGATCTGGCACCACAGCCACAGCAAGGACACGATGGAAGGATGAGGATGACACTCACAGGCAGGGAGGTGAGCTCATTGCGGGACAGGTTGAGGGTCTCCAGCTGTGTCCACTGGTCGATGCAGAGGGACAGCTCGGTGATCTGGTTGCTGCTGAGGTTGAGGCGCCGCAGGCTGCCCAGTGTGTAGAGGCACTCAGGAACACGGCTGAGGTTGTTACAAGACAGGTCCACATCTGGGGGACAAACAGGGCTGAGGCTACCAGGACACACACCAGGACAGCCCCAATGCAATGCCCCAGTGCAGCACTACCTGCCAGGTTGACCAGGCTCTCCAGGCTGGTGGGCAGGTTGCTCTGCGTGCGCTGTGTGTTCCGGAGGTGCAGGGTCTGCAGAGCTGTCATTGCCGGGAGCTGCCTGTGTCACAGAGATAGCATCAGGGTATGGCCCAGAGTGGCTCCAATATCTTGGGAACTAGCCACAAAATGGAGCCGTACCGGAGCTGTGCGTGCAGCAGGGGGTTGTCATTGAGGATGAGGGTCTGGAGGTGCACCAGCCGTCTCATCTGTGGTGGGAGACTCTCCAGCTTGTTGTTGCTCAGGTCAAGGTAGAGCAGGTCCGTGAGGTTGATGAAAAGCTGGTTGGGGATGGTCTCGATGCTGCGGGGACATGGGAACCTTCAGGGTGGCCCTGGATGTGCACTGGATCCAACCCAGAGAGGGGGACCCAGAGTGAAGTGGGGAGTGGAGGTGACAGGTGGAGGTGGTCGTGGTCAGGGGAAGTTGTGCTGCCAGGAGCCCCACCTGTTGTGGCCCAGGTTGAGCACCAGCATGTTCTTGGCATTCTCCAGCTCCCGGGGACACTCAGTCAGATCATTGCGGCTCAGGTCCTGGGGGATGAAAGCGGGCATCATCCTCAGTCCTGGGATGGGTCCCCCATCCCACAGTTACCACCCACCCCCAAAGACCATGGAGCATCTTTGGGACCACGCTCCAGATGCTCTTCAGTCCCACATGTGTCTTCGAAGGGCACAAATGAGCAGGACCAGGAGCCCAGCCTGAAGCTCTTACTGTGGGAAGGAGCAGCATGGAGACTCAGCACTTACCAGCACCGAGAGGTCCTCCAGCTGGAAGATGTCATCGGGGACTCCTGAGTTCTTCAGGCTGTTTGCACGTGCCACGATTGCCTTCAAAGTGGACAGAGAGAAATGACTGCAGCCATCACCTGGCTCCAGCACCTGCTGAGCCCCTCAGGAGGACCAGGGGCCACCCTTGTGTGGCCAAGAGATGCTTGGGGACAGCATCCCCATTGCATGGGATGCACAATGGGACACTCACCCGGAGGCAGGGCAGGCTGGACAGCTCTCCGTGAAGCGTGGTAAGGCTGTTGTGGCTGACAGACAGGTGCTCCTGCAGGGAAGCAGGACAAAGCCCCAGTGAGTAGTGAGGGGAGCAGAGTTCAGCCCGGACTTGCATAGGGCTGCTGCGGTCCCAAATTGGCTGGGAGCCCCCAGCATGTCCATAACATGCTGTAGGCACCACCAGAGCAAAGCTCAATCATGGGCTCCACCAAGGGCTAGGCACAGAACTGGAGCTGCCAGGGAACAATGCCAAGCAGCTGCTGGCTACTGCTTTTTTTTTTTTTTTTCCTTTGCTAAAAGAGCCCAAACCCTTAATTCTCCCCATAAATTTTCACCCTTCCCTTCTATTACCAGGCAGAGGAAGAAAATGTGGTTTCTGGTCTGGTTTGCTAAGAAAACAAGGTGAAAACCAGCACACCCCTGCCTCAGCCCCTTTCCTAACAACTCCTGCATCCAATTTCAACCACACTTCCTTGCTCAGCCCTATTATTAGACGCTGGCACATGAGGCAGGCAGACAGCAGGTTCTTGGCTCCGCAGCCCTCCCAAGAGCCCCATCCCCTGCCTGCTCACCAGCTTTTGCAGGGCAGCGAGCTCCTCGGGCAGGTAGCAGAGCCCTGTGTGGTTCAGCTTCAGCCAGCGCAGGCTGGTCATCGCCTTCACATGCTCTGGGAAGTAGCCACCCTGGGAGGGCATGATGGTGAGAGAACAGCATGATCCATGGGGTGACAATGGAGAGACAGGGCTGGTGCTGTAGGGCTGCTGAGGGACAGATCACCCAGCCCCATGGGAATGGGATTTAAGGATGGGATCATCCAGCCTTATGGGATTGGGATCTGGGGACTGAGATCACCCAAATGTACAGGACCAGGATTTAGGGATGACATCACCTGGCCCTACTGGACAAGGACTGGGGGCTGACACCTCCCGGCTGTCCAGAGTCCCAGGGGTGGGTGTCCAGAAGTCCCCCTCATACAGCAGGGCCTGATAGGCGCCCCTGGGGCCAGGACCACGACCAGGGCTGGGACTGATCGGCCCTACGCGAGAATCTCCGGGCCTGGCGGGGAGCGGACAGGCCTGACTGCCCCTCCCAGCACTATGGCACTGCCCCCGACTCTCCCCGCACCCCGCCCGCCCCTAAGCCGGGTACCGCTCCCGGCACTCCCCCCGCACCTTGAAATCGTTACCGCTGAGGTCGACGCCGCGGACGAAGGGCAGCACCCCGGTAGCCGCCATGGCTGCGGGGAACCGGCGGGACGCGGCACCGCCCCACCGCCCCGCCCCGCCCTGCGCTGACGCTAATTGGAGGCGGGGCCGAGGAGCGCTGCATTGATTGGCTGCGCCGCGAGTTGCGGGCGCGCCGGCGCGCCAGCACGCGCTGCTGGTCCGCCCCGATGGGAGCAGCGGGTGAGTGGGGAGGGGGGGGAACTGTGGGAACATCCCGGTGTGGGGGGCGGGGGTTCGGCACAGTCGGGGTGAGGAGAGGGAGGTCACCCTCGGTAGTACCCGTCCCTCAGCGGTGTTTGCTTTCTTACCTTTGTTTGCCCTTGGCAGCTCGGTGAAGGGGGCTGTATACATGCCGGCCCCTTCCGGGGTACCGATGCGGCGCCCCGTTCCGTCCCCGTCTGCCGGCGCTGCCCCGAGTGTTGGTGGGCACCACTTAACGGCGGCGCGAGGCGGCCGGAGCCTTATCGGGGTGACCCTTGGTCCGGCCCGGCGCCACCACCGCAGCGGGTAACAGCGGGAGCCCTGGGCCTGAAGGTCAGCTGGGGGGTCCGGCTGCCCTAGGATCTCGCGTCCTGCCGGCCCCTCCGCCTTCACCCCGTCGCCGTTACACGCCGGGTGGCTTTGGGGAGCCGGCTCCCCGCTGTCGGATTACGGCGCACCGTTCCTCTTCCTTCCCGCAGGTGACCATGGCTGAGTTCGCGCAGCAGCGGGGCAAGCGGCGGGACGACAGCGGGCTGGGCGGCGTCCTCGACCTGCTGCTGGCCAACGCCAGGCTGGTGCTGGGCGTCAGCGGCGCGGCCGTGCTCGCCATCGCCACGCTGGCCGTCAAACGGGTGAGGCTGGGGAGGTCCCCAAGCGCTGCACGGGGCGATGTGTCACATCACGTTTCAGAGAAGTGCCTCGTTGTTTTCATTTTAAAATCTGTAGGAAGCTTGTGTGCATCTTTGAGTCTCTCAAACCGTTGCTTTTCACCAGTAGGAGAGCTGTGTGTGACTGTTAACCCCCTGTGTGCGCTGTCCCCTGCTTTGGGGTGGGGAGTGCTACCAAGAGAACAACTTGTCTGTGCTGGTTTTCTCTGTGGCCCCTCAGTCTCTTTGCTCTTCCAGCAACAGCAGCCTTCTGTAAAGGGTGCTGCTGATCTTGGGGCTTTCCCCTCACATCCATAGCGTTCCTTGTGTTTGCATGAAACAGCAGCAGCTAGAACAGCTCTCTATGTGAGTAAGGCCATTTGGGGTCTGCAGCCCCCCCCTCTCAGCACACTCGGGATGGGGAGCCCCCACTGCCCTCTGGGTGAGATGTGGGTGTTGTGGACCACGTGCACATCCCCTCCATCTGTCTCTCCTGCCAGCTGATAGATCGAGCCACGAGCCCTCGAGAGGAAGATGATCCCAAAGCTGAGCAGAAGAGCCTGGAGGAGAGCTGGCAGGACTTGGCCCTGATCAAAGCAACACAAAAACCTCCCAAGAAGCAGAGAAGGGCAGACCTCAGCGAACCCCTGCTCTCCCCGGCTCCACCGCCAGCACCAGGTGATGCTTATGGCGAGTGCGTGTGGGTGAAGATCATCTTGGCTGGCTGTGCCTGGGAGCTGGGCTTTATTTTTAGCTCCATGACCGGAAAGCTGACCCGATTGTGTCTTCCCTCTTGGGAGGCTCCCAAGCTGCGGCCCCTTTTTTGGCAGTGCCTCAGTAACAGTGCCTCTGATAACTCCTGGGTGTCTCAGCCAGCTGGTTGCAGTAGAGGCTGCCTTGCTTTTGTTTCCTGTTGAACAGTGCTTGGTTTTTGGGTCAGCTCTGTCTAGGGAGGAAGATGTGCCTGTGAACTGCTGCAGACAAAGGCTGGCTTGTCCAGCTGGCTGCAAAGCCGGTGTTTTTGAGTAGGAAAGCAGCCCAGCCTGGTGCTGGGCAAGTTCTGAGGCACCACACCCAAAGTGGGATTGATTCAGGACTCAGCAACCAGGCAGATGTAGGGGTGAGCAGTGGGACTGAGACTTGTGAGGGACACTGGTAGTTTGTGCTTTGTCTGGCAGCTGCTGCTGCTTAGCTGGGCTTAGCCACCTCTAGCTGGGGTGTAATACCAGATGCTGTTGGGTTTGGGGTTTGGATCGAGCCTTGTGTTGGCTGGAAAGTCAGCCTTGTGGCCAAAGGCTGAGAGCTGGGACTTCAGCACATGCTTTCTTCATGGCTGTGGCACGAGAAGATGTGTTGTCTGATCTGCCCAAAGCCATGACTTCTTCCTTGCCTTTGCCCCATCCTTTTCTTGCAGAACCCAGGACCTGCCCAGTGCCCCCGGAGCCTCCTCAGGCCGAGCCCAGCCCTCCCTGCTGCCTCACGCTGCAGGAGAAGCTGCTCTCACACTACAGCATCCACCTCCCTATGTCTGAGGAGCAAGTGGCAGTCGCCCAGCAGCTGGCCCAGAGCATCTGTGCTGAGCTTCAGAGCTTCCTGCGGAGCAAGTGCCCGGAGTTGCCCTTTGGCAGCCTCTTCCTCAGCGGTCCCCTGCTCGATGGCCTTGGGGCTCTTGCTGCTGACCACATCCACTTCATGCTGCCAGTAGTCCTCGATGCCACCCTTTGGAGCCTCATCCCAGGAGAGGACACCGTTGTGAGAAACCCCCAGTACTGGATGATCAAAAGGACTGACTTGGAGTATTTCCCTCGTGGGCGCAGCCCCTGGGACAGGTTTCTCGTGGGCCAGTACCTCTCCTCCAATGTGCTCAACGAGACCCTCCACAAGATGTTGGTGGCCTCCATCAACTGGCCAGCCATAGGCAGCCTGCTGGGGACAGTCATCCACCCACTCGTGGCCTCCCGGGAGCTGAGGCTGGATGTCAAACACGATCAGGTTGAGTTGAGCATTGCCCTCTTCCCGGTGGTGGAAATGGAGGACAAAGTTCTTTTGGCTGCTCCTCCTGAAGGACTGGTGGAAAACCTCTGGCTTGAGAGCTTTGGTAGGGCGGAGGTCTTGAAGGTGAAGGAGCTGGATGCTGGCGACGCCGGCGCTCGGCAGCACTGCCTCTGCATCCTGAATAGTGTCTGCAGGAGCCATCCTGCCCTGCACAAGCTGAGCGGCAGCCCCTTGGCACACGTCATCCTTCACCTGAGTATCACTGAGTCAGACTGGACAGAGGAAAGCCTTGCCACCAGGTTCCAACAAGTGCTCGAGGAGCTGGTGGGCTACCTGGAGAATGGGGTCCTGCCTTGCTACTTTAACCCCAAAGTCAACCTTTTCTGTGAGCTGCTGGAAGAGGAAATAGAGGAGATGGGCTTCCTGCTCTACAGGGCTGTGTCTGAGCCAGGACTCCTGCTGACAGAGAAGTGACTGGTACAGCAAGAGCTCCTGAGCATGGGGAGTTCCTCAGCTGTCTGGGTTGTGATGCTTCTAGTTGACTAGTTGGTAAGAGGCCAAGTTCTTGCACTTTATGAACAAAAGTATTTCCTTTCTGAATAAAACGTGCCTGAGAGAAATGGATGATGGTGTAAGAAGCTGTTTGCCATGGGGCTCTGCCTTACCCACATTGAATGCAGCCCTTAAAATGAAGTCCCATCTGCTGGGAACCAACATGGAACAAGTTTGACTGCTGGATCCCAGTGAACTGCTCCATCCCAGCCTGCCATCCCAAGCTCTAGGCTCCTCTGTGCTCCAAGCAGAGACCTGAGCTGTTTGGAGCTTCTCCTGCCCCTTGGGACACACACGGCTCTTGATGCTGCTACAAACTTCATGGCTTCTGGCATCCTGGGTGCTGTGTGGGTCCTTCTGTGAGCACTGAGCTCAGTCATGCAGTGCCATGGGGTGAGGTGGGAACCTTGTTCCTTGTCAGGGCTGCATTCGGGGGTGTTGCCAACCTGAAATAAAGCCTGAGCAATGGCTGTGCGGCGCTCTGGATACTGCAAGGTAATGCCATGGCAGGGTTACTCTTTGGAAATCCTTTCAGGTACCAAATGGCAAACCAAGCTCAGACCTGCCTGGCTGTTCTGCCAGCATCAGCTCTGCCCCCAAGGAGGGGGTCTCGGAGGCCCATTCTCCAAGCTGCTGTGCTGCAGCATGGGCTGGCAGCTAGCTGCAGGAGCTGCAACCTCCTGGTGGACACCAGTGCCCATCTAGTGGGCCATGATGTCCCCTCCCAGCCTGTCAAGTGACCTTTTTATGTATGTATTGCTGCTGTCTTAATGTCTTGTTGCCCTGAAGCTTTGTGGTGTGGGGCAGGAAAGGACAGGATTGATGCACAGAGCAGAGTGCTTGCAAGAAGTCAAGTGTGGTTTGTACTTCTTTTCATTAAGATCTATTTTGTTCGAGTATTCTTTGGTTTTGTTGTGTTTTTTTTTTTTCCCCTTTGAGTGGCTGCTGTTAGGTTTTGTTTCTGCCTGTAATCCAAGTGTGAAGGAATACATTCTTGTATTTAATGGGAAGAGCTATGCTGTTTTTGCACACTGGTAGAGATGGTGAAATCCTGTGGTCTTCAGCATGAGCATCTGTTGTGGTTTAGTTTTCTTTACATCTATCTTGTTTACAGGAGGAAAAAAAAATCACTATGCCTTTCTTCCTAGTCTGAAGACTACTTGGTTTGTTCCTTTGAGCGACTT
The DNA here is from genome assembly GCA_037305975.1 of Chrysolophus pictus. Taxonomy (NCBI): domain Eukaryota; kingdom Metazoa; phylum Chordata; class Aves; order Galliformes; family Phasianidae; genus Chrysolophus; species Chrysolophus pictus. The sequence continues at coordinate 5,125,510 of CM074589.1, forward strand.
CCCAAGTGTTAGTGATGAGAATAAATCCTTGCTGTGTTACCCCGGTTCTCTCGTCTCAGATGTTTTGTCTCCTGTCCTGTAGTAAGGGCTGAAGCTGTGCTCCTGGTGTGGCAGCATTCCTGGGAACAGTGCAGCTGGGGTGTACCCTGCACAGAGCTTGGCAGCGCTTTGGACCTCATGGTGCATGGCTTTTCTCTTCCTCTTCCAGACCACCACATAAAGCACCCAGTGCTCCTGCTGCCTGCAGAAGCATCCAGTGCTGTCTGGATGCTGAGATCTTGCTGCTTAGCTAGCAGCCCTAACTGCTCAGCTGCCTGAATGCTAACCAGGGTTAAACCAGTAAAGCTGGTAATGGCAAATGCCATCAGCAATGCTAAACCTGTGTGCTATGCAGATGCTTTCTGTTGCTGTTGCCATTTGGAGGCTGCCCAGCTCTAGCCATACTTTAGCCAGCTCACTGATTGCATTACGAAGCCTGCTAATCCTGTTATTTTAGACATCAGGTTTATATTTTTAGGTTACAGCTGTTAATAGTGGGAGTGAGGCGTACAGAGAAATACAACGTAGGTTCTCTTGACCATACTCCATAGGTCTGGGCCTGATAGCAATGAACTTCTGTAAACTTCAAAGTTCTTCTTTCTTGTGCAGAGCTGAAAATGAACCTATGCTGTTGTGGTCTCTCGTGCTTTGAGCTACCTTCTAGGCAGTGCTTCAGCCTCCTGCCCACTCCGCTTGCTTCATGTATCACCTTAGTACTGACCCATGGGAACTGCTCTCTGATTAGGAGCAGTGTCCTGAGCAACACTGGAGGCCCAGAGGGAGCAGCTGAGTACTGTCCTCTGCCAGAAGAGGACAAGGGAGTTTTGTGGAGCTACTTACTTTGATGTAGAGAAAGCTCAGACAGAGAGGGAGGAGGTAGGTTGGCTTTTTCTCAAGGAGTTCAGTCTAAACTATGTGCAGGAAACAAGAAACTCCCTTCAGGTTCAGCCAATTGTCTTTCCCTGGACAACAGCACTACAACAAATGCAGCTGGTGAGATAAAACTGTTTTACCCACAGCTCAAAGAAAAGCTGCAGGGAGTTTCTGCCAAGAAAGCTTCTGTATTGTTCCAACAACTGAATGGAAAGATTTGTGTAGATGCTTTTAATAATAGCTCAACTATTTTAAATAGGAAGAAATCATCAGACAGTCAAGATGTCACTGCATCAAACTTAAAAATTAAATAATTTTTTAATATGAAGCTTATTACTTGGACAAAAATAACTTTCATTAACTAGCAGCATCACACAGGCACGTCCTGAGGTCTGGGCAAGAATGCAGTTTCAAATTCAGGAACAGTCTAAAATGAAGGCATTTCCCGAGCACTGCATCTGAGCTTTCCTTTCAGGACAAGCTCCAGCTCCATCTTCTCTGCACCAGGTTCCATCACAGACAAGGTAAGTGACAAAAAAGAAAAGGGAATGTTGCTGTGGTAACTTCCACTTAGAAGGGCAACTTAAAATTCCACACTGTGGAAAACCAGGGAGATAGAAGAGTAGAGCAGCCCTAGAGTCTGTCCCAGTGGCTATGATCCAGCTCTTCCTCATGCAGAAATGCTGCATACAACTGCTACCACAGCAGGAGCTGCAGGTGGACTAAATCCACTGCTGTTTTCACTGCAGATCCACAGTTTCCAACTACTTCCTTGAAATGTTTAGAGTATTTTGATTAGCTCAGCAGAAGAGCAGTTGTAAAGCAAAGGCTGACACTAGCAGTAGAGCCAGTTTTCAAAGCTGTTTGAACCCTTGCTGCCCATGCTCATAATGCATGAATGAGGAAGGTACCCCTTAGTAGGAGCAGCCTGCAACCAACCCTTCCCAAACGCACCCACGCAGACTTGTTTCTGTGTTCCAGATCCTTTCAGCAGTAGCTGCTCCTAAAGCAGCTGGAGCTTTCAGAATCTCAAAAGATGTCCATCCAGGCTCAGTGATCTAGAGGACAAGTTTTCTTAGTGTGGCCAGGCTGGTGGCAAATGCTACAGGTCCGTGGTTTCTTGGCTGTTGCTCCTTGGGAGAGGTTGCTTGGTCTCTTAGCTTTACTTCCCAACTCCCTTGAGTATCCACTGCTCCCAAAGTGGTTAAAAGAGAAATCTCCAGAAGCTCCTAGAAAGAAATAACTTGGATTTAAGTGCCTTTGAAAATACACAAAGGTGAAGGTGATGATGGGTTCAAAATGGCAGAAGATCAAGGACTTTGCTATTGCAGCCAATCAAGTTATTTCTGAAACTACACTTGTTTCAGATTTGTTTGAACATTTAAATATTATCCATCTCTCTTGCAGCATTAGAGAAATGTGTGAACAGAACAGGGAAAACTGATCTTTCTGGCTGTGTGCTCCAGGCTACAGCCAAAGCAGAGGCAACAAAACATGCCAGAGAACTTGTTCTTAAAGTAGGTCTGAAAATTTGGTTCTGCCCCTTTAGGGCCAAATGTTTACAAAGGAAGTTGGTGCTAAAGAGCTCTCTCAGACTACATCTTTGCCTCTTTATTTTGCTTATGGTCCTTTTTTTTGTCAGTGCTCTTTCTTTTGCTCCTTCTTACTTTTTGTTGTTGTTTTCTTTTTTAATGGGTGTTTGCTTTCAGCACCTTTTCACTGCAGCCACACTCAGCTTCTCAGCTGTGATCAAAGCTTCAGCAAGGCCTGGCCCTCCAGTGAGTTTCTAACTAGGATGGAGGGAGCACCACAGCTTCCTTGGCCTGACAGAATGGGGTTTAAGATCTCCAAAGAGGTGTTGCTGCTTCAACTCCGTTCAAATCAGTAACAGATCTCTCAAAATGGAACACTAGAATTTGGGAGCACAAATTTTGTCTCAGACTGTTGGAAAGCATGCTGGGTTTTGTTCAGCAACACATGGACGCACAGATGCACAAGCTTACTGCATGTCGAAGCAAAGCATTCTGTTACTACTTAGGAACTCAGTGGATCTGTTACGAGAACGTATCCTGCTAGCACTGTGAGAAAGGTAAGCCAAATTCAGTTGTTGCAAGAAATATTTAAAATACTATAATGCTTCTGACACTTTCTGAAGACAAACCTGAAGTCTGTCAAATGTAGGAGTTGTACTATGACAGCATTATGCATGTATGAGGAATGTCTATTTAGTTTAGCTTGAAGAACAGCCTCCAACCCTCGAATTTTACCCCAAGCCCAGTCTTACCTGGAGCCACATTTTCATCAGCCCACTGGAAGAAGCCGCACTGCTGCTCTCTGGGTTTTGAGCACGTGTGGAACTGTCGCCCTTTGTTAGGGCCATCTTTTTGGACCGTGCGTGTGACAGCTGGCTGGTCACACCTGCAGACTGTGCTGCCTCCTGAATTGGAGTTGTTGCTGCTTCCAAAATGTTCTGGGCCTCTCTTTCCTACTGGTCTCTGAGAATTTGCAGGGCCCCTTGCCCCAAAGGCCTGGGGTGGTGCAGAGCCCCGCGGAGCTGCATTGCTTCTGTCCTCTGACTGTTGATCAGACCAGAGGAAAAAGTTGCAGGTACTGGCACTGCATTTGTAAAACTGTCTGCCTTGATTGGGCCCTTCTTTGCGCACAGTTAACAGCATGGCTTCATTCCCACAGTTGCACACCACTGCGTTATTCCCATCATCTGAAGCAGCTGAAGGAGCAGGCCTAGGTGCTCTTGTTGAACTCAAGTAAAGCAGATGTCCTGTTGCCATGTTTGTGGTACCTCCTACATGCCTGTTTTCGCTGTTTGCTCTGTTAAAGGAGTTGTTTGCCTGCAACTGGTTGGCCTGCTGGCTGGCTGACTGTCCGGATTGGGATGATCTGTTTGAGTACCTCAGGTCCAAAAGCTCTTTCAGCATCTGATCGCATCCTCCAATGCAGCCAACAAACTCCAGGGGCATGGTGGGTGGAACACTGCCTCTCTTAAATTTAAACTTCAGTCTAAAAAGAAAGGAAGAATATAAATCTGCCAGTTCTGCTGTACTTACTGTTAACCTTACTTCCCTTCACTTTCTTTCCATCCCCAAGCCATGAGAATGCTGCTCCAGCTTTTCAAGACTGAAACAGAAAACTGTTGCCCAACCTAGTCCCTGGAAGTCACTGGCCCCGATGACTAATAGTATAGTGTCTGAGAGGTTGCACTTCCCTAAGGGATGACTGGTAAGACCCACCTGTGAACTGGATGTGGTTTACACACAGCACAGATGCTCTCGTCCTTGGCCACATCCAGCACAAAATCAGGAAACCAGACCGCAGTTTTACAAGCTGGATATCCCATGCAGCTGAGATAGAACCTGCCATGGGATGAAGATAAGGAAGAGGCAAAATCAATACTGTCAGTGACTGTTCTCTTCTTTTCTCAGCTGTCAGAAGTTACCAAAGCAAAGCTTTTTTTTTTTTTTTAAGAGTACTTGAAAAAGAGGTTCAAAAACACATAGCTTTAACAGCTCGTGCAGTTTGTTAGCTGCAGCCCAAGTTTTCATGCAGTGCTGCAGAGAGCAGGTAAATGAACAACACTTAGCAAGGTACAGAAAGTTGTGTTCTAAGACAAGGAAGATCACCAACCCGCCATTCTTCTTGGTCTTCAGCACCATGTCATTGTTGCACTGGGGACACTTCCGAATGGAAACGGGCATTGCTGGATAGACTTCCTCTTGCTCTGCAATTTCTGTGCCTTCTCCGAAATACTGAGCCAGAGCCTGGTCCAGCCTATAGAGAAACAAGCAGAGCATGCATTGTGTCTCATCTGCAAAAAGCAATCGAGCAGTGAATTGATGCCTGCTGCCCTCTAGCACAGCTCCTCTGAGCTTCTCCCTAGGCATGTCAATTTAGCACTGTGCCTCTGGAACAGGCTAGACATGGGTGCAACATGGATGTGGCCAAAGCATTTGCTTATGTCCTTCAGATATCTCTGAACTGAATTCAAAGAGTGTAAACCACAATTTGCAGTTAATTGGCACCAGCTCGTGATGGCATGCCATACTTCGAGTCAACCCTTCCTATGTGAATGCCTGCACATACTGAGCAGAGCCCCAAGAAGGAAATGTGACAGGATCCTATTCCAGGCCAGAATGGCCAAGCAAGTAAAAGACGGCAAAGACAAAAGACTCACTTGTTGGCTCTGGCCACAGCCTCAATGAAGACTTGTTTATACTTTTGGACTTGCTGTTGCAACACTATAGATTTGTCTTTCTTTCCCTCACAGATCAGCTTCAGATCAGTCTCTAGCTCAGCTCGAAGATCGGGCTTGGACATCTCATAGCCCATGGAATCATAGCCTGGAGGAGCATACCACATGGTAAGTGAAAGGATCAAGCAAGTAAGGAACCTGCCCTCTTTCTAACAAGCACTGCCCTTACCTTCAACCAGCCCCATGCCCAGGTGGCCTGGGAGGAACCTCTGATCTGCTGTAAGCCCCACATACATCCGTGTCTTAATTGTCTCAATGTGCTCAGCGTGAGTGGCATCAGTTCCTGCAAGCAGACAGGTTGTGAGTCAAATTAGGTGCCAAGAAGAGATTTCTCTTGTGCCTACTGTAGTGTAAGATGCTAAAGGGACAAGGAGACAGAACTTATAGCCAGGAGTAATGCTGGCATTGCATCCCATTGGTGCGGAGGCCGAGAAAGTGCATGTAGACATGCCCTGGACCCTAAACTTCACATCCCCTTGGGTACTGAAGAGACACTACAGTCTTGTTAGTTTCTCTGGATGCTGCCCATAGGTTTCTACTATCTCTCTGTTCTGCATATTTAAGTAACTTGTTATCTGAAGTGATGTTTAGAGAATCCCCTACTCTGAGGGCTGAAAAGAACCAGTACTAGGGAAGTAGAGGAGATGCTCATGAACAAAGCTCTCTCAAGACTGAAAGGCCACACTGCCAATACTGACCAATGCCATGTTTCTCCATGAGTGCAATGAGATCCGCTTCTGTGAGGAGCAATGGAGGGCTGGTTTCCCCATCCACCATCTCCACTGTAGTGGGCTGAAAGCGAGACCCTTTCTGATACAGTGGGATAACCTGAAGGGAAGGAGAATCTCTTTGAAACTGCCTTCTGGACCACTGAAGACAAATGTCATGCTAACAGCAAATTGGTGCAGTAATATAGCAGCACTCTGTTCTGAAGGAGATCCAGTCTTGGGATGCTCAGGATTAGCTAGTGAAGACCTGTCAGAGACACCATGGAACAGCAATTGCAGCTCCTCTTGGTGAGTAACCCTCCCCATATAGAAGCAGCCCTGAATGGTCTCTGCTGTGGTGTCAGAAAAGGAAGAATCTATCCAAAGCTGGCATAACAAAGTGGCACAGGTCTTCAGCAGAGATAGTTCTAAGTGAAACAGCCAGTGGGCTAAGAATTGTCAAAGAACATTCTGTAGATGGGCCTGAAAGTGGCAGAGAAGCTTTCCCATTAGTACAACCCATCTACAGTTTTAAACGGAGCTATTTTAGCCTGTCCAATCTATGTTGTTCAAGGATGTTACCTTGTCACTCCACTTCTCATAAGGATAAACTTCCAGATAATTTCGGGCCAGGATCATAAGTCCTTGAGCAATGAATCGCTCGTTAGCAATGTCAATCTCCACAGTTGTTTCTTGTCCCTTGGCATCTTGAGAGCAGCAAGCCAAAAAATGGCGCACAATGAATTCATATAGTTTCTGTTCATTGCCCTGTTATCAAACAATAAAAGAGAGTTACTCTCTTCTAGTATTAGCAAGATATTAAGAAATATTAGTGAATCTCAGGTGAGGATGCTGTGCTAACAACTATATTATTAAGATTTCTATCTTTATTTTATCAAGCAATACTAAACTTACCTGCAGGTTAGCAGTGTATTTTGTGGGATGAATGGGAGGGTGAGCCTGATCTGATTTGGTTCCATTCCGAGGGGTTGGCCCACCCTGATCCAAGATCCTCTGTGCAAATGCTCCCCAGTTGGGGTCCTGTGTTTGTTGCTGTACTAAGGCAGAGAGGTTCAGCTCCTTGGGGAAAATGTTGGTCTCTGTTCGGGGATAGCTAATAAACCTTAAGAAAGACAGAAGAGCATTTCAAGAGATGCTCAAGGATGATTTCTGTGTTGGACTAGTGGTCATATATTTTTGAAATAATTAAGTTTTCCAAGACAAATCTTGCTTTCTTACCCTTGAGTATAGAGTTTTTCTGCTATTCTCATGGTTTCCTTTGCATTTATTTTCAGTTTGCGGGAAGCCAACTTCTCAAGTTCCTGTGTTGGGAAGAGCCAGAAAAAAATGCATTTGTGCAGTATTCTGAGTAAAATATCTGTTTAAAGCTTCCTTCAGATTAGTCTTTTCAGCATAGTTCAAACATACCACTGTGTCCAGGGGCAGGGGCCTCCATTTGCTCTTTGGCTTGCTTCCAACCTCAACAACAGTGGCAACAGGATCCTAAATGCAGAGTAAGCAAAATGCAAAATCTCCTTGAAGAGTTCACACAGACGGCTCTTTAAACATCTTGAACAAGAAGGATGCAGGAAACGTTTGGCCAATATTAGATCATACATCTATTTACAAGTTTTCCTACCTCCATACACATGTGGTAAAGGACCAGGCATGCTGTGTGATTAAAGAGCCGGTTCCTCTTCCAGTTGAAGACCACATTGCCATCTTCATGATCATGTGTCACTGTGTTGAAAACCAGATCAGAGTTACACAGTAGTAATATAGTTGAAAGCCAGCAGAGGCAATGGGACCACACTACTGGGAAACATTTCCAGTTCTGCTTAATGATAATGGCAAAGGAAATCACTTCTGCAGCACTGTTTGTTAGTTGCCCTGAAGTTTTTTCTCTCTAAATACATGAAACCCTTTAAAATGGATTACTGCATTTGTTTTCCTCCAGCATACCTTTGATTTTATAGAAGGCTTCAGGGACAAAGGCTTGGATGGCTTTAAAGCGCTCAACTACGAACCCCAGAGTTGGGAACTGGCAACTGCCATAGCTGATCAGCTGATCTGCTAAAATATCAGGGAAGATCTTCCGGAGCCTCAGGGTCTGGAATCTGGTGAAAGCAGCACCTGAGAAAACAAAATGGATGCTAGAATTGAATACTTCAGCAATGAAAGATAGTCACAGCACTGCAGAGGGCTTTTTTTATACCCTAATTGAGTATTAATTTTACTCTTAATATTAAAATTCAGAGAAGCCTTTCAGAGCTATTAACCTACAGTTTGTTTCAAAGAATGTGTTGTTTACTGTGAAACAGGAAATGTGCTTTAGTTGATTCTGATCTCAAAATCAGATTTAGAACACTACAGGGAGCAATGTCTTTTGTTAGAGATATGGTACCAGATGATTTTTGAACTTCATGAGTTTTAGCAGTGTGAATTTGGCTGAGAAATGAGGAAGTCTGATAGCTAGCTATCTAGTTTTTAACTCAATCTAAGAGTTCAGGTATTTATAAAAAAAAAAAAAAGCTATATGTTGATGACAGAATGTAAGCTGTCTGTCCCCTGCCTGCTTACTACGCTCTTGCTCGCTTGCTTTCAGGAGCATACGCAGCAGCTCAGCCCAGCAGCCAGCTCTCATCTCCAAAGTAGTTTACTTACCTATCCTGAGGTCCAGTTCCTGCCTGACTTCAACAGCATCACTAGTTTTTTGATCTGGTTGGGTGAGATTCTCACAGGCCCTTCTGACAGCATGAAGTGTGATCTCTGAAAAACGTGCTCGGAATACCTGGAGGTTTGGCTTTACTATCAGACAAAAAAAAAAAAAATCAGAGTAACTCATACAGCAATAGAAAGCATGAGCTAATACACTGCTGCTATCTTTGAAAGTGTATGCTGTCAACCTATTCTATATCTTTCCAATGTATTAGTGTATTTCTGGTGTATCAGAGCCATGTATCTATCATAACTACAGCCAGGAGATTTGACCTGAACATGCTAAGAATGGTAACAGAGTAAGAATGATATCTGTTACTAGATCCGAGCAGTGATACTTGTTAAATCATCATTTTAATGGAAAGCAGATTGATGCAACAGATGCTCTACACACCAGCTTTGCAAACATGAATGATCTCAAAACCGATGTTCTCTCCTTCTCGATCACAGTCAGTCCAGATGACCAGAGCTTGGCATTGCTGGACTTCTCGTTCCAGGGTTCTCTGAGATGAGAAAAAAAACACTGAATGAGACCTACTCAGGCCACTCAGTTTGACATTTAGTTTTAGAATGACTCACAAAAAGAACATGAAATGCAACATGTATCCATAGAGATGGATTGTTGCAATAACATTTTGCAATGGTAACTCTCAGGAGATTAGGCAGCTTTCAAAAGAAGTGAATCATTTATTTACTCTCTGTTAAAAAGCACTGCTTGGATTGGATTGTACCACAGTCTGCTTTTTGAAAATGTCATTTTTTTGTAAAATTGAGGTGCAATTAGCTGTTCCAGCTTGTTGGAAACAGCATTTCTACTTTTAACAAAGTAACTGCTCCTCTACTGTTCTGATTTTGTACTAGCGGGAGCCTTCAACATTACAGAACAACACAGTACTCCTAGAAAATCCAGGAGGAATTTGCCAAACTCTAGAAACTTTTTAAAGTTAAGGACAAAAGTAAAATCCTTCCTTTGCCTGAAGTAATATTTGTGGAATTAAACTCTGAACTCTGACTTTCAAGAAAACTTTTAAAAACAACATACCTTAATATCCACATAATTCTCAGGACAATATTTCTCGATTTCAGCATCAAAGAGAGCTAGAGGGTTACAGCTATTCCTGGTAAACGGAGGATAAACAGTGTGCATAACAAAAAAAAACACTGTCGGGCATTAACTGCTGCTGTCTAGTGAGAAAATGCTGTTCAGTACTGAAATTAATAATACTATACGGTGTCTTTAACTTAAGAATTTGTGTGAAATGCTGAGCTGTGTTTACTCAAAAACAGTAGAACCAAAATACAAACAGAAAACAGAAGGCAGCCCTAAACGAGAAGCTTCTCATGTTTCACACACAAAGAACAAAACACCTCGCTTCCCAGGAAAATTCTTATTTAAACAAAGAACACAAAAACTCCAGTTTTCAAATCAATTTATTTCCTTGAATTGGCCTTCCTGTATTTTAACCAGTATTGAAACTTGCTGGGTTTTCTTGTTTGTTTTTAGGATTATGAAAACAGTAATCTGAGATAATATTTTAGCTATCCTGTAAATAATTTGCTACTTATCATGCTGCTCGGTGTGGCTGCTTGAAGCATGCTGTGCCACTGCCCCTCCCTGTGGATGTCTGCTACTGGAGCTGGCTCTCCTAGCTGATAAGGTACGGCCTCAGGGGCACCACCACATGTACGCCAAGGAAATGTTCCCTCCGACAGTGTGGCACATACAACTATGGCAGCCCTGCTGCAGGGGTGCCCTGCTCAGCTCAGGATCAGAAGCAGAAGACAAGCTTCAGACTTGTGAGGATGCAGTAAGTACACACCATTTGCGAAATGGCAGCTTGAAATCATGAGCCAGCAAGTGTCCTGACACGGATGTCATCACCATAGTAACGTTCTGCAGAAGATAAAGAAAGGTAATTAGTGCTCATCTTTTGCTATAGGCTACCCAGAGCCCCAAAATCCTGACATAGTTCTCAACTGACACAAGCAATGATACCTCTCTCCTGCTCATTTTAACACTCCTTTCCCCATATGCAACTAAACCTACATCTTTATCCTGATTTTTTGTAAGAAGCTTCCAATTCTAAGAAACAAAGTTTTTGACAAGTGGGGACACAGAACGAAGTTGAAAGAAAAGCTAAGAAGAAAAAATCTGACTCTTCCTTGTCTTTGGACAAAACTGGTTATGCATTTCATAACTTCACACAAATTTTGTTTGCTTTTTAATAATTACCACTTTGCATTTCTCCAATCCAGCAGTGAAATGAAAGAAAACTCTACCTGGCCAAACATCTGGTAGTCATATTCGTAGATCTTGTTGAACTTGGAAAACCCTTCTCTCTAGAAGGAAAAAGAAAGCTGCTGAGTTTCTGACTCCTACCAGAAGTCAAACACATTCCATCTCACTTTACATAGACTGTTATGGCAGGGCACAGAAATATAGGGCAAGTGAAAATTGGTTACTACTTAAAACAGAAAGACCAAGGAGGTTGAACGGAAATTGTTTCATTTTTTAAAAACAATGAGATGGTGCTTTCCAATGTAATAGTATTTTAAAAAAGCCTGAAGGGGATGCTGGGACTACCACCCTATGGGTGGTGACGACAGACAGATTTGTTTATCAGGGCTGGCCAGTTACAGTCCCCACTCCTGATAAACAGCTGTCCTGCTCCAAACAACAATCAGTGCAGCAGTTCTGGGCCCCTCCCACCTGAGATTTATGGAACTTTCTACATGGGACGTTTGCATCGTTTCCTACAGAAGTATGACATCATCTTACTTGATTGGGAGTGTCAGTGCTCAGGTTCGGGTAATACAAATGCATTCAAATGTAATTCTGGTGTAGAAGCACTGTCTAGTTCCTTAGCTTGGAAATACCAAGTAGTTATTCAAAAGGCGAAAGATCACAAAGCAAAGCAGCAGCAGAGATCTTTGAACTCTTCTCCAAACCACAGGCCATCTTTGCTTTATTATGTGAACTTCAGTACACCCCTGATACTTGCTGACGCTGCAGAAGCAGCGTTTTTTGACTGGGTAACACATGCCGACAGATGGTTTCAGTTCCTAAAGGCTTTTACATGTACTGCAAAGCTAGGAACAACAAAGGGAACCCCCACTGCTGAGCTCAGTGGTTGGTGAAGGAAGTCTGGGGAGAGCGCACAGCTGGGGATCTGAATCCCAGCAGGACTTGAGGCAAAAAGAAAATGAGTCCAGGACTCCCAGCTATATCTGGGCAAGCGGTGTTTGACATTTCACATATGAAAGCTGTTCTTGTACCCTCATGTGGTCAGAAAGAGCCAGAGGCTGTGTATTAAGCTCTGCACAAGACACATAGCAGACCAGGACTGAACTACATGGCTGGTGAACATAGGCTCTGGTGAGCTGACCACCTTCAGCCAGCTAAGGTAGATCTGCAGGCACATGAGGAAGTAAGAAGTAGTGCATTCCTACCCGCCGCATTCTGCTGTTGGAGAGCAGATCTGCAATTCCTCGGGCAGCATCATTCTTCTCAGCTACACACAGGACCTTCCGGATCCTCTGCAGTGCTGAACCCTCTGCAGCCCGTGAGAAGCTGCGCCAAGGCTGAGGCAGCATCCTGACCCCACAGCTGGCAAGAAGCCTGGCTTGAATGTTCATCACAGGTAACTGTGACAGCTCCCACGGCACCAAGGCATAGTGCTGTTTCCTCCCTCCTAGGCTGGTCCCTGTTTGGGAGACAGCCTGCTTTAGGACCACGAGCAATGCCTGAATGCCACAGAATCTAAGAAGCTGCAGAATGGTTGGTTTGGAAGAGACTTTAGGGACTGTCCAGTTTCAACCACGGGCTGGGTGCTCCCTCCAGCTCAGGCTGCCCAGGGCCCACCCATGGCCTCAGCACCTCCAGGGACGGGGAACCCACCACCCTCTGAGTGAAGCCTCTTTTAGTTTAAAGCCCTTTCCTTTTGCCCTAACTCCACGCTCTCTGACAAAGAGACAAAGAGTTCCCCGCAGCCTTCTCTTCCCCAGCTCAACACGCGTAGCTTTCAGCCCGTCCCCGCTCCGTCCCCGCCCGCTCCCTCCGGACCCGCTCCTTCACACCCACCCCCACTGAGGGCTGCGGGCCCAGAGCTGAGCGCAGCGCTCCAGATACGTTTTCCCCTCCCCACCTCACGCTTCCCTGCATCCTCCTAGGCAGTTTTTAACCCGCACGCAGAGGACGGCCCAGCGCATCCCGACAGCCCACCCCAGAGCGGTTCGACCTCCTCAGAGCAGCGCAGCGCGGGGCGATCCGCCCTCCAGCGCCGCGATCCCCTCAGTCGCCGCCACCACCGCTCCCGCGCTATTTCTGTCGCAAAAAGCGGCGCGCTTTCCCTCCCCGCTACGACCTGCCGTAAAGCGCGGCAGCGCGAAGAACTACAGCTCCCATGGTGCCCCGCGGCGCCCCCAGAGCGCTGCTTTTCCCGCGTCAGTGCGTTCTCTGGTTTTCTCCCGCCTCCAGGCCCAGGACGGCTTGAAGCAAAGCGCATTCGCGATTAAATCTGTCTGAGGACCAACGACAGCGCCCGAACGGCGGGAGCGAGGCGAGGCTGCGGAGGCGGCGGCTCCGCTTCCGGGCGGCGGGGTGAGAGGTCGCGGCGTCATGTGAGCCCAAGATGGCGGCGGTGCCGCGGCGCCCGTGAGGGGAGCGGGGCCGGGGCTGCCCGGCCGTGACGGTGGTCGGGGGGGGCCGGGGCGGCCTCGGCGCTCCATGTCGGGGCCCCCCCTGCGGGAATAATGATCAGCGCCCCCGACGTGGTGGCCTTCACCCGGGAGGAGGAGCTGGGGGACGAGCTGTACCGGGAGCCGCCGCTGCCCGAGGAGTACTCCGTGCCGCTCTTCCCCTTCGCCGGCCACGGCGCCAACCCCTGGGCCAAGGTCGCCAGCTCCAAGTTCAGCCGGGACTTCATCCTCATCTCCGAGTTCTCGGAGCAGGTGGGGCCGCAGCCCCTACTGACCATCCCCGATGATGCCAAGGTGCCGGGCAATTTCGATCTCAATTATTTCTCCCTTCGAATCATGTCGGTGGATTACCAGGCTTCTTTTGTGGGACACCCTCCCGGCTGCGCCTACCCCAAGCTGAACTTCGTGGAGGATTCCAAAGTGGTGCTGGGGGACTCCAAGGAAGGGGCCTTCGCCTACGTGCACCACCTGACGCTGTACGACCTGGAAGCCAGGGGCTTTGTGAGGCCCTTCTGCATGGCCTACATTTCTGCTGACGAGCACAAAATCATGCAGCAGTTTCAGGAACTCTCTGCTGAGTTCTCCAAAGCCTCTGAATGCCTGAAAACGGGGAATAGGAAGGCATTTGCTAGTGAGCTTGAGAAGAAGCTGAAGGATCTTGACTACACCAGGACTGTGCTACACAACGAAACTGAGATACAGAAGAAAGCCAATGACAAGGGGTATTACACGACCCAAGCCATTGAAAAGGCCAACGAATTGGCCAGCGTGGAAAAGTCTATTATTGAACATCAAGATCTGCTAAAGCAGATTAGATCATACCCCTATAGGAAGCTGAAGGAGTCTGACTTCCACCCCTATGAGCCTGAATGTGCACTGGATCAGGGTGGTGCAGGCAGTGCACAGGACCTGGCTGCCTCAGACCCTGCTGAGCCAGGGGAAATGCACCTCTACTCCCGCCTGCCCTCCTACACTCCCAAACTTATCAAAGCAAAGCCTGCCAAATGCTTTGACAAGAAGCTGAAAACGCTGGAAGAACTCTGCGATATTTATTTTTTCACCCAAACCCTAGATCAGCTGCATCACATTGAGAGGACTTTCAGAGGTGATGTGTGCTACCTCCTGACAAACCAGATCAGTAGGGCACTTCTGAAGCAACAGAATGTAACTAACTTTCTATTTGAAGATGTATCTTTTCTAGATGGAAAAGCACCTGAAAACCAATACAGAGGCTGCCAGGGACTCAGTCAAGATGCTGCTGACAGAAAGTGTTCAGAAGAGTCCTCCACTCCTAAAGTAGTTATCAGCCTGGGTTCCTACAAGTCTAGTGTGGAGTGTGTCCCAATCAAGATGGAGCAGGACATGGACGACACTCAAGAACCTGCGATGACAGAATCCATAACTTTTGAACACCAGGAGAACCTGGACTATCTCGATGCAGATCTTAAAGGGAGTATCAGTAGCGGTGAGAGCATTGAAGTTCTTGGAACGGAGAAATCTGCATCTGGGCTGATGAAATCAGAGAGCCAGGCCAGCTTGCCCATCAGCCCGAGCCCCCAGGTGGGCAGGAGCAAGGTGGGCAGCCGGAGGACTGTCAGTGAGGACAGTATTGAAGTCCTCAGCACCTGTCCCTCCGAGTCTCTTATCCCAGAAGATTTCAAAGCGAGCTACCCAAGTGCAATTAATGAGGAAACTTATGTGGATGATGAAGAGGGAGGCCTTCGTTTCAACCCCAGATTAAACCCAAACAACACTGACGAGCAGGAGGATATCTCAAACCAGGAAAACTTGGCGCAGATTGATTCTGCCTGCTGTATTGGGAAGGAGAGCCCCAACTTCCTCGAGCCTCTACCCGAACTGGGCCAGAAGCAGTGCGATGAGGACGGTGTGGTTAGGATTCCCCCTCAGCCATACCGGCAGGCTGAGCAGGGGCTGCGTGGCAGCTTTGTGGGCTCCCCACCCTGTGACAGCACGTCAGGGGGGCTCCTTCCCCATGAGCTCGACTCACGCTACCCCACAGCAGGCAGGGAGGTGAGCAGGACCAGCCTGGACGAGTGCTCAGACTCCACGAGCTACATCAGCAGCGCTGCCTCCACCTGCTCTGACCGAACACCGTCTCCTGCTCACCCTGTGTGCCTCGTGAATGAGAGGCACAAAAAGAAGGCTGGGCAGAATGCGCTGCGGTTCATCAGGCAGTACCCCTTTGCCCACCCTGCAATATACTCTCTGCTCAGTGGAAGGACCCTGGTAGTGCTTGGGGAAGATGAAGCAATAGTCAAGAAGCTCGTGACCGCACTCTCCATCTTTGTGCCGAACTGTGGTGCTTATGCCAAACCTGTCAAACACTGGGTCACTTCCCCTCTGCATGTGGTGGATTTCCAGAGATGGAAGCTGATCGGGCTCCAAAGGTAAACTGGGGGACTTTCTGCTTCTTGGTGTTGAGGTATATGATAAAAACTGAGTCTACTAAGTGGGGAATTTCAGAGGGGATTTGATGTGCAGTGGCGTTCTCTTTATGTAATCACCTACACAGCTGCCACAGATTTCTTCTTCTGGAATGTATCTGTAGGAGGGTGGTGTGTTTGTCTGCTTCTTTACATTCAGCCTCACTTAAGAATTAATCTAAAACATCTGCTGGGCACTTACTGCTTGGCTCAAAATGTTTTTAGCTAGGAGGTTTCCTGATGTTTTAGATCTTTAGTCTAACAAAACAAGGGAACAGACATAAGTCCCAGTGATTTCCTGGCTGGTCTGATAATGAAGCCCTCTTGAAGGTCCCCCTGTGCTTTGCTAGCTCTCCTATCACCTCTTTCCAAAATTCTCAACGTTTCTGGCTATTATTGTTTCTGAAGTGAGTGCTCAGGTATGCAGGCATCTCAGCTTGTGTTGACAGGAGCGTTCCTGCTGGCGTCAGTGAATGTCCTGCGACACCCGCGTTTCTGGTGAAGGACAGAGGTGCAGAGTCAGTGGTTGTGCTGGATTTTCTTGGAAAGGTACACGTAAAGAGAGCGTTTATAATGTGCTTTAGTGCAGGAAAAACAAAAACAATGCCTGAAGAGCTCATCAGGCTGCAGAGTTGGAACTGCAGCTCAGGTGCAAAGGGGGCCTGTTTAGGGCAAAGGGCATCACTAAGGCAGACGTCCCTCTCCCTGCACCCACTCCTAAAATGTGGCTTTGTAGTCCCTGTTAGCAAGTAGCAATTGCTCAGCTCTTAAGATTTTGTCCTTTATCGTTGTTATGAAAAGGATTTTCAGTGTGTTACCAGGATGTGTTCCAGTACTTTGGGTGCAGATATAGCAGGTGGCAGGGATTGCCCACTTCCGTCACTGAGGTGGAAAGAATGAATCAGAGTGGCGAGAAGAATACCCATTGCTCAGAACCAAGCTGGAATGGCTTCTGAAGGAGTGTTTCTGAGCATCTTCTGAGCTGAAATGCAGAAATCTGCTTTCCAGGCTGCTGAGTATTGCATCTCTGGTGGTTGTGGATGACTGAATAATCCCAAGCTGTGAGCTCACCCTCATTTTTGTGTTTATGGGATAGGCTGCCAGGTCTGCCAGCAGCTCTTTCAAAATTTCTCTGCTGTTGGTGAGATGTTTACAAGCCCTGAATGTTTGCTGGCTGATTAATGTTTGTGGCTAGATGCGGTTTGTATGATGAAAAGTCACTTTTGTTTAAAAAAAAAAAAAAAAAAAAAAAAAAACCTGCTTGTAACATGTGTCAGTCATTCAGACTCTTCTCTGTGGAATGTTAATTAGTTGTTGAGTTTAACATGGATGCTCTCAGCAAACCATTTATATGAAGGTCATAGGAAGGAACTTGGAGGCTAAATTAATTATTTAAGCACAGCTGTAAGGGTGCTGTTCTCACAAAGTCACACTGCCTGGGCACAGGGGCAGCTCTTGCACCAGCGATTGGTGCTTCTGGTTTGGGGCTGGGAGCTGCTTCTCACCAGAGCAATTTGAACCAGGCAGAACTGCAAAGCAGAAGGTAGGGTTTGCGTAGGCTTGTAATTTGCATTTAAATAGCATTAATTTAGGCTTGGTGAATAATTGCACATTGTGAGCGTGTTGCAGATTTGCATCTGGGTGAAGAATGCCTAGGCTCAGCCAGGGAATATTCTGGTGTGAGGATGGTTCCCTTTTTAAAGGAAGGTTTTTGTTCCTCTTTGAGCTCCTCAGGGCAACTCCTTCCCAAAACAACCAGACAAGAGGAAGGTGGACCTTGTGGCAAGGGGATTTCTGTTCCCTTATTGTCATATCCAGAAGGAAGCCAACAGCTGCTGCAAGATCTGCTTCTGTTACCAGAAATGTCGCTTCCCTCCCTCTCTGTCCTCATTTCTGCATCTGTGAGAGGGAGGAAGCTGCCCACAGGGCTGTGTTTGTGAAGCAGCACACAGTCAGCGTAGATCAGTGTGTGGGGATCCAGGAGATCGAGGTTCCCTCGGGGTCTGTCAGACTGGAGAGGCTGTTTGGCCGTCCTCTTCCATGCCAGCCTTAATTTGCCCTCAGCAAAACGTGTCAAAAGCTGGTGGGAACTTGGGTGTGATACAGGAGCATGGGCAGTCTGCTTCGTAGCTCCCTGGTTTCCTCCAGCTTAACCTCTCTCTTGCTCTTTCAGGACTGTGTCACCAGCTGGAGTGAACGTGCTGCACGCCCTGAGCCGCTACAGCCGCTACGTCAGCATCCTGGATGCAGACAGTAAGACGCTCCGCTGCCCGCTGTACAAAGGCTCCTTGGTTGCCAGGCTGGCAGACCACCGCACGCAGATCAAACGGGGCAGCACCTACTACATGCACGTCCAAAGCATCCTCACCCAGCTGTGTTCAAAAGCCTTCCTCTATACCTTCTGCCACCATTTGCACCTTCCCATCAATGAAAGGGAACCGGAGGAATCCGTTGTGAACCGCAGGATGAACTTTCTGAAGCTTCATCTGGGCCTTGCCAATGAAGATATTAAAATTGTACAGTATTTAGCTGAGCTGCTGAAGCTGCAGTACATTCAGGAACCTGACCAGGGGGTGAATCCTCTGCTCAGATTTGACTATGTTCCCAGCTTTTTGTACAAAATCTAGCAGCATGTAGGCTGTCTGCCTGCATACTCGGATTCTGATAAAGATCATCCGTGCTTGGCATTGATGCTGTCTGCAGTAGCTGTCATACATCAGGAAGGGGCAAAGAAGCCATTGTATTTGCAAGCATTTCTGCTTCATAGAAATCAGTGTCTGAGGGACTGAATTTCAGTGTGGTTCCCTGTTGCTGAGAATGTAGGTGTTCCATCACGTAAAACACTGGGCACTCTGTTTTTAAATGTTAGAAGGAACACTATTAACTTTTAAAATATATCATGGTAGCACCCCAGGGGGATTGTGGAATGGGGGGAGAGATGAGTAGTGCTTAGTGGTGTGCAGCTCCCAAAACATGCAGGACTCTGCACTTCTGCCGGAGCCATGAATGTTGTTGCTCCTTTCCATGGAGCCAGGGCAGAGACCAGCAGGGAAATATGAAGGCCACATGAAGTTTTTAACTCAGTAGTGTCTCATGTTAGCATGGGATGTAAGCAGTGTACACGTGGAAGCTCCCTGCCAGGATAGCAGTGTGCATTTACCTGTGTGAAGCAGCAGCTGGTGGTGTCTTTTCCATATTTTCTGAGTTTCTTGGAATTGCTTGTCCCTGGGTCTGAGGAACAGCAGCAGAGGCATGTGAACTTCCCTTCAGATAGTGTTTGCCAGTTTCTCAGCTTTGTTAAAACTGGAATGGAGTTGAACTCCTTAAGTATGCTAGCACCAAGGCTCTGCTGCTGTGAATGTAGAGCACTGTGCCTTGTTAATTTGTCACATCCTGTTTGCTGGGCGAGCTCTGAGAATGGTGGGAGAGAGACCAGGAATCCTAAAAACTAGTGAAGCTGGGAGTGACCTGCTAAGGAGAGATGAGATCTGAACTGAATGGGCTCTAAGGTGTTTTTTGTGATGGAGAGACAAACAGTGCAATTCAGCTGAAGCTATGCTGTGAGACAGCAAGCCTCTGCAGCAGGCTACCCAGCCAGTGAGGTACTAGTGCTCAGGAGAGGGCTGGCAGGAATTGAGTGAATTCCACGTTGTATCTGTATAGTTTCTATTTTTGTTGTTTCTGGGGAATTGACTTTTGTTCTTGGTGGCAAAACCAGGTCAGTGTCACTGCATGCTGCTTCTGGATGTGCCAATTTACTTTATTTTATTGCCAAGCCTTTGCCATGTCTCGACTACCTCTCACACTCTGCTCTGGGTGGTTCAGGACAGGGCAGAGCTGCAGATCTCTGAGCCCAGACACAAGCACTTTCCTTCCGAAGCTTCCACGCTGCTGTCAGTGCCAGAAGGGCAGTGCTACCATCACAGTGATGCAGCTGGAAGATTGTTCCCTTTGGTGTGGGAGCTTTGTGCCGGACACAGCGCTTCCCTCTGGAGTCTGGCAGAAGGTGCAACTTGTTGGCTGCAGCCTGCTCTGTCCCGTGCTGTGTGGCAGCAGCTGCTCCTGCCGTACTTCTGAGCAAGAGAAAGAAGTTTCGCTAGGAAAGGTAGCCTGGTTTTATTTCTTTTTAGCACTTTTCTGATTAGGAGGAGAACAGCTAAGATTGTACAAGATTAGTTGAAGTTTTGGTTTTTTTTAATTTTTATTTGTTTTTTAAAACCTATGTTTACCATGATCATGCTGGAATGGAATGTGATCCTTCCATGCCTGGGGAAGTTTCTGTGTGGATGGAGGCTGTGGTTTGTCAGCATGAGCCTAGACCCTCTTGAAACATGCTGTGATAACTGTGCTGCTCGGAATCCTGTGCCCCAAAGACAGGGAGCCTCCGTGGGGAGGCTGTCATCCAGCCACCAGCATCACCACTTCAGTACCAACCTCCTGCTGCCCTGCCTGCAGAGGGCCCTTGGAGCAGTCCAGGAGGTATTAACCAACAAGGCAAAGAGTCTGTTTCAAGTAGGTGCATCACTTGTGGTGGCTTACAGTGAGGCAGCTGGGATGCTTGAGCTCATGCCACTCTCCTGAGGGGTTTCAAGGCCAGGGATTGCTTGTGCTGGTCTCTTCGGCATGCAGTGGGGAAGCAGTATGGCTTCACGTTTGCTGAAGGGAAGCAGTTTGCCTGTGCATGGGGCTGCACACCCTCATAGCATGTTCAAAGACCTTTTCCTTCTCAGATGCTATCTGTGTCCTCCTGTACACTGTTGTCGCATGTAACTGCGTCTGCTGGTGAAGGACTTTCATATCCATAGAAAAAGTACTTTCTGAAGTGGCTCGAGGTGTCTCCTTGATCTGTGTGCACCTGGACGACTTCCAGTGGGATTCCCTGGGATGAGGAAGGCACCAGGCAGTCTCAAGCTCCCTGCCCCCTGCCTGACTCACAGCTCTGGAAAAGCTTTCGTCACAGCAGCTCATGTTTTGTGCTGGGAAACTACCTGCAGTGTTTGGGTCTGAGGAGGGACAGGAACCCATTGCCTGCTGACTCACGTGTCTCTTCCTGCAGGCTGACAGCTCAGAGCAGCAGAGCAGGTTTGATGAACAGCGCTGGCTCATTTAATAGTCATAGTGGTCTTTATCTGGAATGTTCAGCTGCCCTCATAAACCATCAGATAAGTCACTTCTCCTCTACCAAACCTAAAGTACTGATATTCAAGGCTGTGTTGAGCAATACTTGCACTTCCACCTGTCTGACCTGCTTTATCGCTCCACTACAAAGCACTTCTGAATTTTGGAGGATGCCCTGGGGGCTTCGCTGGGGCTGTCACCTGTGTTATCTGCACCCAGGCCATTGGCAGGGAGCTGTGTGGAAACATGCCTGGGAGCATTTGTCCTAAGGACAACTTGTGACAAAACAGCTGGATGGCCCCGAGCTCACCTTCCTGCACAGGGCAGTGAGGAGTTGCGCCAGGCTCTGGGCAGTACCTAACTGAGATTGCAGTTGAGGGCAGTCAGATGCAGCTAGTGGTTCAGGAGCTGAATTCCTCTTTGCTCAGTCATTTATCTGTCTTTCTGATCTGACTGCACAGTAAAGATCCCTATATCAGCACTTTAAGACATTTTTCTCATCTTCACTGTGTTACCTCACTAGTTTCCAATACTGGCAGACTTGCAACAAGTTAAGATCTTACTAACAGCTCCTGTGAAGAATCCTAGCATGTGTGTTAGCTGGCTCGTACCACACCACAGTCCTCCAGCACGAGCAGGGCTGATTTCCCACAGCCACTGCATGATGCTGCCCAGCCTTCCTGCATCCACCCTCCATACCAACGCCAGCAGTGTTGTGCACAGCCCTGATCTGCTCCTGTAAGTGCTGCCTCCCGCCCTGTGCTCCTGCATGCTGACTGCAGCTCCATCCTCTGCTGGCTGCTGTGGGATGAAGGCTTTTAAGGCCAGTTGAAGAATTCATCAGGGGAAAGGCCTCCCGTGGCTGCCTGGCTGGGAGGGCAGGGCTCAGTGTTTGCGTTCTTTTTGTTCCCTGCACTGGGAGACATCTGCTCACTTGTGCTCTGAGCTGCACTGCTGGCCCCTCTGGGATCCCACCACGAGGATGGTCAGCCATAGGAGTAGGCGATACCAACCCTATGCAGGTTGCATTTCTCAGAGGATAGTGCTTGGATTTTCTTTCATCCAGTAGCAATCACTTCTAAGCAGCTCCAAAGCTGTCTTGCCTTGACTAGGGAAGCACTGCCTATACTCTAGCAATATTAACCATTTTGTAAGGGCTGGGAGAAGAACTTGAGGAGTGAGAGCTGATGTCTCCCTGCCCAAGACTCGTTCTGTGGTTTTCATTCAGCACTGGAATAAATGCAGGCAGCCCTGAGCCCACAGTCCTGGGGCAGGTGACTGCCCACACTGCTGGTTTGGCATCCTGGAGAGCTGGGCAGAACCCACTGCAGGACACGGGGCTTATAGCAGCATTTTGGAAAGGCACCTGTAAGTGTGCTGGGCAATTCAGTGAGCTGCATCGGCTGAAGGAGGGTGCCAGCTCTGTGCTGTGCCCCAAAAGCACAATGTTAGACTGAGCAGGACTGTACCCTGCTATTTGAGGGAGCCTTGCACTTGCTGCCAGAGCTGGGGAGGTTGCAGAGCTGTGGCTCACTGCTCATGAGATGTGTTTTAACACAGGCAGAAACACAGGGTACCCAGCCCTGCTGCTCACCCCGGTGCAGGGCGAGCACAGATGGGGATGGGGCTGGGGTAGGAGCTGCCTCTGAGGGCTGCGAGGAGGCTGTGATGAATTCTCGTCTTATTTTAAAGCACTGTATCCTATTACTGCATGTTGAGTTACGTGTGTGTGCCTGTGTGTACCGAATGCTTGTGTCAGTAGTTAGAGCGAGTGTGACGGGAGAAGTCCAAGAAGCATGTCTCAGTGTCGTGCTGTGTTACTGCACAAGAATTTAACAGATGTTAACACCAAATGACTAGTCTGAAAAATGTACTTTAAAAAAAATTATTTATTTGGGTTCAGATATTTTTGAAATACAAAAATTGGTTGTATTTTTTAAAGCTTATAATTCTTGTCATACATTGTGGTTAAATTCTTAATTTTACTGTGCTTATTAAAAAATGGTTCTATCTAAGGTATGTCCTCAGAGGTCTGAGAAACCACTGGAGGTGCTGGCTCATGCTGTGGTAGATCTGGACTGGTGGCCCCAGCAGGGCTGTTCTCTGGGTATGGGATGAGGCTCAGCCCTGGCAAAATGTGTGGAGACCCAAAAGGAGAGCTGGTGTGCGTGTAGGAAGACAAGTCTTGGAGGCTGAAGCCAGGAAGACTTTGTAAGGCTGTGCAGCTCCTGGGCATTGGACCCTGAGTGCTGGTTTCTGGTTGTCCCTCCTGGCTATGAAGGCAGACAGGAGGCCTGTGTAATCTCATCTACTGCTCCCACAGCAGATCAATCCCAAATCTTGCCTTGAGGTCAGGGATTTCCTTCTTCTCAGGCCCATTTGTAAAATCTAGCAGTGGAAGGGTTGGTCTGTGCTCAGAGGGGCTCCAGTGTCGGAAACAGGAGGGGAGAGGTGAGGAAGAGCCAGATGAGGAGCTGCTGCATGGGGCCAGTGCCAGCAGGAAAGTGCAGGGAGAAGGCACCAGGGCTCGTTCCAGGGATGTGAGTGTGCCACAGTCCCTGATACTTCCTTGGCTCTGAGAGTGGGGACAGTGCCTCCCATTACAGGACTGGCAGTCCTGGGAGGGGGAAGGTTGCTGCAAATGCCTCCACCTCTTCCTTCAGTGCCTTTAGCTCTCCCCGGTATTTTTCCTCCTCCAGTTTCTCCTTGAATTCCTTCAACGTGGCCTTGGGGCTCATGTCCTTCTGCACACGCAGCGTCAGCTCGATGCCTGCCGGGGGGAGACGTGGTTCAGCCCCATCAGCAGGCAGGTGCCACTTCTAGCAGCTCTCTCAGCCCTGCCATGGCTGGCAGGGTTGGGGCTGCTTCCCAGGATGCTTGGGAGAGGAGGAGCTGGGTTGCTAGGGGACTTGCTGCCCTGTGCCACTACCACCTGCTTGAGGAAATGGGACCCTCACCTCTGTGGATGTACCGAGCCACCACGCGGAAATCATCCTGCCGAAAGCCACGGGAGGTGAGAGCTGGTGTCCCGAAACGCAGACCGCTGGGACGAAGGGCACTGACATCACCTGCACCAGAACAAGCAGTGTGTGACCTAATTCCAGAACTGCTGTGGCCCCCAGTGGCTGGGAGTTCTGAGAGAAGCTCCATGTGGCCCTGGAGATCACAGGGCACGAGAGATACCCAAGCACATGGGGCAGAATATGGTGGAGCTCGTGGGATGCCTACCAGGGCATGTGTTCTTGTTGCAGGCGATGGAGCAGAGTTCCAGCACCCGCTCAGCCCGGCCACCGTCTGTACCTCTGCTGCGCAGGTCCAGGAGAATGAGGTGGTTGTCAGAGCCCCCTGCAGGGAGAGGAGAGTTGAGGTGAACACTTGAGATTTCAGCAAAAGAAAAAAAAAAAAAGGCTTGAGAGTGCAGTGTTAAGAAATAGTTTTTCAGAATTCTGAGGAACTATTCCAGCAAAGCCCTGCCCACCATGCCCATGCACATGTTGCCCCAGTGATTGGCTCAGACCTGGGGCATGAAGCTGGCCCCAACCCAAGCAGCTGAGGCTGTTCCTTACCTGTGACAATGTCGTAGCCCAGCTCCATCAGTGCTGCTGCGAGTGTCTTGCAGTTGGCCACCACCTGCTGCTGATAAGCCTTGAACTCAGGAGTCATAGCCTGCTGCAGTGCCACAGCAATCCCTGGGGATGAGGCACTGCAGTGAGCTTTTGAGGACCAATAAAAGTCATCTTGGAAGCCAGGAAAGCTCACGGACAATCCTTTTCCCTAACTGTGTAGGATAGGAACAGCCTGGTTTCTCCCCCAGCTATATCAAGCTGGCTGCTCTTTGCTGCTATATCTCTCAGCTGGAGCCTTCTGCACTCAGAGCTGAGCCAGGACATCTTTGTCCCCTCCTCACCATCCCAGCCCAATGCAGATGCATACCTGCAATGGCATGGTTGTGTGGCCCTCCCTGCAGCCCAGGGAAGACTGCCTGGTTGATGAGGCTCTCCAGGTTGTAGAGTGTTTCCTTTCCTGTCTTGGAGTCCGTGCTGCGGATGCCTGTGGGAGGAGAGAGCAGGGTAATACGTAAGGCAGTTCAGGAAGGAAATTATGCTTTTTCTTCAAATCTGAGCCTTTGGGATGCCCCAGATCTTTCTGTCCTTCCTCTTTCCTGGCTGGAGCAGGAAGGAGCTTTAACCTGCAGCTCCCCTGGCTTGGGTGGAGTGTTTCTCCTGGCTCAGGTCAGGCACCTTTGCGATAGAAGATCATGCCGGCCCTGCAGCCCCTCAAGGTCTTGTGGGTGGTGGTGGAGACAACGTCGCAGTGTTCAAATGGTGAGGGCACAACACCCGCAGCCACCAGCCCGCTGATATGGGCCATGTCAGCCATCAGGTAGGCGCTGTTGGCATCAGCAATCTGTCGCATACGGGCATAGTCCAAGTTGCGTGAGTAACAACTGACACCTGCAACAGGACAAGAGGGAATGGCCTCAAGTTGTGCCAGAGGAGGTTCAGTTTGGATATTAAGGACATTTTATTCTCTGAAAGAGTGGTCAGGCGCTGGCACTGCTGCCCACGGAGATGGTGGATTTGATGATAGAGATCTTTTCCAACCTTAATGGTTGTGTGATCCTTGTGGGTCCCTTCCATCCTGGGTTGTACAGTGATTCTATTCTATAATTCTGCAGCATCCCACTGCAATTGCCCACTGGCTTCAGGATGCCACCCCGTGTGTAAGGGTTGCTCCTTACCTGCTATAATCAGCTTGGGGTGGAACAGGCGGGCATTCTCCTCAAGTCGGTCGTAGTCAATGTAACCAGTTTTGGGATTCACCTGGGAGAGGAAGAGGGGAGTTCAGGCACCTTGGCAGGGGTAAAGATCAGTTGCTGTCAAGAAGTTCTTCCACTTATGAAGGCCACAACCTGGCTCCCACTGGAGAAGATTTCCATACCTTGTAGGGCATGGACTCGAAGAAGACAGATGTGGCAGAGATCTTCTTCTTGTCCGTCATAAACCCATGGGTTAGATGACCCCCATCAGGCAGGTCCAGCCCCATGATTCTGCCATGGGGCTCCACCAGGGCCGTGTACACCGCAAAGTTAGCAGGTGACCCTGTGGCAGGAGCACACAAGGCAGTTCATAGGTGCTGGGGCATGCAGAGGCCTCCACAGCCTGTGCTGCCTGCCCTGGGGACACCATTACCTGAGTAGGGCTGGACATTGACACCCCACTTCTGGGGATCGAGCCGGAATGCCTGCAGGGCTCGCTTCTGGCACAGTCTTTCCAGCTCATCTACAAACTCGGTTCCACCGTAGTACCTGCCAGTAAAGGAGAGGGAAGGAGTTACACTGAGGTTGGTGTCTGCTGAGAACAAAACCTCAAGGTTAACACTAATCTCTTCATTCAGGAATGCATGCCCAAGGCAGTGCCAAGCTGTGACACCAGGGTGCTGCTGTTTGCAAGCAGCAGACATGACACAATTACCTGGTGCATGGCCAAGGACAGAAACTGAAAGGGTCCTGCCCTGCAGGAGCTTGGTTGCCAGCACCAGGACATGGCTTTCTTCCCAGAGATGAGGTCTTGAGGTGAACATGGCAGTGCAGATCGCCCTTGTCCCCTCCCTATGAGAGTTTGGGTGTCTCAGGCTCTCCCCAGCCCCATACCTCTGTCCAGGGTAGCCTTCAGAATATTTATTGTTCAAGCAGGATCCCAGTGCCTCCAGAACTGCGCAGCTTGCAAAGTTCTCTGATGCAATCAGCTCCAGCCCCAGCCTCTGCCGCTGCTTCTCCTTCTTGATGATGTTGTAAACCTTGCAGAGAGAGAGAAAGCTTCACTTGTGCCAGCTCTTCACAGAGGTGTGGGTGCTGCATGGCGTGGGATGCACCCTCAGAGGAGTTAGGACAATGGAGAGCAGCCTGAAAGCCACTGGAGAAGGGAGTACAGCTTGGTATAGCTGATCATGGTCCTGCCACATTCTGGGTTTCTGTGGTAGATACCACAAAGCCATCAGATAATTCAGCTCTTGCTTGGGCTGGAGCCAAGGTTAATGGCTACACTGCCAGGTGGTTGTCAAGCACTGGGCCTGGTGCAGGCATCTGAGCTCCAGGTAGAGAGTTATGAGCAATGGCTGAGAAACTACAGCCATAGAATGTGCGTGTACCTGGAGGATGCCCTCTCTGGCCGTAACAAGGCACAGGGGCTGGCCAAGTTCCAGCAGCTTAGCCTTGCACTGTGCCCCTGGTTCAAGGAGATCGGTGTCCCTATAGCTCTCACCTCGGGGTCATTGCTGTCAAGTGGCTCCAGCAGCATCTTACTGTGGGAGGCCCAGAGCTCCGCGCTGGGGAGGCTCCCAGCACCCTGTGCCACGTTTGCCATCTGTTCACTGCCTCTGATGCCACCTGCAAAAGGCAAGAGGAAGGTGTTTATTACAGCAATGTGGCCACTTCCAGTACCCTCCTGTTCTCCCCCCACCTTGATATCGCACAACCAAGGTGTGGCTTCACCCTACTCCCCCCTTGTCCTGGCACTTGGGGACGTGGGGAGCCCATAAGCAAACATGATAAAATCAAGCAGTACCATTTCATTTTACTCAGGCTTTAGACCTAAACTTGCTCTAAACCCAAGGCGGCAGCAGCCTCCCAGCACTGAGCATTACAAAGCAGTGCACAAACTCCAGGACAGGCATGGCAGCCCAGCTCCAGTACTGGCTGTACACAAAGTGTCTTTTTATCCATTAACTCCGCAAGGTCACAGAGGGGCCGTGAGCTGGTTGTTAAGCAATCCACTCCGTTCAGCAGCGCGGCCCCGCTGGGCTCAGAGGCCCAGCTGCCCCGGGGCTTTGCTGGCAGCGGGGAAGCGCTGTCAGAAATGCGGGCTGAAATGAAGGAGCGTTGTGTGGAGCGCTGTGCGAATGCACGCTGCTGGCAAAGGGCTGCAGAGAGGACAAAGCTGCCAGGGAGAGCCCCTTTGCCACCCTCCTGGTGGGACATGAGCGTGGGCACGGCCCTGAAGTTTCACCTGCTGCATCCCACGTGGCTTCGTCGCATCCCATATCCAGGATCCGGTACCCGCCCCGACACCCGTGCTGCAGCACCACCGCCCGCCCCGCTCCCACCTCGCACGGTCCCTGCCCGCCCGCACCGTCCCTGCCCGCCCCGGCACCGCACCGATACGGATCCCGATCCCGGCCCGCTCAGCCGTCCCGCGGCAGCCCGCGCGCCTAGCATAGGCTGCCGGGTCACACCCCTGCAGCTCTCGACCAATCAGCGCCCGAGCGACGAACTCTACGACATCTCTTCGTCCAATCCGCGGCGCGCTCCGCCTCCTCCCCGCTCCCCATGACCCGCGCTCAGGCGGGGCCGGCGGCGCTGCCGGCACGCGGGTTGACCTTGGCCGGGCGGGGGGCTGCGCCGGGCCCTGCGCACACGGGAGTCGCCCACTTCCCCAGCACAGGGGCTCCCTGCCAGCCCTGAGGTGCTCGCCGCTGCCCCGCATCCCGCCGCCCTGGTTGCGGGGCTGCTGGCCGGAGCAATGCGCTGAGCCCGGCGGGTCCGCTGTGCGTGGTACTCGGCCACGGTGTGGGCTGGGGGCACTGCCTCCGGGAGCAGAGCCTGCACTGCTCCCTGTGCACAAGGCAGCCCTGCTGCATTGCGGGGTGTCCCGGTGCCTTGGAGGAATGTTTCAGCCCCGGAAGGATGAGGCTTGCAGGCAGGAGTAGCGCTGCACTGTGCGCTTCAAACACAAGCAGGCATTTGGGTTTGGCCAACCTGACCCAAGAGACCACGGACAGAGCTTCGGGGGTTAAATCAGCATGCTGTAAATTGAGGAACAGAGTTAGGAAATAAGCCGTCCCAGTAAATTCCTTGTGATCCCAAGTGATGGAAAAGCAGAGTGCGCACTGTGAGTCACGGCATGAGGAGCGGTGTCTCAAAGCAGCGGGGCTGCAGTGCGTGGGGCTGCGGGCAGAGCGGGAGCAGTGCGGTGCTGCGGTGAGTGCCGCCGGGTGCTGGCGGTGAGGGGCGCTGGGTGCGGAGGTGGGTATGTGGGTACAGGGGTGGCTGTTGCACCGAAACTCACCTTGGATACTGCTCTGCCTGGACTGTACATGTCTTTAGGTGCTTTTCTCCCAGGTAACAGTGATAGGACAGAAGGTAATGGCCTTAAGTTGCAGTAGGAGATGTTCAGGAGGGTTGCTAGGAACAATTTCTTCTCCCACAGAGCAGTCAGGCACTGGCACTGCTGCCCAGGGAGTGGTGGGGTCACCGTCCCCGGAGGTATTCCAGGCTGTGGAGATGTGGCACTGAGGGATGTGGTCAGTGGGCACGGTGGGGGTGGGCTGGGGTTGGACTTGATCTTGTGAGATCTTTTCCAACCTTAATAATTCTATGATACTATGATAGCTGTTGAAGGAACAATCTATTAACTTAATAATTCTAACAGTTTTTAGCTCTGTTAATTTGTCTTCCATCACCAAAGAGCTTGGCCACAGCTGTGCAATTTGGGTTTTTGTAGTTCTGCTCTCAGCCCATGGCCGGCTGCTGTCACAGACTGTTTGTGGATGAGTTGTTCTGACACTGCCAATGCCAGCAGCAGAGCCTGGGCTGGTGTCTTGGGTCACAGGGTGACAGGGAGACAGGGCAGATGCCAACCCTCTGCCCGCAGCCCCCTGGGCCCTCTGGTGTGGAAAGAGCTGCAAGCAAAAAGATCTTTGATATCATTTATTTTCCGCCTCTCAGTGTTAGTGGGCTGGCTGTCAGTGTGGGTGACAATCTCTGTGGGCATCCAGGGACTTCCCAAGAGATAAGTAATTGTTTTAGTCTTGGTTGGTCCCTGTCTGCAAAAGCTTGCAGCACTGGACTCTGAGTTGTCCCCGTGGTGGCTGAGCCTCTGCTCAAATGTCTCCCCTTCCTGCTGGCGTCACCCTTTCATGACAAGATCAGATCAACTCAAAACTTTCGGACTGTCTTCCTCCCTCTGTATTGGTTCACTCGGATCTTGCTCAAGTGGCTTAAATTCCTTGTGCCTCACAAGTATTTATCTGCCATTCTGAAACTCGAGGTGTTCTATAGAGAAGTATGTTCATTATTAAGCCATTCTAAGTGCACGTTTCATCTTTGCATATCCATTTTGTGTACGGTTGCAATCAAAGATTCTCCCCAAAGCTATGGGAGCTGCAGATAATAGCAGTGTGTGCTGTTATGGTTTCAGGACCCCAGCTTGCTGGCAATGGAGACCGTCTCTTCTTCTCCATCACCCTTCCCTGACAGCTCCCCCTCCATGCCCTCTGGGAATGCCACAGCCCACGACCACTACTCTGGCCTCCAGAAGAGCCTGCACGTCCTCTCCATGGTGGTGTACAGCATTGCCTGTGTGCTGGGGGTGACAGGGAACGGCCTCGTCATCTGGATTGCAGGCTTCAAGATGAAGAAGACAGTGAACTCAGTGTGGTTCCTCAACCTGGCCATCGCTGACTTCATCTTCACCTTTTTCCTGCCCCTCAGCATCGCCTACACCGCTCTGGACTTCCACTGGCCCTTTGGGAAGCTGCTGTGCAAGCTGAACAGCACCATCGCCTTCCTCAACATGTTCGCCAGCGTCTTCCTCCTGATGGTCATCAGCGTGGACCGCTGCGTGGCTGTGGCCTTCCCCGTGTGGTCCCACAACCGCAGAAGCCCAGAGCTGGCAGCCAGGGTCGCGCTGGGGACGTGGGGCATGGCTGTCCTGCTCAGCTCCCCGTACCTCATTTTTCGTGACACTGCAGTCAGTTCCCGCAACATCACCAGCTGCTATAACAACTTCGCGCTGTCTGATGACTACACGGCCGAGGAGACACGGAGGTTGTGGAGGATGCGGCACAAAGCGATGATCATAACACGGTTCTTATGTGGGTTCCTCATCCCCTTCACAGTGATTCTCATCTGCTACAGCGTCGTTGCTGTCAAGCTGAAAAGAAGGCAACTAGCCAGCTCCGCAAAGCCATACAGAATTATCATTGCCGTCACAGTCTCATTCTTCCTCTGTTATTTCCCCTATCATGTCTTCTCCTTGCTAGAAATATCTCAAAACTCTTCCAGTCATGAGATGAAAATGGCCCTCTATATTGGAATCCCCTTGGTTTCCAGCCTTGCTTTCTTCAACAGCTGTATAAACCCCATCCTTTATGTCTTTGTGGGGCCAGATTTCAAGGAGAAGTTTTGCCAGTCCATCCTGTCGACCTTTGAAGGGGCCTTCAGTGAGGAGTCAATGCTGGGCAGCCTGAGCAGCAGGAGGAAGTCCAGGTCTGCCTCGGAAGCAGAAGTCCCAAGGCTCTGACTGGGCATGGTTCAGCATGGGCACCACTGCAGGGCAGTTTTCTCTCTCTCTTTTTCTCTCTTCTCTTTTTTTCCTGCTGATTTGTCACAACATCCCATTTTTAGCAGGCGACCCTTAGTAAAAGTCACTGAGTCTGTGAATTTGCTGACAGTACTCCCTTTATTTTCCCTTCTCTCCAGTGCCCTTCAGCCATGAGAAGCAGCCCCTAAGCTCAGTGGGGTCACCTTGTAGGCACCCGAATCTGCATTGCCACTGGGTTCATCCCCAGGGCATTCCTAAATGGCAAGTTAGCTGCTGAGAGGATGTGTTCTCTGCACTTGCCAGGCTTTCCTGGCAGCCAGTCTTTGCTGGGATGCAAAAATTCTGGGGTTCCACCAGGGGGCAAAATTGGATGTAGGTGTGCTGGCAGCAGGCGCAGCCGGCGCTTCAGCTGGCCAAGAGGATGGAGGGAAGAGCTGCTTCATAAATTCCTTATAATTAAATCAGTAAAGAAAATACATCTTTTCCTGTGCATCATACCAACCTGGCACATGGGCTGCTAAATTTTAAGCAGAAGATGATTAAATTTAAAAAAAAAAAAGCAGCATGAACATGCAGTGGGATCTGTCTGGAGGCACTTCAGCAAATGCAGCTTTCAAAGAAGTAGGATTATATGAGATGGTTATGTGTATTTTTGTAGAGTCTGGGCTAACTTCGTCCTTTCCCACGACAAGTTATTGGTTGTGTCCCACTTACTCAGGTTTGGTGTTCAGCATAACTGTTCCTGAGCAATGCTACTCCATGTTTGTGTTTGACCTGCTTCTGGCCCTTGTATAGCTGAAATGTCTCATTTTGTACTGTTGGTGAATGAATATTAAACTCCATTAAACTTATTTAAAACATACCCAGCCTGTGTGATCCATTCAAAATGTACACGCTCATGTTTGCTAATAAAGCAACTAGATAAGAAGATTCAATACCCATGATTTGGAAATTGCTCCCAGTAACTCTCCCCGACTGACAGAGGCATCACTCAGCCTGTGTGAGGAGGTTTGTCTAAAACAGGCAGAGAAGGAAGAGCAAATTTAGAATTGGATTTGCCCAGATTTCACTTTTGCAAAGTGCTTGGGATGAAGATGGTGGTGTTATTCCCCTGGGCTTGATCGGCCTATGAACAGCTTTGATGATTATGGCATAAAATGTCAGTCAGGTAGAAGGGAAGGTTTCCATCTCAACACGGGGCAGCTGTGTGAGCAGGTGCTGGTATCACACCTTCTTCCCCTGCCTGTAACGTGATACAAACTGCCACTGTCCCATTTATGCTGCTAGGAAGCAGCCTCTGAGCTGCTCATAGAACCTCATTGATTCAATGGCTGGAAAATCTGTCTGAATCCCAGCCTGAACGTATGAATGCGCACGTCTCTCATTTCTGTGTGGATGATAGCACCGAGAGAGATCTGTCACTTGAACACGTGAGGGATTAATTACGGGTCTGTTGGGTCACACAACATTAAATGAAGGTTGTGATCCTACAGGCATGCATGTACTTAACCTTAAATTCATGTGTAATCCCACTGAGATCAGGGAATGCAGCAAGACCATCCATATGTCAAGCATGAGTGAACAGAAAGATTTACCCTTTACCACAAATTGCTGCCTGTCATCCAGATAAAGCTGCAATGTTTGCTATGCAGTGCAATGCTGGGGCTGTTTACTTGCTCCTGGTGGCAAATGACAGCATTGATTGCAGTGTCAAGGTTGTGCAGACCAGTGTTTGCTCTTTCTGGTTTTCTTCATTTGTTTGCCGAGCCCACATAATTCCTTGTGACAAGCATCTCTGAGATTGCTGGACCAAAGCCTTGGCCTCCCATTGTGCCTCTCTCATCATCCCAGAACCCTTGAACTTGGAGCATCACAGGGATAAGAAAGGATGCAATTTTCTGGGCCATTTGGCCATACCACATGGGTACAGGATTCTGATGTCAGTGAAGCAAAGAGTCATATAGTATAAGGAATTGCTGCTGAAATATCAGGAGAGCAACCTACAGAGCACCACCTTCTCCCTGGCATCCCAGCCAAGTGCAGAGTTCCATTAGCACAGCAGCTTTAGCAAATCCCATTTAAGCCTGCAATTAAATTGTCTTAATACCCCTCCCAGAAGTTGCCTCCTCTTTAAATGGCACATTATTATGGTTAAGCAAAACAGTGTGCCTTTACAAAGCTTTCTCTTTGCATGATGGGGAACGGACTTAGAGAGTTTCAAACAGCTGTTCCTGAGAACACCTGTCAAAATACTGTTGGAGAAAAAATGGGAAAGGGAATGTTTTATCGACAGTAACCAACAGCTCATGGCCATTGCTGTGTTGCAGGATGGTCACAGAAATAGTTCCGTCATCGTGGGTCTGATCCCAAGCCTTTGTGCAAAGCTGACACCAGGTGTGGTTAGGCTGCCCAGGGACTGGTTCCAAGATAAATCTCTCATATCGAATTTGCTTGTGTTCAGACTATTTCATTATTACAAAAATAATTATGGTAGTCCCTCATCGCTAACTAGAAGGCAGGCTACTCATTCTCTCTGATATTCATATTTGCCATGTGTGTAAATAAAAAAGCTTGAATAAAGAAAAAAATCCAAAGACAAGCAAACAATCCTAAGGGGTCAAACAGCATTTTTGGCAGCTGTGCCCCACTCTGACGCAGCTTTGCTCTCAAGGCTCTTTCAGATGTGATCAGTTGGGTGGTGCTGGGCTTCAGGAACACCCTGAACCCCTGGTATTTGCAGTCGTTGAGAAAGGCACAGGTCGGCTGTCCTGCTGGCCTCTGCCTGATTGGCCCTGCGGAGGGGCGGCTCTGTGGGCAGGCTGACAGCTCCATTCCTACAAATAAGATTGGGATGGACAGAGCCACTTGGGGTGTGCTGGGTTCAGTTGTGCATGGGGAAAGCTGAGAACAAGCAGGTTCTGGTAGCTGGAGTGTTTCGTATTAAGTAGCAGGGCAGTGTGAGAATTCAGATGAGGTCATTAATGCTTTGGAGGTGGGTGAGGTGAATGTGGTATCACCAAAACATCTTGGTGACAGAGCTCAGAAAATCTTGGCAGGTGATTCGGGCTAGGCTTTGTCATAGCAGAAAACCCAGAGCCCGTGCCTTCTGAGTGCACCCTGCACTGTTCAGAGCTGTCCTCAAAAGAAGTGAGCAAGGGAAGGAGATACCTTGCTATCTGGTGCAGGCAGGGGGAATTATGTCATGGGCTAGTTCAGGTGAGTGAAAATAGAATGGTCAAAATCCCAAAACAACATGACTGTGACCCATCCTGATTCAATCCCAGGCTAAGTGGTACCAGGTCAGTGGTCTGTTTCTAGTTGGATGAGGGTCTACCAGGATGGTATGGTGTTCTTTAGCACAAGAAAAAGTAAGCGTGATATTTTCATTATGCTGGGGCACCACCATGGTACAGCTGGATTTTGTGACACAGCAGCTTCTGTAAGGAAGACAGGATCTAAGACAAGGATTTAACAAAGATCTCAAGCAGTTAAAGCCTGGGGGACTTGCAGCATGTAGTCCTTGATAGCAGTGGATTATTGCTACGCCTGGCAGTTCTATGTTTTTCTAGCAAGCATTTTAAGTCAGGATTTCAACTAGAGCTGTAGCTGCTTTGCTTTGGAGGAGAGAGTATAGCAGGTGACTTCGGAGGTAGGAGAAGCTGCAGAGCTATCAGGGACAAACCAACCAAGCAGCATCTTAAGAAGAGATTGTACTCTATCCTTGAAACCTGGAGGAGAGCATGGAAATAAAAAACTGAGCTCAGAACAGTTAAGAGGAAAGAGGGAGGGAAGAACAGGAGATGAGACAGCCTTAAAAGTACCAGCAGCGGATGATGGGTGCAGATGGACAGAGAGTGATTCAGCAGGGAAGGAAATTCTCAGCAGATGCTCCTAAATGAAACAATAAAAGCCTGTGAGAAGCCTACTAGTTCTTTTGCATTTCTTCTGGTGAAATCTCCCTGGTGAGTAAAACTTTTAAAGTAAACTTTTAAAGTGTCTCACTCCTGAACCTGGGGAATGGGCTTGTTACATAAGGTCAAGCTAAAGGCAATGTATGGAGGTCCATCATTTCTTGGTATTGCAGCTGGATAAGGATCCCAACCTGTACAGGTGTTTGTGTTATTGCTGCAGGTTGTTCTTTGGTCCTCCCTGCACCTCTCCTAGTTTCTGCCTAGCTGCTCTGGGCAGAGATGGAAATCATCAGTCTCTTTACCTCCCCCTTCCCTCCCCTCCCCACTCTGTTCCCTCCCCCCCACCACCCCTTTCCCCCATATTTGTGTATGTGAAGCACAGGATCTTTTCTCTACCGAGCTCTGCTTTCATTAGCAAGCCTGCTGTACAGTGACCCATGCCTAATTCAAACCTTTCCTGAATATTCACTAAGAGCCTGTTCAGGACATAATGCATGCTCACTTCCTCTGTGTAGAGGAGCTGTAGCTTTGTGCAGTAATGCAGTAAATGCCAAGTCAAACTAGGACCTAGTGGGTAGGACAGTGAAATAGAGTGTTTGGCACTGTGTAGCTGTTCAACTTCCCTAAAATGACACCACTTCATTGTTCAGTGGCTTTTGTTTAAGGGAGAATTGAAGGACAAACCACATCTGTAAACAGAGAGTTATGACTGTTACACAAACTTTATAGGACACTGCTGCATGCAATCATAGCAAGCAAAAACAATACGCAAACAAAGCAGAAGATGCTACTGCTGGTTCTTGTTCCAGGGCAGTGTTTGCTCAAATCCTCTCCCTTTCATCCAGCTTGAGACATTTTTCTGTGCAGTGACCTGTTAAACACTGGCTATTCCAACAAGCCTGTTGTTTCTTTGTTTGAAGGCTGATAGCAGATAACTCCATGCCTGTGCTGAAGGCTGATGTGGCAGATCTGTTAATCATTTCAGACTGACCTGGAACTTGCAATACTGTTAGAAATAGGAAACAAACTAACCTCTGTGGTTTTTTTATATATCTATTTTCCCCAAATAGATATATTCATGACTTAGGAGAAATTTTACTATTATAGAATGAGTTGGTGCCAGTTTCCTGCAGACAGCCAAGCCACAGTTAGGTATTAATATTTGATTAAACAAGAAGAGAGTGCTGTCTATTTAGCCCTTCACATAGATAAGATGCCTACCCTGCTCTGGGGCCTTTCTTAAGGCACTTTAGTTCCCAGAAGTGGGGAATGCTATTTTCCAGATCACTTCCAAGCACAGGGGAGACTCAGAAATCTATTTATAGTTACTTTGAGCTCTGCCTTGCTAGCTGGGCAGTATCCAAGTTGGTGTCTTCTAGAAACCAGACACGGTCACTCCCGAGGCAGGGATTGGAGGTGGCAGCCTTGAGGCTGTGCTGAGCATGGAGGTGCTCAGTGTGAAGGTTCCTACATGCTGCAGGGCACCCCAGCAGGCTCTGGAAGGATATGTGGGGAAGAAGATTTCTTCAAGGTGCCTTGTAAGACTACTGGGAGACTCAAAACACTTTCACAGGGCTGTGTCAGGATGAAAGCAAAATATTTCTTTGGTGTGCCAAGCTCAATAACTCTTGCCAACAAGTAGATTGGCAAGAGATTTTTAACATCCATCTTGATTTAAAAAATAAATAAATAAATAAATACAAAGCAACAACGAAAACAATACAAAACAGCAACCTGGCAGAGCAGTGATGGATGGAGCGTAGGAGATAGGATGACACAAGCATTTGTTGTCTCTCAGGTGATGGATGCAGGCTGTTGTCCTGCCAAGTGCTGGATGAGCAGTGCCCTTCACCTTGGCTGGACTGTGGGCTTTTTTAATTTATTCTTTATGGCATGCTTCTTCCTGACAGAATTGCATCTGGATTAAGAACAAAAGATTTCCCTGAGCTGCTTCAGTCACACATAACAACTTTTCAGAATTCCTTGGATGACTGCTAATTGGATCATTGTGAATGAAATAAAATCCAGGTGCTCGTTTTGGGAAAGCAATCTGTTAAACTCTCAGCACTTGAATAACATATTGTAATATTAACAAATCCCTCTCCCTTGGGACCGGAGGCTTCCATTTGTATTCCTCTGACCAGGAAAACAGAGGCAGGAAAGAAACTGATTTTCTTTGAGAAAACGCAGGCAGTTGCCCAAGAAAAAGGATCAGAAGACATACTTTTTTTAGTTCCTGGCCTGTGGTTTGCTTGTGTAAACGTCAGGAATTTGGGGCAGCACAAATCGAGCAGTCAGCAAATTCTGTGTGCCCCGAGGGTATTGAAAAATGCCTCTGAGGAAGGCTGCTGATTGCGCTGTGGGTCAGTGCTTCAACGTGTGTTGTTTCTGGCTGCTCTGCCTCTTGCTGCTCTGCCATCAGCCTGCAGTGAAACCCTGTGATGAGGTCTGACGCTAAGAAGTCTCTGCCGCTCTGTGAAGAGGCTGACAAAAGGCTCAAAGCCGCCTTCCCTGCAAAACAAAAAGGAACCTACAAAGGTCAAGGAACCCAAATCAACAGTGGGGAGCAGCAGCCCGTAAACAGGAACACAGACTGGAAATAGTGGGGGTGGTGAGGAGGCATGGGGCCCGTTTTATCACACTTTCCAACCTGAGATCCTGCTGCAGCATCGTGTCTGTGGGGACACAAACAGGTCTCACGCATTTCAGACAGATGTCTCTGCTCTCTGAGAAGTGCTGCATGCGCAGTGCTCAGCATCTGGCAGCTGATTCAGGTTCAACTGCTCTCCTTCCCTGCTCCAACTGCTGGCAGCAAACTGCTGAAGCGCGTATTGTGAGCTATGGGCAAGCATGTGAATGCTTAAAGCAAAAAATGCAGCTCACAGTGGCAGTTTCACTGTAAGAAGTTTCAAAGTACAAAATCCAAGGTTGTCTCTGTGCATTGGGTGAGCAGTACGGGCAGCTTTTCTCTGTCTTTCATGGCACACAGGTCTCTGCTCGGGTGCTCCAGGCCTTGTTCCAATGCGCTCTGTATGCTGCAGCCCAGAAATAATTATTTTGTGAGAGGGTGCAGTTAAAAGTACCTGATCTGTGCCTGTACTCCAAAGGATAGAACTCTGATGCATATACCACAAAATGCTGATCTGGGTGCCCTGAAAAGCATGACTTAAAACAGCTTTTGGCCACTGTTAGCAGAAAAAGGATTGGGAACGGTGAAGTGACCAGTGCCTGTGTGTGTGCTTTGGTGGGCGCAGGCAGGAGCTTTATCCTCCTGAATCAGTGCAGGATAACAAAACCCAGCACTGCGCAGTGTACTTCACAGTACACTCGGATGCAGTGATACAGCTCGGATTTTGTGAGGGCGCTTCCACAACCCTGATGGATACCACCGGCCTGTGACATCCGAGCGGGGAAAACGTGAAACGACGCGTTAACAACACGCTGCCCAAATCGGCCCTCCTCGGCGGTGCCTCAGCATCCTCCCCCCTTCCCCCGCCTCAGGGGGGAAAATGGCGCCGGCGGAGACGCCCCTCAGAGCGGCGCGAGGCGTCGGCGGGAAGGGCTGTGGGGGGGCAGGGCGTGGCCTCACTCCCGCCCCTCACGCGCCCTCCGCCCGCCTCCCCCCCTCGCGGCGCCGCCATCTTGCGAGCGGATAACCGCTGGAGGGGCTGAGCTCCGCGCTGCCTCTGCCTCTCTGCCATCCCTCCGGGCCGGGCCGCCTTCTCCCGGGACCGGAGGGCCGGAGCCGGTAGGTAAGGCCTTCAGCTCCCCTTCCACACCCTGCCCCGCACGGCGCTCCGCCGCCCGAGAAATGGGCTTCTCCTCAGCGGCCGTGTGGGAGGGAGCCGCTTTCTGGGGGTTCATCGGCGGCCCCGCAGGTGAAGGAAGGAGCGGGGGTGCGGTTGGTGGCACGACGGGGGCTGAGGGACGCTCAGGCCGCCGCCCCGACGGAATGCGGAGCGGTAGGGAGGTGTGGGTGCGGGGCTCGGCCCTGTGAGCGAGCCGTTGGGGATCGGTCGCTGCCCAGGTCGTTGTGGGGCGGTGCGAACCGCATCCCCTCGTGGGAAGGGGCCGGGCTGCCCTCAGCCCGTGGGGATCGCGCTTAGAAGCGGCGGTTCCAGACAGCTGTTAATGCCTCTGTTGCTTTCCGTATTGCATGCGCTGAATTGGTGGAGGTGTAAAAGGGAAAGCCGATGGGATCGTGTGCAGCCCGTCCGGGAATCGTTGTATTCATCATCTAATGCTGGTGTAGCTGCGTTCTGCCCAGGAGGAAGGGTAGGAGCTGGTGGAGCAGCCCGCACCATGGAGAGTGTGTTTTCTTACAGCCTGGCCTGGGAGATGCGTCCACCTGCAGCCAGGGAGGGCTGTGGTCCCATGGGCACCTGTGGAGTCACATCTGTGCACATCTAATAAAGTTGTTGTCAGTTTGCTGCCATCCCAGCATCCTTTTCCTGTTTGATGAATCAGTGTTGCTCTGCAAAACTGACTTCTCCCTACACCACACATTGTAGCTCAGTTGTTGCTGTTGCAGTACATCCACGTGTCCTTGACCTGTGGTTATGTGAAAAACTGCACATCTTTCTTCTTGGTTGTGAGTGGCAGTACCTCATTGTGGAGTAAGGTGCATCCTGAGCAAAAAACGTGAAACAGCTCTCATCTTTCACCAGATTTCTTAATTCTTCTTTATTTTCCTAATCTGTGCAGGAAGGAAGGTAACATAACTGGAGATAAAGTAAAGGTTTGCAGTAACGATTGAAGGTTGTCTCAGCGTTGTTCCCATTATGCCAGAGAAGGATGCTTTCAGCTGATGTTCTGAGGCCTAAAAGCATTTCGAGTATACTCTCACTTTGTTGGATTGTAGATGCATTATGAGTATTGGGCAGGTGATTGCCACTGGGAGTTGTGGAAAGTAAGTGTGTGCCAGAAGGAAGGAAGAAACACGACCTGAGAAATGGAATTCAGTTTGTATTTTTCCTTAGTTTTCCTAATATTTTTCCTTACTGGGAACCTAGTTTGAGAGGGAGATTACCTTTAAACTGGGTGTTTAAGGCAGCTGCCTTCTAGCGTTTGGGAAGGCTTTTTAAATTACTATTTTTCTATTACTATCTGAAAGAAAAGGCAAAAAGGGGTAGGGTGTTGCTTTAGTGGTACAGGTGTCCCACCAGATTCTAACTGAGTCAACTGCTAGGCATTAAAATTCTGCTGAAGTTGTTCCCAGTTGTGCTTTCTTTCTGCACGTTTGGGAAGTTTTGATGACAGGTTTTTGTTTACAG
This sequence comes from Chrysolophus pictus, assembly GCA_037305975.1. Lineage (NCBI taxonomy): Eukaryota > Metazoa > Chordata > Aves > Galliformes > Phasianidae > Chrysolophus > Chrysolophus pictus. The sequence goes on from CM074589.1 coordinate 5,165,880, forward strand.
CAGTTGAACATAGCACAGCTTCTTCCTGGGGAGGTTTGTTGGTAGGAAGTTCCCAACCTCTCCTTGTCTCTTGACTGAGGATCAATGAGGTAGTGTTTCTGTGCCTAAGCCAAACTAAGGAGGAGTAGGCGTGGTTGCAAAGGTAGGCAGAATTAGTTCGTTTTGTATTTTTTTTAATGGAGCTAGACAACTGTTCCTGTAGGTATGAAAATTGTTCCTTTTCTTCTAGATGGCTGTTTGGAAGTACTTAATGGTTGATAAGCAATGAATTTTTAGAATAGATACACATGACTTGGAGAATTAGGTTCCCGAGTAGAGGGAACAAATTTCCTTGGTAGGAAAGTTGTTGATTTATGTGAACTTCTGTTTAGTTTTTTTTTTTTTTTTTTTTTTCCAGTGACGTAGCTTATTTTTGATGTTTTCAGTTCCTTCCATAATGCTAAAATGGATGGTGAGGGATTAGGGCTATTTGAACACAAGAAGTGAAGTGCTGTAGGTTAGGACTTCAGTAGAATGCTACTGAGGTGAGAAGAATGCTTCTGTTGTTGTCTGCTGGTAAATTGGTCATTTCTTTTATTTGAACAAAATAGTACATTAGAAGAAGGCTGAAAATATGATGCTTCGAAGAAGAATAAATAAGTGTGAAGATGGAATCCCATCGATTAGTGTTTGTGCCTATATTTGAAAAAAAAAATAGATTTCCTCTTGATGTTTTTCTCCTGTTTTCACAGGAGAAATATTAGTATCAAAGAATGACAACAACTGCTTCATCAAGCGGATGCTTTGTGCAAGAGGTCATAATTTACAGCTACCAACTTTATTGAACTCTTCCTTACATTTCATCCATATTTGTAAGTTTATCATTTATTGCAAAGAGATGGAAAGACACACAGCTATGGAAATAGGTGCTTCTAGTTGATTTAGCTGGTACCAGGACCCAAGGGGCTCTCCTGAGCTCAGACTGATGCCTGACTGGCTTTGTGATATTGAGAGTCAGTGTTGCTTAGCTCTAGAAAGGGAGCTATGGAAAAGAGAATCTGTGCTGCTAAATGATAGCCTTATCATTTGAGAGCATTTGAAACCCCAGCAAATAAAAAACCCATCTGTTAGGAAGCTGTATAGGGGAGATCTTCTAGAGACTTCCAGTGAAACATTTTGCTGGCAGGTTATGTGAAGCTTGGGGTAGGAGAAAAAAGGCAGGACAGGTGGAAGACCCGTGCTTTCTGCCACATCTCTAGATGTGCTGAGCTAGGTCTGTAACTGGCATAGCTTGTGGATCACAAACAACTGTAGTGATAGTAAATGCTAAGTAAATACTAAGAATGTTGGAGAATACAGACTTATAAAAACTCGTTGTCTAAACAGAGAAAATTTGTTCTTTTTGTATTTTTAACGTTGTGGATTTACCAGGCCTTTGTTCTCTTCCAGTCTTTTAGGAGTGGGAAGACAACTTAGGTTTGATGTTTTGTGTGCCATCAACTGAAACTGGGGCCATAATGAATATAACGAAAGGTGGACTGGTGCTGTTTTCAGCTAATTCCAATTCTTCATGCATGGAACTATCAAAGAGAATTGCTGAGTAAGTAATATCTGCCTGCAGGGCAGTGTAGAACCTCTGTGTCTTTATGATGGGACTTGTTTTAGTAAAGGCTGATTTTCTCTTTTGTTATGTGAGATTTTATTCCTATCATATCCTATCATATCCTGTTTTCTGCTCTTAGAGGTCTTTGCTAATATTGAAATGGAATAAACTCAGCAGGCTTTTATCTTCCTTTATTCATTGAATGGAGCTCACCAGTATTTTCCATTTACTTTAGATTGACATTTTTCTTTGGAAAAGAGTGCTTTAAAAGTGGTCTTTTGAGTATTGTGAATGTTTATGTTGTCAAGTTTGCACATTTAGAGACAGTGCAGTGCGTGTATAATGCATGTAAATATATAAGAATGATAAATTGCTACATAATTTAATAAGCAGTATTTTTATTCCATTGGTTGTTCTGAGCTTGACTTGAAAATGAGTTTAGCTTAACCTGCAGTGTGGCTGCATCAAGAGATTTCCACTGCAGTTGTTGGTTTTAGGACTTGTGGTTTTCTTTTCCTGTTTTTCTCCTCAAATACAGCCTTTTCGGTAGCTATTGCACTGTGAGCTCTTCATTTGTTTTACCTTTCATTGTTTCATATTCTGATTTATTTTTCTCTTCCTGCAGGCGATTAGGAGTTGAGATGGGGAAGGTTCAGGTTTATCAAGAGCCAAACAGAGGTGAGCATTTAATTGGCAAAACTGGAATCTTACCTGTCTACAACGTGCATATATTGGCTACCCTTTTCTTGTTTTTGTTGCATTTTGCTCCTGCAAATCTTACGTAGTTCTCTTCTTGACAGAAACGAGAGTACAAATTCAGGAGTCTGTGAGAGGAAAGGATGTGTTTATCATCCAGACGGTTTCAAAGTGAGTAACTGTTTAAAGGCACTTCCCTGTATTTTGATGTAGGCTGTCCATAAGAATGCTTCTGTTTTAACTTTTCATTACATCATATGTATGTGATACAGTATAATAAGGTTAGATTTATATATATCTTTAATACATGCACAAAGAAGACTTAATTATAAGCTAACATCAATTAATTTTACTTTCAGTGAAAATATCATTGAAACTTTCCCCATGGCCTCTCTGAGTTCTTCCGCATTTTTCTGCAAACCATGTTCTTTGAATTCCTTCCTTTTCAGTACTGTGGCTCCAGCACCATTACAGGCTTCTAAAAGTAGGAGAAGCATTTCCTAGGCAATGTGTTTGGTGATTCAGAAAACCACATGTGAAGACTTTTTAAAAAATTTCTAGTGGCTACAGAACTAGTTGGTCTCTGAGTTGATGACTAGTTCCCATTTGCAGAGATGCCCTCTCTATCTTTTCATATAGAGCAGAAAACAGATGGTAGTTACAGAATATTTAGCCTGTTGTTGGCTTAAACAAAAGGGAAATGTATTGCAAGACAGCTTTTAAAATTAAAGTTGTGTGTGTTGAAAAATATATCTATTTTGTACACAGTAGGAATAAATGTTGGGGATAGATTCATTGAATCATTAAGGTTGGAGAAGACCTCTAAGATCATTTAGTTCAACCATTGAAAAAAAACAGTTGTGGTGTAGTTGTTACAACACTGTTCTGTATTACTAAAGGCCTGAAGGTAGTATAGCAAAAACTGTTGAGTTGCCCCAAAAAGTGAAAAAAAATTCCAGTGAAGAATTACAATGGTAGGTACAGGATACTTGCATCCTTAGGTGCACAGCTGGATTCTTTCTGAAGATTGCTCTGACACCACTCTCTACTATAGTAGAGTGAAATCTCTGTGGCATGTACAGGTGTTACCTTGAACTCAGCTGCAGGATTTTTATTCTTGGATACAAAACCAGATGCTTCTCATTGCAGGGATGTGAATACTACGATCATGGAACTCCTGATCATGGTGTATGCCTGTAAAACATCCTGTGCCAAAAGCATTATTGGAGTGATTCCTTACTTCCCCTACAGCAAACAGTGCAAGATGAGAAAAAGGGGCTCCATTGTCTCTAAATTACTGGCTTCAATGATGTGCAAAGCTGGTAAGGATGGAGATTGTTATGAAATAATTGGGGCAATGGGGAATCCTATGCTCAGCATTCAGATTGAAAGAGGTCACTGTGCAAGTTGAGACTTTTATTAAAAATAGTGTCAGTTTTTTGTAAGTTTAAAATGTGCATAGAAGAGTATAATCAGAGAGATCTCCAAATGAGAAGTTCTTTAAGAAGAAAAAAATGCAGCATCCACTTCACGTTGCATCCTGGTGTGCAGACAAGATGAGTGTGCCACTTCAGGTCATGTTCTCTCTCCCTCACAGTGCTGTTCTTTGCCTTTCTCAATCTTGAACATTGTGCTTTCTCATTTCTAGTCTCTCTTTTACCTATTGGAGAATGTACTTTGTCTCTTCTTTACATTTGAGTTGATGTGGGAGAATGTGATTATTCATTGTCAGTCCTCAACAGATTTTCTTTTCTGCTTCTTTCCTTCTACTCCTGTTCCTGGGAAGGATGTGCAGTAACAGTGAACGCTGGGACCTGGTTCTTATTTTGAAAGAAGAAATGTGGCAATGGGTAGAATTCGGATCCATTTCTCAGGAGTTCAGAATTCAGATGTTTGTTGTGCTAGGCTCATACTGTGTGCCTTAGATCCATTCATCTCGTTTGTGGTTCCATTTTGTCACGTGTCAAATGGAAAAGGATCACACCTGCCTCAGTGTGGCACTACTGATCCAGTTATGTAGGTTGTTCTGAGGCATCTGGAAGTGTGGCAGCCCCTGTTGTCTAAAAGAGACATAGCTCATCTGCTATGTACTTACAGTTACCATAGCAGCTTACAGAGCTTGTTTTGAAAAAAAACTTGTTAAATTGAATAGAAAAATAATGTTCTTCACGTGCTTCTCCATATGTCTATTTTATTTTATTTTGTTTCTGAAGGACTAACTCATCTTATTACCATGGATTTGCATCAGAAGGAAATACAGGGCTTCTTCAATATTCCGGTTGATAACTTGAGAGCATCTCCATTTTTACTACAGTACATCCAAGAAGAGGTGAGAAACCCATTCTATTACAGCCTTTTGTTTCTTTAATTTTTTTTTTGTCACGTCTCAAGGCTCTTGATGCAAATTCCTGTGAAAAGATTAATTCTTCAAACAGATTTTGAAAGGATGAAGGGTCATTTTGGGGCAGGAATTGTGTAGTTGGTTCTTCTCCCCTGAGAGGACTGAGATTTTCTTTCATGAAGAACTGGTATTCTATTATCCATATAAGGTTGCTGTTCTGTCTTTTAGACACGTTCTTCTAATTCATATTTTTAAAAAAGAGCATTTTTCTATTCTGGTTGTCCTCTTCCTTTCCTGTTTCCAATTTCCTTGCCATTTACAGGATGGAATGCTTGTGTAGGTGTAATTTATGTAGCATTATGAAAATATTTTGTAGGTTAACATGTAAATGATGGAAATCTGTCCATCATGATCTGAAAATAAGGACAGATTATTTTGTGGGGAAATCTCCTGCCTTTTGTTCAGGACATCTTGGCTTGAGCGTGACTTCTGATGCTGTGTGCATCCAGTTCTCTGTCTTTTGAAATGGATATTACTTTTAGACAGTGCTTTGAGAAGTGCTGCTGGTAGATCCATATGTACAAATCGTGCAGTTGATAATTGTAGGTATAAGATGTATTTTATGTCTTGACTAATTATAATTTTGGAAGAAAGTAGTTGTTTCTTACTTTTTAACCCACACCTTTTCATTTACAGAGAGATAGATGCCTCAATTTAAAAAAAAAAAATGCAACTAAGAACAAAAAAACCCACCATGATTGTTAAGACTCCTGCTAGAGAATCATTTCCCAGCTGTCAGACATTATTTGGTACTGTAATCCTAGCACAAGGGAAAGCTGTAAAACAAAACTCTGGGCTCTTGGCTTTGGCACCATCCTTCATCTCACCATTTCACCATTCTTCTACAGCTGCGCATTGTAATCACTGTAAGTTAGAGAAAATAAAGTAGAAGACCAAGTGGATAGATGGAAGACAAGTTTTGCGCTGCATGTTACTTGAACCTGTTGTCTATGGTAGATAACGAGGTCAGGGTGTGGTTTAGTCTCAAAGCACATTTTGATACCTGGTTGTCAGAATGATTTATAAGGAATTGTTGCACCTAAGTCTGTTACTCCTGCTGCTTTTTAACCAATGAACATCCACAAAGCACTGCTGAGGTGGATGTGGAGAGGACTTAAAAGATATTGTTTTTTGTTTCTTCCTTCCTCTGCTTGTTGGAGATGACTTGCTAGAAGTGAGGTTGACTGAACCAATGTGGTCACCTGGGTTTTATACTGGCAAGTTTCTCTAGCCGAATTGTGTTTATTATCCCTTTGTAAAAGATTCTTCTGGTGTTGCTCAGAAAGAATTCAGTATTCTTCTCAAGGTCACCGTGGCTGCTGCATCTCCTGCACTGTGAATGGCACAGCGTGGAAAATGTTTCAGGTGGGAGTTGTGGTGGGATCTACTGAATAGCATGAAATAGAATCCAGATTGATAAGAGCAAAGGTCACCTACAAAGCATTTAACTGAAAGCTCGGAGGATGAGGCCTTGTAGTTGTTCACTGTCAGGAATTTATGCACAGGTGTGAAGGAATTATTTGGTGCTCTGGGATGAGGTCAGTGCAGTCAGTGAAATCCATGTGGAATGAAGATAATTTGGTGGTTTTCCTTTGTATACCTAGCAAATATTTATAGTTATTGTCTTCTTTCCTATGTGCACATGTTAATCTTAGAGTGATTTGCCAATCTCAGAGTGATGTAGCTCTTTGTCACTAGCAGCTGTTGATGTTCTGTTGTTTCTTGGATGACATTTCTGGCTTTCTGACTTCGTTTTTGAAGAGATGAGAACAAATTCAATAATTTGGCAGGGGAAAAGTGAGGCAATGATGTCTGAACAAGATCAAAGCCTTTATTATGTCAAATGACAGGCCCTGCCTTGTCCGTACCTTCCAACATGTTTATCTTCCTAGTCTGTTGTTTGACTTAGCATTTGTAAAGGACAGAACATGCTGAATTCCCACTGTTGTAGGTGGAGTTGGTAGCACTGCGGATTATTAATGTTTCCTGACACATCCTCTGAAAAGCCCTTGTTTTCAGTTGTTAGGTCCATGCCAAAATTCAGTACTTAAGTAAGTATGGAAAAAAAGAATTCTTTCAGATAGAATGTTTTTGGAAATACTTGGCCAGTGCGGTTTGTGTGTCTGAGGATAAGGTTGTGGAAGAACTTAGCTTGCTTGTGGTTGGGAGAAAGAAGTATTTCCATGTTTTGGAGGTATTTAGCATCTGACAGTGAGTCCACAAACTCTGTTTCAGGGTACCATTTCCCGGTTTTGCTAAATGACGGCTCTAGCAGAACAGTTTGCAGGTATTCATTAGCAGCTCTTGAGACCTGTAACACTGGGGTTCTACAGGGATTGGATCTGTTCTGTAGACTTGTTATTGCAGCTGAGAGTGGCCATGGAGTCTTACAGCTGCCACAAGACCAGGCAGGTTCTTTGCCCGCTGCGCTCTGTGGCAGACTGATTGTCCCAGAAAAATGCTGAGTTTGCAAGGAAGGGACTGCAGTGAGAGGAACACAAAGTGCTGTTGGAAAAGAGGTGAGAAAGGACTGGAAATGTACAGAGTGGAATGCTTGAAACTGGGCGAGGAAAGATTGGTCTGACAAGGAGTCAGCTTTGGAAGGGAAAACAGGAGACTGAGATGAGAGATGGGGACTAAAATGCTGGCTAAATGAAGTGAGAGTGTCAGAGAAGAAAAGCCAGTATGACAGTGAGGCAGCAAACCTGGGAGGGATGGTGCATGTAAAGACTGACTCATGTACCCATAGACATTGAAATGAAAACCAAACTTCTTGGTCTTGCCACTTTGCTGCTGTCAGCATCTGGAGCGGCGTCCTCACGCTGACCTACAGAGAGGACATAAACTGTGGCTCCAGGATCAGAATGTTGAATGTAGAATTTTAAGCCTTTTCATGTAAGGAGTTGGTGTGGTGTGATGGAGTGGCCTGTCTTTTTTTTTTCTCTTTTTTTTTTTTTTTTCACGTAACTGGAAGAACAACTCCACAAATGAGGAAAGATGAAATATTGTGTTTTAAGTGTTGAAAGACTGCTGTGTGGATTTGCAAGACAATTTAAATAGGACAGGAAGCTTTAGTTTTCATGGTTTCCTGTTTTTTAACATTTGCCTTTGTAGTCTGCATATTATTCTAAGGCAGTTACTTTCGTGTAATCTGTGTATAACATGATATGAATGAAAGGTGGAATTTTGAGCTAAAAGTCTGAATTTGCTTAATGGCTCGGCTTACTGAGATGTGAAGTCTCATCACATACTGTGGATTCTTGAGGTTTCTTTCTTATGTTAGGTAAAACATTCAATGTTTAAAATTCTTTTGGCAAAAAAAAAATTTGATTCTTACTGAGTTTAAATCTGTCTGAAAATACAAAGTAGACATTGCTATCTGTTATTTACTACAGATACCAGACTACAGGAATGCTGTAATTGTGGCCAAATCACCTGCGTCTGCAAAGAGGTGGGTAAGATCTGCTCTCTTGTTAGAGCAGGAAATCTCTGTTGTGATTTTGCTTTTCAGATCAGGTGAACCTAAACGAGTTCAGCAATTAGAAGATGCAGCCCACACCCCCTGCCACTTAGACTGTCAGATGTGTAGTGTTTACCACGTGTGGTAAATCAATGCAGTGCTTAGTATTAAGAAGCTATTTATTCATATTTTTCTGTGTTTACATCACAGATTGCCTGTTGTGAATGAAGCAAAATGGCTAGAAGTAGAACACCATTAATCCAGAGTAATTGCTTAACATGATCACAGCTTACAGCATTGTTATCAGATCCTAAATAGGATGGCTTACCATCTGGCTTGGTGGGGTGGGATTTGATGGCTGAGGCTGTTTGATGTGAGAAGTTCTTGTTGCCCAAACAGTTGTTCTTAATTCCTGGAGCTTTTTGGTTTGCTATATCTGAGCTCTTTGCAGTTATGCTACTCAGAGAGGATGGCAAAGAGCTGGTTGGTGATTTAAGAGATACTATTTTTGCTGTATTGACAAACTAGTAATTTGCTGAGAAGTTATGTAGGCTTAAGCCAAGACTTTTTTGATTGTCTTCATAAAAAAGGTTTTCACTGTTTTACATAGTAAATCAGAAATGTTTTACTTTGTAGAAGTATACTGGGTGCAGTGACTTCTGTCATCTTTGTTTCCCAGTAGTTTTTATGTGACTTGTTTTGATTTTGATGGTTATTTTACATATGCTTGTCTTTATTTCATTTATTTGGTGTCAGCATTGACTCGTGGGTCTAGATACATTTGTTGAAACATTTTCATGCTTGCCAAATAACTGTATATGCCAGCAAATAGTTTGTCATATCTTTAGCAGATCAGTCAGTCAGCAGATGTGTAGAAAAGGATTCCAGAGCTGTATTTGTTTAGTTTCTTCACATGTATACAGATGCATTTCAGAACAGTGCTTGAGGAGACGTGTTGTATTCGGAAAAGAATGGTTGAATGGTGTATCCTAATAAAGGAAAACATTCTCTGGATGAATGTCTGCTTTGACAACTTTTGCTTGAAGGAGTTCAGGATGTTTCTGCAGTTTCTGAGTTCAGTGGAAAATGAATAAATCATTTTAGTGCTGTTTTGAACTTCATTCAGTGTAATATTGTGGTTTTTAAATGATTGATTCGTTTATATGATTATGCATTTTAAGTCACAACTCTTGAAATATTTGGATTCATAATTTATATGCATTCAACTTTTTGAAAAACTACGATAACCACAGTGCAGAAAATTCTTCGTTTTTAATTAGCAGAGCATCACAATGAGCGAATTATTTTGTGGACTTTGAGTTGTTTGGATAGTGAAACAAGGCTTGAATGTGAAGGAGGTAATTCAGGCCACAAGTCTCAGGTACTAAGGTTAGACAACGTGTTTTGCTTTGCATGTGCTGGTCTCGGTTTGACCAGAGGGAGATCAGATCAGTGTGTCAGCTGGGTACTGAGCTGGGTGTGCAAGGTAAGGCAGGTTGAATCCCACTGCTGCATTTGTCTTTGCTGCTGTCAGCAGCTGGGATGCAGGCATTGGCTGCAAATTTCCTGTTTTCCTGCCTCTCTGCTTTTCCCACTCCTTCAGCTGACTTCATACTTCTTTACAGAAATTCTGAATTCAAGAAAATACTGCATGGTGAAGGAAAGTTTGTAGATTGCTGTTTAAATTTCAAGAGCTGTTTGTTAGGCAGCGTCATTGTTTGTCTCTTCAGTAGGGTATCTAAGGCTATGTGTCAGAAGGTCAGGGATACTGCCTTCCTTAGTCCACGTCTTGCTAAAAATAAGTAGGTGAACAATTGTTTATATTTCATTAAACATAGGCAATCCAGATATTCTTGATGATGGTTATGTGTCAGCAGCTGAAGCACAGGATCTCAAGAATGCTGAAGGCTTTTTTGTTTTTTTTTTTTTTTTGACTGGGCAAAACAGAAGGGAGTAATCAGATTTGTTGCCTTTGCAGCATTTGACCTGTTGCTTGCAAAGCCTGTATGGACGCTTCCAAGGCTATTCTGACTCTCACAAGCCTAGTGAAAACAAGATGACATAGGATAAATGATTTCTTCTATTGTCCTGCAATTTTAGGATCATTTCACTTTTCCTCTGTAACTTTAGAAATAAAATTGAAATACTTGTAGGTTAGCCATGTATGCATGTGGATTATTTTTAATTTAATGTGTATACCTTATATATACATGATTTTTTTTTTTTTTTTTAACCCTTCCTCTCCAGGGCTCAGTCATTTGCTGAACGTTTACGGTTGGGAATTGCAGTGATTCATGGGGAAGCTCAAGATGCTGAGTCTGACATGGTAGATGGTCGACATTCACCACCCACAGCCAAAAACGTAGCTGCTATTCATCCCAGTTTGGAGATACCCAGTAAGTAAGTTTGTGTGTGAAAGTGTTCACCTCTTGCTTTTTGTGGTTTTGGAGAACAGGGATGATAGTGATAGACCACCAGAAATCTTTTTAAGAACATGAGGGGGAAGAAAAGATTACTATTTGATGTCTTTGTAATCTGTGGTTCTAATGTTAGGCCGCGTGTGACATCTGTGCCATCACGGTGGGTCAGAGGAGGTGTAGAGGCTGCACTCTTCTGCCTCTTGGTTTTGATGGTTGGATTTTGTTCTGGGACATAGAGTTCATAAGCTGAGCTGGCTCTGGGTTTGTGTGTATCTGGGTCAGTGTTGTGTGCTTGACAGAGGAACTGTGCTGAATGGGGTGTGACCTGAGCTGCACCAGCAGAACTTCGCTGCATAAACCTAGCTTGGATCTCAGTGGAGTGATTGAATTGGTTGTGTCTGCAAGCCACTGTATACGTGTAGTTCATACTTCTGATTAAACTTAAAATATATATATACTTTTTTTTTTTGCATTTCCCAGTAACACTGTAGCAGTTGGAATACTTGTCGCATTGCTTCTCTCTAAAACACTGGTGATTGATGCAAAGCAGATGTTTTTACACTTAAAGTAAATTGTATAAACCTTCTTTTCCTTTCTGTTTTCTATCTCTCTAAAACTTTACTGTTGATCAGTGCTGATTCCCAAGGAAAAACCACCCATCACAGTTGTTGGAGATGTAGGAGGAAGAATAGCTATCATTGTGGTAAGTAAAATGCTGTGCCTTTTGATAAATCATATTTAATATGTTAAAGTTGCAGACAGCAAGTACAGTTTTTGTTGCATTAGTAACTAAACTTTTGGTGGTGAGCTTTTGATAACATTTGGATGTTATATCTGGAAAAGGTGAAAGGTCACTGAGGGTGCACAGTGTTGATCTGTGTGAGAACGTGTTGAGTTCCAGTGGCTCAGTGTCCCCTTTGTTTGACAGGATGACATTATAGATGATGTTGACAGCTTTCTTGCTGCAGCAGAGACCCTCAAGGAGAGGGGGGCTTACAAGATCTTCGTAATGGCCACACATGGCCTGCTGTCTTCGGATGCTCCCAGGCTGATAGAAGAATCTGCAATTGATGAAGTAAGCATAAATTCTGAATTTCTACTCAGATGATTTTTTTTTTTAAGTAAGCAAATTTCTCCTGACTTGATTCTTAACATATACTGGCATTATGAATTGATTTGGGTAGGATCCTGTGTTTAGGCTTTATTACCGTTGTCTTGAATGTTAGAATAGTGGCATCTCTATATCCTGAAACTCTTGAAGTGGGAAACCAGGGAGAGTAAAGAGGTGAGCTGTCAGTATTGGAACACTTATCTCCCACACGTTGAAGGGGAACTTAATGCCTTCCTTTTTGAACTTAGGTGCTGGCATTAAAAGAAGGGAGAGTACTGCTGCTGGTCTCTGTGGATATGAGGAGTCCTACAGCAGTGCATTGATATTTGTGAGATTTTGATCCTGACAGTAATGTGAAATCTTGTTCCTTTGTCAGCCAGACTGGCTTAATTGTCTATCTGGAGGATAGACATGGAGTTTCACAATTCTGATATGGAAGGTGGAAAGTATGAACGGTCTGTATCTGATCATTTTTTCCTCTTTCTTTAGGTGGTTGTTACAAACACAATTCCACATGAAATCCAGAAACTGCAGTGCCCTAAGATCAAGACTGTGGATATCAGCATGATCCTCTCAGAAGCCATTCGCAGGATCCACAATGGGGAGTCAATGTCATACCTTTTCAGAAATATTGGACTGGATGATTAAAGCTTTTTAATTTAAATAAACACCTTGGGCCAAACTGGAAGTGAAAAGATAACGAGCTGTGAAGCATCATGCTTATCTTAATATTTCTGTTGAGCCACTTTTTGTTTTCTCTTGGTTTAAGTATCAAGGTAGAACAGTTTTTAAGAGCTATTTTTTTTCTTTGCAGTTTTTTTTGGGTGGTAACAAGTGGTGAGAGAGGGAGGGAGGTGGGCAAACATTTTACAGAAAACTGTTCTAGTTGCTTATAGGTTAGTTGCACTATATACATGGTGGAAAAAAAAAAACCCACAAAACACTTGAAGCAAGAATTTGGCTTCTAAAATAAGCATTCCTTTTCCAAAGCTGCTTGCTGCAAGTGCTTTAAAAGATAATAAAATGAAGTGACTGTATAATATTTGCATTTAAAAAGCCAAAAAGGTTGTACTGTTGTATGCAGTTAAGTGATTTTGTAGGAGTGCTTTTATAGAAAAGCATATGAAAATATGCACCTGTATTTATTTTCTGCGACAAAGAATAAAGATTTGTTTTGTGTGAGCTTTCTAAAACTGTTATATAACAGTTACTTGTCTTCCAAAATGTCCCCACTTCAGAATGATTTGCAGATACTATGATGTTGGAGGAAATCAAGAGGTGAATTGATTATTTTATGCTTACATGTTACTTTGGAATATAAGGAGGATTCAGGCTTCTAGGCAGTAAGGAAACAACATCGGTTTTGCTTGTTCTGTGCTGGAGCACCTGCAGGCAGGGAGAGGCTGCTTTTCCCTAAACGCTGTTACTCTTTGTTGCGTTTCAGCCTGTCTTTATGCTGAGCAGCCTGGTAAAATGCAAAATACACAGCCTTTCAGCATCCAGTTTCTGGGGGCTATCACAAATGTGTTAATTAGTTTCTTTGTAATTTGGCAGGTACTGTATACTTGCAGTGTACTGCTTTGCTTCAGGTAATGTGGTAGGAAACTAAACCTGTAGCTGGATGTCAAGGGACAATGGGGATTGGGAATACTGGGGTGAGTAGTGTATGGAATTGAGGGCAGTTATGGAGCAGGGGATGTGTGAAGTGCTGGTTTTTTTGGCCCCAGGATTTCTGCTTGTGTTGGTATTTGTTTACCTGAAGGATAGAGCTGTCTGGAGGTGGTGTGCAGGGTTTGGTTAGCAGGGAGAGATGGTGGCAGCACCACGATGATGGGATCCAGAGCTTACAACTGATAAAAGCTCATCACAGTAAATGGGATCTGAAGAGGTTTGTGTCCTGGCCTGAATGTATGAATGTGAACTTCCCCCAACCCGAAACAACGAACCCAAACAAAAACCAGCCATAAGGCAAGGTTGGACTTGTTCAGGTTTGTTCTGCCAGCTGTCCCAGTGGACATTCGCATGCAGTGAGCTGCTCTGAGCTGCTCAGTGACCAGAAGTTCCTGGCTGTGGTAGAATTAATGAGCATTTTTTTTTAAGGGTTGTTTGTTCTAATTGCTCTCAATCACAGTGTCCTACAAATAAGTACGAAACTCCTGGCATGTCCAGAATCAGAGCTGAAAGTGAACCTTTGCTGATGTGTCTGTGAGGAAGGCAACCACCCTTGGGGTTTGGAAGGCTTTCCCCCCATTCCCTCACATCTGTTAGCACAGCCCCTGGCGCAGCAGAGGCCTGGGCTGTGGCTGGGAGTCGTGGGGAGCTCCTGGACTTGGTGCATTCACCAAAGTGAGATGGAGATTCTTTTTGCTGTGCTGTCCCGTGAGGGACATTCTGTCTACGAAGTGCCAAACGGTGAGGCTGCACCTTTATGCTGTAGTGGCAGTAGGTTATTAAACAGTTGTGTGGTGTTACTAGATACACGGAGCTGACACATTAACACGTGCACGTACTTGGAATATGTTAATGCAAGTTAAATTCCGGTTGAGCAGTGAGGGAGAACTTCACTTCTCACGAGTGCTGTGAAAAAAGCATAGAAAGAAAAACCCAAACTGATCAATCGGACTGAAGTCACAGCCTGTGTGTGTGATAGCACAGTGCGCTGCTGCTCCCCCGGGCCGTGCTCCCGGCCCTGCCTGCACAGCTGTGCTCCTTCGAGTCGCTCTGCTGGCAGGGCTGGCTCCTGCGGCCGGGTGGGGGTAGGGGCTGGGGGTGCTGAGCTGCGAGGCAGGGGGTTTGATTAATGTTCAATTCCCTCGGGCAGCAACGAGTTACTGATTTAGTGACCGTCAGTGGGAGTCTTCCCTGGGGGGTGAAGGAGGGAGCAGAGGAACGATGGAAGGCAATTCCACGGTCGGATCCTTCACCCCTTTGCAGCAGTTCAGCGTTGCTGATCTTGTGGTTGTAGTGACTTATTTTTCCTTAAACCTTGCTGTGGGAATATGGGTAAGAGTGTTCTTGTTATTCAGCTTTTGCTTTCCTCTTCCATCATTTAAAATATACTTTTTCTTCCCCCTCCATTGAAATTTACCTTTGTTGCGCATTTTGCATATTGTGCTGCATTTGCTCTGTTCTGCTGTGTTCACCCTCTGCTCCTCATCCCGCATGGAAGGACTCCTCCTGCCTCAGAACAAGGTGGGCTGAACCTGGCACAAACTTCTCCCCCATCCTGCAGCTCTGCCCTTCTCTATTACAGGCTGTTAAGACAAATGCACTGCTCACCACAAAAAGCTCTCAGCAACCTGCAATTTGAGTCAAAGGCTCTCCGAAGCCACATATTCTGCCTTGCAGAAAAATCCTGTCCAGGGCCGTGCCCTACGAGCCTGCCTGTCTGCCCAGCATGGAGGCAGCATCCTCTGCCCTCCCACTGCCCGCTCTGGGGGTGCCCCTTTACTGCTCGTGGCTCTGGGGATTTGGGGTGCAGCTGCTGTTTCATGTAATTATACCGGAGTTGCAGAACTCCCATTAATTATCCAGTCTCTTGTCTCTTGGCTTCTTGTCTGGCAGGCTGGGTTCTTGGTTTCTTGTCTGGGTTTGCAGGGAAAGTGTTCCGTGCTGATGTTTTCTCCTCCCAGTCTTCATGCAGGGTGAACAGGAACACGGTCAGCGGTTATTTCCTTGCTGGCAGAGACATGGCGTGGTGGCCAGTAAGTAGAGACCTCGTAGTTCCTCTGTGATGCAGCACTGCTTGGTCCTCATCCTACCTTGTGCAGGGCCTTCGGTGTGGTCCCACACCACCACATCCTTCTCTCTGATTTGGAGGGCAGCGTATTCAGTGGATAAAGAGTTGGTTGGATGGACACAGTCACAGGGTTGTGGTCAACGGCTCTGCGTCCAGGGGGAATGGTGTTTCCTAGGGTTCCATCCTGAGACCTGGGCTCCTCAATGTCTTTATCAATGACACAATAGGATTGAGTGTGTATCCTCAGCATTTTGCTGGTGACACACTGAGCGGTAGCCTGGGCAGCCTGATCTAGAGGCTGGCAACACTATCCGTGGCTGAGGGTTGGAACTGGATGATCTTTAAGGTCCGTTCCAACTAAAGCCATTCTATGAAACCAAGAAAACCCACCCAAAACCCAGTAGGGATTTTGAGATGAGCTGGACACAAGGAAGCATTGATTGCTGGGGCCCAATGTGCACCTCCGAAGGACTCTGATAGGAGCTGTCCTTGCACAACGTGTCCAAGTCCACACATCCCAGCAGCTTCTCCTGCTCTCTCTGCAGATCGGAGCCTCTCTGTTTGCCAGCAGTGAGGGCTCAGGGCTCTTTATTGGACTGGCTGGGACTGGTGCTGCTGGGGGAATCGCTGTCACCGGCTTTGAGTGGAACGTAAGAAATGTCTTGTGTTGGAAAGGAATTGAGTTTTTTGAGCCACATGGCTGCAGACAACAGAGGAGTTGTGCAGAGGATAACCAATGCAACCCCACAAATTCAGCTTCCCTACATCATGCCCAGTGCATGTATTATGATGCTGGAGTCAGCTCAAGCCCCTGTCAGCAGGGAGTTGGATGATTTGGAGCAGAGCTTCCTATTCCAGCCCTAGGCATCACCCCAGCTGGGAGGTGGCTTTTTGGGTCACCAGTTTGCTGCTTTCTCATGAGTGATGTCCAAAATCCTGGGGTTCTATAGCAAAACCATGGCACATGAGGAGGTGGTGGTGGGATGCTTCCAGAGATGAAGGGCTGAAACGGGCAGGGTCCTGTTGGCAGGGTGCTGGGTGGTCTCCACTTGATCTTACACACTTGCACCTCCTGTTTGGGACCACTTAGAGAAACAAATGTGTGTGAAGGGGGGGAGCTGGGGTTGGGGCAGGTGCGGTGAATGGGACAGCGCTGTGTTTCCTTCCTAACAGGCTACATATGCACTGCTGGCGCTGGCCTGGGTCTTTGTCCCAGTCTACATCTCATCTGGGGTATGTGGATCTACCCTAATCTCAGGAGCATCCCCTGAACCCTGCACTGAGAATGCTGCCATGCCTCAGAGAAGGTGACATGGGGATAGGATGGGGACAGCCACCGCTCCCATCCCCTCCCGCAGATCGTCACCATGCCTGAGTACCTCCAGCGAAGGTTTGGAGGCAAGAGGATCCGGATGTACCTCTCTGGGCTGTCTCTCCTGTTGTCCATCTTCACCAAAATCTCTGTAAGTATCTCTGCTCAGCTCCGGGGCAGCTCTATGGTGTGCCTCGTAGTGGAGAGGCTGTGGGTGAGAGGCGCTCAGGCTGCGCTGCACCCTGGGGTTTTATCCGCGCTCCCGCAGCTCTGAGGAGTCCTACGGGGGATTACCGCACAATTTAGCAAGTGCTTCTGCCTGGAGGCAGCGGGTGGCTGCAGCAGCAGCTGCGTCCCCACGCAGCGGCGCTCCCTGCCCGCTGCTCCGGGATGCACCGCTGCTGCTCCGCATCGCAGCCTGCACGGAGCCTCGGAGCAGTGGAGGGGGCCGGGATTTCCCCGTGTCTCCGCTGCTCTCAGCCATGTAGAAGTACCCTCTCCTGCCCACCCCCAGCCCTCGTTCCCTTTGTGTCCTGATGGAACTGCTGGGACTCGCCCAGCTCTGCCTGCCGCTCCCACTGGGGCAGGTGGCAGCATCTGTCCGGTTCACAAGTTGGGGCAATGATACCCATTATTCCCTGGTTGTCCTAATGCCTGGGAACTTGTCAACGCTCATTTCTCTTCCCTGTTCCCATGGTGCCCAGGGAGGGAGATGGTTCAGCATTTATCTTGGTGATCTGAATGTATAGAATGCTTGTATTGGGGTCTCTCCAGCTGCACACAACACCTCCCCTTTCACCAAAGCAGTGTGCTCTGCCATGGAGACGCACAGCCCACACACCTCCAGTCCCACCGGTGATTTTGTCTGGAGGGGATGAACAGCCCACACCTACTCTCATAGCTCTGCCTGTGTTGTTGCTCAGCCCGTGCCATGCTTTCTTAGTGCTGCTGAGCTTCCTGCAACCACTAAGCCATGCAGGACCCCACAGAAGAGGGATCAACCTGACCAGGGTTACCTGGCATCTGGCACCACCCATGGTGAACCTATGCAATGGTTGGGGTGGGTGCTGGTAGATATGCCAGGTGGTGTTATGTGTGTCCTCTCCCTGGTGCTGTGTGAAGCTCAGGGCAATGGGGACTGACACCACTGCTCCGATGACTCTGTTGTGGGCAGGGGACACCACTCTCCCTCCTCCCCATCTGCTGGTCCCCAACCCTCTGTGGTTGGAGCAGCCCAAAGCCCAGCTAAGAGATTCCATTCCCCTTAGCTAGGAATAGGTGAAGCTTCACCTGAACTTTCAGAGAGCCCTGGAGACTCCTCTGTGTCCCATGTAACTCGTTCTGCCCAGGCTCAGGTTTGGCCAGCAGCTCCCCTTGGGAAGGCATTGGTGGTGTTGGGTAAGAACGGGTTTCCATGTGAGGTCACTGGCAGAGGCAGGGATCTCATCGGATTAGGAGCCTGACTTCAAAGGTTTCTGCTCTTCTTTTACAGTTGAAAGGACTTGTTTTATGAATAGGTCATGCCTGGTTTTAATTGGCTTGTTTTTGTATTTGGGATGTCTTATTAACAACTCAGTCACATGTGCTTTTATTTTTTCCCACCGTAGCAACATTATGAGGAAGGGAGGTGGGGATCCCTCTGCTTCCTCATAGTAAAGGCTTAGACTCATTTGCAGACGACTGCAAAAAATGCTTTGGCATTGAGAAAGCTCAGGTTATGAAATGTCTTCTTCAGGGCTGAGCCTTCGCATCTGAGCTCTGGGGCTCTGCTTCTTGTTCATCCCTGGAAGTGCCCAAGGCTGTGGGTGGTGCCCTGTGCAGCCTGATGTGGTGGGAGGCAGCCAGCCCATGGCAGGGGTTGGAGCTGGGCAGGCTGTGAGGTCTCTTCCAACTGACCATGCAGTGGTTCCATGGTTCTATGATCTTTAAGGTCCTTTCCAACCCAACCATTCCATGGTTCTGTGACTATTGCACTGGGAGGAGATGGCTGGAAGCCTTTGGTTGGGTCTTTTCTGCCTTGTAGCTGAAGCTTGCAATGTGGGGATGACTTAGTTGTCCTTCTGTAGGGCTGCTTGGGCGTGTCTGTGATATCAGGCTGTAGCAGGATCCCATTTGGGGTGACAGACATTTCTGAAAGAAGAGCTGCTGATGGAGGTTTTGGCATGGTTGCCACTGGGTTGGTTCCACTTCAGCAGGACTTATTGGGGTGAATTCCCTCTTGGTGCTCTTGAGGGCTCTCCTGGAGACATGGCCAGGCCTGAGTGCCACCTTCCAGCATCTCCTTTGGGGTGCTGGAAGGGACAGTGGTGGAAAGTCTGGTGCAAATATCATGGAACAGGCCCTGAACTGGGGTCCTGAAGCTCGTGGTGCAACTGCTCTTCTGGTTGGTTGATTTGTGATTAGTTAGTGTTATGCCCAACTGTGTGGGCTCACCTGGGACAGGCATGGCTGCACCAGATAGGAGCACCCAAAGGTGCTGGATGCCAGGAGGGGTGCGGCCCCAAGGTGGCACCAGGTGCCCATCTGCAGGACTTTGCAGGAAGCATGGTGAGATGCCAGCTGGGGAGCAGGGCATTGCCAGGTTAGGCCTAATCCTGTGAGGGACAGAGCACTGCTCACAACCCACCTTGTTCCCAAAGGCTGTGACACCCTACAGCCACACTCCTTGTCTCCATGCAGACTGACCTGTACTCAGGAGCTCTGTTCGTGCAAGTCTGCCTGGGCTGGGACCTCTACCTCTCCACTGTCCTGATGCTGCTGGTGACAGGGCTGTACACCATTGCAGGTAGGCTGCTCACTGTCTGGTTTCTTCAGTTGAACTGTGCCACTTGCACTCCTATTTTACTCTTCTTTGTGTGCTCTTTGGGGCTGATACTGCTCCAGACGCAGCTCATGGGGCTGCTGTTCCCTGTGCCACCCAGCACTTGCTGTGCATCCTTCTGAGTCTCAGCTCCAGCAGTGACTCGGGTGTGAGCTTCTCCTTTGTCATTACAACTCTGCTTTTGTAATCACTCGCTCCTCCTCTGTCTCATAGCTAAATGCTTTCTTGTGTGTGCACCTAATTGTAATCAGCTCTAATCAGCGCTTCTCCTATTACAGAACCATTACTGAGGCAGCTAAAATCTGAGAGCCCTTTGCCTAACCCGTTTCCCACCTGCTCTGCCTGCAGTGCAACTCGCTGCCATTCTCCTGCCCAGCTGCAGGAAACACATCCTGAGCGTGTTCCCACGTTGGGACCGTTTCTGTGCAACTCCAGTTGGTGCCTTTCCTTTGTGATTTGGGGATATGATGAATTGGAGATGGAAATGGGGAGCCCCTGGCTTTTAGTCCCACTCTTGCACTGCAGAACCAATGATCCTTTCCAGGATGTTATTCCAGCTTTTATTTAAGCTGGGACATTCCCTTCCCTGGTAGCTCCAGTGGAGATGCCCAGCGGTAAATCCTCTCCCGGTATCTTTTCCCAGCCATCAAAATGGGGAAATGATGTAATTATATCCAAAACGTGGTGGATTTTGCAAGACTCCGGTTTTGAGCAAATCCCACATTGGCTTTTCCCTGCCCACGAGGCTCACTGTGCAGCGAGGCATTCCGGTGCGTGCCAGGCAGAGGTGTGCTCCCTGCGTCACCCCAGTCCTGAGCAGATTGCAGGCATGGCCGGGCAGGTGCTGGATGGGGATGAATCAGGGACTTGGGTAGAAACGGGTTGAAACTCATTTTCTCTAGGTCCGCTACTTCTCTGTGTGCGTGGGCAGTCCTCTGGGGCTGTGCAACACGTGGGTGCTCACAGTGCTCTGCTCTTTGCAGGGGGGCTGGCGGCCGTCATCTACACCGATGCTCTGCAGACACTCATCATGGTCCTCGGAGCCATCATGCTGGCAGTGAGAGGTAGGAGCTGGGAGGACCGCTGTGCCCCGTCTGCCCTGCTTGGACAGTCCCAGATAAATAAAAAGACTCAGCCTGAGCAGTTTGGTAGCCAAAATGCAGTCACCTAAGGGAAGTCTGTGGTCTACCTGTGTCCCCTTGCTGATGCATTTCCCCTCTGTGCCATTCCTTGTGGGTATGGCATCCTGTTGGTTCTTTCTGTGGGCTTTCTCCAGCTGGTGACCTCTTGGCTGTCCTCAGGTCCCCACTGTCCGAGAGCTCGTTCCAGTGTTGGGCTGAAGCTTTTCAGCTGGGTACAGCTTGGGTCCCAGTGCCAAAGGTTGGTGTTTGGGGAGTGGGATGCCCAGATCCTGAGATGAAAGAGCCCATCCAGGTGTCCTGCAGTGGGACAGCAGCAGGGCAGCTCTGCAGCAAGATGCATGTGCAAACAAGTGAAAGGACAGGCAGTTGAGGCTTCACTTTACAGAAGGGAGGAAAGAGAAGAAGCCCTCCCCTACTGAGAGAGGTATCAGTAACAATAGATACCCCAGCAGAAGCGAGGACCTGTGCCAGGCAGAGGAGCTGCCCCAGCTGCTCCACACCGCAGCCCACACGTCAGACCAGGTGCTTGGGTATCGCTGATCTCTGTCTGAAGTGCTAATTGCCCACAGGTCCTCTGAGGCTTTCCCTTGTGCTCTTGGGTGGAAATAGGAGGGCAGCAAGGCATGGCTGGAAAATGCCTGGCGGCAGTAACATGGCTAAGCTGTCTCCAGACGTGCTAACCCGCTCAGCAAGGTGCGCACAGGGAGGTGGTGGTGTTGGGAGAGTGGCTGATCCAGGGGATCAAAAGGAGCCTGCTGGCCATGCAGCTGCTCTCGGTCTTGGGAGAGCCCGCAGGCTCACATCCTCCAAGGGCTGCCACCTCCAGCAGATCCATCGGGCTCAGCTCATAAAGGATGCTCTCCATGGTTTTGCCCTTTTTCTATCTTTAGACTGTGGCAGACACAGCAATGCAGGCATTGCTCATCTGCCAGCCTGTGACCACTCTCCCCATGGAGGGCAGAAGGGGTGTGTGGGTGCTATTGGTTGCACCTGGCAGAAGATGAGTACGCATGGAGAGATTACATACGCTAAAGTCCAAAGGACTGCTGGGGCTGTTTGGCAGTGGTTCAGCACCAGCACTGTCGTACAGCCCCCACTGTGTCCCCCTGGTACTGAGCACAGGGACATTGCACCCATCAGTGGGACTTTGCTCCCAGGGGTGGGACATCTTGCTTATTGGAGGAGCACTGCTCCCACTGCAGCCCTACATCTGCAGGCTGATTCCTTGCTGCTCTGCCTTCCTTGCCTCACTCTTCCGTGTGAGCAGGCGTAGGTGTTGCGACTTGTCGGCTGACACCTTTGGAAAGGGAGCAGGTCCGCACCCCCGGGCGCGAATCTCTGCTTTCAGCACTCAGCCTCTGCCTCTGGAGAGCTTTTGTTGGTGCCCAACGCCCATGCAAAGCTTGGGAGTAGCTGGTGCTTGGATAAACCACGCGCTGGAGAGGAGCCAGCACTGCTTTCATAAGAGCAGGAGGGGGTTGTGAACGCGCACTTCCTGTGCAATACTGGGGAGTGCTTTGAAAAAGGGGGTAATGGGGTGGCAGTGCCCCAAAAGCCTCAGGGCAGGAGGACAGGACCAGGGCTTATGGGTTGGTGATGAAAGTGGCCACTTTGCAGGAAAGGTACCATCCTGGAAGGGTGTATGGGTATTTGCAAGAGGCAAACAGGTACTGCCCACGACTGGGAAGGATGTGTGGAGTGGAGGGTACCACCCAGGGACGCTGTAGGTCTCACTTTGAGCCTGATCTGTTTTGCTGTTTTGCAAAGTGTTCCTCTTCCCTGCATCCAAAACTGCATCTGAGCAGGAGGGAAAACTTTGTTCTGTAGGAGCAGCCCCTGCTTGGTGCCAAGACCTTCTCCAGCCCTTGGTGAAACCCCTTCCTCACCATGGGTAGCTGAATGATCCTCCTCCGTAAGCCCAATTGGGGTCCCAAAAGCTCTCCTGAAAATGGTGCCTCTGATTCCCCGGAATTCCCAGATTCTGCCATTGGCATGGAGCAGCTGCAAGCAGGGTTCATCCCGAGCCCCCCTGGAACAGGGAGGTGTTGGGCTGAGGCAGAGCCTGGGGCTGTCTGGGCAGGATGGGATCCAAGGTAGCTGTGCAGGGCTTGGAGCTGCACGTGCTGGGGCTTGCTCATGGCACGTCACCCTCAGCAGGGCTTGAGAGGAGGATCCCAATTCCTGGGAAAAGCATGGTGAAGAGGGGTGATTTGTTGGGAATTTTGGCTGGAGGCTCATTAAGAATGGGGCTGTGTAAGGGGAATGCTCACAGGGGTAGAAAACGCTTCTATGTTGGGTGGATACCTGCACCAGGGCACCTTGGGCTACAGTGAGTCAAGTCAAAGGTACCTAATCTTCAATTTTAATGGTTCTAGGTGTGTTTCCCATACTCTAGGAGCAGGGAGCTTTAATAACAGCTTGCTTTTACAGTACGAAGTCAAAAGAGGCGTTGGTCCTTTTTGTCCCAGACGTGGGTCACCCTCCTAAGGGAGGGCGGGCTGCAATGGGACATGCTGTGCAAAATGGTGGTAGAAGAGTCTCTTAAATAACTAAAATAAAATATAATCACGCGTGTGAGCGTGTGGGAAGGGGGCCAAGGAGGGGGCAGCAGCTCTCAGTAACGAGTTCTCAAGTGTTTTTCTGGCTGATCCTGGAGGCAACCAGATGGTCTCCAACCAGCCTCCCCCAATGGTGCCTTCCAGCTTTTAATGCGATCGGAGGTTACTCCAACCTGGAAGAGGCCTATCTAAAAGCCGTGCCGTCCAAGATCGTTCCCAACACGACCTGCCACCTGCCCAGAACGGATGCCATGCACCTCTTCCGAGACCCAATCTCTGGAGATCTGCCCTGGACAGGGATGACATTTGGGCTGTCCATCATGGCCACGTGGTACTGGTGCACCGACCAGGTAAACGTAAACAAGATTCCCCTGCCCCACAAGACAGAGCATCGCCTGCAGTCCATCTGCCTGCACCCACCCCTACTGCTCCTTCTGGCTGGTGGGCTCGGGGGGCTTCTTCTTGGAGTCGGTAGCACCTGGAGCTGCCATGACTTTGTTCTTAAGGTGCTTGGATTGGGACAGTTTGGAGAGTGGAATGCCGAGTGGTGTCCTCATCTCCTCGGCTGCCTTCTGGCTCTCAGGCAGGGAGCTCAGGGCTTTGCTTGCTGCCCTGGGCTTACTAGGGCTGAAGGCTTTGCCCTGCCAGTAGGGCTGGCTGCCTGCAATGGTCTTTTTGGGCTCGGTGCTGTCCCTTCGGTGCTTGCTGGCCCCAGGGGGTTTCTCGCACGGTGGGGAGCAGGAGGGTTCCTTGCCTTGCTCCCTGCCTGTGAGGTTCCTGGGGCGGTAGCGGTAGATGTGCGTGCCCTGTTAAAGAGCAGAAAAAGAGCAAAATATGATCTGTGGTTGTCACAAAGATGCTGCTCCCCTACATACTCATGGTCCTCATAGACAACTCCAGCAGCTGCTCGGAGCAATCCTGTGCCCAGATGTTTTCATTGTGCTGCTGTGCTGCTCATCCTGGAACTTGCAGCCCTTGCTCTCCCCCTGATTTAGGGTTGTGGGTCGCCCGGTGTGTGGAGGTGCAGGTCCCTATGGGATGGGGCTCAGAGTGGTTGTGGGCCCCCAGGGGTCCCACTGCCTGCTACAAGGGCATAACCCAAACCACTCAGCGAACTGGAGACAAACCCAACCTGCACTGTGGACATACGTGTACATGGCTTTGGGGTGGCTACAACCAGCAGCACCAGCATTTGGGATGCCGGGGATGCAGTCAGCAGAGGGGAGGCTGACACTGGGGGGGACACACTGGTGACTCAGCCATGTCCCTGGCTCTCTGCAGGTCATTGTGCAGCGGTCACTCTCTGCAAGGAGCCTGAGCCATGCCAAGGCCGGCTCCATCCTGGCCAGCTACCTGAAGATGCTGCCCTTGTTTGTCATCATCATGCCAGGCATGATCAGCAGGGTCCTGTTCCCAGGTAAGGGCAGGCGTTTGGCCGGGTTCCGAGCAGAAACCACTGAGATTGGGTGCGTGAGTGATGGGACCCAAAATAAAAATGTGGTGGCATTGATAGTGGGAGATACCTACACTGTTCAAAATGGGAGCACAAACAGCAGTAGGCAGCTGTGGAAAACAGCAGAATTCCCAAGAAAAGGCCTCGCTGGGGCCAATGGATGGGCCATCCTCATTGTGCTGTTGCTCCTCTCCAACCTCAGATGAGAGGTTTCTACAGAGCTAACCAAGGATGGCTCTGTTTATTGTTATTACGCATAGGAGAAACTATTCCCTGCACGTTTCCATCAGCTGAGCACTGGCTTTCCTGGTTCTGGCAGCACCTCAATTATCTCTCACAAAAAAGCCTGGACAAGTTATTGCAGGAACACGAAGGTACTTGAGTGCTTTGCGCAGCGCAGTGAGGGTTTGAATGCTGGAGCAAAGCCCTGGGCAGGGAGTGGCGGGAGGACTCTGGACTAATACCCTCAATTCCCTGTAAGTACAGATTAGATGGACCTGGGAGCTCAGCTGGGGTCGCCCCTGGTGGCATCAGTGACACGAGCAGCAGGGCTGTCCCCCTGCCTGGTTCATGGAACCCTGGCTCCTGTGGGTGCTGCTGACGGCATTGCTTGCCTGCGGCAGCTGCCAGCCCTGCTGTGCTGCTCCACCTCATTATGTGTCCGTGCGCTTTGCTTTGATGCTAATCAAAGTGTAAGGAGCTAGAAAACAAGGCGGGGAGGGACACGCCTGCATGCATAGTCTGTCCCACAGAGCAGTGCCACTGCTGTTGGGTGATGGGATAGAGCTCTGGGCACAGCCCCATGCCACGTGTTGCTCTTTAATTCCAGAGAGCCTTCCTTTTATCCAGCCCTTCCCTGTGCACTCCTGGCTAGCTATGGCATGGCTGCATCCCCCTGGGCACCAGCACCTCCTGGATGTCTCCTGCAACTGTTATGGTGATAAAAGGGGAGATTTAGGTCAGATATAAGAAAAATGCACTGACCAGGGAAGCGGTGGACTCACCACCCTAGAGGTGTTCCAGAACCATGAATATGTGACACTTAGAGACGTGGTTAGTGGGCATGGTGGGCTGGGTTGGGTTGGGTGATCTGAGAGGTCTTTTCTAACCTTAATGGTTCTATGATTCTCTTTAGACACGTGCTTTGGTAGGCATGGTGGGGGTGGACTGACAGTTGGATTTGATGGTCTTAGTGGTTTTCTTAAATTTTAATGATCTTATGATTCTGTGACCCAATGAACTGAGGCTAAACTAGGATATTTAATGTGGTGAAGCTCACGGATGGCCTACCTGTGTGGCACTGGTGGGGTAGGAGCCGTTGCCGTCCAAGATGGTGCGGGGCAGCACACACCTGATCTCCACAGCGTTGCTCCTCCTCTTGGCCATGTCCTCCACGCGGACGTGCTTGAGGGATGGGAGGCTCCCCAGGGGGCTGAGGAAGGTTCCTCGACTGATGTGGGGGTCACTGAGCTTCCTCTGGATGGGCACGAACTCCCCATTGTGAGTGACATCCGAGTTGGTTCGCCGCAGCGGCCCGTAGCGTTCCCTCACCTCAAAGTACTCATCCGAAATGGAGGAAGCGTTGGAGCGGCGGTAGCTGTGGTCAGCAGAGCTGCTGGAGCAGCTCTCCTGGTCACTGAGAGTGATATACTCCTCCTCCTCCTCCTCCTCCTCCTCTCCCAGCCCATTGTGGGCACAAGGAGGCCCCTTGTCCTCCTGTGGCCCCACTACTGGGAGGTGGCAGCTGTCCGGTGAAGTTCTGTTGGGGTTCTCCTTTGGTTCCTGTCTCGCATCCACATGGTCAGCCAGCGGTGGCTGCATGTCACCCTCTGGGGCACTGCTGCTGTCACGTGGTGTGGTGGCTTTGGTTGCAAGGCCGCCAGCAGGGACAGTCCTTGGCTTTGGAACTGGGGGCTTGGCTTCCTCAGGTGTCTCCTCAGGTGGCTTCAAGTGGTGGCTCAGTGGTTGAGCGGCTGATGTTCCCACTTGCTTTGTCACCCAGCCAGTGCCTTCGATGGGGCTGGTGGCCAGTGCCACAGGAGCTTCTGTGGGGACCTGCGGGGTCTGCCTCTGGCAGAGGGGCACCAGAGGTGGCTCTTGGGTTGAGATCTTCTTGGCTTCCAGCTCCCTGTTCTTCAGCATCTGCCGGTGCTGGGCGCTGGCCTGGGAGACGTCGCAGACTTTGATGCGGTTCATTTGTGAGAGCTTCACGTTCTTTATCTTGGGGTCAATGATATTGATGTAGCCCAAGACTTCGCTCCCAGGCTCCGGGTCGGGCTCAACCCAGGTGGGCAGGTAGTCAAACATGTTGGCTTTCTCCAGGTTCAGGAGGCCAGGGTGGATGAGCAGGGAGAGGTCTGCCGCCTCGCCGTGCCTGTCTCCCGCTTGGCCCTCGTGCAGCCCTTTGCCTTTGTTTTCCACCTTCTGTGTTTTGTCCTGGTTCTCGGATGAAGTCTTGCTGATCTGGTCTGCACTCTTGGCCTTCACCAGGGCGTATTTGGGGTTTATCAGCTTTTTCACCATGGCGTTGGCAGGGGTCACCGGCACAACGGAGGGCAGTGTTACAGGCTCGGGCTCAGGCTCCATGCCCATGGAGATGGATTTGAGGCTCACCCCCTTGGACATGAGGTACAGCTCCTGGAACTGCTTGTCAAACGCCTCCACCACTTGACCTGAGAGCACTGTGATGACATTCCGGTCTGTCCTTGCTGCAGACCAGGTGAAGCTGGAATGGAAAGGTGTTGGAAGCTGAGCGCTCGCTTGCTGGTACACAACGCACCTCTTGCCAACCCTGGCTTTTCCCGGGGGGGGTTAATAGTGCTAGTGAGGACATGATCTTGCTATAAAAATTAACAATAATGGGATTATTAAGAAGCTCTAATCCCAAATGGGAATGAAGGCTTGAAGTCAGCAATTTGAATTAAATACATTTTTTTTAGTGTGGGTAAGCTAGTATTTCATTTTAGTGTTGGCTGCTTCTCCTTTCTCAGTTTAGGTTAGTTAAGAAAAGGGACTTGTAAACAAGTCTGTTTATGTTGTTGCCAGATTATAGGAAATGTTCCATTTTTCATGTTCATGAAATGTGTCTTTTAGAGATGAAAACATCAACTTTTTCAACCAAAACTAGTTTTCATTTGGACAAACTGGAAAACACTTGGGGTTGTAAATGTTTAACAGGAAAATCTGAGGTCAGCATAGAGCTGGGGCTGGCTGGGCCTCAGAACTCCTGTTGTTCCCAGTGCATGTTGTTGTGCATCGACATCATCGTGTCCCACCACTGCCCCAGTCCTGGCCATTAAGTGGCCTTAGGATGAACTTAGGCTTCCCTTGTGACATGGTCCTTTAGGTCAGAACTTGGGGAGCAAGGCTGGGTGAGGGACCACGTGGGTCCTTTGACATCAGCTCTATGGGGCAGGTGAGGGGGGACACCACTGTTACCTGTAGGATCCACACATGGCCCGATCTCCATCCACAAACATGAACTTTTGGGCCAAAGCCCCTTTGAACTTGGTTGCTGAGCGCGTGAAGAACTCTGTCCCCCCTGTGCTGCGGACACGGAGGTTCTGCAAAGCAAAGGTGAGGAGCTGTGAGCAGGCAATGCTGAGACCAGGACTGATGTCCTCACACTGCCACCTCCCCACTGTGCCTCTGCCCCACTTGGAGCTCACTGCAGCCCCACACCGAGCCATGAAAAGCTGACGTTCAGAGCCTTGTGGTTGTTTCCCAACCCCACCGAGCAGTGGGCAGCGCTCCTTGCAGTCTGCTTGCAGGAGACCTCAGCGATGAGGAGATAAAATAACTTGCCCAGGGCTGCACAGTGAACCAGGGACCTGGCGCCAAGAAATTCCTGCTTTCCCCATGGTGTCCAACAGCGTTTTCTACCTCTTGAACTCACTCTGCCCACAACCACGGGTAAACAGTGTGTGATCGTACTGCCAAACACTTTCCATCTCTTATGATCTGTGCAAGGGCACCATGCAGGAGGTGATTCTTCTCCTCCTACCCCTCTGGGAGATGTACCAGTGTTTTTCTAGGGGACAATGCTGACCTCAGCACAGTGCATGTAGGTCCAATGTCAGTGGTCTTCCCTTGGGTCTGCTCTGCTCCTAAATCTAAGCATCTCACTTTGGTATTCAGAGTGGGTGAGGAAAAGCAGTGGGGCAGCATTGGGAAAGGAGCTGTGGGGACGTGGGTCCAGGTCCAATAGAGTGGACCCCCTTGGATGGGGATAAAGTATTTTTATAGGAGAGCACTCTCATTTCTCCTGTTCTGCTGGGATGGTGGTAATGCTCTTGCTAAAGGCACTATGTCATTGTTAGGTCATGCCCATCATTTCTTTGTTTGGAGCCCAACACCAGGTTTCCAGGCAAGTTTTATGTGCTGTCTGGAGAAGTTTGGGTGTTCAGTCTGAAAAGAGGTTGTTTTAAGGTGGGGACCAGTTCTTCTCCCAGGTAACAGTGATAGGACCAAAGGTAATGGCTTTAAACTGACTCGAGAGAGGCTCAGGTTGTATATTAGGAAGAATTTCTTCTCCCAGAGAGCAGTCAGGCACTGGCACTGCTGCCCAGGAGTAGTGGGGTCACCGTCCCTGGAGGTGTTCCAGAACTGTGGAGATGTGGTGATGAGGGACGTGATCAGAGGGCATGGTGGGATGTGGTGGGGTTGTGCTTGGGGATTTTGGAGGTCTTTTCCAACCTGAATGGTTCAATGGAGTCTATGGTTGGTGTGAGGATGGGTACAAGAGGGTCACATCAGAGTGATGTCCCCATGCCTAGCATCCTCACGGTGCTGCCCTCTCACTCTCAGCCCAATCTGTACACAAAGGCAAGAAACAGCCTGCATTTTTCTTGGGTAACACCCAGGAAAACAAAGCTCCTGGCAGCAGGCTGCTGGCTGCCTCGGCCTTCCCCTTGCCGCAGTTGGGTAAGATCTGTTTATTTTATCTCTTCCAAAATGAGCGTGGAGCGAGCGTGTGCCTGGCTGCCGAGCCGGAGAGCAGCTCTGAGCAGGGCTGAATCACACCCCAAGCACTCACCCTTGCTCAACACAGGACAGCCTTGCCCAAGCCACCTCACTAATTGCACAGCTCAGAAGGCACCGAGATAACGATGTTCGTTTCGTTAGCATCCCTTGGCTTACACAGCAGCTCCCAGCCACTGCCCTAGTTTCCTCACTGCCTCCTGCCCTGCTGAACACCATCCCAGCAAATTGCTTGTGACAAGCAATATGTGGCAAATCACCACTTCCAGACTTTTGCCGAGCTCTGCAGATGTTCTCCTGCTTTTCCGGTCCTGCCAGCAGGCAGCCAATGCCTGAGAGCGTGGCGTGCGTCAGCGCTGGCTTTTCTGGTCTGGGAGCAGAGCCCTCTCCGGGCTGCAAGTAACAGCATAGGGAAGTTCAGCTGGTTTAATTGTCCTGAGCAGCAATTACACAGAGCTTTTAGACTCATTGGATGGGGAAGGTGTAAGACCTGGCTGGATGGGTGCACTGTGAGTGCCACTGCAGTGTCGTCTCCTGTGGGGCACGGGTCCCCAGAGCTGGCACAGCATCACAGCTGTGCGCCAACCTCCCTCTTGCTGGCAGTGCCGTGACGTGGCTGGAACGTGTTCCTGCTCAGCTCGCTCTCTGCCCTCACCGTAAGCAAATTTGAAAGGAGCATGTCCAGGCGAAGCTGCTTGGCACAGCACTGCCAGGTGACGTCAGGTGGAGAGCATCGCCCATGTGCTGGGCTGCAGGCGTGGAGACTGGGAGCGGAGTCTGTGACCCGAAAGTGAAACTGTGGGGTGCTGCAGTGCTGGGAACACAAGGACGGAGCAGTGTCCCACTGCCACCCCGTCCCAGCACTGGGGGACGTGCTCCTCTGCCCCTTCCTGTCCCTCGTCCCTCTTGGAGTGTGGTGCTGGGTTGTGCTCTCATGCATGGAGTGTGGGGCTGTGCTCTGGTTTGCTGTGAGGTAAAACATGTAATAGCGGTGTGTTACCTTTAGGGCTGGGTTAAATAGTAACCCCAACCTCCTGCATTGTGTGCAAAGTGCTCTCTGCTTGCTCTGCTTATCTCACCGAGGCACAGTCTGTACAGGGGGAATCTGCACAAAGCTGAGTCGCGTGCCTCTAGCTGCAATGTGCTCTATCAGCCCTGTCCCGCTTCTAGGGTGCAGATTTGGGCACTTAAGGCCAAGGGACAGAGCCCTGAACTGCAAGGCATTGCCTATACCGTTCTGTTTTCCTACACCCAAATGGACTCATGCACCATGCAGGTATTTCTCCCCTCTCAGCTCCTTCATGGAGAGGTTCAGGTTGGATATTTCAGGTTGAACAATTTCTCCTCCAAAAGAGTGGTCAGAAACTGCACTGCTGCCAGGGAGGTGGTGGGGTTGCTATCCTTGGAGGTGCTCCAGAGCTGTGGAGATGTGGCACTGAGGGATGTGGTTATGGGCATGGTGTGATGGGGTGAGGTTGAGCTTGGGGATCTGAGAGGGCTTTTCCAACCTTAATGATTCAGTGATTCACTTGTGTGCTTTGCAATGTCCCCTGTCTGCACAGAGCATCACAGCAGTGGCAGTAGGACAGGGATGGCTCAGAGCCTCCCTCCATTCTGCTATGCCATGTGGAGATCCATGTTCTCATCTTTCACCTGCTCTTCTCCATCCTGGATGTGAGCATCAGCTACAGGACCTAACTCCTCTAACACTGCTCTGGGACTGGAGCATGGGGCAAGAATTGCTCCTGGCCCTTCAGGAGTTCTCATAGCACTTTCAGAAGGAATCAGGCCAATTTCCCCAAGCAGACTATGGCTGGAGGCAGGGAAGCCATTTGTCCCACATCCCGTGGCCACATCCCACTCAAATGAAGCAGCAGAGCCCAGCTTTGCTGCTGAGACTGAGGAATGCCCTTACCTTCAGGTGCCCAGTGTGCATTTGCGCTCGCTCACACATTTGGAGGAAGTGCTTCACGTTGGTCTCATCCAAAATGATGTAGACACCCACTTTCCTCTTGAAGCCCGCATCCAGGAGGTCCTTAAAGATGTCAACATCAGTGAACATGTCCATGACCACAGCGATGACCTGCAGAGAGGAGAGAGATGAGTCCACACCTCACTGGTAACAGCACCTGGCATGATATACAACACCTGTGCTGTGCAAATGCAGAACAGAGCTGGGATGGCAGCACTTGTGTCCCCATGCAGTGACAATGGCTTTGTCACTGTCACAGAGCTGCCTTTGTACCTGGGATGTTTGCCACTGTAGCTGAGGTACATCCTGCACGTGATGGAAAGATGCACCATCTGGCACTGCGAGTGGCACCAAAGGTCACCTCACACCCACAGGTTTTGTTTTCTAGGAGGTGGTATTGGCTGTGGCACTGCGGGCAGCACAGGATGGAGCAATGGCCCTGCAGCCATGTCTGCCTCCTCCTCCTGCACAGGGTGGACACAGCCATTAGAGATGCACTGGGGCACTGGTATATCATCGTGCCATGATGGGAGACTCCAGAGCCTCCATCTCAGGGCACATTGCAGGGTGACACAGGGGACATAAGGGACCAGAGAGTGCTAGGTGCTTGTACAGCTGGGCACGTCCAGTCTGGGCCACTCTGAGCACTGCACTGCCTTTTAATTAGTGCCACAGGAGGTGGAGAGCTCTAATTATGGAGGGAATCATACATTAGGACGCTGCTGGCTCTTCCCTTCCTCTTCAGCAGGTGGCTGCACAAGGAGAAAAGCTGTGTGTCCCCTCTCCATCCGGTGCCACCCACTGCACTCGGGCATTTTGGTGCTGTGGAACGAAGAGGGGACCTCACAGTTCTGCCAGCCTTCATCCTGTGGGCACCTTCCTGCTTTCAGCTGAATTCACATCTATCCTCCCCAAGCACCTACTGATGGGCTTCACCATGAAAAGACAAATCCTCCCCATATCAGTGAGGAAACTGAAAAGCAGGTGATGCTGCACTAGGGGCTTGGGATGGGTTTGGTGGCAGATGTGCTCCATCACAGACGTCGGTGCTCTCTGTGGCTCCGGTCACGTCCCTGTGTGCCTCATTCTATCTGTGGCATGCTTGCAAATCGGGGCTGATGGCAGTCACTAGCAAATGGTAATTGCAGGACTTTCTGGTGAAACCGGCACTGTGGGCAGAGCGACGACTCTGCATTGGGGGTTCTAATGGAAAAGTGCTTTGAAGGGGAAGGAAAAGTGAAAAGGCCCTTTGCTGCAGTGGGACAGCGCATGGCAGTGTGCTCAGCAGGGGCTGGCCCCTGTTTTGGGGTGTTTTCCCACTGTGGATGAGGCACTGCAGACAGAATGGTGCATGGCTGAGATACAGGCAGAGGACAG
Organism: Chrysolophus pictus; assembly: GCA_037305975.1. Taxonomy (NCBI): domain Eukaryota; kingdom Metazoa; phylum Chordata; class Aves; order Galliformes; family Phasianidae; genus Chrysolophus; species Chrysolophus pictus. The sequence goes on from CM074589.1 coordinate 5,198,904, forward strand.
TGGTGTCACCATATCCAAAGCCCCTTGCTGCTGCATCACGATGGGAAGCTTGCCTATCCCTTTGCCATTCATCCAGAGGGAGAAGACATGGGACTTGGATCTAATGCTGGATGCTCCCCATGCCCCATTGGGTGATCCTTTTCTTATCTTGTCTTCCTGGGCTCCCAGAGTTGCTGAGATCTGTGGGACACAGTGGAGGTGCCAACACCACGAGCACTGCATCCCCCTGGGCACAGGGCAGGTGATGCTGGATCCTTCTGAGCCACTTTGATGAGTGCCCAGACTCCAGGATCATGCTTTATAGAGGAAATTGCAGCTCTTTCTTAAGTCACTCTGAATCATCAGATAATAACTTTTGGTGCGCACCATGTGGGCACTCAATAAATTAGGCAGGCACCAACGCACAATTAGAGGAAGCATGTTGGAAGAGAGAGAGATGGGACAAGGAACACCAATAATTGCTCTCTCTCGTCGAACCTTTCATCCAGGAACAGCAGAAGGTTTTGTAAACAGTAATTAATAGGGCCTCCCAACCTTTGCTGGAAGTTGCAGAGGGCAATTAAAGCACCACGATCCCAACTGGGAACCTCAAGCGCAGAGAGGTCAGGCTTGTGGTGTCTCTGGTGGCTCTGTGCTGAGGTGTGTTCAGCCCCATTTCTGGTCAGAGAGAGCAGAGGAAGAAGAGAGGAGGCTGCCCTTCCTTCCCAACAGTGCCGTGAGCTGAGCATCCCAGGGGACAGCATCGGGGACAATGGACATAGGGAAGCGGTGTGCCGGGATGCCCAGTGCTGTGCTGCATCTTTGGCCACAGAACTGGGGATGTGCCAGTAGAGCGCAGCCGTGGTGTTGGGATCCCACCTGTCTGCTCCCCCCTTCCTTCCCACAGTGAGGAGCAGATCGTGTGCAGCCCTGCTTCAGCTCGCCCAGATTTGCCTCTTGGCAGAGTGAAGCTCTGAACACAGCAGCACTTGGCTTTGTTCGTGCACATCTGTGGGCTCAACCTCAGCATCCAAGGGGCCTCGCTCAGCTGGGTGGCCTTTGCTCTCCCTGCTGTGATCACAGCCTCAGTGTATGACAACATCTCTGATCATCCTCTGGGACAGCCACCTGGGCTAAGCAGTGTGACTGTGGGTTCAGCTGTGGGGTTCTAAATGAAGTGGAAGGGCTGGAGGAGCACATCTGCTGAACCCCAATCAGCTCCTTCTTTGCTTCCCCCCCCTGCATCCCCTCCATCCTCCCCAGCCCCACTCACAGGGAATTGCATCCCTGCAACCTGGAGATGCACCCAGGGGAGGTGGGGATGGTGCCAGCCCTGACTCAGGGATGGGTGACTCACAAGGTGCTGCCAGCGTAGGGGAAGCAATGAGCAAGCAGAGCCGGGCAGGAGCTGCAGAGCTGGGGCAGAGGCAACTGGAAAGAGCCAAAGATGAGACATTGTTTGTGATGGGAGAGGTCTCCTCATCCTCCATCCCATGTGCGAGGCTCAGGCTCCAGCCCTGCCCTATCATGCCATAAGGACGTGGCTCACCACAATGCCCTATGGCAGGAAAACACTGCAGGTAAGGACAGAGCACCTTGACTTTTGTGAGTGCCCAGTGCTGGGCTTGCTGGGATCCATGCCTCCTAATGCATCCCAGCCTGTCTCCTGGGGTCTGCCCATTTTCCTGCTGGAACACCCCTGGTGTTGGGTGCTGCTCTCTCTGAACTGAATTTCTTTAGGGTTCAACCACCATCATCATGAAACTAATGGGCACCAGCCCCACTGTGCTTCCCTGCCAGGGCTGGGTCACTGGGAGTTCCAGTGGCTTCTGTCCACCACTGCTGGTGGCCTTCAAGGCTTGCCACCATGTCCTCCTTCCATTGTCCTCCTGCCCACGACATCAGCCTGACCCTATTGTTCATCTGCCCCAAATCTCTGTCCTGGTTTGCTGCCATGAGGAGGACAAGCCTCAACCCAAGCCTACAGCGCTTCTCCTAATGCTTTTCTCCTACAGCCAGGATAGGGCTGACACAGAGCAATGTGCCACTCTGCAGCTGGACTTGATTCCTACACCAGTGCAAGACCTGAGGCTTTGCTGCTTTGTCCCAGGGCAGAGTTTGGTTCCTCTAATTCCAGCATGCTGCTGCATGCAGTTGCATTGTGCTCTGGGAAGAGTGACCATGGGGCAGTCGGGACCAATTTTTCTTCCCTGTGGAGACTCTGAGATGAGCGACATGGCCACGGAAAGGGTCATGTTGCTCCCAGAGGGCGTTAGACCAGACCAACAGCATCATCTTCAGCAAAAACTGATGACTGAATATTGGTTATTCTGAAGGAATATGGAAAAATCCAAATAACCGACCCTGATACCTTGGCCTGAGCAGAGGACAGGAACCACCTGGCCGAGCAGGACTTTGGGATCCATCCTCAGTGGGACATCCCGCGGCCATCCCCACCCCACCGGTGGCGCCTCACCTTCTGAGCCTGGCAGATCATCTTCCGCACCACCTCCTTGATGTGAGCCTGGCCCTCGATGGGCGGCTGCATGTAGACGGTGGCGCGGGTCACCCCACGGTAGGCGATGGTCTCGGGCCAGCCAAGGTCCAGCTGTGGGATGGAGCGGTCGGATCTCTGCGGCCAGTACTCCAGGGACGGGGCCACCTCCTGCTCATCCCCTTGGCTGTTGCGGTCGCCTTCGCTCCCCGCTGTGCTGCTGCCATGGCGCGGGATGTACTCGGAGCCGGGGTCATACGTCTCCAGAGTGTCCAGGATCTTCTTGAGTTCCAGCTCGGAGAGGAAGTCCCGGATGTTCTCCTTCTTCAGGACCTCATAGAAGGCATCGGGGCCGCGGGCGGCCAAGGCCTCCAGGGCCAGGCGCTGCTCCTCGCTGTAGAAGAACTCGGGCTTGGACTCGCTGGACCTCCAGTTGACGTGGCTGTCATCCAGGCACTGCACCTGGGAGAAAGCCATGGCGACGGCACACGCTGCGTCCCTCCACCAAAGGAACTTCTCCGGCAGTAAATACTGAATCAATTCCTACCCGGACTTTACAAAGGCGACCAGTTTTGCTTTGCCAACCCCGGTTCACTGTGCAGCCGGGGACGCAGCTCCTTGCTCTGCCGGCTCCTGCCACGCTGGGCTGTGCGGAGAGGAGGATCTGGGTTCCTGCTGCGGGCAGGGCAGAGCTCGGCCCCGTGTACACACACACACACACACACACGGCCTCCTCTACCTCCGGCTACGCACTGCGCTCATTCTCCGCTCTTTCAACGCAGCGAGAAAGCAAACCAAAAAAAAAAAAAAAAGGATAAGAAACAAAGGAAAAGAAACAGCTTCACAAAGTGCGCTCGAAGCAGAGTTTCTCGACCCAAACATCGGCCGGGTCCCGGTTGGGCAGCGGCTCGGCGGTGCGTTCGGTGCCCGACAACGTCTGCGCCGAACTCTGCGGCATCTCCGCGGGTCACTCCCGGCTGGCGCCCGCACGCTGTGCCGGGTCGGACAGCAAGAAGTGAAAAGAGGAAAAGCAGAGGAGTGATTCATCGCTCCGCCCTGCCCCACCTGCGGTCACATGCTGCCTGCACATTCCCAGCTTGGCTCGACCATTAACTCTTTCAGCCGGCGCTGCTCTAAAAAAATCAGCTCTGCTCTGAAATCCCCTCTTTCTTTTTGTGCCTGTTGGGATGGCACTTGTTTTTGGGGAAAGAAGTGGCTGTGTCCCGTGTTTGAGCCCTCCTGCACCGCATGCAGCAGCCCCTGCGCTGCTGGGAGAGGGTCGGAACTGCGGGGAGGGCTCTGCTCTGTGGGGCAGGGGCTCGGCACCGCACTGTCAGTGTGATATGAACTGGGAGATGGATTAAAAATCCCCCCCTGCGTTGGCCAGGCAGCGATCGCGGAGCTTTTAGGCAAAGGAGAATTTCGTGAATTGGGATCAGATGTCAGAAAGGAAAACGCCACGGGCTGCGTCTCGCTGAGCCGCTTGGGTGCAGTTGGTCTGGATCTGCGGCCGTGTAAATGAGAGCCCCGCTTGAGTCAGCATCCTCAGGGCAAAGCAGCAAAGAGCCGCACTCCGGAGCGAGGCATGCAGGGTGCTGGGCACCAACCTGCACCTTGCGTTCCCTTTTGTCCATGCAGGGATTTATCTCCTTGTCCTCTCTCAGCTCCTCCTGGAGGAGGTTCAGGTGGGATGTTAGGGACAATTTCTTCTCCCAAAGAGACATCAGGCACTGGCACTGCTGCCCAGGGAGTGGTGGGGTCACCGTCCCTGGAGGTGCTCCAGAACTGTGGAGATGTGGCACTGAGGAATGTGGTCAGTGGGCACGGTGGGATGGGGATCTTGAGGGTCTTTTCCAACCTGAGTCACTCTGTGATGTACTCAGCTCCCTCTGCCCTGCATTTGTGTGGTGGTCATTGTGCAAGGAGATCCGCAGCCTTTATAGAGGGGTGTGTGTGATTAGGATTTATTGCATGGTGGAACTGATGGAAGAGGAAAACATTGGGACCATGCTGTGACAGCTGGCATTGAGGCTCAATGCTGCAACTCTGCTTTTCCTCCTCTCTTAAATCTCTCTTTACTAACAGCATTGCACTGAGCTCAGGGGTGGATGAACTTGTTATTTGGGTGCACACTTGATATATTTTTCCTGCGTACCAGCTTGCTCCTCTGATTTCCCCACTGCAGGAAAAGAGCTGGCAGACTTTAACTGTCTGCTTCTTACAGGGAGGGCTCACTGTGGCTGAGCGCATCAGTCCACACTGTCCCCATGTTCCCGTTCCCTTGGCCAGGCAGTCATCCCATATCCCAGCTTCACCATCCCCAGCACCGCCACAGCCCTGCAGCCCGTACCAGGCTTCTCCTGGCCACAGTGGGAAGCACTAATTACAAGCTCCTAATTAATTTCCCATCTCCAACTGAAGGCCCAACGATGCAGCAGGGTGTGACGCTGGGCTCTGCTGGGCTCTGCTGCCCGAGCTCTGCTGGGGTGCACCAAGGTGTTCAGTTGGGGTGCAGCACCCAGACACTGCTCTGCCCTCGGGAGCATCCTCCAGCCTTACAGGTCTGCAGGTATTTGCATGGAGCCACGCACAATGTGGTGCTTTGGAGAAGGGGAAACTGAGGCATAGAGCTGTGATGGCAGCGTTACTCAGAGCCCTGGCGCTGTCTCTTACCCCGGGGAAAGGTGGAAAGGCAGCTGCCAGCCCCACTCCTGCTGTGCCCAGCCTGCTTTGTGCTGTGCTATGTGGTGTAAAACCAAGAGAACCCAGGTCCTGCTCCTTTTGCAGGGCTTTTGGTGCACATTCCAGTGCATGGTGGGGACTGTGGGGTCTGCACTCCAAAGAACAGTGGGGACAGAAGGGGTGCCCCTTCCCCGTGGGAAATCCTTTGTTCTGCGTCATTTTTTGCCTTCCCTATGACTCCAGCTGTGTGTAGGGGTGCCCACGCCGGTCCCTGTGCTGCTTGGGGTGAGGATGCTGAGATGAAAGCCAGCCAGGATATAAATATTTATACTTGCCATTAATTTCCATCTATTTCAATATTTTATGAGCCTAACAATAAAAAAGGGCTCAACACCCATTGAGACGCGTAAGTATTTGGGTGTTGACTGTCCTAAAGTTGTGCCAGGTGCGTCGTGGGGAGCAGTGGGTGCAGAGGTGATGGCCCCAGTGGTGCACAAAATCATTTGCCCCCAGGTCCCAGCAGGGCTTAGGGTCTCCCTGGGGGGCTGTCGTGGGATTTAGGGTGGTCAGGGTTTTGAAATGTGAGATCCAACCCAGACATGGTGCTTGGGGAGGTTGGGTGATGCTGGAGGATGCGGGCTCACTCCAGGACTTTCCCCTGCCTCTGTCCCCCAGATGCTGTGGCCTGCGTGGACCCTGAGGAGTGCACTCGTGTGTGTGGGGCTGCAGTGGGCTGCTCCAACATTGCCTACCCCAAGCTGGTGGTGGAGCTGATGCCCAGCGGTAAGGTTGTGCTGTTTGCAGCCTGGTCCTGCTGTGCTCCTGGCTGTTGGTGTCCTGGCTGGGTCATCACAGGGTTGTTTAGGGAGCTGTGGGCCATGCAGCCTCCTCCCCAGAGACCCCCAGAAGTGAGACTGGGGGCTGTGGGTTGTCCCATGAGGTTGCTAGGTGTCTACAAATCCCAACCTATGGACATGCAGATTGGGATGTGTTTCCTTTAGGACACTGGGGACATTCCCAAAACCCAGCCTATGGACATGCAGAGCAGGACGTGTTTCCTCTGGGACATTGGGGGACATGCATCCTGTTGTCCTCAGCCACAGTCCGATGATCCCTCTCCTCCCCAGGGCTGCGGGGTCTGATGATTGCAGTGATGATGGCCGCACTCATGTCCTCCCTCACCTCCATCTTCAACAGCAGCAGTACTCTCTTCACCATGGACATCTGGAGGAGGATGAGGCCAGGGGCCAGTGAGCGCGAGCTGCTCATGGTGGGCAGGTAGGTAGTGAGTGTTTTGGGGACAATGAAGGTTTTGGGGAAACCGGCAGGGCCAGCCCAGCCCTCTATGATCTCCTTTGGAGTCTGGGAGCTCAGTCTGGCTGCAAAGTGCTGTGGTTGCAGAAAGAAAACAAAACCCTTGGAATCTTTTATGGATGAAAGCGCTGGAAATGAAGATGGAGCTCATGAAGTGTTTTGAAGGGGCTGAGCTGTGGCCTCCAAACAAGCTCAGGGGGGTGGGCTGGGTTGCTGCCCCACATCGCTGTGGGGCAGAGGGTGGCACAGCCCCAGTGTGTGCCCCAGGGGTGGTGAGTGCTGGCCCCCAGTCCGGTGCTGTGGTGCTGTGCAGTGCCTGGGGCAGCACACTCAGCTCTGGAGCATGGCCCAGCACAGTGCTGTGCTATAGGGACAATGACAGGGAGGAAATCTGGGTCAGGGCTCTGGCTGGGCTGGGCTGAGGCTGCAAGGAGGCTCTGCCGGCCCTGCTGGTCTGGGTGATTGCAGGACGGTGATTTTTGGCACCCTCTGTTGCTGGGGGTGGGAAGATGATGGGTGTTGATCTATCTGCAGCAGCACGGCCATCCAGATGGGTGCAGGAACTGGATGCTGTGCCTATAAAAATGGCTATAATAATACAGGAGTGCTTTTGGAAGGGTGGTGGATGAGTGTTTTCAATGGTCTTTGCCCGCCCGGGGCAGGAATTGCAGCTGCAATTGATTGCAAGTGATAAATTAGTGCAGGGGGCAATGTGTGCAGCCCTACGGCTGTGCTGAGTCAGCACCTGTGGGGTGGCACGTGGGGACAGGGATGGAGGTGACGTGTGTCACCACAGGGGGTCTTGGGATCACTCCATGTTTCTTCAGCTGTTTTCCCAGGCTAAACAACACTGGGATGGGCACATCTGTAAACAGCACCCACGCTTCCAGAGAAGTCTGACAATAGCTTTCTATCAGTACTGAGGAGATAGCTGGGTGCCAGCTGGGAGCACAGCAAAGGAGGAATGTTCAGGAAGGAAAAACTGCTGGTGGAACTGCAAGGACCAGCGTGGGGACATAGGATGGTTCCCATCCCCAACCTGGCCATATGGCACCTGCACATGGGCTATGCTCCATTCAGTTCTGTGAGAGAAAGGGATTTGCTTGCCCTCGTCTGGAGCATCTCCAGAAGATGCACTCATGCATACAGGGCAAAAGTATTGGGATCCTGCTGGAAAACCTTCACCCTGCTTCCATGGGTGTCCTAGGGGCCTGGGGTAGTGCTGCCCATTCCCAAGGCCAACACTGAGCTCAGAGGGGCTCTCTGTAGGGACCTGGTGCTGCCTGCAGCGGGCGGAGGGCTGGAGCATCCCCCCATGTGGTGCTGCTCGAGGGGGTGGGAAGCGCTCCCAATTCCCTGGATCTGGGGATTTCTCCTCACTCCATGGCAGTGTCACTCACTGGAAATCCCCGCTTGTGTTTTTCATTCTGTGCCAAAATCATGTGCCACACCTGTCCTGTGCCCTCCCAGCATCAGCAGTGCCATAGGGCCAACCCCACTGGGGGGTTTTTCTCCTGCCCCATGGGTCAGGGCATGAACTTTGTGCTTCCTCTTTCCATAGAACCAGGCAGGCGGCACCAGAGGGCGGCTGTGCCTGGGGAGGTGCTTTCATGGCTTTTTCTTTCTTGCTTGCTTTTTCTCTTTTTAAAATACTTCTGCTTTTCGAAATGAGCAGATGGAGATTTGGGTAATTCTGTGAAGCTGCCCGCTGTCAACATGCAGCACTGAGCTATAAATACGGTGGTGCTGAGCTGCTCCCCTGCACTGGGTACCAGCTCCTGGCTGCCTCCATCACTGCTGAGCTGACAGCTCTGTGCTTTTGGGATCTGTACTGTCCGTGATCAGACTGAGACCAAAATCTGGGGTTTCGCAATGCTTCCTGTTTTGGGATCGGGGCGAGGATGGGGACACCTGGGGACATCTCAAGGGTGTGAAGGTGATGAGATCATTAGTTGCAGAGCCAAAATATGCACCTGGGGCTTTTCATAGTGTTTCCCCATGAGGTGCCAATCAGCAGCCCCCAGTGCTCCAGGATGGAGCCAGCACTGCTGTAATTACTGCACCTTGTGCAGATTTGGTGAGACGGGGACTGCAGGTAGTGGCTCTGCCTTTGAGGTGACATTTCCATAAGAGCCTAGGGGATGTGCAAGGCTCAGAGCCATGGCTTGGGGTCACCCCGAATGGGATCGTGCCCTTTCCCTGGTTGCAGCCGGTGGGCAGGGAGGGAATTCGCTGGGGAGAGCTCCAAAAGCACAGTGACATGAAACAACCTCAGCCCCAGGCACGTCTGAACTGAGCCCAGACAGCACATCATGATGTCTGCCACTGCGACAGGTGAGAAACCACACGGGGCAGGAACATCCTGCCCAGCCCCGGGGGTGTTCCTGCACCGGGCATCCTCCTGCTGCCCTCAGGGTAATGCCCACCTGCAGCATTGCTGGGCCCCAGCCTGTGCCACAGGACAGCACAGTGCCTGCAGCGCAGGTGGGATGGTGTCACCGTGCACTGCTGCTCACAGGGTGGTGACCGTGCTGCTGGTGGCCCTCAGCGTGGTGTGGATCCCCATCCTGCAGAGCTCTGGCGGCGGGCAGCTCTACATCTACATCCAGGCTGTCACCAGCTACCTGGCTCCTCCTGTCACTGCTGTCTTTATCCTGGCTGTCTTCTGGCCCCGCGCTAATGAGCAGGTGAGGACAGCTGGGGGACACAATGACAGAAACACAGCCCTGCCCACTGGACTCCGGATGGGGTCAAGAGGGAGGAATGAGGATGGAGCACTGGAGAGGTGGGAGAGGAAATGTAGAATCATTCAAATTGGAAAAGACCTGTAAGATCACTCAACTGCTGGCCCATGCCCACCCTGCCCACTGGCCATGTGGATATGCAGAAGGAACATGCAAAAGCCCCAGGGTGGTGTTTCTTGTGGCTGGATGGGGGGAGGAGGAGGAGGAGAAGGAAGAGGAGGATGCAGGTGCTGCCACGCGTGACAACCAAGCATGGCCAGGCTGGCAGAGGGCATCCCCTGGGAGTAAGTGCCACTGGGGATGGGTTTTGGCTGGTTGGGATTCACAGTGCTGTGCCAAGACCCTGGGGCTTCCCATCCCTCTTCATGGACTGTCCAAGGGGGTGGTCCCCTCTGTGGGGTTTGTCTCCTGCTGGTGTGGCCGTCCCCTTCCAGCTGTCCCCTTCTGCCCTTTGCTTTGCAGGGAGCCTTCTGGGGCCTGATGGCAGGGCTGGTGCTGGGGCTGGCCAGGATGGGGCTGGAGCTGGCACACCCCACACCCCGCTGCGGGGTCCCCGACAGGCGGCCCTGGCTGTTGGCTGACCTGCACTACCTGCACTTCGCTGTGCTGCTGTGTGCCACCGCGGGGGCTGTCGTGGTGGGGGGCAGCCTGATGACTCCCCCACCACCCTCGGACAGGGTGAGCAGAACACGTGGGCACCCTGGACCCTTCACCCCATAGCTGCTTGTTTGGAGACATCACTGTCACTTGAGGTGCACCCTGAGCTCAGCCAAAGGGGGGTCCCTGTGGAGGGGGGTCAGCTTGGGGGTGTTTTCCTACTGAATCTCATCCCATTTCCAGCTGCGGAATCACACCTGGTGGAGCCTTTCTCAGGAGCCTCCCCAGCACTTCATGGATGGCACATCACAGAGATGCCCGGATGGTGAGTGGTACCCAGAACAGGGGTATCCCTGGCTCTTTGCCTAAACATATCATCCCTGCAACATGGATGCCCAGTGCCTCAGTTTTCCCATGGTCTTCTGTCCCCACAATCACTGTTTGTCTCTGCCAGGCTCCTGCTCAGCTGCCCCGGGTAGCCGACAGGCAACTGAAGGACTCTCAGCCCTGCGAGACACCACTGAGTCCCCTTTCTGGACCCGGGTCTGCAGCATCAATGCTATTGTCCTGCTGTGCATCAATATTTTCTGCTATGCTTACTTTGCCTAGCCCCTAGGAAGAGAGGAATAGGTGGAGAAATGGGGATTTAGGTGATTATTTTTGGTCAAGTTAGGGATAGCGGGAGCTTAAAGCCATTGGTGCCATGAGCTGTGTGTTCTTGGGGCTGCAGATCTGACTGTGTCCTGGGGGACTGTGAGAGAGGGGGACAATGGTAGGGACAGTGAGCTTTTGGGGTGGGCACGGGGGAGGCTGAGTGGGGCAGAGAAGGTGAGGCACAGCCCCTTGAAGGCCATGGCATGGGTGGAAACGCTGCAGCCACGCAGGAAAGTTTAATCCCAACACACTTTACTAACTCTAGATAAAAATAAAAAACAAAAAAGCCACAATTTGCAGCTACAAATGGCACCAGCAGGACTGAATTCCTCCGGAGCAGCCCTTCCAGCATCCTGTGCCCCAGCACTGCTCCACAGCATCCCCGAGCCCAGCCATGTCCCAGCTGACCGCAGCCTTCCTGGAGCTGGGGCTGGAAGAGTCCTGGCCAGGAGCAGCCATCCATCATGACTCCAGAAAAGTTTGGATACCCCTCAATGTCACGCAGCCCTCTGCTTCTTCACATATGCGTATTTGTTGGTGCTGGGAGTGGGGCACCCTCTACTTCCAGCACAGCATCCAAGATGGCATCGCCGGGATCTGCAGCCCATGGGAACAGTGTGGGGTGGGGGATGTGTGAAGCGGGGCAGCAGGGGCGGCTCACTTGCGGATGGGGTGGACATAATTGCGGGGGAAGAAGCCAATGCGTCCATAGATCTTTCCCTGCCACCAGTTGGGGTCGGGGCAGTCCAGCACCTCAATGATGTCCCCGCGGTAGAAGGGCAGCTGGGAGCTGTCATGGGCGGAGAAGTCGAATTGGGCTTGCACGAATTTGGGCCTTTTCACCTGCAGGGAAACCCAAAGTAGAGGCATCAGGAGTGGGGAGAGGATCCTGCATTCACCAGCAGCTCTGCAGTGGGCGGTGGGGACACTGCAAATACCCATGCAGTGGGGCTGGGAACAAAGGAAATCCTGTCTGGGGAGATCTGGAGGGCCCCAGGGGCAAGGAAGAGCCTGGAGTGCAGGAGAGAGCCCTTCTTGATGCCATCCCCTGGTCCCATGGTTACCTCTGGGCTCTGCTCGTCATCCCGAAGGAAGATCTGCTGCTTCTTGGCAATGGTGGTGGTCCTGTAGAAGTCCACCAGCTCATTAAGGGAGTTGAACTTCTCCTCCCAGAGGAAATATTTGCCATTGCGCTCACGAAGCACCTTGAAGTGCTGGACGTGCTGCCCGTAGCTGCGGACAGAGCAAGGATGGATGTTACGGATGGATCTCAAATCCTTTCCAGCACTGTGTGCGAAGCCAGGATCCTACTCTAGCCAGCCAGAAGTGATGGTGGCACTGGGATCTATGCACCCACAAAGGGCAGGTAGGAGAACTATGGGCTGTAGGTTTGGGTACCAGTAAGCCACAGGATCCTCCCAGACCCAGGAGAGAGGCGCAGGCTGGGTTCCCACCTTGGTGCATTCCTGGTGGTGGCACAGCGGGTCCATGGGGCTGTTGCATGTCCCCACTGCCTTCAGGGCCCCAGGCAGGGGCAGGGATGTGGCCCTGCTGGTGACGCAGGGCAAAGTGTTGCTCCCTTTCATTATGGGCAAGAACCTCCTTAAATGCTTAATTAGAGATTAGCAATGTGAGAAAGTGCCTGGCTGGCCTGGGGCTGGCTCCTGCATGCTGGCTCTGGGCGGGGAGGGGGCAGCAATGGGGTGAGAGCCCTGGGGGAGGCTCTGCCTATTGGCACACCTTCACACAGCCCTGGCTCTGATGCCGAAACCATCGGCCCTGGGGCACCAGGATGCTGTAGTGCTTGTCTCCAGGAATGCTCATGGAAATGTGTCCCTTGGGCTGCACTCACTTGACGGAGATGGAGAACTCCCCCGGCGCGCTCTCGCTCTCACGGATCAGGAAGGCTCCCACATATCTGCGCTTGAGGAGCAGCTCCTCTGCCACGTGCCGGGAGATCCTCCCTGCGTACCACCTGCCAGGGGCACCGCTCAGCTGCACGCACCCCACCACCACATCCCCACCCCCCCGTGGGACGTAGACACGGAGAGGAACCCGGTGGGAGTGGGGTTCCCATCGGGCCTGGACCCACCCATAGCATTTTCCCCCTTTGATGTGATTTCAAGGTGAGTGCCCGCTGTGCGCTGTGCTGGCCCTGCAAAGATGTTCATGCAGCATCACCAGCAGCTGTGACCGCATCCTTTTCGCCAGCACTGTGCCTCGTCCCCTGCTTCTCCCCTCCCCTTCCCCATGACTCACAGCCCAATACGGAAACAGCCCATGGGTGCTTGGTGCAGAGCAGGAAACCCAATGTGTTGGGATGGAGGCACCAAAATGAGGTCACTGCCAGTGCAAATACCACAAATTTAGGAACACCAGGCATTGGGGAGACCCTCTGCTACGTGCTGAACTTACTGTGGTTATGCCCAACCCCAGCTTTAGCACAAAGCTGAGCACAAAGATGTGGGGTCCGCCCCTGCTCTGGCCCAGCACCCCACAGCCACAGCTCCAAGCAGATTTTGCTATGGCATTAAAATGTGATTTACCCAGGGATGATAGTACATAAAACACAAGTTCAAACTGAGGATGGATTATGCCAGGCTTTAATAACACACTAATGGGATTGTGTCTAATGCAACTGTAATCCCATAATTCTGTGTTGTTCCCTATAAATTATCATTTATATAGTAGGCAACATGATGCAGGGATGGATTTCTGTGTGCCCCGGGTACGTGGGTTCCCTTCTGCCTCCCACTGTCTTCAGTGACAATGGCAGAGGGACCTGGCAGGGCCTGGTATTGTCACCCTGATACTCCGTGCCTCAGTTTCCCCATGTGCAGAGCTTTCAGCAGCTGTTTGGGCACCAGGACACAGGGTTGGGTCGCTGCCTGGTGCTGGCAGGGGACACCATGGGGCAGGGCTGGTACTTACGGGTGGGGTTTGACTTTGATGTAGTTTTTGGGGACAAAGCCCTCGCAGCCATACAGCTCAGCCTTGTACCAGTTCTGGTCATCTTCCATGTTGAGGATCTGGGGCGGGAGAGGAGCAGGGAAGCATCAGCCTGGCTGCCATCCCCACCGCCCTCCACTGCCCCAGTGTTGCTGTCCCACCTCACCCCCAAAATCTGGGAAAATGGGGTTCTGGTGAAGGCAACACATTTCACTGCTCACCCCAGGCTGAGGATTGGCTCACCATGGAGGTTCCCATTATCCCCCCAAACTCCCAGCCAAGGAAAGTGGTAAAACCCATACCCACAGGGGCCTGGCTGCAGCCAGCAGCAGCATCCCCTGGGGCAGTGGCAGCGTAGGAGGACGGTCCCGCTGTGAGCAGGAGGGCTGTGACACCCATTTCCGCATAACACCAGTTTCCAGCCTCCCACGCAAGGGCCCTGGGGCTGCTACACAGCTGTGCAAACAGGATCTGAAACCCCGGGGCTGCGGGGAAAACTCACTGGGGAGACAGAGCTGGGGTTGTGCATGGCTCCTGGTGCCCTCGGTCCCCCCAGTTGCTGGTGGGGTGCCACAGAGTGTATCAGCCCCACGGAGAGGAGCAAGAAGTGGGGCAGGGTGCCCGTCACCCCAGTGCTGTGGGTTCTGGGGGTGTTTTGAGGCTCTCTGAGGCTTTAGGGGTGCCAAGGAGGCAGCTGAACCCTTTCTGAATGTTGTGCCCAGATGGGGGGTTGGGTTCATGGTCCTGCCGATGGGTTCCTGTAGCTGTGGAGCAGGGGAAAAACAGGTTTCAGCCCCAAAGAAATGCATGGTGCCACTGATGCCCCAATGGCCAGGGAGGCCTCGTGCCATGCTCCAGCCAGGACCTCACTGGGGATGCGTCCCGTGGCACGGACAGCTGGTACCTTCTACTGCTGTGATGCTGCTCTGCACCCCAAACTCATCAAAAACAATAACTTCTCCTCCCCAGAAAGCCCCAAACAGGTGACAAACAACTGCAACAAAAGCACCCCGTGTACAAACACCGTCCCCCCCCCAGCCTCCGTCCCCCTGTACCTTCAGGGTGTCCCCTTTCTGGAAGGGCAGCTCATCCTTCTCCGTCGTCTGGAAGTTGTACAGAGCCACCGACTCCATGCTGCAGGGCACGAGCGGGGCCCTGGGGCTCGCTGCCCCACGGCACGGGGCTGTGGGGCCTGGGGCGGGTGCTGCCGGCAGGCAGGAAGCCGCACTGATGTCACCGTGCTACCGGAGCAAAGCAGCGATGTGGTGGGTGGGATGCTGCCAGGGGGCACAGCCACACAGATGTGAGGGATCCAGATGTACGGCGTCCCTGAGGGCTGTCGTGTCGAGTGGCTGTGAGATTATGGAAGGAAATTGGTTGGCGATGGGATGAGGATGCGGGTGAGGTGTGCTGCAAGCTGATAGATAGGGGAGTCTCTGATGTCTTGTAAGGGCTGAGCTGCTGGCACTCAGTGGAAGGATTCTCAGTGGGAATGGCTCTGTAAACGTGGGATGAAATCACAGAGGGTGGGATGGGCAAAGGCAGAGGTGAGTGGGGTGGTGCATGCACCTGGCTTATTTGGAAACCAGACTAAAATCAACGTGCTGTACCTGCAGTGCTTCCGGAGGTGGGGGGGGGGGGGGGGGGGGGGGCATGGCTCTGTCAGTCCCAGCACTGCGCAGCCTTCCTGCTGCACGTGTGCTTTGGCACGACGTGCACAGAAAATGCACTGCATGTTGGTTTTGCTTTGCAGTGAGGAATTAAAGAGGGGACAGCTGTGGTTCAGTCCCTCCCATGAGCTCAGCTTGGGGAACTGCTGCCGTCTGATCGAGGAGGGATGAGCAGTGATGCTCAGCACTCGTGGGGCTGGGTGCCCTGCGCCCGGTGATGCTCCAGTCCCTGGCTGCTATCCCCAGTATATCCTTGGTGGAAGTAGGGAGGCCACGGGGCCGTGGGAACAGGCTGGATATCACAAGGAGGAGGGGACATGGTGAGTTCTGTGTGCAGTCACCACAGCCAAATGGGAAATTCTCCCAGGGGGAGAAGGCCAGAGTGCGATTTCGGTCCCAGTGGAGCCATTTTGGTGCCCGGCTCATGGGGCACCTTGAGGTGTTGGACATGGAGCGGGGCACGAAGTCATGTCACCACCCAAAGGGACAATGGGTGACAGAGGGGACCTCGACGTAGCGGCCGCTCTGAACCGGAGCAGGATTGGGTCCTGCCAGCAGATGGCAGCAGCATCCAGGGGACACTGGGGACACCAGGGACTAGGGACAATGTCGCATGCCGCCCTGCTCACTCCAACCCTCCTGTCTCCATGTCCTCGTGCATATGGTGCAGTTCTGGTGTTTCTTTCCCACATGCACACGGGAGATGTCACCCCATGGCCACGAACATCCTTGTTCAGCAGAATCAGATGTGCCAACCTCTGCCTCTTTTCCTGGGAAAATCCTTCTGCCTGCTTTTGAGCCTCAAGCCCCTCCATCCCATTCTTACCCCATCCCAGAGCCCCCAGAAGGAGCCATGGCCCCATGGTGCCCAGCTGCAGGTGCAGGGCTGTGCTGGGTCCCTACAGTGCTCTGCTCCAGGAGGCAGCACTGACCACCTGTGGGCCTGAGCCGGCCAAAAATCCCCAAACAAGGGGCTTTCCTCCCTCTCATGTTCAGTTATGAGTGCCAGAATCTGCAGCCTGAAGCAATGTGCATGGTGCTGCACACAACAAGCACCGTCCTGCCTTGTGAGGAGACCCCAAGGGCTGGAAAGGAGATGTGGGTATCATCATTAATCCACACCCACCTCTCCTTGAAAAAAGGAGAATTTTGTGGCCCTGGGGACAGGCAAAGGAGGGTGTCACTGGTGCTGGCATTGCCCATTTGCTTTGGCACAGTCACCCCTAGATTGCCCAATCTGCCAAGTGTGTTTCATCAACATCCTGTGTTTACATGGCTGCAAATTCCCTTCAGTCAAGGGAGGAAGAGGAAGGAGAGAGCCTCTTCTCCTTCTGCTGTGTGATGGGGCAACCCTCAGCTCACTCTGCCCTCGTCCATGGTGCTGCCTGGAGAGGCCTGGAAAGTGGAGTGGGTCCCCTTGCCCATGGTATTGGTGGGATGTGAAGTGGGGGCCCTTGGGTGGGATCCTGGCAGTGGGGTCTCACTTTTGGTACTTGGTTTTGGGATGATGGGTGCAAGCAGTGCTGGTGCTTGGCTCTGAGGTCAGGGCTGTGATGGAGACTCATGTGGTGGAGATGGCAGCCATTAACAAGTTAGCCAGCAGGGCCCCAGCAGCTGAAGGCTGAGTGCTCCCTGGGACCTATAAAAGGGGATGGAAGCCACCAGCTGGGTATGGATTGGTGAGAAGGGCAATGGTGTGCTGACTTTAGGACTTGCTGCCTTCCCCAGCTGGCTGCTTTCATCCTGACCTGCTTTGGGCTGTGTGAGCAACACCGTGATGTGCCAGATGGGCAAGCTTTACAAAACTTACTGCTGAGTGCTGCTCTGGAATGTCTGACAGAGGCTGCTGGGGTGAGGAACAACAGTGGCATTCATCTCCCACCTGGAAGTGTTCAAGGACTGCGGAGATGTGGCACTGAGGGACGTGGTTGGTGGGCATGGTGGGGTGAGCTGGGATTGGGCTTGGTGATATAAGAGGTCTTTTCCAATCTTAATGATTCTATGAAAGGGAGAGGAATCGGAAGGATCCTGAGATGTGCAGCCATGGGGAGGACATGGGGGCTGCTTGAAGGAGGGATCTACTGCAGAGGAAGTTTTCTTGAGGAGCAGGAGGGCTCTGCAGCATGCAGAGGGTTTGTGCTAGGGAAATGGTGCATGTGTGCTCGCATCCTGGCACAACCTGCCACGTGAACGGCGTCTGAGAAGCTCCCTCTTATCAGGGACATCTGTTATTTTTCTGGGATTTAAAAAGAAAAAAGCCAAGCGTGAAGCCCTGTGCGTAGGTGAGGGGATGCTGTGCTGCGGTGACTCAGCGGGGACGTCTGTGACTTCTGAGAACAGAAATGATTTCAGAAGAAATTGTGAATGATGGCTTGCACAGGGATGGCTGCGCTCTCAGTCAGTCCAATTTTGGTTCCTTAGGGCTGGCCTGCTAACAAAGAAGTTATTAATAACCAATGAAGCCCGAGCTCACGTCATGCCTTCCTCTGGAAGTGTGGCAATAGCTGCTATGGTTCCTCCTTTAGCACCGTACCCAGCTCTGCTGTGGCTGAGCGGATGAGTGCAAGAGCAGGGTTGGATGCAGGAACCCATGGGGAGCTGTATGGGGGAACGCATCCATGGGATGTGGCACAGGAGGCGGGGACGTGGGTGTCTATGGGCACAGGGAGGCTCAGGACTGGGGACAGCAGTGGTGATGGCTGAGCCTATTGCACTGTGGGGCAGGGGTCTGACTGGTGCCAGGGCAGATGGAGACCCTGGGGACAGCCAGAGGGAGGTGTTCCCTCACTGGGGATGTGCGTGTGGCTGCATTCCTGGCCAGGCAGCAGGGATGCTGCTGGAGTGGTGCCCGCAGGGTAATTCTCTGGGTGCCGGATGCACCGTAAAAGCCCTGAGAGAATCCAGGCACTGTGATGCTCCTGAAACTGCCTATTGAGGAGGGAGATGAGAAGGACAAGAGGGAGGAAGTGGAGGGAAGGCACAGCACTGAGGCTTTCTGTCTGGCCAGGGCGGATGCAGGTGCAGCTGTGGATTCCCCGGGTGCTCCAGCTGCTCTGTGCCACCCTTTCCTGTGGGGATGGAGCAAATGCAGACAGGAGTTCCCCCTGCTCAGCTTTTGCCGTGATTTATTTCTGCTGCAGCATCTGGGGCAGCTGCTTCTCCTGTAATCTGGGCCTCGAGATGGGAATTCTCTGAAGCCTTGTAAAGGCTTGAGCCCTTTCAGAGGTTTGCATGACCTTTCTCCTCTCCCTAGCTGCCCTGCTTCAGGAAAGGTTTAGAAACGAAGCAGTTCTGAAATCTCTGCCCAGCCTGTCATCAGAGCATTCTAAAATGTACCAGTAACCTCAGAGGGGAATCCACATGCATGGCCTCTGCTTCTGTAGAAAACTCAAAATAGAGCTGCCTTGTGCCATTTCCCAGTGGTGTTGGTGCCTGTGCAAGGCAAGAGAAAAGAGTGAGCAAAGGCTGCAGGATGCCACAATAGAATGGATGGATCTTTCCCAGGACATTGTCCAATTGTGATTTCTGACACAGTGGTGTGGAAATGCAGAGTAATGGTGCTGAGGCCTCACCAGACATCCGCCTGCGTGGGTGAGGCGGGATCTGGTCTGAGCAAAGCAAGGCAGCAGTGCCTCTTTTAGCAAACTTTATGAGCAGCACTCGCACATGGCAATGAGAAAGCAAGGCAGTGCTTCCCCTTGGAACCATCATGCAGAGTTGGAAATGGCAGGGTTTGCTTCCACGGAAAGGTTGACGGGGTTCCCAGGAACTTGAGGACATGAGACAGGATGGCACAGGAGCAGCATGGCTCTGGGGTTTCAGCATGGGGGCTGCGAGGCGTGGATGTGAACACGGGCTGTAAAATGTTTCCCGTGTAAGTGTCCCTGTGGCATATGCATACACAGAGATGCATATCAAATATGTAGCAAAGTATATGCAAAACATTGAGTCTGTGTTTATACAGAGTATTCCTTCCAGCTGGGCGTTCCCTTCAGCTCACCAGGCAGCAAGCTTCTGAAATAGAGATTTACTGTCTTCTTCCCTTTCTCTTCCGTTCTCAGGCTGAAAGAGGAACTGGTTTTGGTGTTGGCCAGCTTTGCGTTTAGCCAGACAGCCCCAGCTGAGTCCCTGCTCTCTGTAGGCTTTGCCAGCTTGCTGGCTCAGGGATGGTTAGAACCAAGTGCCCTGGGCACAGTCTCTTCTGGGAGACCCTCAGAAATTACCAAGGCTTGGGCTCCAGCCCTGCTCCAGGCTGGCACCTGCCTTTTCACCCTCTGAGGATTGACCCTAGGTCTGTAGCCCAAGCTGTATTTGTTCGCTGTTGCCTAAGCTGGATCAGCCTCCAGCAGCACAGCTGCACTGTTCCTGGCTCCCCAGGGCAGAGGCATTCACCAGCTCAGTAAATCATTTTAGCATGTGTTTAAATCTGCCGTGTAGGACAGGCTCTGAACACCACCCTGGGTGCTGAAGGCTGAAAGGCATGCCACCTGTATGCAAGGCTGAGGGAGCCTTGAGGATATGAAACATGCCAGCTAATGGAGTCTGGGGAAAGGTGCACACAGCTTTTGGGAGCAGCCTGGGACAGTCCTGCTTGGGAGAGTTGGGAAACAGTGTGTGAATGCTGTGCTTTGTCCCAGCTTTCAAGTAGGATGCTTGGGCAGGTTTGATGTACAGAACTGTAGGGCAGCATATGGGAAACCAGCACTTGTCCTGCTCAAACCAGTAGAGTCCAGCTCAGAATCACAACACTGGTAGTGATTGACAGTGAATTGGTGAAGACCAATTGAGCAGCTTTCAGGCCCTGCTATGTTGACAGCAGCACTGTTCTTCCAGCCAACTGGTGACCATGGGGGATATTCAAGACATGAGGCAGCTGAGGCTTTGGCTTTCATACTTGCTGAGCAGGTTAATCAGTTTGTGCATCTCTGCAAAGGCCAGTTTCAGTATTGCTCAGATCTGTTGTGGCTGTGACAGTTTGCACACCCACCATGTTCACGCAGTGATGTGCAAGCACAGAAAGAGGCTTCTTGGGACAAGGAGGAAGCCTTCTGTCTGCAGAAGTTCTGCAGCTATTTTTGATTGAGGTTAAGGCTGTGGTTTGTGCCCCAGCAGAAGCACTGTGCACAGCCTGTTCCCAGCGGCTCCGACACTGGCCTTGTCCCTTCTCTGATCAGAAAAGAGCAGGTTCCTCTGTCTTCCTCCAATGCTTACAAGGTCAGGGTGCAGTCTTGTATTTCTCCACCTTGTTCAGTCTTTAAGAATGTGGAAGCTCGTAGGAGTATTAATTACAGCCGATTATATATAACTTGCTTGGCCAGTCGTTGTGCCCAAATGGCTACTTCAACAGCCAGCCACTGTGGGAGATGGAGGTTGCTCGTACAGGTTCAGCTCAGCCAAGGGAACCCTCTGGTCCAGGGGCTGGCAGAGCAGTTCAGCAGGATGGATCCGTGTAGCAGCTCAGCCAAATAGTGTTAGAATTGACTGTGCTCTGAGAATTTCCTGCCTGCAGTGCTGAGCAGAGTGCCTGCTTTGGAGCCCTAATGGATTGCCATGAATCTCTCCTGGCCCAGCTGGTGAGTTTTTAATCTGCTTGGTGATTACACAGGGAGCGTGTATTTACAGCTCTGAGCTGCTCCTTGGTGTTTGTATTATGAAATCACCTGGGAGGACCTGTTGAGGGTGAGATACTCAGTGATCAAGCAGCTAAGAGTCGTGACCATGAATACAGATGTGAAAGTTGCAACTGGATCTGTGAGCCTGAGAACTGAGGAAGTCAGTTGCAGAAGTGGGAATCAGAAACCTCGAAACTGGGCCAAGTAATTAAGCAACCAGCTGGGTGCTGTGCAAACACAAACCAAACAGACAGCCCTCAGTTTTCATCTGTCAAGGGAAAAACCACGAGATCTTCAGCTGTGATGCTCAGTGATGGGCAACCAGCTGTAATCCAGGGGCTCAGTAGCACTGCCACAAATCTCTTGGTTTAAAAGAGGCAAAGCTCAAAATGCCTCCAGTTTGCCCTGCTTCTGGTGTCCTGTCTCTGCACTAGTATGACATTTCTGCACTACCAGTGGCTGTAGATTTGCACTGCAGGTACAAAGCTTTTTTTCTCAGGGCTATAAGCAGATGTGACATTGCTGGGTGCTTCGGGAGAATAGCACAAAAGGAGCTCCCATGGACTATCTGCTGCATCAATTCTCTGTATACGAGTGTGATTACACCTGTTTCAGTTTTTCTACCCCTAATCATTCCCAGTAAGGGGCAGACGAATCAATGGGCTTAGCCTTTGTGAGCAAAGTGTTGCTCTTCTCAAAGGCTCTGCGTTTTATGCTTGAATATGAAACACTTTGCTTGAGTCTTCTGACGTGGCCATGGCCACTGCAAGGAGCTGACACTGCTCTCACCTGTTACTTGTTTCTGGTCAGAAAACTACTTTCCCCTTGCTCTTGTCTTAGTGTACAAAGTGTATTTTTCCTTCCTCAGCGTTCTGCTCACTGTCACATGCTGAGCAGTGCTTGGGCCAGCAGCACAGCTCCTGCTGCTCTCCAGGTGTTTGCCTGGCAGGGCAGCCCCCTCCAGGTGAGCAACATCTGGGAGGAGCGAGGATGATCTGTGGCCACATGAGATCCTTGCACAACAGCACACATCATCCTGTAGTTTGGCTGCTATTATGACGCCCAGATTGGGCTGCAGATAGGCCTGGAGCAAAAGGGAGGTGATGTTCCTTGGGTGGCTGCTGGAATGATAAAGGAGCACAGAAGGGTGATGTCGTTCATCAGGCCTTTCCTGGCAGGAAGTGCTCTCATCGTGACAAGGAGGAAGTTGAGAGGGACAGCATGAGCTGTGCTGACCGCAGGGGAATCCGTGTCCTCCAGCATGGGCTGGAAGGCTCTGGCTTGGTGGCAGTGGAACCAGGCAGTAGCAAAGCAGCCAATGTCACAGCAAATGTTCTGTGTCTTAGTCTGACAGTAAAAACTGTGCACAGTCCCAACAGGGGAGTGCTTCCAGCCCGGAATGGTTACGCTGGTTATGTCTGATCAGAGTAAAACCTCCTGTCCTCTCCTTTCTGCTGACACAACTGTCTGTCTGACCTTCTCTGCTGAGCTGGTTCAGAGAGCTCAACTGGCTGCAACGCAATCCTCCTCCCCAAAAAGTGATTAGCTCTCACCACAGATGGTGTTGGCCAGTGCTGGAGGTAGGGAGGGAATGGAACCAGGTGGCTGGGGGTAGTGGAGGAAGGGCAGGAACTGCAGACCCTGACCTGGGTCAACTGAAACTTATGGAATTCCACTCCTCAGTGGATTTAGAGTAAGCAACTTCTTGGTTTCTCAGTGTGGCATGGGGAGAAACTGTACGTTCAGAGCAGTAAGGAGAAAGGCATGAAGGAAGGTGCCCACAGAGGAGAAGGGCTCTAACTTCTGAAGAAACACAACACTTGGTAATTACTACAACTAAGTACGTTTCAAACATCACCGCCTCTCGTGCTGTCAGTGCATATTCATTTCAAGAAAGACAATGTGCTGGGCTTGCATTCTCTCTCCTCTTTTCATGAATCTGCTAACGTGTTCAGAAAAGGTCTGTTCCAAAAGCCTGCATTAGAGGTGTATTAATTTTGAGCTTGTCAGAATGAATGTTTGCACTGGAAACAATTCTACAAGTTTGTGTGCATCACAAATGAAACTAAAATCATCACACTGGCCGTAAGTGTGCTCTATTCTGATGAAACCTGGGTTATTTCCAGCTGAACGCAGGCAGGGGTTTATTGGGGCACACTTTACCATTCATCTTTCTGATTTTTTTTTCCCCCTGTAACTACGTTTATTCAAAGTATAGAAGATGTTTAAAGAAATTAACCTAAGTACAATAGGAAACAAACTTTTATTTTGGTCTTTATTTTAGACAAATTTTGTACCTGTGGTCTGACTGCAGACCTTGTGGCTCTGTGCGCCCAATCACAGCAGGTACCACTACCAGCATAACTCAGACTTGGAATATTTCCATGAAAGGTTCATGAATCCAGGAGGGAATAATCTGAGGTGAACATCACTTGGTGTAAATCTGAATATTTTCCATATCACTGTCAGCAATGTGCAGATGGCTCAGAAAATTGAGAAGAGAGCCTGTGTGTGTTGAGAAATGCCTTGATTCTTTGGCTCTGAGGACAATAATGATCGCATTTGCCCATATTCTCATTTAATTAGCAGATTTACAAAGCTGGGCACTAAAGGGACTTGAGTCCTTATTTACCCCCTCGTGGAAGCATCTGACTTCCCAGGGAGGCTGAGAAATGCCAGCTCCCACTGGGGTCAGTGTGAGTGGAGGATGGCTGACCTTCTGATACACCAGGCAGCTTCTTCCTTGCCTGCTTAATACAGAGTTAAATGCTGAGCATTAAACATACCTTCATTAGATGATGCTGGTCTATTTTTGAATTGATTCCTTTGAAGACCTATAGGTTAAGAATGGGAAGGGAAATTGGTAATGGAGCAAAAATGACTGTGATTGAATTGCATGCAGCTAGAGCCATGCATCAGTATAATGAGATTCAGTCTTGTTTGGTTACAAATGCTGGAGACAGAAGCAGAAAATGTGATCCACCAAGCCAGCTCTCAGGAAATGAGAAACAATAGAGTGAGGAAATCAAATTTCAAACTGCAGAGATATATTTATCGAGTTTTCCTTATGGTTTTTTTGCTGAGCTTTTCGGCATTCTCAGTGCAGCTTTTTTTCTGTATTTTTTTTTCGGCCAGCCGACATATGGCAGGAGGATTAGATCACTGCAAAGCACTGTTATTTGTGACCCATTTGTTAATGCGGGGCGGGGGTCACTGAGAGGAGACAAATGTACTTGTCATTGTTCAGTGCTTCTTGAGTGCTGTTCCTGTTGTCAGTCACACCGTGGCCAGACATTTGGAACAAACTCATTAGCTAATTAGCGGTGTGCTCAGCACCACGTGGTGGCAGTTGCTGTGTGGGCGATGTTCACGTTATGGCAGTGGAAGGCTCTCCTGGGGCTCCTTGGCAGCCACGTGGCTACATTAGCTGGGGGGCAGCCATGGTTGGGGCAGGCTGCGCCTTGGCTGTGCTGGGAGAGCCTCCTGCATGCCCAGCATCACACTGCAGCTCTCTCCTTGTCTTTCTGCTCCTTGCAGTGCAAAGGCCCCTTTCCTCCCACTCGCTGCCTCCATCTGCCTTCTCCACATGGACTGCTCTGCTGCTGTAGCAGTTACTGGGGAGACGCCGCGGTTATCGCCTTCTGATGCTGAACTCACTTTGCAAATAATGGCCTTGAACTCTGGCTCTGCCAACGGGGCTGAAATGTGTGCTGTGAGCAACTTGATAGAATGTCATGGGTCAATATCCAAGGTGTGGTGCAGCCTGTTCAGGGAGGACAGGACTAGGATGGAAAGCTTGCCAAGCTGGCTTCTGGCTTTAAAATCACAGCACAATTAGCTGCCGGCTGTGGCTAGCGTGCAAGAAGAATTTTAGATCTGCTGAGTGTCCTCAGGATTGTCTCACTGTAGCCTGGGCAAATCTCTTTTTGTACAGCTGTAATGATCCGGGGAACCTGGCCAGCCTAGCACCGACACAGTTTAAGGTGTTAATACAACTCTAGTAAAAAACAAAACAAAACAACCCTTAATTTCACTCAGGCAACTTGTTTTGCCTGTACAGAGTGGCTTGATTAAGTTGACAGAAAATGCAGTAGTGTTGATACAGGTGTGCCAGCTGCAGGAATTCTCTGCTGGGTTGGTTTGTTTGTACGCTTGAGCTGCAGGCACAGCCCTGGAGATACCTGGGATGGAGCTGGAAGCATAGGGGAAGCTCACACCTGTTTCTGAGAGATCTGTCCAGAGGTGAGAGGAAGTTAGGCAGGAGAGAAGGCAGAAGGTACACTCATCTTCTGCACATTTTACTTTAAACAAGAGCTTTCCTCTTGTTCTTCAGAGCTGTCAGCACCTAATCATTAGGCTTAATGAACATGCATAGAGACCTTAGCTTTCCATCAATGCTGTTTTTTCTAAAGACAAAACAGGGAAGTATTCTTTCAGCTTCTGCTGATAGTGTCAGATGCTTGCAGATGCTGGGCTCCCCTAGCTCAAGGTTAACAACTAAGCCGTATCACAGCTAGCTGCAGACTTGGCTTCCCAACTACCAGATGGTATTTGAAGCATTTCGACTTGCAGCATTTCTAAAACAAGTTGCTTTTAATGCAGCTTACCCTGTGCTTTGCTACAGTCCACGTTCTTCTGTCTTTAAACCTGGGTCTGTCTCAGATTGAGGAATTCTGCTACCAGCTCAGAGGGACGAAGTGCTGGGCTGTAAGTTTGCAGTGCTCCTTTCCCTTGGAAAAGCAATACCTTATAAACTGAGTTTTGCTCTGTTTCCTTTGTTTTATTGTGTTTAATAAGGCGAGATCGCTCAGGAATTTGGGCTTTAAATGAGCAGCAGTGCTACCTGGAGCCAGCTGTAACGTGTCCCTCCCAGCCTCTGCTGACCTTTGCTGCCTCCAGCACGGCCACGTCCCATTTCCTCGAATTGTCCCACAGCTTTACGATAGGAACAAACACTCAGAGAAGCACGAGGAGACCACTGACCTCCTCCAGCTCGCGATCCCGGGCGCTGCGTCCCCGACAAGGAAGGCCATGAGCTACAGGCTGCCTGGCTCCTGCTACCACAGTCCTTCCTGCATCCAGCTCCCCTCAATGCGACCACGCAGGTCTCAGTACAGCCCCCACGCGAAGCGTCTCTAGATCAGAAAACGCCATTAAGAGCATTGTTTGTTATTACGTTGCCTAATGTAAGGAGGAGGAGAAGAGCGGTGAGCTGGGATGGTTGGAGGCGATGCTGAGGGCAGCGCGGTGAGCGCGGAGGTCTCGCTGCAGCCCCACATCATCGCCCCGAGGCGCCCCTGAACACAAAAACACCGTGTAAAAGCAAATACGTGCATTTATTGTCACGCTGCTAAGTCTGACGCGAGGAGGAGGAGAGGAGCGGTGGGTGCGGGCGGTCGGACGCGACGCCGGCCCGGCCGCCTCCTGAGGAGGAGCGGAGCGCGCGGCCCTGAGGACGCAGGGCGCCGCCCGCCCTCCATCTCCCGCCCCCGCTCTCTCCCCGCCGCGCCCGGCCCGGTGCCGCGCCTCGGGGGCGCGCGCGCGGCCGCCGGTTCCGCCTCCTCGTCCGCCGCCTCCCCCCGGCCGCCGCCATGTTGGATGGTGCGTGTGGGTGTCAAACCCAGCCAGAGGCGGCGGCGGACGGGCGCCGGGACCCCTCCTGCGCTCCTCCCGTTCCCCTCAGGTCAGTCCGGGACCGCGGGTGCGCGCGGAAAGGCGGCGGGAAGGCCGCCCGGGCCCCTTCCTTTCCCTCGGCCTCGCCCCTCGGCGCGGGCTGGGAGCGGGAACGGCCCCCGGGGGCCGGGGAGGGCCGGGCGGCGCGGGGAGCCGAGCGGGGCCGGGGGAGGCCGCCGTGCGCCCCGCGGGGCCGGGGCTGCCTTTTGTCGTCCGCGTCGGGCGGCGGGCAGCAACAGTTCTGCCATCATGGCGGGAGGAGGTTCCGGCAGCAGCCGGTGCCGCCGGGAGGAGCGCGGCGTTGGGCGGGGGGAGCGGCGGCTGCGTTCGGGAGCGGCCCGGCTCGGTGAGCAACCGGGCTTTTTTTCTTTTTTTCTTTTTTTTTCCCTCTTTTTCCTTTTTTTTTTTTTTTTTCCCCCCCTCCTTTTTATTTTTAATCCTTGATCCTCTCCCCGCCGCACGTTGGATGCTGTGCTTTGAGCACTTAGCGCCCTGCGTTAATCGCTGTATCTCGGAACGATATTCCGGCAGCGGTCATTACGGGCTGCCAACAATGAGCCTCCCCTGTTGCAAAGCCGTGAGGCACGGCGCTAACAGCTATGTGAGCTCAGCGCCGTTCGGCCGAGGGGCGTGCAGTGCCTTCCCCCCTCCTCATCACACATCCACAGAGCTCAGTAATCGTTCAAATCGGCACCGACCGCACACGCCTGACAATCTGAGAGGTCTTTTCCAACCTTAACGACCCTACGGTTCTGTCCTTACAAAGGAAGTACCCCAGCTCTACGTTTCCATCCGGAGGCACGGAGCGCTTGTCCCGATGGCCGAGCTGAGCTGCGGATGTTGCAGGCTGGACTTCGGGAGTTCAAAATGCAAATCAGGGCACGGGGTTCGGTTGTATTATTCTCCCTGCTGAAATGTGTGTTTTATGGAAATATGGGGCTCTTGCGTAATGCTGTATTTTGTGCGAGGCAAGGTCAGAGAGAACCGAATTGCTTAGGTTTAAAACGCTGGGTGTTAGATTTTGATTTTGGTTTTTGATTAAAATATAAACAAATAATAACCATATCTCCGGCAAAATGCAGTCTGTTTAGGAAGTACTTCAAAATATGTTTGTCTTGGCTGATTCCCAGACACATTATTTTCAAACAAACTCATGTATTGTGTTTCCTTGTGAAGGATTAAAACTTCTGATACGTTTTCTCTTGCAGTTCAGGGGTCACGGCAGACTGACTGGATAGAGTTTCAGAGATAATCTGCCATATATTAAATATTTAACCGTGTTATCGAAAATTACCAAGTACAAATTAACCGTGAGTTTGCATTCCTGAAGACGGGTTCTGATAAGGCTGAGCTGACTGTGAGTTACACTTCAGGAAGCTTGACTTAGTGATGCTGATTGCAACTTCCTTGATGTCATAGAGCAGCTATGTGACATCATCCTGCTGCAATGATGGTACTGCATGGGTGGCAGCTTTTTGTGAGTTCTGACCAATGAAAAATAGTGCTTGCTTTTAAGAAATAGGTTATAAAGAACCACTCCTTTTTTAGGAGGAAGAAAAAAAGAAGAAAAAAAAAAGATTTTTTGCTTAAGCAGGAGCTAAATAGCCTTGGGTGATGTGTTGGAAAGAAAAGTCCTATCTGGAAGTCACCTGGTAGGCCTGTCCTACCAGAACAGAGACCCAAGCCCTGGCTGTCAGTTTGCTGGTGGTAAATCCGTGGTGTTTTCCACATCCATTATTCTTACAGTCATATTTAATGAACAGTTGACAAACATCTGATGTCCAGTGCAAGCAGTGCTGTGCAGTGCAATGCGCGTGGATGAATTGTGCAGTGTTGTTATTTAAATAACTGGTTAATCATGCTAATTGTGTTCCAGCTGTCAGCCATTTGATTGCTTCAAAACTTGGAGCTTTTAAGAAGCCTCAAATCTTGGATCACTGCTGCGAAATGCCAAAGGCCTAATTTGTTACTTCAGAAAAATGCTGATAATCTTGATAGAGGAATTGGCTTTTTTTTTTTTCCTTCCTCCCAAGGAGTAATTAAATTTTAATGTCTTAGGAGAAATATCTTACTGATTAGCTATGATGTGCATGATGCTGCTCCTGTGTAGGATGGGGAAATGAGTGTTGCTTTCGTCTGGTCAAGAATATAACACACTCTGAAACCTTTGTGCAATGACTGGTACTCAGGAAACAACTTTCCAGTCTTCCAGTGCCATATTCGCAGAGTACTAAATTGTCTCTTGGGATCCTGCTAATAGAAAATGAAAGGTGTCTGGTTTGTATGAATGCCTGTAATGTTCTTTTTCCACTTTGTCTTGCTCTGATCTGTGCAGGGAAAGTATTGAAATGTACCAGTATCCTGCTGTCTTAAGTGCTTCAAAGAGCAGTGTTTTTTGTGCGTTTCAGTAGCCTAGCTGCTCATTAAGAAAGCATGAGACACTGTGGAGGAGAACAACATGTATGCTGTCCTCTGGAATAAAACCTTTTAGGTCTAATTGCAGGTCTGCTAGCATTGATATATGTCAGTTTGGTTACATACTGGTATGTGCTGAATAGCAGACCTTAAAAATCTCAGAATTAATCAGTTTTGGTGGCTGGTATGGAATTGCTTTCCTTTCCCATGAGGAAAAAAAAAAAGAAAAATAGAATGCTTGTATAACAGAATAAGTGAACTGGGAGGCTGTAAGCTTCAGGATGGATCTAGAATTGGATGGCCATAGCAGCTGAGCCTCTTGGGAAGTGATGTAGGAGGCAGAAAGTTACAGAAAAGCTGTTATTGCGTGTTTACCAGTTTGCCTGTAGCAATATTGCTTTGGGTTTGGTAGACTTTGTGGTGGTGGTCTAAACTGTGATCAGGCAAACTAGTTTGGAAGTAATTAGAAGTTTGGGGCAGTTTCTAAGTAGGAGGTAAATTAAATTACTGAGGTTGAGTTCCTTTGGGCTGTACTGAATGTGTTCAGAGTTACCACCTGAAGTTCAATGCATATAAATATCTAATATTGGAATTTATGTGAGTGAATATACCATTAGGAAATGGATGTAAAGGTATTTTGTGTTTTTTAGTCCCAGTGCCATTGGCAACTGGGAATGTTTATCAGAATTTGATTTTTAGTTCACCTTTATGCATTTTTTATGTGGAAATATTACTTGGAATATTTTCAGTAATACTATGTTTAGTGAAATGCTTTTTCCTTTGTAGATAACTGTTAGCTCATTCTTTTATACGGTTACAAAATCTAATCTTAAAAATAGATCCCAGCATCAATGCTCTGCACTGCGTTAATTGTTAATAGTGTATATATCTGTTTTCATGTCACCCAGGGCTGTTAACATAAATGTCTCTAACTGTTCCTTCCCAGCTTGTTCTGGAGGTCAGGCTTGGTCTGCTCACTCTGCTCATGCCTTGCCCTGCATACCGACCTGGCAAAGACTGCTCTTTTCAGGTGGGAAACTGGAGCACAGTGCAGAGCTCTGGTATGAGCAGGTCCCAGCTCCCAGAGCTGTTTGCATCTCAGGCTCTCTTCATCTTGGCTTTAGAGTGGCTTTACAACTGGCTGCATACAGTTCTCCAAAATCTGACGCTGTACTTCTGTTGTCCTGGTGTATGCAGTTTATTTTCATTTTATCTAATAGCTCTTCCACAGTTAGGAATACAGCTCCCTGAGCTGTCTGAAGTAATTAGTGGGAATTCTGGTGCAAGACCTTGTGATACATGCAGTTCCCTTCCATGTTGCTGACTGCTCCTGTCTTTCCTCTAAGTGCTGTTTTATTAATGCAGCCTCCACTTGCTGAGTCTTCAATCATGTACCAGTATAATAAATACTACATTCACAAGGCATGGTAAAATGGTTCTGGAGGGTGATCCAGATGGGATGCAGTCTGCTTCTGTGGAAGTGGTACAAACCCATCTTTTGTCTTCCAGACTTCTATCTCAGTGCACTTTCTTGCCCTCATGATTACCTTGCACTTTGCACACATACACCCATTTTATTGCTTATTTAAATAGATGTCCTGGTTCCTGTCTCTCCTGGGGTGTTGTGCACGTTCACCATGGCTTAGATATGATCACCTTTAGACCCAATATTTTGTGGTATGGTTTTTTCCAATGGAAATTTCTGCTCTTACAGTAAAATATTAACCTGTGAATCATTTACTTTTTTTATGCTTATAATGTTATCACTTAATATTTTTACAAATTAATTGATACTGGTTTTTTGTTTGTTTGTTTGTTTAAATTGTAAAGCTGCTTGCTAGTTTAAAAACATGCTGGGAACCTTTACCTGAGGATGTTTTATGTCCAGTCCGCAGGATAGAATCAGAATACCCTTTTCAGTTGTTGAGTGTAGCAGTAGCTGAACTTATGGCCAGTTTGTGGGCCTGCTGTTCTAGAAATGACAGCTTAGAGATGGGCAGTGAATTCTGAGGGCCGTAGTTAAACGCCACATCTGTCCCTCATGAGAAACCCAGTTGCCAGACATTGAGTTAACCTTGCTTGAAGGGATGTTCTTGCAGTTCTGAAGGTGTCACATCATAAGGTAATGTCTCCAAAATCAGACTGGTAGTTTTCATTACTTAAGAAGCAGAACCCTAAGTAGAGTGAGCTCTGTACTTCAGTTTGCTGGCCTGTTCAGTTGGGTTGAGCTTTGCCACGGAGAAATCCCCCAATGTACGCTGTGCCCATGGAAGCTGAAGGCGTGAGGTGGGTGATGGATGTTAATGATGATAATGATGTTAAGGATGTCCTTTATTTTTTTTCTTGGTTTGAACTTATGTTAATTTTTAGACTTAACATCAATTTCTGAACCTTTACCAGATCAGTGGTCTCTTCCTAGCTTTACTAGAACAAAGACATTTTAAGAATTTTCATAGAGAATTGTGTAATCTTATTACAACTGTTCCTGTTTAAATCACTTCCTTGTACTTAAATAACAATCTGTTGCCAGGTATTTCATGATTGTAGTTTTTGTCAGATGCAATTTATCCCCCCCTGTGTTTCTGTTATATTCTTTTTCTGATTGTGCAACCCTTAGGTTGGCAAACAGTTTCTTTCCCAAACAGTTCTTCTGACTTCATGGGGACTGATTGCATGAGTAATTGCTCACTAGTGTAAGGGTTGCACACTTCACAAATAAGACCTTTGTTTGTAGGACCTCACGGACAAAACCCACAAAAATAATCAGTATACAGTCCTGATATTCCTCAGGGAAAGGCAAAACAAAGTATTTTTAAAAGCAGCTTCCTCCCTTGAGACGCAGGCATGAAAGACTCCCTCAGACATCTTTCCTTGCAGATAAGAAGTCTGTACTGCAGTGGTTAGTTGTGTGTTGCTAACTGGGTGAGCTGACTTGAGCAATGTTTGGGTTTGACCATTCTCCTGATTTTTATGTAGAAGCAGTCAGGATTTTCTCAGCCTGTTCTGTTGACCCAGTTGCTGGTGCTGTTGCCTTTCTGCTAAGATCCAACTCTGCACAGGGATAAGGCTTGTGACTACAGCAGGAAGACGCAGCTGTTTGATCCAGCCCGTTCCCTAACCCTATAAAATCAGCAAAAACTTAAGATCATTAAATCATCCTTCTGTTGTAAATAGAGCTTGTGATGTGCCTGCCTGCCCTCTGACTGATGGCCAAGCACCCTGTCCTCTATCATGTGGTGTATGTGAAGGAAAGCACTCCAATTATTATTTGAAAAACAGAACTTCAACACTTTTAATTATTAGCTAGCTAATTAATCAGTGAAACGCGTTACCATTTGGTGACATTGCTGCAGCATGAGGAGTTATGTCTGTTTAGGGAGAGGCTGGAATCCTGCATTTCCAGCAGTGTGCAGATCCAGGGGAGATGTGGTGAATCTTCACAGCGCTCCTGCCCAGGTGTTTGGTCATTTGATGCAAAAGCCATTTCAAAGCATGAGATTCGCATCTGTTATCTGTGATAAAACGTTTGTCTTCTGAGCGCATGCTGGCTTATTGCATGGTTTTATGATTGTTTCTTGTAATGCTGTGCTTCTTGCAGTGATTCTCTTTTTTTTAATGGCTTGAAATGCTTATTGATGATGAGAAGTGTTGCTATATTGTTGCTGCTGTTGTTGAACGAAGGTCAGAAAAGTTACACTTTGGCTACCAGCTTGGGAGAGCGTTTCTCAGAAACCAAAGATAATGCCTCTGGAGGAATGTGCTCAGATAAACAGTGTGGCACCAAGTGCTTCCCTTGTTAGGAGCATGCAAGCAAAGATTGGAAATCAATATTTAACATTGCAGGTGCAGTCATTGAGAATGTCTGTCATTTTCTCCTGTTATATTCTGAAAGCACAGATTTCTGTGTGCTGCTCAGAAGGACGTTGTGTTGGGCTGCAGTTACACGTCCCACTTTTTCAGTCCTTTTTCATCAAAAGAACTGCTCTCTGAGGGTGTTTTGGATGCTTGGATGATGTGTTTAAAAGATACTCGTTTGTATGCTTGTAGCTCTCTTGGAAAGAGTTAATGAAGACTCAACGTACAGAAAGCTTTATAACAGGTCTTGTTTGTTTGTTTTAGAATTCTTGAATTTTAGGGAAAACAGAGGGTGAATGTTTTTGTGACAACAAAATCACTTCAAAACTCACTTTTAAACTTTTATTTCAGAGAAACGCTGAGGTACATAATGAAAGGATGCGAGGGTGTTTTTTTAGTCTGCTGAACTGCTGTAGTGTTGCATTTAAACTTTACAAATCACTGCTCCTTTTGTGAGACACGGAGGCACTCTGACACGTCTGGAGAGGCACTCTGACACGTCTGGCTTTCTGTGTGTTTGACAACGTGGGGAATAATCTCCTTTGGCCTCGCCTGCTGCTTAAAGCACACTGAACAGCATAACTGACATTTCTGTGTCTGTCTTCCAACTAAGAGCCTCCTCTTACATCTCATTTCCCGATAATATGAATACGTGATGCCTCCAAGAGAGTACCTACGGGTGCTTTCAAAAGCAGAACATGGTACATACCTGCAACATGCAGTGCTGAGAAGTGCTGTGTGTGCTGGTAATTCTGTGCTGACACTGCAGGCTCTTGAAGCACTGAAGGTAACAAGAAGGACCGATTGTTTTGTCGGTTGCCTTCATTATACCATTTTTAATATGCTTCCTGGGGGGGGTTTCTGTTCTGAGGTTATGGCCCAGATGGTGCAGAGCACGCAGTGTGTGCTTCCACGCTTTGGACGTGAGGGGTCTGTGGGGCTGGGCTGGTCGCTTGCAGTCGATGCCAAAAATAACATGTAGGGCTTTGGTACTGTTAGCTTACCAGGTGTAAGTGAAGGAAACGTGCTTGAACATCCTGAATTCAGCGTCTTTGTTGTGTGCGTGCCGGCACAGAGCTGCGTCTGGATGCCTTGGGACAAAGCCAGAGTTTTCAGCTTTCTTTTTTTTTTTTGTGTGGATAGTGTATATAATGCATAGTGGCTTTTCCTGTCTCTGGAAATGCTGATCTTTGGTTTTATTTTAAGAAGGGATTTCTTTTTTTTTCTAATTCAGAAGAAAAATAGACTTCAAAGGAGAAGGAAAATCTGTTTTTCTTTTTTTTTTTCTAGTTTGTGCTTTATAGAAAGGCTTAAATACATCATCAAAACTTGCACTGTGCTTCCCTTCCAACCTCAGAGCATAGAACCTGAGCAGATGAAGGTGGGTGGTGTCCGGGGCCCCGCAGGGGTGCAGTGCAGGGTGTGATTCCACTGGGTCCCTTCCAATTCAGGGGGTTCTGTGGTTCTGTGATTTTAAATGCTGTGGAACCTGTGCTCTGTGAGTCTCAGCTTGCATTTTTCTTAAACTGCTATTAAAATACGGTATCTTCTCCATTTTCTCCTTTCATGGGAAAGCAGAGTAAAGGAGAATTAAGCACCGCCCGCTGCTTACATGCTAAATAGATGCAAATAGAGTCCCCTCCCTTACTGTTGCGTCCTTTCTCCTTACGGGTTGCCACATTGTTATGATTAAAGCAGTTCCATGGCCAACTCCCAACCTGGAGGGCAGGTGAGAGGAAAAGTCCCTGATTGCAGCTCTGCTATTAACATATCTTTTGGAGTTTGTAATGTCACCTTTTTGCAGAAAACAAGGTGCCAGGAGCTTCAGAGAGCAGAGCGTTGTCAGAAAGGCAGACATCAAAGTGGAAAGAAAAGATGAGTTTATTTAAAATATAGTAAAAAGACTTAAAACATTCATGCTAACCTATGAGAGCTATTAAAAATTTTAAAAAGCCTTTGAAGCTGAGCATTAAAGATTTAATAGTATTAATTGAACTAAGCTGTGGGAGTTAAGGATATGTAGACACATGTGTAAGTGTATGTATTCTAAGGCATTATCTACATTAAGGAAGCTGAGCTACTGAAGTGTGGAGTTAATTGTACTCAGTTTGTGAAGGCTACCTTAACAAAACACTGCTTATTCTGGGCCTTAATTAAGAGTAGATACCATAAAAACTGAAAGTGTAAACAAAAGTGCAATATACCAACTATCATTTATAAACCTGCTGTGAGACAGAGAATTCCAGACCTGACAAGGCAAAACAAGCAAGGTAGTTTCTAATGTACGCTTTGAAGATCATTTTATTTCTTAACATTGTTAAGTCTGACTTGTCATTTTTGTTTTAAAGAATAGACACCATTTCCTTTCACTGTTATGAGAACAATAACTTAATACTGCTCAGTACTCAGTAATCTGGTTCCTCTTACCTGTGATGCTTTACCTTTAGTCCTAGCCATGGGTATGGGAATTTTGGTAGTCCTGTTTCCATGTTTGTTGGCAGTTTTCCCTGAAGACCAGCTGATTGGGGAGATGTTTGCTTTTTGTGTATTTAGAACTTAGCACTGTTGGG
The DNA here is from genome assembly GCA_037305975.1 of Chrysolophus pictus. Classification (NCBI taxonomy): domain Eukaryota; kingdom Metazoa; phylum Chordata; class Aves; order Galliformes; family Phasianidae; genus Chrysolophus; species Chrysolophus pictus. Next base: position 5,234,112 of record CM074589.1, read on the forward strand.
ACTACTTGTTGCTGGAAGGAGGTGGTCCCTCCCTGGCTTTGTAAATAGCTAGCAAGGAAAAGCTGGATTTGGATCTATAGCATGCTTAACAATTGCAGTGCTAGCCTGGTGTTGATAGAACCATACCATCAAACCATGGTTGCTTTTAGTTTTGTTTTCCTTTATAACCTGAGAACTCTATTCTAAAGACTTAAATGACTCTGCTGCTAGCAAACAGGGGAAAGCCAGGTCCGTATGTCATTTACTGGAAAATGAGCAATGAAAGCTGCTTGCAGGTGTCCAGGTGGTCTGGCGGAGGCAGCTGATGTCCAGGGGCGAGTGGGAGCAGACAGATTTCATTGGCACAGCAGTGCTGTGTGTAGGGACACAGCCAGCCTTGTCAAGAGGCATAACAGGATTGAGGGTGATCTCAGTACATTCATTTTTCCTCCTTCAGGAAGATGGTTGCTGACAGCACAGGGCGGGTTGTTTGAGCTTTTCTTGCTGCAAATGTAGTTACTAAATGATTCAGCATGATCCTGTACCCACGCGTTTTAACGGTATTGATGAATTCATTACCCTTCTGTTAGCTGATGGATGTTAATGGGCTAGAATGTCTGCTGTGCATTCAAACTAGATGGAACGCTCTCGAAAAAAAAAATTAGAAAATGGAGTGGGTGAGTTTTTAAGTCACTTTCTTGTTCTGTTTCTAAATCTGGAGAGAGAGAGTGCGTGCATTAAAGGTAGTTGAAAGAATAATCCACAGGGCAGTGCAGGCAGCCATGGGATGTACAGGAAGTGGTATTACATGGTGAATGTACTTAAAACCAACACAACAACAACAAAATGAAAATCATGTCTTAAGCTATGATCAAATGCATCTGAATTACCAGAGGTTTGACTTTTGTATTACAAGTGCTGTGTATTGTCCTGTATCTCTGGGGCTCCTTACAGGGTATATGGAGTCCTAAGGACATGAACAGAACTGCTCAAGGCAGAGTATCAAAACCGGGGGCTATAACGTGTGCTCTGCACGAGCTGACTGCAAGAAAATGCCCTTTAATAATGAAACAGGTGCAGATGCTTTTTAGTAACAAGTCTTTGTCATCCTCTGAGTGAAGAGCAAGCTAACTCCCACTCATTTTCCATCTAAGTGTCCAGAATAGGTAGAGAGTAGGTAGAGTATTGATGCTGTAGGATAGACTCAGAAGCGTGGAGCAATCATGATGACAGCTGAAAATTGGTGCATGTCTGCTGAGGAGAATGTGGGATTCTCTGGCATTTTCCAGGTAGATTTTTTTTTTCCTAATTCCACAGTAATCAACAAAATAAGAATAAAGATAAAAACAAATATTTACATTTGGGAATAGGAGGTTCCTTATCCTGAATGAAGCAAGCAGAAAGTTACAAATAGCATAATGAAGAAAAATCAAGGAGTCCTTTTATCAGGTGCACTGATTTCTGTTTGTCTTTCAGTGATTCACTTCCATCAAAGATGACCTTTATGTAGGTCAAAATCAGGATCTGAAGCAATGCAGAAGCAGACCAAAATGACTAATTAGCAGTGTTTGTGAGTGCTGGTTCCTGCTAAGTGTAACCCAGCTTAAGTCAGACTGCAGACAGAGGAGCAGCAGCCTGGGTGCACGAAAAATATTTGGGATACAGAAAGTGTGTGGTATGAAAAGATAAAGAGGAATAAGAGGGAAAGATGGACGTGTTACAGGACAGATAGCTGAAATCAGTCTGTAGGAAGGACAGGACCAAGATTTTATGGTGCTAGCCCCTTTTTTTTCTTTTTTCTTTTTTCTTTTTTTTTTTTTCCCCTTTTCAGTGGCTGTCTTCAACTTGAAACAAAGTGAATAAGTTTTACTGTTCTGGGTGGTAATGGAGGTTTCCCAGAAAATCCCCTGCTTGCAGTTCTTATGGTTACTGCTGAAGGCAAGTCCCAGGGCTCAGCTGCTGTCTTTGCAGCCATTTGGGCTTCCACATGCAGCTTTACCTTTTGCCTCATGAATTGTAGCTAGGGAGTGCTGTTGAAATGAATGTTACTTCCCTTGTTTGTATTTAAAATAGTTAGAGTGACCTTGGGATTAATTCTGACCAAATCTGTTAGAAAACCCAGCTCCCCTGGATCTTCTGATTTTTGGCCAAAGAAAAATCCATGCATGGAGAATTTTAGGTTATAAGTTTCCCTTTTATTGCAACTTAATTAGTCATGAGCATAAATCTGCATGTAGCTTAATGTTTTAGGCATGAAGTAACCTAAGTTAACTATTGCCAGTTATAGGTGGATTAACTCCACGTGTTGATGTTTCAGGAGGAATGTGCAAGTGTGGTGGCTGTGTCAGGTGGCACTTGAAGTTACATACCCTGTGAATGGGCACTGAAGAATGTGGCTAAGATACTAAATCAAGCACTGGGTTCTTTACAGGCTCCCATTCATGCACATAGCCAGTACACTTAGAAATGTTACCTGAGAAAAACGTAGCTGTGTCTTGGTTGTCTGAACAGTGATGGCTTTGCAGATCTGTGTGTTCCTCAAACAGTTCATTAGGAATTCATGCTGAAATGTAAAAGTATTAATTAGTCTCTCAGCTTCTAGCTGTGGTAACATGGAGAGTTAAACCAGTGTTCTTTCCTAATCTGTGTCATGATGAGTGTTTGCCTTTGGCCTATTGAATTTATTAATGTGGTTGCATGGCTGTGGTGTGTGGGTGGGGAGGAGAAACTGCTCATGGTGACGTCTGCTTTGTAGTAATGAAGTGCAAACCAAATTGAGCTAATGAGATCTTTGTGTAGTTGTAAGGAGCAAGTACCTTCCCCAGTATGACAGCTGGTGGGTAAGCTCGAATATATATACGAATATGGTTGTTGGTTGCATTCTAAAATTGTGATCGTATAAGAACTGAGGATGTAGCTCTCATTTTGTAGTCCTGCAGGCTTTTCCTTTGTACTACTTGCACTGTCCTGGTGGTTGAGCTGATCTGTCAGGCTCTGAGCTGCTGGGTGGAGGAGTGATGGCTTCCCTGTGGCTGGTGCCCGTCACCTGGTAAGCAGCCTGAGTACCAAGGCTGGGCTTCTGTAATCAGTTATAGTCTAAGGCACGTCCTCTGGCAAGAATATCAGATGTCTTCCTCCTCCCTTCCAAAATGAAAAGAGGGAAATGTTTCCCATTGTCTTTAATTCATTTGAAAACACTGCTCAGCGTTGCTGGTAAACTGAATTTACTTCAAATTATTGCCCTTTTCTAAGGCATGCATTGGGTGATTATTTTTTTTCTCTCTAATTGTGAGAATCAGTGATGAAGTCCTTTCATTCAAGTGGGTAATCCCCAGAGAACAAACTCCTTTTGAGAGGTTGGGTAGGTATTTTCACTGCCCTGTTGGATTAATTTGCATTTAGCATTTCTGATTCAGTGCGTAAAGACTTGACCTTATGCTGTTTGGTAATTCTGCAATATTCTGTTACTCATTACACACCCGGTACTTGCTGTATGACTGGTGGAAAATAAACTGTGGTCTGCTGCATAAAATGAAGTCAATACTGCCGATGACACTTGACCTAACCGTAGAAGGAGGAATGTGTTATTCTAAAGAGATGTTGTCGAAGCTTGTAATCCTAAAATTAGACCTCCAGCGTTGGTCAGATTTGGATTGTTGCAGTGATTTGCACGGCTCTCGCAGGGGCGAACTTGAGAGCATCACTGGGGCTGCATAGCTGTACTTCAGCGAAGCCAGATGTGAGCCACTGCAGAACTAGTGCTGGCAGGTGCAGGTAGTACTGCTGTGCTCTTGTCCCTGGGTTTCTGCTCTGTGCCTCCTTTTTGTAGGCTGTGGTGCGAGCTGAGCTCTCTGTTCAGCTTTGTCCTCCTATATTAGGTAGGCTTGTAGTAAGAAAAGGTGGTAAAGGAGTAGAAGCAACTGAAGGCAAATTTGTGTCTGTAAATCTGCGTTGTGGCTGGGTGACTCTGAAGGCTGGACTTGGCACTGCTGTGCAGTCAGTGCAGAAACTAACCTTGGGCTTCATGAATATGCATGGTTTGAAGGAGGGTATCTATCAGTATTAACTCTTGATTTAAAGAAATCATTCGGCCACCTGCTGTCTGTGAAAGCTGGGCTTGTTCTCTCATTTGTAAAAGGGAGTGGAAGGCTTCCAAAACTTTTAATTTTGAACCATTTCCTTTTCTCAGGAATTAAACTGAGGGGAGGACAAGCGTTTAAACTGTATAAAATGGAAATCAAACCTTTCTTCTGGAGATCAGGCTGTTCTTCAAACCATTTGCCAATCTGTGTTTATAATTCATTTCCTAAATAAGTGAAGGAAGGACATTGATGGTAATTTCAGTGTCTTCAATTTACTGCCTTATTCACGTGAATTGCTGTTTTCTCTGCTGTATAACAGCAAGAGAGAGCTAATAAGTGTGCTGCTTGTTGGCTCGTCTGCGCAGTACCAAGCTTCCTTGCTTCTCTCCTCACTCTTCTTTGAGCCTTTGCAACATACAGTTGTCCCTCTTCCTGTTTGGTTTTGGGAACAGTGTTTGTATTACAGTAGGATATTACACTGTAGGCAGTCTGGTGATATTTTTTTGGTCATCCAGTTGTTCCGTAAGAATTATTTATAAATAGGGAAATGTTTTGTGAACCGAGTTTGAGAATTTCTTTAGCAGTGTGGGATCCAGTGTAAGAAAAATATCGCAGAATCACAGAATCATGCAGGTTGGAAAAGACCTCTCAGGTCCCCATGTCTAACCAATCCCCCCGTGCCCACTGACCACGTCCCCAAGTGCCACATCTCTACAGTCTGGAGCACTTCCAGGGCTGGAGGCCCCACCACTCCCTGGGCAGCAGTGCTGGTGTCTGACTGCTCTTTCAGAGAAGAATTTTTTCCTAAATATCCAACCTGTTTTTGCAGTCATTTTTTTTCTGGGTTATTGTGTGGCTGAATTTCTCATAAACGTTTGTACTCTGTTCATTTATCAACGAGTTCTGCTTCCCATGTGTGGCAAATAAGGCTTTCTAAAAGCACAGTAGTTTTGTCTTTGTACACATGACAAGCTACCATCAGTAAAGCAAGATGGGAATTTACAGTGCCAGGTGATTTGAGTCTTTCCTTTGCCATAAATAGTTGCTGGCTGATGGTTATGGCTGGGGATGTGTCTGTGGGCAGACTTTGTGCTCTGTGCAGGTGTGGGGTGAGTTTCTGTCTGGGGGAACTCTTCCTTACTCAGCATCTGGCAACGCTTCCCTTCCAGCCTGGTGAGAAGCATTCCCCAACCCCTGGAGTCTCAGATGTACCCTAAAATTCAACTTCTCAAGGATTGCCTCTTCACTTCACCCCGATAGCAAGGAGAGCAGATCTCGGAGTCTGTGTGTGCTCAGATCTCAGAAATCATGCTGTGTGCTGCCCACAGAGCTGCTATGGACCTGGTCCTGGGCACTGCCAGAGCTCTTGGAGCGTTTGGTGCTAGACAGCAAAAGCTCTTTGCTTAACTGCAGTGTGAGTCCAAGGCTGAAAGCTTGTGGTTATCTTTTTGTATGTAAAGGGAAATCTTCTGATGTAAATGTAGATGTCTGTAGTGACTGCCTGAAAATTGCAAGATGATTCAATTAGTGACTTGGAAAAAACATAACTTTTGATGCATAAATTAGATAAGATGTTCACTGTAGTTCACAGTAATTTTTTAATGCAGATTTCTGACAACCTTCTTACATTTACTGTAATTTTTCACCATTTTTCTTACCCACGTGAAGTGAAAGGCTTTCCATCGATCTCCAGTCCATACCTAACTGGGCTGTGTACATATTTACCTCCAGGCTCGAAGGGAGGGGCATTTATCAGTGGAGACAAACCCTGGTTTGAGTTTTGCATTCCTGAGATCTGAGTGGATTCTGCTGAAAGTCTGCACATAGGTGGGTTCGTGTGGCTGCTTCTTTGAACTGAGTTTATTAAGGACTTTGTGGCTTGGCCTTAGTTCTGCATTAGTCTCGGCAAATTAAATATGGTTTCCTTCATTTAGTGAGTTTGATCTCTGAGAGAGCTATTGAGAAGTTCAGTCAGGAATTCCCTCTGTCTGAACATTGTGTCTAAAAAAGCACCATGAGAATTCATTGGGATTACTTGTGTAATGAAATTATTGGCATAGGGAAAAGGAAATTAAGTATTGCCCTCTGGATTACCTCAACAGCACAAGGACTTGGTTGTCTACAGAAATGTATATTTCCTTTTCTATCACAGAGGGCCCAGCGTGGCAGGGTTTGAAAGGCTCACCTGAGCTGAGCAAGCCAAGAACCCCCTCTTCCCTCTGTGTGACTTTCTAAAGAAACGTTCTGAAGCTGATGGTGCTTTTCATGTTGTTGCCAGGGGACAGTGGCTACAACCAACTGCTCTTGCTTTCTGCTGTCCTTGCAATGCTGGTTTTAAGCGTGCAAACACAGATTTGTGCTGAAGTTGCAAGTGCATTGTGCTTCCTGGTGGTTTGTTGTGGGATGTGGATTCACTGAGGTCTCTGAAACAGTCCAAGCTTTCTGTGCAAGAATGTGATTGCGCATTAAAAGTGGTTTCTCACTTCTGTGCAGTGGGGATGTTTGGCTCTTTCTGATCTCTTTGCTGGTAAGATGGGCTGTTGGGTGTTCCAGGATCTGTAATAGGGTCAAACACTTCCTTTTTGTGATGCAGAAGCAGATAGTCAAAGCATCAGAGTTCTCAGTGAGGCTCACTGCTCCTGATAAATAGTCTTGAATGTTACAGCTAGAACGTGGAGGGGGAGGAAAAACAACAGAAAAAAACAAATGTCCTATTTCCACTCCCATCACCTTCTGCATTTTTAATAGAATAAAATGAAGTTCATTAACAAGGAACTCTATGAGCCATGATTTGTGTTCCCATCGCTGCCCTCACCTTATAGCAAACCACAAATACTTTTCCTCTGTGGAGCTGCTGGATTTGCACAGCTGTGTTGTGATCAGAATTATTTGGTTCTGCATAGGTCACTCCAAAAGTAAGGCTTCCTATTTATTTCCATGGAAACTACAACAGATACAAAGAGTACAGCAGCAGTATTTGGTAGAGTGAATTCTCAGCTGCAGAGTGGTATTTTTCGATGTAATTTAATGGAATATTGGTGGGAAGGTTCAACTTCTACTGTCATAGCACCACTGTCTGCCTCTGATGTGGCTCAACATAATAAAATAGGAGGCGTTACTTTTGGAGCATCCCTCCTACTTATTCCATTGGCCAGAGTTGGTTATTTAGGGCTAATGTTTCTGTGCAGTGTAAAATTTACCTTTCCATATATCATGTGTGATATTGAAGGGATGTGTTCAATATCTGTGAAACTGGAAGATGTAATGAAACATGCTTTTCTTTCTCTCTCCGGTGGAGGCAGATGGAGCTGAGGCACTTGGTTGCATAGTGCACTTCAAAGCCACACAAGGGAGCTTTCAGGAGGACAGGCCAACCAGCAGAGTCGGGTAGTGACTTCTGACATGCAGCTGTGAGCACACGGGAACGTTTCTGCAGGACCATCCTGAGGCTCTGGGAATGCCCCAGGAGGGGATGGACCCTTCCTTCCCATCACTGTAATTGGGCAGCACAATGGAGTTGTTCTGCCATAGCTGAACTGAGACATTTTCTAGGGAGGATATATGGCTTTATGCTGAAGAAGTCATTATAGGGCTGCCTGCTGTCCGAGCTGACGCTTAATTCTGCTTTCATTTTAAAAGGCATGATAACAATTTGAAGAATGGTAACAGTGTTAGGAAGGAAGTCTGTGCTTTGCTTCTTTCCCATGTTGTTTGTAAGCAAGCCATTTCCTTCTTTTGGGCGTGTGGAGAAATGTTGTTAGAGGACATCTTAAGAATGCAATCTCTATTAATGTGTCAAATACAGAACCAATTGGTTCTGGTTACAGAACCAATGCTTAGTGTTCAAGCAACTCTATGCTGCAGCAAAATCTACCATTTTTCTCGAGTAACATATTCTAAAGCTTAATAGGCCACTGTTTACTTGAAACAATGACACTAAAAAGATAACTGGAGCAGGTTTCCAGCTCCAGAGCTTGTCCTTGGGTTTTCCTGCTGGTCATTTTGGTTTTACATTTCCATTTTCATATAATTAAAAATTCTTCTGTGCCATGTGAAAGACATGCAGAGCAGAAATTGAGAGTCTGGCGACTGCTGTTAGATGCACAAAGGAAATGCATTTGGAAAAAAAAAAAACATTCCCCTGTAATCTGCTTAGCACTAAAGGTCACCTTGAGCTGAGTGCATCGTTCTGTGCTCCTCCCTGGGCCTCGAGCAAACACAGAGCACAGTTCAAGCTCTCTGCCCTGACCCCAGTGCTCTCTGCATTTGTCTGGGGCCTCGGAAATTGCTTGGTTAACTCGCAGGAAATTCTCTTGTTCTCTCAGCACAAGATTACTGCAGCAATGGGAGCAGACTGCAACTGTCAGCTCTAATGTAATTTCCCATAAACTCTGGAAGCAAATATTGTATTTCCTGTAATTAAAAATTGTAGGCAGTTCTAGTTTCTTGGGCTTTGGTTCCCTTTTCAAATTTTGCATTTGCATCAGAACGGTGATTTGCTTGCTTTCATGTCGTACAGCAGCTCAGATGTTATTGAGCTTCAGTATTGTTTTACAGTGCAACTTTGCAGTAGTTACTCTACCCTTTCTTCTTGAGGTGGGAACAGGAAGTTGTTAACAAAATGCGGTGCTCTGAAGAAATTTGGGAAGAAAATTCATCACTCTTAACAGAATTTCTCAAAAGTATATCTGGTTTGCTTTTCACGTAGGAATAATTGAAGACGCAACTAATTGTGCTTTGTTTTCTTTTCTTGCTTAGGTCATGATTTTCATTTTCTCGTGTCATTTTCTTGAAGAGAGGAAATGATTGTAGTGGAACTTCTTACAGATAAGCCACAGATACGGATTCGTCGTAGTTCAGAAACGTTCATAGAAGAGCAGATATAGCCCTTTTTTTGTGTTCCAGCATCTGTCTTATTAAAAAGGGAAATAAAAATGACGACTTCGTCTATTAGGCGGCAGATGAAGAACATTGTGAACAATTACTCGGAGGCCGAAATCAAAGTCCGGGAAGCGACCTCCAACGACCCATGGGGTCCCTCAAGTTCACTGATGACTGAAATAGCAGATCTGACCTACAACGTTGTGGCCTTCTCTGAAATTATGAGCATGATCTGGAAGCGACTCAATGACCACGGCAAGAACTGGCGACACGTGTACAAGGCCCTTACTCTGTTAGATTACCTGATTAAAACTGGTTCTGAGAGAGTGGCGCAGCAGTGTAAAGAGAATATTTTTGCTATCCAAACGTTGAAAGATTTCCAGTATATTGATCGAGATGGTAAAGACCAGGGCATCAATGTAAGGGAGAAATCCAAGCAGCTTGTGTCTCTGCTGAAGGATGACGAGCGACTGAAGACAGAGAGGGCCCAGGCACTGAAGACCAAAGAACGCATGGCTCAGGTGGCCACCGGGGTGGGCAGCAACCAGATCACCTTCGGTCGGGGCTCCAGTCAGCCCAACTTGTCCACCAGCTACTCGGAGCAGGAGTATGGCAAGTCTGGAGGCTCCCCAGCATCCTACCATGGCTGTAAGTACAAGCAAACGTGTAAAGCTTTCTTCTTTTTTTATTTTTCCTTTTGAGATATTTTCTATTCTGATTTGCCATGAGAAGTGAGAGTACATGGTGCTTTCTAGAAGTGTTAAGGTGCTGATTGCAAGGGGCTGTTTGCAAGAGCTGGATCTTTGAAGGCCTGCTCTGTGGCACTGAGGTCTCTTTGCTTGGGTTTTTGTTCTGGAGAGGATGGGTGTGTTGATAAAACTCAATTTAAAAAGCTGTTGTTTACTGTCAGTTCCCAGGCAAAGCATTGTAGGGCTCCTTTTGTGAACACGTTCCAGTGTTTGATGTGAGAGGTCCTCAATCCCAGGAGGGAGATGGTTAATTGATTTTTTTTTTTCCCTATTTTTAAAAGAATTACTTGACTTTTTTTGTGCTTTTTTTTCCTTCCCTTTTAAATTTAATTGGAAAAAAGTTAGGAATACCAAGTTTGTCTCACATCATTTTGCTAGGAGGTTCACGATGCTGCTGTTCTATTTTAGCAAGAGTATTGGAACTGAACTTCCTTTATTGCTTTTCTTGCTTGCTCAGCTGTTCGTAGAGTAGTAACACTTTGAATGTGTCAGTATTTTGATATTTATACAATCAACGTTTGGCGTGCAAGTATCAGTACAAAATACTGTATTTCATTCTTAAAATAAATAAATAAAACGACCAGAAAAGTATAGTGATGTGGGAAGAATGGATTCTTTATACCAGTGCTTGGGGGAACTCCCTGTGATGTTAGGAAGAGTCCTGAGTTGGCACTAAATCCTTCTTAATATAAGTAATGATCTGATGAAAGCTGCTTTGGCTGAAATGTCAGTGGTTGTGGTCTAATTCTGAAGGAAAACCTTTTCTTAAATGGATGCTTATAATGTGTGGGGGGCTGTAACAGAGCCAGTGTGGTGAATCGATAGAGCACCAGTTTTAAGAATCTCCTGTCCTGCATCCCAAAGTGCTGCTCAAGTTATAAGTATGGGAACAGTGTCAGTACCTCTGTTGTGTATGGATGGGTTTTGGGGAAGGCTGTAGGAAGCTGGCAGGACAAATCAAGCTAGGATGAAGAATATCTCAGTCTCATAAAGGCTGTAGAGAAAAAACAGAAAAAGGTAATGTTTTTCCGAAAGGAAATGCTTTTAGGACCCAGGGTTATAAGCAAAAAACTTGTGAAGACATCCAGGCATGACAGTTTCTATTTTTGTCTCTTATTTTAACAACAGAATAACATATTTCAGGTTTTCTTTGGTCACTATACTTGAGCATTGATTCAATGTGTTTTTTTTTTTTAAAGGAGACATATTTCTGTCACTGCCATAACACTTAATGTAGACCTCAGATCTCATGTATCGACCTTAAAAAATTATCCCTAATTAAGGAGATAGCTTGGAATATTGTTGTTTTTAACGTCTGCTGAAGGACTGAACAAACAGCCACCAAGGTACACTGAGCACACCTCTGGTTTGTCCCACACTGCTATTTCTTCACAGCTCATACTTTAACACGCAACCAGTGTCTGTCATGCTGAGTGCTGCCAGAGGCTCCCAGCTATTTCTCATAGCAAGGATTGAGCAATGCAGGGTGTGTTTCTGAGTTGTTATTCCTTGGACAGTTGAGGAATTTTGATGGGGGACTAGATGTCAGGAAGCAAGTTTGGTCGTTCTTTCAGTACCGAGCATGAGGTTACTGGATGTTCTCATTTCCTAAGTGTTGGTTTGCTGTGTATCTCTGTTTAAAAGATTCCTGTTGAGGTAGTGATTTCTTAACCATTTTTCCCTCTTCCTTCATAAGCCACATACTTAAGACAAGCTTGAGATTTCTAAAGCTTCTTTCCTCCCCCCTCCCCCCCGTAGATTCTTCCTCTTTTACAGACTGTCCTGTATAGAGGCATCTAGATTTAATTGTAATGTCTTTCCCAGTAGCATGAGATTTGCTTCTTAGAAAATGTACACTAATTCTTGCTAAAGATATGGCATGTTTGATTAGTATTTCAATGCAAATAAACTTGGAGAAAGTCTGTAACAGCCCTTCATGGTATAACAGCCCTTCTATCAGCATGGGTAAGTGAAATATTTCATCAAGTTTTTTTGGTGTTAGCAGATCTTACTTTCATTCCTGGCTAGGCACAATGGATGGGGATTGCAGATTTTGAGAGATTTTAGCTGAATGCCTTCTCCTTGTTTAAAGACATTGTGCTTGACTGCAAACATTTCCCAGTTTTCAGAACTTTCTTGCAGAAGAAATCTGAGCAGTCTGAAAGTGCTTCATAGCCTTTGCAAGACAGAGCGCAGGGAGAACAAGTAACTTCCCATGGATAATCTCTCAAGTTTCAGCAGGAGGAATGTTTCCTTTCCTGTCAGTTACTAAGTGGGTAACACTGGGGAGGTCAGTGCACCATTTTTCATTCGATTTCTTCAGGATGTTGGAGTAGCTCAGCTGCACAGCACTGACTAAATATTGCAATACCCAAACTGCTGTTCTTCAGCTCCTCAAGCATGTGTGTAGGCTTGTGTCTACTGTGCATACATGACTTGATTTTTGTATTTGACGTTGAGCTCGAGAGTTTTGTTTTGTTCTGGTAGGATTTTTCCAAATTATCCTTTCCGGAAAAATAGAAACAGCACTGATAGCCTATGTAGGATGAGGGAATTACAGACAGAGAAGGATCTCTGGAGTGATTTACCATTGTCCCTTACTGCTGCAAGCAAGGCACATTGGTGGATAGGGACATTTTCCCCTTTTCTTTGCAGATATATTCATCTGACTTCCAACAGTCAGCTAGAAAAAGTGAGAAATGCAGTGGAGAAGAATGGTAGATTTTATTAAAATCCTTTCTCCTCACAGCTTTGCCTTAATGTCTTTGTTGGCTCTGAGTATCTCTGTGCTGTAAAGCTTGTCTAATTCTGGGAATACAGTATGGCCTATGATGATTACTATTGATGTAGTCATCAACAAAAAAACCTGCTAATACTTTTATCGTCAGTCTTGTGATGTGTAAATAGAAGCCATGAGAAATGCTTTGCAGCTACAAGCTCAAAAGCCCCATCCTCCTGACCTCTGTGTTTCCAGCAGTATGTGATGTGTTGAGGCCAGATGCTAACTTTAGTTTATGGGCTGCTGACGTTCAGGTTAGAAACAATGAAATGCCCCATTACAAAATACGTAAAAGTTATTCAGATTTTTTTTAGAAAGTAAGTAAATTATATAGATTTGCATGAAATCTGGTGGCAAATGTTTTGTTTCTAGTTAAGAGAATATGGTTGTGTGGTGCTGAAACTAACCAGGCTGGGAGCGGGAGGAATATAAGGGTAATATTTGAGATGTTTGGGATCAGCAGTGCCCCACCCCTAATCTGGCTTTGTGTCTATCCATTGTCATTCTGCTAGACATTTGTCACCCAGCTTTGAGAACTTCAGATTGTTTCTAGCCTTGTTCCATCTGTGGCTGCCAACAATCACTTAAATAGGATTCTGGTTCTTTATATAGAACTTTAAGTCTCCTGCTCTCAGTCAAGGCCTTCATTGAGTAACTCTCTTTTTTGGGTGCTCTTTGAGCAGAGGCTCACTGCAGGGATGTCACTGGAGCCACCAGCATGACAGAAGCAGAGCCCACGTTTTTCATTTCAAAGGATCCCCATAAAACACCAGTCTCCTTCCCTATACTGTTTCGTGTTTTAAAGCCAAGTTTATAGAAGCCCTGCTTTCTTAAGAGGTTCTGTCCTGCCAGGCCTGACCCAGGAGCTGTGTTGGTTCAGGCAGTACGCGTTCTTTCCTCAGCCCATCTGCTGACTTGGTTTGGGTTGCAGCTAGAAGTGCTGGTGAGCACAGCTGGTGCACATTCTGGTGTCCTGATCTCACACAAATGTGGCACAGTCAGAGCAGTGCAGCGTGCCCAGCATGACCTGATTTCACAGGAGCGTTCTGCCCGGAGGTAGGCTGCTTGGCTGGGAGTTCAGATTCATTACACAGCTGGCCTGATTGATACAGGAGTGATGGAAGATGGACTGAAAAAGGCTTTTAAGGACCTTGTGAAATGCCAAGACTGTTAACCTTGTGTATAAAGATACTGGGAGCAATCTTCCTACCTGAAATGTGTTTTAATATTTCCAGCAATTATTCACATTAGGTTGACTCATTCTTCAAAAGCAGGTTTGTGAAGTATCAGAGCAAGTTTGTGCTCACTCAGCTGTTGCAGCTTTTGTCTCCCTTTTTTCTCTGGAGCAAAAAATAATTCAGAAGTAACTAATTCAGGTGCGAAATGACAACATTCAGAACGCTTTGCTTTCAGTTTCCTTACAATCCGTTCTGCAGCCTTGCAGGTTGGAATACATCTCCATTGAATCAAGGAACACCTGGCATAGCATCCAGCAATGAATCTGGATGAACTGTAGGGGTAACATCCTTAGTTTGAGGTGTTGCAGTAAGACTGGTACACTCCTCTGTGTGTTCTGTCAGGCATCACTTGATGACTTGATTTACTCCTGTGATTATAGTTGTGTTTTCTTGGTGCTCTGAGTAAAGGTGGGAGGTGGCATTGGTGTAACCAGGCTTCTGTACTTACACTCATCTAAATAAATATAGTTATTCTGTTAAGATGAGTGTAGTGATAATCTGAGAGAAAAATTACTCTAAAAAATAAACCTTAAGGATTTGTTCAGTGTTAGGTAAAATTTCCAAGTGCTCTGTCTCCTTCAATACAGGTGGAAATCATGCAGTAAAGCTGACCAGCTCCCCCTTGTCACATCAGTAAGTGCTGTTAATTCCCATCCTGTATCAGTTTTCCATGGGAATCTGGCTGGCATAGTTCCACCCAGAACAAGCAGTTTGCACGTGGCATTTCATAATTTGAGAGGTGAAGCTCTCTTTTTCCAGTCATTGTGGGGCTTCTTCACGTGGTGCAGAGTGGCAATGAGAAACCAACAACCAAACTTCTGGATAAAGATACTCAGTGTCATTTTTTATACTGGGACTGATTTTATCACTAATGTAGGCAGTGGCTCTGCTTTCTAGCTGTGTACTGTACGTATGTTTTAACTCATTACTTAACTGAACCTTTGGGCATCTTCTGAGGGCTTTTAATGTAGCCAAGATGAAGTACGTTGCCAGTAAATACGTACAGAAGATGTCACAGCCTGTGCAGGAGACAGATGGTGCAGCAGAATCCTACTTTAGTGATTAACTGAGGTTGGAAATTACTTCCCCATGCTGTGTTCCCCTTGTAGCTGTTGCTGAGCAGCTGAGAGGAGCTCGGACCTCCAAATTCTCACAGCAGCCCCAAAGTGGGACTTAGCAGGTCAGAATTGATCTATTGAGTCCCATCTGACATAAGCATCTGAGTTAACTGTCATGTGCTGGGGGATAAGGGAGTCTTTGTGTGGCAGTGATTCTGTCACTAAGGCAATAACCTTTATTCCAGCTCCTTGCAAGGAAGACGTGAAAGCAGGATGTGGTGGGCACTGAAAGGCAGTTGTGGTGCTGAGCAACTTGGGAAGTGATGCTGTTGGGTGAAGCATGCCATATGACTGCCAAGAGCAGCGTGCTCAATGTCCTTTAGTCCTTTTTTCAAAATGTCTGCTATTTAATGTAGATAACTTTACAACTACTGCTCACCTTTTAATGTAAAATGACAATGTTCTAATGACGTTTGCTTTTTTTTTTTAATGTGAGGCTAATAGAAGAGTTTGTTGACTTAAGGAATCCATTTCTTGTAGGAATAAGGAATCCATATGCTTGTAAAGTCATTCTACCATCAGCTGCTTACTTGTTGTGGAATATAATTATGTCAGCAGAGATGAAAAACTCCTGTGCAGAGTGCCCAGGAAACCACCTTCTGCCCCAGCACTGTGGTTACAGAAGCTGAAGGGACCTTCCTGACCTGCTGCAGCTGCCATCTGCTTCCCAGTGCTGTGTCCCTTTTGTGTGTGTATCCCACTCAGCTTTGAAATCAGTTAGGAATCTTCCTTTCTGTAGTTCCTGCTGGAAAACTGCTTCTTGGAGGTGACCCAATTCCATTTGCGTCTGAAGTTTATTTCTGGTTATTTTATATCATTGCTTCTTGCCCCTTGATCTTAAATGACTTTTTGCACTCCATAGTATTGGCAAACATGATGTATTTAGCAACTGTAATCTGCTCAATCTTTTTGCAAAGATAAGCATATAAAACATTCTCTGTGCTCAGTGTGGAAGCATCTTTGCAGCATTCTGTTACGAAACCATCAGTCTAGGATTTGTATGACTGGAATTGCATTTGGTATGTTAGATTACTTCTGGGTAATGCTTTGCAGTGGTGCTAATGCTGATGACAGCTGCGTTAAGCTCGTGGCTGGCGGTTAGCGGGTGGCTTGGCACTAAACAAAGTTCTGTATACCCCCATCACTTCACAGTGATGCCACCAGTTTGCAGAAGATTGTCACCGATGTGTTTTTCTTTTTGCATATCATCACATTTCCGTTCTTCCCTTCTCAGGCATCAGATTTTTTATATTCTGGTTCTTCCCTCTCGTGTGACACTGTTTCTGAGCATTATCTTGGTGCTTTCCCATAATCTCCTATATTTTGTTGGTTACATAATTATCCTTTAGGTTGGGCTTATGGCCGTTTGCTGAAAAAGTGTTGGGAACTTTCCTTGGGTATAGGTGGCTCTGATGCCAACTCCTCTGCAGCTGCTCTGTGCCCAGTGCTGCTTCTTGCAATGACCTCTAACAGCACTGTCCCATTTAGCATCAGCCACATAGGTTACCCACTGCTTTTTCCCCTCTCGATTAAATAAAACAAACGAATGTGGAAAATTCTCAGTTCTTCTGTCATATGCTGCCTTCAGTTACCTCCTGTTGAGTTTTATCCTCTTCTGTTTTTATTTCTCTTTATTTTTGTGTTTGAGAATACTTGGACTTTGCAAACGTTTTAAGGCCATCCTTTCTCATGCTGTCAGATATCCTGTTCTCTGATGTCCTTTTTATTCCTTCTTACTCTTTAATATTCCAAATAACATATAGGAGAGCCAGTTTGTGACTACTGGAGCAAAATGGGCTTGCAAAGCTGGCTAAATTTAGATACTTTATATGAGAAAGAGTTTGAAAAGTGATGGAATTGAAGTATGAGTAACACCTTCACCAGGGAGCTTGTCTGATTCGCTTGGAAGCAGCAGGACCAGAACAGCTTGGAGGAATTGAGTTTTTGGTGATAAATTTTTCCCTTCAGGAGCAGAATAGGGTGGGATGGACATTGAGTGCAGCTTCCCAGATGCCCACAGGGTGAGAGAAGAGTGGTCACTTCTTATCTAGTGGTGTTTAGTGGTCTGAAGCTTAGGGGGAATGCTGGGAGGATTGAAGTAGTGGCTGAAAAAGTGATTTTAAAAATACAGTTGGGCAATTTCATTTTTATTTCCCCAGCCAACCTACTGTGAAGGGACCTGATCTTGACATCCTAGTTTAAAAATATAGTTCTGATTTGTTGAATATTAACATATATTTCAGAAAATCGTAATTGCCATTCTGCCATTAAATACATACATCCTTGCTATAATAAAATAAAATATCTGGGTGCTAGAAAATTATCGGGGTGAGTATGCAAGTTGTTTTATTATTGTATAGTGATAAACCTGTTAGAGCTATCCCATTGGGATGGGGGTTCTACATGCTACTGTCATGAAAATAGCAGCACAAGATAGTTTATGTATTGAGAAATTCTGTTTTAGATGCCAAACCTGATGGTTTTGGGGGGATGGGGAGGGCTTACCAGCTAGTGTTAGCTAACAGCCTGCACCCAAGGGCAGACAGGCCAACAAGAAGAAATAAACAGTACCCCCTGACCTATATAAGACACTTTTTTTTTTAAGCAAAGAATGATAAAATATTTTTGTAAATTTTGAGCCTGAAAGGCTGGTTTGTTTGTCTCAGAGCCTGCTTCTTAGCAGTTAAGAATAGTTCTTTATCTTTTCCATTTAAGACCGTATTATTTTACAGAGAAGTAGGCGGTATCCAGCTTTACCCTGATATTGGCCAAATCCCAGCAAATTCTTACTGATATCAGAAGATGCAAGAAATACCAAGAAATGGTCCTTGAGGAATCTGTTTTGTACCTCCAGCTAATGACTCTCCCCCCAAGCCTTGTGCTGCTGGGGGTCTTGGCCTTCCTCACGGTCAGCTTGCTGATATGGTGATACTGCAGTCTTGCTGGCACAAAAAGCCTTTGTTTCCCAGCAACATTTTTCTTTTAAAGCTACTGAACTGCCTTGTGGATTTCTCCCTTCTCAATTTCTCTGGCTGTCAGCCGAGTGCTGAGGGCTCAGTGCTGGAAGCAGCCCTGTCCCCTCCATTGCCTGGTGCTGCCTGTGGTGTTGCCACCGTTGGACCTTGGAGAGTGATGTATGAACATGGGATGAATATGGAGTAAAGACATCAGACCTCTTCCACCTTTTTAGTATTTAGCATGTAAAATTTGCTGCTTTGTCCTCCAACAGCAACGTCCCCTCGAGTTTCCTCCGAGCTGGAGCAGGCCCGGCCCCAGACCAGTGGGGAAGAGGAGCTGCAGCTGCAGTTGGCGCTGGCCATGAGCCGGGAGGTGGCGGAGCAGGTCAGTGCCCGTGTAGGTTTCCCATGTGTTCATGTTTTCATAGTTACAACTACATGCCTCTCTTTGCAATGGCAGCTTGGCTTTGCTCCAGGTGGAATAGGGGGAGAGGAGGAGAAAAAAAAAAAAAAAAAGGCCGTTTTGGAAGGTGTTGCTCTTTCATTCTTTTTGTTTTCTTATTGTTCTTTTAAATCTCTTTTTCAAAGTAGCTATGGCCTTCGTGCTGTTGAGACTAGTGGAAGATGGCAGTCGCTTTGCAAGAAGACTTTGTTGTGTGGGAAGATGTTAATCATCACACTGCTGAAGGTGTTTTCAGTTAGGAAGAACTGAAAACATGACTAGTCCTGAAAGCCTTCATTTAATGGGGCCAGCATATGAAATGCCAGTGAATTCTGATTATAATGAATTTTTGAATGATCTGTTAATTCGGTAAGATCTGTCTGGAACAGAAGGGTGATCTAACACAGAGCTAGAATATATAAATAACTTATTCTAAAATAATGTAGCTCCTAAACTATCACTCTTGTTACATTATTTTAGTAAGTCTCAAGAGGTTCATTCTGAATTTGGAGTAAATGCTGTAATTGTGGGTAAAGTTTATTGCACGTTAATATAGAATGAAGCTGTTGAATCTCAGCTCTGAGTGGAAATTCACATCTGCCATGCTGAGTGTCCATAATACTTCTAAATGCTTCCTGAAACAAGTGTAGTATACTGCTATATGTTCACATCAGGATCTCTGTGCTTTGAAAAGGAAGCTATCACCCTGTAAACTTTGTTGTTACTAAGCAATGAAGTTAAAGAAAGTACGAATCAGAATACCTCAGTTAAAATAGCTTAAAAAGTGTGAGGGAAATGCTAGTTGTGGAGTAAGTCAACTTCTGAAAGACCAAGTGAAAGCAAAGCAAATATATTTGCAATAGTTGAATCTACCACCAATTTGATAGTTGACAGATGTTAAAAACCTACAAAACATGGAATTGGCTAGATTAATTCACTTGGATTTCTTTGTAGATATATCAGTTGCATCAGCTGCAGAGAGATGCTGACAAAAGCCAACAAAAGTAGACTTTAAATCTCTACACCCTTCAGTGCTGATTTGAATGTGAACATTTCATTTATAGCTTTCCCATTAGGAGTAAAACAACACAAGGGTAGGTTTCAAGCAGCAAAACAGACGTTGTAGTGGCAGCACTCAACGCTGCTGGTTGTGGGGTCAGGTTGCTCCTGAGCTTTGAGAATCACAGGAGCTCTGTTCTCCTGCTGGGTTGCAGATGAGGTGCAGGCAGTGAGGCCGGTGGTGCTGCGCGGGCTGTCCTGGCAGCGGGGCCGCACGCCGGAGGGAGCAGGCAGCACAGTCTAGGCTCATGGTCTATATCAACAGTGTTGATTTCCTTTGCAGGAGGAGCGCCTCAGACGCGGAGATGATCTGAGATTACAGATGGCTCTGGAGGAGAGTCGCAGAGACACAATTAAAATTCCCAAAAAGAAGGAGGTAGTGCCTTCAACTAAGAAATTCCCGGTTACGCTGCCAAAAGCTGAAATACAGTAACACAAAAATAGCTTAATACTGAGCATTTTTATGCTTTTGGGATTGCTTTGTTGTATAGCTTAAAACTTCTTCCACGTGGGTTAAATTTCAAAGTACTGGTCAATGCAGGTGTGTAAAAGGAGAAAAAAAAATTGCTTCTTCGCTCATGGGTTTGTACTTCAGGTTGGTAATACTCTTGATTAAAGCTCAGATTGTTCCTGCCCTCAGCATACTACTCTTCTGGACCTAATGGATGCCCTGCCCTCATCGGCACCGGCCCCACAGAAAACAGAGCCCTGGGGACCTCCTGCTGCTGTTGCAAACCAAACTGATCCTTGGGGAGGATCCACGGTTGCAGCTACTGCCTCTGACCCATGGCAATCATTTGGTAAGAATGAGCTCTGCCAGAAAGAATATTTATCTTGAAAGTGCTCGCCTTTTAATGTTGAACTTTTCCAGGTTTCTCAGTAGCAGTGCACAATGTCATGCTTGATAACAGCAGCGGATAATTCCATTTTGGTTGCTTTCTGGACTCCAGAATTAACATTCCTCTTAACTCATTTTCAGGCAGAAACAAATGCAAGTTGCAATCCTTTCCATCTTTGTTAAGCAGCTGAGATTTTGTGTGCTCATTTTGAATCCTAAGAAAGGGGAGAAGAGTGAAGCTTTTGTCTTCTCTTTGTGCAGCAAAAACAGCTCGTCTCACCCTGGGGAGATGCTCATGCTTTGGCTCCTAGTTGTGTCCAGTGTCATGGATGTAGATTCTTGCCAGCATTTAATATAGTATAGTGCTTAAGCAGGATGCTCTGGCTAGGAAGGCTGTAGCTCTGAATTGCCAAGTCTCGCTCCTAGGGAAATGGGGTGTGTATACCATCAGAATGAAATGGGCTAAACTGTTTGAATTTTTTTACTTATTATACTAAAGAAAAATTGAAGTGACTCTTAAATAGTCGCAGTGTCTCACAAGCTTTTTGATACTAAATTTGTGGAATTTCTTTCTGAAGGGAAAGATCCAGTGTTTCTCATGTTAAAGGACAATAATTCCAGTTTTTGCATGTTTGCTGTTTGCTGTGTATGTACTTGTTTTGCTGCCTCTGCAGTCTGCCCAAGGATTTACTCCTTTGCTTTGGAAAGCTGATGGTTCCTCACAGCAGATGTTAAACTCTGTGGAATCACAGTTGAATCTATTTCTTGGTTGGCTTTGGATTTCTACTGTGGGGGACAGGCAACAACTCTGCATGTTCTTATGCAGGAGGAGAAGACTAGCAGCTTAGTTCTGTCAGTTCTGCTTCAGACTGGTGTTTCCAGGAGCTGTGCTATAATATGCTGCAGAGTTGTTTGTGTGAGGAGTCAGTGCTTCTCTCCGCAGTCATGATGACAGTTTTGAAGTTTAATACTGAAGTACATTTGTTTTTCTCGTGGTGGCATTAAGGGCACCCACATAGCTGCCAGGACAACTGCAGCTCATTGTTAAAGTGCAATTTGTGACTCCATTGGTGGAAAAACTGCAAGTGCAAAATTAGAACAAGTCTAAGTTTTGGGCGCCGATGTAATGGAAATTCAGTTTAATTTTGCATGATTAAAATACAAACAAAACCCACCTCCCTCCAGTCTTGCAGTCAATATATCACCCTCTGACAAGATTTTCCTTGCATCAGTTGCAGCTGTAGCATTTCCTCTCAGTGGCTCCCGACTTTATTAACGCCATATAACAACCCCTTGTTCCAGCCTGCTGGTTGCTTGGCTCCCAAGGGCAGTCGTGGAGATGTGAGATTTATGAATTTGACTACTAATAAAAGGGTGACTCATTAAACAGTATTTCTCAAATCCTGCTTGTGCTTTGGCATTTCAGCAGAGATAATGGAAGCTAAGGGAAGGTATCTTCCTGAGTGCTCTCATTTTGTAAGCTCTCTTTATGAAGGAAGAGACTTTTTTGAAAGCTTCCGTTTATGGGAAGCTCTGTCATTAGCATTTCTTGTGTGGCATCGCTTGTAACTCAGCACTGAGGGCAGATAAAGGAAATCTAAGTACTGGAGTGGGAATAGTTAGATTTATTTGGAGTATTTCCTGATCTGAAGCTGCAGCAAGGCTGTGCCACCTGTTGATGAAACAAAGACCAATATTGCAAACTCGATTTTGTACTGTGTGTGCAGTGCAGAGTTGTGATACAAAGGGGTGGGGAGTTGTATGTACTTTTAATATATAAAGCAGTGTTAGTTGTGATTTAAAATCCACAAGGTGGTTAAAGGCATCAGCTGTGTGCTGCACGGGTAATTCTGTTCTTCTCGTGGACTGTACAGTTGTTTGCAGTAATTAAACTATGTTTAATTCATTTAATTGAACTGTGTCTGAATTTCATTGGGAAAGAAAATGAATATTCATCTACTAAAAGAAAGCACGACCAGCTCGAGAAGCTGATAATATTTTTGTGAAGTAACAGTTTTACGGAAAAGAATCCGACAACTGTGCTGTCTGCATATTGCAGATCTCTTTATTCAAGTCTTAATGTTATGTATTTCGTATCTTTCACAAAGGCTTTTTAGGAACCTTCTGTGTATGAGTTCGTAAGTATCCCCTGTGTTGTAGATTGCTGCAAGTCAGATATTCTCTGTTGAGATGGCAAGTTCTGCAGCATAAGTGTTTGTTTTCTTGTTGGAACTGCAGGTCTTTTAAAATTCAGTTTCAAATGGGAGCTTAGTATTATTCATCTGTTCTCCCACAGAATTTATTTTGCTTATTTCTTCTGCATGTGTAACATAGATGCTGAGACTTGATTGGTGTTCCTAATCTTGAATTGCTTCACCTTTTTGTGTTTAGCATTAGTAGGCAATAATAGCTCATAAATGAGAGTTTGATCTCCTAGGAAAGCTTTCCAAAGCGAACCTGCACTGACTTGTGTTGCTGCTGGCTTTTTTTGCAGGTGCCAAACCAGCTGCTTCTGTTGACCCATGGGCAGCACCAGCAGGATCTGCAACTCAGTCTCTGTCCAAAAATGTTGACCCATGGGCTCCTGCTCAGCCATCTTCTACTGCAGCAAAATCTTCGGTGGATCCTTGGGGACCAGCACCTGCAAACAAACCCCTCTCTACTTCTGGTGAGCAATTGTTTCATTGCATGTGTGTTTTATTTGGGTAAAAAAGTGAAATCAAAATGACTTTTTATTTCTTGTATTGCATAGTTAAATAATGTGCTGAACAACTTGCAGTGTTGTTCTTTGGAATAAACAGGAGTTACTATAGCTAGCAGCAAAAAGAACTTCAGATATGATTAACTTGAAGCTCTGAGTTTGTGCTGCTGCTTTCTTAGTGCTCTCTTACATTCCTCTATTAGTATGTGTGGATGCATGCCGAGCTGTTACGACTGCTGCTGCCGTTGCATTTTTAAATGAGTTTTATTTTTAATTAGACAAGGACTTAATTTCTGGAAATGAATGTTGCTATAATTTTACCTTTCACCATGATAAATAGCTGTGCAGATGGATGTCTCTGCTGACATAGATTGACAGGTTAAGCATCTCCACACGCTGAGATTTTTAGAGGTGCAAATTAAGGTTTGTTGCTTCAGACTGAGGGTGTTGAATCTGTTCCTAAACTGTTGCGCAGCAAGATCAAGAAGGTGCTGATATAATTGTCTGTTCATGCTCTGTAACTAATGCAGCCTTGGTGAGTCTTAGTACCTGGAATTTCCATATTGGCACCGTGGCTAAATACATCCGAAATGCATTTTCTGCCAGTCATTCATCCCAGTGCTTAATCAACAAAGGAGTCACAAAGCGGATATTGTGAAAAGTTGTCTAACATACTTTTGCCTCAGCTAAGGAATATGAGTGGATCATTATGGGATTGTTTAGCTGTAGTGATCCTTCTTTTTAAGTGTTTCTATTATGTAGAATCTTGTTCTCTTTCTTGTTGGTTTTTGTTTTTGTTGTCTTTTTGTGCTGTTTACGGAGCTGAGATCTGTACTCATGTTTGCTTGAAATGTGTTGGAGGTTAAAATTAACTTAAAAATGAAAAATCATTCTGGTGAATGCAAAAAGAGAAAGCAAACGTAAAAGCTTTTCAGTAGTGTGATTGCAGTTCATTTAGGTGTGGCTTTTATTCCCCATTTTGAGGCAAGGGTGTGTCTACATTTTGAAGATGTTTTGTTTTCTTTTGTTGCAAGTGATTGCTGAGTTTTAGTGTTTCAGCTAACAGAGCCTTACCATCTCTAGGTGGTACTGATAACTTTTACTATTGCATTCCTCCTCCTTTTAAGTAAAATCTGAAGTTGTAGTGACACTACATTGGTGTTTAGAAGCATATTCAGAAGTGTGTTTTTCTTGATTAACACACTCCAGAGTTTGGGCTGAAATCATTGCTATCTCTTCTTCCACAGCAATCATTGCCTGCCTGGGCCTCTCTAAGTGCAGACATGCAATAAAAACCCAGCATGCTAAGGTGTGCATTACATTGTGATTAAAAGCACATTGCTATGAATCATTCGGCTGATAATGTGAGGAGAATTCTGTGCCATTATCCTTCTCCTTCATCCTTCATAAGAGTAGGAGCTCTCTGGCTGCTCTGAACTGCTGCCCTGGGACCCAACAGAGTGGCTTCCTGGTAACATGAGTGATTAGAAATTGCTTTTGGTAGGATCGGATGTGTTATGCAATCAAAGATCTGCTAATGACAGAGCTCTCTTGCTGTTTTGAACAGGAAGTACATCTTTTGACCTCTTCAGTAATTTGAATGGTACAGTTAAAGATGATTTTTCTGAATTCGACACACTTCGAACTTCCAAAAAGCCAGGTATGGATTAAATCCTTACACGCAGACAATTTGGGTATAGTCTCAACAACAACAGTGTTTCTTCCTGAATTTTATGTAAAAAAGTGAAACCCCATTGCCTTTCACATAAGCAAAGATTAAAGCTGGTGATAATGCATCTATAAGGGCTTGTTAACGTTTTGGGCTGTGCATGAGCTCATGGAGAGTTGGCTTCTGGCCTTGTGAGCCACAGAACTTTACTCTGCAACCTTTTGCTGGGTCAGCCCAGAAATTTGCTTGGCTTCTGTATTCGTGGCATCCAACATGTTTGGAATATGGCTTGTATGGTCGAGCAGAACTGTATTGACTAAATTTCTCAGATATATAAGTTAGTTACATACAGTGTGTGATGATGGTAGGAAAATGAGGAAATATGCTTCTATGAATGCTTTAGGGTGTTTTTTTTTTTTTTTTTTTTTTAATGCTGTTATTTGATAGTTACTGAGTTAAAACTTCCAGATCTTAGCATGTGCATGCTTTGATAATATGTACTATAAAGAAGATTCTGACTGAAGTGCTGGTGACTGAGTCAAAACTAGGATGGGCTTCTTCAACACAAGGAGAAAACATGAGCAAAATCTGGTTACGAAGGGTACAGCAGTAGGGTGCTGCAGGGGCAGAAGTGGAAGCTTTTGAGTGTTTTCTCCTTGGAAATTCCTAGTTGCAACATAGTTACAGGAATATTCACCAGGGCAAATTGGGCAGGGTATTCTGAAGAGCACTGCAACTCTTACTGTAGCTTCTTCATACCCTCCTAAATAACAGTTAAAGTGTATCTGCTTGCATAGGAAGGGTGTTGTGTGTATTTGAACGTTTAAAGGTGACCTATATGAATGTTAGATTTTAAAATATTTCCCTTGTCAGAGACTTCAGGGTTTTCTTTGCTTGATTATGTTATCAATGAGATAAGTGTTGTTTATCTTTGTGTTGTTACAGCTGAATCAGGTTCCACTTTGCCATCCCAGCATAGCGGTACCACCAGTCCTGATCTCTTTGACTCCCAACACTCAAGCATGACATCAGGCAAACAGAGTGCAGCTCGGAAAACCCCCGAGTCTTTTTTGGGTCCCAATGCTGCTCTGGTGAACCTGGATTCACTGGTGTCTAAGCCACCGCAACCTGTAACTTCGCTGAATCCATTCTTGGCACCAGGTCTGTTTCTGCACATTCCTTCAGTTATTTTATTTTATCTTTCCTATAGGAAAACTCTGCATAACTCATTCCCATTTGGTTTAATGTAAGCCATTTTTGGCTTGTTTTTCTTGATTGTTTCAGCCAACAGGTCATGATTGGGAGCAGAAGGGTGGGACAGCATGCTTTCTAGGCGTGCTGCTGTTGAAAGCCTAGAATTTCTACCTCTGTGCCTGCAGCTGATCTGTTGGGCTAGCTTTGTTCAAGCAGGCTTTCTTCCACTTTTGCACTTGCTCTCTTAAAAGCATCTGAGTTAGAGGAAGACTTTTGGTTATTAAAAATGTCTGAGCTAAAACTGACTGATTGTCAGAACAGGTAAGACATGAACATGTGCCACCAAAGAATCTGCTGGGAGAGTGGTAGGTGGTTCTTGTGGCAAGCCCTTTTCCTGCTGATGCTCAACTAATTAGTATCTCTGACTCCAACTTAGGTTCCAAGAATATTCTGATGAGCTGCTGGTTAGGTTGCTGATGTTAGGCTGTCTGTAGGCTAGCATGGTAACCCAGTTTTGATCAAAATACACTCTCAGTGTTACCCTGTTGTTAAGTGAACCTTTATTTTAAGTGAACTCAGAAGGTGGCAGTAAATGTTTGGAAGATGTATGTATTTTTAAAAGCTACTCATATGCACTGAAATTTCTGTGTGACACTGGTGTGGTGAAATACCTTAAAATGGTATTTCAGTATCTATTTTCTTCACTTTTCTGGCAGGGAAAAAAAAAAGACAGTTTGTTAAACTTCTTGAGTAAAGAAAAAGGCAGCAATTCTGAGGAACTTGGCAGTGCTTAACCAGAAAAAATCTCTGTATCTGCCATTACCAGTTACTAAAAAGTTTTGAGGGGTCACTGGGCCATCCAAATAACACTGTGCATATACGGTAAAAGGAATTTGTAGCGTTGGCAGCAGCCCAAAAAACCTCAAATGCTGGGAAAGTCGTTCTCTGCTTTTTCTAGCACCGCTGTAATTCGGAAACAACTTGTTTACTTTATGAATTCTTGTCAAAGCTCAGTGCCAGAAACATGTACAGTTTCTAAAGGGAGTTAACTGGAAGAGATCTTGAAGATCTGCAGTAGCTAGATTGCAGAAAGGGAGTAGAAATAGCCTTTTAAAAGCAAATTTTAAAGTGTTTTTTTAATTAAATAATCTCACAGGTAGTCGTGTTTAACGTTATTGATTTAGAACTTGTTACTTCTGTTACTGTCATCAAAAGTGGAAACAGTTGGTCAGTAAATGAACATTCTGTGGTGTAGGTGGGCTGAATGAAACAGACTGTGTTTGTGCACCAGCCTGCTGAGTGGCATCGCTGAGTGATTTGGGATTGGGAGCATGTCTAGAAGGTGCATTCTTTGCTGGAAAAGGTGATCTCCACAACCTCAGCATTTATGGAGGTGCGATCTTCTTTCCTCTTCCCCCTTCTCTCAAAACTAGGTGCAGCTACAGCACCAACTCCAATCAACCCCTTCCAAGTGAATCAGCCTCAGCCACTCACTCTAAATCAGATGAGAGCAAGTCCTGTGATGGGAACCAGTCCTTCTTTCAGTGCTGTGCCACCAATAAGCATGGAGCCAATACCTCTGTCTTCCATGGCCCCAGTGCCTGTGGGAATGGCACCGATACCAGCTATGGGCACTGTGGCATCCATAACAAGGATGGGCCAGGGGATGAACGTGAGCATTGCAGGATCAATGACCCAACCTCTTCACAGTACAGGAATCCCACCGTCAGCATCCCAGTCTACAAATACAACTAACCCTTTTCTCCTATAAAGACCCAATTAAAGGAACTTTCTTTTCATAGTGTTTCCAGGCTGAAGTCTTTACAGCGAAACAAACGTGGCCTGTGTGGACTGAATGGTGTGTAAGAGACTTGGAAGTAGATTTGCAGTTTACAGTTATGATCTTTGAAGAGTTGTCTCTACTTACCAGTTAATCTAAATCTAGTCTTTGCTACAGATGGTACCTTACTTTGGCTTGTTGAGCATTATGTGAAATGTTCAGACTTTTCACCAAAGTTAGATTCTGCCCATTTTGTTACTTTGTTAATCATTTCAATACACTTTCTAGGGAGAACCTGCCATTTTAAACTCCGTTGGCTGTTTTGTAGATGTCAGATGATGTGCTGGATCCTGAAATTACTATTTACCTGCATCTGTCACTTCCTATGCCCATATGATAGACCTGAGATTCAGAGTGCTAGTGAATGTTTTGCACATAACTGTACACAGTTCTAGACTGTTGGTTCACCCATAGTCCTTACTCTTAGAAGAGAATGATTCGGAGGGCCCAGGTGGCTGGTTTTTATGCATTAAACATTGCAACGCAAAATCGCACTGCTTTGGTATCAGAGGTCTGACTGAGAAAGCAAGCTTGTCTCAAAAGGAAAAAGCAGACAAAAAAACCCAAGAACATTCGCAAGTTGTCAAGTATAACGTGTGCTGTTGTATGCAGTGTTGAATTTGTACACTACTCTAAGGACTCCTGAGGAACTCTCTGTGAGTGGCATGCTGCACTCGTGCTGAGTGAGTGTCCTGCTCTGTGCTTGTCCAGTACCAGCTTCGTTTGGAAGTTCTGTGTATTTTGTTTTTATTTGACTTACAATGTGAGTTGAAAGAAAAAAAAGAAATACAGTGGGACAACTTTGAATTCAGTTTCACCGTGGCAAGCTTTAAAACTAATTCAGGCTTAACCTTGCTATATGCAGTTACTCTTGTATACTTTTGCACATATTTTGTTTAGTACAGTTTCATATTTGAGTTTGCAGAGTTACCTGATAGTCCTTTTTTTGCTAATTTTTATAATGTGGTTCTTATTTAACTGTCTGGTTTTGATAGATTTATCAAGTCTGGCTGAAAAATTAAGATATTGGCAAATGTCATTTTTATGGTTTTAATGCCCTCTTATTTATGGTTTTAGCTCTTCGTTTCTGTAAAGAGAGTTTAAAAGGGAAGATTAACACTAAAATATTTTACTTTTAAATGAAGTATTCATAATGCAGTTCAAAACAAATTCTCATGACTAATTATTTTTAGATGAATTGAATTTGAACGTAACGTGATTTAAGACTACATTAAAAAGAACAAACACTAAAGTCTCCTTTCCCTTGGTTTGTTCCTGTTTTCCGATGACCAGAACGGACAGACGTGTAGCCTTCACAAAGATCAGCAGGGAGGCTGTTGTTTTTTATTTCTTCTTAAGATGTTTAAAGTTCTAATGTACAAACACAGCTCATTAATTGTATGGACTAATTTTTTCTTAATGAAAGGTGCGCTCCATATTAATAACTGGTTGCATTTACTCACTGTAAGCTGAACTATACATTTTAACTTGCATGTCTGGACTCATCAGCACTAAACCACACTCAGGTTTCAGCCCGTGTCTCTGGTGCAGACCTGGCTGCTCAGAGTGGCAGTGCTCTGAGCTCTGCTTTCGCAAGCAATGCAAACATGTGCAGAGAGTGTGGAAGGGACGTCCCAGTGCTTGCTCCTGCCTTGAGGGCATCTCCGAATGAACTGATGCATCTTGGTGGCCTTTCCCTAGACAGGAGGACGAAAAAAGCTGGAAGAGATTGCCATTTTCGTGTCTTGGTGTAGTGATGCTGAGTGGAACAGTCCTAGCGTGCTGCAAAGGGAAGGGCTGGCTGCTGGTTGTATCTTGTGGTGGGCAGGGAGGCTGAAAGACTATCAAATCTAGGGTACAATCACAGAGTTTAGCTGTGTAGGTCAGTGTAGCTCTATTAGTAGATGGAATGCTAAATGTGTGGATGTTTCTATGCAGATTGTTCTATCCTCTTGATACTAATGAATTTGCAAGTAGGATTCAGAATATTCATCTGCTCTTGTTTTCATAGAAGAGGAAAAAGAATGACTGTCCACACCCAGTATGTCTTTTTAAAAAACAAAAAACATTCATGTTGCCTTTCAGAATAAGGAAAAAATACTTTACTTTTTTGTTGTTGCTGAAGTTATTGAAAAGTTTAGACCAGGAAGGGTGTGATTCTTGCAGATGGGGGGGAAGTGCTTTCCAATTGATCTGTGGCAAGATTTATCTCTCATTATTTTTCCAGTTTAGTTTTATCAGCAGTGAAATTGAGATGACTTGATGTTTTTTTTCCCTTGGTCAGTCACTTGAATGCATTTGTGACAGCTAGATGGGGCATTATCTATTCAGCCAAGCAGTGCTAATCACAGCCTCTCATTTAACACTAGGTAACTGTTTTCCGAGGCCAGATGGGGTTGATAGTATTTAAAATTATAAAGTCATCTGTAGTTCAGAATAATGATCTGTCACCGTGAATTGATCCAAATGCGACGTTGGTCTGGTGGGGAGCCCTGGCTTAATGAAACTGCTGAATGGCAAATTGCTGCTTTCACCGAGCCACTTCTGCAAGAGCTGCATCGCTTTCCCATTGCGCAGAGATGCACATCACAGCAGTCTGTGGCAAGGCAACATGGAGCAGTGGCTCAGGGCTCTGCCCTGCTGACATCCCAGCCTGGAGCCGTGACTCTGCCCCTGCCTTGCTGAAGCTTCAGCTGTGTCCAGAAGGGTGAATCCATTTCCTGATAATTTATCTGCTCCTCAGAATACTCCTTCCTCCTCCCCGCCTCCACCTCTTCCTGCATGGGGGATGTATGTGCATCTGATCATGTCTGCTCTGGCCTGTTTCTCCAAATGCATTTCCCTCTTCCCCTTCTTTTTCTCACTTGCAGATATTAAAAGTGCTTTTGATTTTTTTTTTTTTTTTTTAAATGTTAGTATCCCAGAATAGCCTTACTGGTCAAATTGACCAAAGATAAAGTGTTAATTATTTTGTAAAAAGAAAAAAAAAAATCATGGCATAATTTTAAACCCAAAATAAGCTCAGTTTATTTATTCAGTTTTATACTATATAGAAACTAAACTACATTGAGGGGACAGGGAAGGAAAACCGTGGTGGGTTGTGGTGTTTACAGTCTTTTTGAAGTCCCGTAGCTAAGACAACTATTGTTATCCATCTTCCCTTTTGCTGTTACAGTTTCTAATGTGTACTGTATGTATTAATATTGCACAGATTGTGGAGAAATATATGGTTTATTTTTCACAGCAGAATCTCACAAGACTCACTTCCTTTACAAGTGTTACAATTTAAATATTTACCAAACTGTTTTCATAATACTGGGAGCCGGCTGCTTTTTATGAATTTGTGCTGACTATTGACATTATTTACTGTATAAATAATTTATCATTTGTACTATTGTATCATAATGTCTGTATCTTTGTGTCATTTTTCCCGAGCGATGTCACGAATGTGATATTTAATAATGCCATCAGAACAGTGGAAAGACGAGGGGTTTGTAGGTGACTGGTCAGAATTAAAACTGTATTGCTTATATTCCAGATGTGTTGCTTTTTCCAGACTCTGCGTAGTGTTTGTATCCTGTTCCAAACTGCCATGCTTGATTTAGTTTTCAAGGAAGTCGATGGGTTGGTCGAGATGATGGAGGTTTGTGCTTGAAAGTCCAAGGCTCTAGGAGGAGTCTGATGGTTATTGAGTGATGCTTCTTGTATATTGTCAATGTGATTCCTTTGATGAATTCATGGCTTTCCTGGGGCAAGCCTGCTCTTGCTGTGAGAAAGGAGGGTTTCTTACAGACCACTTAATTCAGAATCAGTTGAGACCTTACTAACTCAATAAAAATGGAAGACTTGTGTTGCAGGTGACTGAATCGCTTCTTTAAACCACATCACCATTCAAACAGCATTTCTGGAGGAATGATAAGCTACTTTCCCTGCAGAGGCTTCAGTATTAATGTTGAGACAGAAGGCTGGGGAGAACATTACTTGTGAAGCTAGTCGCTGGTGGAATAAGGGCTGGGGGAGCTGTGACAGAACTGACTTCTAGAGCCTTTGCCTCCTGTTCTGCCTTCAAACAAAAGGTTCAGCCTTGCCCTTCCCGCAGCCATGGCTCTGCGCCTTCAATGGAGCTGCCCTGTGCTGGGCAGCAGTGAGCTTGCCTCCAGCTGGGAGGTGATTTCTGCTTCTAATTTGGGATGGTTTAAATGGAAGGTACTTCATTATCAGGCTATTTCAAGAGCTGCCTCTCCAGAGCTCCCCCAGTTTTCCTGTAGCTGTGCTTCGCTGCCAATCAGACTTATCAGCAATCAAATAATTTCTAGTGCTGAAACTGCAGTGGTGCTAGAGACCTGGCAGCTGGCGAGGCAGGCGTGGAAAGAAGCATCGGGTCTGTGAGCGATTCCGTTTTGGATTTGTGGCACAGAACTGTGGGTGTTTCACAAACCCACCGCTTCCGTAGTGCTTCAGTTTCCCTGGAGAGCGAGTTCGCCTCTGGTCAGGTCTTTAATTCATTTTGCTTCTGTTTTGGGGCCTGAAAGGAAGAGAGAGAAATTTCTGTTGCCGCAAGTGACAGCCATAACACCTTTTGTTTTTTGTAGCTCTCGTTTTTCCAGGCGGATGTTCTGTGGCTCATGTTCTGCTCCTATGCAGAACAGTTCCTCTCTGTGCGATATTGTTGCTCCTCTGGCCATTCTCTTCTGAGTGATCAGTGCTGCTTCACTGTTCTTTCTCCGGCCTCTTGAAATTGTATGTATTTTGGAAGTAGTGCTGCTTGCTACAGGAAAGATTTTGGAAAGGTTTGAAATGGAAACTTTTGTGGTGACTTTATAAAACTCTTAAAAAAGAGCCAAATACTGCAGCCTGTTGCGAGCCAAAGGGACTGTTGGAGGAGGGCAGAGCTGATAATGCTGCTGGGAGAGATTATGGCTGTGCCTGTGCTTCCTCTGACCTTGGGCAGGCTGCCTTCTCCCTGCCACAGGCTTCCTCTTCCTCTTCTGTGAATCAGGGTGGTATTTGCCTGCTTTTGGGGAGGAAGAGGGCTATCTGGATGAAGTATTGTCTAGAGGCTTGCCCTGCCAGCAGTGCCAAGTATTTCTGCTGAGTGTGTACATTGCCACTACCTCTTGTTTGTCCTGGGTTGCGAGTGGTGCAAGCTTTGCTCTTCCGCTCATTTTCAGTGAACTGTGGGGAAATGCTTGTGGCCAGCTTGTGCTCTGGCTTTGGCAAGACATCTGCAACTGCCAGCAATCACTTTTCTGAGAACCAAACTTGATTTATGCAGTCCTTCATGCTGAAAACTTCCGCTTTCTAAAAAACGTAGCTATTGTCTGCCTTCCAGGTAATGTCCTCTCTGTATTTTGAACTGGGACACAAATGAACATTGATTTTTGTAAAGACAGCAGATGGTTTTGGAGCTTAGGGTTATAAATAACTGAGAGCCAGTGTTTTATACGGTGGTAGCAATCCAGTCTCTTAGTGTCAATCGATTATACCCTCTAATAGTTGAAGACTTAAGGCCTCAACGATTAGAAATGCCCCCTCTCTGTTCCCTTTGGTGCCTTAAACTTCCCTGCTCATTACCTATTAGGGTGGCTAATTGGCAGCAGTGTGGTGATCAGTAGGGAATACACTGGCACCTTACCAGTGTAACACAACCAGTGGGTGCAACTTTCAGTCGTGAGTGAGTGATCCACGCTTGCTG
Source organism: Chrysolophus pictus (assembly GCA_037305975.1). Classification (NCBI taxonomy): domain Eukaryota; kingdom Metazoa; phylum Chordata; class Aves; order Galliformes; family Phasianidae; genus Chrysolophus; species Chrysolophus pictus. Next base: position 5,267,333 of record CM074589.1, read on the forward strand.
GTGGAGTCCTCAGTGGCAGAACTGCTGGCTGGGGCATGCATGGAAACAAACAAACATTGCTGTTGAAGTGCAGGGTCTTTCTAATGCATCTGAACATCTCCATAGCCAGCAGCTGTGGTGCAGAGCGTAGGCACTTGGCCTCCCTTTGCAGAAGGAGCTGATACACAGCAGCTCACAGACAGTGCACAATGCAAGCAGCCATTGAGATCAGCCATTACAGAGCTGATCTCAATGCTTGTGCCACTGGTTAACCAAGTGCATTTCCATCATCAGGTGAAAAAATCAATGCTATTTCAAGTGGCTGGATTAAAGCAGTAGTAGAGGTGGAGTTTGTTTTCTCAGCATGGATTCTGTAGAAATCAGTGGGGTCACTGGTTTTCTCTAAGGGCTTTTTGGGTGGGGAATGCAAGTCCGAGGGGTAGCCAAGCTGAAGAGAACCAGTTTTTGACTTGGCGTAATGATGTATTACCTGGGAGACCTTGGACTGGCTGGTATTGTGGTATTGGGTGGTGGTGTTTTATTTTTTTTTCTCTCTTTTTTTTTTTTAATATATCTTCATCAGCAAGTCTAGCACTAAATGTAGTGATATTCTCTGAGGTGAATTTGGATACTTAAATATCTTGACCTGAATAGAGGTATAAAAATAGAAGCCTGCTGCATCTAGATGCTACTGCTACTCTTCCTTCTGAAGGACAAGAGACCAAACCGTTTGCATCCAGCAGGGAAAGTCTCCTTTTCTCACTGTGCTGTTGCAGCATGGCCTTTGTCCTGGCTTCAGTGGCCAAAAGATGCTTTCTAATGTCTGTGCTACAAAGATGCCTGGGTACTGGAAATGTATCATTGCAAACCTTGAGTACAAGGGATGCTCTGGAGCCATCCTGCGCAGGCTCTGCTGCTAGGTGCCATCTACCAGTGCTGCTGGGGAAATGGGAAAGGGCTGGAGGGAGGGAGTCCTGGCATGATGTTACCAGGCCCAGGTGGGCCATCCTGGGGCTGCTTTGTGCTGGGCTGAAATGGCCAGTGATAGGGCTGGGCAGAGTTGGAGCTGAAGCTTTCTTTCAGTCTGTTTTGTACCTCAGAAGGCTCCTGTTCTCTAACCAGCACTGCTGCAGGGAAGCACTTGTCAGCTTGAATCTGTCTGCAAGGCACTCATTTTCAGATGGAGATAATTTCTAGCTGCTTCATTAGTGCTGTTGCAAAACAGCCTCAGCAACCTGAGGACCAAGGCAGCTGGCACCACAGCATGGAGCAGTTCTCCATGGGGGTATGACTCAGGTGTCCTTCATGTAGTGCTATTAGCTAACTGTTATTAGAGATCTCTAACATCCTCCTCAGAACTGCCACGAGAGGGCAGGAGCTGATGTTGCTGTTTCTGGTTTTGGCAGAGCTGCAAATACGTTTCTGACAGGTTTTCAAGTCAGTGTTCAGACCGCATCCTTTGCTACTTCCTTCCAGAGTAGTTTCCACCTTGGTGGCAAGAAAGCTCTCCCACAACACAAGGACAGTTGGTCCTGAGCCCTTTCCACAAGGGGATTGCTTCCAGGTGAAGTTTGATCTGTTCCCTGCTCTGTGTGGAGCAGCAACAATCTCCATCCTCTCTGTTGTTTTCGGTATTGTCTGCTTGGCAAGAATACTGGGGGGACTGTATTGGGATCTGCATATTCACTAAAAATCCCCCACGTGCACTGTCATTGCTGTGTTAGATTCCAACATCCCCACCACCTGCAGGGTAGCTGAACACAAGTTCCAAATAAGCAGGAAAAACTCTTTATGTGGAATTAAGAGGTTAATGGCCAATTTCACTGTCTGGGAGAGATTTAAGCGGAACAAAGCAGAGGCTGCAGTGCCAGCTGACAGCTTTGTACCACCATCTGTGTTACAAGCGCTGGGAACTTCAGTCCAGGGTTGGAGAAGGGAAAATGATTAAGTAGTAAATGAGGAGGGTGGGAACAGCTGCCTGGAGCATGGAGGAAAGGAAATTACTTCGGGCCTCCACTTCAACAACTTTTTTCTTTTTTTCTGGGTTTTGGCTGTTCTCAAAGCATGGGTTCTTTAACCTTTCATATATTAACAGCAACTGCAGTGAACACTTACAGATCATAAATCCCTTCCTTATTAATGTCAGCCACAGCATCATGTCTCTGTTCTTTTGTCATGAGAGCAGAGAATCTCTCCAGTGTGAAACAGCTGCAACCCCTCTGCCATGGCTGAGTAGCAGAGACTTTAAACTGAGACAGTTGTCCAGAAAATCATAAAGGCAGCAGCAAGCCTGTCTTGGGGAGAAAAACATGTTTATTAGATGGATCAACAGTTGTCTTTCTGAAGAAACAGATGGCATCGAACTCAGGAAGCTGTTATTGAAAACATCACCCCCACACGTGCCACTGCATAAGAAGCAGACTGTGTGAGACCGAAGAGTTCCTCCAGCTAAGTGTCCATGCACCAAACATGTTTTAAGACCTTTCAATCAGGTATCACTTCAGATGGTAGCATAGTGTGAAGCTGTATGCAGGTAAATTCACTGCAGCCCTCTGGGCATGGAGTTTGGATTTCATCTGCTTTTAACTGTATTTTTTTCATGAGTAGAATCTCTGTTATGCAGTTGTGCTCTGATTGGAATGGGGGCAGGTAACTGTGCTCAAGGGAAAAGAGATATTTAAGCAGCGGTAGCTGGTAATGCGTGTTCCAGGTTTTTCACACACAAATTTATCCTGCTACTGTCACTAACTACTTCCAAAATACTTTTAAAAAGGAAACAAAATTCCTCACATCTCTTCTGAGCCAGCAGGAAATACTTACTAATATTGATTCCAGTGTGACTCAGCTGAGAGATTACAACAATTGCCAAAACTACTAGAAGTGTAAAACCAGTTAAGGGATCCACCAACAAAAACATGCCAGCATAAAAGCAAAGAGATGAAAAAGATCTGTAATCCCACTTGGAGAAGTATTTCTCAATATTACAAAAGCTGCAAATGCTCACAATAAAATCCCAGTGCTCATGTTATCATTTTAGAAATTATATTTATTTGGTGACACTGCACAGTGTGTGAAATAACCACATCTAACTGGCTGCTTTACTTGGTATTCGTTCTGGAAGCTCTGCAGCTCAACACTGCGTATCTTCATTCCCACAGTTTCAAGGTCGTGGTAGTTCACTTACAGGGTGGTATCACTGTAAGCCCTTCTCACAGTTACCTCCTGATACACGCATTCAAAACACATGAGGTTACATGTCCACATGTAAATATGGAGATGACTAAGCAATTAGTCATTTTACCACAGCATATACTTTTATGCTGTTCTTATAGGTACAATTGATACCTTGGATGATTCAGGACTTAGAAGCATCCATGCTGGCACAAACAAAAACAAACCCTAGGCAGCTGAAAGACAGAAACAAAAACACAAAGACAGTGGGGTTTGTTCAGCCCACAGGAAGAAGATTAACAGTAGCTTATAGGAGGATTCAGTGAAAGGCTGTGGTAAGATGTCAGAAAAGAAGCTGTTCAGACTGAGGAGCAGCTTTGTGTCCTCACACTGAAGCCATTTGAGAATAGCTTCAGAGCTTCTGTCATGCGCTGTAATGCTATAACGTGATGGAAAGTACATCAGTAATAGCTGAGTGGCAAAGTCTTTGGCTGCAGCAAGTGAGAACAAACCCAAATACAGCAGCACAGGATGCAGAAACAACAGAAAAAAAGCTGCTTATTTTTGGAAGGTAGGCAGCAATCTCCAGCAAGATAGCTTTGCTTCCACTGCCAATCCTTAAATGTGGTCTGGGAAGGGGTGGATCCTGGCTGCATCTCTTCTGGTCACTCAGGGACATTGCACACACCTGAGCTCTCCTGGGTTGGCCCTGCCTTCCCACCAGGTTCTCAATCACAGCTTCAGGCCCTGACTTAACATTTCTGCTGCATGCACCAATAACAAATAACATGGTTTGGTTCATTCATTTGGGTTATGCAGTGGGAAAACCTAGTTACAGCAAACATGAACATTAACTGTGTAAACAAACACCTTCCTCACACTCTATTCTCTCTTCTCTGAATCTGTACTGTCACAAGTGTGTGATCTGAATGATTTATGTTGGCAGAAGGCTGTTAAAAATGTTGCAGCTTAGAACCTTGGCTAATGTGAAACATCAAGATCTGCTGGCTTGGAGGAACCATCTTAAGCAAATGTGGTCTTTTCTGCTACTCCTGACTGTCCTGTACAGCACAGTCCCTCTGGTAACCAGTGTGGCTTGGGGCTAAATACAGTGCACATGGTTGGTTGGCTAAGATTGTAATTTCATTTCAAATCCTTCTCCAAGGATTATCTTTTTAGTCAATAACTGCACATGAAATTCTGTTTGTTTATCAGAGGTTAAAAGCACAGCAGGCATATATTTAACACCATGATCTCTCTAACACTTGTAAAATAAGCTGTTTTTTTTTTTCTCCTCCTGCAGCTTGATGCAGAAATAGAATCTGGAAATGAGAGAGTCGTCATCTTGTTCTTAAATACAAAAATCCAGGTTGCTCCACTAAAAATGTGGAAGGGTTGGTTTCTACAGTGCACAACTATTTTATTTAGTTGCACCAACTAAGTACTACGTGGGATTATAAAGATATCTGCTGTAGCTTTTGCAGATAGAAGTGTGTGGCAGAGAAAAGCACATGTCTCACTGGAACATTTCCATACTGCCTTCTTTTTTGGAAGGCATTACAATTTCAATTGATTTCCCACTTCTACCACAGAATTATTAGTAAAAACAACTAGGATTACACTGATGTTTTCAACAAAGGAAAATTAGTACAACCACAAATCTTCCTATTCTTGAAATATAAAAAGACTGTAAAAAAGGCTGTTACAAAAATACTTGGCAGGTCTTCTTTCAAGATAGTCCAATATTATGCATAAAAATTCTTGTACAATCCATAGGTGCACAGAGGTGTACAATCAATAACTGTACAGAGATTAGGCAAGTAGAATTACCACGGCGGAAAGACAACAAATGAAAAATGCTCACCCATGTTGTAGACTCACAATAAACTCCACAAGAAACAATCTCCAGAAAGAGATCCTTCCTCAGTGGCAGTCAGCACTTAAATGGGATCTAGAGAGGGGGAGCCAGGCTCCACCCCTTCTGGTAGCACAGGTGAATTGCCTTCACCTGTGCTCCCACAGCTGATTCATTGCTTGCCTCAGGTGGTCAATCAGAGGTTCAGTCCTGATCAACAGTTCCCATACAATGCTAAACAGCTCTGACAGCATTAATTTATGTTTTTTCAATCTGTATCTTTCTGAAAGAATAATATTCTACATAATTACTCCAAAGCCTTAAGGGTTAGTGTTTTGTTTTTAGAATGAAGGTCCCAGGTAAAATGTTCTCAATTGAGTCAGATATTCATTTTCCATTTGAAGGAAAAAAAACCCAAACAATTCCTGGTGCTTAACTTCTGTGTGTACCTTTGACCATCTCGCTTCTGAGTTCAATACTTATGAATCCTTTCTGTAGCAGGCACCAGAGAGGGGTTCTGCATGTCGCTTGGGCTCACGTCATAGCCCAGCTTCTTCATATCTTTAGTCACGACGTTGAAGGAAATGGTGACAAAGCCTTGAGATCGTACCCTCGTTACTAGAAGAAAGAAGACGTGAATAATGTTGGTTCAGAGCAAATTTTAAGTCATTGCTGAACTCAATAACAGGGCGGGACTGTTTTTCCAAGAGGAGAAGCAGATGGCCAAGCTGTGGCCTGCTGTCATGCAAGGGTTAGAGCAGGAGCTCCTGCAGAATTACCTTCTCTTCCTTCTCCCCGCGCTACCACTTTTGGATCAGTAAATTCTGGACGTCTCCCTGTGAACCAACTTGGAGAAAAGAACAGAAAATAAATAATTGGACACAATTGGTAAAAGAACTCAGGTACCAGCCTGCTGTCCTTTTTTTCAAACCAACAATTTTGAAATGTGAGGATGAAAACCCAACAAAAGTTGGACAGGCATTTAACTCAGTTTAAGAAAATGCGTCAGAAAACCCCAGCACCTGAAAATGTGACTTTACTTACAAAGCTCAAAACTGTCTGGTTACGATAGAAAGAATACACACATACTCATCAGTGAGCAGCTGGGCAGATGCTTGTTGAATAAAACCGTGAACTTCTTTAAAAATAAGCAGTCTTAAATGATTACCTTGTAAACTTTTGCAGCTTGGATGTGGACTCCGGAACAAACATAGCAATGGTTCTTTTATGCCTAAAACAATTCAGACACATCAGAGCACTGAACAAAGAAAAAAAATACTTCTATCAGAAGTGTTTGCTTGCATAGGAAGAGCATAACTGAGTCAGTTTTCAGTGGTGAGAATGAAAGCTTAGCATGTGCTGAGAGTAATGGGGGGGAGAGCTAACATATTGCTCTACATTTGTGGGCTGACTTTGGGCAGTTCTAATTTAAGGAGTACCAAAATCCTAAAGAATTGCCAAAAACTATTGGATAACACGGGACTACTGCTAGAAATTCTGTGTCCCTTCTGCCAAACAAACAAGACATGATAAGCAGATCCAGGGATGCTTTTGTCTCTGAAAGGACTCAGTACCTTGGAAATTCATCTCTATTTCAGCCCTGAAAGATGGCGGGGCTGTCACCTCACCTTCCTGGCGTGAAGGGAACGTGAACGGCTCCATAACCTCTGACCACATCATTTCCAAAGAAATCAGGTCCGTAGACGCTCACTACAATCTGCGGCCCTGCAAAAGACGTGGCTGTGAGAGAGGCTCCTTGCACGCAGGCTGGCTCCCACCCCGCAGCACCCACAGCCGGACGGGTTGGTGCTCTTGAAGGTAATGTCGATGGGGAAGTTCCAGACGAAGGTGGTGGGTGCGACGTCGCTCTTGGAGGTGATCTGGGAGATGCCCTCCTCCAGGCCCTGCGGGGAGAAAGCGGCGTGAGCCCGGCCCTGCGCTGAGCGTGCTGCCGGGGGCACGGAACGGGGCCTCACCGCTGCCGGAACCCAGTCCTGGCCGTAGACGAAGCAGAACTTGCAGTAGAGGTCGTCAAACCCGGGGAACTGCAGGAGAGAGGCTTCGTTAGCGGGGCCGGGCCCGGCCCGCCCGTCACGGACCGGAGCCGAGTTACGGGGCCGAGAGCCGAGCGAGGCCGAGCTGCCGGGCTGGGCCGCGCTGCTCACCGCTCCGAGCCCCGCCCCGCCCTGCCGCTCACCTGCCCGCTCTCGATCTGCCCGTTGACGGCCACCATGAAGACGCTGGGGCTGCCGGCGGCCGCCATGTTGCCGGGGGCCGTTGCCATGGGGACGGACGGAGCGGCGGAAGGGACAAACTTAATCGGGGATCGGCGCTCCGCGGAACGGCGGGGCGGGGTCTCGGAAAACTCCCGAAGTCGGGCGGCTCTTTCTAAGCCATTCCTGCTGCATCAGGCGCAGGGAAACGGCCGCTAGGTGCTGCTGCTGGGCAAGGAGCCGAGCCTCGTGTGTCCGGGGGGAGAAACGCTTCGGGTCGGGGGTCTGTGGGGCTCCCACGCGGTCTGGTGTCACCCCGCGGGGTCACAGAGCTGCTTTGTCCCCACTGACGGAGTTTTCCATCATTATTCGTTCCCTCTGACGACATTCAGTCAGATTTTTCAGGTTGTATTCGAGATTTCAACGCCCAGCAAACAACAGCCGGGCAGCAGGAACGGATCCCGGCGGAGGGACGGGAGAGGATGGCCGCAGTGTTGTCCTTTCCCTCCTGCCCCTCAGGAAGGTTTCAGAGGAAATCGTATATTGCATCCGAAAATTGTCAGGGGGGAAAATAAAACCGCTCCCGACCGGCCATCCATTGCTGCAAGCGAAGCCATTTAATTAACGCTCCTTTTGTGGCTGTTTGTCTTGGCTGCCGGCGACCTGGGCTGCAGCTCAGAGCAACCAGGAGTGGTTACCGATATCCCCCGGAGCAGAAAAGAGCAGCAGAAAGCCAAAGCAGAAATGTCAGCCTTTGGTGTTCCGTGCCCACCCCTCATTATGGTGGGTAATTGATGGGGTTGGGGTCCGGCTCTGACAGCAGCTGCAGAGCATTGCTGTGAGATGCACGGTTTTCTATTCAGAATTAATGTGTGTTGGAACGTGTTTCCATTTGTGAGACCCCCTTTTTTTTTTTTTTCCTTTTTTTTTTTTTTCTTTTTTGATTAATGATGAAAATTAATTAAGGCCTCCATCTGAGCCATGGAATAAATTAGTATGCCAGCAGGAGTGGGGAGAGGGAGAGGAGGAGGACTGAGGAGCTGCGTTCTGGGTTTGGTCAGGGCTGGAAGGACAGGAAGAGCGGGCAGCTCTGGGGATGGGAGTGGGAAAAGCTTCGGTCTGGTGGGATGCAACAAAATTCCTAATGAAGACCCTGCCAAGAAGAAGCAATGGCCCCAGCCATTAAAACACAGCCCTGGATTTAAAGCTTAACTACAAAGGTTTAATGGATAAAGTCAATTTGATTATTCAACCTAAGAAGGATTGTACAAACACCAAATAGTTATTAGGATCAGTGCCACCCGCGTGATCTCGCAGCACTGATTGATTAAGGGCTGTCTGTAATTGCATGGGGGTGGGTTCGTATCTGTGCTGCTCTCATGCTTTTATTCTCTCCTCAGTTTGGCTGTTTCAGGTCGATGCCATCCGAGATTCAGTCTCAAGGTCCTCGCTTGCTCCCCTCCCCGAGGTCCCTGCAGGCTGCACTTTGGCCAAATGGTAATTAAAAATGCAAAAGAGCAATCGATCCATTTAAATAGTAACAATTCACATTCATCCGGTGCTTTTCACTTCTTATCTTCAGCAACACCACCCTTGCAGGCAGCCTGGTGGAAATGGCTCAGTACTGTAGAGGTTCAGTGAGCAGGAAGAGCAACACTGAGTTCTGCTCTGTTGGATATGGCCACATCTGTTGCTGAGGCCGCAGCTCGGGGACATCTTTTTCCCCCCATAGGAACTGCTGCAGTTCTGGTGCTGCCCCTGCTCCAAGCACTCTCCTCATGCCATCCTGCTGCAGGAGCTGAGTTCATCCATGCACTCGAGGGGAGTCGAATGCTTGGTGTCTTCCCACACCAGAAATGAGGTCTGTGGTTGGCCAGAGCCACCAGTGGGGTGCTTCAGCATGGGGTTGCCCTGGTGAGGTTCCAGCAAACCACTCCTGCTGGCTGCCTCTGTGCCTGCTCAGCTCCCAGCCATTGCAGCACACCGAGGCGAGTTGTTCCCATACTCACAACTGCGTCCTTCCAGATATTTCATCCCCTTGAGAAAAGGAGAGCCAGGAAGACATGGGGCAAGTTCCCATTGTAGCACTGGCCGGGGGGACACTGGGGATGCAGCATCCCTGAGCACGGGGCAGAGGAGCTGCACTCAGCACACAGGTGATTCCCAGATCATCCCAACACCAACACTTCCAGGCTGCCCACATGGACAGGGAGAGCCATGGAGCAAGCCCTTAGCTTCACCCTGCTGCTGATTTGGCCTCGTTGTTATTAATAGCCTCAGAAAGCACATGTTGGCCAAAACCTCTTCACCAGCAGAGGTTCCAGACTCAAACTGGCTTTTATTCCTCAGCAGGAACCCCCTGGTCAGCAGCAGCAGGCAGCAGATGGCTGCTCTCTGTTGGAGATGGGTTTGTATGCAGCTCACTGCCCACTGCAGAGTCTCAATTGGAAATCACAGAGCAGAGCAGCACTTTGTGGGACAGACCTCCATCCATTGCCGGGCTCCCATCAGCCTGGGTCACCCCCGGGGCTTTGGAGAGTGACAGCAGCACTGCAGGACACACAGCATCGCTGTGCTCAGCTCAGGGCTCAGTCCACATCCCCTCCTCTCCTCAAAAGGACACAACCACTGCCCCCCAAAGTGCTGTTAGGAATTACCTTTGTGGTGCTTTTCCAGAATCCCCCATTAAACCAACAGGAAGGAATAACTGCAATAATCCCCCCTGGCTGCTGATTGCACAGAGCCACGCGGGGCCCCGGGCTGCTCACAAAGTCAGGCCAGGCTTCCAGTTTATACAGTTTAATACATGTGAAACAAGATACATTTCCTTTTGAGTAATGAATGCATAAATAACAGAAGATATATGTGGATGCATAAATATGAGGCGGCATGGAATGAACCAAACGGAAACGGTTGCTTTAATTCTTTCTGTTGGTTGGTTGGTTGGTTTTTTCCCCCCGTGTCTTTTTGCTGCTGGTGCGCAGTGCTGGGGCGGACTGACACGTGATGTCAGTGCCCTGTGGTGAAGCTGTCCTGAGCAGAGGGCCTGGCTGAGGAGCAGGGAAGAGGCAGGGAATGGAGGCTAAGAACGGAAAATCAACCCCAAAACTAAATATGTGTATATTAAAAAATATTAAAATGGTGTTGACTTGAACTCGAGAGGCTTTGGAGTGTGACAGAGGAACCACGTCCACGTGGGTGTGGGTTCAGGTTGGGTATTAGGAACAATTCCTCCTCTGAAATAGCGGCGATGCAGGCAGTGCTGCCCAGGGATGGGTCAGCAGCCCTGGAGGTGTTCAGAACATGATGTGGCACTGAGGGACGTGGTTTGGTGTCATGGTGGGATGGGGTGGGGTTGGGGATCTGAGAGGCCTTTCCCAGCCTCACTGGTGCTGATTACCACTCTATGAATGGAAGGGGTTACGGCCATCACTGTGACCTCACAGCGTTCTGCCAGGAGGAGAACAGATCCCGACCTGCTCACGTGGACCATCACCAACAGCTCTCTGCGCCTCGACATACAGCACCAATAACTTTCTTTGAACTGCAGGAAACAAAATACATTTCTTAAATAATTTACTATTTATTTTTGTCTTTTTTTTTTTTTTTTAAATCTCTTCAAATTTAACTTTTGCTTTTTTTTAGTGTGTAATGCAGGACACCTTGTTTGTGCACGGTACTTCGGATTATTGCAGCGTTTAACCTGAATATCTGTTAAAAGAAGGAAGAAAAAAAATAAAACAAGCGAAAGGACCATTGTACAGACGAGAAGAATGAATAACTTATTATTGCACTGGCTACAATTCAGTAGTGATTTGGTTTCTTTCCGTTGTTAGGACACAACCTCTAAAGTACAAAAGAAAAATGAAAGGGGTGGCGAAAGGAGGAGCTGTGGGCTGATGGTGGGGGGGAACAAAGGGGAAGGAGAGCAAAGGAGGAGCAGAAACATTTGGAAAACGAACGGCTGTAATAATCAGTTCCACATAAAACCCAAGGAAACACCACCCGGTCGCGGAGTCACACGTAATGCAAAAAACAGTATTGTTTCTCTATAAAAATATGTGCATTATGAAGAAGAAGAAGAGTTTTTGTGGGTACTTTTTTTTTGTCTTTTTTTTTTTTTTTTTTCCTTGTTTTGTATCTCACAAATACATTATTTCTATTTATATAACTGCTGATATACAGACAACGTACAGCTCCCATCTCCGGGGCGCTCTCACGGCGTGTGACATCTCTAAAAGTGCCTTTTAAAAAGTTGAGCATCTTTTTAAAAACAAAAACAAAACAAAAGAAAAACAACAAAAAAAACCCCCACAACAAAACGACAAAGAGAACCCTCAGCCCCCATCCGCCACCGCCCGGATCAATGTGACCGAGGGCGCAGAGGGCTGAGAGCTGCCCCCCACCGCCTGCACTTTGCCCTTTAGAAAAGCCCCCTCTGAACCCCCGCCCCGAAACCCGGCACCGTTTCATCCGTTTGTTTGGTTTCTTCTTAAATAATAATAATAATAATAATTTTTTTTTTAAAATGTTTTCATTTTTTTTTGCAAACCTCCACAGCGCTTAAGAAGAAGGGACTGCAAGAAAGGGAAAAACCAGAGCGTGGCCACGTGGCCGCGCATTCCCTTCTGTGTCCAACCCCACGTCGGTGTCAAGCCCTTGAGACCCCCCACACCCCCATCCCAGACAGCTATACGGGCTCGTCGATGTCTTCTTCTGTCGCAACAGTCACCAAGTCCTGCATCCGGACGGGGCTCTTGGCCACGCTGAGCAGCTCTTTGCTTTTCTCGGCGTTGCTCCGTTGAGTTTTTAAGGGCTCCGGCTTTCTCAGTTCACAGTCCGGTGTGGATCGCCCACTGTCCAGCAGATCCGAGAGGCTGCTCAGGGAGCCGCCGCCATCCGACTGCTCGAAGGAGAAGCCGGGGATGGCGAGGTGCTGGGCACGGCGCTCTGCTTTGCAGCCCGGCTCCCCCGGCTGCGCCTCCGCCGGCTCCAGGGGCTCTCGGTACGCCGGGAACTCGCAGGACGGGGTCCTGCGGCGCAGCATGCTGTTCTCGGAGGGTTTGGTGCGCGAGGCCGCCCCGCCGTCTTCCTCCATAGGAGGATCTATAGAAATGCAGGGCGGGCTCATCTTCTTCTTCCTCCGGGCTCCATGGATGTACTCAGACTCCGGTTGGATGTGGGCAGGGGAGCGCGGCTTTTCCTCAGCGCGCTCCTCGAAGCCGCAGTCCCCATCGCGGACGGAGGGGCAGATCTCGATGGAGTGCCGCCTTTGGTCATCCGCCCAGCTGGGCTTGGTGAGGAAGCCCTTCGTATCGATGCTGTAAAACTTCTTCAAGTCCCTCTCCTTGCTGCTGCCTGCTGCCAGGCTGCTTGTGCTGCAATTCTTCAAGGGCACAGGAGATGCGGCCGGCGAGACGAACGGCGACGTGGAGCAGCTCCCAGCCTCCGAGTGCTCCCCCCAGTCTTTGGCTGAGCTGTTGATGTGGCGAACCTCCTCGTCAGCCAGGTCAGAGGGCTCCAGGAGGCAGCCCTGGGGGCTTGGGGGGCTCTCGGTGGGACTGGGGACCCCGTGCTGGCTGCAGGAGTGTTTCCGAGTCAACGATGGGTGCCGGTGTGGGGAGGTTGGTGGGGAGCGTGGAGGGGAGCATGGCAGGGAGGAGGCTGCAGGGTGGAGAGGGCTGGGGGTGAGGGTGTGCTGAGGGTGCTTTGGTGATGGTGGCATCTCTCCATGCTCTGCTTGCACGTTGTCCTTGGGGTCTGGAGGGTGTCCGTCCACCGAGTCTGTCCGAACGGCCTCCTGGAATCAGAGAATCATGAAGGCTGAAAAAAATCTCTAAGATCACCAAGTTCAACCCCAACCCATCCCCAGCATGACAGCAAATCACGTCCCTTGGTGCCACATTATAACACCTCCAGGAACAGTGACTGCACCACCTCCCTGGGCAGCCTGTGCTGAAGCATCACCACTCTTTCAGAGAAGCTGTTGTTTCTAATAGTAAACCTGAACCTACGCTGGAAGGGGAAGAGAGAGATGGAGATGAGAAGAGCCTGGGGGTCTGCCGGGTGGCACTGCATGTGGCAGAGAAGTTGGTGGGTGTACGCATCCCTCACTGTGCTGTTGTGCCAGCTCCCATCAGACCATGGCTGTACAAGAGAACACTGTGCAACCAGCCCATGGCAGGAGATGGAGCTAGATGGGTGTTAAGGTCCATTCCAACCCAATTATTCCATGGTTCTGTGATTTTATGTCAACAGAACCAGAAACATTTTGTTCTAACAAGATGAATGCTGCTCTCAGCTCCAAGAAAACCGGAAAAGAAGAGGAACAGCCAGGTGACTACAGGGGTTTGCCTCTCTAGGCTCTTGGCCTCTTACCTGCCGGCACAGCAGCTTGCTGAGAGCAGGAGACCGAGGGACGACGTGGGGGGGAAGGACCTTCCAGCGGTGCCAGCCATCACGGCCAGGGGAGCGCACAGCCACACGGAGGGACTCGGGGGGGACCCTCAAGGAGGAGCACGTCCCCACGGGCTGCGAGCGGATGGAGGTGATGGACCCTGGGATACAGAGAGGGGACAGTCACTGCTGCTGCTGTGGCGCCTGTAGGCTCCAGCGTAAATGCTGAAGCATCTGCGTTACACGTGGCTCTGCCCCCTCCAGGATATTGCCCATGATAAACTTGATGCTCATAGCTTCTGTTTTCTGTTTCAAGTAACACAAACCTTCTCTTGCAACACCCTGCCCTGGCTTTCCCAGGAGGGGACAATACTGACATGCACAGGACAGAATTCCCATTTGCTACCACTCATACAGTCCCACCACTGCCGGACACGAGGCAGAACATGGCTGGCTCCCATTCATGGCACAGAGGCTGCTCCCTGAGCTCAATACCAGGCAGTGACTGCCCTCCTCCTGAAGAAGGCTCCCAGCTCCCTGCCTGCGCCTAAAGGCAATCCCACCTCCCCATCCCCTTCATAGTGCTGCTTTACTGCGGTTCTACTTTGTTTGAAAGATCTTTGGTTTTTTATTTTTTATTTTTTTGGCTGCAGGATTTATAGTCCTCATTAGCCTGAAACCCAGCATCTGTTCCTACACTGCCGCTCCATGTTAAAAACACAGCTATCCATCACTTCAAGAGATCTCGCCCAGAGGTCAGGGAACTTGAACCCATGACAAAAGCCATCCAGACAGTTTGCAGTTGCATTTCAGAAAGAGATTTGTTGTTGGGAAGAAAGAAAACGTATCGTTTAATCACTTTTCTTTTGGAGCTTTTCTCCAGAACAGCACGGAAGCAGCAGAGCAGTGGGCTTCCCACCCCCCAAGCCGCCCCACTTCTCCCTCTTTTGTTTTTGGGCTCTCCTATGGGCAGAGTTTCACTCTTGAGCTGTGCTATTCATGCACTAACCCGGGCTTCACAAAATGTTTTTTACGATGCAGAAAAATGTTGTCATAAAACCTTTTACAAATACAGTCATAAAATCAAAACCCTACACTTTCTTTCCTGTCCTTCGTTGGAATTTCCTTCTGTTGGAAACTTTCCATCTAGCTCTTATATAGAAAACAAACAAAAAAACCCCTCTGAGTAGCACAGTTGGGAGCACTGAAGGAATCCAAACGCTTCTGGATTTGTACACTTTTCTCCTGTTTTTCCAATAAATCAGCAAACTGCTTTATGACCACAACAACCCAAGACCTGCTCATCTCACAGCATGTTCAGTGTGTTGGCACTAAGATATGGCCAGAACAGCAGCCATCCTTAACTAACAGTGAAAAGCCCATGAAAAAATAAATGCAAATGGGAATCTGTGCGTGCTCAGTTTTACAATTCATCTATCTTACAGGACTATGACTTAAGGAAGAGAGAAAATAAGCACCCATCATAGCTATCGTTTGAGTGTTCCTGGAGAGAAACTGGGGAAAGATGAAGTGTCCTTGGTCAGCTCTACCCACCCCTGCCCACATCACAGCAGTCCTATACTGGCATAAATCCTGATTTACACCCACCACTGAGATGAAAAGCATCCCCAGCCGTCCAGCCATGAAACTCAATCTTGTTTTCTTTGCACAGAGAAGAATTTGCAGGTGAAATAATAATAATACATACTGAGCAGAGAACATTAACTGGCATCCAGACTGCTTGAGCAAATAGAGTTACTTCACCCAAGGAAATCAGAGCAGACCTTGCCAGTCCCATCAGGGTCTGTAAACCCACTGCTCTTCTGTCCAAGCAGCACGTGCATTTCCAAGTGTTGCACTAAAGGAAACCAGGCTGGTAAGTGCCACGTGCTTTTAGGGAGGCAGATAGTTTCTTCCTTATTGATTTCCCCTTCAAACCAACTCACCAACAAAGGAGACAGGATGGGGAAATGTATTTGGATGCAGTTTGGTAAATATATGCTCCCAGGCTCTGCGTAGCTTGTGATTCCCTGGCTGCAGGGCCTCTGCACAGGATTCACTGTAAGGCTGTGGAGGCACCAGGGGGTGCTTTCTAACCTTTATGCTCCCAACGAAACTCCTCCATCTATGAACTCAGTGTACTGTGCTAAAAGGAGCTGCTCTGAGACTGAACCAAGAGCTGTAAGGAGCTCTTCAGGAAGCACTGTCGACACTAGCTTTCATTCTTGCTGATTTTATTGATTCGTATCCCTGATGTCAGGGCTGATCACTCGAGATGAAATGTGCAGTTAATATCCTTTTCCTCGGCTAGCAGCCTGTCCTCCACACCTCTCCCATTGCCTGGCAGCCCCAATTCTCCCCAGATGTCCCCACATGGGGATGTGACAACAACACAAAGCTGCAGTCCTGCAGTGGTGTCAGGACAACCAAAGCAACGCCCAACCCATACGCAGCTCTGAGGGCATCTTCCCCATCAACCACCACGTGTGCGCCCCACAACTTTGGCTGGAGCCACGCGGATGGTACCTCGCTGTGACTTGCAGGGATACGTCTCCATCTCCACCTCGTGGAGGGGAAAGGGAGCTTTGGCTGGCATCACAGGCCGGAACATGTAGCTGTCGTTGGGCAAGGAGTGCATGCGGGAAACGGAGATCTTGCGGACCGTCAGCAGGTTCTGGGAGTCCTGAGGCTGCGGGCTGGCCATGCCTCCCTGCAAAGCAAGAGAGAGAGAGGGGTCTGTCAGCATCTGGGTGGGTTTATGGCTTCTTTTTGCTTTAAAACCTCGTGCAGATGTTTCTCTTGGCATCTCATAGAGAGCCTGCAGCCCTGGTGACTGCAATGGCAGCACAGCTGAGTACAGAGTTCAGACTCTGGCTCGAATGAAACAAGGCACCAACGAGTCACTGCTCTGCTGGCAGAGCGGGCCAGGCCCCACGTGCTTCTGGAAATCCATACATGATCTTCTCAAACACACAGACAGAGGCAGACATTGAAACGTACACCCACAGTAACATCACTACAAACCCTGCGGCCTTTCCCCTGTGACATTTGGGCACTGCTGACCCCAGAGGAGGCAGCTGCAGGGCATCTCAGGGCATCACACATGTGGGTGCAGAGCTGGATTCAGGGAAGAAAAGGGATTTCTTTGTCTGGCCTCAAGCAGGGCTCCTCAACACATCCCCTTCTCAATTCACCCCGTTATCTAAAGTACAGCAAATCCCTGTGGTTTTCCTTTAATGTCAGTCTCCCGGTGACTGATTGAAAACATTTTCCCAGCTGCATGTCTTAAATTAAATGTATTTTGCTTTGCTCCTCTGGGCTGTTTTCCCTCTGTGCAAGCAAAACCTGTGCCTGAGATCCCCCACTGGATAATTTGGAGTTCACCACAGATCTGGTAAAATCTGTTTTATTTTCTGTACATTCCTCATGAATTTCTGTCCTCAGATCCCAAAAGAGACGCATTCTGAGACAAATTACTCCATGCTTTTGCCCTCCTGAAGTTGGCTGAGGAGCCGGGGGTCTAACAGTGGCTATTACAGGTGGTGGGCATCTGGAGCATCCCTCTAGGCTCTGTTAGAGCACGGTGTGGTGGCTGTGCCAGCTGGCCCTTGGCCATCACAGCTAATGAGCTCCCAGCTAATGAGCTCTGGCATCACAACAGGGGCTGAATGGTGGCCATCGAGATCCCGGTGCCGCATGGAGAAGAAAAGTCCTCATCCCATTGTCTTACTGCAGCAGAAGGATTGAGGCATTTCTCTAGGAAACCTCAGTTCATCTCTGAGGGATCTCACCTATCCATCCTCTCTGGCTGGGACAAATGGACAGACATCCCCTCTGACAGAAACAACTGCAGTTTTTAAGTTTTCGTCTATTGAGACCCAATTGAGGGATTTGGGTAAATTCCAAGTGGCTCTGAGCCACTGTCAGAAGTCCTGTACCTATTAAACGTGTGCAGAGAGTTTGTTGGCTCACACCTGGTGAGCTGCTCTTGACAGCTGGAAAGGTCTGGAGCTGCCCCACCAGCACTGCTCCTCCTCCTTGCTGGGAAATGCCTGCTGTGCTTGGGAGCTGCATCCACAGCAATCAGCATAGCTCCTTCCCAGCCATAAAGCAGTGAGGGAGGACCCCAGCACATGATGGAGAGGTGCAAGACAGGAGCCCACTCGCTGTGAGACCCCCCTCAAACCAACAGAAAAGCAATAAATGGACCCAGGAGAGTCTTGGGGATGCAGCTTGGCGTTAAGCATTTTTAGTCAGTGAGCACTGCTCCCTCCTCCTTTGTCTGGAGATCAGAATGCTGTTGGAGCTCTGATTTTGCTCTGGTGCAAAGGGAACTCAAGGAAAAACAATCCTGCTAATCTCTCTGCAGGACATGACCTTTGCTGAGTGATGGAACGCCCAGAAGATCCTCTGGAAGCAAAGGCAACCAGTGGGATGCTCTGCACTGGGGAACACCATCAATTCTCAGCAGCTTGCAAGCTGTGGGCAAAATTCCCAGAGGAAGGGAATTCCTGATCCCAGGGCTGTGCATCTCCAGCACTGCTCCAGCTGTTGGGCCCTTGCATGGGATGACTCTGGCAGCACCTGGGCTGTGCTGTCAGCACAGTAACAAACTCTCACCTCTGCCAGCAGAAAGCCACAGCCCCATGCAGCTGCATTTACAAAGTCAAAATTATCACCTGTCCCTAGGAGATGCCTTCATAATGATCCTCCTTTGGGGTCCCACAGCTTTCAGGTGGCTCCATGAAAGGGACTTCTTTGAGGATTATTCCTTCATATCACTCACCGCCTGTCTTGAGCAGGAATAACCGGCTTGGTGGTCTTCAAGAACTTACTGTGAACCCAGAAATTGCCTGGGAATGCTGTGAGATGCTTGCCACTAGGCGGTGCTTTGACAGTCATATGAAAGGAAAATGGGCCAAGCCTGAAGCAAATTAATTCTGGGTGATCACTGCAAGTTTTCTGATGGCAGTGGATGTGCTCCCCACTGCTGCATGCACAGATCCACGGCAAAGTGCTACACTGCATCTCTTCTTCCAGGCCCATTTGTGCTGGATGACTGCAGCCCATTGATTTAGGATATCTAGGATGCAGGATGAGTGAGGGAGGAGGCAGAGAGATGTTCACTAGCCTGCTCTGTCTTGCTGCTCAGCAGTGAGAGTGCCAGGGCAGATGACATGCAGCAGCATGGCATGCTGTGCTGTCTTTCAAATGGGATGGCACAGGAAGAAGTGGGGTTGCTGCTTCTCTGCTTCCCAGTGTCTAATGAGGCTCCTCTGGCTGTCTGGGGCTGATGGTAGAGACCACTCTGCTCTGAGGCTCCTAACATGATCTGCTCACCCACTGCCAAGCCAAAGTCAACCCCAGCATTGAAGGAAGAAGCCTGAAAGCAAAGAGTGCAGGAAGCCGCCTGCTGTCAGCACACAGCTCAAAACTCAGCCCTCACCATGCCTGGCTCAGCTCCCCTTGGACACCCAAGGCTGACTGCATGTCCTCGTGCACAGGCCTGCAGCATGGCACATCCATGCAGAATCCTTACGTGATGGGAGCTGGGCGCCAGTCTGTGAGGCTACAGCTGTACTGGGGAACAGAGTGACCTCCCCAGAGCATCTGCTGACACCACAGCTCTGGTGCTTGCTGAAAGCCTCACAGGTTAACATGCCGATCTGCTCATGCCTTGATGGTTCATCAATACTATACCAGAAACAAAGTCTTACAGATACAGTAAGATAACCAAACTGGTCCATGTTCTCTCCACAAAGCAAAAAAAGACTGCCAGCTTCCAGCTCTCAATGCACTGCTTGAAGACAGACAGCTGACACATCACATAGCGCAGCACATAGAATCATAAAATCACTGAGATTGGAAAAGACCTCCCAGATCCCCACCATGCCCACTGACCCATCCCTCAGTGCCACATCTCCACAATTTTAGATCACCTCCAGGCACAGTGACCCCACCACTCGCCAGCCAGCAGTGCCACTGCATCACCACTATTTTGGAGAAGAAATTGTTCCTAATATCCACCCTAAGCCTTCCCTGGCACAATGTAAGGCCATTACCTCTCATCCTATTGCTAGCTACTGAAAGGAGAGGCTGACCCCCATCTCCCTACCCAGCTCTCCTGCATATGCAAAGGCAGAACTAAGAAGGATCGAGGATGGGATGAGCGCTGCGGCCACCAAGCAACAGGTGGGGGACAACTCAGACAGCCCTGCCAGCTGCACAGCACCAAAACACAATGCCACAACGCAGAACAACAGCACGGAGCCATTCACCTCAGCCTCGTGGCCTCGGGGCTGGTGGGAAGGTGTCAGGACATGGTGGGAAACAGAGCAGGAGGACGGGATTTCCATCATGGGAGTCTCAGCCCCCTCCAGCGTGTCTGGGATGGCTACAGACACGTTCTCACAGCTCAGCACCTCCTTCAAATTAAGGAGATAAAAAGCATCAGTAGCAGAGCAAGGCTGTCCCAATGCTCCAACACGTCCGCCCCACAATGTTTTGCCCTACTTGCTCAGAGCAGGAAGAAAGAGAAAAGGAAATGTGGGTTGCAAAGGTGGCAAGACATGGTAGAGCACCTTTTGACACCTCCCTGTGAGCCTGCGTGAAGGGATGTGCATTGTCTTTCCCTGCTGAGAAAGGCAACTGGGTGTTGGTTGTGCGTTTTCCTGCAGGAATCTCTATTAGCAACTACATTTATGTAGTGAATTCCCCATTGCTATGTAACTAAATTCCTTCTTACTCGACTTAATAGAGTCTGATGGATTTTACAAAAATCTAATTTAACGTAATTTAATCTCACATCCCCCATTGATTTTGCAGTAGATTTATTTGTGATCACGGTGACAAAGCAATTCTGTTTTCATTCTTAATCATACGCTGCTGACATTGGATGAGACAATCATCTCACAGCCCCTCCTTTATTCCTCCTGACTTCGGATTGCCTCATTTTTCCAGAGAACTAGAAGAACTGGGGGGCAGATAGTATCTGGGAGATCAGCCCCAAAGCTTCAGCTTCTTGGTGGGGATATGACAGCACCCAGGGTCCAAGCTGGCCGTGCCTTAGGCAGAGCAAGAGCTTCCATTTGCTTGAGGCTTCTCTGGAAATCCCAGAATGGCACTAAAAAGAACCTGAGCAGGATTTCTGTGTCTGTGTGAAGGGAATTTACACCATTCCTCTCACATGTGTCAGGGCCAGAGCGCCAGGACTTTATGAGATTGCTCCTTGGTGCTGCTTGAGCTGAAACAACAAGGACCTGGAGGAACAGGACAGGGCCGTGGGGCATTGTGCTTCTAAAC
This sequence comes from Chrysolophus pictus, assembly GCA_037305975.1. Classification (NCBI taxonomy): domain Eukaryota; kingdom Metazoa; phylum Chordata; class Aves; order Galliformes; family Phasianidae; genus Chrysolophus; species Chrysolophus pictus. The sequence continues at coordinate 5,288,249 of CM074589.1, forward strand.
TAAAAAATCACGACCTGTGACTTTCAACTCTCCCTTAGAACAACATCCAGGACAGTGTCAGCCCTGGAGAACGTCACAAGTTGCCTTCCACCTCGGGGAAACCTCCTGAGATGGCTCGAGGTGTGGGATGCAGACTCCACCTCTGCCATAAGGCAAGCTGCCTTCCTCCCATGCTGCCTGGGCTCTGCGTCACTGGGACCAGTCTGCCCAATAGCAGGCAGCAGGGACTGGCAGGAACCATCCCCTCCCTACCCCAAGCACAAGAAGAGCAGACACCTCAAGCAAACCATTACCAGGGCTTGGTGCTTCGCCTGCGCTGCTGGCTCTGCCTTCATGACCTCCTGGCCTCTGCAGGATGCTCTGCTCTCCAGGGCCGCTGCACCTCCCCTGCTGCCACTGGTGGCTGACGTGCTCGCTCCTCGGGACATCTCCAGCTCGATCTCAGCATCCATCTCAGCATCCTCCTTGGCCTCCTTGTTGCTCTCCTCCAAGTGCTTCATCAGCACAGCCACCACCACGTTGACCAGGACGAACTGTGCGATGAGGACAAAGGTGACAAAGTAGACAGGAGAGATAACAGGCAGGTAGCTGAGGCAGTGCTTGTCTTCCCGGGTGCATTCCCGGAGAGTGTCCTGCAACAGAGGGAACAGGGGAGGGATTAATAACCTCTGGGGCTCCAAATTACAGAGAGAATAGTTTAATTTCAAAAATTATCAAAGGTAATTTTCAACCTGCATATATTGTAACATATCCCAGGCACAAAGGCTTGTGGTACAACCCAAACGAATGGAAGAAAATACAGACTTCATCTACAAAGAGGAGGATGGTGTTATGTCCCAAGAGAACAGGACATGGAGTCTGTGGTTACTTCTCTGAGCCACAACAACTGGCACAATTTGGTTGTGGATGCCCCATCCCTGCAGGCATTCAAGGCCAGGCTGGATGTGGCTCCGGGCAGCCTGGTCTGGTGGTTGGTGACCCTGCACATAGCAGGGGGTTGGAACTGGATGAGCATTGTGGTCCTTTTCAACCCCGGCCATTCTACGATTCAATTTTCCTGAAGAATACTCCATATGTTAAAAATATGAAGTTTTGGGCTGAGCAAGACGTGGGTAATATTATGCTTTGAAAACACATTTGACTTTTAAGGAAACTGCTTTTGTTTTCAGACAAGAGATGCCTACATTTACCAGAAAACTGCAGCTCCGTATCTATAAAGAAGAAGGAAGAGAGATTGCACACACCTTCATGATACCGTTCCAGTTGTCCCCCGTGGACACCCTGAAGAGGGTGAGGAAGGCCATCCCAAAGTTGGTGAACGTCGCGTGGCGGCTCAGCCCTTCACAAGGATTCTCTTCACTGCAGTCTGCAGGAGGATGAGGTGGGAGCACATCAGTGAAGGGCTGTTTGCCAACGCTCATTCAGGGCTGCCCCTGTGCCCCTTTTGCTGGGGTGTCTCAACAGACTGCCCCTCACAGTATGCTTTGTCTGTTATTCTCTTGATGACATTTCCCACCTTGATTATTTTTCCAGGACCTACCTATGGTAAGGTTTATTTCTATGCAATAAAATCAACTAATTTTACTTTTTTTTTCCCTTTCTTTTTCCCTGAGAGATAATATACTAATGAATGCAAATTGAACACACAAAATATCCCTCTTTCCATAAAACATGAGCTCGTTATGCTTTCCTGATGAACGGCAGCAATGGTTCTTGCATGGGAGTTTTGCCATTAGGCATTTTAGGGCTTGCCTTGTCCCTGCCATGTGCCGGGCTACCTGGGGCTGGCAAGGCTGTGCCTGGAAACACAGAAAGGATTCAGCACGGCAGAAGGTGCCTCTGCAAATAAGACTCTTTTCCCCTTTGTGGCTAAATAAATACATATCCATATATCCAGACAAGTAATATAAAACGCACAGTATTTCATTTGAGGTGGACACAGAACCTGTGGAGACTGAAAAATAATTTGTCTTGGGTTGAAAGAAATATTCTGCTTTCAGGCATCCGTAATCTGAGCACAGGGCTGAACTCATAAAGGGGATTAATGACAGCTATAAAATCACCACGGAGGATGGGCCCTTCTGATGCTATCTGGGATGTAAGCATTGGGAGGGCAGACATGTCTGCTTTGCACTACACGTTTACAGGCACTCACTGCCTTGCCCTGCTTGCCCAGCTCAGCCAGGTTTATGCTTTTCCTCTGCCTCTGCCTGACTTTGGAGAGGTGGACACATGCACCTTGAGCTGGAGGAAGAAACGATGCTGGACCTGCAGGAACCATGGATGCTTCCTGATTTATGCAGAGAGAGGAAAGCGATGCTGAGAAGAACAATGGATGGACGAACTTGGACAGCTAGAAGAGCAATGTCAGCCAAGTGCACAAAACTAATGGAGTGTGGTGGAAGCTGCAAGGAGGGACGTGTTTATGGTGGCACTACTCCAACATGAATCTGACTGCCATCCAGCTCAGCAGACTCGTGTGCTGTCTGAAGTAGCAAACTTCCATCTTTGTGAACACATCCACACTAGACAATTATATTTAAACACTAAATAGCTCCTCTACAGCCAAGGGTGGTGTGGGACAAACCTCTAATGCGTGTGTGCGCATTGGACAGGTTCTGTATTACATCCTCATGTGTCACCCGTGACCCTGAGATCAAGAGAAAGCTTTAATCTTCAGACCGAGAGCTGTGAAGACCCAAGAATAAGGGGAAGAAAGGAAGCAGCTAGGTATCAAATAAATATCAACCGGATGAAATAAATTGTGGCAGGCACATTACTCACCTAGCTTGCCAAACAATTCCACTCCCAGGGCAGCATAGATAAAAAACAGGAGCATAAAAAGTAGGCCAAGGTTCCCTACCTACACAAGGAGAAAGCAGAAGAAGGGTCAGGCAAGTTGAGGTCACAAATTCAATTGCTCCATCACATTTTAAATACAAGCAACAGAGGGACGCCGATGGCCAGGGGCATTTCATCTCCTGGCTTCCAGCACCCTGCTGCCCTTCCACGATTCTGCTGTGACAGACACAGAGGAGGCTCCCGGGTGGGGGAAGGAGCTCCTATGTGCAAAGCAGCCCCTGGGCAGGTGCCTCTCTATCCCACTTCCACTTACCTGGGATGCTGTGCTCAGCCATAACCTGGCCAGCCCACAGCTGCAGCCCCAGTGGCACTTAGCACTGCACTTCAGACAGGGGTAGCTTAAGGGATGCTGGTAGTTTAAGCGACTGTGTGCTCTGCTTTGAGTTTTAAGGGCCTTTCTCTTCTGCTTGCCAGGTTTGCGATTCTGAGCATGAAGGCTGAAGGTTTCAAGACATGTTCTGAGCCACAGGAGGACTCCCCTGGTTTTCAACAGTTCTGTTACTCTGGAGGACTTTTGGAAAAGGAACGTGTGTTCCAGTAGGGTGTAAATTCTCCCAGCCTAGCCAGAGACATTTACAGATTTTTCTCAGCAACAAGTACCAGACTTTGAGCTTTCAGTGTCTCAGAAGAAAAGCTTTATTCCATATACCAACACTTGGATGCAGCATCTTGCAGTCTGAACGCTGCATGGTGTGCTGCTATCAGGTATCAGCAGGCATTTGCAAAGAGGCCAAAGGGGATGGTAACAGAATTGCAACGATGCTGAAGTGAACCCAGAGGTTATTGATAATAACGGCGTTACATTTATCCACCCCAGAGTCTAAGCCTCTAAATCACCTCAGAGTGCAGATTATTGGTGATTCAGGCAGAGAACACGAAGGGGAGAGTGACCTGACCAGCTAACTGCCTGCGTTTTATCTGCCACTAACTCTGGCCACGTTTACCTTTCCTGCCACTTTTAAATGCCTGTGTCTATCAGCCTGTGATGGAGCAGAGCGATCGCTCCCCCATTAGATGTGTGTCGTGAGCCTCATTTTATCTCTGAGTAGCAGCTGGGTGGTGATTTGGGTACCCAAGGAATTCACCATTTTCAAGGTATCTCCCAGTTAACTCTTCAGTTTCAGAGAGGTTCCTTCTCTGAAGCGTTGCTGGATATTCCCACCATGCTGCTTAATGGCATCAGAAAAGTTATCAGGATAATAATGATAACCCAAATTAACACAGCTATCACTGATGGGGTAGGTGTTTCTTGTTTGGTTTTGTCTGTTTGTTTCTATTAAAGAAATGGGAACAGTCCAATCACCCAGTGGAGACTGTAATTGCAATAAAGCCTAAGCAGGCTCCTACACATAGAGCTTTGCAATTCTACTAACACTGTTACCACACTCCAGGGAATAATAGAGATAATGCAGTGATGTGGATGGCTGCTCTGGATTATTTCACTGCATGGATTTCTTTGCCTTCTGGAATAATGCTTTCTAGCTCAAGTCTGCGGGTCCACTGACAGTTTGTAAGACATGGGGAGGCAGTCTGCAAAATGACTGCAAATCAGAAAACATAGGAAAAGAGGCACATGCATCCTGCCAGGGAGGCAAACGAGCAAATAATAACAAATGAAAGAGATAAACAAGTTTTCTAGGTTGAATGTAAATGAAAGACTGATACTGTAGCACTGCAGAAGAGGAGATTGGATTTTTTTTTCAAAGCAGCCTATAAGCTGAAAATTTTACTGCTGTTTTAATGCTTGAGAAGTCAGCCTGCAAACTTCTGGCATTGATGAAATTCCAAAGAATTTAGACTAACATCAAAGTTATTACCAGGTTATCACTCAACACTATTATCCAGCTGCCAACATACAAAGCACGGCAGCCTCGGAGGCAGAAATGCTGATAACTGGTTGTTTTGAACTGAGCTGACATTTGCTCGTAAACAATGTGCACAGTGAGAATTTGTAGAAGACTGTGTATTTAAGATTGTGACTAACTACATTACTGAACCAACACGTCTCATAACCAGTTCACAGAGCGCTCACGGAGCTGCTGTATAGGCTCAGGACATCACAATAAGGCTAAGAAATGTTTGAGGATGCATCATCTGCCCTGGGCTGAGAGCAGTCAAAGGGGCAGTTTCAAAGCTCAGCTGATGCACAGGATCTCTTGGAAAGGGATTGAAATCTGATAGCAATGTGGAAATGTGACCACATGGGAGACAGCAGCAAGTGAAAGACCCTAGGATGGCTGATGGCCTCATCTGCTAAACTCTACCCCACTCTATATCTAGACATCTTGAGCTCACAGCTCCTGACTTGGACAGGGTACCAGCTGCTCAGCAGCCTCTGAATACCTGATGCTCAAGAGAAAGCAGCTGAGCAAAATGGATTACCTCTTTTTCAGGCGCTTCAGCAAAACCACTTGGTCTATTTGTGCAGCTTCTGGCTCTATTGAATCAGTAGAAGTCAATGCCAGATTTAATATTTTGTCTGTCCCAGCGTGTGGCTTTCTGGTCTGCATCACTCAGTAAAGGAAAGGAGGGTCCTCATCAGCCCATGGCTTTCACCAAGGCATGAGCGCAGAGAAAGACCCCAGGCACGTTCCCAAGATGGGCTGAGGTGGAAGCAGTGAGGTCAGCCAGCAGCTGCTGAACAGCTAAGACAGCAGGCTGCATGCGAGCCTGTGACCTTGGGTGAGTCATTCTCATTCCCCTCCTGTAACCCAACATTTCTAATACCCCTGTGAGTGGGTAATTAATGTCTCTAAAGCACTCTGGGATCCACTGAGGCCAGACAAGAAAAATGCTATGCGGGAATCATGTAGCTGCAAGGAGCAGGAGGGGGCAGAAGCACGTCCAGGCACTCTTCCCAGCATCCAAAAGCTGGGATGCTTGTGCTGGAATCTCCACCAAGAACAGAGATCCAACTCTGGTCAGAAACCTCAGCTTTGGCAGCCAGTCACCCAGGCAGGCTCTGAAAAGTGGTTCTGCTCTAGCAGCTCTTAACAGGACAGCCTATGCTGTGTTTATCCATCAAGCTCCCCCTGACTGGTGCCTTTGGCTGGGCAGAGAAAACTACAAATAACCCCAGCCTCTGTCAGCCAGGGGCTATCCATCATTTGCTGTGGCTCCAGTGCTGGGGGGAGGCTGGGGCCTGGAAGAAGTGAAGCAGAAATGAAGAACATCTTGGAGATGTTGTTGGTGTCCTTAAGTACCTCAGAGAAACCACAGGAGAAGATGGAGCCACTCTCCACACTTTCAGCAAAACCCTTCTCCCACCACTCCTGCATGGCCTGGGGGGGCTGTCTCTGCTTTAGCTCTTGCAGACACCTCTGCCATTAGCTTTCTGCCTCTCCCTAAGTGACACTGTGCAACCACTGTATGTCCCGTCAGATCCCAACCTCTGACCTATGCCAGTAAAAAGCCAGTATCTGCAAGTACAGGGCTGCAGAGAAACTACACCAACCTGTGTTAGCTTGATATGCAAGTGCTGTGCCTCCTAAGTGATACAAAGTGATGCTGAGCTGCAGGAGTTGTGATAAACATTCCTCTGGACACAGGCCAGTCTTGCTGTCAATGGGATATAACAGATGAGATCTGAGTTCTCCCATTTCTCAGTTTCCCTCTGTATTAGATCACACTGCTACTAGTAAGGCCAGTTCCCCTGTGGATTGCTGTGCCTTTGGTCCTAATCTGAATATTGCACAAAGACAGTGGTGTTCACCCCTCGTGGGAAGCCCCTGGGGATGCTGAGATGCCAAGCGCTACAGGCAGGTCAGTGCTCACTGTTAATGCACTGATACCAGGCACTTGGGCACCACCATTCCTCTGCTGCACTGCCAGCTGTGTGATTCTGCCCAAATCCCTCAAGCACCCACTGGTCTCTGCTCTCCCTGCTCTGGATGAGGCATTGATGAAATATTCGTCTTCTGGTGTCCCACTCCTGCAGTGGCTGGTTGAGACACAGTGAGGTTCTTCTCGTGCCTCTTACTGCTCTGACATCAATTATTTCTGCATCACTGGCCCACACCTTGGCATTTCAGTTGGCCATGCAGGCAATGCACACAAGGATGCCTGTCAAGAGCAATTTCTCATAAAATTAAGCCTCTGCCAATCCTTTCCAAGGACATGAATCTCATCTTCCTTCCAGCGCTCTTCAACCAGAGCAATAAGCTTGGAAACAAGAAAACACAGGCTAATTTGTGCATTAAACCCAAGAGAAAATGGGCATATTTGCCTGGAAAAGAGAGACCATCTGTGTGAATTCCAGGAGTAGGGGAAAAGGGCCAACCAGACAAGCTTGAGGCTGTGATCATCTCAGTGGTGCAAATACAGGGTCACTAGCTGAACGGAATGAGCTCCCCTCACTGTGTATCCACCGAGCCCCACAGTGACCAGTGCTACCAGCCAGCAGAGCAGTGGTTTCCTTGTTTAGTGATTTCTGCAGCTTTTGTCTATGGATATCTCTCGGGCAGCTCTGCAAGGCTTTCCAGTGCGTAGCATAACACATACCTACCTACCCATCTTCCAGAACCAGACTCAACTGAAACGCCTGCTGCTAAGACATTTCTATTCTTGCTTCACAGTCATTGTGTTTCCAGCACCTGGCAAAAGCAGGCTGTTGTGTGTGTCCCATAACTGCCATTAGACAATGCCAAAAAAAATGTTCAAGAGCTACAGATAAGCACAGAAACTGCAGCACTAAGAAGAGCTGAACTCCTGGACAGGAACAAACTATAGGCTGTCCTTCAGGGGATGAATAGGACGAGGAGTTCTTCACTTTTTTCTTGGCACAGACTGTATGTGGGGGGAGTTCCAAGCTTTGAAGACAAGGAGGAGGTATGCTGGACAGTCCTGCATTTAATTAATGTGCTGTCCGCAGACCAGTGAAAAAAGAAAAAAGAAGGGAAAAGAACTTAGATTGTTTAAATAGATGGGCTGGATCTCAATCCTCGTCACAGCGGTGCAAATCGTCACTGCAGCAGAATTAGAGTGGTGCAGATGAGCATAAGAAAAAAGAAAACAAAGCTATACAGACTGCCTTGGAAAATAAGTCCTTGTAGCTGTTCAGTTGTGCCTTGTAATTCCATGACTGCCTCATTTGCTTCAGAATTAAAAACCCTATGTTACTTGCTTGAAGTGAAATCATGACATCAAAAAACTCATGGATAAACCAACACCCTTTGCTCCCTTTGTGTCTGCTGCCATTCCTGCAAACAAGATTTGATAGGAAAAATCCACATTTTCCTCTTGTTAGCACTGCAGAGCCAGGCTGGCAACTGGGCTGGATTCTGCTTTGTGCTGTCAGGAGCAGTGGTGGCAGCTCAGCACTGGCTGCAGGCTGCTGGCAACCGATACTAGAAATGCTGTGCAGACTGAGCTGGGCTGCTCGGTATGGGGACCACTTACACAATGAGCATCTTAACTCAGCCAAATGCAAAGCTATGAGTCTGAGGGTCAAGGGCCGACCATGCTACAGAAAGAGTGAATTGTATATTGTGGGGCAGGGGATGTGAAAGAGACTGAAAGATTACTATTGAATAGGAGTCCTACGGTGCAGACATTGCGTACAAAACCAATGCAGCCACCAGACATATAAGCAAGTGAATAGCCAGCTGAAGCTTGAGTGGTGTAATTCATTACATAACCTTAATGGGGCCAGAGCTCATAAAGAAGAGTAAAAAACTTGAAACATGTCTTGAAAACATGCTTCATACTGAGAGATTAAAGGAGTGCAATGCTCTTCTATTTGTGAGAGTGCAAGAGATTATTTTCTCTTTTGTTACCTCCAAAAAGAAGATCTTGAAGATAAAAGCAAAGTAACATCCAATGAAAAAAACAAACATGGCTAATTCAGATTGAAGACACCAGGTTTTTTTTTAGCAGAAAGAGCATACGCCCATTGGAAGAATGCATTTCACCAACAGTGCACGGCTGATGCCTCAACACTTCCCATCCTTAAACAAGATAGGGTGGCTTTTAAGACACGCTGAAGTCCAGCTCAGAGCTCAGGACCCTGTGTTATGCTGGGAGCTGGCCTCTGTGGTCACAAGGAAGTTTTCAATCTGTGAACAGCCCTGAACTGGCTGAGTTGGGTCTTGCAATGTCTGAGTGGTGATGTCAGTGCTGGTCGTGCTAACCCAGCTTTGTTTTTAGCTGTTTGGTTTAAAACACTGGATCTATTTCAAGTTTACACCAATGCAGCAGATTTTAGCAATTTGTGATTTACAGTCCACGACAGGCTTCTTTTATTCTCCAAACGAGTGCACCACAGGTCAGAGCTGAGTCTGACAGTGCCTTTCTAGGTGACCCTGGCCCCATTACTAGCTTAACCTCTCAGTCAACCAGCTGTGAAATTGGAAAATGGATTCCTGTTTGAAAAGGAGATACTGTCCTAAGTCTGTGTGGTGGGGGTAAAAGAACCAGGACAGCACAAGCAGAGGTGGCCTACAGCAGGGACGTGATGACTGATTCAAACTACCCCAAACACTTTCTGGGGCTAAGAGGGAATGGAGATGGTGGACAAAAATGGTGCCATTTCGAGATCTTTCCCTGACTGCTCTTTCTGTATCTCTTGCCTCTGTATTTGTGCTCTCCTCTATTTCATTTCATTTCTTTTCAGACTCCTGGTGAAGGAGAGGGCCTATGTATAGGAGTAGACAACAGTTTAATAGAACAGGAGGATGCATCAGGGCAGGAAGTCCTTCTGCACTGGAAACAGAAGCTCGAGGTCAGTCTGTATTCCAAGAGAAGAGACTCAGCCTGTTTTATGACATCCCCAAATTTGGATCAAAATGGCCATGTCCCCCAGGCCTGGGGATAGTTGGTTGTCTAGGAGCTCCTCAGGCTCTCTCTGCTGTTGAATAAAACCAAATAAGAAGCTGATGGAAGTCAACCAAAAGAAAAAGAAAAAAATGAGTACTGTAATGGTAGAATCTTATGTTTGTAAGCCCACAAATGGGCATTCTACAAACACCAGATGAAGAATTTTCCCCTGAACGAATAAACACGGAATTAATTTTTCTTGCCACTTATGTACATTCAGTGAGGATCTTCCAGCTGTGGTTTTAGGCTGCTAAAATAATTGGAGTAGGAACTCTTCCCCTGCCTTTAAAATGAAAACTTTATGAAAAGTGATCACTGTGGAAGAGGTCTCTCCAAACTTCCCTGCTCATCTTAAGAATTTCACTGATGGGCAAAGTGGCATTTTTATCGGCACCAGATCTGCTTGGAATATCCCTGGGGATTTCCCTGTAAAAGAGGCTTCAGTTTGGATGTTAGCTGCAAGAACACCAAGAGGAAACAAAAAGCCTGGCCTGCAGCCACCCTATTGTTTGGGGGAAAGAAAAGAGTGAAGAAAGAAAATACACTCTGTAATCACAGTGCTTTCAAAAGAAAAATAATAGACACAAATCAAAAGCTTTCTTGAAATGCCAAAACAGGGGTCAAGTTGGTAAATTCCATGCTTCAGTCCCAGCCAAGATGGAGCTTTCCTTCACTGAAAAGGAGATCTGAATACCAAATGGCAAATGTCTCACATTAGAAACATCTTTATGATAGTGATGAAAAGTAGATGGGCCTTTCCAAGAAAAAGAAATTCGCCTTGTTTCCTAGCTCCTTTTAATAGATCATGCACATAGCAACGAGCTCAAAGAGGTATATTTGGGTAACTACACACACTAGTCCTACTAATTCCCTGCTTGATCCTTGAGGTCCTGAGACCCCATACTGGCACTCGTTTCTGGACAAAGCACAGCAAAGTTCTTCTTCACACCATCTTGTTCAGGATGAATAAATCCACAAGAGTCCCTTCCCCACCTCCAGTGCTGCCTGCTATATATTCCTACATGAAATAGAAATGTATAGGCAGCTGAACTCTAAAGACAGGAAGATGAGGAATTTGAACACCAAACCCACAGACCAGCAGAACACAAATAACATAAGATTTTAAAAACAAAGGAGCCCTAACCTACTTGGATTTCTTCTGATGCACTTCAGATTTTTTGGGGGGAGGAGTACAAGTCAGCAAAACTTCTCTCCTTCTTCCCCCCCCAGATAAATTGATCCTTAAAAAAGTAGTCCCAGGAACTGAACACTTGAATAATCCTGTCAAGTGCCATTAAGATTGGCAGAATCTTTGTTCTTCTTGCAGCACATGAGAGTTCCGTGATTTGAGACCTCACTTCAGGCTTTTAACACTCAGAAATTCCTCTCCCACTTGGCTTTCAAAGTCTGCAGCTCCTCTGTCAATACATGTCAATAAATGTGGCTGTTCCTCCCTTCCAAAGAAACCCGCTGAGCTGGAAGTTAACTAGTTCCAGAGCTTTCACCAATAGCTTTCTTCATCTGTTCTGGTCTTTCCTGAACTTCTCTCTGTTCTCTGCAACATGCTCTCTGTTAACTCTTTTTCCACCATCCTGTTTCTCCATCTAACACAGACTATGTAGACAAGGCAAAACTCCTCTATCAAGGTGCTGGTGGCAGTGGAAAAAGCTGATATCCATCCCAGCTGGCTTCCAGTGCCCACCGAGCCCCATGGCACAGAGCCATCCCCAAGCCCAAAAGGCACAGTCTGTCAGGAGGAACAAACTGGGCATGGATGAAGTCTGGGAGCTTACCTGGGGAAGAGCTTGTACCACTGTGTCCAGGAGAGCTCGCATTCCTGTGGCCATTTTAAGCAGTTTCAGCACTACAATGAGAATCAAATCCCGTTAAGCAGAGCTGGGAAACACCTCAAGAACCCACCAAGGAAATTTAGCTTCAGACTTTGTAAATGAGGGGTCCCATCTCTCTTGCTTTCATATCACAGAGATGGCAAGCTCACTGTATCCTGGCAGGGCCCACTGAAAATCCAAACATCCCTACTACATCCCACAACAACTAATGTTAGTGACACTAGTGAAACAAACCTAATGTCACAAAAACTCTAGCATGCTCTAGCGAGAAAATGGGAGACCAATGGGGAGATACTTTGCTGGGAAGAAAGCATCATCTCAAGCTTTGATCCTCCACCACCGGTGATTCTCTATCAGTTTCTGATCTTGTCTGGTACTGGCACAGAAGGACAGTGAGCCCAGGTCTGAATCAAAGACCAATCTGAGACACCTCTTGAAACACCCACAAAACCCCACCTGGCTTGTTTCTGAATCAACGTTCTGCAGGCTTATCTCCTAACTGTTTTCAAACCAAACTGAAACAGCAGGACTAGAAGAACAAATGGCCAAACCATTTCCTGACGTGTCTGGAGGGATGGCTGAAGACCTATGGAGCAGCCCATACCTCTTGCTATTCTCAGCACCCGCATGATGCGTATTATTGTGGGATTGATGGGCAGTGCAGCGTTCATCTCAATTTCCTCCAGCGTGATTCCCACAATTGATAAGAGAACTATGGCCAAATCCAGCTGATTCCACCTAATAGACAAAGAGAGAAAGGACAATTAAAAAAAAAATTATTAATTGCATGTTGACAGTCATCCAAAAACAGAGAATTAACTTTGAAGATCAATCACAAGCAAATTCCAAAGGTCTCTCTGCTGTCATACCTTCTATGCCCGTGATCTTCTATGTGCTATAAAACCAACTCACTGAAGCTGGCACACAGCCCTGAGCAACAAGCTGCTGTTGGCTGGGATCCTATACTGGGAAGTGCTACTGCCAAAGTTGGGGCTCCTACTGCCCCTTGGTATCCAGTTGGAGTCGGTTGCAGGGACAAGATATTAGGCTAGATGGACCTTCGATGTGATGCAGCACAGCTGCTACCATGTTGTGTCACCTGTTCCTTCAATTAAATTACTCCACTTGAGCATCTTAACTGATTTATAGCCTAACAATTGCTGAGGACCTTCCACACCAGTGCTGCAATACAATGAGATGTGAGACTGAGTGTCTTTTCAATGCAATTTCCCTATTAAGCAACGTTTCTCATAGCAGCTTCCACCGCCCAGGCAGGGTAAATGAAACAAACACACTGGTTTTGTGGAAAAGTGTCTGATCTCACCCTGCTCCCCAGCAAGTTGCCAGACCACAGCGTGCTCTCACACACAATTGCTTCTGGCTGAATGGTAGAATATGATCTGTAGGTCTCTGAAGCTAGGATCTGAAGGCAGTGGGGTGAACACAACTATCTTTACCTTTGCCAAGGGCTTCTCTAAAGCCAGCAGCCTACCAATGGAATGGGTGGGTCCAGCAGCAGAGCAGACTTGCCTGTAGAACTCTGTGAGTGCACGCTGCCAAAACTACTCTTCTGAGGACTACATTAATGCCAACAGGTTTTCTGACCGCTAGGCTGAGTTGGTTATGTCTGACAGACAGGCAGATAATGGCAGAAGGAGGGGGTCTAGGATTTTGTAGGATTTCCTGAATTCCCTCTGCAAAGCAGTCCCAGCTGCTTTTAGGATTTTTAGTTCCGATACTATAAAGTTTGCACCCATGGAGAGGCAGCCCTTTGCTCTCCCTTGCGCACAGCATGCGGTACTTCTGTAGTGATGCTACTGGCTTTGAAACTGGGTCACTACAGCTCCGTCCCAATTACAAAGGAGTTTAAAATACTCTCACCTGTCCTTAAAGAACCTTCGAAAACCAAATGCCACCAACTTCAGGACTGCCTCGAACACAAAAACTATGGTGAACACGTAGTTACAGTACTTCAGGGCTTCATCCAGAGACTGAAAGGAGAGGCAACAATTAAATCAATCTGCCCTTTCCTCAATCCAGTGCACAGGGACTGGCAGACACAAGGATGGGAAAGCACAGAGATGTAAGAATTAATGACGTAATAGACTGCAGAACTCTGGTACAAAATTACACTAAATTACACGGCAAAACACAGTATTAGACACTGATGCAGACCAAACCTGCATAAGCACTAATATTAGATGTGCTAAGAACAATAAGAGCCATCAGTTCTCCAACTTCACTACACAAATTGCTCAGGGTCTGGGGCAGAGAGAAAATTGTATCACTTTCCCACTAAAAAAGTTTACTTTTTCTGAGCTGCCTTAATGGATGATTTCATTCCTGCATGGCAATCCTTAGGACAACGGCTTTGATTAAAGCACTCAGGAAAAATATATAATATTGGAGATGGATTAAGTCTTGCCTTCTTGAAAAATCTTACATCTCTAAAGCTGGGCAAATATATCCATATTTGGTGCAGTGTTCACTCTCTGTAGAGCTGCTCTCGGAAGTCAGGAATCCACAGTGTTTATACTTCAAGATGATGAGTGTTTATAATGGATTTGATTGGAATTAGAGGCCAACAATAGCAAAAGAATCTTGCTTGGATCTTAAAATAGATAGCCGCAGAATAAAACAGCTCTTTGGTTGAGTAAGGATTTGGAGAGAGGACGGAGGGAAGGGGAATTTAGTTAAATGAAGTACAGGTCTCTTACAATAAAAAGCAACAACAATGAACTTCAAAACAGACACAGTCGGAAAAAAAATGCATCAGAGGAGGAGAAAAAGGCTTTTCTGCTCTGTTGACAGAGGAAGCCTCAAACCACAGGAAAGCTGTTCTCCTCACACCGGTGTGATGGCTGTGCTTTACTGACTCTAAATGCTGATTTTTTGGGAACAGGAGCTGAAAGTTCTTCAGATGCTAGAAATCCTCAGTGCACCACTCACTCTCCCTGCTTCTGTTCCTAAAATGGAATAGCTAAGTTAAAAGAATGTGGTACTATTTTCTATTTCATATAAAGCTCACTGCCTAAAGCCCGCATTCTTGGACCATTTGTGATGGTTTGCACCACGCTGTTAAACGTGAATGTAAAACAAGTATAAATACGATCTCATCTGGATAAATAACATTTACATGAGAAACAGAGACTGTTATGTAAAGGAACGATGGAGGCAGAACAGCATTCAGACTGCTGGCATAAAACACACACATTACCCCGTGGCTTGGTGCCCCCTGGCTTAGCTCCCAGGAGACATTTGCAGGTTAGCTGGCAGAACGTGCAACACTGAAAAAGCAAACACTAAGCCTACAGCTCCGTGAAAAATAATGCAACGGAAGGTTAATATATGCTGCAAATGTACAGGCTATGTGATTTATACCAGAAGTTTGGAAAAAAGGACTTGAGGATATGTGAAGAAAAAAAGAAAGGCTATACTTAGAATTGGTTTATTTCAAACTCATTGAAAAAACGTTGCTCTGCATGCATTAGCTTCGTTGTTATATCCATTAACAGAATGTTCTAAAACCCTGGACTAAAACACGGAACTGTTTTACAGTCTGAGAGTCTGGGATAAGAAGAGAAAATATTTGGACCAGTTTTTTTCTTAGCAAAAGTACAGTTTTGAGCCCACGTGGCTGCGTTTCACACGCTGACAGATGGCTCCTACCTTTGGCTGGTTGTAGTGCTCCATCGACATAGTGATGACGTTGACTCCAATGATGAAGGTGATGAAGAGGTCGAGATAGTGGCTGGTGCAGAGGGTGTGAATGTATTTCCGTGCTGGAGAATAGTCAGCGTAGTAAGGCCTGCGCTGGGCTTCTGCAGGAAAAGACAAAGAAAGGCAACGCAATGAGCGCAGGCCCTGCTGCTCACTGCCCTGCTTGGCAGCTCTCACAACCACACCTTACACACACAGTGCAGGCAAAGTCCTTGGGAGAACTGATTGGAGCACCTGATTGAAGGCAAAACGCCTCTACTCAGCTGTGAGGTCTTTAAGAACCACTGTGTGGATCTCAGGCTGAGCCAAACTCCTTGGGTCTGCAGAAGGGACCCCCACAGCACTGACAGCCAGGTCCTCTTCTCCCCAGGGTTCCCTGTTCATATTGCTCTACCTCAAGCTAGGGGACAACCTTCATGTAATGAGACTCTGTCACAAACGCAAGCAGGATGGAAATGAGAACCAAAAAGCTCCAAATCCAGCAAAGCTTCACCTCCAGTTTAGAGAAAAGGCCCAGGGCAGGTCTTATTGCTCGGGATTCCAACACATCTCTTCTCAACCAGTTGTTGACATGTTACGTGTAAGTAAGAGAAAAACATAACCTGAGCTCAACATCTGCATGAGAAGGCTTCTGGTGTGTCATTGAGGTCTACAGAAAACACAGCGACGCCTGTGGCAAAGTAGAGCACATGCGTGAGGGTTACAGCACACAGGACAGCATCACCAGCAATGGAGCGGGGTGCTCAGCGCTTCTCTCTACAGACATCATCAGGAAAAGCTCCTCTGCAAATATAATAAGGGCATGATTGCATCTAGAAAACATTTAGGCTCTGACCGCATTAATTTTATCTCTCTGCCTCCGGTCATGGCTCCTTTCTTCTCTTTGAAATAGGGAAACTTCTGCACATGACCAATTTTGCAGGGCTGTTCCAAGGCAAGCGTTTGGACGCTGCCCCATGACTGAATTCTATTTACTGCATGCATCTCTTAAATTAGGCTGTGACCACGAGTTGGCTGAGGGCACTCAGATGGACTCTCTTTTTGAAGTTAAGAAATGTAAATATTCTAAGAGTGGACTCAAGGTCAATCTCAGCATTAGTGCAAGTTCTGCAAGTGGAAGAGACTATGCCAGAGCAGGATTGTTCATAATAAAAAGGGCATTTTTGTAAATATTTCAGCAAATTCAGCTTTAAGTGTAATAACAGTTGGGAAAAAGGGTATCTCTTCACCTTACAAACAGGGAGGGAAATGAGGTTGAAAGCACTCAGTGCCCTCATGAAATACATAATCCACTCCTCTCATCTTGTTAATATCTTTCAGATGGAGTGACTCTTGAAATGTGGTTGGTTTTGATTTTTTTTTATTGGTAGTGCAACTAATGCCAGATTACAGTCCAAAATCTTAAAATAAATGAGATAAAAGGAAATGGAATCTGCTGCTCTCTTTCAACTACTCTATTTTTTATGGCAGTTAAAAGTGGAGTGGAGGCATTCTGAAAACATTTCCTTCAGACTGAGGTCACACAGACTTTTTTTTTTTTTTGCTGAAGGGTGTGGGAATGCAAGGTGAAAGAAAACACAACTGTTTTTGAATCCATTTACATGTTGCTTATGTGCCTAAGTCCTACTGGCCATCTTGGACTCTCTTTGCTATTGAGCTCGGCTGATCTGGTGTGTCTAAAAAGCAATAATAAAAATATAAAATATTACTAAAAGTCTGTAAATTATGCTTTTGTGTGTGTTCAGGACTTTGACACACTTGGTTTGTTGTTGTTTTTTTCCTTTTTTCCCCTGTAAATGTTCTTTTTGGAAACTGAAAAAACAACCTTTGGGAAGGTCTGAGAATACCCTCAATAGATTGTATATATAGTAAGGGTCTACTTATTAAGGATTAACAATTAACTAACAGACCTCAGAAGAACACCAGCAATGGTGGGCAGTATCTGGATCGTATCTGAATACCCTGCTACCTCTGGTCGTCTGGTTGCCCATGAACTTGGGACAGGTTTAGCTTCAGCCAGGATGAGGGAGCTCTGGGGAACGCCCTTCAGGGTTAGTATGCTCTGCACCCCTGAAGCCAGATTAACGGATGAAAAAAACATCTCCTGGGGGTACACACACAAGGACAGCCTGCGATACAGTTGGCAATGCTTGGAAACACATGCAACAACACTGTCATACTCAGTGCAGCAACCCATGCAATGTCCATTAGAGGAGATACTGCTCATGCGAGGCTAATGGTAGTGAGCAGGGCAGTGCAGGAAGGGCAAGGCAGCTTCTGCTCTTGGTGATGCTGGTATTAGGCTGGGGCAATCCCACGATGGCAAAAGGTTTGCAGGAGGGTGAAAGCAGAGAGAGATCAGTCAATGTAGCTACACTGCAGCTCAGACCCTCCAGCAGTTTGGGTGGAAGTGTTCACTGCACACACCTGCAGCTACAGCCTGCCCAACCAGAGAGGTGGGCCCTGCAGAACCTGGACTGTGGGTACTTGGGCACTGCAAAAGGGAACACTGAATGCATCATTAATTAGAGCAGGCAGAATGCAACCTGTGCCTGGCTGCTCCACAGAAACAGCTTCTGTGATCAGACTCCAGCCGGCCAACTGGCAGACAAACATCAAATGCAGACAAGCATCCCTGCAGCTGCAGCTGATGGTTTGAGTTGGTGGAAACATGGGAGGGAAAGGGAACACCATCAAACACAGACAAAAGGAAAACCACAGTCCTGTCTTGCTTCCACTTCTGAATGTTGGCTAATGCTTGGAACTCACCTCTCTGACGAGTATTTAAACTTCTTTGCTTGTGATTCTGCTGACATAAAAATTAATGAAGCACTGTCTCCCAGCTAAAAAGCATTTAGGTTGGCATTACAATTGCTTGCTAAAGCTCCTCCATTATTCTCCTCTGCATGAAACATTAGAAAGCCCTAATGGCTTTATAAGCATGCTTGGCACAGACTAGCTCTATACCTGCAGCTGCCTGGAAAAATAAGCAAGATGGTTTGATAATTCCCTAGTTGGAAATATTAAACGCTAAGATATGCAGTGCCTGAATTTTTAGTTACAGCTCAGATGTTTCTGCTGGATGCACGGCATTGAGATGGGCTGATTTAAATACCACTGTGTGCTGCCCATGATTGCTCATCCCTAGAGAGAAAGGCTTACAGTCAGTGCTCTGAAAGGTATCTATGTCGGGTCTTAAAACAAAACCAGCCTCTTGCTTCTACAAAGCCCAGATGCTCGGCTCTGTGTTGGGAGATGCCACAATTAGAGTTTCCTGCCCTGTTTTTGGCACACAGTGTCCCCCAGACCCACTTTCAGCTCTTGAAGCCCAGGGTACCGCCTGTGTCTGACCTGACCTTGCTCTGCTCAGCGGCTGCTGGCTTCACCAGATGCAGGTGAGTTGGGTTTGGCCCCGTGTGCCGAAGGCAGAGGAGATCAAACCGATCCATGTGACTTTAATCAAAAACTTCAATCTGGGGAGGCTGCTTTCAGTCGGTGTCTTCTGAGAACTTCATTAAAAGGCTTAGGAGCGGCAGGATGATTAAATTACTGCACACTTAAATAAGTGGTAGATAGAACTGATGGAGGTAGGGACTGTGTCAGAAAAATATTCTAGTTTATCTTTGCAAAAAAAATACACGCAGTTCTATCTCTAAAAACACATCAAATACATTTCTATGGCGTATTCAACCCTGCTCTCTTTTTTTTCTTTTTTTTTTTCTTTTTTTTCTTTCATGTGAGCAGACTTAACTGGCAAACCCACTGGTTACTGCAGTGCTGGAGAGCTGTTTTGCACCTATTTTGCACATGAACAGTGTCTGTGGTGCATGGATTACAGAAGCACTCACCAAGAGGTGATGGGAGGGGAGAAAGGGACAGGAACTGATGAGTCCATGTCACCACAAGCACCCAGAAGGGCACTGTCAGGACACTGGTGATAGGGATAAGCAGAGGGGCAGCTCCCTCCTCTCATTGCTGGCCATGCTCAACTGGGTCCAAACCCTGGACCCAGCCTGCACAGCTTACAGTTCCTTCCTTGGGTCTGCTTGGATGGGTGACAAGCTGAGGTTTAAATCTTTTCCAGTCCTGAGTTGCAGCCTACTATGCCCAGATGGAAGAACCTACAGGTGCCCAAAGATTTCCATACACAGAAACACACACGGGGTCACCACACACTGAAGACATCACAACAGAAAGGACACAATGACAGGGTGGCACACATGGGCAACTCCAGATGGATGGAGGCTGCTTTAACAGCCCTACTTCTTCTTTCCCCTACCATCTCTTCAAGTAGGAACAGCAGCTGAAGGAAAAGCACGGCTAGGCTGCCCATCGTGGCTTCCTGCCTCCTCTGCAGGACCACCAGTCTGCTGTCCACCATCCTGTCCCATGGGGAGTGGGCTCTCTCCCACACACTCTCCCATGTGAGTGAGAAGCACTGAGATGGGGTACATGGCAAGCTGGGCAGTCTGCCCCTCGTCACTGTGCAGCATCCCATGCCAGCACACACACATTAACACTCCAGCAGACTCACGGCCACACGTCACCAACCACATCTCACATCTTTCTGAGACTGCTCCTTTTTTTTTTTTTTTAACCAAATACAATTGTTTTCTAAATTATCCAGGAGGAGAAAACCCCTCCCATTTGAATAAAAAACCCCAAACATTCAAATCTATATAACAAACCTCCAATACGTGTATCTGATATTTGATTTTGCCCCGCTAACAACGCAAACTTGGATGCTGAGTTCTCCAAGCTGAACAGAGGCAGGTAGGAGACCTCAGAGCCAGATGATCGGACACAAGCTCCCAGAAGCCCTGCACGTGGTCAAATGGTTAGACTCTTGTTTGCTCTATTGGACTTGATCCCCTTCCAGAAAGCTGTCCTCCTCCCTGCGTGCTCTCAATGAATTGTTACAGCCTATATTCCTATATCTCTGTAATGCTTTGGTCTGCAGCACAAAACATCTTCTTGACTCCATCCTATCTATATCTAGCTGGCTAAAGGACAGTGTAACTGTGTCCATCACTTTGACAAGGACTGGCTCTTTTCAGTGCCTGAGCAGTGAGCCACTGACGTGCTTGTAATAATATTTACTCACTAATCAGGGACAACAATTGGCTGTGGATAAGCTACCCCACCTTACCTGTGCCTCAATCTATTTTCTCTAAGGATGCTTTATGTTCTTTGTCTGCATAGAAGTTATTTTTCTACATATAACCTTTGAGTTTATCTGAGCATCTTCTTGGGTCAGCACTCCGGGGTAGAAGAACTGCACATGCAGAAGGACTTCTCCTACTCTCCTTCAGGGAGCCTGAAACTGATTGCTTTTATCAAGCTTGAAATGCTGCCTTCAGGGCTCCCTCTTTTAATTCTAGCTGGAACCCCAAACAAACTTAAAGAACAAGATGGGAAAAGAGAAATGAAATTGCATTTGAACTCTTCTAAATCTTCGAAGAGATTCAGAGCTGTTTGTGACTGGCTAGTTTGACCGAGGTTTGATTTTAACCCACCTTCTTAACTCACAACTAGCTAACACAAAATGGGCTTGGCCTTCAGTCGGGTGCCAAGTCAGTCTGTCATTAAGGCCCTGAGGGTGCAGAAATTAGTGCTGAGGTCTCCTGTGACTCTAATAAAGAGAAGCACAAGAGCAGGAGCGGAGCTGCAAGGCATAGAGCTGCCTGCCTTCTGATTCAAGTGAGTGGATGAATGGAGGGAATTGGCTAGGGATGGGGTTTCTGTCAGCAAAACCTCTGATTGCTATGTCTTTACAGCCAGACAAAAGACTATTCAATCTAAATGCAATTTCTCTGCTTAGAATGAATACCTATGGGTTGATGTTTGGGAGACAACTAGCCATTTAATCACAATGAGATATTATATCCTTACAAGAGAATTCACACACAGCATAGTGCTAGGCAAAGAGTTTTCTCTGGCAAGCAGGGCCAGAAGCACTCAGCCTTATCCCTGATCACAGTGGCCAAGTCTCCTTGCTTACTTCTGCAAAATGCTTGCCAGCATCTAACACAGGCTATCCCTGTTTGCTAGAACTGCCTGGGAAGTTACTGTGGCAGGTTTCCCGGCGGTTTCCCTGGGAATACTCTCCAGCTGCTATAGGTTTATCCCTGGTCAAGCCTGCCAAGGAGAAGTGGAGGTGAGAATTAATACATAAGAAACCCTGGGAAGGTTTGAGCGAGGAAAGGAGCACATGCTCCAGTGTTTCTCTGGTCTGATCATTCCTACTGAATACACTAGAAAGCAGATTTCAGCTAAAGATTTTCTGTTTCACCTTAATGGTCCTGCATCTGGCCCATATTTGCACATATACTGTTTGCACAACAGAGTGCCAGCACGTAGCACTGAAGGACTTCCCCCAGCCTGTGATGGGGCAAGCATCTCTTGTAATGGACATCTTCCCAAGAAGGCTTTTCTGGACAGCCCCATCTGAGGGCTCTTGGTATGTTCATGCCCTCATGCATCATGGTTGTAGCATGCGGGGCCATGCACTAGGACGCTAAAAAGCATCACAACTACTTGGGCTAAGAAAAGAATTGATAAATCAAACCATCACCATCGTCATACGCAAGCGGCACATTAAGCCTCAGGGATACCCTCAGGACCGGCCCTCACATGCACAGCAAGCATTGCAGCTGTTTACTCACTGCATCCCTCAGTCACACCACGAGCTTCTGCTTGGTGCTTGGGGGCGTTAGGGACACCTTTGCCTTGCAGAGTGTGCCAGTTCCTGCTACAGGACTCTGCTTGGAGGAGGATTTGCTCCCCAGCCAAGTAAACAGGTAATGCTTTACATCAGGCTTGTAGAGGACAATTCCAGGGTGTTGGCAACCTGAGACTTAAGGTACCGCCAACCAAGTAACGAAGCAAAACAGCCTCTTGGAATCCCACGGAAACAAAATCAAAGAGAAATGAAAAGTCTCGCTTTGGGAGCAGGCAGGGCTCAGAAAGATTTTGGTTTGTAACGCAGTCTACCGACCAGACAGGTACATCTCCTTACTCCTGCGCTTTTTCTCCAGGCGTCTCAGACGCTTCTCCTCCCGACGCCGGGCCTCCTCTGCCTCCTGGTGCTGCCGGCACTTGTGGAAGTTCTCCACCACCACCCCCACGAACATGTTGAGCACGAAGAAGCTGACGATGAGCAGGAAGGAGATGAAGTAGAGAAGCATCCAAGGGTTATGGTTCTGGATGGGCTAGTGAGGTGGAGGAGAAAAAAAATGAGAGAGAGGAGAAGTGATGTGGATGAGATGTGTGCAAGTCGGCATATTTGGCACCACGTAGCTAAAAGGCAGTACTGTACAGCTGTGTGGGGAGGAGGAGAGTGCTGGGAGGACTTACATTTTTCCTCTTATTCAGTTTTTACTGACTGGAATTGTAATTTTTTTTTGTAAAACCTGCCCTAGTCTCCATAACTTGGCTTATGGAAATTATTTATTTTGGCACTTACTTCACATAGCTTAAAATAAATCTCAGTGCATCTGTATCATCCCACCTGGGTGATTTTTTTTAGGTAAAGACAGGTTTCAGCTTATTTTTTTGAGATAAGTGCTCACTGTTAATGTTTTTTCTTCTTATAGGACATTCTGAAGCAGGAGAAAACTGAATGCGAAGAGTTACAAGTAGTTACAATCAGGTACTACTCACTGAAGACTCTTGACTAACCTTTGCTGATGTCTCACATCACAGAATGCTTCTTTCATGACATCTCTGGTTGTCTCCCCATCTCATGCATGTTTGCTCATATTCATCAGGTCTTCTATGGAGCCACAGTGCAATAGCACACATGGGACAACTCAAGAACTATCTTTGTAATTAAAATCCTCATCAGTGCTTGGCTGTATAGTACAAGGGGTGCAGCCACTATAGGAGCTGTTCAGTGGAGGGCAGAAACCCTCGGCAGCCTGACATGGACCACAAGAAGGTCCCACAACTCTGCTCCTCCCTGGCACTTGATCCAATGATTCTATCATGATTCTATGATTCTACGAAAATGAGGGTTGACTGGGTATATCACTGATGCCTGATGAAGTAAGAGATAAAAACGTATGCAGCTTATGGAACCTCAAAAACCAGTCACCCAAGTATGGAATTTCTGATGGCAGCACTTTTAATCTCTGGGTACATTACCTGTTGGTCAATACCCACAGCATCCAGACCATCATACATGATGTTCACCCAGCCGTCTTTGGAGGAAAGGACAAACAAGGACATGAGAGCCTGTAAGAAGAAAAGCAGGGAAGACTGTTCTAGCATTTTAGCCCTCAAGGAGGAAACTAGTAACGGGCAATGCTCAACAAAACAATACACAGCTCCTAACACATGATCTGGCCCAGTGTTGGTGGAGAAATGCAATATACTGTGGTTTGGTTTTACCTGTTTGCATGTCTGGCTTAAAAGCGAGCGAACTGGTAACACTACTTCTCCCTCACATATAGATTGATTTTTGCTCAGCCACATCAGGCTGCCCAGTTGCTTAAGCATGATTAAAAATCGATGTCAGGCTGGCCAAATGTCATGAGGTTTTATAAATTAATCATACACCCCAGTTTCTATATGGACTTTCTAGCCAGTACAGAAGACCTTATTGTTTTTTCATTTGTAAATCTAACATCTGGAAGCCAAAAGATTAAAAGTGACAGTTGAGATCCACACAAAAGGGACTGCATGCAAAAACAGCTCTTCTAAGACAAAACTCTCTTATTAAAGAGAAATTGTATAACTTTAGGCAGTCTGACTGCAAAACATCAACAGGTGACCTGATTCATTCCTTCCCAAAGTCAGAGTTGTCTCTGACTGATGATATCTACACTGTTCTTGGAAGCTTCCTCTGATAGATGTTCTACACCTTTCTCAAAAATACATTTTAAATGCTCACTTACTAAAAACTGGTACAAAAAATCCCTCAGTGAGGACTTTACCTGTCCCAAATTGTCAAAATTGTACTTCCGCCGAACCCATCTGTAGTGTGCATTAGTGCAGTCAGTCTTCGTAGTGATGTTTTTCACATCAGGACCATCGCAGTAGTAGAACTTGCCTTTAAAAAGCTGTATTTGAGAAGCCAAAAAGAAAGAAAAAGAACAACAAAAAAAAGGAGCAGCTATGGAAAATCTGTCCCCCTGATTTATCTTTCTGTCCCCTGGTAGAACTTTTTGCCAAGTTCAAATTCCTTTTCTTTCCTCCCAACTCAGACACCTGTCTTAACGCACACAGCAGGAAACGAACTCAGGTGAAAATTCAGGTCTTGAGACAGAGTTGCTTCTTGCCTCAGACACAACAGTAGGAAGGAGATCCTTCAGCTCTGTTTTGATGGGGGATAGGAATCTCTCCTCTAGAGGAAGAGCTATCCTATAAATCCCAGCACACAGAGCCAGGCGGGATAGCTGGAATCTGTTTTTCCCTTCCCCTAGCCAGAGAGGTCTTGTCTTGTAATCTTGTGCACCTTCCAATGAGCAGATGTCAACCCCACCCCTGAGCACTCCTTTTAGGGTCTGGCTTTTCTTTCCCAACAACTAATTGAAATCCTCTCCTGGAGAGATTCAAACTCATTACTTCCATCTTAACCCCAGGTGACAAAAACTCTGGCAGCAGCTGCTTACAGACGGCAGTGATGAGGGAAATACTCTACCTGCACCCCTAAAATCCCAAAGATAATGAAGAAAGCACAGCAGATGAGAACAATATTCCCAATCGGCCTCAAGGAGGATATCAAGGTTTCTACCACCAGCTTCAGACCTGGGGCTCTGCTGATGACTCTGAAAAAATAGCAAAACAATAAAGCCTTTTTTTTTTTTTTTTTAAAATGCATTTCATATTATTGTATGTTTGTTTTTCCTCTCCTGCTTGGGCTGCAGTGAAGCCATCACAGCCCCTCTCTATCTGCAGGCAGCATTCAGAGATGATTACTAATGAAGTTAGGCAACCAGAACATCCACAGTTACGTTAGATGGAATTAAAAGTGTAAGACGCTGTGTAGGGCAACCACTTTCTAGTAACAGAGAGGAGGAAATACTCTCTACTGGCAAGATATCATGGAGGTTCTCACTACAGCTTGGTCCAGAGGGCTGGGTCCCCTGAGGTCCCTGTGAACAAAGCAGAGGGACACAAAACAGTGCCCACCTTGCCACCACTGAGATTACCAGAAGCCTCAAGGCAAGGTCAGAGCGCTCGGCTGCCCTGCTGGCCCAAGCCTTGTGACAGCATCTCAAAAATAGTCATTTTGATTTGAATTTCAGTTTGTGTAGCAATGAGTTCCTGAGCGGACTCTTCACCAACAGGGACTTGCGACCAACAGCCCCACAGCCAAAAGGTCATCCCATTAAAGAGCAGCATGGTTTGCTTGCTGTGAGGTGGTAAGAGGCCAGGCATGCCCTGAGCACAGCCTGGAGCAGGTACTGTGGAGAGCAAGTATTTTCCTTTTCTGTTTAAGTGCCTGGAGAATGGCTCTCTTATAGGTGTCTGAAACATGTGTTTGCACACAGAAGTGTAACCAGCCTGAGCAAGCTTTTCTGGGCAGGCAGGTCTATTGACTGAATAACACCAAGGGTTTTTTTAGGAGGGGCCTGCAGAGCCATTGCAGGGTAATGAGGCTTTCATACCTGCCAGACACAGAAAACATCAGAAGTGTATGCTGCAGGGACAGGGGGTTTCAATATGGTCTTGTTTTGGCTGCACATAAAGTGGCTGTCTGCGCTGCACCTACAGAGCATTAGGAATGGTTCCTGGAGGAATCCTAGAAGCTGTAATAAGTGAAGCCACCATCAGGTGTGATGGATTCCTCCCTATTAGTAGGATCTGACCTAGTTATTCTCCAAGACCAATTCTTTTTTCCCCTTATGTTTTCTTATGAGCTGCCTGCGCTTTGACTTCTGTCCCTAGGTACGTGTGTCACACAGGTGCCTGCAACCAAACCAAGCCACAGTTTGTCCAGGTGATCAGAGCAGCCAGCACTGCAAGGGGACATCGCTGCCACCAACAGAACAGTGTGGGAGCACGAGAGGAGGTAAATGCTTATAAAGCTGTTTGTCACCAAAAACACAGAGCAGCAGACAAATAGCTCTTGCACTGTCAGTCATGGGCCTAAACAAGACTGCCTCTTTCTAATATTCTCATAAGCAAGCAGCAAGCAGCTTTTCATGAGATGGCCTACAGACCTCTGGAGGTACCTATCTTACTGCCACTGAAATTTCATGAAAAAAGCCTTGTGTTTCTTTCTTGCTGAGCAGGATGGAAATAGAACAGGAGCCATGAGCTGATAAAAATCCCCCAAGCATTAACACTCTCTGTTATTGCATCACTGTAAACAAAATACAAATTCTCTTTATTTCTTTTCTCAAATAATGAAAGCATCTCTCAATCGTATTCCTAGCTGAGAGCCAAATTGTTTTGCAGCGATGTTAGATATGCAGGCACAGGAGAGAAGATATAGATGCCTGAGCTTATCAAATTATCATCAGCACCTGTTCAATTGCAAATTCTCTCCCAGCCAATGCTACCTTATTGCTTGGGAATGGCTGCGAGGTTGCACAGTTTAACAAGGAGAGAGACTGATTTGTAAAACGGTGATAAAATTGCAGGCTGGAGAAGGCATTCAGTGCTCTAACTGCCTGAGTATGATAACACCAAACTCCATCCACTCTTCTCCATACTGGAGAAGACAAGTTATAATTAGAGCTAATTTCACTCTTTTCAAACGGTTTCACAAGACAAGAGCTCCCCAAAGATGATACCATGTTTCAGCTTTTCATGTTATTAAGCAATGCCTTGATGGATCACACACATCTTTCCCAATGTCCTGATTTATGAACACAAAACAAACTCTATCCAGGAACACACCGGAGAGGTCTCAAGGTCCGCAGCAGTCTCAAAACTCGAAGGACACCCAGGATCTTTGCTCCTCCTGCTGATGCCATGGAGACAATAATGTCTATGATAGATACGAAGACCAAAACTCCATCCAGGACGTTCCAGCTGCTCTGCAGATAGGTGTTCTCCCCAGAGAAAAAGCCAAGAGCTACTACCTACAGCCAGGAGAGGAGGGACATTTAAAACTGCATCCATATCATAACTATGTCAGATTTTCAGCCTCTGTCAGGAGTCACTATGTGTCATGGGATGGAGATGTAATTACCTTAACCATCATTTCAGCCACAAAGATTGCAGTGAAGATGTAATTAGAAACACTCAGGAATATCCTCTCCTGTAAAACATAAGCCAGCAAAAAGCAGCATGTTTTTTAAAGAGGATAGGAAACAAACATCTTCTATTTTTCAGGGTCTTTCACTGACAAGATTAAGGTGTTCAAGTGAGGTCAAGGAATAACATGACTCACAGTGCTGTGCGGATCTATGTCTGGTCGCTCCAGTGCTATTGTAATGCAGTTGAGAAATATGAAGACCAGCACCACATGATCAAACATTTTGTGGGCAATGACCTTCTGGCACATCACTCGGAACCTGGAGAAATGGAGGAAAGAAAAATATCCTTCAGATATTTGGGTTGGAGAGAGACTCCCACCTGAACGGCATGTCCTTGAAAGCCACCAGCAGCTGTGCCACCAGCATCACGTGGTGAACTCGTCTCCCTCCACAAGCACAGAGTTTCTACCATTATCAGAAATAAATGAGGAGTAAACACAGTTAAACCATTCTTGTTCCCAGACAGGCATGGAGTGAGCCATGCAACAACTCTGCCACAGTTAACAGAAAAGTTACCTAAAAATCAAGGGTCAGATTTATAAAACACTCAGTGCTTCTGCTTTGGAAGGATCTTTCCCAAGGGAAGGTCAGCTATAAATGTCATAGTCCTTTACTGCCCAGATGTGGTGGGCTGGGATTTCTTACCGATTCTGTGGGGAAAACAAGTAGAGGGACCAATCCTCGTGACTCTTGCACCACTCTGGTTTGTAGGGCTCCAGGACTTTACGAATCCGGTAGCAGTAACTCTGGATAGAAAAGAAGAAACACCTTTTCTTCCTCTTTTATTTTCCTGCCTCTTCAGCTTCCACAGTCCTTCTGTGAAAGGGAGCAGTACCTGGCATTTCAGAGTGCCTGAAGGTAGTCCCAGCACTGGGGCAGAGCTAAGGAGGCATAGGGAGGGTTTGCCATATCTTTCTAGTGAAATAGGGAGGAAAGGAGGGGAAGAAAGGGGCTGCTTTACAGCGTGATACAAACATGACAAATCAAGGCTTCTAAGAATGTATCATTTTGAGATCCAGAGCCGTGTCAGAACCAAAACAGCCTCAAACAATCACGAAGTTAAACAGTGAAGAGAACACTCTTTCTGAACTTCCAAGCCTTCAAGATACCAAACAGCTCCTGAGAGCAAAGTCATGAGTTCTGTGATCTACAGCTCATTTCTGGAGGCTTCCTGACCAAGACGACAATAGCAGCCAGACAAAAAAAATAGGTAAATGCCAGCACATTCTGTTAGAGACCACTGCAATGTAACAGCCCACATCATTAGTGTGAAAACCTTTTGGGAAACAGAGGCCATAGATTGGTTTTATCTACACCAGCCACCAGACCCCAACACGCCTGAGCTGGAGCTGGATTTTAATCAGCCTTCTTGGAGCGCAGGCTGATTAAAAGTGGCCGATTAAGCAGCCACTTAATGCACGAGTACCCACTTTTCCCCTCAGCTTACATCCTCCATGTCATCCTCATAGTCCACAGCCTCTTCCTTGTGGCCATCGATGTGCAGGAAGAACTCACTG
Source organism: Chrysolophus pictus (assembly GCA_037305975.1). Lineage (NCBI taxonomy): Eukaryota > Metazoa > Chordata > Aves > Galliformes > Phasianidae > Chrysolophus > Chrysolophus pictus. The sequence goes on from CM074589.1 coordinate 5,317,223, forward strand.
GGGACGTGCACCATCTTGCCATTGCAGTCTTGGTACTCAGCAGGCAGAACAGCCATGGGGCTGATACTGAGCGAATGGCGCATGGGGGGCAGCTGCAGCAGCTCAGGCAGGTCTAGGGAGCTGCGGTAATCCAAGGACTCTGCCCGGCGGTGCAGTGAGGGCCTGCTGACTGTGCTGGACTTGGCGTCATCGGAGTCATCATCTGTGCTGCCTTTCCCCTCTCCGGAGAGCAAAGACTCTCTTTCACCAGATTGGTTCTTCTTCTTGAGGCTTGGGGCTCTGCCCAGGCTGTTCCAGCTTGAGCGTCGGCTTCCCCAGTTGCTGTTGGTACCCCAGTTGGCACAAGGGGAACTGCGGAGGCTGGACTGAGAGAGGAGAAAGATATTTGAGGGTTTGTTTGCAGGAAGAAGTAAAGGGTATGGCATTTTCTCCAGACTGGAAGATCCCTCTTGTTGCAAAGCGTGTCTTCCCATTCCAGCTTTCCTTACTGCTCCAACTTCATCACACCAATGTCTTTACTTGGGAATCAGGCACCCACTGTGAAGGCACTCCTTGAACTACACCCACAGCACAGCTACCAAACCTCCATGCTTTATCACTTCCTACTGTCCTGGTAATGTCAGTTGTGCATAAGAACTAAACCCAAAGATGCTAACTGCCAAAACAGCATTTTTTTTCCTCACATCCAAGTGGTTTCAGCACACAACCTCCTTGGCTTCCAGAAGGGTGCTGGCACCCAGTCACCCAAGTGTCACTTGGAAACTGTGCCCAAATTTGCATTGCTTTCTCTTCAATTTGCTGCATAAGGAGGTAGAATGAATGTCTTTCTCACAGTGAATTCCTGGCTGTGAGCAGTGTGTTAGTGCCATTTGGATGGCAGGTGATTGCTACACTAAGAGCACTTAAGGTCAGCACAGGAAGACTAGAAGGAAAATTCCTTTTCCCTTCATGGCTTCCTCCCAGCACAGAAACAAGGCAAACTGCCTTTCTCCTCCTGTTCCTCAGTGTTGGCCAGCTCTCCTTTGACTGCTTCATCTTCCTTTGGCTGTTGGCACTGATGTGTTCTCAGAGAAAGGATTCAAACCATGAACAACCCTCTCCAACTACTCACAATCCCATGAAACCCCAAGGCAAACAGCAGTCATCTCTATTTTCTTTTCAAAAGCACTACCTTGACTAAGCAGCTTACCAAAGGGATAGTGACTGTCTCTGTATAAAGTGCCTTCACAGTCTGCTGCCTTGATTTGAACATGATATTGCAGTTACAGAGGAGAGGAATAGGACAGATAAACAGCAGCAGAAATCCACTTTGTCTATTAATTCTGCTCCCTCTGTTTTCTCAGAGCTGCCCTCCTGCTCCCTGGTTGCAGGCAAAATACAATCAGTTGCCACACCAGCCAGCTCCAGCCTGATCTCTGCTCCGTGAGCTGTGCCCAGTGGCAATCAGTCTGCTCACATTTTGCTTTCTCTATTTCCCCTCCAACAGGGCTGCCATACAGTAAAGGGGGCTCAGCTGTTGGGGTCAAATGCTTCATTTCCTGCAGATTCCAGCTCCAACCCTAAAACACTGATCTCACTATGCTCCACGGGTACACTTGACACCATGGACAGCATAGCATGGCCAGCAGGTTTGGCAGAAGGTGCCTGCATCTCCTCAGAGTGGTTTGCTAGGCCAGCTGCATCAACCTATTTCACATTGCTGCTCTCTAGGGAGGAGGCTTGGCATGGACTTCTGATCAGATGTTGGGCAAGAAAACACTGAATCCCAGCACATCCCCCTCTGCCTACTTCACATATTCACTGTCCTTGAATCTAATGCTATCACTGTCCTGCCACAGTGTCCCACACCCACTCATTTCTCCCTCTGGAATTTGTTCTCCTGCCTTTCTGCATACTTCCCATCCCTCTGCCTTCTCCATTTTACAGCAGTGTAACACACAGTGAGAAACACAGCAGCTGGCCCTGCTGAGTTGTGGCAGCACCAGAATCACTTTGTATAGAACTCTGTGCATGCAATACCTGTGCTACTTTCAGGCACTTGAGAGAGAGTAGTTAGCCTTGAAAACCTACCGAGGACTTCTGATCGTAGGTCAGGGGATCTAGAGAAGCATTACTCCCTCTCCTTGAGTCCACAAAAGTGTGCACTGAATCCATGTGTGGGGAACACTTCGGCGTGGGCATCGGTGTGGCAGCTGTGCGCATGATTATAGGGGGTGGCATGCTGCCCCTGCCCTCCAGGTGCCCATTCGGAGTGACGGCAAGTGAGTACATCTTCATCTCTGGAGAGAAGGGGAGAGAAAACACATGGTGGATGTTCAGCCAGAGCGACAGAAATCACTCATCAAAACATCGTTCTTTGGGTCTTTTTGGAAACTCCTCCAAACTGAGATTAAAAGTTGCGGGGAATACAGAGATTAAGTGACCACAAGGCAAATGCCACAGTGTTCTCTAAAGGGAGCTGCTTTTGTTCGGTGTTTCTGGGGATTAGGAGAGAGGAGTCACAGTTTTTTGGTTCTGAGCGAGAGTTTCCAGGTAAAGGCCACTGAAGACTGGCTAAACTCACCCTACAAAGTCAGTCTGTTGTCCCTGACATAGCCTCCTGTGCAGAGATTTTAATGCTGTTCTCATGTGCTCTGAGCTCCTTTGCGTGGAAGGCACGAAGCAAACATTAGTCACTGCCTTTAGACATCTGTTCAGAGGGCAGGAAATGGAAACGGCTTCTAAACATCTACACGCCTAGAAGAATAAACCTTCTGTAACAGAGAAATTGAATGGTGTATCTGAATGTGGTAATGTAGGAAGTATTTCAGCTGTAGAGCACGTATGGACTGCTGCAACTGTATTCAAACTGAGGACAAGCCAGATGTAATGCCTCTGGCCCTACGGAGTGCATCAGCCTACTTTCAAACACAAGAGTGAAGTTCAACTAACTCTAGTTTTACTGGGTTTAGTTGATTCTGGTTTAATAACTGTAGCATCACAGTCCTATAGAGGGCAAAGGATGAGACCATCTGTGATGGGCAGGAAAGATGGAGAAGTCTGCAGCAAGAAATCCAAGTAAGTGCATTACCCCTGCTATTTCTCCTTCACTGGCTGCTTTTGTAATGCAATGTGCTTCTACTGTATCATCTGTTTAGTTGCTGGCTTGGACACAAATATCTGATCTGCACCACAGAAGTCCCTGGGAACACTGCCACTCACTTCAAGGGGTGGAAGATCCAGCTCAAAATTTGCTCATCTGCAATACACGTTCCTCTTGCCAGTGTATTTGTTTACAGACCAACAGCACTGTAATAGAATTGTTAATGTCCTTATGCTGTTTAGTCACTGGTTGGCAAATAGGAGGCTTATGGAGACGCATCATTTCCCATGGACTTTGACTGACAATAAGCTGAGCCCTGTTTTCTGTTCTTCTACTACCTGAGAAGAGGTGAAAATATTTCTTTCCCATAGAACTCTCTTATTATTTGAAATTGTCCACCAAACAATTGGTGCAAAGGAAATTTAAGCTGTTTGCAGCTTAAATTAGCCTTGCCAGCTATTTGCAATGGAGATTCCTCTCCTATTTGGTGTTTGGAATTTGTTATTTGATCTGCAGTCCGAGTAGCTGTGTCACCTTGCTGTGATCTAGCTCTATCTCAGCTTCCTCAACGAATTACTTCTGCCTCTTCCTAAGCCGAATTCCATCTGTTCACCAAAATCAGCATCATTTCCTTAGCTGAAATGACCCCTAGTTTACAAATACTTAAAGTAATCCTAACAAAAGCCCAAGCTGAGCATAAAAACACAGAGAAACTAAACTGGCTCCTGTTTACCACTGTAATACTCGCTCTCTTTCAATACCATTCCATTCCCCTACTTGCTGCAAACACTACTGAGTGAAAACCATCACCTATTATCCCATGCTTATTGTGCAGCAGTACTACATGCAGTAGTACAGTGTGGACTTACTTCAAACCAGCTGTCAGGTCCCCCTGCAACACAAATAATCAGCACCATTTCCATCAATCAAACCTCGCCTAAATGCTCTTGTGAGAGGAATCAAAAAGAACAGATGAGAACATGATTGATCAGAAAAGCTGCTGAGAAGTCGTGTGAGAATACTGCTGTCAGCAAACTGTTTTGTGGTAATGATACAGAAGAAACGACAAGACATAACTAAATATTCTACTAAAGATGGAATGAGGAAAGACATTTGTTTAAAGGAAACATCAGTGCTCATTTAGCTTCCCAACATGTTTCACGTAGTTGCTCTGTTAACACACCTATCGGACTAATTGTGAATCAAAAATGATTCTTCCACTCTCTTCCATACATTTCAAGGAGAAGATGACTGTGGAGGAGAGCTGCAGCACAACTCAAATTCATGGGAAAACGGAAACGAGATTCTACCTGTTGCACGGAGGTCTTTCAGCTTCTCAAAATCATCATCAAAGTTGGCAGATGTCTTATCCTCATCTGTGTCTGACCTATTGGCATCCCCCTGCAGAGAGGAGAAGGTAATTAACAGATTCATTTCATCTTTAGCACAAAAGCCATTTGGATTAGTTAGAAGCTCAGATATACCTCAGCTTATCGTGGTCAGTCAGAGCTCAGCCCAACGACCACGAGAGGAGACTGCCAAGCTCCCTCTATGCTGCCCTAGGGAATGGCCCCTTTTCCTAGGTATGATTCATTTTCATGCTTAGAAAGAATGATATTGTGATTGTGACAACCATTCCTGCAGTGTTGTTGCACTGTTCCTTCACTGCCCAACCTGCTACCAATAATGACCAGCCTAAGTCACGTGCAAGCCTATCACCAAAGAGATACTGCCTGGTTCTCTTCTGCTGGTGGGTCTGCAGTGAGAAGGGATTCTGGCAGGCTACCAGCATGGCTGGCTTGATCCATCGAGACCTCAGTAAAGCAGTGCAAACCAGTAGCAAAAGGCTGGATTGAAGCAGCCTTCAATCTCTGAGCCTAGAGAAAGGAGCAGAGTTCCTTAACTGATGCCTGAACAAATTACCATGGTTTCTAGAGACACGGTGCTAAAGCGTCAGCGAACTTAATTTCATCCGTGATGTATTGCTAACTGGTGCAGCCAAACAGACAGGATGACTGATAGGTTTACGCTCCTTTATTCATTTTCTCTGTTTCAGAGCAGAAGCATCACTGCAGAGTAGCTAAAAGATTTGCATAATTTTGGAAGGTTTGTTGGCTTCTCTGGAGCAGCTCTGGGGTAGGTTTCAAAACGACAGGGGAACAATGGAAGCACAAATATGCAATTATGGTCCTGTTTGAAATTTGGCTGCTTGTTGTCCTAAGAGTAAATGAGGAATAGTCTGTACTAAAAATGGTTTTGTGGCCAGTTAAGCCTATTCTCTTCTAGGGATACGCCTGCCAAACTTGCTCCACAGGCAGATCAGAAGCTGAGATTAAGCTGAGATTGTGTACTGTGATTCACAGTGTAATTTTTACTGTCCTTGCTGAAATATTGCTGATGGTTCAGAGCTTCAAGCTGCTCTAATGTGCACCCTCTTAGCTGCACAAGTCTCCCAGGAGTCACTCTCCACCCAAGGGAAAGAAACACCTGAGCCAAGGGAGGAGAGGTGCACATCATGCCTGTCATCACTGCTAACAGCATTTCTTCGCAGGAGGGCAAAGTCAGAGAGGTCGAAATGCGGATTTCTGCCAACATACCAACAGAACTAGAGATGAAAAAAGAGAAGTCAGCTCCATCCAGCTCCAGTTTCTTCCTGGGAGTTATCCAAGGAGACTGTAACAGTCTCTGGTTTACAAACAGAGATAAGTTATGCATTTATAAGTGAACCGAGCTCTTGCAGCCAAAACACAGCCCTGAGAAGGGTTTTCTGTAGCACAGCTGATACCTCACTGTGAGGCATCTGACAAGCCCATAGGCCTGATGTCAAATTCTATAATAAATGGAAGTGGAGAGCAAAATGTGCCCTGCAAATGTCATGCCTGTGGTTGCTGGCCTTTTCCGAGGCAGCACTGAGTGAATAATACAAGCTTTGAAAAGTACTCCTTACACATATTTAAATCGCAGTCCACAACAGCTCCGAAAGGAGCCATTAAATCTGAGCAAGAAATGACAGCCAGTCGGCCAGGTCTGTAATCACACACTCAGAGAAGATTGCACAAGTTTGCCCATTTCTGGCTTCGTATTAGCAGATGATTCAGCCTCTAAGAAAGCAGGCAGGCAAGGAACAGGACCTACACAGTACAAATGTACCTGCGAGCTGCCGGGCTGCTGAGTGGAGAAAACCTTCTTGTGGCCTCAAACACACAGCATCAAAGGCTGCTCGGGGGCTGCAAGTGTAACAGAGATGTGGGGGACTTTGCAAGGGCCCTCTGTTCTTAAGTGTAAGACTGCTTGAGCTAAGAATGAAATCTCCATGCACTAAAGAGGTAGAGCCAAGGGGACAGAGGTAAATAGGAGAACTCAGGGTTCCCAAATGTCTCCACTTTGCTATGAGCATCAGTGTGCCAGCAACAAGAGGAGCAGGAGTGGTTTCCAGTCATTCAGGTCACACCTCCTGGTTATCATCTATTTGGGTTTCCCCGGCATGCCCTCTTTTTGCCACCCAGATTTGCTGGTTGGTGCAATCACAGGAGATCTGACATATGGCTGCCCACTGAATACTTCTTTTCTGAACTACCATGTGGCCAACGTACCACTAGCTTCAAAATTCAGTTCAGAAAAATCTATTGCATTAGCACAGACTTTATTTTGCTATGGCCTGTGTTGTTTACCAACAGAACGGAGGTCAAACACAGCCACTCTTATTACAAATCTCCTAGAGGAAAATCATGTTTGGTCTGGAAGACAGCAGTTACTGCAGGGCTTGTAGAAATACTGGTAATTCTTTACTTTGGTCTCACTAGGTTAATGTACATCTTCATCTGCCACACATTCCTAGCACATGAATATGGCAAAGGTGTTACAGTATTCAGAGCAGAGCCAGCAGATGCTGAGGTCTGTGACACTAAGAAAAGGACACGAGTTTGGAAGCAAACAGCATTAACATTAGCTCTGACTCATGGGACATAGCTTGCTCTTGGAAAAGGATCTTCATGCTCTTTGCAGCCAGCTGTGCTAGATTTTCAGAGCATGGGCCCCACTGGACAAGCCATCGGGATGCTCACTCATGCAGTGCAGAGCCATTCATTCTGAAAGCAGAGAGCTGGACCACTTGCATCTCCTCTGTGTGTGCAGGTGGCACTCACAGCCCTCAGCATCCATGGAACAGCCCTCAGCAACATACAGCAGGGTTGTTTTTTCACAATCTGGGCCTTGGTTCCTGTTGTTTCAATTAATTTTCCTCTGTTAGTGCTGTGAGGAAGCTAGGAGGGATGTTTTAATAATGAATCTATGCAGACATCCTTGAAGGACATAATGTGGCTGTGCTGGCTTGAGAGAAGGGAATTGTTGGTCCATGAATATTTCAATTATATTCCATGGTCCGTGATGGCTTGTCTAAGTGTGATATAAACACGGCAAATGAGAGCATGATGCCATTTCTGGGGAAAAAAATGAAAAGTGAAAAAAACCCATAAAAACAGAGTTTCTTTGTCTTCTTTCCCTTGGGAGCTAAGGCAGTGAAAACTGAAACCATTCTCTCATTTTGTTTCTTAGTCAGTGTGCCTCTGAAGCCACTCCAGCTTTTCCTTCTTGATGGTCACAGAAATAAAAAAGCAATAATTAAAAAATTCCAAAGCGTGACATAAGCCTTTCTGATAGCACTGTTCCCAGCTTTAACTGAGACTGGATGACTTTTGCTAAGTTTCAAATTCATTTCCATTTGCACTACAGACATTAATTTCAAGTGTGAGTAAAAATTTATGTGGCCTATATCGTATCCTATGTATCTCAAAATTTAATGTTTGCAACCTTGCAGTGCAGCTTTTTTAATTGCTGGACCACTACTCTCAAATAACAGACAAGGGACAGAGACTCAAGCAGTGTCCTGGATTCAGCAGTTTGCATCCTACCTGCTCCACATGACATGAGGAGCATCATAAAGGAACACAAAAGACAGTATAAATGTGAAATTTAGGCAAGCTAAATCCATCCTAAGTGACTTCCACCCCACAGCGGATTAACCGAAGTGCTGCTCACCCAAGTCTCGTGCCAAGTCCAGCTGGCCTTATTTGTAAGGACAGACTCAAATGAGCTCCACATGCCCAACCCAGCTTATCTGCACTGCTTAAGGTTAAATTTAGTGCTGCCTGCATGACTGGATCCACTGACGTGAACTGATCCATACAATCCTGCCTGCGCATGGTTCGCATTTTCTCCCTCCCCCTGCTCAGATCTCTTACCTCTGCCTGGAAGCCTTCCACCAGAATGGCAACCAGAAGGTTGAAGAGCACATAATTGCCAAAGGTCATCAGGGCCACAAAGTAGAGCGCTGCCCATGAAGATGTTGATGCCATTCCATTGTACAGAACTACATTCCAGTCCTCTTGAGTGAGGATCTGCAGAGAGGTGAAGGGGAAGACTCTGATTACTCCACTCCTCTCATGCATAGCAGCTGCATCCAATTCCTCGCTGACATACTCGTTTCTTCCTCTCCTTCTGACCTTTTCTAAGCATAATTATGAGCAGGTCTCTTGAGACAGATAGCAAAACATTCATTTAGTCAGAGCTTCACACAGGAGAGCTCTCCCCTGACCAAACCTCCCCTCTCTGCAGGAAGATGTAGCGTGCAGCTGCCCGTAAGATGACTAGTTCAGATCCAAGATATAGCAATATAAAGGATATGGTAGTAAAAGTCCCATTATTTGGCAGGGGTACTGCCTCCTTCAATAACCATCAATAGGTAACAGACCTGGGGCCGGGGCTGTTGTCCCCCCTAGAGATGCTCTTTTTAAGGTATATTTTTAAGGGCAGGAAACATAATATTTGACATGATTAATGACATGAGGTGGCTTCAGAAAGTCAGAGAAGCAAAGCAGCTTCCACTGGGTAAGACTACTGACAAAATGGACAAAAAAACACATATCTTTGCAAAGTCTTGCTCCAAGGGATCTTCCTCAGGGATTCCCACTTTCCCAGATTCCCTGAAACTCAGAAATCCAGGGGCCTATGGAAAACAGATGAGAGCTGCATGCTGCTCATTAATTTAGGCTTGCAGTGAGAGTGGTCTCTAACCCTCCTGAAAATAAGGTAGCTTTGGGGGTAGGAATGCAGTCAGTAGCACTAAGCCATGTCTCTTGTTTAACCTTCATGGGATGTAGGGCCAAACCCTTGTGCTCTGTGCCGACTCTATTTGTCAATGAGACTGTCAGAATAAATGCAGAAGTCTGTATTTATATTGGAAAAAAACCAAAACAGAACAAAACCAAACCAAATCTATGAGACTACAACTGATTTCTCCTTGCTTCTTTGCAAGAAGAAAAACTGCAAGAAGTTATAACATTCACAGTGAAGGCTCTGGACAGGTTTGCACCTTGCATTTAGAAACTTTGCTTAATATTGTTTACACTGTGCTCCATTTGCTGCACTTAGGCTGTAAGGACTGAGCTTTTTAACAGAAAAGACTAATCTTTATATTTAGAACGTCCTGGACATAGCAGCTTATTGCTCCATTATGGAATAGCCAGTGATTTCGAGTGTATAACAGACCTTGTTCACAGAGGAAACACAGCTTTTGGCACAAAGACTTCCCCAGCAAAAAGAGCCAGCAACACCAGCTCTGATTTGTGATAGTATTTGCTACTCTTGGTTAAATGAAATTGTTCAGGAAGTGCATTTTTGTGTGTGCAGTGAAGACAAGTGAGGAGACAGATATCTACACAACAGGAGCAGAATGGGCAGCAGACTGTGGGTTTTGACCTTAACTACTATATATATAAAGGGAAAAGAAGAGTGGATTTTCAAGTCTTCTTAGACTTTTACTGACAACAGGATTCAGAGCTTACCTGAAATACTGTCACAATGGCCCAGAGCAAGGAATCAAAATTCTTTCTATCTGGAACTGTGTCTCCTGTATCAGTCTTCAGACTGAACTTGCATCCAAAAAGATGCATGCCGAGAATGCTGGAGTGGGAGGAAAAAATTAAATAAATGGAAGAAATAAATTATTGTGCAAAATACGGTTGCAGGAAGGGTTCAGTACTTTTTTATGACACGTTTTCCCCTCCCAGTGTTCCTTCTGCCAGTGGTATCTCCCAGGAAGACGGGCTCTGCATTACCACTGACATGCATGATCACTGATCAAATCCTGCTATTTGGCTCTTGTGTGTCATGTGTCATTACAATTATCTATGCTGAAGTCAAATCAGGCATCTCATGTTTCTAAAAAACGGCAAATCACACTGCCAGCTGCCTAATCCGTCCGGTTTCCAAGAACAGGATCCTAAGGAGCATTATGGGGTCAAACAGACAAAAGCTTTGGAGTCTGTATAACCTCCACCTTAAATACGAGGCTGGTAGAGTCCAGTTTCTGACAGTTTGCTGAGACACAGCTAAAGGAGATTCCAAAGAACTCCAGAGCAATTGTTTTACTGTTGTTGCCTGTTTGTGTTCCTCAGTCATTTACAGAATTACAGTTTTGCACGGAAAACAGAGGCTGCAAGGAAATAAATCATCTGTTGAGTGTCTGCTTGTCAGTCTATTGTGAGCACTTCTGTCATGCAGGCAGCCTCGCAGAAGTGCTGCATTCTCATCTATGCATTATATAAGCAGACAGAACGATTAATGGAAGGAGAAGAACTGCAGCCTCTGGTACCTGAAGATAAAAATGAAGAGCATGAGCAACATGCAGAAGGTGGCAACGTTGTCCATTGTCTTCATCAGGACCACCAGCTGGCGACGGAGGGCGGGCATGAAGCGCACCAGCTTCAGCACCCGGAGCAGCCGGAAAGTTCGGAGCACGGAAAGACCGCCGTCCGACTGCCCGATGATCTCCCAGACACTGCAGGAAGCCAAGAACAACTATAAGCAGCAGCCCTGTACACTGAAAGCCCTAAGCAGGCTGGCTTCCTGCAGGATTTCACACCATTTAAGTCCTAAAGGGGTAGTTTATTTGCTGCTGCTTTCTCACTTTTGAAAAACACCTTTGCTTCCAGCTGTGCAGAGCCACAAACTCATGCACAACCTATGTCCTTTATAGCTGGTTTCTTGGTTCTTTAATTCCCTTGCTTGTGGCTATTCACAACACAGCACGTCTCCTGCTGTCACTACACACAGCCACAAGCCTAGCCACAAGAAGCAGATTACAATTTTGTACCAAGCTAATATGCAGAGGGATTTACATTTGTGGGGGTGGGTTGGTTTGATCTGTGTTTAATATTTAACAAGCCACAACTGGCCTTTGTTCTGGGCCTTTTCTCCGTTTCTCACTTTTCTCACTTCTCTGAATCAAAGCGATGGGCCAACAGAAGTCAAGAGCACTATCTTGATTTACACTTTCTATGTCTCCCCTGTCTTCTCTGCTTCAAATTATCAACCAAGGCGTGAACAGTGTTGGTACATCCCAGCACGGAGAGGTGCTGCACAACCTTCTCACATGCATGCTGTGCCATCCTCAGTGCAGGCTGAGACAGTATTGCCTTGGGAGAGGAGAGCAGAACGCTGCCCTCTCTTGCCCTCCTGCTTGTCCTGCTCTGGCCTGAGTTACATGTTAATTTGGGAGAAGCACACTGCTGGGATACGGACACTCACAGTACTCCTTTCCCAGGACCAGCAGTTCTGCACTTCAGTGGAAAATTAATCACAGTGCCAGACATGTGGCGTCAACGGACCTTACTCTCCATCTGCCAGGTCCATTTACTTTGGATGGCCCTTCTAGTGGTGGAAATATAAAATGGGGCAGCATAATTATACCCCATGATAACCAGAGAACTCAGGATTAATACGTCATGTCATTCCCATCCCACTCCCCAGCTGATCCAAGCCCTTGGCAGAAAAGCCACGGTGGAAAAAGAACTGGCAGTGACCTGATGACAACTATGATCCCATCAAAGATATTGTACGGGTTCTTGATGTAGCCGAAGAGGCCAAAGGCAAGGAGTTTCAGGAGCATCTCCAGGGCGAACATGCTTGTGAAGACGATGTTACTGATCTCCAAGGCGTTGGTCAGCTCGTCTGGCTATGGGGCAAAAAAGCAACATGGTCAAACAGATGCACAGGAAAACAGCCATGGGCTGATATGTTCCTCTCCCTCTGGGATTTGCACTAACGACGCATTCAGGCCATATTTTTCCTGTGTCCCTCCCACAGTCCCCAGAGTCTTATTGGAAACATGGAATCCCAGTCCATTTTTGGAGTAGTGTTAGAACAAGTGCACTCAATATAAGGGCCCAAGAAACTATGCAAAGGAAGGTGCTTGTCCATTCTTACAACAACATCTACAAAGGTAGTATGGCTTTTAAGTCTTCTATTTAGAATTGCATCATTCACGCTGCTTTTATTGCAGAGCTTTGAGGGCCCTGCTGTATCCCAAGCAGAAGCACTTTCAACACAGCATAGCTCTATTCATATACAAACAAAGCACTTTTCCTACAGATAGCTCTTAAAAGTATTAGGAAAACAAATATCTGTGAAAGTCAATAGGAGCAATAGTTTTATTTCCCTTGAGTGCCTTTGGAAATCACCCCTAAAAAAAATCCAAGATGATTTCTCCTTCTGAAGTCCTAGTCAGTAACTCACAACAGACCTAGTTAAAGAGACAGCAGTAGAGCTGTGAGTGTCAGAATTCCCTCTAGGATCAGAGTGGGTTTCTCTGATTGCACAAGTCTGCAAGCAGCTTACACCTAAGCACTGATTTTTTCATTTCCCTCCTCCATCATCAGCACCAAATCACCCTGGGTTACAATCTCATATTTCAGACACGGCCTCAGAAATTCCCTTCCTGGGAGGTGCAGCAGTGCCTGCCCAGCACCTGGGCTTCTGATTCATGGCAAGAACCCGGCACAGCAGGGACACATCCATAAGGTTGGCTGGGGTTTGCTCCAACAGCACCAAGCTCTGCAGTGCGCATTTCTAATGCTCACGACCCATTCCTTTGTAAAAGAAAATGACTCTTTTTCATTTCCTCCGTGTAATAATATTGCCTAGAAAAAGGTGTTATTTTCATATCTGACTCATCTCCTGACTGATAATAACTTCCTTTATTCCCCATCCGTCATTAGATGCTATGTTAATAGTTGGCAGTTTCTTAGGGATGTTGCTGCATTATTTGTGGCTCTGAAGGGAGAAGGCACAGGTAATCCTGTGCCACGACCACATTTAACTCCACGCTCTGCAAAGTGAATCTCTGGCAATTGAAATAGAGGGGGAAAGAGTTAACTTGATGCTAGGAAAAGCCTGCACAGCCCCTACTATCGGCAGCGACAGTCTGTGGGCTGCTAATGGACCATCACTCATAGGCTAAATTACTTTATGCTATAGACTGCCTTTTGCTCAACCATTTATCCAAGAGAAACAGCACGAAGAGCCTCACTCCTCATGATTACAATTCATATACACTAATTACTAAGGGACACCAGGGGAAGGACTGTGCAATTTCCATTCTTTAGTTTCCAGCAAGGAGTGACCTTAGTGCTGTAGGAAGCACTACGACAGCACGGCCCCTGCGCTGCCCTCCCTACACCCTTCTCACTGCAGAAACAGCGATTCCCTCCCTACCATCAGTAGGCATTTGTCACACTATTCCCTTCCCTGACAATGCCAAAATGTCCTGGAAAAGCCAGCTGAAGAAAAGGACTGCTCGAAGGTGGCATCTAACCAGCTCCCCAGTGGAGACTGCACCCGAAATGGAGCCCGTCTGGCTCTTCCAGCCCTGCTGTAAGCGACAGTGGTGACAGGACACCGTGCCCATGGCATCCTTGAGTCATTTGTCACCATCAGCACACAGTTGGCACATTCCACCTCCCCTCGGCTGGGGTTATGCAAGAGCACTCTCGACAAGAAGCAGAATAGCTTGCTAAATTCTTGCAGCCCTCCAGGCAGCAGAATGAGTCTCCATATAGAATCGCAGAATATCCCAAATTGCAGCTTGCAGTGCTGCAGTTGTCCGATCCAACAGAGCCACACCTACCTCAGCACTCTCCCAGTCTGTCTCACTGCTGCCGGATGTGCTGCCAAGAGCCACAATTTTATCATGAAATTGGGATACCTGGCCATCTTTTCAAAATCCCTAATTCTGGGGCTATGCGAATACAACAACAACTTCAGGAGGTTTTACCAAAAAAGTCACCGTCCAGACTGAAAAATGTAAGCTGGACAAACTTACAAACACTGCGGCAAATAAGATGAATTTGTAAGTTCTTATTCTCTAAAATCCCATGGTTTCTAAGCCAACCCCATGACTTTTTGTGCCCTGTTGAACACACGGGATTGCAACCAGTTAATGTGCCAGTATAACTGCTTATATTGATGTGCCAAATTCCTTTGACAATTTGGTGCCCCTATTGTTTACTCTCCGGCTTTTGCTTCGTATTTGAGTTCAGAAGAAAAGCTGCAGAAATCTGTCATGGGCAGTGAGAGAGGGCATGAGAAAGAGGGAAAGGAGAGGACACAGATGGGATCATCAATAGCAGTGGGGAGGAGCTGATCCAGCAGATCAAGAGTGATGACAGGGGAAGCCTGGGCAAGGTGATGGCAGCAGGCTAAAGCTGCAAAGCCAATAATCGTGCTTCAATGAGATCTTCATTATCCTTTAGTGGTCATATTTGGTGTGAGGCAGAACTCATTTGATGACAAGTGCTGCTGGAATGTGAGGTGGTGGGAGCGCAGCCTCGCAGTGACCTGCAGGCGGAACCCACAGGGCAGTGACAAGGAGGGGTGGCCCTCCATGCTGGCTGAGCTGCTGATGTGAGCTTCTGTATTATTAGAGCGGAAGCTGAACAGCAGATTAGCCAAACATCCAGTGATACTGCCTTCAAATATAATTACCTTCTTTCAACAACAACCGGAGCCTAGAAAACAGCCTGCTGTGGGTATTTTTATGGCTTATGAAATAGTTTGTTGCTCAGAGTGCAATTCATTTCCTACTTTTCTCACTTACTGATGAGCAAAGATATAGAAGGAGGGGTCAAGAAAGAGACACTCGGAAGCTAAGATGGATTTGGCCATTCCCCTGGAGTCAGCCACCAGGAGACACTGTTGTGTTGTTCAAATTCAAACCAACCCCAGAGCAGGAATTTTTCCAGGAGCCTTTTCTCTCTGGGAAAAACAAAATGTTGATTTGCTGAAAACAAAACTTTTCATGGCAAGGATTATTTCTGTCAAACTTCCTGGCCGGAAGAAAATGAAGTTGCAACAAAGCTTTCAAATTGCTGCGATGTCTTGTTTTGACCTGCTCAGAAAAGGAAATTTCAGACGTTTTGCTTGAGATGTGGTTGTGCTGCAAAATACACCTGCCTTTCCAGCAAGGAGTGGCTAACAAAGCTTGACATCAAAATGATGCACATCCAAGAGAGTATTTCTAAAGCGGCATTTTTTGCTTTTTACCAAATGCTTTGTAAGCCCTAACAGCAATGACAAGGCAACTGCTTCCTCACTGTAAGGCTCCAATCTCTATCAGCGAGATAGCCTTGACTGCAAGCAAAACACATCCCAGGAAAGCACAACTACCTCTGCTCACTTTTAGGCCATATTTACGCTGCAGAATGTTGCAGTGATTCAAAACCATGTTTTTATTAGGGACAAACCTCAAACATTTCAGCAGTTCATTTTGAGTTCAGATAAACAGACAAAAAATCCTTTTCTAAATAGTTTGGATCTGAAAACCTCGGAAGGATGGTCTCCTTCTGAGAATCTGATATTTCTGGTTTTAGTAAGATGCAGTGCGAACCCAAAGCCTTCCTGGAATCAGGAGAAAAATCAATGAAAGAGAAACCCATAATGGTCAAACTATTGACGGCGCCTACAAAGAGAGGATGAAGACCAAGAGTAAAACTTTGCAGCCCGAGATTTTCTCTTAGTGCAGCTGAATTACTGCAGTTCTTCAAGCAAGCCACTTTATCTCCTTCTCCTTTTCTTCATCCTTTTGCCAATCTTCTACCTTCCCCCTCTTGATTCTGCATCCATAAAGACCTATTTTACATAGCTTGGGCTCAATCCCCAGCAGGTTGCCTCTGTGCTTTGGCTGGGAACCTTTTTGCTCTGATACTGAGAATAAATAATCATGTCTGCATCACACTGGAGAAAAGGGCTGTTAGACACCTGGTCCCTCCTGCTGAATGAACAGGGAAGGATATTTCTAGAGTAAAGGATGTGCTTTGCTTCAGCAATCCCCCTCAAGTCCAAAGCAGTCGTTTGGCTCCTCCTGAACAGGCAGAGCAGAGGCTGGCAGAGACGCAGAGGAGTGGTAAACAAATCCAGAACATTTAGTCTCATAAACATCCTTTGCACTTGTGTTGTTTTTTTTCTCTAGTCCTGAGCTGAAAGCTGTCAATGGGATTCTGAGCACTTGTTTATGTTGGCTTTTCTTGCTTTATACTTTTAAGCTCAGTCTGCAGTGACTCTGACCAGGAAAAGGAGACGTAATGAGCCATCAATTTACGCTTTGCTTCCGGACACTCTGCATTTTCTCTCTTCACACTATTTTCAAGGACTGTCATTTTCCAATTACCAGCTAATCCATTACAAAGAATTTACCTGCCTGTGAGCTCTGGCATCACCTTTGTTTCACAATTAATACCTGAAGAGAATGCAAGAGAAAGGCAGGGAGCAGGGGAGAGGGGCCTTCGGGCTAATTACAATGAGGTAGAGGGAAGGAAAGTCCAAACCACACAACTCTTCACATTAATAAACCCAAATCACGGCAATTACTACAATCCTGGATAATCCAAGCACTAAGCATCTTTACGTTTTAATACGTCTACAGGTTGTAAAAGCATATCAGGACACCTGCAGCCTCTGTCACAATGTTATCAGCTGCAAAAAGGTGAGAATCCCACAAAACCCATGCAAAGAGCCCCCAGTGTAGTGACAATCTCCTCTGTAGCCTGGCCTCAAGCCCCAGCACTGCATCCCAAAGAGCACCATGACCACAACCTTCTGAGCTTCCATCCCTTTGCCACACACTCACTGCACACAACGGAGCTACACTTCAGCCAGCTTTTCCTCTATGGGTGAGATTAAAGCCTGCTTGCTTCACTCAGTGAAGCCTCCTACTTAACTAATCTGTTTAACTGATGGATTACTGGGCTCTATATTACATTTGTACGGTTTACATGCCACTGTGAAAGCAATTGCAAGATGAAAGCCAGTTTTCTAGGACAGATTGAAGTGATGTTTAGCAAGAATTAATTTAGCGTGTTTTTTTTTAAATAAGAAATAGTGGTCAAAAATTGTGGAAAATAATTTAAACGAGTCTGAAGCACTGGCACTATAGGAGGGGAGCAAATCAATGAAACTGCTAGAGAGAGCTCAACGTTGCAAAATATTCTTCTAACTTTTTCTGAAGAACCAGAACATGTGGGAAATGTCCGTATAATGCTAATGCTACAGGCAGACTCTCATAATAAGCTTCAGCCTGCGACCCTGGAGCTGTGTGCCTTCCACACACCTAGGGTGAGGTGCTGGGTAAAACACTGTGTGGCGTTGGTGGAGGCTGGGTTTAACACATGGAGTGGGTGTGCAAGCTGCAGCCCATCTCCTTTCCTTCTTCTCTTGGAGGTGGCTGCTCACAGCAGCTGGTGTTCCCTTACCTGCACCCAAATCCACATCACAGGCATTTCGCTACAGAGTCAACGTTGGCATCCACCTGAACACAAGCAAGAGGGCTCAGCCTCCTGCTCTGAGAGCAGTGCAGGCTTTGATAAAAGGCAGCCCCAGCTGGGCTGGGATGTAGGAGGTGTTTCATGCACTGTGGTGAGATCTAAGTGTAACACAGAAATGTAGTAACTAACACCAGAAGTGGGTGAGGGAGGGTAACCGCAGGGACTCAAACTGCAGCAGAAGTGACAGGGCTGCCCTAAACTCTGCTAGCTGTGTGCTTGTTTTTCTTTGCAACTATTTCATTCTTTACAGCCAGCATCTATATCATTCTAGCATCTATAAAACAATTTGGGAAAAGGCTCTCTTGGAGTGAGTTTGAAGAGCCAGAAGCTCACAGCTGAAGCAGAGAGCTGTCAGGGAATGCAAGTGACATCTCAGAAGGCTGCCAGCAAATGTGAAGGCTATGTTTTAACCTTTTCTCCCCATTTTTTTTCTCGCTTGTCAAAGACCAACGTGGATATACTGATATTTCTATGGTAAAAAGAAAAAAAGAAAAATAAAGATAAAAGAAGAGGAAAAAAAAAAAGAGAGAAAAGAAGAGAAAAGAGAAGGAAAAAGAAGTGAAAAGAGGAAAAGAAATGAGAAAAAGGAAGGAAAAGGAAAAGCTTTTTAAGGCGTGGCTTTTCTCCTTTTCATTCCTTGCCCTTAATTTGACCTTAAAACATAGGAAGAATAATGCAAGTTGCCCTTTGAGTTACTGCATTGTAAAATATTTCTTTTATAAACTGTCTTGATGTAGGTTATTGACTCTTAGGACTCTTACTGTATTACAATCAACTTCAAACTAGTTTAGCTGATCTAGACTAAAGCACAGACAACAGAAATTGCCTTGCCTTCACGTGATATGGCTTCAGTTACTAGCAAAAATTGTTTGGTTGGTGCTCTTCCACGTCGTGTACAAGTGCAGATAAAAGTTACTTATGCTCTCTGGCCTTGGAAAGAGACCAGCAACTTGAACCAGGATGCCCCAGCTCCTAGAAGCCTGCCCTGGCCACCAGGATGTCTGCTGATCTGAGGTGCCTTCTGCCCTGTGTTGGACAGCCGACCAGGGTTGGGGTTAACAGATGGAGTTACCATCTCTACTAGAAGTGTGGCTTTGTCAAGCTTCTGCTTTCTGATGAAAAAAAAAACGTTCCGCTGAGAGATTTCCAAGGGTGCCCTACTTATAAGTAGGCAAAGAGAAGGAGAGATATCTCTTCCTCATGTGTACTGATGAATGTTCTCTTTCTGGCTTTGCAATTATAAATGGCAATTTTTTTCTATTACTCACCTCTACTCTCAGGTTTTATGCTCTCCTCTAAATGGGATCCTTCATGTGGAGCGATAATAGTTTAATTGAAGGTAGCTGATGGTAATTTTTCTTCCTTTCAATTGACCTACTTGATCTCCTAATGCTCTGTGGAACTGCTTTTACCTCTCTGCTCTGTGGATGAAAGTCGCTGCTAATAATTTCTTACCTAACTGCATATTGTCAAACAAATGCAAAATGTACTGCTCCCTTTTGGAGCTGCAAACAAGGCATCAGTGGAGGACTGGAGGAAGCTGCACAAGCCTGATGAACTCCAGCATGCAAAAAAAATAAAAAGAAAGAAAAAGGCAAAAAAAAAAAAAAAAAAAGCCATTAGAGTAAATGTTATCCAGCAATGACCATATACACACCAAAGTTATATACAGCCTGGGGCTACTGTAGGAAGCCTTCACATTCACTTGGTATTGACTCCTGGGAGTGTTTTCTACTGAAGAAATCATGGCTGCCATACTTCTATCTCTTGTAACAGAAGCTGTTGGTCAGGGAGTTAGCTCTGAGGGATAATCAGCTCCTCTTTGTAGCTTCCTGAGGAAAACTTCCCAGGCAGAAGGTCCCACATGGCACAACATATTTGCTGTATTACTTTCCCATTTCTCAGTTTCATTCAGCAAAATGCAATTTCATTTCAAGTGGCATAAATGCCAAGCTGGATTAGATCAATTGCTGTCTTCTCCACCCTCGGGAGGGAAGGACTTGGACAATCTGAATCGCTACCAGCAGTAGCATACAAAACTACAGCTACTATTCTTGAAAAGTAGGTCAATCAGACAGATTATATCTTGATGGAGGATCACATGGCCTGACAGATGGCTGAAAAAATAAGACTTGAAATGAAATAAAAAAAAATAAATGAATAACCCCGCAAACAAGGCCCAAAGTGCTCAGGTATAGTCATTAGAGGAGAAGTCTCAGGAGGAAAGAGCCAGCACTCCAGATGACAACCAAGGATGAAAGCCTGCAGCCATACTCCAGGCACTGCTACAGCCCATCTGGGGACAGAGGCCGGAGCGCAGACTGTGAACTGGCTGCCTGTCACTGATAGCCTCATCAGTTTCATTGAAATAGGAGAATAAAAGCAAATCTGCCTGAGTTGAGGATGGCAAATGCCCAGTTGCTTCTACAGTGTTGGGTGCAAGCGAAGCAACTGGGCTGCACCTACCCCAGCTCATCAGAAAACACCCCTGGTGGCCTGGCATTTCAGCAGAGGACCTGTTACTTCTGTCCATTCTCTCCTCTCTCAAGCAGCTGTTAAATATCAGCAGGCTTCTCTCTGCGAGCAGGATGCCACCCATCCCACTTCGGCTTCGTTCCTTTAAGAGTGGCTGGCGAAATTCCAAGGAAATTATACAGACTGAATCATTCTCATCCATATGCTGGTGGAGTCCTTCAAAGAATCAGCGGATCTGCGAGGCACGACAGCTCTTTGCGAGGCCTGTGTTTGACTCTCGTCCAATATACTTGGCTAATCTCTCACCATAAAAAAATTATATATTCACACAATGAATTATATTCACACGGTTCTTGTCTGTTGCAAAGCTTTTTGGTCTTGACCACTCTCTGCGCTGAAGTCAACAAGAAGTGGACAAAAATCATCAGCCTAACGCTCCAAATCAGCTTCACAAATAATGCATTATTAAAAAGATAATGCATCATGGAATACGATTTTTTTTTTTATTTACACTTGGGCTGAAAATATCTTGCATTTCAAACCATTAACTAGAAAGAAGAGCTAAAGCCTACAGTTTCCTTTTAGATGTAAACTGAGTCAGAGGATTTCAGGAGGTAGAGAATTTAAGACGAAGCACACAGTATTGTGAAATGTGCTATCAAAGAATAGACACAAAAAATATGCTGCAACCGCTTTGAGATATAAATGGACACAAAGGAGTCTGCACAAGAAATCAAGGTTGATTTCATTTGCAAAAATCTTGCAGCCAAACTGGAATTG
Source organism: Chrysolophus pictus (assembly GCA_037305975.1). NCBI lineage: Eukaryota > Metazoa > Chordata > Aves > Galliformes > Phasianidae > Chrysolophus > Chrysolophus pictus. Next base: position 5,338,214 of record CM074589.1, read on the forward strand.
CCTATTTTTGACTGTGCACAGTCTCTGTGGTTACAGCATTGTACATCAAAGGTTCTGTCCGTGGCCATTAAAGGTGGCAGATGCGTGAAGACTGAGAGAATATAGAACTGTTTCCAAACAATTTGATTGTCCCACAAGAGGCACCTTTAGCAATGATTATATGATCTTCCCCCACATCTAAGCAACAGGCTCGCTCTCTGATAACAGACAGATCAAAAGCCTTTGGGTTGTCATTAGCAGACAAACTCAATAGAAGTTGTTTACTTCACCCAAGCTAATGGCACTGGAAATATTTAATCAAAAAATGGACATACTCTCTCTATTACTGCCAAGATGATTCAGAAGGGGCCACTTAAATCTATTTTGTCAAGACATTATTCATCCCCTGCTAACAGACCTTTATGGAGAGCCCCTTTGAATAATGTGCATTTGTCATTTGTGGGCTGTGTACTGGTATTAGGAGATGAGGAGCATCCAGAAAACACACCAGAGGACTGCTGATGGGAAGAACAGGATGGGGAGTATGTTTAGTCTACAGCTGACAAAGACCTTGACTAAGTCAACTATTAAGCCCAAGGAGAAGAAACTGAAGTGGGCTGATGGGGAAACAAGTTCAAGGAGAGGATAGTTCTCTAGAAGTTTGAGCAATCTGGTTAATTGAACTCTGAGCACTGGGTATAAAAAGAAAAGCTGATTAGGAGAGCTTTCCTACAGAGGTTTGAAGACCTTCACATAGAAGAAAACAAAAATCTTGGGTGGACATCAGGAGAAGATTTGGTGGTACGATTCTCACAGGGATTGTCCACTTGAGCCTTGATTTTTGGGTGATCAGGGGAAGGTCTGGTGTCTACATCTGGATGCCAAATGTCATGACTCCCAAACTCTTTTCCTAACTCCCAGCTTTGTAACTGTCTAGTTTCTCACATGATCCTCAACAAGCATCAGACACCATAGCACAGGCAGAGTGCAGAGACTTTCTTTAACCAAGGACACCCACCTTATGCAGTTGTCCTAAAAGATATGAAATGACTTATGATCTTCATATGTAAAGAATGGAACTTGCCTTAGAACAAGAGGATGAACTGGGTGAGTTGAGCTCTATTTGCTGTGGTTTTTTTTACACTGGCTGAAAAAGATTTCTTGGGTTATTAGATCCAGGCCACTAATATTGTGGGTAGCTACATTTTACTGCTGTGTTTGTAAATTGATGAAGTCCAGTTCTCAGGGATATCTTCTGGGTACAACAGAGCTGTGGGAACCTCCAGCTCTTTTGTTCTCCAGACAAGACTGTGTTTGGTACAGACTTAGATTTGATGTAGTTTTTCTGCAGCTTCCAGAAACGCTCATGAGCTGCTTGAGATTCAAAAGCTTCATCAGCACTGAAATGATTATCTGCAAGTTCACATCTGTAATACAGACACAACTCCTCTCTTCTCTGCATCAAAGACATATGCTAGGAGCCAGCAGAACAAATTCAGGGAAAATCCACCTTTCCTCCCCTCTAGCAAGCCTAAAGCAAACCAAGCAATTGTTACAAGCTCATATTTGTCCCTGAGAATACAATGCTGCAAGCAGCCCAGAGTGCTCTAGCCTGCAGCCAAAGCAGGCAGATGGGAACTTCAGATCCGCCACACTGTTCTTGCAAGTGAATTATTGATACATTCTTCTTAGCCATGAGCATCACACTAAAGTGGCAATTAAAACCATCCTCAATGATCAAAAAGAAAAGGCAAAAATGGGAGGGTATAAAATCAGACTGTGTTTGCTTATTGAATGTAATGAAATAAAACCCCTACTAAGACAGAGAAATAACAATTATTTCAGCCCTAATAACAGAAGCACTAATTCAAGTTATTGTAAGTATTACGAGGCTGTTGTACCAAGCTGCCAGGGATGTAGGGCTGCTGAACACCTGAGAGCAGGGATTCTCTCCCCAGGCAGCTGCAGTGGATACATTGGGTTTTGGAAGCTGTTAGTTCAGCCTTGGTGTGTTGGGCAAAGGGGACTGTCATTCTAACACTAATTACACTGCTAATGGCAACAATAACAACACCTCTCAAATCATCAGCACCGATGTCATGAATGCCAAAGCGATGCAATTAAGTGCTGCTGTCATTTCAAGTGGACCGGAGCAGCAGAGGAAAGCAAAGGTAAAAGAGGCAGCACACACCTTCTGATTTACCAGCTTGTGGCAGTTTCCCTATGGAAGATGCCACGGTTGGCCCTTGAGCTTTGCACAGGCCTTGCAGTCCTTTGTGCTGCCTTGCACCACTACCCATAGCCTGCTGTGCCCAGGACCTGACCAACGAATGTGGCTCTGCCATCCTGCAGCCCACCACCATGCACTCACTAGGGGGGAAATCTGCCAGAAGGAGCAGACAAAGTAAAAAAATGTATTTAATTTGCAGTCTTCATGCATGTCACGCTCGAGTTTTCCTCCTGGCAGCATTTCACACCCCTGCCAGGGCTCTGGCTGCAGGAACGATGCTCCTCTAGCAGCGAGGGCCAGGCGGATGGGCCCCTCTTCTGCTGCCTGGAGCTTTGATCCACTCCCTGCCCTGGAAGCAGGGCCAGGCATCCCCTGCTGTTGGGCAACCCCAGGAAAAAACCAAACCGATCCCTATCTTCCACACAGCACATCAGTTTTCAAATGAAACAGGCAACGCAAGATTTTACTCAAAGAAAGTGGGAATGAAAGAGAACTGAGATGCAATCTCCAGTGTAGTGGCTTTAATAAACTAGCGAGGCTAAGTCAGCCACACGCAAACAGTGAGCCCTGGAGAAAGCAACTGAGCTTGCAAAGATTCAGCCCCAGTGGGAATCCTCATGGGTTTCCAAACCAGATAGACTGCAGCGAAAGCTGTCATACTACTTTATTTCTTAGCCTCTAAAGTATCAAGGGATGGGATACACAGTGGTTCTCAAGCAATTATTTGCTAAACATCGGGACTCGCTCAACTGCTCTCGCTTGAGAAGGCGATGGGCGTTTCCATGGCAATGAGCTATTGCCTTGGTGACTGTGGGCCTGGGCGGCCGCTGCAAAACCACTGCGACCCTTGGACACCCGAGCACAGCAAGGGGCTTCCTCCTTTGCTGTCTGATGATTTTTCTTTCATTTCTGAGCTCATCCCTGTCTAGAAGTTGCTGTGGCTTGCTGCACCAGGGACAGAGGCCCAAATTACCACAGAAACGTGCTCTCTGCACCAGCCTCTCCGTGGCACAGCACAGAGCAGCCTTTGCTGCTAGCCAGGTGGACACCAACCCTGTGCCCAATCCTGGTTGCTCTGAGCAGTGCTGGGCCTCTATTTAAAAGCTGTAAAAGGAAGAAAGCAGAGGAGGCTCAGGACTTCATACATCAGTACACCAATCTATATGCATGTTTAAACCTTCTAAGAGGGGTCAAACTGAGAGGCGGTGGTGTTAATAGGGTGAAGGAGGGAGCCTGCACATAAAGAGCCACACTTGCTTTTCACACCCAGACAGGTATCCTCGTAGGCAAGAAATTCATCTATACTTTGGCGTAAGACTAAAAAAAAATAGGTGTCTCTCTCCAAACAACCTTCACATAAACTTTCTGCTATCACAAAAGCTTCAGCCTGGGCTGATACAACAGAAAATTGTTGCATCTCTACCTTTCAGTACTTCCACTGTTTTCCTTCCCAACTTTATCACTGAAACACACACTTCTTCCTGGCGACTGGCAGTCTAAAACCAGATCAACCTGAATCACTAGAGTAAATCTTTTCAAATTTGTTTAAGCCCTGAACTTTGCAACTCCAAAGTGGTTTCTATGGAGATGGTAAAAAAAAAGAACGACACCTTCTGCGTGCTGCATTTGGCACAGCAAAAACTATGGGTGCGTGGCAAACGTGGGGTGAGAGGAGTGAGAGCAGGGAATTAGAGCCCCAGAATGCGACTGCTTACACAGAGCTGCAGTTAATGGGGTAAGTCACTGCTTCGTTAACCAAACTGACACGCTGCACTCAGCAGCGCACGGAATTTAATTAACTGCAGGTGATGGGACATTCACATAGGGGAAGACAGCCTGCCCAATTTCCTTATGGTGTGGACAGGATAGGGAGAGGGAGGGACGTGAGCATTTGCAAGGCAGAAGCAATCCTTGTTCATTAAGAGGTTTCTCAAAAGTGCACCGAAGCTGCATTTGGCTGCCTCTCAGAGCAACTCTATCTCTTCTCTATCTTAATCTGCAAAACTGGGCAGAGGAGTCCAAATCTTGCAACTTCCTACACAATCTATTTTAGAGTCTCAAAAACAAAAACAACACACAACAGGAAGGATGTGATTACTGGAAATATGTCTGAACTCTCCCACACTCCAACCCAATCAATCTTGACAGCTTCTCCATTTGCATCATTAGAAGGAGCTTTCCCAGCTCATCCCGTTCCACCCCATCTGCACAGTCCCACTGGATCAGACCTCGGCCTGCACCGATGCCCAGCTGTCTCGGCACTCGTGCCAGGGCTCAGCTTGGCTCTGTTTTGCTTTTCCCAAGTACAGTGGGACACAGAGATGCCCACAGCATGGCTGAAGTGTCACTTCTCATGTTGAGAACTGCCTTGAGCCACGCTGAATCTAAACTTGAGAACAGAGACCCTACAGTGACACAGCCATGAGCCTAATGGCTCTGACAAGACTTTCTATACCAACTATACCATACATACTACACCCAAAGAGCTGTTTAAGCAAAGGCCAAAAGCCATTTGGTTTTATTTAAGCAAACCTCCATTAGAATCAACCAAACTTCAAACTTCAGCCCAGGCACACACAGGAGTAAGGAACCACAATGCCATGGTGGTGGTACAGAGCAGTGTGCTGAGCCCTTGCTCCTGCAAAGAGACAGAGGACCCCTTCCTCCAGCTAGGGCAAACTGGACACCTGGTTTTAAATGAGTACATAATAAATGGCATGGAGTACCACCCACCTCCCAGTGAGTGGTCACCCCTGGGATTTGAACATACAGCTGGCTGCACTGAGTCTGGCCAGTGCCAACCTGATTCTTAAACTATTAAACCATCCCTTCAGGCTCTGTATCTTCTACTTTCTGTGTATGTTGTACAAGGGAAAAAAAAATTGATCTGGGGATTTGAGAATTTCAAATAAGGACGTACAATTAGAAAAGTATTTGTTTGAGATGATGACAAATAACCTGCAGAAACTCAGAAAGTATCTGTTCTTCACTCCACTGTGATGACATGAGGTCCTCCGCAGTGATGTTTTACATGCTTTCCCAAGAGCCCAAGCTTGTTAACCTTCATTTTACTGAATGTTTTCAGAGAAGTGACAGCTGCAACAATAAATATGGCATGCAGATTTCATGCTATAGTTAGAAGATCAAATATGTATGAACACCTCTGCTATTACACACTGACGAGCAAAGGAGGGAAAAGGAGTGAGAGGAAATCTATAGCATTAAATCATTTCTGAAACACAAAAGGAATTCTTCAAGCTTGGGTGGGAAACATCTGCTCTACCATTAGCTGCAGGGTCAGGATCTGTCTGTTGGCCTCAGCCTGATTGTCCATCACTCACTTACAGGTTAAACAGTCTCAGAAACAGAGAGAACACGTGCATGAGAAAGAGAAAGGCATGTATGTCCTCAGTCACGTACTGTACAGCAAGAGAGGGATTCCAGCTACTTTGGTGGGTACCTGCATATGCTGGAACTCTGGCAGCAGGAAGGAAGGGATACAAAAAAGAGAATTCCAGCCTGAACCTTGGGAGACTCCAGTGGCACAGGGGACAGAGCTAGGAAAAGAAGAGAGGGAATGAGGGGCAGGAGTGTATCTTTGGTATCTTTGCAAAGTGTTGTGGCGGTGAGCATCCCTACTTTCACCTCTAGGGACCTTAGAGGTGTTTGAAGCTCCCAGTCCTCAGCACAAACTAGGATTTCTGGGATTCAATCCTTCTCTACTACCAAGGTCTGCCGCTTCTACCTTATATCACATATCAGCTGCTACCTGCCAGGACTTCAGCACACCACACCAGTAGTTCTGTCTAAAGACATCCAAGATGCTGATCTCTTATTTCAGCAGGTTCAAGAGACCTTAGCACAAATGAGAAATATGGTCCCCATAACACAGGTCATTCGCAAGAAGATAATTGCTCAGCAACCCACACTGCTTTCAGACTCTCAGGCTGAAAATCATTTACACAAATGACTTGACACTGTTTGCACTCCCAAGAAGCAGTGACCAGAGACAAGCAATGCTAGCTAAACAGTTGATAGCTCTGAGCCCTTTAAAGACAAAAGGAAGTCTCTCCCATGGAGAGGAGCAGCTCCCTGTGGTTAAATTTGTTTCTTACTGATGGGATCTGGGACAGGTTGGAGCTATGAAGTTTCTGCCTAGATAGGAGACTCCAGGTGTACACACTCCAACTCCAGAATAGCATTTATCACCCCATGAAAAAGCCCTCCCAACATGGAGAGCCATAGCATCTACCACAGGGTATGAACAGCACTGCTGTGAGTTATGTTTTACCCAGAGAGCTAAGTGAGAAATGAGAGCACGTCCTAAGGCTCCACAGGTAGAGCTGCTAGAAGCAATCAGCACACTCATGCTTCACAAACCACCTCAAACCAAACTAATTTTAAAGCACAGACAAGTCCATGTATAGTCATGCCGAGAGCCAAAGAACTACAGGATCTGTCTGTCTGCAGCAAGCTCAATTCCCTTTGGAGTACATAAACTAAATAAAAGACTTTTCCTTCTGCTGTTTTCTCCTGGGGGACTATGGTAAAAAGTTTCAGATTCATCTGTGCATGGGACAGAACAGGGAGAGTGGAGGTATTCATTTGTAAAAGCATCGGACATCTGACAACAGAGAAATGAAATGCCTTCACTGGGGGAGAGGCCATGGGGTCTTCCTGCCCCTGTGCTTTTCTGTGGCAGATTACAATTCTAGCAAGATTTCCTGCTACAAGGCCTATGCACAGAGTGTTTTTCCCAAATTGGGACTCAGGCTGTCTTAAAGGCTGTAAACCAGACAGAGCAAACAAAAATAGAGCTTGAAAAGAATGCACACAGGCATGCCAAATCTCCCTCGTTTTTGAGTAAGTCTCGCTACTTTCAGATGCAGCTCTCCACCCCCCCACACCTCTCCAATTCAGTTATAATAAAAACATCCTGATCTTGTGACAAAAGATTCAGAAGGAGGTTTCAAGGAGATGTTTAAAGCTTCATTCATAATTCTGGATAATCTCACTGTCCTAGCTGGTGAACCCTGGTTAAAAGCTGAGGAAAACCCATGACTCTGGTTGACAGCAGCAGTAAACATACCTGCTTATTTCCTTGCAGCGATTCTTCTGCTCTGGTGAAAGGAGCTAGCTAGACTGCTACCCGGGCATCCCGAATCCTCTGCCTGAATCTTCTCCCAGAGCTCACAGACTACATTGTCATCACCCCATATGCACTGCCAAACAGTAAGCCCACTTTACTCTTAGGTGTGCCATGACCTGTCTTCCCTACAACACCCTCATATTTTATCAGTTAAATGTATTTTCAAGTCTTCCTATATTTTTCTAAATCTTCATACAAAAAACTCCACAGGGAGTGGCTGGAAAGGCACAGAGATATTAAATATGAATATTTCTTTTGCCAGCTGACAGTTTGGAACAAACACTCTATAGGCACTGTTAGCCCTTGGCCCAGCATTATCTTGCACCACCCCACCCACTCTCTTCTCTGCATATCTCCCTGTGTTATGGTCCATATCTCCTCGTGCTACGCTTCTATTGCTTCTGGTTTGAATCTGGAATGTAAACTTGCTTTTGCAGCACCTACCTGCAGCCTTCAGGCATAAATACTGGTGCTGAGAGAGGCACAACACTGTTCCCATTCCCACTGTTATTATTAGTTGTAATAACATCCAGCAAGCTGGGAGTCTCACATGGTGGGGTGATGTACACAGAACAAAACACAATCCTTGTTCTGAGGAGCACAAAAATCCAAGAAAAGCAAAGATAGATGCGGACAGACTGGGAAGCATCAGGGAACAACAAGACAGCCTCAGCTAATGTGAGAGGTGGTGTTTCTGCAGAACAGCAGAGCTCCCAGGACAAGCTAAGGCGCTCCCTGCTTCCTGCCATTACAGGGCATGTTCCTCTCCTAGTCTGGTAAAAGGTGGCAATCACTGATGGCCAGCATGAAGGCACAGGCTCAGTGCAACATCGCATTCATTGCTTGTGAAAACCACCTTCTTCATTACAGGCTCTCTCTTATCGCAGTTTCCCTTTGCAGCAGGCAGACACCCCGCTGTCCAGCTGTATCAAACCTCCCAGCCTTGGAGCACATTAGAGCCATTGTCAGTACAGCATTTGAAACTGGCTGCCCATGGCTGTGATTTACGCACATTTTTGTGATGAAATGCAGCTGGCAAATGCACTCTGCTTTCATTCTTGAGGCTATATTACACTTGGTTTATTTTACCTGCCAGTTGAAATGCAAACAATCCGTCTACATTCTATATATAACCACCCGTTGCCATCATGCGTGCTTGTGAAGCATGGGAGTTGAACGGGCTCAGCCACAGAAGGCACTGGGGCTGGCTCAGCTGACTTATTGCGTGACCCAGATGGAAGTAAAGCAGCTGGAGGGTCTGGCACGCCGCAGCCACGTGCTGCAGGCCCATTGCTGGCACCGAGCAGAACACCAGCTTCCATGCAACTGTTTATGTTGGGAAGCACGTTACTGTCACCTGCTTAAGGAGTCATCTCAGCAGGGAGCGGATGCCATTTGTATGGTCAATCCCTCACCACACAGAACAACTAAAGGCGTAAGCAAGAGGAAGGAACTAAGCCATTGGTGGTGGGAAAAAATGTGCCTGCAGCTCCATGGGGAACAGCTCTGTATTACCCCCTAGGCCAATGAGCACATTTATAGGAACCAGATCAGACTGCAAGCTCCCCTTGCCCTGACTAGCTCTGTTGTTCTCCTGACTGTCCCGTGACTGCTCAGTATGTCAGCACTCAAATGAGTTGTTATGCTCAGTTTCTGCATTGGAGAGGTGTTGTTCCTGTCTGGTAGGAGGCAAAGGGATGGAAGGATCTCTAGTATGCTTGCCCTTATATAGTAAAAAAACAAAACAAAACAAAAAACCAAGAACATACAATCCAGCAGAGCAAAAGAAAACAGCGGAGGAGTCAGTTAAATTAATTTAAGTAAGAGAAAAGCCTCCATGAACACCATTCACAGCAGGCTTCCCAAGGAAGGATGTGATTTACACCCTTTGCTATGAAGGCTGCCAAGGTCCAGCAGATAGGGATCCAGTCTGCAGCCAGACACCTGCCTCTGGACTGCTAACATTTGCTATCTATCTGCCATGTTACGACAGAAGTACTTCACTTCTTGCCTACGACCCTCAATTCCCTGTGCTATGGGAATGAAACGTTTGCTGGGTGTAAGCACTCACCCATGAGTTGCTGCTGGCTCTGATCAGAGAAGCCTTGCAGCCTGAACTCTGCAGAGAGGATAACGAACTTGGTGGCACTTTTGGAAATGTCCCAACAGTATCCATCAAATGAAGTCTGGAGAGCAGTCAAGAAGTGGTGTGATCTTGGTGCACAAGAAAATGGGAAACACCTCCCCAAAGTCTCCAGATAAAGCCCTTCACTTCCCTCTCAAGAGGTGGGGACAGAATTCAGCCATCAGCAGGTGCTTGCTGAACGAGTTGAACTTCCATTGCTCTGCTCAGAAGACCCAGTACATGCTCTCAAAGCCTCCATACCAAACCAGTGCCTGGGGAAAGCCTCAGAGGGAAGCAGGGATGAACTGGGCTGAATTCACACATCCTGGATTGGGCTGGTGGGTATCTGCTTACCTCAATTCCATTCAGTACGTGACTACTTAAAATTGCATCACACAAAGTTTGAAGAGTGAACAAGTTTTACTAGCTGAAAGTCAGAATCTCAGATCAGGATAATATTTTATTGACTCACAACTCAAAAGGAATTTAAGCAATTTGCTTCAAATGCTGCTGAAAGGTTCCATTCTGCCTTCTGAATAAGTGCTGAGCTTTCCAGGCCAAAACAATTTTTCAAGCCAAAATTGACAAATGCTCACCAGAGAAGCTGGTTGCTACCTTAAATCACACTGAATTACTTTTACTCCACAATAATAAAATGTGCTACTCAAACCCAATACCTCTCTTACACTGATAAGCCATGGACCACTGGGTGCTCACTAAGGTCATCTCCAACCTACTGCAAAGACAGCTGCTCCGAATGAGACATGCCATGGGTGAGAGATCAGAAAACCAATTAAAAGCTCTTTGAACAGCAATAGCTTGGAACAAATACTAATTTGTACTTCTCTTCTGAGAAGTGAATATAAAATAGCATTTCTAGTGCCATTTGATGTAAATTGAGCCTTTTATGTGAAATCATTACAAGTATCAGCAGCTACTTCTGCAAATTCCACTGGGAAGCCAAGTAGAGGTCTCTTCTAACAATTTAGAATAGTCAGGGGCCCTCAGGGATGAATTTGGAGCTCGCCTTTAAGGAGAGATATCACAGCATTGCTCTTGGACAAATGAACAGGATTCTGTCCTTCTGCCAGATAATGGGGGAGGTGGGAATCAAGTTCTCCTAGCAGGGCTGAACTTGTCTCACTTTATCATGGCCTTGACAACAGATGAGAAGGATTTGAGTCCACCACCCTTTGCCAAGGCTGAACTGACCCTGCAGCAGAAGCCAAATGAAACAATTATTTCTTCAGACCAGGCACTGAAGCATGGGCAGGAGCTGACTCTGAGACAGCAAGCTACCTGCTTTCAGTGTCAGAGAGGCACTCAGACACCTGGCTCCTAAACAGGTCTGACCTGTGCCAGGCTTCACACTGCCCAGTGGCATGGCAGAGGGCATGTTTTTGGAAAGCACTGTTCCTGCCTGGTTACTGCAGTACCATGGCATGTTCTCAGATACCCTGGAGAACTGTCAGCTGCAATGAATGCACAATAAAATCATCCAATTTATTGAAATTGCCTGGAAGATTAATGCGAGGATTGCCTTCCTCTTTGTACTTGGCTTTCCTCATCTGTGGGAGTACCTATTTGTGCTTGAGATAGAGAAATATATAAAGCATAAGAAAAAAAAAAAAAAAAAAAGAACTCCAGAGCAGCCAATTAACCTTTGAAATACAAGTTGTGCTGATGCTAACTAACAGCATCCTGTAACTTCCTAATTACTAGCCTTGTACAACCTGGCAGTTGGAGATGGTGCTGGCTGTTACCCGGGCGGATGCACTGTGCAGGAGGATCCGATTGCTGCTAATGACTGATGTCCCAGAGAAACTCGCTTGCCTTCATCAGCTGCCTCCTGCTGCCCAGACCTCCTGCCACACACTGGCTGCACTGCCATATAATCCTCAAGTCTGGCTCCAGGAAGAGCTGCCTGCTAAAGGACAGCTCTGTGCAAAGCTGCTCCTCTTTCTCCCCATGAATTCTCTGCTGCTATCTCACTTGTGCCTCGAGCCACAGGACAGGATCCTCACCTAAGAGAGTATTATAAAAGGGCTGCATGCATTAAATGGGGGTGGTGCCAGCTGTGTTAGCCAAGAGCAGGCAGAGTAATTGTGCGAGCAGACTGCTGGGAGCTTCAGACTCCCATAAAAATGCACATTCAAGCCTTGAAGGAATTTGGATATGGACAGGTCTCTCAGGGGCTGCTGCAGTGCAGACAGAGAACAGCTAAAGCTGCTGTGACACAGGCACTACACCTCGCCCTGCAGCTACTATGAGAGCCAGCAGGAAAGTGATGAGAACCATCAGGTTTTTCCTCCAGCCTGGTACCTTGTAACCTTGATTCCCTCCATCAAGAAGGGAGGGACAACAATATTGCTTGCTTGCCTCAAGAGGGCTCCATGCGACTTCTCTGCAAAGTGCTGTCATGTCCCAGGATGGGAGGTAAGATAACGCTCTGAGGATTGGTACTGCTCTCTCTTCCATGCTATATGTTGTTCAGTGCCCTCAACCCAGGCCACATGCACACGACTGATGCCTTGACTTGGAACATCACTCAGCTAAAAAGGCATGCAGTGCACCCATCTATTTGCAAAGTCACTGATGTCTGTATGAAGTCTGAGAAGCCAGAAAGGAAAAGGAAGCAGTTGTTAATGAGTTTTTTTAAAGGGACTGTGCATTTCCTTACAGTTGGGGAGGTTTGGGGAGGGCTTTCCTGTGGCTGTTGCATTGATTGCAGCCCAGTTTAATAAAGCCAGATAATGACTATTCAGTAAAACAAACGGCAAGAGTCAGAACCAGGGAACTTGCTTAAGCTGCTCTACCCAGAGCAAATGTCTCCATGGTAGATGATGTTTTGCAGGGCTTCAGAGCCTGTGCTGCTGAGAGGACAGGAGGCTTCCCCAGAGCAAGCCCCCGAATGTGGCTTACTGGTAACACTGAACAGCCCAGGGGAGCAAAGAAAGAGGAGAGCCAGGAGGACAGTAGAGGGTAGCTTGCCTCGTAGACAGGTTCCTAAACCCCTGGGGGAATGGCCTCCAGGTTTGCCCTTTGGAGAATGGAGAAGGAGATGATGGAAATGCCTGTGTCTGGCTCACACCTTCACACCTTCTAATATCTGCTCTAAGCAGAGCTATGGAGCACCATGGCAGCATTCCTCAATCATCAACCAGAAAGCCATAATTAAACTTTAACCTGGCACGAAGCATGCTATACCAAAACAAGCCCTTTTTTTTTTTTTTTTTTTAATCTTCCTGCCCCCCTTTTCCAACACCACCCTGCAGGCTGATGACAGCTTTGCTCAGGCATCTTCTCCTTAACTTCCCAAAAAGCCAGCCTTTACCTCAAGCCTCACAACCAATTCTCACACCAGCAGAACTGCGGGCTCTGAAATCACCCTGCTTTGCTTGCAGAAGCCCCAGACTTTTGTGCTAGGCAGTTCAGGAGCTCAGAGCCATTTTCTGTTGCTTTCACTCTGTTGATGGGAGAGGTGCATCAAGCCTGGGTTCTGACAGCTCTGCAGCTCATTATTCCTGCTGGGCACCAGCGACACATTGCAGACAAACACGTGGAGAAACATTTACAGGTTTCACTTCAAAATTTCCCCCTTTTTATTGGACCCAAGCTGGGCAGTGCCTGCGAGCAAAGCTGGCACGAGCCTGATGCTCCCTAGCCAAAAGCCTCAGAATCTTTATTGCCATAGGTTTTGAGATGGTTTAAAGCAAATGTTTTACAAGGTAAGATCCCATAAAAATCGGCCGGCTAGAGTTTTCCTTCATTAGCAGCAAGGACGTAATTATTGCGATTTGCCTTTGTACAAGTGACTGTGGACAGACTCCATGTGATCCCCAGGCTTTCTCTGTGCAGCCTGCCTAAAGCTTTCCCCAAGCACCCATCACAGCAATACCCAAGGACTGACAAATGTGTATCCGCCTGACAAAAGAGTATCCATGCAGAAATGCAGCTGCTGTGAGGAATGAATGGTTTATTCAAAGGTGACTGACAAGGTGTACTTCCTAATTTTAAAACTTGTGGAACAACTAAGCAGACAGAAAGCTGACAGTGACAGCTATTGCTTTGTTGAGTTTGGACTCTTTCTGCTGTAAGCGTGAACTAATTTACTGTTGCACAGCTGAGGTTCATGTGTTTCAGCTGAGTACTCGCTTTTCTGAAAGAAAATATGCCTCAGACAGCAGAGTATGGCATATGGTCGTTCAAAACACCTAAGCAGGAAGAGAATAGAGGAGTAACACTTTGGAGGACTGTTTGCCACGGTCCTGAAAAGAACTGAATTCTGGAAAGTGATGGAGAAGAAAATGCAGAGCATCCTGCCTTTGGGTGTACCATGCTACTGTCTGCCCTTCCTCCTCACTTCGGGGCAGATGGTGGCAGAGAGGGGGAACAGCTTTATAGATACTGTCTTGTTCTTTATTCTGCAGGGGAAACCTGGGGGAACACCACATGAACCTCCAACCAGAAAATCAATATGAGGATCTGCTGGCCTTGCTGAGGATATTTTCAACACCCAACACACAGGCAGCACGAGAAACTCCAGAGCACGTCTTCAGAAAACAGCTGAAAGCAACCATTTCTTCCTGAGACAGAAAAGCATAGCCTTCCCCAGAGTGACCAGCTGAAGACATCAGATGACTCACCTCCATCTCCCATCGCACAGCCCTGTGGCTCCCACCAGCCAGCAAGGACAAGCTGTCCTCGGCTGCCAGCACTGCTTTCTGCCATCACCACGTTCACACTAATACTGGGAACAGCGTGATTTCTCTTTCCTCTCTCCAAGCACTTAAATGAAAGATCTACTTTGCACCCTATGAGATCAAATTAAACATGATGGAGCCTTCAGGGTGGAACTCACTTTTTTTTTTTTCTTTTTTTTTTTTTTCCCCCATTGCTTTTAGCATTGCCTGACAGCTGAAGTTCTTATTTAAAGGTCAAAGAAGATCCTTCTGGGTGGGTTGAGGGGGAGCTCCTAGGAGGGGCAGCTTCGTACCCACACACCACCAGCACAGACCAAAGGGGCATTTCCACCAGAACAACTCGTGCTCCTATGAATAATTCACAGCAGATAACTCACACTCAGCCCCTGAGCTGCCCGGCCCTAGCACATGCATTTCAACTCAGCACCTCAGTAGTGCTGACAACCACCTTCCAGGCTTTCCACACACGTGAAAATGCTTCTGCTTCATACACGCCATCAGGATCAGGCCTCAGTCCCACCTGGCGTTTACAACTTGCACAAAACCCGCTCTCCAACATGGCTTTGTCACAGCCATCCCGTGCCACAAAGCTGTCACACCACGAGCACCCAGCACAGCAAACCCTCCAGGATGCTGAGGCCAGCCACACTCACCTGCTCGTGGTACTCGATGCCCATGCTCAGCGTGTTGATGAGGATCGCGATCATGATCCCTCGGTTGAAGTACTTGCTCTCCACGATCCTCTTCAGCTTGCTGCCAAATGCCTTCCACAGGCGGGTGACCTTGTTCCTCTCCTTGGGTTTCTTTTTCTTCCTCTTCCTCCTTCCCCGCTGTTGCTGCAGCTGGTCCCTGTGGTCGCCGTGCCTCAAGTCCTGGGTGAACTCATAGATGCCGTTGCTGTCGGAGTCGCAGCTGTCGGACTCACTGAAGGCAAACTCGGGGTCCTCCAGGAGGCTGGCGCAGAAAGGGCAGTCCTGCAGCTCGCAGCTCAGCGTGCCGCCCGGCGGGCTGGGCAGTGGGCAGGCCACGCTCAGCCCCGACAACCGGCTGGGAGTCCTCCGCAGACCTGCAATGGGAGAGCGCACCGTGAGCTCCTTGCACCCATGGCCTCCCCGCAACATGGTGGCCATGCCCTCTGCACCCCCACACGGGGACAGAAGTGGCTTCTGCTACATCCTTGAATAAAGTCGTGCAGTACTCCATCTTACCAAGCGGCTCTCGATCTGCCTCATTTTTCCCTCTGTTCTGCTCTCCGATCCCCAACACCCACCCTTCAACCCCGTCCCAGGGCTGAGGGACCTCCCCTTGCAGTGCGATGGCCATTTTGTGCTCTGCTGCTTGGGAAGGACTGACCCACACACCTCTCACTTTCAGTTATTTTTGATTATATCTGACCAAGTTAGCATCATTAGCGGTGATCTGAGTGCTATCAAGCTGTTACACCCAATTTAGGTAGTGCTTCCATTTAGATAATAATGAGGAGGGAGAGGGAGAAATGAACCAAAGACGGTTACAGAACATGGATCAGTTTGGAGTCACGTAGTCCCTTTGCTCTCCTTCATCCCTCCTTCAGCTTTTAATAAAGCTCAGGTGTATTCTTTACTTGAGGCACAGGACTGAGCGTTCAGGGTGTTCTAAAATCAAATACATCACCACATGTTTTGTGGTGTGAGGAGAAACGCTGGCTGTCCTCATGGGGCTGGGGCACAGTGATGACGTGGGCAGGCATCATGAGGATGAGTCAGGTGGAAAAGAAATCAGATTTTGTTTCCTCCCATTCAGGAACCAAATCCCCAATTTCCTCATATTTAGCAACTAGATACTAATGGCAGGAAAAAAAAAAAAAGCCAAGAGGAATCAACATACACTTTTCTTGATGGAAAACAAGGTGCAAATGCCACTTTTCTGCTGGGACACGCTCCTTCCTGGAGATTGGAGGGGGTACACATGGATGCATTTCAGGGAGACCATGCGAAAAGCACCGAGCGGATGCTCCTGGCTGTGGTCCCAGGAGCTTGGAGCTCACCCAGCAGTAATGCTGCTGATTTCAGCCACTCCTGGCTGACACTTGAGGACGTCTTCAAAGAGAAGGCAGCAGCCCACAAAATCCAGCACCTTGTTAGATTGAAAGCTGGGTGGTGACAAAAGTCAGAATATATTTTACTTGCCTGAATGTCACTCAGATATCAGTGGCCTTCAAAATAGTCTTGTAGGAGAGGGCAGACCTCCTCCTGGTCTTTACATTGCAGACACCAGGCAGATCAGAAATATTTGCCCCCCTATTCAGCCTGTGAGCAGCACTGGTCAGCGCTGCACATCAGTAAGGCATTTCTGACTGGGATTGGTCAGATGAGGGAACACTGCAGCATGGACCCATCAGCATGGATACAGAGGCAGCGGGCTTGCCAGTCATCCTGTATGCTATCAAAGTGTTAAAAATTGTATGAAAAACACTGGCGCCACAGATGTCTTCAAAATACCAGAGTCTCCTTGGCTGCCTGCTAAAATAACCTCACAGCATTGCAGGGCACGAGAATGCAGAGGAACAGGCTGTACTTTATGCTGCTCAATTCCACAACAAAAGAAGGGAAGAGAATACTTTCTCCCACAATTGCATCTTTCCCAGCGGATACCAACCTTGCTTCCAGCTGGGTTCGCGAGTGCCCTGGCTGCTAATACCTCCTTAATGTACTCAGTTGTCAATTGTGTGCTCCCCTTGCACAAATCTTGCAGCGAACAGACTCTGCTTGTTGACTTGTAAGAGTGGGGAGAGAACTAAGTGAAACAGCCCTTTGCTCAAAGAGGTGGAAGGACAGAAGGGTTAGGCACAGCTTGCGAGCCCAAGCCACCTTCCCGGCCTGGCATAGGGACTTAGCATGGCTGCTTTGCTAAGTTCAGGCAGGGATGGAGAACCATGAGTTGAGCTAAGATGTTTGGCACCTAAAGATCCTCCCAAAGCCTGGAAGACAGTCTGTCATCCACGCTGCACAAAAAAGGATGTGGTACAGAAGTGAATCTGACTCAGGCCTGTGGTAGGTGCAGGAGGGAGAACCTGGAAAGAGCTGGAGTTGTGGAAGTGAAGAGCTGGGCATTTGTACACTGAGATCTCCAGATGGATGTGGCCGGTTTGCTTCCTCTCCCAGCCCCTGTGCTGCCCACGATGCTAGATCAGCTGCTGCAACCACCACCCGCTTCCTCTGCACATAATCACACTTGAAACAAAACAATCTCAGATTTGTTTAAAGCACTGAGGTGTCCTCTGGGCTGAAATGTCCCATCAAAAGAAGATATTATAGCTCCATTATTAATAGCAACTCCATCTAACCTCAGGCCTTTGAAGAACCATCAGAGGCCATGTGAAAATCTGCAAATTCAACGGAGTGGCCCCGGAGTGTTGCAGGCTTAGCTGAGACGTGGAGATTCGTTCTCCTGGAGGGAGCCTCAGCAGCAGATCCTCTTGTGAGCACAGAGGACCAAATCTCTGAGTTGAGCACTGCCTTTTGCAACAGCTCTTCTGCTCGTCCTTGATTTCCCAGCTCCAGACTTCTGTGAGCCTGGACTTTTATCTCAAGGTAAATACACATTCTCATAATAACCTTCATTAACTTCCATAGTTAAAGATGTACCAGTGATTCATATAAAACCCTTGCTTAACAACGGAAGAACATTGGAACTAACCTTGGCCCTTCTGCCCTTCTGCTAAGCTCCAAAAGTACAGAAATATCTGCCGAAGGCAATTTCTATAAACAATCCACTTTACCCTTTTGTATGGTCACTTAAAAAAAAATATTAACAAAGACAAGCCAACCAACCTATTTGGCAAGCAACCTTTACTGTGACCTCCCCCAAGCTAGGCTTGGTATTTTTTCAGCACATACATCAGTAGGACAAATATTTGTGTCCATGCATAAGCAGATAAACGGTTTTGGAAAACATAGGCATTGATAAAAACAGATGATGAGTTTGTGTTAAAGATATAAAAAATAAAAATGGAAGCTAGATCTTTTTGACTCTTTGAGGGCTTAAGACTATTTTTCAGGCTTTGACTCCAGATTTGTTGAGAACTGGAGAAAATATGCAAAACTGGAGAAAATATGCAAAACAGATACCTAAGAATTGCACATAATCACTACTCCAGCAGTGGATGATTTATATCAGAGTGGAGATAAAGCTGCATTAACTAGCAGTGCTATTGTGGCTGCAGTCTGTAGAGATAAGGATGGGACAGAGGTACAAAAGAGTCCCTAACATGTTTTTTATTCACTCAGACTGAATGGATCTCCAAATCTGCAGTAACACTCAGTCCTACATTTCTTCTACACTGGTGAAAAAGAAGAGGGGAAGCCTGAGCGCTGCAGATCTGCTATGCTCCTGCTCTCACATGCATCCTTTCAGGATTAACACAGAGCTAGACTTTGCAGTGTCCACAAGCCTACCTCCAAACCTTCTCCTCCTTCTTTCAAAAAGAAACCTTGGGCCTCAGAGCCCATCAAAGCAGCACCAGGGGGTCTCTGGAAGTATCTGCTGTGGGTTATTTCAATGCCTCCCTGTTTTACACATCTTATGTCACCTATACCTCATGCTCTCCCACCAGCTTCCACACACTATTCCTTTTCAAGACACTTTTTCAACTCCAGGGGCTGCACTGATCTGTTCTTGGGTGGGAGCAGAGAGAGAACATTCAGGATATCACAAAGCACAAAGAAAAGCTCAAAAATACATGCTTTGTAACCACGGAAAGGGGCCTGAAGTCACTGCCTACATCATCCCATACTGTGCTTTACCCAATGACAGCAAATGCAAGGCTAGGAGGAACAGAGCTGTCAGTCTCTCAACCTGTCCTACTTCTGGCTTCTCAAATAGCATTCACAAAACAGCTTTCATCTCCAGCAACCTCCTTGGCTATCCTTAACATCGCTCTTGAGCAATCTGCCCTTTGCCCCTTTCCCCAAGCAAAAAAACATCAGCTCATTTGTCCTTACCATGCTCTCCTACCAGTTGCTGCAGCTTCCCATAAGAATCCGTGCCCAAAGTTACAGGGCTATTAACTACAGCCACAGGTGAATTGCCGTTCTTCTTTCCTTTGGGAACTGGGACAGAACTGGCTTTGCTAGTTGGTGAAGGCAGGATGGTAGGATAATTCATGTTGCCATGGTTGGAGAGTCCAGCAGTGAGTTTAATGCTTGCAGGGGCATTGGAAGACTTACAGTTCACTTGTGGTCCTTCAACGTGACAGTCTGCGTGGTAAATGCTATGCACAGACTCCGAGTCTGGAGGAGGCGCGGGACTCTGCAAGTTGGGTGATGGAGAAGGGAGCATCAGCTGCCCACCAGGCTTCATCACCTTGAGTTCCAGGTCGCAGATCTCCGGGTTGGAGCGTGGCCCCCGTGGGCTCCCATTGCTGATGTGGTAGTGGTGGTGGTGGTGGTGGTGGTGGTGGTGGATGAGGTGGTGAATGGAGGTGATGCGCCTTTTGCTTCGGCGGCTCTGCCCGTTTGTGGTGTTGTTTGGGTTAACTTTTTTCCTGCGCTTGCTCTGCCAGTTATTGTACAGGCGTATTGTCCGCCGTTTCACCTTCCTGAAGATGTGGCAGATGTACTTCAGCAGCTCCTCGTAGCAGCTACCTGGCTCTGAGAAGCTGGCAATTGTGCTGTCATTGGAGAGATAACGGGCCCGCTGCTCCTGCATCAGCTGGTTCTCCCGCTGCTTTGTTTCAGAAAACTGTGTTGCTATCACAACCAGGCACAAGTTAATCATGAAGAAGGAACCAACCTGGAGAAAACAAAAGGAATTAGCAGGGACTTTACAAAGCAACGCATGCTGTCCGAGCTGGAAGTGTTGTTCTCAGAAATCTTGTGATTTCCAAATGTGCCAAATTTCAGGGTCTGCTCACCAAATGTTATGTCAACATGAGCCTAAGCTGCTAAATTTGTTCCGAAACCACGGTAAATTATTTTGGCAGTGGCAAAGAAAGCTGTTAACAATAGCCTTCACCACTTTCCTCCTCTCAGCAGTGATGACATTTGCCACTAATGCAGGGTGCATGAAACACAACATAATCAGTCACTACAGCAAAACAGATCACTAGGAAGCACCCAGCCAGTCTGCAAGAAAAGATGGTCTGAAGTCCAATCTGTGCTGAACTGAGTCTGTCTCTCCCTCTATCACTTCACACCCCGCATAGGGCATCCTCCTTTCAAGGAGGACAATCAGGGTTCATGTTTCTGACATGGAGAAACTCATCTCTAGGAGATCTGGTGCTCCTAGAAGGGTCTGATTTACTGTCTGGTTGAACTGATGAATTCTTAGGTGACAGCAGGCTGTCAAAATGAAGTTCCAAGGACAAGAATGTGAAGTGACCTAGGACTACATCCCTCCCCTCAGCTGGTGAGTCCACTAACCGGCTTTTCATCACTTGAGTTCGTAAATCAGCCAAAGGAAAATGTCAAATATTCCCCTTAGAGAATCACTCCCCTTACATGTGAAAGGGACTGACGTCAAGAAAGTGCCAGGGCTTACACGGCCAAACCTCTGTGCTGGGCTTGGTAGAGAACGCATGGATTTAATCTGGGCCATTGTTTGGTGAAAATCTCAGGGGAAGCCAATGGGAGTGCTATTCTCCAGTTTGTAATACCAGCCTGGAGAGTGCTTCAGAAGCAGCAAGGGTGCCCACCTCAACTCCCAGTGACCTGGGGGATAGTCACATGGCTTCTCTGCAGGGATCCATATGAAGAAAAGAACTCAAAAGAGTGGAATGTAAATCTCCATTATGCATGGCCCATTGCTAAAGGCTCAAACATCACCAGCTTCAGAATGCTATATCCATTACTGGCAGTCTCTCACACTACCCTGATCCACGCAGTTGAGTCAGCTGTGTATGGTCTGATTTCCAAAGGCCTTCAAAACAAACCACAGAGGCAAGGACGGAGCTCTACGTAAAGAATATTCAGTCATAAAAACACTTGGACATGCCCCTACCCCATGTCCTACTTGACATCTACATGAAACTTGTTCCTTGCACTCCTCCTGACTTAAATGTTTCTTTTCCACAGATGTAGACCCCTGGGGAAGGTTGTGCCCTTTATAAAACAGAAAAAGAGCCTTGCCAATGTAGGGTAGCAGCTTCTGAGAACAACCTCAAGCTCCTTCAATGAATAACACTTTGTTTCTAGAAATGACAGCACTGTAAGACCTCAAAAAGTTGTAATGCTATTATTACCCTTGTTTAAAAGGCTCATGTGAAGTTCAGCAGCTCTTTTGAGTGCTCTTCATTGATATAAGCTGCCCTCTGGCATGCTGAGGAATCTAAAGGAAGAAAAGCTGTATCATCTCTACTTTTTGTTCTGATTAGCAGTTGCTTGGCCAAGGCACAATCATTAGGACATACCAAGGTGACAAGTCCAAGACTGGTAGACTATGAAGGAAGGAAGACCATATGGCTTAACAAGCTGTGACTATGCATCACATGTGACACTAAAAAGGACAGAGCCAATAACCTGTCCCTAAGCACTAATCACAACCTGCATCATTAGACTTTAAGGTGGGAGGAAGTTCTCCCATCCCAAATCCCAGCTGGCTCTCCTCCGTGAAAAGGGAACACCTTTACCCCACAAGGACAAGGAATAGGAGCATTCCACAGTTCATACTTACTATTATAAGCAATATAAAATATATAAAATTGTAAAAAGAATGTGCATCCATCACATAATACATGATGTCAACCCATCCTTCCAGGGTTATAACCTACAGGAAGACAGAGAAAGAAAGCGTGAGAACAAGAGTCAGTCAGTAAACATCAGTCTTCTGCTACTCATCACTCCTTAGCATCTCTCAGGATCTACCCAGACCTGCTGCACTTCTATTCCCAGTTGACTCAGGATAAACCAAAGGACAGTCCTGAGGTTTCTACAGAGATTTGGCACAGTAAAAATGATAACAATACAATAAAACATCTGAAACGCTGGTTCAGAGCCAGTGCAAGTAAATCCCAAGGAAGGGTAACAAACAAAGCAGAAGTCTCTCTGTGCAGAGATCCGGGCCTCTACCTCAGCTCCAGGTTGTGTAACACTACCTGTAAAACTCCTAAGGCTTTAAGCCAAATTTGTTTCTGCAGAACTGGTCTCTTTGTGATACCTACTGTCTCACCACTACACCTGCATGGCTGGCATCATAGTGGCAAAGCATCTGAATGGAAAAGAGTTACTTTAATTAAACGGAGAACTGAGTTCATAGTTGTTTTCTCAATCTTCCTTCTCCTAAAGAAGAAGCTGAAGATTTAATTAACACCACACAGACTGTGTGCAGAGCAAAGCGAGTGCTGCCATGTAATTTACACTTTTTATTTAGATAAAACATACCAAACTTCTAGTGCCGCCTTGCTAGTGGTGCTAGAGCTGAAATTCCAGCACAACTTCCAATAAAATCAAAGCTCCTTCTGAATGCACTTGCACTGATGTACCCCTAGCACAAAACCCAGAATTACCTGCAGCCTCCAAGTTCAGTGGCATCATTTCCAAGTTTAACTATGCTCACAATGATGGAACTGAAACATCAGTCTGCTTCGTCACTGTGTGTGAATTACTTTGTTGGGAACAAGGAAAGGATCAAGCCTGAGCAGTACAGATGGCTGTCTGTATGGACAGCACAGAAAAGCAGGCTAACAAAGCACTTGTCAAAGCAGTGAATAAACAAGGCTCTCTTCACACCTGGAGCATCAGGACAAAATGTTTTCAGGGAAGTCAGACATGAATTCTTGCCACTTTTCTCCTCTTTTTGTTTGTTTGTTTGTTCCTGGCAGAGCTGCAAGAAGCTCCTTGATATGGGTCTTTGGGATATGACCATATCTGCAAAAGGGAGAGCACTGCTGTGCTCACAACCATCAGTCCCCACAGCCTGCCTGAGACTGTTAAAGCTCATGAATGCTGGAAGAGAGAGATATTACTCACCCCTGATTCCTCTCACCTTAACGTCAATGCAGTGACGACTTACCAGAAACTTTTCAAACCCAGTTCCTGTGTTGAAGCACACCCACCCACTGTGCAGTGGGGTGAGAAGGAGCCATCCCCAGTGCTCAAACCCCTCTGCAGTCAGCCTGCAGCCAGTCCCACACTAACAATTAAAGGTCACGTGCCAAGGAGCAAGGTACAAATTGTCTCTGTGGCTGTTATACTCTACCAGCAGTGCTAAAGCCTTGGAGCAGACAGGTCTGATGATGTGCTAGCTGCATTTACACAAATTGCATCCACCTTTCCTGGTCCCCATTACACGCATTAGATAAAAATCACATCCTTGTACAGGTATCAGAGAGCAATGCTGAGCTCTGGCGCCATGGATTTAACAAAAAAAAAAAAAAAAAAGAGAGAATACTCTTGGTCAATGTGTATCCCAGAGATTGAGCTCTGATAGGAAGCATTCAGCAACAGACACACTTGTGTGTGGATGCAAGGGCTGCTACTCACCCTGACTCTGAGAATGGGCTAAGCTGTCTGGGCAGGCACTGGCAGTAATCAGTCTGTTCAGTGGTGTGAAACAGACAAGCAATCAAACTCAAACTGCCCTTTCCTATCTTTCATTTAACACAGTTGAAATTGAGAGCAGAGTTCTTTCCAGCCCCATCCCTTGCATGCATGGCAGCAAAGCATCCCCACGCAGTGCATGTGCAAGCTGATGAGGAAAACAGAAGGATCTCATTGGGACGCAATGTAAGCCAAATCACTGCCAGCTATACAAGAAACT
Organism: Chrysolophus pictus; assembly: GCA_037305975.1. Lineage (NCBI taxonomy): Eukaryota > Metazoa > Chordata > Aves > Galliformes > Phasianidae > Chrysolophus > Chrysolophus pictus. The sequence goes on from CM074589.1 coordinate 5,362,135, forward strand.
CCTCTGTGCTGTTCAAAGTCCCCCCTTTCCACCCCCCTTCTCCTCAGCTACAGGGGCATTTCAGCACAGCTGCCATAGCAGGTGCTCCGGCCATTTACACTCAGGGATGAAAAACAAGCCCAGGGACTCCAGACATATCAGATACACCTCTGCTGAATTCACATTTGGCTGGCAATCCTCAAACCAAATGTATTAAACCAATAAAACATAGCCCTCTCTACAAAAGGAGTTACCTGAGGGCTGCCGTTGGGCTTCTGCAGGCACTGCCAGCTCCCACCTGGGAACAGCTGCCAAGAGAAGTGTGAGAGCCAACCCAACATTTATCGAAGTATTTTTCTTGCATGCTAGACAGCAATTGCAGCAAGAATCAATCAACGTGCCACATTTCTCCTCTGGAGGGCTCATCCAGCTTTCAGAATATTTAAGATGTAATTAGAATTTGCATTATTTACTACTCACTTGTAAACCAAGTGGGACACAGGAGGAATAAACAGACCGCTGGGCTTTTGTTCTCCTGTTTGACATCACCGTGGATTCATTCCTGGACTCATCACCCCGTATAAATGCAGCAGTACCTAGGGGAGGATTCCCGAGCTGCCGAGGATTACAGAGTACTAGCAATCCTGTAAGAGAGCGTGCTCACAGACATCTGCCTTCTTTTTTTAATCAAATAGCTCCGGAGAAATGCAGGACAACACACATGCATGGCCACCTGTCTGGACTGAAAGAGTTTCTATGACTTTTATAGCCTGATTCTTGCCATGCTGAGGACTTCTTTCATGCTGCCCTTTAAAGGGCTCCCAGTGACTTTACACATGCGTTTCTATCTGCTCCACGACCCCACTGCATACACTAAGCAAGGCCTTGGTGTAAATGGGAACCTGACCATTTGAATCAGCCAACAGCTGGTCTATCCACCACAAACTAAATTCCTTAACTATTTTTGGAACCAAGACAGAGGCATCTGCACTGGTGCAAGGTTCACTGCTGCGGCACACACTTTGATCCTACACATTCATTCTCAGACCAGATGAATTCAAAGGGAAAGCTAACAACTCCTTCTATTCTCTCAAGAATTCCAAGAACACTGATACATTTTTTTCAGTACTGCGTGGACTACTGTTGCTCCCTTGGAGCCTCCTGAATGCAATACCACCTACTTTTCTAAGCAGAAATGACTTCTTCCACTCTGCAGTTTCCAATTTGATTAAGCCACTTGATGGCAACTCCAGCATTTGGCCCTCCAAGCTCTTCATAGATGTTTTCTGAGGACCTGGAGCACCTTTCCTGTGCTTTCCAATCTCAGCAATCCATTCTCAGTAATGAAATTATGACTAAGCCATGGTTGCTCGCAGACAGACGTATAAAGCAGCCCCTCCAAATGCACCAGTTCAAAACTACCAATAAACGCAACATGTAATCATTTATCAACAGAGATAAGATGGCAAAAAACACGCTTTCTAATTCTGCCCTGATGAAAAAGATGTGCAAGATACGTGGCACACTAAAATCATCAGCTGTAGGGAAACAACCGAAAGATTCAATTAAGATGATTGGCAAGGTTGCCCTCGGGAGTGCTGCCAACTGCATTTGCATGCAGCAGACCTGGAGGGAAAGCAGACATTGCCCCCTTTGCACAGGGAATGGATTTTGGCCTCCGAAGGATTGAGGCTCTGGCCAGAGAACAGAGCCATCACCGAACCTCTGGCAGATCCTGTGTGATGCTCAGTGCAGTCCTCACCTGCTCACAGAGTCCTGTAGCTCTTACACAACATGGCAGGGATAGGATATGTTATTTTTCCTCCATTAATACCTTCGAGGCAAAGCACTAAAGTCCTGAATGTTGTGTCAGAGCCTCTCTCACATATGTGCAAGGATTTAAGCTCACTGAGGTGAACGGAAAGACAGATTTTGACTTCATCGATCTTCAGCTCCTCCATGCAGTTCCCAGTCTGGCATTTCCCCATCACCACATTCAGATGGACAGCAGGAGAGTGGATAGCTGGAATTTATTTTTAAGTCTCCTGCTCTGTGATTCTGCTCCTCTCCGTTTGCTCATACCACAATAATCTCATCAGCTCTCACAAAGATGCTCATCTGATTTATAGCAGCATAACTGGGGACAAAATCTAGTCAAGCTAATCAGAATCAATGTGATACTCCAGAGTGAAAATCACAAGGGAGATGTAGATTAAAGACACTGGCAATTAACTCAGACCTCCTCATTGTTCCCAGGGAGACAGAAAGTTTACATTGTTTTTTTTCCTAGGGTCACATGAAAGGTCTCTGCAGAACAATTTCTTTTATTATCCCAAGGAGTTTTCACCATAAAAATCCCTGTCCTTGTGCTCTGCCAACATTTTTTGCAAGTTCTTGGCTGTAATCCATTGAAGAGCAGGTTATTTTTTGCTTTAGTGTCAGTTAAGAAAAAGGAAAAAATAATAATAATAAAAAAAATTATCTATGGAAGGGAAAAATCACACCAAAACACCCAAACTTCAACCTAGGCTCCTCCAATTAGCAAAGGCAAACACTGAACTCTTTTCTGTATATTAGAAAGCACCCATGGCTGCTGCCACATGGACTGCTGCAGACAAACCAACCTCGAGGTGCCACCGATCAGTTGAAGGAAGTTAGGAGGATTGTTGTGATTCTTAGAACTGAAGGTACAGCGTACAGAACTCCAAGCTAGCCCAGAGGCCGGACCTCTCTTATGGTAGGGTTTCACTTCTGTGATTATCCGAACCAGCTTCACGTGTAGAAACAGCCTCCTTAAGCACAGGAACCAAAATCAGCACATTGCACTTTGATCAACCCCCATAAAACACCCTAGGTTGATTTCAGAATTGCAGGTGCTTGTTCAGCTCAGCACCCGACTGGAGCAGGAGGTGACAGATAGAGAAACTCGAATGTTTCCAAAGCACTGGAAGTGTTCATCTTCATTCATATAAACAATTTGCACTTAGCCTTTTTTTTTTTTTTTTTTTGGCCTAAACAAGGTCCTTTGGGGACAAGATGGTCATTATCTGCAGCAAAATCAATTATGCTAAACTGAACAGCAACTGAGTGCTGTCATGATTATTCCATTTTGTTGGTTTTGTTTTTCACTTTTATTTCATTTCCCTGGCCAGGCAGCAATACTTTTTTCTACAAACCTCATCGAGACAAGATACAACAACATAAAGTCTGAAAGCTATTAATTACTGTGATGCTCTCAGTAAGTTTTATAAGGCCTCCAGCATTCATCTCAGAAAGCCTCTTATCTATATGCTTTGTCCTCTCTGGAGCATCAATTTGGCTAGCAAGCACTGGCCAGTGAATAATGGAGTATTCCTCTTCGGGAAGCAGCGTGCTTGGCAGCTAATCAAATTACTATTTTTGAAGTCAATTTCATAATTTTAATTATTTCCCCATGACACATGTTGTTAAGTAACCTGTGTGGTCAGAAAAACAGATTTTATTGTATTCTGAGTAATGCCCTTTGAACAGCCGCTTCTCCTTTCACTTTGAGGACTTGCTCACTTTGCAAAGAAAGTTTAAGCAGTTTCTGTATAAACTGGGAGACTTGCAAAGCAAGCATCTGCTCTGAAAAGCTGCAAAATAGAAAATAAAGGGAAACAGTGCAACCTTGCATTTGTCTTGGATTAGTGACAACCTCTCGTTTGTTCCATGGAAGCACGATCCCTGGCCAACACTGCCAAATCAGAGTGGATCCCAAAAAGCAGAGCGCAGCCCGTGTGCAATAAAGTTGGACAGGTCATGATGCTATTGGAGACTCTGAACAACATGAAACTGAACTTAAGAGCTTAAAATGGCATCAAACCTCAGCAACCTCTGCTGTAAAATAAAGGTTTGTTGCTGTCTCCCCATTTAGCACTAAATAATGCAAGATCCTCAGCGAAAACATCCCTGATTTCAGATGACTGCTGCTTGTAACAAATCACATCTCAGTCCATATTCATGAGGTTTGATTTACTGGGATAATTATCCTGTCTTCATTGTTTGTGTAAAGTATCTTATGCACAGGGAATGTACTTAACTGCTTAACTTCAGCAATAATGAGTCCATTATCATATAGATCCATAAATCAAAGTTTCATAGCAGAGCTGAAAGATGAAGCACCTGCAATGAGAAGAGAGCCTACGCCAGACTGAGAGCCTTGCTGAAAGCTGGGTGTGCACAACAGAGCTCCTCCACACACCACAGGACCTGTAGCAGTTTGGGGTACTGAGCCCAACACAGCAAGGATTTTTGTTATCGCTAACATTACTCCAGAGATCCATAGCTTGCTGCAGGAACCCCTCTTTCTACATTAAATACCAAAATCTGTCATTTTTGAGGTAGGATGAAACCCTTTCAAAGCTACAGAGTCCATAGCAGGTTTCTGTCTAACCCTGGGTCCTTCTAATACCTCCTATGTGTTGGTGGGCCTGGTCCTGGAATCAGGATGGCTCTGGCTTGTGATACATGGGACAATTCCTCCTAACCTCTTGGAAGCACGTTCTGAAATGCTTTAAAGGAGCTGAATATTTTTAGATTGCATATTCAGCATGAAAGCTCTTCCAATGCAGCAGATGACGTTTAGTGTGCTGGCCAAATTAAACAACAACAACACAACAGCAACAAAACTCAAACCCTGTAATTTAGATGATGGCCAAAACTTCACACCAAACTCAGCACGGATGAGCACTGCTGACACACAGCTCCAGTTTGATGACACACATCTCTAGTTTAAAGAATGAAATGTCTGACCAAGAAAAGTCCTTTCTTGGACAAAAAAAATTATGTATTCAAGAAACTCTGAAAACAAGGGCACCCAAAGTGACAGCTGCTTCTGAAAAGCACGGCCCACAGGACTATGTGTTGCATGCATACATAGAATTGCAGTTGGAAGCCTCAGGCTGTCTCCACTTCCTTCTGTTCCATAAAATAGCCATACAATCATAGCATGGTTTGGGGGGGCAGGGACCCACATCCAGCAGATCACAGCATGGAATAGTAGTTTACAGAGAAATGGACCTTCTTCCTTCCAAACCTGGAATCCCATGATGTGAACCTCCCCAGCTGACCCATCTGCAGGACAGTGAGCAAGGTAGGCATCATGGTGGCAGCAGTCAGCAGCACAGAGACAAAGCAAGCTCCCCATCAGCACATGGAGCAGGATCCAAGTGAGTCAATCTGGGATTAGATTGAGATCGCTTGCACAAGTTCCAAGGAGCTTTTTTTTTTTCTGATGTGCTGGAGCACAGGAAAGAGAACTTCACATGCAGACAAAAGGACCGTGTCAGTAGGTGGCCAGCAGCAGGTGGCTGTCACTGCCAGCTGTCACACTGCTCAGGCAGCCTGCCGCTATCTCCAGAGTACAGCATCCACAGAAGGACAAATGAAGGAGGAAGTGGGTGGCATCCATTCCCCCAACTTCCCATCCCAAACTTTTCTTCTTGAGCAGGTCACCACACCTGCTGGGCTGTGACACGCTGCTAGCTTCAGCAAATCATGTGCAATGAGTTCTCCACCTAAGCACACAATCAAGATAACTCCTCAACCTCTTGCTGCTGCTGACAGTTCCTTTAATGCTGCTCTATTTCCAGACATCTTTGAGAAGGTGATTCAGCTTTTCCTTTCTTGGGCATTCTCATCATGTCGTGCGCCTGCTGGGCTGTCTTCAGCTCTCATGAGCACGACCAGGTTTTTCTTTCCTCCTTCTGACAGCAGTAAGGGAGATGCTGAATGCAAAGTAGTCTCCTCTGAGAATTCCCTCGCTAGGGCCTTCTGATGATGGGCCAGAGATGTGTTACCTGTAGGACTTGATTAACTTGTTAACAGAGATGTCTTCTTACAGCAAAGCCTCATAGAAGCAATATGCACTCAGAAGCCAGGAAGAGAGTCACGAATCCGAGAGCTGCATCCAGATAGTAATTTCAAGAGGATCTTCTAAAGAAGCCCCTTGGAAAATGCAGATATTTCTGGAATGCACCGTATTAAGAGGAAGCCATGGAAAGGGAAAATCAGCCCTCACCAGAAGTATCATAACCCTTCAAGTCGCCAACCAAATATTCTCCTGTGTTGGACAAATGTTTCCTTAAAACTTGCTCTCAAAATTCTGTCCTTGCTCCTACATCCTGAAAGGAGGCACAGAGGAAGTTTGTTCCCTTGACCTCTCCTTGCTTCCACCCCACTGATGGTTATTGCTCCTTCAGCTTTGCCTCCCAATGTAAAGTGCTGTTATAGGTGTTTGCTCTTCTGCAGGTCAGACCCGAAGTCATCTACACAACGGTTCTATGATTTACACAGCAGCCTAAATCATCTTTATTCTTCCCAAACTGTGCATCTCAGCAACCATCCAATGCCCCTGTGTTGTATCTATAATGGGGATTCTGCATTCAGGCCTGGCTGCACTAGGCTGATGGCTATGAACATGGCAGCCTTTTGGTTCTTCCACTGAGGCTGTCACTAATTCAAATTAAATTGGACTTTGGTTAGGTGAGTAATTCATCATTTGCAGTGTGACAATACCTGTAATTACTGCTCTTACTGTTATGGCTGAAACTCATATGCAGTAAAGGGATCTTAATATCATGCCAAACCTCACAGTTAATTTAGGCTCTATCTCCTTTCATTTATTCTCTAATAAGCTAATTAGTTCATATAATTTGCCATTGAACGTGCCTTTGTAACAAATATATACATGAATTAGCCTATTACACAACAAATGAGGGGAATCACAACATGAATCATTTTCAGGATTACATAAGGAATTATTATCCTTGCAAACACCCGTGGATGCAGCTACTGTCCTTATTACTTTCGGATTTTGTCTGGACTGGGTTGGCTCTCCTGTTTGATGCTTCTCACTCTTCTGCTTAGGTCAGCAATGTGTTTCACTGTTCGGTGTGCCCCACTATATGTCACATCTGTATTCTGGGTTATCTGCAAGTTTAGGACAACTACCATGAAGCTAAATATCTTTCAGCTTAGCTGCTAAAATCCAAACTCTGGCAACTGAGAAAGCTCAGCCACGCTGCTAGCTTTGTGCACTGGCATCCCATCCACAAAGAGCAGAGAAATCCAGATTCCCCTGTCAAAGTCTGCTTTTGGTTTTGTTTGTTTGCAGACTGCACAGTATCAGACTGCCCTTGAAAACTCATGGGCACAACGTGCAGTCAACGTGCTCAGAAGATTCCTTCCCTATTTCACCTGTGGGGCTCATTTCACCAATCTGCCTTCTGACAGCTCTTAAACCGTGCCAGATTTCAAACTCATTTGGGATAAATCATGAGGGATGCTTTACCCAGCTGAGTCTTAAGACTGCCATTATGCAAACGGGAGGCTCGCCAGCCCTTGAGGTTCAGTCCTCTGTCATAACCCTTGCAAAGTACCACGTATTCATTATTCCCCAGAAGGGCTCAGGACAATTGCATCTGTCTCATTCAGAGCACAGCAGAGTGCTTTCTGCCCAGTAATTCAATACCAGCTCCCAGGGAAGCTCCCAGGCTACGAAAGCCGTCAGTTCTACTTTCTGCACTCCTTCCTCTGAGGCCTCATCTAACTGCTGACCTGGTGCTGCCCAGCCTCAATATTAAACGTAATGAGAGCACAACTCAACAGCTTTACTTCTTAAATGTTCCCTGCTTATAGCAATTGTTTTGATTTAGCATCCAACCTCTTGCAGTAATGATTTAGTCTTTCCACACCCAAGCTAAGCAACCACCTTACTCCCAACAGCTGCTACTTTACCTGGAGTTATATTGTTTTCATTTTCTATTCTGAAAACTCAGAGAGGACAAGGGAATAAAGATGTAAGAGCCTTGTTTGTCTGGAAACGCTCTTTAGCATTTGGATGGCCTAAGTGGCATTAAATTCATCCATAAAGCTGTTGGCATAGGTTAAAGTGATCTATAGCTACAAGATCCAACTTTGCCAGACCCTTTGCTCTTTCCAAAGATATGAGCTGAAATCTTTGCGGGTTAAACCTGCACATCTGCAGGCCATGCATGCTGGAGAAATGGAATACCAACATGAAATGAAGGCTTGCTGCCTGCAAATCTGCTCGGGACGTACAAAGGAAAAGAAGCCCTGGAGAAGCACCTGCTCAATTTCAGTGCACTTGCACATGCAGTCTGCAACACATCGGCCTCTGCCTTTTCTCTAGAAAAGACATTGCTGTCCTGTGGTGGGAGCCAGAGAGGACCTCCTGGACACATCCATCACCTGTGTGAGAACAGGAGAAGGAGAAAGCAAGTGCAGCCGGAGACCCACCTAAGACTCATGCTTTGATTTCCCTCTTCCCCTCATGCAGCACTCACTACCAATCGGGATTCTCTTGTGACATATTAATTCTAGGAGAGAACCCAAGCATTTCTAAAAACAGCTTAACAGAGGCATAAGGTCTGTCTGAGCCCTTCTGGGTTTGGTTTTGAGCCCCTGACACCAGCAGCGGTGCAATTTGAGGTGTGCTGCTGTGAGAGCAAACAAGATGCTCAGAGCAAGCAAACGCCTCTTCACAGCTCTCAGATAAAATGACAAGTTATTATGTTCATATTATAATATGAAACCAGAAGGAAATTCAGAAGTGGAATTTAGAGAGGCGAATGAGCAATTACTTGTCATTAAGAAAACTGAAAGGAGGTTGTCTCTCTTTTAGAAATAGACGTCACCTGCTCTTCAGGAAGACCAAATAAAATAGGACGTGCAGCTGAAAGCACAAAGAAATTGGCATCAAAAACAAACTGCAAAATAAAGACTGAAAACCACGCACACCTCATTTCAAATCCACCAGCCCTACGAGACCACAGCCTCGGGTCTGTGCAGATGAGCTCTGCAGAGTTCCAGACCTACAAATGCACTGAAAATGCTCTGGTTACTGGAGTATGCCTTATCATTTGCCACCCGTGAAGTATTCCCCAGCCTGAGTCAGAAGCACCGTGGTCTCCATTGCAGAGCTGTACAAGAGTGGATCAAGTCAGACTCCAGCCCCACGTAATCAGATATCTCTTCCTAATGGCCAGAATAGTCTGTTGGGGTTATTTACTTCTCCCCACAGCATACCATGCTAACCAGTATGACCTTGTAACTCTTGATTCAGACCCAAATTTTGCCATCATGCTAGCTGCTACATTTCAGAACAATATTAAATCTTGCTTAAGGGTGTGGACATTTTTCTCAATTTCCTGATACTGCAGCAATAAAGAAGGACCCCAACTCTCAAAGAGATTTCCTTCTTAGGATTTATCCAGGTCTAATCTGTAGGGCCAAAACTTGCCAGATTTTTGTCTGCCTGAAGCATTTCCCCTCTCTTCCAGAACACTGAAAAGTGGCCATTCCCTCATTCTCTCCGAGTGCTCTGCTGGAGCATTGGTGCACAACGTCTGATTCATTTACTCTACATGTCTTTATGTGCAGCTTCATGCAGGTGGCAAGCAAATTCCTTTCTCCACTGAGGTATTGATCAAAATCCTCCCAAGCAAAGGATGACAAAACAAAGAAACAGGAAGCCTTTAGAGAATCATACCTGAAATATAGCTATCCAGGCATAGCCAATATTATCAAAATTGATAGCTCCATTGTGTGGGTTTACATCCCCTGCCATGCATACGTTGTAATATTGGTTCCAGTTTATGCAGGCATTCTTGCTGCTGAAGTCAGGGTTGTATAAACTTGGGGTGTAGGAGTCCATGCTCAAGGTGCACTCCACCTTGTACTCCTTCCTGGTTGGGATGTTGGAGCATTTCTGCATGCCGTTCTCACGATGGGATGAGCAGATGAATGGATTCTCCTCTGCTTCATCTGTGCGGTAGTACGGATGCAGGAAGGTAAGGTTATATGTCCTGGAGGGAAAGAAGGAAAGATGGATGAGAACAGGGCGCCCAGAGAGGTGGCAGTGCCCCATCCCTGCACACACCCACGGTCAGGCTGGATGGGGCTCTGAGCACTGATGGAGCTGTGGGTGTCCCTGCTCAGTGCAGGGAGTGGGACCAGACAGCATTCAGAGGTCCCTTCCAACTCAAACCATTCTGTGAAATGCTGCTGTCCACAGAACATCAACAACTCTTCCTGCAGCTCCATATGACAGCTGCCATCACACAGCCACCCTCCATTACCATTTCTCTCTGTGCAGTGTCCCCTCCACAGCTGTGCCCCTGGAGTCAGGAGCACCAGTGCCCATCATGCAGTGCAAACCCAGCACCTGCTCCTCAGTATATAGAGCAACCAAAGAGAAGCAAGACTAATGAATACTTCCAAAAACGTCACTTATGCTGCCTCTTTCCATGGCCAAAGTAAGACTATGAGTCTGGACCATACCTCATCAGTAGGAGGACAAGGACCCAGCAACTGCACCACTCTGAAGTGCCTTCCTTCTGCCTGCAAATCTCAAAGCCTGGCAACTCAATGCCAATTCTCCCATTTCCACCTCATCAGACAGGGGACAGCAAGTCACAGCTGAGACGTCAGCCCAGGCCATTGCCTGTAAGGCTGTTTGCTTACAGCATCCTGTAAGGCTCCAGTGATCTTTCAGTTAAATATCAGCCTGAGTTTTCCGAGTGAGCAAATGAGGCAAGACGGCTGACAGCTGAAATGAAGTGGTAAAAAGAGAGGAAAAAAGCAGCCCAGGTGCTTCCTAAAAGCCAGAGCTGGTAACTTTTTGTTCCCAGCTAAGGATTTTAAGAGAGCAGTTCTGATGCTCAGATCATTCTTCAGATGACCCGAAGGCAAAGCAGCTTTCCAAGAAATTTCCCCTCAGCACGTCTCCAGGATGAGTGAGCTGAACTTTAATAAGGAGAGAGGCAGCTACGGGCATCTCAAATTCCTTCTGTTCTTGCAGAAGGAAAGCCCACGTTAATGGGAACTGGATGCTGATTTAATTGGCCTGGATAAAGTTATAAAGCTCTGTTATAGAGAAGATAAGTAAGTGCTCTAATTGCAGCATGGCAGGGATGTGCCTTTTCCAAGCGGCGTTCTGAATCCAGGCTGCTCCATGGCAATGGACAAGCATTTGTGGGGCACATCAGCACTCAGTGCTGAAGCACTGCTCAAAGCAAGAAGGTGAGAAGACCTCCAGCAGCAGATCTGCTATTCAGAGCGGTGGGGATCTAAGGTGCTCTACAATCAAGAAGGAGATAAGGGAGAAGGCAACACAAATTACATGACCAAGCGAGATGCGGGTAGCAGACAAGCAGGTAATTCTTTAAGACAGGACAGCTGTATTTTTTTTTTTTTTCAATCTGTTCTGAATGTTCCCAACTATTGAATAAATGTGGCTCTAACGATTGCCGAGCAAGTGATACTCTGTATGATGGTCTGAAATTGCTCCCCATAACCCCTGAGTAAAGCAGGAGCCACTCAGCAACTGCGCTTTAGGAGAGAGCAATTGCTGCAGGGCAGAGCCAAGGGGAAATAAGCCCTGAACAACTTTCCTGAACAACCTTTTCCTCCATCAATGAACTACCTGAGATGGGTGCTGAGATTCATCCAGCTGCAAGAGGAGCACGCCAGAGGAATTGGGCATTGTTGGCTGCGAATAACAACTCATTCAGCAGCTATTCACCTCCCATCACACAACACTTTCATTTCCCCCCAGACACAACTGTAAAATCTGCCTCCCTGTATCTTAGATTCAAGAGACAAGGAAGAAACACATGAAAAATGTTTTTCCTTCAGCCCTCTTCTTCCCCGCCCACGGAACGGTTTCATTTGGAGGAAATTTCCATATAAAACAAGCAGAAGATAAAGGTGAGCACTGCACCAGCACCTTGTTTGCTGGAAGATCAGACGCTCCAAGCAGAGGAGTTTGTCACACAGAGGGGGTTATGGTGGAGAGGCAACAGATTAAAAGACACCGAGACACAGGGATGTGTCTGGAGTTGCTACAGTCTGTGGGCAAAGACAGCAGAGGAACTTGAGTGAAGAAATAGAGGAAGCAGGAGAAGAGACAAGCAGCAAGTTCTCCTGACTCACCAGCAGCAGGGAGCTCTGTTTTGGCCTTAGTGGGTACAGAGGGGCTGCATTCAGATGTAGAAACCAGGACCTTGCAAAGCTGCTCTCTGAGTCCCTAATGGCAGGAGAGACGCTGAGATGTCTCACATGGTGCCTTCCCATCAAAGCACTAGACCTCCAGTTTAGGTTCCGCAGCTCTCCACAATTCTCATCAAATCCTGATGAGATGCATCACGTAAACCCAAAGCTTTGGCTCTGGTTTGGCAGCTCCCGGTGCCCAAACCTGCTGCTTGCAGCAGGGAGAGCCACAGGCAAGTCTCACAGCCCATAAGCTGCACACCTGTAGCTATGCATTGAACTCCTATCCCTGCAGCAAGGCTGAATGATCCTGGAAACATCTCTTGCTCTTTCTTGTTTCGCTTAAAGCAACGCCTTTTGATCTGGATGTGCCGCTCCAGATGACACTCCTCCAGACTAGAACTGATCACAAAGGAAAATTTCCTCCAGAGCCAGGAGGAGCCGTGAAACTCTACAAAAACTTATTTCCTTCCCCACCCTGGAAGCAACACCAGCAGCAGGAGTTCCCCGATCGCAAAAGGCAGCTGGCAGCGGGTGGGACAGGAAGGCTCAGCATGCTGCAGCTCGCAGGCCAGCATAATTAGGATTCTACCCAGAGCAAAGCTGGACTTGCAGAGGGAGAGGGACCATCTGGAGGGATGATTGGGTAATTAGCAGCTATGGCTGCACAAGCTCCTTTCCCGGGAGCAGTTTCATGTTCAAATGCAGACACACATACGCCTGTGCCAAGAACACTGCCCATGGAAGAAGTGCTCAGACAGAAGGGCTGATGCGTCAGTGTGATGCTCTGCTCCCATCTCACAGCCGAGCCCCTGGGAGCTGCCTCTCCCGCTGTGGCACAATGACACACGGCATTCAGCCACACGAGCTGCCTTTCGCACCATGGCACAGTGACACATGGCATTCAGTGCTGTGTGCAGCTGACTGCCCTCCCAGCTGCAGGAGGGACAAACATACATTGATCGGGATGAATCAGCTTCATTTCAGCCTCCAGAGGTGATCTCCAACCTCCCGATGTGCCCAACCCAGCTGGGCAAGGACACAGCTAGCAATATGCCAGCTGGTTCTGTGGGAGCCCATGCACCCAGTTTTGTTGCAGGGAGAACACAGCCAGGCTGGGGAGCCATAGGACCGAACCCCATCTCATTCCGTGTCACTCTATTCACTACACACTGCAACGTGAAAGGCCCTCAATGAGCCAGTAGATCTCAGAGGCTGCATGTTGCCTCTGAGTCATGGTGTAGGAAGCCCTGGGCTGAAGGAGAAAAGGCTGCTTGCAGACATGCTGCCTTGGGCTGTGATCTAATAAGCTGCAGAGAGATCTGGGCACAGACGCTGGGGAGAAACGCAAAGAACGACACTTTGGTGACTGTGGGAGGAAAATAAAAGCAGGAAAATAAAGCACAGCTTGATTGCAAAGGGTGGATGAAGTTTGGTGTGGTTCTGCTGCTCACTGGTTTTATCTTCCCTTCTCTCTTCCTTCGTCAATTTTGCAACATCTCCTCCCTCAAAAAAAAAAAAAAAAAAAAAAAAAAAAAAAAAATTACATACTAAAAGAATCCTGCCCTTGACTGGCCAAAATCAAGTGCTCCAGGGCCAGTTCCTGCCCAGCCCTTTTCAAGCCTTTCTCCCTTCTTTGTCTACCTGGACACAGGACACCACGAGCATCAATCCAACTGGGAGGGATCCATAGCGGCACAGAGAGTGCAGTGGGAAGGGACACCCCAACCAGCAGCCAACACTACAACATTAAGTCCTTCTTCTAGTTTTCCTGTTTGAAGGTTGTGCTGGCAAAACCAAAAAGGGGGAAGACAGGAAGAGAGCAGGAGTGAGAAGTGTTGCAGAATGAGAGAATCCCCAACATCCACAGCTACCCTGCCAAGACCACCTACCTCCATGTGCGTGAAAGGTCAATTAGGCTGCTGGTTCTTGCCAACAGGCACAGTTCAAAGAACTTATTAATGGTAATGAATCTGCTAATCACAAGACTCTTGTGCTCTGGGGAAAAGTCATGAGAAACTAAGCTCCAGAATGGATCTTGTTATCACATTAGAAAGGATTAACGCCCTTTTCTCGGCCAGCTGCCCAGTGTGCATCTTTCTCTGGGCTTACAGCAGCTTTGCTGTATTTCCCTGGGCATGTTTATGTGCAGGAAGGATAGCACTGAGGCAGGAAAGTCCTTCTCCCACATCAAGGGAGGCTGAAGTGCTTTCTGCCCCATCTGCCCTAGTCTCAGTCCTGCTATGGCATCATCCCTAAGTGCTGGAGCATGGTCTGAGCACAATCCTGCTTCAGCTTCCTGAGGAATGGAGGAGGAAAGAGAAAAGGCAGAGAGCACCAAACAGGCTCACCTCCCTCCGAGGGGAGGCTCGTTTTGGAAGAAACCCCGCTGCCAACCCATCTCTGCAACATGGAGAGATGCCGGGAGGAGCAATTAAGCAACCCTCAGAAGTACCTTTCAAACTGCCAGCTGCCTGCCTGGGCTGTGTGCGCCTTTGCACAGGTCTACAAAAGCCAAGGAGCCAAAGGCAGTACAATACCAAACGGATACAGAGTTAATTAAGACCGAAGCGCTCACATTAGAATTGTCCTGCAGCATTAGATAAACACAAAACACTTCACAGCTCTCTCCCCCTTCCAACCTGCTGAGCTCTCTGAAAGGCTCCACAAGGAAGAAAATGCTCCTCTGCATAACAACATAATACATAAGTGAGGAGCAGCAACAACACACTGGGAGTGACCCAGATCCTTTATGAGCACGGCAGCATCTCCTGCTGGTAGGAGGGAGCCAAAAGGGCTGCATGGGGACAGCAGATCTGAGATCTTACAGATAAACTGCTGGTCACGCTTGCCTTTCCCCTCCATGCTGAGCTCTCAGTTCTCAGCCCAGGTCAACCCAAAAGCAGTGTGAAACTTCCCTTTCAGTTCCTACTGCTGGGAATCTCCTACACTCAGAACCCATCCTGGTACTGCCATTCCTGCTGCCGTGTGATGCTAAGTGAAACAGCCCAGACACCAAACTCTCCAGGAGCTGAAGGGGCTCTGAACCACCAGAGCCCCCAAGGCACCACAGCTGATGTCCAGCTCTGGCCAGGGAGTCACAGCCTCACACATCCATTGAAAATACCACGAGGAGCCCTGCCCGTAACTCAGGTCCTCCCCTTCACAGCACTGCAAGGAAACCTGAACCACTAGCATCACCTGCTCACTACAGGGCACCATCCGCACTCCATCGCCCACAGCTTGCTGGAGCACTGGTGAACATTATTTCAGGCTGAGAACAACAACACTGGGATTTAGTAGGACTTGGCAGATGAGAGTAGATGACCAGCATCTCATTCCGACTTCCCTGCAGAGTTCCACTCTGTTTACTTCTATCCAAAACCAGAGCTTAACTTTAATCCTACAGCCCCTGCCTAAAGGTTTGGATGTTGTTTTGTTCTCATTGGCAGCTTTCCCTGGGAGGGAATGGATGGTCGAGGCTCTCAACAGTGATGCCAAGCACAGCAGCTCAGCACAGGGATGGAGCAAGTGATGGATCCTCTCCAGCCCAACCCTGGGCTTGCATCTCCATGCTGCTTTGCAGGCAATCAGCATACTACTGCTGGTCAGTGGGAATTGCTTGTTTGAGGCCAGAGCTGTGAGTTTTGGGCCATGTGTGCATCTTTCCTTGCTACACTACTCCTGATTCACTCCATGCCTTTGCACCTACACAACTGGGGTTGTGGGGGTTGTTGGGGTGATGAAGGCCACTGTAAGGCTGGATCAGCACACACTATCTCTATGCCTGGAACTGTGGGTTTCCTGCCAGTTTCCTATGTTCTTAAGTTCCCCCAGCAAAACAGACTCAGATGGCAGCTTCAGGCTAAGTGAGAGCATCAGAGCAAATTTGGGGTTTCTCTGAAGCTCCTGATGGGCTGTGAAGGAGGAAGGAGAACATCTCACAGCACTCCTGCCTCATCAAACAGCTCCCAGGACTGATCACAAGGAACCTGACTGCTGCAGAGTGGTCAAGACCCTGATAAACAGATCCTGTGATGCCTTTGATGCTGCTAATAGCCTTTACGTAACAGCCTGTTTCTTGGCTGCTTAATATCTCTATTTAGCAAACAATCATCTTGTGATTAATTTTAAAAGCTCCACTTTGCAGAAAATCACACAGTATTTTTGACACCTGGTGCAGGGTCTTTGGTGGTCCCTCCCCATCCAGCTACAGCTCTGTGCCACCACACTGCTCAGTGTGAGGCAGGAACAGGACCCAGGGTAAATCCAAGGGATGATACCTGCTCATTTCCAGGACAATACAATTGCAAGCAGGTGATGGCAGACATAATTAGAGGCAGAATCTCCTCTTGAAGAGCTGGAGCTGCCCCATTTAATTGCCTTCAGGCATTTCCTCACCTCTGAGCCACTCGTGACTTCAGCAGCCTCTAAGAGGAGACTTTCTGCAAGGATTTGTTTTGCATGCCTCCTTTTCTGCAGGAGCTCACAGGAACACTATTAACTCCCACACAGTCCTGCTTTTGCTGGTGATGATAAGGCAAGCAAGGGCACAGCTGCCCTATGGCAGGGGACAAGCCAGCAGCCATGGGTCACCCAATGCCAGCTCCAAGTGTAACAAGTGATGGACCAGGGCCAGACCCATCCAGGCAGCCCAGACAGAGGGACTGGGAGGGAGCTGGAGGCAGGTGCACATACAGCCCTGCTGAGAGCAGGGCCGAGAGCCCAACGCTGAGCTTAAATAAAGGGCCACAGGCAGGGTGGGAGACCCAGGTAAAGGTCATCTGGGCAATTAAGGTCTATTAGCACCTGCAGCACCTGGCAGGGATGCTGTTCCATGCAACTGCTGAGCTTGGAAGAACCTAAACTAAAGTTTGCATCAGTAGGTGATTGGATGTGCTGCACGTTCCTCATCCCTTTTTCAGGCTGAGTGGTACAAATGTCTTTAATGCCTTCAGCATCGTGGTACTTATCTTACTGGTCCTACAGAGACATACAGGGTGTATCAGCAGCATCTCTATGCCACTCCATGTTCTAGCATGCACACTCCTAATTAACCTTGTGCTAGAGGCTGTGCTGTGTTGGGCGACATTCCAGACCCACACAGCAGCTTTCACAGTGCTCTCATGCTTTTGTTTGGTCTAAATCCTCAAATTCCTACTGTCAGGGTTCTCAGCTTCCTTGGACATGGTGCTAACACCTTTGTCCTCCAGGAAAAAAATGAGAAAGCCACTGCAAACCCTCAGAAAGCTGCCAACAAGAAGCAGCTAGCTGGACTTGGAGTCCTGCAGCCAGCAACCCACAGTGTCCAAGCGCCAGGAGGGAAATGGGACTCAGAGGGTGTGCTGGGGGGACCACTTCTGAGCACCCCCCGAGTGCCACCATCAGCACTATGGGCTCCTCCATTAGGGGAAAGGGAGAAAGGAAGAACAGGAGGAGACTTCTGCTGTACTTACGTTGCCAAATTCCTGTCCAGGAAACATCTGTTTCTTAGCAGCCCTGCCCAGAGCTGCACACCCACGATCCCAAAGATGAAGAAGACAAAGAAGCACAAGAGGAGGACATTGCCTAACATAGGCAGAGTATCTAACAGCAGGGTGACGAGTATTCGCATACCTGGGGGAGAAGGAGAAAACAGGTTAGAAGAACTGGATGATGGGGCAAACAGGATGCTCCATGCCTTGCAGCCAGGGCAGAGGAACTGGGAGGTGCCCATCAGATTTTCCATTCAGTTGTGCAAATCCCTGCAAGGCTCGCTGCGAACATGCGTGCACATTAGGGGCTCCCCAGCACCTGTGCCACAGGGACAAGTTGATTTCTGTGCAAGAACTCTCAGCTTAAATAAAATGATGGAGCAATGATTGAAGCTCGCGGGACTGCAGCAAACCTTTGTGTCCCCATCAGCTCCCGGCATCGCTCTCTGAATGGACTGAGCAGGGATTGGGTGCTGCCCCAGGGCACCTTCAAACCCAAGAGAATGCCAGAATAAAAAGAGAATGAGGACTTGCTGCTCGGCAGAGGTTAAATGAGCCTCGGAGACAGCGACCGGCTCTCGTTTCAACAGCGGATAATTGATGAGAGGAGGAATAATGAAAAGAGCAACAGACAAAAGCAAGTGCTAAGTCATAGGAAGGAATAAAAGAAGAAGCCGAACATCAGGAGCCCAGCACTCGACAGAGAGAAGGGCTCAGGCTTACGGCACGATGACAAACCTTGCATCTACACAGTCAGGTAGTGACACTGCCACCTTTGGAAGCATTTTATCCCACTAAAAAGTGTTCAGCAAACTCCTTTCACCACCTGTGTGGGGTCTGCTCCTCAGCCACCAGCCACCCCACGAGGGGATGGGACTTGGAGCAACCTGGTCTAGAGGGAGGTTTTCCTGCCTATAGCACAGGTTGGAGCTAGATGATCTTAAGGGTCCAACCCAAACCATTCTATGAGCTGCATTCACACCAATGTGAGCTGTTTTTCCCCCATTGATTTCCAGCTCACCACCAGTTTCCAATGCTCCTGCTGAGCCTGGTGGAAGGAGGAGCGATGTACCACGATGCCTCCAGCTCTGCACCTATCTATCTTACAAAAAAAATGGTTAAAATTCCTCTCTGTGTGCCAGACAACGTTTTTCCGCTCAGCTACTTCTGGTATTTTGGGTTGTTTGGTGGCACCGTTCTGGAGATGGAAGCCATCTGCTCTTTATCCGGGTGCTCGGGGCTCTCAGCACAGTGCAGCTCTGCCATGGGAAAAGTCCACGAGCACCGCCTGGGCTGAAACAAGGATTTCTTTCTGTTCCCATTCCACGTGAAACGGGCTTGGAACCACGCAGCAGAAAAATAAAAATAAAGCAGCAAAACGGACTTGAAAAAACAGCGGCCGCTACTAAAAAAAAAACAAAAAGCAACCACCCAAACTATAGCCTCTGCCAAACGTATAAATTGCAGAAATTGTATTTTTCCAGTCATTTCCAAGGAATAATTTCTAATAGAGATGATGTTTTTATTGGCTAGGGTTCTCCTTTCTTTTCTCAACAAATAAAAATAAAATAATCTCGTGGGTGAATTTATTGTGCCTGGAAGCACAGCACTAGCAGCACTGGCTGGAGCCCAGGAAAGCACCCAGGCACCACAGGGATACATTGCTGGGCAATTTCTCATGGGTCCCTGCAACTACATCCCAGCTTCAGCCATAATTCATATTTGCTCAGTGTTGTTTTGTGGCTGAAAACACTGCTCTGGATGATGGCATCCCACTGAGGACATGGGCACGGACTGAGAAGTGGGGGTGTCCCAAGTGATCCCCTGTCGGAGATGGAGCATCCCTATGGATGAAAGAAGAGCAACAGAGCATCGCTGGAAACCCCAAAATCCAAGAGGGTTTTTAATATGCTTTCTCTGCAGGCCCTGGATTACAGCATCGGTCTGAAACATGGACAGCAGTAAAGTGCCAAGCGGAGGGAGCTGGTGTCTCATAGACAGGTAAATCTGTGATTATCTGTCCTCCAGGCCTGGCACGCTGGACAACACCAAAAATGGGCTTAAATCTTTGGGTTTGATCTCATATGCTATTAACAAAACTTGATGGTTTCCTGTTGCTGGTCTTCTGACCAAAAGAAAACAACCTCGCTATCAAGGGTAGCGGACAGCCTGAAAGCCACACTTCAAAGCTCCAACATCAGACTGACAAAGAGAACTGCATCTTTGTCTGAAGCACTGGAACTGAAACTGACCCGGGGGAGTTTGCTGTGCTGTCTGTGGATGTGCCGACGTGACGGGCAATTAATCCCAGCAGGATGCTCAGGGTGGTTGGACTTGATGATCCTAGTGGTTTTTTCCAACTTTCATCATTCTATGATTAATTCTATGGTTCTATGACTGGTGGGATGTGTTATTCAAAATTCCTCTTAAAAAGACCCCAAAAAGTACGTTTTTGTGGTGAGAAGCACACATGATTGCCATGCAACGCTGCTGCATTTTGTGTTGAGCAGAGCATGGTTAGAAAGTGAATAAAGAGCAATGAAATTAGTGCCTTGCAAGGGTCGCTCAGCAGACAGCTGGTATGGCAGGAAATTATTTCATCTTGGTTCATCTTTCAAATTGGATTTAGGAGACAAGCAGCTGAAGCCACTTGAAAATGGATTTAGGGTCCACTTGAACTTCCTATTGTGGATGAACCCAATTTTGTACTACATGACAGCAAACCCTCCTTCATGGTGTTTTACCAATGATGGAGAATACAGCATTTCAAATCCTGAACTCAAAGAGACCGAGAGACCTTAAATAACCTAGAGGAAAAAAGTGAGTCCATCCCAGGCAAGAAGATCTCTTCTAGAAATAGATCTCTCCCCTTTCTTTATGGGAACTTTGCTATTTAGTGGGAGATGGGAGTTACTTACTTCAGAGAGTTCACAAAAACGCTGGAAATCAGCCACAAAAATTCAGCATCCCAGGTATAAAATCTCCCTTGTCCTTCGCTAACACCGCTAATAATAATAAATGATGTCTAACTTCACATTAAAAAAAAAAAAAAACCAAAATCAATGAACTTGCCCTCAGCAGCAAGAGAAGAGGATATCACAAGGCTTAAAGCTGAGCCCTCCAAAGCCATGCTGATGGTTACTTACTCGGGACCCTGTTAATGGCTCGCAGCGGCCGCAGCACGCGCACGGTGCGGATTGCAGACAGGCTGACGTTGTGTCCGTCCAGAGAGTACTCCATCATGCTGACAGGGAAAGAGAGAAGAGGTGTCAGGGCATAGGATACACCATGGACACGAGGCTGCGGGATGGAGGAGCAGCTCCCGATGTGCTGTTGATATGGGATATAATGGATATTTCCACCTTTGAAGGGCTGCAGACACTCACGCAAGCAGCACGGTGCATGAACAGCTGGTGGGCACGCACCTGGGGAGCATCTGTTCAAGCAGGACTTGGCACAACAGGGAGCTGCAAATAAGGGACACAGAGCTGGGGCTGCCCATGGCTCACCCTTGCTGTTATCTCATTGTGCACAGCTCCACATCAATGAGATGTTCTGATGGTACACCCCCTGCCCTCATCCCGGTGCATTTTCACACCAGCTTATCCATCCTCCTATGGCCAAAGTGTGAATAATGAAGCCAAAAAAACAGCTATGAAGTAGTTTGGTTCTCATTTTATTATTAAGAATAAGGAACGTTTTATTTTTCATGCTCAGTCTCCATTTCACATAAATATTTCTCTCCCAGGCTGGGAAGGACATTAAGTTTAGTCAGTTTTCTTCTTTTATAGCAATGAGTGGCAAATGTGGGTAGTGTTGTTTTTTAATGGGGCTAAGGCTAGTTAGCATGGCTGTAATTACAATTTATGAGTTTGACTACAGGGAAGCACTTGTAAATATATCACAAATCTCTCACCATGTCTGTTCAAATAACATAACAGCATCAGAAGAACCCTGCAAGTAAGCTGCTGGATACCATAAGGAATGAGCATTTAAAAAAAAACAACAAAATCAACGGATACAGGAGAAAGGCAGAACTGCTGTCAGAAGAAGCTTCAGTGGAGAGATTTTCAGGTTAAGCATTCTCCAGCCTGGATGGACCAAAAATGGTTCCGTACCATCAAGAAAAAGTTGCCGTACTTTCTGGATTTCAGGCAACAGAGAAATAGGGTTTGATTTAGGGCCAGCCTACCTTGGGAATATCACTACCTGGGTACTCCTGCACTTCTTATTTGGTGCCTTGCTCTGCTGAGTTTGCCTGGGAATATCCAGATGTTTGCTTCTGTTGCCTTGGACTGCAGCTTCTTGGTGTCACCTCGCAAAATCCCTGCTATGACACAGATGTGACTTTGCTCCTTGGACTCCATGCCCAGCAGTGACTTGTGGCTAGCTATTTGATAACCTCCCAGGGGTGTTGTTTTTTTTTTCTGGAGCAGTTAACATTTCTTTATAAGCCAAAACCACCTTAAAGCTTGTATGCAGGGACTGAGCCCAGTATGATGAACAGCTTGAAAACAGCACAGCACAACACCACACCTTACACCGAACATGTGCTCACGGAGCAGCCAGACTGGGGCTGCAGGGACCACCCAGTGGAGATCCCACTCCCACCTGCACCAAGGGGCCCAGAGCCAGCACCGGGGACCTCCTAAAAGCAGCCCTTGCAGGAATAGGAACAGCACTGTTTCAATGTATAGAGCTGAAGCCTGAGCCTGCTGGCTGGCTTGGTCCCAACACAGCACATACACAATTTATCAGGTGACTGAATGTGTGGGTTTTGCTGTAACTGAGACAGTTTTTGAACTCCTAATAGCATGTGAAAGGAATACGGACTGCTCCATGCACCCACGTGCTTGTTTAAGGGCCAGCTCCTGGGGCTTCACTTGGAGTTTCAATAGTGCTGAAGAAAGATGAATAATCCAGGGTATGGCCTAGGAAACAGCCTGACTCCAACATTCTGGATTTCCATGGCACTCCACTTAGGATTTCAAAGCAAGTTGCTCACTGTAGCCATCTTGATCCACCTGATTGATGGTGATGGGTTCAAGGTTGGACCTGTTGCAGTGAAAATCAGCTCAAGCCTTCATGAAAAAGTCCAAGGATCCTTTGCCAAGGAGAAGCTTGTGGTCCTGTTCGCACATTGCACTTTTCATCCAAAGATACCTTGGAAAACTCTAATGGAAACTTGCTGGAGGTGGACGTTGGGGATATGCATAGACTAGAGGTGATTCCCCACAGCCTCTGGGTACTGGGAAAGAAGAAGCACAGCCTTTGTCTGCTGCTGTGAGCAGCTCCCACTCCTCCAGCTGTCAAGATAAAAACGTCCAAAGCATACCACATGAGCCTGCAGCACCTCCAGGGAAGGATGCACAAGAAACATCTCTGCTTTCAGCCTTTGTAGACAACATTTTTGATGCTTGGGAAATGCTTTCAACTTGGCTGCTGGACAGACACAGAGGTTGTGAGCTCCATTTGCTCTGAAATTTTCCAGGGTACATTTCTCAGGCGAGCAGAACATGAAAGGGCTTTCAGTGCTGGAACAAACTTCAGACACAATCTGTTGCTAGAGGCAGAAGATATGTTTATTTTGTAGTTTCCCTGCTCACCCTCCTTTCTCTTTGGTACACTTGCTTGTCAGCCAAATCAGCTCATTTAAGGACAGTGAATAGGACAAACAATGCAGGCAGCTCTGTGCAGCACTTCTTATCAGAACTGCAACACAGCCATCCACTCATTGGAAAAAGCACCTGTTATTCCAGCTATGTGCTCCTTGCTGTATGGCCCAAATATACTCAAATACATTGCCAGGATCTGTTTGATGGCTCTGCCTGCCCACCAGGAGAGCTCAGCATAGGGCCCTGTTGGCGCACTGGTTATGAACATTACGTTTCTGACCCCACGTTTCCCCCACAGTCACAGCCCCACTCTTCTGCTAAATGTTTAAATGCTGCTGCAGCAGCTTGGGAAAGAAAAAAAATAATAATAATAATCAATGACTGCTGTTGTTCTTGCTGTTCTTCCCTAGGCTGAAACCTCACACTGGTTTAAAGCAGCTCTGCTCAGGAGGGCTCCTGTTTGATTCAAGCCTGTAGGGCCATTCCAAGCTGTACACCAGACAAATAACGTGGATGAAAATGCAACTCTCTAAGTGCAGTTAAGATTGTACATTGCTAATGTAAGGGTAAAAATGGCTCAACATATTACAGGAATGCTCTAATTAACCCCAGGCTAGTCATTATAAAACCAGGAATTCAGAAGTAAGGCAGAGCTCTGTCATTAAAGCAGTCTATCTATTCGTAGGGTACACTGAGCAGGTAAGAGAGCCTGGAGTTTCTAAAATCCATCTATTTATAGAATAAAGTTTTAGACTTGCCAAGTTTTCAGTTCACACAGTTACAATTTCGCAGGAGCTGATGTCAAAAGCAGACAGATCTTCCTTGGGTGATTCCGCAAATAAACTGTATCTATTTATTAACACATCCTACACAAATAAGCAGCTGTGAGAGACGGTACGTAAACATAAACCAACAGAAGTTTAGTGGAGACATGTGCACGCACTCGTAATTTGGGAGGATCAGCAACAGCAGCTGCTAGTCAACTTCTGGAGAGCCTCTTGCACTGGGATTTCAACCTTCTGAAACAGATCTCAGGCTGGATTCCCCTTGTTTGGCTAATTTCTGCCTTTGTCTCACTCTAATGGTGCCACATGGCAGGAGTAGGACTGAGCTGCCGTGTGCTTTCTCCATCCCTCCTCAAGATAGAAACCTTACTGTGAGCACCAGGTTAGATCAGCACATGCCTGGCTTGACATTGGCCAAAGGATCCATACTGGCAGCCCAAAGGCTTTTGCCCTGACAGCCACACTGCGCTCCATAACCTGGTGTGGTTGCCAGAGGTTAAACCAAATGAGACCTATGGGACTTGGTTTTGGCTGGAGCTGGGAATCATACACAAGATGTTATGAAAACCAGCCAGGACAACCTACAGATTGGGTTCCCTGGGGTTTTCTGGCTTTCACGTCAAAGGCAATTTTATGAGGTTTTGTTACTGACCCTGCCATCACAATGAAGAAGTCCAGGCGATTCCACGTGTCTCCAAGGTAACACTTCTGCCCGAAGATCCCCAGAGCCACCATCTTGATGACCATCTCCACCGCAAAGAAAGCGAAAATGAAGTCGTCAAATGCCTGGAGACCAGTAAAAGATTATTACAGTCAGTTCTACTGTGCTCTCTTACCATGGAAAGGGAAAGCAGAGGCACTCTGTTTATCCTGGCAGAGGCTGCAGGGCTGGGCAGTGGTACCAAAGTGCCACCTACTGAGCTCAAAAATGTGACCTACAGCACTTGGTGGGTGATGGCAACCCTTGGTTGGTCTGTTGCCCGTAAAGCGTGAGCATTAGTCTCTGGCATTTCCACTCGAAGGCCTAGGTGGATTATTGGTAAACATGACAGTGTCCACGTGGAAACCAAGTTCCCATTGTACACCAATGTCCATTCACATGGCTGTGTGAGCTTCGCCTTCTCTGGATATTACCTTATCTCTTGATAAACTACAGTTTTGCTTCATTATTTCACTTCATTTAATAATTAGCATCCAAACGCCTCTACAAAGGAGTTACGATTTTTCTACCTCATGTTTTGGTTTCTGTTAACTCCTGCAAGCTGCCACAGCATGGGATAGCAATGGCTTTAGTCGCAGCCCTTTTCTGCCTGCAAACCCTCTGGGATAACACTTTGTTTTTCACAAATACACTCAATACATTGTAATCATTCAGCCAGTACCAGGCTTTGAAAGGGGAAGGAGCTGCTGGGAAGGATCCCATTTGCCTCCTCATAATGCTGGAACACTCAGAAGGAATTGAAGCAGCAGATACACGAGGGATTCAAATGCATTGAGTGTGTTGCACTACCACGTGGCAGGGTGACAGCGAATGCCCAAGTGTGTCTGATTGCAGAAACCACCTCTGTGTAGGGCTTCCTGGGTATCCTGGGGACATGATGGGTCCCAGCTCAGGGCCAGCCTTACCTCCAGGATGGTGCAGCGCTCCGACTGGCACTCCACGTCCTCGCAGGGCTGGAACATGCCCAGGGTGACACAGTTCAGAAGGATGACCAGCATGCTGATGTGCTCGAACCAGGTGAGAGGAGGCGTTAAGGAGAGCACACATTGCCAGTAGGAAGCTGGGGAACTGCACAACTTACATGTTACAAACCCTACACTCATCACACAAACTGAAAACTACCCGTCAGCATCCCAGATTTGGTGAAGTCTGAAGTGCACCCAAAATCCTCCACACCACCATCCTGCTGTATTTTGTGCATGCCAAGGGCAGCCCTCTGTCCTCCTTCCATAGCAGCACTCATCTCCAGAACTCAAGGGGTTTTACCACTGAACCACCCCAAATGTTTGATAGCATTAACTCTGTCATTGCCAGATGAAGAAAGACCAAACAAGATGAGTGAATTCAGGCATCATCACCACCAGAAAACAGCTTACAACCCATTCCTTGCTCCAACCTTTGGAGTTGCTTCCCTTGTTTCTATCTCAAGCCAAAGAAATGGGTTCATTACACAGCTATCTCCCCCCTGCATGGTTTCTAAGCTTCATGGAGTTCCAAATTAAGCTCTGCACCATGACTGATGAAAGCAAAGCAAAGCCATCATGACTAGCACGTTTTGGCAGGGCCAGCCATGCTGGCATGCTGCAACGTGGGATGTAGGGCACAGGGTGCTCAGCACAGCTTTAGGGAAGGAAAGGGTTCAAGGCTGGATACCTCCACAGCCACCAAGAAAGACTGCATTGTCTTGCAGGATCCACCAGTGTTCAACATTAATAATTACAGCACAGTAAGTGGTGATTTGCATCACTGCAAAACAGGCCCAGAGCTTATGGTTACTGCTGTTGGTATAACTATTAAAAATAATAATAAAAAAAAAGGTTCTGGGGAACTAAACAGGAGTTACACAAATTAAAGATGAATGAGAGAACTGTTCTTGGGAAAATAATTAGAAACACCTGTGTATGAATAAACCTTTATGCTTTCAAACACACCAGTAAGGGATCATGGAGAGCGAAGAACATTGGCATTGTCTTATTTCTGATAACGAAAAACTGCCTTCTTTGAACTTGTCTAAAATGAACATACGTGGAATAAATCAAACAACTGAAACAAATAAAACAGGGCTCCCTTGATGGGAGTTGGAGCAGGTGAGCTTCTGGCCACAGCCCCAGAGCACTCGTGTGCTGCAGCAGCGCCAGCATTGGTCTGTTTTAATTCCCCTCTCCCTTTGACTTTGTTCTGATTTCTGACATTTTTAGGGGCTGTCTGGCTCCCCTTTCCTCTCAGCTAATTAGGAGCAGAGCAGTAATCCTGCTCCGCAGAGAGAACAGCTCATGTCAGACCCAAACAAATCCTCACCCATGGCCACGTCCTACTTACAATATTTGCATTGCTTGATGGGATTCGTGTGGATCTCCCTGTAAACACGGCTCCTGGACTGTTCCCAGGGTGCCTGCAGCCGCATTCATTCCACTTACACATGTGGATTATTTTTTTCTTTAAAGAAAGAAATAAAAGCATATGGATTTTGAACCATAAACGAGTAAAACCTGTGTAGCATGCTGATGAATGAGGTCTGCTTCCCCTGAAGGAGGAGAACATAAGGATCTGTTTACTCCAGCCTTGCTCCTTCACTGCAGCAGCCACGGGGAAGCACTGAGCTCACATCACCTGCACTTTTCCCCACAGCTAGAATGAATGAGGCTTCAGGATCACTGTCCAACATGGGCTGCTTGCCCTGTTGCTGCTCTCTGCCATCCCAACCTCTGTTTTCAGCAAAGCCAAACAAGAATTAGGTTTTGTTTTCCATTAGAAAACACTGATTTGTCAAAAGTGAATCAACAGCACGGACCAGTTTTGACAGCCACACTCCATCAGAATGGAGTTTTTCAGATAAAACAAAGAAAAGCCTGTCCCCAGGAAGGCTTAATTACTGCCGAATGGAAACTTCAGGAGTGCAGGAAGTCTGTTTGCTGCTCAGATCTTTCTCACCCTGGTGCCAAATCACTTTGTGAGCCAGGGTCAGCCTCCACCAAATGGCAAAGTTGCAGCAGCAAGGAAGAAGACAGAAGAACTTTGGCTACTTTGGAAGAAAAGGCTGAGGAGGAGCTGTGGGGAGTAGCTGTGCTTTGGTGGGAGAATGGAGCGGAGGAGGGAGGAGGAAGCATTAAGTCCCTGCCCTATTTATTTTTGAATCAGATTAACGATGGCGATTTGCTCCCTAATTTGAAAGCAGGATTACCCCGAGAGCTCTGCCCTAATGGGACTAATCCTCCCTCCCTCCGGTGTGCAGATATTCAAGGCTCAGCTCACTCCCTGCTTCATTGCTGCTAACACCAGCGGAGCCCCCAGCGCTGGGACTCAGCCCTTGGCCAGCCAGAGTCCCCTGGAGCCCCCCCAGCCAGTTTTCTGACTGCAAAACTGGTACCCCAGGCTACCATGGATATCACTGCTCCAGCATCAGAAGCAACCAACTTCATGACTCTCAGACTTGAAAAGATGCAAAGGGGAGATCCAAACGAACCGCTGGAGGCAATCATAGCAAAAGATTTGCTTCGTGTTTCATCCTTTGCTGCACATTCCAGGATAACAGCATCCAAAGCGAATCTGGGCCAAGCTCACATAGTTGCACATGCTCTTTTGCTGAAATCTAACTCTGTGTTTAGAAGAGGCAGCACAGAAATTAGGCCCTGCCTCACCGTCCTGTTGGTACCATCTGCTGCTAGTTCAAGGGCTGGGGCTGATGCTCTCCAGCAGCTTTCATGGGATTTTACCAAAATCACCACCAGCAGTGGCTTGAGGTTGGAGAATGCTGGTTGCCCAGAGATGCCCCAGCACGGCCACATCTTAACACACGGCTGACTTCAGCCCCATAGCAAAGAAATAGAAATGAATGACTCCGCTTCACTGAAAAAACCCAAACACAAACCCAGCCTCTCCCAACTCCTTCCCCCATAAACTTCTGATTCTTGGCACAAAGAGAGGTGCAGTGCAGAATGAGCGGCAGTGATGCAACTTGGATCTCTGCTGTATGCATTTCATCCAGCAAAATGATGTGGAGAGTTCCTGTTTCTGGAAGACTTCACTGTACTTACACATTTGCACAGTGTTATACGGGGATTTCTTGGCCTGCAGGCCAGAGTCTTAATATTTCCTTTAAAAATCCGGAAGCCTCCTTCAATATAAAAATGAAAGGCTTAAAAAAGAAAATGCTTGTCTAACCAGAAAGCAATGTTTTCAATACTCACATTAAAGCTGCCCAGGTTCACTGCCATGCCTGCAGTTCTGGGCTGCATTTCAGTGCCGAGGAGAGGAGAGGAAACTCCAGGTGTGGGCATGGGAAGGGCTCAGCATCCCCTAACACACTGCTCTTCTCCTCCCTCACCTCACCATTAAGATAATCTCTACTATCCATCCCTTGAATTCTAGCAATATTTCTGCAATAAACACAGTAAAACCACAGTGTCACAGCACAGCAGTGTCGTAGAGTTCCTTGCTACATCCCAAGCCTCGTGATGAAGGACGTGCTGCTTAACCCCAGGGGCAAGGCAAGCTGCCCCGGCCCAAAGCACAGTGGAGCACTGAGATCCCAGTACCCAGCACCAGCAAAGCAGCGAGACAAGCTCATGGTTCGTAGTGTTTTCCCATAATCTTATTATTTTTAAGCCAGTCAGGGGATTTTGGAGACTTAACCCATTATTTTAAAGGCCTGGATCTGGTGGCATTGTGATTATTGCTGGTACCATATCTGCACGTACTGCACACGATGCTGAGGAATAACACACTGTAATAAAAGCCAAGTTATAGTTACAAGGAGAACATACGTTTACAGAAGCAGCAGCCAACTGAAGTTTCAGCTTTTACAGTCTAAGATGTGACTAATGCACTAAATATATACACACACACACGTTATATATACACACACATCTGAGGGATGAGGATTTTCAGAGCAGTCTTGGAGATCTGAGCATGCAATGCACCTGGGGATGTAATTCCTGCTTTGCAGCTCCACAGTCTTATTTCCCATTCAGAAACAAGGCCTGCTGGAAGCCAGGGTACTGCTCACAAACTGCCCAGCCCAGCATCCATCCCCAGCAAAGGACTTTGGGGAGGTTGGGATGCTCAGTCCCCACCATGTGGATGTTCATCAGGATGGGCACATGCAAAGCAGCACCATAGGAGACAGCAGCATGGCTCTGGAGCAGTGAAATGCTTACAGGAATCAAAGAACTGTAGAATGGTTGGGTTGGAAGAGACCTTAATGATTACAGAACCATAGGATGAGAGAATAAGTCGGGTTGAAGAACCATAGAATGGGTTGGAAGGTCCTGTAATGCTATAATGGAATGATAATAGCAGGATGGCATTCTTTAGCTACAGCAAATGAGAAAAAGCCCAAATGCAGCAGCCACAGATACAGAAATGAAGGAAAAAGAGCTGCTTACCTTTGGAGGGTCTCAGGTAAGCAGGGATCTCCAGCAAGAGATGCTCCCACCTCTACTGCCAACCCTTAAATGAGGTTTGGGACAGGTTGGATCCTGGCTGTACCCTTGCAGTCATTCAGGTGCATTGCACACACCTGAGCTCCCCTGGGTTGGCCCTGCCTTCCCACCAGGTGCTCAATCACTGCTTCAGGCCCTGACTCAGCATTTCCACTACAAGTCCTTACAGCTCCCTGAGCCCCATCCCTGAAATAGGTCCCAGATCAGGCAGCCCATGGCCCCATCCAACCTGGGAAATGGCAGCAAGCTGTAGGAACAACACTTCCCATCACCTCGTGCAACCAGAAACAAAAATAGCTTTAAAAGTCTGCAATATCCACCTTGTCCTTTATGCTAAGTAATGGAAAACAGTCCAAACTCAAATGGTATTCGGTAAATAGGAGCAGGAACAAAAAATGAAAGGGAAGAAGAAAGAAAGGAACTGCGAGAAAAGTGACTCAGAACAAAAATCCCAGGAGGCAGTGCTGGCTTAGGCTGGCATAATTTTTAGGAACATTCTTATTTTTAAAAAGTTGATTGATTAAAGCTATTTTTAGTGCTCATACTGCACCGGATCATTGGAGTTCATTTACTTATGACTTGTAAAACAAAATGAGGCAGCTGCACTTCAGAAATATATACCTCCCCAAAAGCACCACAAACACAGCCCAGGAGCAATATTTCAGCCTGAAAGACACCAAGTTGGCACATGTCATCGGAGACAGGGCTGACCACAGAGAATTCTTGTATAAGAAAGCATTAGCATGAATTACTGGAGCCCCATTTGTTTGTTACAAAAGATGAAATAATCACGAGACACCAAAAGGACGCAGAGCAACATGTGTGAGAGCCAAGTGATCGCTGTAGGACATGCCTTTCTCTCTCAATGTGGGGATAATTCACAGCCAGAGACTGGGAGCACTGATGCTAGGCACAGCTCTTGGCCTTGGCATCACTGGATGCTCTGCATACAGCAGTCTGAAGAGCATGGATGCACAGTGCCATCTCAACATCCCCACATTGGTTTTGGCATGGTAGGCTCACTGGAAATGTGTTTGCACCGAAGGCATTTTCTCTGAAAGCACCAAGAAGCTGGCACTCGTCCCATCAGGAGGGTTGCTTACATCCACTGCTGAGAATGGACAGCAGTCCTCAAATGACCCCCCCCTGCGCTGACAAATCTTGGTAATGGCTGTAGTGCAGAGATCAAAGCTTGTTCACAGATCATTCACTGGCAGTAAAAGGAGGATAAATCCATCTCATTATGCACCTTAAATCATTCACCTTGCTCAAGCCAATCTTTTGGAGCCATAATGAATTTAAAAGCAGTTAACTCCAAGTCCTTGTCATGTGTCATTTGTCAGACAGCTCCATTTCCCTGCCTGTTGTCGTGGTGCTGGGAGGCTGTTATGAGCCGGGTGTGCAGCAGTGGGGGATTAAATTCCCAGCTGAAAGATGACATGGGCAGGAAAGCACCTTGAGGGGTGCATGATGGATGCAAAATTAATCTCCATCCTTGGGGCTTTCTGAGATCGTAACGCAGCTCCTTCCTGCCTTGTGCATCCCTGCCCTGCGTCCCCTAGATCTCAAACAGGAGGGAAATCACTGAATCACCAAGGTTGGA
This sequence comes from Chrysolophus pictus, assembly GCA_037305975.1. NCBI lineage: Eukaryota > Metazoa > Chordata > Aves > Galliformes > Phasianidae > Chrysolophus > Chrysolophus pictus. Next base: position 5,393,786 of record CM074589.1, read on the forward strand.
AAAGACCTCCAAGAACATCCAGTCCAACTGTTTATCTACCACCAAACCTGTTCCCCACTAAACCTCGTCCCTTTGTACAGAATGACAGAATCACTAAAGTAGGAAAAGTCCTCCCAGATCCCCAAACTCTACTCATCCCCACATTCTTCAGTGCCACATCTCCACAGTTCTGGAACACCTCCAGGGATGGTTACTCCATCACCTTCCTGGCCCTGTTTAAATGCATCGCTGCTCTTTCAGATAAGATTTTTTCCTAATATCCAACCTAAACCTCTCCTGATGCAACTTGAAGATATTACCTCTCCTCTTAAATCAAAAAGATGTGGTTCCAACCCCATCGGAAAACTTCCCTACCCAATGCCACATGCATGAGGCAAATCTTCTATGCTGGCTGTAGAACATTAGTACCTGCCAGTGCCCAGGGTGATGACAGCAAATGGACTGAGCATGTCATTGGGGCATCCTGAACTGCTGTGGGATGCCCTGGGAGGAAATAAGGTTGTATCGATTGAAGTGATGTTGATAGATGCACTCCATGGGCCTTGGAAGCAAAGCACAGTGCTGGCAGGAGCGCACCAGGAGGGCTCCTTCCTGCTGCTCCCACAGCTCACGGCAAAACGCCTCTGTCATTTCAGGGTGTTGTTCCTGATGGACCATTTACAAAGATCCCAGGGCCAGGGATGGAGATCAAACCACACCTACTTCACCCTAAACACACCCAAATGTTCTATGCACACATCCCAACCTGCTCACCCACCATATCCACTCAAGCTCCCAAAATGAGAGCATACCATGCTCACTTTATTCCCAGCCATCATTTCCCCAAACGAGGAGCCAAGGACTGAAACACTGTTGTGCCTGGTCCTCTCTGCCTGCGTGACTCACTTGATTAAAATACACATAAGCACCCATCTCGGCGGCAAGCAATCAGAGCAGGTAATTGCCTGAGAGTGATGGGTGTGTGGGTGAGCCACTGGGATCCTGGGGGAAGAGGGTCAGTGCAGGCAGAGAGCTGCAGCCGCATCCTTGGGGGTGGTTGAGTGTCATGGCAACGGGGGGATGCTGGGAGGATGCTGCAGGGTGAACCCTGGCTGAGCACTGTGCAGAGGGGGCTGCAGACAGGGGGTGGGATGAGGCTCGACACCCACCTGCTGAATCCTACGGGGCAGCAGTGTTTTGGCTTTCTGGAGCTTGCTTTCTGGCTAAGGGTAAATGCAAAAGTGTCATTCCCACAGAGGGACACGTGGGTGGATTCAGAACGAATGCCCACAGCTCTGACAGGTCTGAGCTGTGCATTACTTCCTCTGTTCTCCCCAGGATCCTGGGGAGTTCACTGGAGGAGGAGGGAAAGCAGCCTCCTGTGCCCTCATGCCCTCAGTGCTCACAGCCAGAGCTGTTATTTCAGGGCAGTGCCAGGTGTCGCCAAGTCCTCCTGGGGAAAAAAACTCAGTGTGAAGATGAAGCAGCTCCAGGGCTGCAATTCCCATGGAAACACTTCACCTTTGCATCCCATTTGCAAAGGTCCCTATAGGGAAAGGCATTCCACTCCCAGCCTGCGCCCAGCTGTGCTGCTCCCTGCCCTGAAAGCACTGTCCTGGGGAAGTGAACTCAGCTGCAACCTTGAACACAGAGAGAAGAGGATGACTTTGTTTTCTGTGTCATCTCTCCAGCCAGGGAAGAAATGCTTTACAAGAGAAAGCAAACAAATAAATTAAACGTTGCAGAAGCACTGTGCGGTGGGTAAGAAAAATCTCCTTTTACAGATGGGAAATGTCAGCGCAGGAGGAGGCTGGAGGGCTGCAGAGCTTCTGCCAGCCCTGCTTGCAGCCCTGCAGTGGCACTGTGGGGACACACAACAGCCCCATGAGATGCACATAGGTGCCAGTGGGTGTCAGGTGGCTCACATACCATCCCAACCACCCCAGCACAAAATAACTGATGCCATCCAAATGGGGACAGCAGGACAGTGTGCATTGCTGAGCTGATAGCCAGTGCTTCCCAGCAAGACCTCCCCTGTGGGAATGTGGCTCTCAGGCCAAGATTATTGGGTGAGTTGCTCAGAACGAGAGCATCCCAATATCAGATACCCCCTGTGCCTGCTGTCCTGGGCAGGAATTCCCTCCACCAGGAATTGCAAACCTCCAAGCAGGTCATGCTGCATGGGGCAAACGGTGTCTTGCTCTGACCAAACTGAAACCTTCCTGCAGGTTGCTAAGGGCAAACAAAAGGCTAAAAGATAAAAAAGCTGTCCTCTGTCCCTTGCTTCAGCTCAGGCACAGCTGTGTGGGATGGAAACAAGACACATTGCAGCCCAATAATTCTGGAGATAACTGGCTGCTAAAGGCTCAGGGGTTGAGGAGAACTTCTGGAGGACTCCCTCTGCTCAGCACCAGCCCCACAACCCAGCTGCCAACCTGGTCTGTGGGATGGGATGAGCACAGGCCAAGCATGGTGCCTCATAGTGGGACTGAGGGCACATTCATAGAATAAAAGAACTATTAGGGTTGGAAAAACCCTCTCAGATCGCCAAGTCCAACCTCAACTCATCACACCATGCCTGTTGTCCATGTCCTCAGTGCCACATCTCCATGGTTCTTAACACCTCCAGGGATGGTGACCCCACCACCTCCCTGTGCAGCAGCGCAGCACCTGAACACTCTTTTGGAGAATAAATTTTCCAATTACCCCACGTGAGCCTCCCAACGACCCTCACCATCAGAGCCAGATGAGCCTGCTTCCCCACTAATGCACCACACAGATCAATTTTATGCTGAGGCAGGAGAATCAAAAGGAACAGAGGAATCAAACCCACTTCTGCAGATTCCAAGCGTAGGATTGACTCCCTGCAGACCTCACAAGACCAGCAAAACTCTGCTCGAAATTCCTTCAAGAAAGCTTTTGGAAGCGTATCAGCATTAATAACAGAAACTGCCCTTCTTGCCTCACATGGTTAATGCTACCACTTGGCTGCCACTATCAATATCAATACAATGCTGCTGTCCATGTAAATGTCACTCCATAGCAGTAATGTCAATGCCACGGTCCCCAGGGTCAATAAACAGCGATACCAAATGTCACCCTGCCAGAAAGCATTGAATAATTGGGAAATGTTAATAGAAAGGTAAAAATCAGGGAGGCACGTGGGACAGAAGGTTGTTTAGAGAAGGAAACAAATTTCACCATGGAGCAGAGCATTGACAGGTGCTGGATTCGGTCCCACTGCTGCAGCCTTTGTGTATCACCATTGCTGCAGGCAGGGGCTGCCCAGCAGCCTGTAATGATTGCAGTGGGGTACAATAAGGGTAACTCCTGCAAGGAGCTGGCAGAGCAGAGAGCCTTTTCTTGTCCTTTTTCTTTTTTTTTTTTTTTTTAACTGACTGTAATACTGAAAAGAGAAAAAAAAAAACAGGAGAAAATAAAATGAAATCCCCAATCAAACACACTTCATGTTATACTTGGATCCATGGCACATTCTTCTGATGAATAGAGGTAATTATTTTCCAGAATAATTTAAGCAGCTTTGATTCAAGGGGCAGTTTAGATTGACATTTAAATTAGCTCAACTTTAAAACGAGCTGCATTATCAGCTGGTGAATTTCTACCTACTGCTTTAAATAACTCCATGTCCCATGGCTGCAACGTAATAAACTCCCAAATTACAAGAATCACAGGATGCAAAAGACCTTCATCATGAAGGTTGGGAGGAGTTTTGCTTTGGGCAGGTGATGGCAATGCCATGAAGCAACGCAGGGTCCCTGTGCAGTCAGGTATGTTACGGGGCAGACACACTGCAGTGTCTTGCAAATTTAGGATGAGCGTGGAAGAAGCAAATGGGGGAAGATGACATTAATTGTGTAGAATGGTGATTTTGTAACAAACTGCAGCCCTGGATGGATGGTCCCTCTGGCCCTGCAGCACTCATTGATCACGTCGGCAGTCAGCAGAGACGTCAGCACAAAACCCATCGATTCTCCACTCCTCTGTTCCGGTGGAAATGTTTCACCAGGGGTGTTTTGGCAAGGCTTGCTGGTCCTCCGTGAGCTCAGTGGGAAAATACCCTCTCCAGCTGGCTCAGCTATCACAGCAGGGATAGAAAAAGGGGATAGGAAGAAACATAGTTATTCTGGTCTGTGGTGATGTACCTATTTGCATCATCAGTGGGCAAGCCCAACATGCAAGCATCTGATTATTACTCTTATGATGGTGCTGAAAGTGGGATTTGTGCTCAAGTGCAAAAGCAGACGAGGCAAATCCTGGGAACTCAGCCTCCCCCCCCGTGCACAGTTCTGCAGGGGCTCACTGCTGTCAGCCAGGGACCGAAATCCCACAGTGGGGCTGTGGACAGTTCTAAGATGGGGATGATGAAATGGGAAGGGACAGAAGTCCCTGAAACAACTTCTGAGGGACATGGTTGGTGGGCATGGTGGTGATGGGTTAGACTTGGTGATCTTAGAGGTCTTTTTCTTTTTTTTACCTTAATGCATTATTTTTTGACCCTATGATTCTGCAGCTATCTGCATTCAGCAGCAACCCTCACAGCCCTCATTTCTCTCTGCTCAGCCCTGCTCTCACTCCTATCTCCAGCTGGAGCACCGTCAAAGCAAATAGACAGTGGATCTGAGATGCAGCAGACAAAAGGAAGGAGGAGCACTGGCCATCCCTTTGGGCAGAGGGGACATGAGCCAATTCTCAGCAGCTTTTGGGCTACACAAGGCTCAGACACACAGCCACCAGCCCAGACCTCACCCTCTGCTGAGCACAGCTTTGATGCTATCTCAGTTGTTGGGTTTTTTTTCCTCCCTTGGTATAAATCAGCTTCAGTTTTGTCAATTTGAGGGTGGCGGATTTTTTTCCTCCTACCCCACTGCACTGAGTAACAGAGCCTGGTTTTGCACTGCTGATTGCTGTGGTGCATGCTATTTGGGGAGCAGATTCTGCACCCCAACCTTCTCATTACCATAATGGTGATTAACACCTGCACTGCTAACAATACAGGTGGGATGGAAGCCAAGGGATGCTGCTGTAGAGTACCCTCTCCTTTGCAGCTTGATGCACCCTGCCCTGCAAACCCTGTCCATCTGCAATGCTTGGAGAGCCCTTGGATCGATGCAGGCATGCAAGGAGCTCAACTCACTGCATAAATCATAGAGTCCCCAGCAGGACTCTTTCTCCTACATTATTTTTCCATTTAAAAGCCATCACCCAGAGCAGCTCCCCACGCTAAGCAGCACCCAGCGCTGCCCTGCTGCTGCCTGGGGAGCGGCCCCATCCATCTCCTGCTCACAGCCAACAAGCGAAATTGCTCTGTATCCTTCCCAAAATGCATGGAATGAAACTGAGATCTATTTTAACAGATATTCAAAAGGATGCTGTCAAGTAGCTTAGATCCAAAATGAGGGATTTTGTAAACAAACCAAGCAAACAAAAGACTTACAATGCTTGATATTAATAGAAAAGTTGTTGGGCTGCATTTTTTATTTTATTTTTAAACAGCAATAAAAGAAGGCTTTTTAAAAATTCCCCCTGCAGTGTTTGCAATCCAAACAAAACAGCATTACCCCAACACATGAGGAATGAGCTCGAGGAGGAGTGGGCACTGCAGACAGCGGCTCCAGGGTGGTGCCACAGAGCATCATTCTCATTGTCCCCATCATCCCATGGCTAGCCATGAGGATGCACACCCAGCAGGACAAAATCAGGACAGGAACAAGCAAGGAAGTTCTGTTTTGCAAGCATGAAAAACATGGGAGCGTTTCTCCCCTCTGCTAGGCTCAGGGAGCAGCCAGCACCCTTGTGCTTCCACAAGGCCCTGCTCATCAGCAGGTTGGATGGGTTAGGAACAGTCTGACTTCAGGAAGAAAAGCAGGATAGAGAGGAAGGAGAAGAAAGGATGAAGATCTTAAAGGTCCTTTCCAACCCAACTCTATGATTCTATGACTCTGTGGAAATTGCACAGTGGTGGGGATGCAGGATCCTTGACACGCATAGCAGCTCCTGTGCTGCTGGGATGCAGCTGGGAGGGCGGCAACAGGGTGAGCCAGCAAAGCCCTAAATCCTGGCCCAGGCATAAGCCTTGAGCACTGGGAACGTGCAGGCATCAGTGTGGACGTGGGTTCCCAGCACTACAGATCACAACAGGTCTGCCAACTGCTGTCATAACAAAATCCCATAGCATTCCAAGCATCACGAACAGAAAATCCCCAAAGCACTCCCCACTGTTTTAAGTCAAGCTTAATATTGCAAAAAATAGGAATAAATAATAAGAAATGCATTTTACCGGGAAGTCACAGTTTTACATTGCTCCATGACCTATCCCAGGAGAATACACTCCATTCAGACCCGAGCAAAGACCAAACCAACTACAGCACAACCTGGTCAGGAGCAAAATAAGGCAAACCCTCAACACCTGCTACAGCTCAGTGAGGGCATTTCTGCTGGAGAAAACTGCTCCCAGCTGAGCAGAGCAGCCCATGGGCGGCTGCACTGAGCTCAGGCAGCTCAGCTGCTTGTAATTGCTTGCCTGGGGCGGATGCTGGCACTGGGCACTAGCTAGGAAGGGCTGAAGTTTTATTAAAAAACTCATTTTTCATAAAATTGGAGATTAAACTACTAATCGTACTCCGCTGTTGTATAAACCTTTATGTCCTCGGGCTTTAATAAGTTTTGCAAAGGAGAGGAAGGTTATCAGCTGTGTCCTGGTGGCAAACAACCTGCGTGCAGCATTTCTCCCAGCCTGGGGAAGCCCCCAGCTCCCAGGTGTTGTATGGGAGGTGCTTAGAGAATCCACAAAGAAAGCTTTGCTCAGCCAGGCCCAGGCTGTGAGACGAGAAAGCCGTCACAATTTACGCTGTCGCAATTTACACTTTAAATGAGTTAATGCTCATGAAGTGCTCTCGTGTCGGTGCGGGCGGCTGTCAGAGCCAACGCAACAAAATGCTAATTCAGCTCCGCAATCAATGGTGCCTTTCTTAGAAGTGGCTGGGTAATTATGTCTAAACAGAAACGAGTTTTTAAAAGAGGTAAACAGCTGAAATTCATTACCTCTCTCTCCAGTTATCTGGAGTAAATTGGCAACATTGGCAGACATGGGAGGTTTCTGAGCACTGCGGAATTTGCAGAGGTGCTTCAGCTCTGTGGAAGAGGTTCCCAAAGCTGCAGCAAGGAGCTCAGGGCAGCGATCTTTGCAGATGGCAGCAAGCAGTGAGGCAGAGCAAAGGGCCACTGCTGAGGTCAACCCGATGGCAGACCCTAGGGCATCCCATTGCTAGGGTAGCGGCTTGGAAATACAGAAAGAACAACAACAGCAAGAGCTGGAGCATCTCAATTGCAAGCACAGGGTGAAAAAATGAGAAGAGCAACACGCATGGAGCAGCACAGGCAATACTGTGAAGCCTCTGTGGTGTCACTACACCATGGGGCTTGTTGCATGAGATGGTACAGAGGGAGGCAGGTTCCTGCTGGTATTTTGCTGGACAGGGCTTTCTCCCCATTGCATTTCAACAGGATGATGCTACCTGCAGAAATGTGGAGGTTGGAAAAGCCCACTGAGACCCACAAGTCCAACTCCAACCCATCCCCATCATGCCCGCTAACACATGCCCTCAGTGCCAGTTCTCCCCACCTGAGATACTGCATTAGGATATGGCACTTTGCATTGCCACCAGGACAGCCCCCAGACCCCAGCTGATGGAAACGACCAGGGCTCAAGGCCTTGTTTTGGTGCTCTGAGCTGCAATTTCCAGTATTGTTCCCTCCTTGGTTGTGTAGGGTAAACAGGCGGCTTTAGGACTCTGCAGGGCTGCGGTGAGAGTGAAATTTGCTCGGTCGTGCTGAGTAGCCCAACAATTTTTCCACAAAGAAAAATATTTTGCTGTCTCCAGACTGCAGTGAGTAAGAATAACTTTCAATTCCCCACTCAATTAGCTGAGCATTGGAAGGACCAAAATGTGCATCTCATTGTGCCTCTCTGGTCTCAAATCAACCTCGAGAAAACAGCTCAGACCCCACATCAGTGCTGGTACATGGGATGCATGCTGGGATGGGGTGGTCAACCAGTGGCGTTTACAGGGGGAAGGGAGAAAGATTTGAGTGGAGAAGGGAGAGAAGGAGCTTGCAATGGCCAAGGGAAGGGGATGATCAGAGCCACTGAGGGTTGCGGGGACCAGAATTGGGGTGTGGAACCAGACAGGGTGAGGTTGGCAGTCTGGAGGACGCTCTCGCTCTAAGGCAAGCAGAGAAATATATCTGACTTAGAAAAAAATAAATCCAAGAAGAAAGAACTATTTGCCTGTGGACCAGAATTCATTAATTGCAACAGACAAATTTAGGTTTAGTGCTTCGTTGGCCAACAAACTGCTGGAAAACATTTAATTAAAGAATTGATGGGGAAGCCTTTAGCGTGCAGGGTGGACGGGCTCCCAGCCCTGTGTGCCCTCAGGGAGCTGCTCTGTGCCAAAACCCCCCCAAGGCCACGTCCCCATCAGTGGCACAGAGCCCTGCAGACAGGGAGACCCCACACAGCCCCCAGGGAGCCCCACAGCAGCTCCTCTTGCTCTGTTTTGCTCTCTGGGCGATGAATAATGAGAAGAAAAATGAGAAAGAAAGCACTATGACAGTCAATTACTGCCTTGTGATTAACCACCCAAGAGCAGCCCCCGCTCAGAACGGCACTCAGTGCTCTGTTGGAATGAAACTATCCCACTGGATCCCTTGATGGACGTTTAACCAGGAAGATAAAGTACCTGCTGATTTATTTTCTTGTTTTCTTATACAATCACAGCTTCCCAAATGTTAATGACTCTGCGCTATACAACTGCTGGTGATATTTGCATATTAGCTTTGCTTTTGTAAGGGTGAATGTGCTCAGCTCTGGCTGGCAGTGGGACCGGGGTGTCATAGAGGCACAGAACCATTAAGGCTGGAAGAGACCTCTCAGATCACCAAGTCCAGCTCCAACCCACCCCCCCTTATCCACTGACCGCGTCCCTTAGTGCCACATCTCCATGGTTCTTCAATACGTCCAGGGATGGTGATCCCATCTCTTCCCCAGGAGCTGTGCCCCAGGTTCCCTTTTCATCTGCAGCTCTTTGCAGGTAAAAGCAAAGTGCTCGGCCCTCTGAGAGTCTCAGCTCAGGGTGACAAAGCTCAGATAAAGCACAAAATGAACACTGCCATTTCTCAGGAAGGGAGGCAGCTTCTGTATCTCAGCTCACAACAGGGGCTGGAGGTTGCTGAGCTCCTGGAACAAAGTACCTGAATCAAAGGCAACCCGTCCTTCCCATGCAGACAAATCCAAGGATAAAACCTATCCTATAAAGAGAGGGAATAGCTCCAAGGACAAAACCTTCCCCAGCATTCAATGCGAGGTTCAGTTGCTCAGTATCAGCACATGGGAAGAGCAGGATACCTGCAGGAAGGCCTGTCCCCAGCGATGGCTGTCTGTGATCAGCTGGCTGACATCACACAAAGCTCTCACAAAGCTGCCCACTCAGCCCATCCCAGCGAAGCAGCCCAGAACTCAAAGAAGAAAACACAGCATCTCCATTCGAGGTGAGCAAGGTATGAAACAGTAAGCAAAGCATAGGTATCACTGTTTAAACTTCAGCAAGTTCTGTTTAACCTCAGAAAGTTCTGACTTTCCCCACTGTGCCCACCTAACTTCACCACCTGCAAGCAGAGCACCGAGGTCCCTTCAGCCCATCTCTTCCATGCAGGCTTTTTCCTAACCATCACCAAAACTGCATCGTGATGGACCGAGTGCTGCTACGCCCCACACTGTAACATGTCCATAAACCACCTCTTGGGGTCAATGTGGGGGTTTCAAACAAAGCAGGATTCTCTCTGAACTGTTGGGGGAATCCAACCAACACATCTTTCCCCTCAGAATCCTCAGTCCCGGGTCTCAGTGCAATGCCATGGCTGAAGCTGCCTCACTGCTGAGATGCTCCAACACAACCATGCACCACTTCCAATAACATATTCTGAACGAAGGTACCGTTTAGAAATGTTTTATGAATATGTATTAAATGATTATTAGAAGCAATGACGGTGCATTCTTTAAGAGCTTATTGTAAATCACCGCGCAATAAAATACATCAAAAATAAATTCTCATCCACTGACGCTCTAATAAGCTTCAATAAAAACACAGATCAGAGCTCATCGTGCTGCTGAGCAGCGCGTCGTGCAGCTCTAATGAACTAATTTAACTCTGCTTGGCACCTCCAGCCTGCAAACCCCAGTGCACAAACCTGCAGCTCCCAAAGTGCTGTGCATGAGAGGTTGTGCAGGGATGGCCAAGCACTGGGCTGGGATACCAGATGCATGAGATGGGTTTTCTTCCAGAAAACATCTTTCAGCAGCTTTTCTGCAAAGCCAGCAATGCTCTTGCAATGCAGCAGCTCCCCCGGTGCAGGTTGTCCCTTGCTGCACGCACCTGGCCCAACCCTGATATCACCACAGAGCTTTCCTCTGTTACTAATTTGGCAAAATAAGTTTCCACAGCGGATGACTGTTTTTGGAACAGTAATAGAAATCTGGCTTTTCACTTAAAAAATACAGCCCACAAGATGAAATTCAGAAGATTATCTTCATTTGGCAACTGGCAATCACAGGACGGTTTGGTGGGAATTTTCATTCAAATCCAGGACTTTTCCTTCTACTGATCTGTGGGTTTTTTTTCTTTGGTTCTTTATTTTGTTCTTCTTCTCTAGAAAATGTGCCTGTAAAGTCCTCTTGCACAGAAGGAAAAAAACCCACTGCCACCAACATCCACTTCTCATCCCAAGTGCTGCTTCACAGCAAACTCCTGACCTTTCCCTCGGCCAAACTGCTTGGTATTTTGCAATGAGAGTTTTTATCAGTCTTTATTGCGCTCTCTGCTGAAAACAGTCAAGGAGAGGAGTTGAAATGCTGCTTGCAGCTTTAAGGATGGATGGAGAGGGGAAATAGCACACAGCAATGGGCTCTGGGTAGCTGCAGGATGGGGTTCAGCAAAGCAGGGGGGAGTGCATCGCGGGTGGCTTTCACATGGCAGAACTGCTTTGCTTCCATCATTCCCCTGAATATGGAATTTCGATACACAGGGAGGAGCAGATCATGTCTGGGCAGTGATGCCCAATTGTGTTTTGATTATACCTTTAGTTCCCCAAATGAAAGGGACCGAAGCAGCACCTGCAATTTGGCTCTGAGTGCAGGGAACAGCTGTTGGGGAGAGCTCGTGCTGGCTGCTGTGTGCTCACAGGGTTGATGCCTTTCAATCTGAGTTCTCCCTCAGATAAAATGCAAAAAGAAAAACCAACCCCAAAACAACAACAACGAAAAACCCTCCGGTGGAAAATTTTAGTGTGCATTTTTCCTGGCTGATGAGAGAAGTGGAAGAACGCTTCTTAGAGGATGAGTGTGATCTGAGGACAGTTTGATGGAGCTCTGTTTTTTATTGATGGTCTCAGTCTCACATGCTCCCTACTAACACTATAACCACACACCTGCATGAGCCTTCTGCAAACCAAGACAGAAAATGTTCCTTGAGGCTGTGTATGGGTCTGCTTTCCCTGGTAGCAGGGAGTTTACCCACCTCCCACCTACAGACAGACAGACGGACGGACACAGTTTACACAGCCATAGGCTCAGCCCTGCTCCTTGCTGGTGCTCTTCGCTTCTCCTTGCAGGACAGCACAGCACCAGGGAAGGCTGTAACAAAACCAGGTGATAATGGCAAAATCGTTAACCAGGATTAATGATTGGGTTCTGTAAGGCACTGATGCATCCTATGGTCCCTCTGGGATTGAAATAATTGGTGAATAATTGCCATGCTTCTTGTTCTGCTTCATCTGGGAATGTCAAGTCTTGTGTGGCCCCAAACCTCATTGGGCAATGCAAAGAAAGGAAATCAGCTTAGATATCAGAAAAAATTTCTTCTCCAAAAGAGCAGTCAGACACTGGCACTGCTGCCCAGGCAGCTGGTGGGGTCACCATCCCTGGAGGTGTTGGAGAATTGTGGAGATGTGGCACTGAGGGACATGGTTTGCTGTCATGGTGGTGATGAGTTAGGGTTGGACTTGGTGATCTGAAAGGACTTTTCCAATCTTAATGATTCTGTGATTCTATGAATTCCATAGTACAGCTCAGCAGGGAGAAATGCTGCCTGGGGTCCAAGTGGGAACCTCCTGGCTGGAAGTGGCCTTTGTGGCTCAGTGACTCTGAGCAGTCTCTCACTCCAAATGGACTCTCCAAACTCATCCAGACAAAAGCACTTCTTCACTTCAAGTCCAACTTGTGCTGTGTGCACTTTGCTAAACATGGTGTCAAGCGGGCTGTAAGGAAAGCCGTGGGAGACCGTGAGCTGGAGCTGGGGAAGCTCACAAAGCAGCACCCGTCTGCCCTCCATTCACTCCAAGTCCATCAATCCTGCAGAGCAGCAAACGCCGAAGTGCTGCAAATCTGCATTAACACACAGTAACGTGGCAGCCCCGGACAGCACCGGCACACTGCTCAATCAAAGTGTCAGACAGCAATGAAATTAGGACTGGATGGAATTGCAGTTATAGCCCAGCAGTGACAGCTAGGGCATGTACGTATTGCATCCTTTTCTCCTCTCCCACGCCTCGCTGTAGCAGGCAGAGATGAATTTACAGAGCTTAGAAGTAACAGCAGATCTCAATTTTCATCCTTTATAAGGACACGGTGAAGGCTCGCTGTGAGGAGCTTAGGAGATAACCAGTGCCAATTAAAGCTAAATCCGTGGTTAGGCACTTGGACAGGCTGCTCAGGGAAGTGGTGGAGTCACTGTCCCTGGAGGTGCTGAAGGAAGGAGTAGATCTAGTACATAGTTCAGTGGGCAGTATAGCTGGGTGGGAGGTGGATGGTTGGACTAGATGATGTTGGGTTTTCCAACCTTAATGATTCTATTATTGTATTCTACGATCTGCTCGTGCTTCTTGATATTCAGATGGCAAACAGAAGAGCTTCAGTTCTGGCTCTGAAAGTCACATTGCTCCCTTCACACTCACCACCACAAGGCTGATCTCCACCAGCAAAGCCACCTGCACAGACACCATAGCATGGGACCCCACGATGTGGCTGCACCATAGCACAAATCCTGGCTGGGAGCTTTGGCCCAGGGATGCATTGCCTTGCACAGGTGCGCCAAGCTCAAGTTCTCCTTCACTCTCACTGAAACCCTCAAGTTCAACCTGGCAGCACATACATGTCACCCCCAAGATGCTCCTTGCTGGTATGAAGCTGCAGACATCAGAACCTGAGCTTTTGCACCCTGCAGTTTACCAGCAAAAAGCAAAATATGTTGCACACTGCAGAGGAAAACACGTAGTACAGAACCTTCCAAACCACCATAAATTCTTTTGAAATATTAATATTAATAATTAACCATGTTCCACTGCATTATCTCCTCTCATCCTCTTCAATGCAACTTTCTTGTCTCGCAGAAAGTGAATGTGAGTGGCATAAAATGTTAATACTTAGGGACAACATAAAAGCATCCCACCCCTTCCTTTATCCACCTCATGATTTATTCTGTTTTCACATTCTCCCTACAGTTGTTTTGCAATGACAAAGTCGCATCTTTCACAAAACACAGAAATACGGGTCCACTTTGAGTCGTGACTAAGCAGTCCATTGAAGGATTAAAAATAAGAAAAAAACCCCTCTGATTCTTTCCCCACCAGCAGAACCCGGCATATTAAATTTGAGACCAAGGCCACGACGGAGAACATTCTTGAGCTGCAGAAAGTATGTGCCAAAGGAGATGGGGCTGTTTTGGAGCACGGGCAGTTGGGAGGAATGCATTCTTTGTTGCTTTCCTACAGTTTTAAAAAGTGGCTTAAATAATAAGAACCCACAAGGAGAAAGAGCACATGAAGCCAGAGATATGCAAAGGAGTTCCACTTGTTGGAGCCAATGATACCCGCTGTCATGTCTGCTTCAGATGCCTTATCATCATCATCACCACCATCAGAAGGGAATGACTTTGGTCTCTACCCCTCAGCAGCCCTCTTATCTGCCTTCTGCACTGCTTTAATCTGTTTGCTTGTTTGTTTGCTCTTCCTCCCCAGCTGGATACAGAGGTTGAACTGAAAAATATTTGCATTCCAGCTCAGAGGCATCCAGACCTCTCGGTCACATGCAAATGGGAAATCTTTGCATTTAAGATCTGTCTGACTGCAGAAAACCCTAAGAAGCCACTCAAAGCCACTTGTCTGTGGTGCCACACGGCTGATGGACAGAGCGTGATAACAAGAGCGTGAAAACCCATGGGGTGAAGCAACTTGCTCTGCTCTATGGCAAAGCCTGCCCCTGGGTCAGCTGCTCTCCGTGCCTTTCTACGTTCATCATTTCTTTAATTAAAGTGGGATTGCGCCATCGCAGTGGGAGGAAAGCAAGAGCCCGATACCCTTTCCAGGAATCCCAGGAATATTTGCAAGGGAGCTCTGTTTCTCGTTGGTTTGCAAGAAGCTCGTGCCTACTGAGGAATTTTACTAAAAATACTGAGAGTGTTTTGACATTGAATGGTGCCAGAAATACACCCTGTCCACAGCGTAAGCAGGGAAACATATGCTGTGCTCCATTTCAAGGTCTTCTCCCAAAGCCTTGCTGGGAGCTCGGGGGTGGAGAGCGCTCGTTAAAATAGCGTTTTGCAAAGTTCTGGGGAGGCTGCTGGCAATCGGACGCGTAATTCTGGAAACGTCTCAGCAGTGAGAAGTGACTGAGTGCAAAAGGAGGATTTCCCCCATTACCTCACTCGGGTTTAGGAACACAGCATCGCATCCGCCCGCGCCGTCCCTGCATCCCCACGTGCGCCCGCACCGCCGCTCTCGTGCCTAATTGCTTCTGACAACCTCCCACCACTACCTCAGCACTTGTCACCTTCAAGAGACGATCTCCTCTTTGATTTATCTTTTTTCCCTTCCCCACGGTGTGCCAGCCACTCCATTACAGCTCGGCTGCTGAAAAATCACACAGCTGCAGAGACAGAGTTGATTACAGCCACGGATCTGCAACCCGATGCGAGGCTCAGGTGGATGTCCAAGGGGTGATCCTACCTTCTCGAATGGCCATGCCATCAAAAATATCCGTTCTATATTTCCATGCAAATAGAAAGTGCTTCAGCTGAGAAAACCCCTCAAAGATGGTTTGTAGCTCTGTAGCAAGCTCTGCATCTCAGCCTCCAGATGATCTGGCTGCAACCTACATGAGCACAAGGACTTCTTGCAAGCAAGGTGGGGACAACACGAAGGCAGGAAGAGCTGAAGCCTTGGGCAGGAGGCAACGCACATCAGATCTCCCTGTAGAAGGGGACCTCAGCTCTTGATTTACAAGGACTATTACAGCTTGGCACTCACTAGCTACTGTTGGATTTATTTATTTTTTTGTAATCATACAATCACAGAAGCATGAAAGTTGAAAAAGACCTCTGAGATCCCCAAGTCCAACCCCAACCCATCCCACCGTGCCTACTGACCACGACACTCAGTGCCACAACTCCACAGCTCTGGAACACCTCCAAGGACAGTGACCCCATCACCTCCCTAGGCAGCAGTGCCAGTGCACAACCACTCTTTTGAAGAAGAAATTTTTCCTAATATATAACCTGAATTACCCTTATTATGAGATGAAGGTCTTAATATAGCACATGGGAGAGGAAATAGCAACATCACAGCCTCCTTGGCCTAACTGACCCAAAGATTTGGGTAAGGAATAAGGGCATAAGCATTTGTTCTTTGAGAAGCCAAATGGGGAGGAACTGAGAAGATGACACAAGGAAGGGGACTTAGATTCCTCTCGCATGTTATCTAAATCAAAGTTTACAGACTGACAGCTCTAAATGAGGACTTGCCAAGCACTGGCCTCCTCATTGTCAGAGCCTAAGAAAGCGTGACAGAAGTGGTGGGTGTGAATTTTAATGTTACGTTTTGCCTGATCTTGGGAAAGCTTCACTCGTTTGCATTTGAAGTTCCTTAGCAAATTATTCTGACTTCTTTCTTTCTATTTCTTTCTTCTTCTTTTTTTTTTTTTTTTTTCTAAAGAGCAACATCTGGAGTGCTACAACCACCATGTTAGCTTTTAGGCACCTCTGAAGGATGTGAAGAGAAGAGCCTTCTCACCAGCAGACCTACATAGCATCCAAATTGACATCCTCTTTGCCAGAGATCTCTTAACCCAGCATAGCAGCACTGAATTTGGGGCAGCTGACCCAGCTCAGAGCTGAACCCAGCAGCAACCCAGAGCAGAAAGTTCCCAAGCATCCCAGAGCACCACCCTTCTCCCCGCCACTGCTTTGCTGATGGTTTTGTTGCAATCTCTGCATGGGAAATTGCAATCCCCACAAATCCTTCGGCCATCACTTGTTTAACAAAGCTGAGACATGGCAAAATGCAATTGTGCACAGAGAGGAACACTGCTGGAGGCAATGTTCCAATGTGCATGAGAAAGGCAACTCCTTTGCCCCTTAACACTTTCTTTTTCCCACAGTCAAGCCATCATTTTTAATGCCACAGACTATGTTGGAGCCATTTCTGCATCAGGTGGCCACTCACAGCCTGGTCTGCCCAACCTGTGTCAAAGGAACAAGGTTGTATTGGAAGAAAAAAGAAAATCCATCCTCACCAAAACGCTGCTGAGGCTGCAACAGCTCCAGTTCTGAGCTCCCAGCAATGACTGATTTTAAGACCTGTTCCAGTTCTGATTTGTTGCCACCGTAACTCACCCCAAGAAATGCCTCATATGCATCCCTTGTGCTCACGCTGCTTTAGGATGGAGCATGCAGCTCTGGTTTCTCCACCACCAGGGCTATTTTCACCCTCTATTCCCTAATCCTTTCCATAGTATTTCCTTTTGCTGGGTAAAGATTCAATGCTACCGAACAAAAAAGCAGCAGCCAGGTCTAATTTATTGAACTGACTCTTTCTATGGCTCTTACTGTGCACTCCGCCTTGGATGAACAATGAATAAGCTTAAAGAACAATACTCACTCTTAATTAAATGGTGCTGCAAAAAATATGCATTGGTGTTGGCCCATGGCCACGCTGTTTAAGATTTATTAAATTTGACAGTTTAATATGCTCTGAATATCCATGCTCCTTCATAAGTAGTGCTCAGAAAACAGTTTAAATATGCTTTCAATTTAATTATACTTCATGCCTACTTCCCTCGTTGTCAGCAGGGTGGTGTGCTGCAAGCTGACCTCGCCTGCAGAGACCCTGATGGGAGGAGAACAGCAAAGCCACGAGGACTGCAGGTGATGCTGTGAGGCATGAGGGAGGTGTGCAGAGTTGCAGTGATGGGAGATGGGACATTCCCAAGGCATGCACAGCGTCACCCTCATGCAGCCATGGGATGGACCCTGGAGCCCATGGCTCTGTATCAGTGCCAGGAGCTGCTCCTGCAGCCACACAGTGACAGTGTTGAAACAGCTGCTGAGCTGCAGCCTGCCTTGTCACACAGCTGGCAGCTGGTCACACAGCTGGCAGCCTGCTCCTGGCTCACAGACACTGGCAGAGCAGCGGGCACAGAGATTTGTCTGCCAAGAACCAGGAAACCTGGCTTCCCACACCTCTCCACAGCACACCTCCACTGCTGGTAGAAAAGGGGATCCAGATTCCATTGGCTTCCAGCCTATGAACCACGAGATACAGCCTTGATTCACCAAATATGGGCACTATGCCTCACTTCAGTGCTCAGGTTGGATATTAGGAACAATTTCTTCTCCAAAAGAGCAGTCAGGCACTGGCACTGCTGCCCAGGGAGGTGGTGGGATCACTGCCCTTGGAGGTGTTCCAGAGCTGTGGAGATGTGGCACTGAGGGTTGTGGTCATTGTGAGCATGGTGGGATGGGGTGGGGTTGGACTTGGGATCTCAGAGGTCTTTTCCAACCTTCACGATTCTGTGATTCTATGAACGTGCTACCTGGCTGCTCAATAATGCTTCAGAAACAAAACTCGTGCTTACGCCATGGATGAAGAAGAGTTACCAAAAAGCAGCCTCAGAGCTCACAAAAAGGAGGACTTGAAAGTGGTGTCCTCATTACTTAGAGAATGTCCCTTACTTAGAGAATTACTTTGAATGTTGATGGCAAAGTGACAAAGTTGCCAGCACTCAAGTCACCAGCAGATTAATTATTCCTGCTTGTGGAAGGGAGATATCTAATTTAATCAAACACACTTCAAAAAGCACTAATTGCTGTGGAAAAGCCTATCATTTACCTAAAGGGCAAGCACAATCAGAAAAGCAGAAGAGGTGCCTTTGCTTTCATCCCACCACCGTCACCTTTCATTATTTCTGATAGCTACTAATGACACCGTGGACACAGAGAAGCTGCCTCATAATTACGAACCATCTTCTTGGGAGCCAGGTAACACAAGCTGTAATTTATGCTTAGGCTCTGAGAGCTGGTGGCAGTCCTAGCAGTGACACTCACGTTGTCCCTTTTCAAACCCAGAGCGTCCATCTGATAAGCTCTGGAAAAAGGTCCTACCCTGGAAGACATGCTCAGCCAACCCATGGCAGCTGAAAGCAAGCAGCATGTTGGGGGAAATGGTGAGGATTTGGGGCAAAAAAACTCCTGCAAAATTCTATGTACGTATTCACAGATCAGTGGAGAATTTGTACTGGAAGAGCATTAAGATTATAGCCATTGAGAAACATCAGCTTATGGAAGCAGACTTAACAAGCTCAATCCCTAGATTACTTTACACCAGTGGAGGATTTTGGCCTATGGCTTTCCTTTGTGAATTGCTACTTATTTTTACAGCGCTTTGCTATTATGAGGAGTGATAGTAACAATAATAACAGGCAGACATTTTCTTTTTCCTAGCACCTTTATGTGCTGTATTTGCCAGCTTCTGCCACGCTTTGCAGATTCACGTCTGTGCCATGGCTCAGCCCTGGGGCACCCAGCATCACTGCACCTGGGAGCACTTTGAGGCCTCAAATAGGTTTATCCCTACAACACTCATGGAAAGCTCTTTTAAGAGGGATTATCCGCCCATTATGTACAAAGGAAATGGGACATAATGAGGCTGAGTGGCTGGCATGAGATCACACAGGAAGGAACTGCTCCTGGGTGCTGCCAGGCTGCAGCAGCATCTCCCCTGCTGAGCGATCCCAAGGACTTGGTCATCCATGGCCATGGCAATGCAGAGGGCACGCCTCTGCTTCTCCCAACACCAGTCCCCATGAGGAAGGAAACCCCACGATGTTAAGAGCTGATGGCTGGGAACATGGTACAACTTTCCATGACGGATCCAGAGATGGGGCTCAAACTGATTGCCAAAGGCTCTCCTTTCCCACTCTCTAATTGTGGAGCACCGTGACCTCCAGGGAGAACACAGGGGTTGAGCTAAGGTCTGCCTGACCGAGGCCACCAACATCCTTCCTTTTATGGCTCAACAGCCTCCCTCTGTGCTAAATCCAATACACTTTGGGAAAGCAAATGGCCCGGTGTCGTCATAGCCTGTCCTTATTTAATCACGTTAAAAGCCACAGAGATAGTATTATTCTGGATTAGAGATGAATAAGGCTTTTAAAAACAAACTCCAACCAAACCAATCTGCTTACAAAAAAAGCATTACAATAAACAAAAGTCAAATTGTTGCTATCAAATACACTCTAAACCAATAAAACTTGCAAAGGCTGAACTGCTGGGGCACGAGAAGGCTTGTGGAGCAGACTATCTCTCCCTGAGCTGCAGCACATTCAATCACTCATGGGGCAGACAGTGGATAATTTGGATCAGTGCTTAAGACATTAAACCATTGCTACAAACCTTCTGACTTAACAAGCTTTGCGACTAAGCAAGCAAGGGAAAAAGCAGCTCAAGTTTATAGACCTCCATGGATGCTTGTATTTCTCCATGCAATGCTACACCGTTGCAACACAGAACCCTTTGTCTCATTTAGAGCAACTCCTTGGTGAAACATAGGATGAACAGAGTCAAGATGAATAGATAGATAGATCCTATGATTCTAGGAAGGATGACATTTCCAAACCACGCGTGGATCTAGGAAGCCAAACCTTCATGGAGGTGATGCACACATCCCAATGTGATGCTCTCCTCAGCTCAATGCTTATCCTAGAGATCCCCCAAGTCTTGCCCTAAGCAAGCATGCCCTGTGCAGAGATGCCATTAGGTTTGCTCTCTTTGGATGCCCAAATGACTGAAGCACCCAGAGGAGTCCATTCCTTGAGTCACATCCCCACGATGGAGTCTTCAGCAAAAGGAAGGAAGAGAAACAACACCACCTTATTTGTGGGTTTTGTGTGTCCTTCTTGGGATGAACACGAGATACTTTTCCCAACCCTGAACAAGGCACCTTGAAGCAACAAGCCTGCACCAGGAGCCCACTTGCACTGCACCTCACAGTAGATATACAGAAGTTATTTCACATATAAAAAAGCCCCCACGTATAGGAGGCTTTTGTTTGTATTTACCATTTAGAGGATAACAGACCTATTAATTCCAAGTTTTCATAACACTCCTCTCGTACAATCACCCAAAAGCAGAAGTAGCAATATTGGCTTTAATCTTCATTAAGGCATTTCGTGCTCTCAGGCCTCCTTGTTCTCTCCTACATCTGCACATTTTCTCCTTTCTGTCGCCTTAGGAATTAAAACTTGAATCACACATTTTTTCCAGACTCATTTTGTCACAATTGCTGACTTTAAGAACACATTTCCTAATTGCTAATTAGGAGTTTCCTACTTTCTTGCTACAGGCTGAGCAATGTGAACTGCTGTTTCCTCCACCAAAACTGAACATTTTGGTAACCCCTGGGTTTCCCATTCCCTCCCTTCTTGTGCTCTGCCCCAGACAGGTCCTATGGGAAATGCTATACTTGAGCTGTACTCCCCAGTGCGCTGCTCAGGACATCCCAATTTAGGCATACATGCATCCCACCCCCTCAGCAACGCTGCCAGCACCCCAAATTCCCTTTGCCTCCCTCCTCTCAAAGCTTACATTCACTTGAACTCACAGTGACCTCGCTGTCTCCAGCAAGAGGCTGCAGCCAATGCATCACCCAGCAGAAAAAAAACCACAACAGATCCAAAAACAAAAGGGGGAAAAAAAAAAAAAAAAGAACTTAGAAATTCCGATTTTCCATTGTGTTTTTGTAGGCTATTTTGGTGAGCAGCATGGAATTGCTCACTACTGACATGTGCTACCGGCGCATCGACCCAGCCATTCTTTTATTTACTTTTTTCCAAGTCATTACGAGCAGAGGCTACTGGGGACAGACTGCAAAGCTCTGGAGCAACAGCTCATCCTTGGGCAGGGATGCAGCACTCAGAACTTCCAGCCAGCACTGAAAAAGGAGCAGAACGCTCGACATGAATATTCCCAACAACAAAAAAAAAAGCTTTGAATTCTCAGATGAAAGCTCAACAAAAACAAATTCGGGAAAAGAAAATGTGTTTATTTCATGAATCCTCTTCAGAATTTTCTTAATTGACATGTTTTGGAAAGGCGTGCGTATTAACTGAATGCAAACAGAACAGCTCTGCTCGGAAGAAGTTGATGAAAGAACTCTCACCAGCCTTGCAGTCCCTGAAATCGCCTTTTACTTCAACATCTTGGCTCAGCCCGCTCCAGAAATACCGCAGAACAGCAGTGGTTTGGTTTTACAACCAGCGCTCGCTCTGATGCTCCGATCATCACTTCAAAAGCACTTTAAGGCTGTCAGATGATCTGCATCGATATTATATATGAATTTTATCAGCCACGAACATAAGAATGCTGGAAGACCAACGTGAGGGGAGAAGCACAGCCCTGGTACAGCAGGGGACTGATACTATGGAGAAGCTGCAGAGGAGCTCAAGGTGTCCTTGGCCAGGACAGCAGCCTGGAACTGCGGCTGGAGGAGACCCAGCTCTATCCCAATGTAGCCCTCCTGCTGGCAGGGCTTGATGGTTGAACTAGACAATCTTAAGGGTCTTTTCCAACCTTAGTGATTGTATGATTTTTCAGCGTAGGGGAAGGATCTAGGTTTCTCCTTGGAAATGCTTTGGTTCTATTGCTCTATCTCTCTGATCATGGCTCTAACAAGAGGTTGTTTGCTGGAGCTGCTGTGATATGGAAGCACGCACTTCTCCCACGCATGGGTGGGTGGGTGCAAACTACAAAGAGCCCCGCGCTCTCTTCTAGAAGCTCCCCAGCAGCTGTTTGTTGGCAGCTCTGTCACCCCTCTGCTCTCGAGGAGTTCCCAAAGCTGCTTTCACACCAAAGGCACAAGGAAAGCAGCAAGGAGCCAAACCCTCTGGCCAGCAGATGTGTGCCTGTGCCACCATGGGTGCCTGCTAGAAAGCAGGTTCACATGGGTTTCCCACAGCCCCAGCCCTCCTCCAGCTTTGCAGACACTCTGCACTGCTCACAAGATTTCTGTCTTCTGCACTTCTGTCTTTACACTCCCATACGGGTCCCTGCTTCAGGCTCTCTCATACGTGTGTGATGTCTGGCATTTTGTGCTAAAATCAGGGCACGTAATGAGCTAATTGCTTTCTCAAATGGCAATCCTGCCTTACTATAGCAACAGAGATGCACAGAAGCTTTTCAGTAAACACAGTGGACCGGTTACCTTAGAGGCACAGAATCGTTTGAGCTGGAAGGGACCCTTAAAGGTCATCTCGTCCAACTACCTTGCAATGATCAGGGCACCCACAGCTTGATCAGGTTGCTCAGAACCTGGTCTTGCCTGACCTTGAGTATCTCCAAGGATGGGGCATTTGACCTTGTGCATGCTCTATCAATAAGCACTGCAGACGGGAGCTGCTAAGACAAAGAATTGCATTTGCAAGCCACAAAGGTAGGGAAGCAGCAGCGTGGGACAATCCCTGCAAGCCCTCCATGGGGACATGCTGCTGTCTGCTCCCCTGTGGTATAAAGCACCGTGTGCAGCATCACAGCCTGAATCACAGCTGACCTGAACCATACGTTGTGCTGAACATATAGTGAGGAGCCACCGGCGGACAGCAATAACACTGCCACCTTGTGAGACCTCGCAGGGATAACAGACAGAATGCAGGAAGGAGGGAAAGGCCAGGTTACGGATTTAAAGAAAAGTGCAGATAGAAAACAGTGGATTGATGACACCAGAGAGGGCACAGAGGAACACACAGAGCACATGCATCCGTGCTGCTCCCCGAAGCCGTGAGCACATTTGCTCCTCCTGCCTGGCATCCTCCACGTACATCTCTGAGCATCCTGCATGCCATGCGAGCAGAGAGCTGCCAAGCTTGGGGCTGACACGATTACAGTGAACTAGAGGCAAGCAAGAAGTTGCAAGCACGAGTAGCAGAGAGCACAGGGAACCAGTCTGCAGCACAGCAACAAGTTCAGGGTTCAGAGACAAGAGCCAGTAGAAATTCTCCGAGGGTAAAAAGCCAAATCGATCACTGTCAGAGGTATGTAGGCGAAAGAATAAAACTCCATGGTCTGCACATGCAGACCTTCAGCTTGCTGGTGCTGTTATCCCAAGGACAGGGATGCTATGGGGCAGCAATGAGCACAGCAGCAGGCTGGATCTCAGCAGTGCTGCCCTGCAACCCAGGCTGTAGCAAGGGACATGGAACAAATGCTTGGAGCTCCCCACTATGCTCCCTGAGCAGAAAGGATAGAGATTTCCAGCAAAACACCACTGGGGTAGGCCCACCCCAGCCCTTCTCCAGATGCTTTACAACTGCTGCATATCTGAGCACAAAAGGACAAAACCCCCAGATAATGCTATTTTATGCACAACTTGCTGCCGAAGAACTATTATCAGTGTTCTCTGCTTTCATCTCCCCTCCGTGCCTCCTTGTTCCAGATGACTGAATAAAATAAAACCAAAATAAAATCAAAAGAGTGAGACCAAGGAAGAAAGGGCTACTGTCAAATAAGCCCAGCTTGATGGTTTCAAGACCCAGATTGTGGCACAATGGGATGGCCTACATTTCCCAGATGATATTTCTTTTTCCCCCTGGTTTCCTGGACTGCAAAAAGGAAAGAGAAAACCCCCAGTCCCACTTCTCTCACTTTCCCTTGAAGCAGATGGACAAATTCATGAAGCAAGTGGCTGGTGGAAGGAGAACAGAGCTGTCAAGGAGCTATAATGAACCCAGACTGCCACAGACTGAACACGAAGTTCATTTTTTCCCCTCTTCCCTTGCTTTAAAAGCTTCTGCACGAACCCTTTTGCACACTCCAGCAGTCAACCCTGCAGATGGGGACGGCTGCACTGGGCAGCCCTACTGCACCCTATGAACATCCAATGGAGTGTGCAGTGAGAAAAGCCTTCTGAGGGTCCTATGGGGATGGACCCACATTGCCAGGGCTTGTCCAGCCCAAAGCCCCCAGGCATGCTGCAGCAGCCGGTGGGGACGCCTGGGGAAATCCAGCCTTGTCCTGGGCAGCCGGGGCTGGTCTCAACTTACACAGTAAATCCCAAGGGTTCCCCCACATGAATTCTCCAGCACTGTGCAGAGAGCGTCCGATCCTACAGATGGCTTGATACGGGTAACGTGCTGGAACTAAAAATAACAGCCATGTAAACCTCACTGAAATAGGAAATAGGAATCGCCATGCTCTCAGTGCTCTGATGAGACAGTGCTCACTGTGTCACTGGGCAGCTGGCTGCAGAGTTCAGCATTTCTCCTACACACTTTTGAAAGCATTACCAAGAGAACGCTGCTGAAGTGTTGACAAATGTCCAGGCTGGATGGGGCGAGCTGATGCACTCAGGGCTGTGGTGCTGTTGACTCCAAAGCAGCAAGCTTTGGGAACAAGCTTTGGGAACAAGCCCAACTAATTGGAGATCTTCCTTCTTCCACTAATGGACAGCACTGTGTTCTATGTCTTAAATATCAGCCCAATTCACCTGCTGTCTCCTGTCCTCCTGTCTCCCAAATTCATTTCTTCTCCTTGTGGCCCTCTTGGTAGCTCCAGTTAAAAGTAGCAGACACATCTTTACCCTTAAATCATGCAACTGAAGTTTCCTACTCAAATCTACCCACTGGGAAAAATGAACTCAATGAAGCTCACTTGTTTCCACTGTAAAGCACTGAGAGACCTGATGCTGTCTGCAGGACTCGGATGAAGATCACCAGCTCACAACACATCACTGGGCTGTTAGAGAGTGCAGGCTGGATACTATCAGAAAGAACAAGCTCAAACAAGCGACCCCAATAGCACAGAGCTCTTCATTCTCCTCCATGAACAGTCCTTGAGGTGGCCAAGCCCTTTGGGTACACTGGGATGAGAAATTCCAAATCCCACTTTGGAGGGCTGAGAGCTGGGCAGGGAGCATGGCACAGCTGGCAGCCCTCCTTCTTCTCTGTCTCACATTTTGGGGATAACAGAGCCATGAGGCAAGTCTATCACCCTGAACAACGTGGTTTACAGCAGCCTGCTTGCTTCATAATAAGCCGCTCTTTAATACTTGGCCACACAACTCTTATTAACGTTAAAGTGACTAATGGACAGAAACCTCCCTGGGCATAAAGATAGGAATTATCTGCTCCTGAAAATATCTCTTTCCATTGCAAGCTGTCAGATGTTGTCTCTTCTCATTGCTTTGCTTTTCTTTCTTGCTGTCACATTCTTATTATATCATCTTCCACCCCCCAGCAGAAGTTCCAAAAGGGGCCCCAGTGTCTGCACAGATGAAAGCAGCTCCCGCCAGGCTGGGGGCATTCCAGGAAATTCCAGGAAAGCTGCAGGAACCAGAATTCAGCCCCCCTCACCCACCCAATGCCAGCCTCATCTCTGCTGTGCCCAGTCTTGGTGATGGGGTTCCACAGGCTCCTGCAAACCTGCTGCCCTATTCTGTATTTTTTTGCTCTTTATAGCATTATCTAACTCAAGATAAAAGCCATGGAGCTTGATTCGTGTCTTTAGGCAGGCACACTCCTAACTCGTGTTGAGCAGGGAGAACAGGGAAGAAAAGAGCCTGATATTTTACCCTTATCTCAGCAACAAGGGTCAGCGATCCTTTATGCTTGACTAGTGACATGGCTTTTCCTCAAAGGCTGAAGGAGATATAATTTCATTTTGCTAAACAAGCCCAGAACAGCTTTGCAGTTATCTCTGCGTGTGACACTGGGAATGCCAATGTGCTCAGTGGCAGGAAAGTAATAGCAGTGATGGAGAAGTGATTTAACCATTGAAATGTCAACCCAGGAGAACCTGGTGCAGAGATGGGGCAAGGACCCTTCATATGAGCCCAAATTTTGGCCAGTTCTATGGGCCATAAACCTCATTACACATATAACCCACGTACGTACCTCATATTGGAGGATGCACTTCTTCCTCCTGTCCAAAATTTATGAGATAACTAATGTAATTTGTTGTTTGCACCCTTATTTCACCTCTTCCCCTATTATGAGGAGTTTGTCCTTCAGTAGCTTAGCTAAAGTCATAAATTTTCTGAGGGAGCTTTTATCCAAATGAAGGTGAAGTGGGTTTGTCCATGAAACAAGAACCTCCACAAAAAGTTCCCTCTTGAGAGAAGAGTGCAATTTCTCACTGAAAAAATGTGAAGCCATTTTCAATTGGTTCTGCATGATACTTGGGCGCTCAGGTTTCCCACAGTCAGCACTTTTGCCTGAAAACCTGAAATGTGCACTGCATCAACTCCTTTCCTTTGGGCTGCAAATTTCTGCGAGATGAAAACCACCGTGACCAGCTCCATCCTATCTGCAGTGCTTGCGATGTGGCCAACTGTGAGCTCTTCAAGGAGCAGGATTACTCACAATGAGTTGATTTTAGCTTTTTATGCAAACAAATTAAAAACCAGGATCAAGAAAAAAAAGCAACAGCTCTCCCCTGATGCTGTGCTTCTTGGCAGAGATGATGGGAGAAGGAGGCACCTCCTGGGTCATGAAGATGCTCCATCAAAGACAAATCCACCACACAATCCTAGAAACTTATGATCCCCCCAAAAACAACTAAGCATGGCAAAAAGAAGCTGCAATGCAGCCTGTGCCATGTGTCTTCCCAGCCCAACATGTCAGCAAGATACCAGCTCGCTCTTAGAATCCTATAATCATGGAATGGTTGGGTTGGAAGGGACCTTAAATTCCCCCCAGACCCACCTCTGCTGTGGGCTGGCTGCCCCCCAGCAAACCTAGCAGTTCTACAATAGCCCATTCACTTAGGTAAATGAGGAAGAAACTCACAGACCTCACACCCCTGGCCCCCCTCCTGCTGGGGGCTCACTGCCCACCCCCAGCTCAGGCTGACCAAGGCCTATCCATGGCCTCAGGCACCTCCAGGGATGGGGCACCCACAACTCTGGAAGCAATGCCAACACCTCACTGCCCTCTGAGTGAAGGATTTCCTCTAATGTCCGACCTCTGGGGGTATGGAAGGACAGAAGGCAGCAGTTTGTGCCTCAGCTATCTGGGCCTCGATTCCCAAGGGGCAGTGGAGCAGAAAGATGACTCCAAAATATTGAGCTCAGTGCGTGTAAAGGGGACAAATAAATTTTTGCCTTTGTTTGAATCTTGCACAAGCTCTAGGAACATCAGAAAGCACCTTCCAGCAACAGCCTTTGGAGACCACAGAGCTACCAAGAGAAGCCAAAGCGAACCGGCGGCTGTGAGCTGACCTGACTTTTCCTCCCAATGGCTCACGAAACCCAGCAGGACCCCCCCTCCCCAGGAGCACCCAGGTGTTGCTCCACTGCTCTGCATCCCACCAGCCATGTGCTGTTTGTGGGCCATCCTCGTGCTCACTCATAACGTATTTTACGTATCGCCTCCAGCAACTGCGCTCTGCAGTAATTACAACTCTTCAGCAAGGCAGCTCTAGTGATGTTTAATACCAATTACTTCATAAGCGCTGTTTAATTCATGCTTCTTCCACACGGCTCCTGCCACTTACCCTCTACAGAGCTGTAAGGACCTCTGCCTCCAGCGGGCTCCTCGCAGGTATGCCCATACAGGATCATTTTGATCACTGCTGGCAATTAAAGCTGTTGGCAGTCACCTCGAACACACAGGCTGGAAGGTAGCACCAGGGCCCTGATATTTCTTCAGGTGTTTTGCTGGGGTTTGTAATTAACCACAGAATCATTATCTTTCTGCATGCTGAATGTTTTTCTATTTCAGGTATCACAAGCATCATCTGTCTTCATTAGGGGACCTCATAAATAAGTTCCCAACCGAAGACTATGCTCCCACTGAGCCAAATGAGGTTTCTCATCATTTGATCAATTGTGTAACAGCTTCCGAGAAAAATCCAAAAGTGAGCGCATTCGCTGTTTTTCTGTTCAATCAAGGGATGATTAAACATCATTTCCTGAGTGCAGCATCTGCACGGGAACGGAAAGCCCTTCAGCAGAAACACGAAGGGAGTCAAAGTGGGGCTTTGCAATCTGCATCTCAGCCCTATGGGGCTGGAGGGCGAGAATGGGTGGGGAACAGCTCTCCAGCCTGGAACCTACGTGGGGTTGGGGGAAAAGCATTGAATAGGGACATAAAAATAAGGGAAAATACAACGGGTGTCCAAGGAAGAAAATTACAGATAAGGGTGACCAGGGCAGCTCCAGGACCCAGACAGGGAATGTGGTCCTCACGTGGAAGTGCAGCCAAATTCTTTGGGGGAAGTGAGTGGATTTGCAGCCATATCTACCAGAGAAAAAATTGTCCCTTCATGTGTTATTCTGTTGTTTAAGCTCAACTTGACATTTACTCTCTCTAATGTCAGATCTTTAAATCTAAACACTTCAACAAGGTTATTTCCCAGCCTTCCATTTGCTTGCCTTGATTAAGGTTAACTGGTCCCCCCGGTCTGGGCCAAACAAACACAGTGGTGTGAAGGGATGGAGAAATTCGTGGGGAGGAGAGCACGGAGAGTGACCTCTGTCCAAGAACAGCCAGACTTTGGGCACACAAATGGTTGAGAAAGTGCACGGGAAAAGTCAGCAAATGGGCAGGATGGAGAATGGGAGGTCGGGAGGGAGGAAGGGCTGTGGGAGAAGTTGCCACGCTCCCCCTGCCCTGCCAAGGCAATGGGAACAGATGGCCTTTCCACTGATAACGTTTTATCATCTCTGGTTATTTAAAGAAACTGCCCGAATGCATTTACAGAGACTCTGAAAACCGTGTTTCACAAGAATACAAATATATAAAACATCACAAACAGGTTTAACCTCCTGCCAGCCACTGCCAAGGAGATCACAGCACCTGGGGCAGCTTTGCCAACAAATATTGCAAAGAACAGCACTTCCAAAATTGTAATTAACCAACAACTCCCAATTCTGAGCACCCCCAAATTGTAACTGTGTACAACTGTCCAAAAAGAAAAGGCATGAGCAAGAAGGAGACTTACCCTGTTGCATCAGTGAGGGAGCACTCCCACCTTGGGAAGACCCCAACCCACAATGATGGAAATCACGGCCCCACTTAGAGCAATCCCAAATGTAAAGCACACAAGTGAGATTTCTCATCCATACCCTGAAACCGTACAGCAATCGAGTCTTTCACCATAGATTACCTGGAATAAGCAGAACCTGTCTGTCTCTGCTCTTTCTGCTATTTTCCCCCTCTCTTTTATGATAAAGAGTCAAAGAATCATAGAATCATTAAGGTTGGCAAAGCCCTTCAAATCCCCAAGTCCAACCCCAACCCATCCCATGCACACTGACCATCTCCACGGCTCATGAACACCTCCAGGAATGGTGACTCAACCACAACCAGTGCATCACTGCTCTTTCAGAGATGACTTTTTTCCTAACATCCAACCAATCTTCCAGCACTGTGCATGTCCCTGAACCACAAACCCGAGCACTCCTGCCTCAGGTTTAGGAGAAGGTATGAGCAAGGTCAGGAGTGAGCTCAGTCACTGGCAATTGCCAAACGGGCTGTGATTTCACCAGCTGGTTTCACCAAACAGGAACAAGCTGTCTCCAGTCTACCTCAGAGAAAAAGCCTTCCCATAGCTTACAATGGAGCTCGAATGAGGAGCCACATCCCAGGGCCATTAGCAAGATTTAAGAATGTGCTTTCAATTTGGGGCCCCAATTCTGTCTGCTCCTAGCAAGTGAGAAGTCTGGTTCTCAGCGTTTCTTATTTAGTCTCCTGGTAGAAAGAGAGCAGGAATCACAGTCATCCAAGATTCTTTATGACTCGCGTTGCTAAGGCTGCCTTGCAGTTGCATACCCTCGTCAGCTCAAATTTCTCCACAAAAATAATTAAACTGAATAAAAATTACTTTGCACCCTGAAAATAAAAAAAACAACCAACCAACCAAAAAAATTAAAAAAAACAAAACAAAACAAAACACATGTTCATTTTAAGGGTTCATAAATTCTGATGCCTCGCTTTGTCTGTCAGCCCCAGGTCTGCATCCTGCATTCCTTCTGCACCAGCACATGGGCGACGTATGGGCTTTGCTGGCAGGATTTATCCCCATCCTCACTGCACTGCTCTGCCCTGTGCTCACCCCTCATCAGCACCGGGAGCTCATGCTCACTTAAAAGAAGAGCAAGGTTTGAGAATTGCCAGGAATTGTTTGTGCGTGCCGGCAGGAGGGGAAGCAGAGGGCTGAAGGTAATTCCCACTTCGAGGGCTGCTTATTGTAGGGTTGCACGAGTGCTTTTAAGGCACTTTATGACATCGGTGCAAACATGCTAGGGAATTACTGCATGAAAGTCCCCACAACAAGACCTCGGCCAACAGTGCATCTCCTTGCACACATGGAGCTTTGTGGAAATTAGATCGACTTAGGACCACCATCCAGCTCCCCATTTAAAAAGAAAAACCAAACAACATCTTATTTTATTCCCCTACCCCATGACTTCGAAGCTATGCAAAATACTGCCATTTAAACAATGGCCTCGATTTTGTTTAAAAGGGGGAAAAATGAAAAGGAAGAGTTGAGGAAAAAAAAAAAAAAAAACCACAGTAAAAAATAAATACAGTGATTCCAAATGATTTTCCAGAGGGAATAAAAGTCCTCCAGGACGGCTCCATCTCGCTGCTCAGCAGTTTTTCTGTTTGGGGGTGAGGAAGCGCTGGGTATGGCAGCTCCTTGTCTGATGTATTGATTTAATCAAGTTTCTGTTTCATCTTTGTGTTGTTACCATAGTTGCAAGCTGCTGACAAGGTATAAAAGAAGGAAGGAAAAAAAAAAAAAAAGCCAACAAAAACCCCACAACTCACATACGCGTAACAATCTATGAAGTTCCCATTTCATTCTTTAGAGCCCAATTAAATACGTTTCCCAGGAGGTTTCTAGGGAAGCTTGGTTTCCAACCACTCTGCAAGGGAGGCACACACTTGTTCTCAACCTGGCAACACAGACAGGTGAGGTGTGATTGGCAGAGCTGCAATGACAACGCCTGCTCCCCATTGCCCCTGAAGTGCTGCATCCTTCTGTTGCAGCCTGCTCCATGGCAATGAGCTATAAAGCAAAGCTCAAACACAAAGTCTCAGCCCTGGCTTGCTTTCTGTATTACTCGTGGCTCCCTGCCTAAAACATCCTGCTGGCTCCAACAGGAATGCCAAACCCACTGGGAAAGAAGGCATGGCATTCCGAACCCTGCGGAAAATGCAGCTCATGGCTGGTGGAAGCTATCCCCCCATCAGCAGCATGTCTGCATGCACCCATATGTGCACATCTGCATACGTATATATACCACCATGGATTTATATGTAACGAAGTGGAAAATGCCACACTGGTGCATTTGCTTACAGCACCACCATCACTTTTCCTCTACAAATACAGGAATGGTGGTGAGGAAGGGTTACGGCTCATCGAAATCAGAGGGTTTCCTGAAACTGGCACAAGTCCTTTATGGGTGTCCCCAGCCCAGCTCTCACTGCAGGGCTGCAGAGCATCACGGCGCACGTCCGGTCCCTCCAAACCCAGGAGGACTATTTATGGGCGTCAATGCAAACAGGAATTCATCTTCACAGGATGGGGACTGGCTCACATCAAAACAAAGTGGGATTTTCTTTGTTGATGCCAAGGCAGTTCCCACTGGAGAATGCAGCTTAATTTTAAATGAAAAGCTCGGTATTTTGATGAGAATCAGGGGGTGGCCAGAGGAACACAGGGCTC